>OX637656.1:5616615-8016615 GCA_951802225.1 Euspilapteryx auroguttella
TAACTGCTTGTAACTGCGTTCAACTATAGAATCTATGTGAGGAATGAAACTGAGCTCGGAATCCAAAATGACGCCCAAGTCTCTTATTTTATCCACTCTTTTCACAACTCGACCATTAAGCATGTAATTAAATAATAATGGATTGATTTTGCGATTAAATGATAAAACAAAGCATTTATCAAGGTTCAGTTCTAAATGATTAATGCTACAAAAATGAAATAAATTATTTAAGTCAGCTTGAAAGTTGAGGCAATCGTTCGATGAATTAATTATACGATACAGTTTGGCGTCGTCAGCATATAAAAGAAAATTACTAAAGTGTAATGTATCACCAAAATCATTGATAAATAGTATAAATAGCAAAGGGCCAAGGTGAGACCCTTGTGGAACACCTGAGGGAATCGGTTTGAATGATGAAGTGAATCCCTTTAAAGATACAGCCTGACTTCTATTGTTTAAGTACGAAGCTATCCATCGCAGGAGGTCGCCATGTATACCGATCTCTAGCAACTTGTTTAGGAGAATGGAATGATTAACTTTATCGAATGCTTTAGAGAAATCGGTATACAGGACATCCACCTGCGACCCTGAATCTATCGCCTGAAGAACGAAATCAGTAAAAGTGATGAGATTAGTGTCAACGCTGCGCCCTCGCACAAAGCCATGTTGCTGGGGAATAATATGTCTGATAACGGCAGCAGTGATTTTATCTGTAACGATTTTCTCAAATACTTTGCCAAATATACACAGTTTAGAAATAGGTCTATACTTATCGACTTGATGCCTATCACCACCCTTGTGAATTGGAGTTATCAGAGCCTTTTTCCAGACAGTGGGAAACTTACATTCATTAAGTGACTTACTAAAAATTATTGTTAAGGGTTTTGATATGTTTTCAGTGCACCGACTAATAAAAAGCGGATGAATATTGTCTACGCCAGCACCTTTACGTGTATCTATTTTATTCAAGTACTTTAAGACTAAATCATTGTCAATGTGTATTCGGGAGCAGTCGACAACTCCACCAACATCAGTTTCTGTATCAACATTCAGAGAGCCATCAACGCAAGGATTGAAAACTGAAAAGAAATAATCATTGAACATATCGCTTATCTCCTGACCATCAGTGGAAGTTTTGTTTAAATACGTAACTTTGTTTGGCAGACTATTATTATTAGACCTAGATTTAACGTACGACCAAAATTGTTTAGGATCTTTGATTATATTTTCCTGAATATTTGTAATATAACTACCATAGCATTTTCTCTCCAACAGCTTAAACTTAGCTCGAAGCATTTTAAACTCAATAAAATCGCGAGTGTTATTATATTTTTTCCAATTTTTATGCACTTTACGTTTTTCACGACTAAGTTTTATTAATTGTGAATTAAACCATAGTGGATACCCAGTGCGATTTGAAATAATTCTTTTGGGTATAAACTTAGCGATCAGGTCATTAATGATGGAATAAAAATATAAGGTCGCTTCCTCAACGTCCATAGTGTTCAAAATTGACCAATCAATGCTTAACAACCCAGTATTGATAGATTCAAAATCGGCTAAATTATATAGGTATTTTTCACGGGTATTAGGCTTTAAAAACGCTTCACTGTCAATTTTCACACTAATTAACAGACAAGGATGGTGAGGATCTATCTTTGAGAGAGGGAAATTGCATTTTATAACCTGACAGAAAACATTCGATAAGACGAGATCAAGAAGTCTATTATTTATATTATAATTCAGATTATACTGATTCATGTTAGAAAGAGCTAAAAAATCAATAAATAGTCTCGATAATTTATCATCTGTTGTAATTTTAGAGCAATTTTCATAACTCGCCCAGCTAACATCGGTTCCGTTCAGGTCACCCAAAATCAAAAATTGGTCTTCGGGATGATCCAGTATTAGTTCAGAAACCCTATGGAGGAACGTCTCCAAAGTATTTGCATGTGTTGGCCGATGCGGAAAGTAAACACAACAAATATGTAAGTAGGTATTTGGCGTATTTCTTGTCGAGTAATAATTTAATCGAGCGCGGCCGCGGCCCAGCGGCACGCTCACCCACAGCTCAGAGTTGTCGGGGTCGCGCGGCGGCAGCGAGCTCCACGTGTCGCGGCGCTCGCTGGCCAGCGCGCGGCTCACGGCCACCAGCGAGCCCCCGCCCGGCGCGCAGCCAGGATCTCCAAGACCACGATCAGAACGATAAACACAATACCTACTGTCAAAATATTCTGCATCTGAAAAGTTGTTATTCAACCATGTTTCCGAAAAACAAATAATGTCTAAATTATTTGCAAGTACATTAGATTGAACCTCGCATGATTTTGTCCTTATGCCCCTAACATTTTGATAGTAAATATTCAAATTAGTTAAATTGTTCATTGTTAAATAAAATTATAATACACAAATATAAATGCAATTCGTGCAATACTCTGCTAGTACACAAATGCACAAATCTCTGATAAGGCGGCGGCGGCGGCGGAATGTGTAAACAAGTCATTACAAAGTAGTATGAAGAAAAAAGCGGAAAGAAAAAAGAATAAACAAAGAAAGCATGCTAATTGAATGAAATGTGTTCACACGAGAGCACACAGCTCGCGACATACCTCCGAGCAGCATCTCCTGCAGCAGGCTGTCGACGTGCGCCACCCCGAACAGCTTGGCGAACTGTATCTGCTCGATCATCTGCCACGTGATGCTCTGCAGCGGCGGCAGGCACAGCAGCAGCTCGCCGAACCGCCCGCGCCCGTCGTACTGCCGGTCGCTGATGTAGTCTTCAAGATTGATCTGGATCTGGTAGCGCAGCTGCTTTATCTTCTGCGGCTGGGAGAGCCCTTTTGCGTCTGTTGCGTTAAATAAAGATATGAAAATAGATAAGATTACACGGGGTGTTGGTGCCGGTGCAAGGCGAGCCGGTTCCTAGCCACTAGCTGCGCGGGCTGGGGGGAGCGCAACCAGTCTTGACGTCATACGCTACGCATACGACATCGGCGAGACCCCTTCCACATCACGGCGTCGCCACTCTGCTCTTTACCTCTCGACAAGACGCATCTTATTATTTTGTATACGGCCATTTTACCAGCCTCATAATTAAATCTTTTTAATTACAGCCTACTTATATCGAGTGTGGTTTCGGATTTCTGAGGGTTCATAATGCCTAGGGCTCAACCGCAACATGGGGCGCGTCTATTATAGGTATAGGCCATAGCAGAGCTGGTCCCTTCTAAACACGAAGCTCCAGGGGCGAGACGGTAAAGATTGCCCAAGACAGAAGCATGTGCCGAGCTTTAGGCTGCAAACTTACTGGGATGTCACGGTGAGACGTCGCTGGCTACGTATCCAAATTACCAACGTTGCCAAACCGTCGCAAAGTGAGTAACAGCCATACATTTCAATACAAATTGTTTGTAGCTACTGTAGCCAGCGACGTGGCTTTGGAATCCCGGTGAGTTAGCAGTCCAACTGAGAGGATAAGAGAAACCCGATAAGGGAAGGATAAGAGGGTGGTTTTAGGGGCGGGAGAATTTTATCATCACAATTAAGGGCATCGTGCGGATACTAATTTAAGCTCAGAATAAAACTACATAACATTCAAATAGGATTGTAGATGGAAGTTTAATAAAGACTGACTTGGATCAAAGAAGACGATGGCCTTGAGGCAGGCGAACTCGGTGTCGTCGATGTCGATGTCGCGCAGCGGCTTCACGATCTCGTCCATGACGCGGATGCCGATCATGCTGATGTCCACGTCCATGCGCCCGTCTACACGCACACGAATCATATTGAAACGCTGAACGATTAGAGAGTAGACATTTGCACAGTTAATTCCTATCGTCACGAAGTCATCCACTAAGGCTGAAAGACTAGATTTTGGAACATTTAGAAATTTACACTGTCTTTTTTTGGTAATAACAAAAAAAGTGTTTTTATTTTTATTTTGTGCCTCATATATTTTTTTAAAACAAATTAGAAACCTGAAACTTTTTCTAATAAGGTTTATCTCTTCGATATTATATCAAAATAAGTAAGTAAGGTTTGGTAGGGCTGATACAGGGTGTAATTTTTTTAATAATAAATCTACAAGAATGTAAATGTACATATTTGTAGTCAGTATTGCTTGTGATCCAGTATACCCAGCAGCAGCGCCACCTGCCCCCGCAGCCGGGCCGGCACGAGCCGTGCACGAGTGCAGCAGGGTACCTACCGATGTGGTGCTTGGTGATGATGCAGTCGTTGCTGAGCAGCAGCACGTCGCTGAGGTGCAGCGAGCGCCGCGCCACGCCCAGCAGCAGGTGCTCGCCCGCGTGCGCGCGCAGCAGCGCCACCTGCCACCAACAAACCAACATCACTTTAGAAAACTATCTAATATACATTCCCAGCTGACGTACAGCGACGGCTTTCTCAGTTTGTGAAATGTATCTCGACTTTGACGGTAAACTTAGTGATTAGACCGCTGGCTATACTGGCGATGATGGGGCGTGTAACTGCATGTCTTCTGTTTAAACCACACATAATTGTCATAATTTCTAACACTTGTTTTTTTTTTTGTATTGTTGGCAATTTTATAAAAAATTAGATTAGCAATTATATGAAGAAAACTAAAAAATATTCCCTCGCCACGTTCGGGAAAAAAGGCTTAAACTTAAACAAGCGAGGGTTGTAACAGCACCCGAAGCAAAATAGCTTTACACCTCTTTGTATACTATACTTTTAATGCCACCCAAAAAAAGTGATCTCATAAATGTGAGTAAATTATGTCAAGTATCCAGTATAGACTGCTTCGTGGCTCAGTTGGCAATGACGTGGACTGAGACGCGGGTGCACGTTGGGGGGAGAATATTGTTATGATGAATATCGATGTTTGTTTCCCGATCTGGGTGTACTGTTCTTCTATGTACGTATATGTTTCTGGCACCCTAGATACGGTTCTTCCTCTAGTGTAGGGACTCTCATGATAGTATCCGGACCTGGTCGTCGAGCTCGAGGTCGGTGAAGGCGGGGATGTACTTGGCCCACTCCACCAGGATCAGCAGCTGCTGCTTGATGGAGTCGCACACGTCGTTGATCTTGGCGAGCGCGCGGCTGCTCAGCTCGGCGTCTGTTAGGTTCTTGCCCTGGGGAATATTATTGCAATATAATTGGGAAAGGCTGCGGCAGAAGTACACTGGATGAGGGTCGCTCAAGACCGGTCGCTGTGGCGTTCTGTGGGAGAGGCCTATGTCCCCTAGTGGACGTCTATCGGCTGAAATGATAACATATATTGATCATCTGAAAGACTTCTACAGCTGGACATAGGACAGCTCCCCTAAAGATCGCCATAACGACCGGTATTGCTTAAGCAACCATCATCTAATGTACTCCCTCAACTTCATCAGGTTATCTGATCACCTTGTAGTCACAGTCGACCAATGTACAGTGAATTTAATTTCTTTAACTTTGGGGCGAGTTCCGTTCGGCGCCATGTATAGTTAGTTTACAGCGCCATCTATTGATTGATTTTCACGGGAACAATTTCATAACTTTGTGTATGTCTCGCTTTCACGACAAAACTACTGAACCGATTTATATGAAATTTGGTACACGGATAGTCTAGTCTAGAGCTTGAGAAAGGGCATAGGCTACTATTTGTCCTACAGGAAAAACGGAAATATAGCGCTGGCGAGACGCCTTTTCATTCAAGCATTGTGTTACTTTTCGAATACCTACTAAGAAATGATAATATTAACAAATCCAAACCTCGTCGACGACCTTCCGGCTGAGCAGCTCGGCGTTGAGCAGCGACACCACGGACAGCCCGTTGGCCAGCGCCGGCTCCTCGTACGACGGCCGCCGGCAGTTGATGCGGTCTCGCTCATTCTGCACGGCTGTGAGAGAGGTAGATAGTTAGTAGCTACACTCCATGTAACTATTTAGTAATCTGTGACTCTATACACAAGTTCGGCTTGAGCGTCAACTCAACATTATATTTGCAATTTTTCGCCAAAGTCTACAAGTCTTCGTCTATTTTTTAGCGTCATTCAAAACTTCTTGTAACGTTAAATCTTAACTTTCACAGTAAACTTACATAATTTAGAGTAAAAAAAAAATATTATTAATGTTCTTATTTAAGTACATCTAATAAATTGCTTTGTTAATTTGGAAGTTATTATTTATAAGAGTCAGTGCCGCCACTTTTGCAGAGGGTATGATTTTTTTGCTCTTGCATAAACAAAACACAAGGGTGTATGAGGTTAAGTTATTTTGATGCACATTAAGAGATGACGAGTTATTTAAAGATCATAACAATGATATTGACAAACACTTTAACAATGTCGGTTTATTAACGAGTAGCTAGTTCGCTTGTTTACTTCGGTGATAATAAACATTTAAAAATAAATAAAGATAGGATGAAGCCGATTATTGATATTTCACTAATTAGTAAGGAAGGGCTAATGAACTTATTTGCTTATTAATTAGGAAGTTTTGTATTTCATTCAATCCTATCTCACGTAAAAAAATATATTTTATTCAAATAAAAGCATTGCAAATTCTTGTTTACTTTTCAGTGCTTTCCTATTTAGGGTACTTTATTTACTCCTATTCGTTATTTCCAACGATTTAAATAATAATTTTATATACTTATCGTGAAATATTATAATTTAACTCGATCGTTAAGTTGGATCTACCGGGACATAGAGTGGAAAATTTCATAAATAAATTATTTTATTGTATAAATAATTCGTGTAGTAACAGTAACTGGTGAAAACTGACTGACTTAGTTATGACTAATAACTAGGCAAGGCAGTGCCAAACAAATAAAATCGTCAACAAATCCAAATATATAATTTAGGCGCTTCACCGCCAGATAAGATAAAACGCGTAGCTTACTAACAAATATTTTGAATTATACGTATGCTTTGATTGATAAAAAAATATCATTACGGACCAATAATTTTGCATTATTGTGTGTGCAAACTTATTTTGGAGCGAACTTGCTAATATTAAAACTACTTACAAAGTGAAAGAAAATCTTTAGTTATCAAATCAAATATTATTTAACAAACAAACATAAATTATTTGATTCAATTAACATTCTTTTGTTAGTAGGCTATCTGGTAAATAAATATCTTCCATATTATTAGCCAAAGAAAAAGTGGACTTAACTTATTAAAAATTATAAAATAAATAGGTTTATGTAAATAAAAAATCCTGGCAAGGGTTTTTTTAATAATATTTTTTTTTATCTGGCTTACCTTCTTTTTTCATGCCAGCCTTGAAGCATTTCCTTAGCCTACAGTATCGACATTGATTTCTTTTGTCCTTGTCCACCACACAGTTTCTGCTAAATCTGAAATATATTATTATCCTCTTATTACTCAAACCTTACTGATTTATTAATCGGTTATTTATTATGATTGTCTTTAAATAATTCATATTCCAAATATCTTGCCAGGACTTATAAACCCTTGACTTGCTGCATAACAATCCTTGCTTGCACCATTGTTTTCACGTGAATATGAATGAGTAAGGGGCAACGTGAATGAACGTCGAAGGTTCCGGCAATAGAGGCAAAACAGTACCGAGAATAGAATCAATCTGAATCAAATATTATAATATATACCTGCAAGTGTAGAGGTGGTTCTTTCGCACGCTTCGCCTAAAGAATCCTTTGCATCCGTCGCAGGAAGAGGCTCCGTAGTGTTTCCCGGTGGCGCGGTCGCCGCAGATGGCACAGTGCTGGGACAGAGCGACCGTGGACGCCGCGCTCGCCTCGCTGCTTGATGTCTCCAGCTGCATGTCACTGTCTGTAAACATTAGACAACCCACTTTAAAAACCTTTAACAGTGAGGATTTCTTTTCAGATATATTTTGTCGACCTCTCTTGTGCGTCTTTTCCAACACCCGAAGACACTGCCAAAGTTGTGCGCCTAACACAGCAGGAAGGCCCATTAATTAACATTATTAATTTTTAATTTTCAAATTTAATACTGACTCCTTCAGATCCTAAGATTAGTGTTTTATAACGTATACTTGACTATTTATACTTAAATATTGGGTGTCAGTAGAAGGGATTATATTATACTTCATTCTCGAAAGCAGAAAAAACTAAATAGTTCGTTAAAGTAAACATAAATCGATTGTAATTGATTAATTTATTAAGTCATGTGTTAGGAGAATAAAAGAGTCTAATTATGACATAAAACTACACACATTATAGTCACCCGGATCCTCCTTATCAAGTGCATAAGCGATGTTTACATTTGCAGTGGAAATCGAAATGCAATATTATTATTGCCTCAAAAATATGCTTTAGGTAGTGTCATATATAGTACAAAGGTACCTAGATATAATAATCTCTTAGATACTTCGTATTAAAATAAATAATAGTAGTTTATGCAACAAACTTTGTTTGTGTAATGTATTATGTAGGAGGGTGGTGTATTAAATAAAACCCGAGCGCAAAATTTCGGATAATAACTTGAAAATTGAACAAACGAGGGTTGTAACCTCACCCGAAGCAGAATAGCTTTAAACCCGAGTTGTATATTCTGTTTTTTAAACCATCCGACGAGAAATTTTACATATAAAAAAGCAGAACCTATATAAAAATAATAAAATATACTAAATTCTTTTTTTCTTTAAATGTTATGGAATTTTATTACAAAACTATACCTACCAACTTGTAAACCTGTGACTGGTAGAGCCTGTTCAGTCATCGGGATTTATTTACAAACTTTTCTAATTCATAATTTTAATGCGAATGTGTCTGTTTACCGGAAGTGACTAGTGTGCCATTGAGACCTCAGATTACGCATAATGTAATGTAATTAAATAAGACATGCATGACTCAGGAGTTTACTTCTGTCTCTCAGAATACAGAATGTCGGTACTTATCAGAAAATAACATTTTTATCAGATAGGAATCTCTTCGCCAGTAGCACATTAGGTATAGGGTACTTAATTCGGTAGTTTTTTTTCTAAAGAACGTAGCTAAAGACTTGTCAATTGTTGACGTGATAACCAAGGTAAACGATTGCGTCATATTTACCGATGATTAGGTACTAGGTAGGCATACTATTTGAAAAGTTAGAAAAATTATTTGTATAGGTAAACCCTTGACTTGGTTCACCTGCTACAATAGTTTCCTCATGGGTGACATTAAGTTCAGGTGGCGGTCGCTCGCTCGTTGCCACTGATGTTCATTTTTACACGTGCAACAAATCTTTAGGTGATTAATGAGAGGACGGCGGCAGACTTCTCGCGAAGGATTTGCGGTTGTGAACAATAAGGAAAATTTTATAATAATCTATGATTACTTCGTTTACATCACGCTGTATAAAATCTTTGTAAAGAAGACTAGAAAGATTTTGATTTTAAATTTTGGGAAGTATATAAATATACAGAATTTTAATAGCCCAATGATTAGTTCAAAATAATAAAAAATAAACAGTTTTATAAATGGGAATACAAAACGGTTTTTTTGGTAGAGTTAGTGACTCTTCGAAGAATTCATGAAAAACTTATACAAATGAGCATGAAATTACTTAGACTGTGTTTTTGTTTTTATATTTAAGTAAGCCTTAACTAATTTTAAGAGAGCGTGGCATTATATGTTCCCTCTTACTTAACGTACCTTATATAGTTAAATGAGTAAGAAATAACTAAACTTGATAATAATGCATCTGATTAAATAAATAAAAAAAAATTACAGTATCTTAAAGATTAACCTGAAGCAATTCCTTTTAAATATGTTGCGACGTATTTAACGTATTGTAAAGTACGTCGATGTAGTGGCACGCAACTAGAAATGTCAACGCAGCTCATTGTCATAACTTCTGAACCTGGGCCATATTGGAAGTGTCACCTTTATGAACCAAGAAACATGATCAATGCTGCTGCTGCGGGAGCGGGACTGATTAAGAAGTTAATTTATAATGACAACAGACAACCTTTGATGAGTGTGGTGAGGTCGAGGCGGCGCTGCTGGTGCGGCAGCGGCAGCGCGGCGTGGCTGTGCCCGCACGGCTTGTCCCAGGGCGCCGCGGCCGCCGGCTCGGCCCACCCCGCGCCGCCTGCGCACGCGGGGCCCATCGGGAACATCTCGAACGACGCCTCGCAGATGCCCAGTGCCGGCATCTTCCACACCACTAAAACTGTCTTTATATCGCACTCCCCAAACTAAACTGATTTCACTTATCGCAAACACAGTAAATAATTAAAAGAAAATCGGGAAATCAAAAACAGATGCTATTCGTTTTTAGTTAATCAGTGATAATAATTTGTCATCGATAACCACCCAAAGCACGTGACAGTCTTTTTATGTCTTTACGTTATAAATAAAAATAATCCCCCAAAGTTTTCCGAGCAATGACAGAGAGGTTACTGTGATGTTTTTGTTTTTATCAGTCAACTGTCTCCGTGCCGGACCGGACGAAGTTTCGATAGCTCTGTATTTGCACTAGGATGGAGCAACGCGAAACTCAAGCGGGCGTCAGGCGGCGTGACAGCTAGGTGACTGAGCACCCTACTAGGCGACGAGCATCGTTACCATCGCTCGCGGCTGATCGACTATACCGGCCACCCGGTCCACCCTAGTATGAATGACCACCAAATATGCAAGATCAGCTGAAAAATCACGCTCAATAGCGTGTGACATAGAGTCGCTGAGCTGACTCATCTCTTATCGGAAATAAAAACGGATGCGCGGAGTCGGCTGCGGTTGCAGTTTTCGCCATATATATCAAGTAGCAGTTAGTAAACAAATGAATATGACTAATTAATAGTTCGCAATGAAGCTTTGTTCCTTTGTTAGTATCTGTTCTCTACTTATCATCCTGGATGAAAAGTGAGAGCGGAATTTCACGGATCGATTTGTTTACCCCAATCATCCTGTTGGAATCGTACTGCTGTGGTGTTGCCTAATGATAGATGGCACGATTAAATTGACATGAAGGTGAGCTGTACCTTCGCGAGCAGTGGAAATAAACAGTGGGGCGCGCTATCAGCCGCGGGTCGGAGGTCCGCGCTATCGCCTCGTAAATGGTACACCGCCGCCGCCCATACTTCATATTACATACCCGGCCACCGTATGTGTTTTTATGTGATTCTTTGTAGACATCTCTGGGATGGATCATGCTTATCTCTAAATGCTAAATGGGTCTCCGAAACGAGATAGTATTAAGAATTTTATTACCTCTTAATATTTCTATATTATGGTACCTATTATCTAGTGTTACTTAAAATAATGGTCCAACATTAAATAAATTAACAGAACTACGATAGTTTAAATAGGTATCATAATTTTTAAATTAATGAAAGCTTATAGTAGATTTTTTTAAATGAACTGCCTTAAATAAACTTGCACCATAAACTGAGAAATTCCTCATTTTCAAAGTCTGTTAAAATGGGTACCAAAACCTGATCCTGAATTTAAATATTATTGTGAAAACCTCATCAAAATCGGTTTAGGTTTAGCCAAACGCAAGATAATCGCAGAAAAACATAAAGTGCATGAATACATATACATACAGACATATAGGTCAAACTGATAAACTTCTTTTTTAAAGTCGGTTAAAAAGAATGACTGGTCAGATTTCGCTTTACAACAAATACGATCAAGAGCATGCCACCCATGCTAAATAAAGGGTTTCGTTAAGACGCTATATGAGTTTTGAAGGTTTTTTAAATCAAGTAATTCTCTTACTTTATAAGAGGTAAAGATCTGGAATTTTAATAAAACGTTTTTGAGGATATAACAAAGTTTTTTATAACTGAGAAACACTTGTGGAATCAAAAAATCTCGATACATTATTTCGTCAAAGATAACCATTCGAAAAAACGGGAAAAGCTAGTTCTTCGAAATTACTAACTAGTTTTTGTTGAAACTACATAGGAATAATGATAGTAAAGTAAATCAAATTCTGGTAATTTAAATTTGATTTAAAAGTAATAGTTAAAAATATAATTAATATTTATTACTTTTTCAAATAAAATGTAGTAACCGATGTGGGCGACTGACATATGACTGTTCTTTTCCCTCAGTATGTTTGAGAGAAAAGGACAGCCTTTGATCCTCAGTCGTTTGATTTATTTCTAGTATATCGTCTTAACACTGGAAGAGACTACATAGTGAAACTTGTATGATCACGGAATAAAACATGAGATACTATGGGCAATTAGTATAACTAACTAATTAGCACACGCGTGTTAATCAGTATAAAATACTTGAAGAAATATTTATGAGAATATCTAGCTATCTCTCAGACAAAATACAACATTAATAATTTCAGACAGCAGCTATAATAAATTCAAGGTAAACAGCTATCTATAAGGTCGCGTCGCTAGTAAAATAAAAAAAGTTTAAAACCAGAGTTTAAATCAAACTCGGCTTGTAAATTCTCAATAATACTTATCTAATAATCTTAATGATGACAAGATATGATCTACACTACTATACCTACTAATTAGGTACTCATAATAAGGTTTGTTTTAATCAATATATATGTCAAACTCTTTCGTTACTGACTGACTGACTGACTGACTGACCGACTGACTGACCGACTGACCGACTGACTGACTGACTGACTGACTGACTGACTGACTGACTGACTGACTGACTGACTGACTGACTGACTGACTGACTGACTGACTGACTGACTGACTGACTGACTGACTGACTGACTGACTGACTGACTGACTGACTGACTGACTGACAGACAACGCAGTTCCTTGGTAAGTGTAGGTGAGCACTAAGAAGGGATTTCCCGAAATTCTCACGGGAACGGGAAAAAACGGGATTTTTGTGTTTATAAGAAATCTGCGCGGGTGAGACCGCAGGACAGCCTCTAGTTCAATAATAAATTTTCAAACCAAGTGACAGAGTTAAGACAAAAATAAGTGTAGGAACGCGCGTTGATATTTTTTTTGTTTCAATAAAGTTTTCTCATAACTTATTATCTATACCAATATTATAAAGAGGAAAGATTTGTTTGTTTGTTTGTTTGTAACGAATAGTCTCCGGAAATACTGAACCGATTTGAAAAATTCTTTCACTGGTAGGAAGCTACATTAACCCCGAGTGTCATAGGCTATATTAGATTTTCAAAAAAATTAGGGATCCTTACCTAAACTCAAATAATGTAACCCAAGGTGTAATATTTTCCGTTGTTTACATATTTTGACAGGTGGTTTGTTGTTGTTGTTTATTTTTTATTCGGCCATTCTGGGCAGTCAAAAGAACATAGTCTATAGAGCCAAGTTTTTAGAAGTAGGTATCTGTATAATGTATATTCTATGGCGTAACGAAGTAAGCCGGGATAGCTCGTAGTAAATATATAAGTATAGTTATATGTATAGACCGTAGGATAAACAAAGATATATAAGATATCTTTAGTTAACGCAGTAATAATAAGATGCTGAAGTTGGATTATTTTATTTACGAAGAGCTGTCGCAGTTGACATTTATCTGACGTGCATTTAACGACATTTGTTGTGTTGTGAACACGAAATACACGAAGCACGGAGCCACTGACATATAACAAAATATTTTGTACATTATACGTTATGTGTTAAGGGACCTGAATGTTCTGGAAAAAATAAAAGTTTTTCAGTAACGTAACGAAGTTTACCAAAAATACGCATTTTACTTATTTCCGATCCAACTGCGAAAATATGTACCTAGTTCAATTATTAATTTAAGAGTTAATATTAAAAGCAACTCCGACGGAATAACGACCCCTACTCACATCAACAAATTCTTCATTAGTCTTATATCTATACCAATATTATAAAGAGGAAAGATTTGTTTGTTTGTTTTTTGTAACGAATAGGCTCCGGAAATACTGAACCGATTTAAAAAATTATTTCACTGGTAGGAAGCTACACTATTTCCGAGTGTCATAGGCTATATTAAATTTTCAAAAAATTTAGGCATCCTTACTTAAACTCAAATAATGGAACCCAAGGTGATATCTTTTTTCCGTTGTTTACATATTTTGACAGGTGGTTTGTTGTTGTTGTTAGTTTTTTTATTCGTCCATTCTGGGCAGTCAAAAAAACATAGTCTATAGAGCCAAGTCTTTAGAATCTATATTCTATGGCGTAACGAAGTAAGCCGGGCTAGCTCGTTTTTAATAAACGATGACAAAACCTGAAATATTTATTACCTACGTCCTTAAAACCCACAGAAAAAATATTCGATTCCATGCTGCTTAATAATTTCTGTACATTATTTACAGTCTAAATTAAAAACAACACAAAACAAAACCATTGTAATAATTATTCGGTTTTTTTTCTAAACGCAATGACAAGACAATCATAGGGTAATTATATGAACCGACAATAAAACATATAATTTGCGGGGATTTAAATTGTGTAGTGCTTTTACGTGGTTCCGGGATAAAACCTGTTGATAGTATCTGTTCTTTAAGCATCTAGGTAACTATGTTATTTTGTTGTGTACCTAATTGGCGCGAAATTCAATTTTTTTCGCGTTTTTTAATTATTCTGTCGAAAGTATTCATTTTTAATAATGTTTTAATGAATTAGCGTATGTAAAAACCATTTTCCACATTCCACGCGCCATACCGAGAGTTACCAACTTAAGAAGTATTTTAGTAATTCATTTTGTTTTTTTTTAATGCACTTAAATTAAAAAATATATTTAAGAACGCGTTTTCACTTTTCGAATAAAAACATTTACTTAAATGATTTTTTTTTGTGTAAATAGCATAAAACTTTGATGCATTTTTAATTTGATTGTACCCGTAGTCTCGTAGTCATTTGATCGATAATCGAAGGCTCCTTCCAGTATTTGACAGTAAAAGTACATATACTTCGCTATACTTTTACTGTCAAATATAGACAATTATATTAAGAAAATAAGAAACATACATACATACATAATCTCACGCCTTTAATCCCCGAAGGGTTAGGCAGAGGCACTAGCTCAAGAGCCGGACCCACGTTTAGCCGAGTTTATGAAGAAAAATACATTTAAGGTGGTAACTCGCTATGGCGCGAAATTCAAATTTTTTCGTGTTTTTTATTTATTCTGGCGAAAGTATGGGTTGTTACTGTTTCGACCCCCGCTCTTTCTACCCAAGCACCTTTTTTTCTTGTTTCAACCCACAACAAATGGTCATTATTGTTTCGACCCACGATAAGTACCTACCTATTAAATACATTTAAGTAATATGTAAGGTTATTTTTAAAAGTTTAAATGAATTCGCGTATGTAAAAAACCATTTCCCACATTGTAATACAACGTTTTTAGAAGACAGACCTACTGATTTTGTGCCTAAGGACATAAAGGCCAAAAATCAAGTTAGGTCCTTAGACACAAAATTAGTAGGTCTGTCTTCGAAAAACGTTGTATTACAATGTGGGAAATGGTTTTTTACATACGCGAATTCATTAAAACTTTATTAAAAATGAATACTTTCGCCAGAATAATTAAAAAACGCGAAAAAATTTGAATTTCGCGCCATACCGTGACTTACCGCCTTAAAATATGCACCCGTAAAGTAATAAATCTACTATGAAACCTCGAAAAGTTTAAAATAATAAACATAATGAATTAAATGATTTATTAATGTGATTACTAGAGATCGTCTTGCTGGGTTTCCTCGTTATTCGAGCCCAAAACTGCAGAGTCATCCGTCACAAATGACGGATTCTGAGATTAAGGATGACGATTTTTTTTTTCTTCATAAATAATTAAATACATCATAATGGAGGAATAACTTAAACTTACTGTAAATCGATAATGTATGGAAAAATAAAAAACTAAGATAATTATTGTGAAAAAGCAAGACTGTCTCATGCATTTGCTGAAGGGATCAAAGTTCATGATCGAGGCAAACAATTTGTTTATACTTACATGAATAATTGATATATCTATGAGTTATAATTTCTGCTTGCCTATCAAGCAAAAAAAAAAATATTTTACTTATTTTCTAGTGCAAAGTCCAAAGTCCAAACTTGCCTCGGCAATTTCTAGACCGGCTAGTTATTGGACGATTGTTGTCCGTGGAGCCAAGCGCGGACTTTGACCCTTCCCCCTCTCTCGCAGCCACACCCCGCCGCCGGCCCCAACCCTTTCTACTTCTCAGTCCAAAGGCTGGTCGTATGTAGCTACTAAAGTATCACGCCGTAAGTTACAAAACTTTTTCGTTACCTGCTAGGTAACTGACAGACAACTTATATGGGTCATTTTCACCAAGTTTGTAGAAGAGGGTGTTATCTCCAAAAAATTGTTTTAATTTTTTTTAATGTTCTTTTGGATTAAAGAAGTCTTGCTATATATGTGGCTGAGCTTGGAAATGTCTAGGAGGCGAAAAATAAATATTTGAAAAATAATACGGACATGTGTGTGACACAAGCATACATGTGTGTGACTACTGGATAATTATTAGCTAAAAAAGACATGTTTAGTGACATTTAGCCCATGTTTGTGACTTTTTCATACAAAAAATTATCATATGAATGATAATTTTTTTTCTTTTTGATTAAAAATTAACTTTAACAATAAACTTCAAGAAAAAATATCACAATATATGAAGTCTTGCTAACGATGCACAAATCAAATTACTCTTTAATATTTAGATGTAGGTTTTATATTCTTTTATATTAGAATTTTTATGATTTTTTTCTCAATTCGTCCGAAAATGTATAATATAATTTAAAAAAAAAAATCAAATTAAGACAGCTACTAACTTTAAGCAATTCGCTTATATCAGTCAGTACATTATTGCTTCTATAGGATTATATCCTCGCTTTATACAAACAAATGAAGGTTTTATCTGAAATATAGTAAGGTTTTATCTGAAATATAGTTATTTTATCTTCATAATATAATTATAATAATTAAACGCAAATATTACGTATTTTATTATGAAATTATCTATGAAAACTAACTAATGTATAACAATTTTGGTGTAAAATGTCACGAACATGGTTGAATGTCACAAACATGCTACTAAAAATCCATGTTTGTGACACTCATGCGAAGCCATGTCTGTGACATTTTTTGAACGTGTGCGCCAAAACCTGGCATAGAAACGACTCTAGCGGCGTAGGATTTTATTCACAATAATTTAGTACAATAATCCACCTAAAAAATTGATAGCCAGTGAATTTACATAACCTCGGTGAATACAGCTTAATTCATGTTTGTGATGAGACATGCTCGACAAAATAAGGTATCTAAGAATAAAAAATAACATTTCTTTACAAAATCACTTTTGCACTCCACATTGAATGAAGAAAAGTAAATGCACAATCTTATTCTTTTAAAACAAAGTGTTGCGAATTTTACCAAACCAACGAAACACAATTTATGAACGTCAGCAGACATGGCCAGATGCTTGCATGTGCGTGACAAAAAAAATTCTCACAAAATCTTTATATCAAAAAAACTTATTTATAATCATAATGTTAGTTTATATTTTGCGTAGTTTTGTCGATAAATTATTTCTAGTAGTGAATGTTTGATTAGTTTGACAAAATAATGAATTGAAAAAAATAAAAAAATTAAAATATGTCAAAAAACGGAATTCTCACAGACCATGTTCCGTGACTAGGGCTTGCAATCGAATATTCGAATATTCGAATTATTCGAATAATAAAATTAATCGAATATTCGAAAAGTAAAAACTATTATTCGAATATTCGTTTTTACCTAAAATTTCATATTTTGTACTACTAATTTTAACGTTTACGTGCTAGGCAAGACGACATCACTTGTTTAGACTTAAAAAATGGAATCAAAAAAATAATTTTTACATCTGAGCCAGGATATTCCATCTATCTGGTTCTACAGTCAAGAATCCGGTACCTTTTATTTTTATTTTATTGCAATATATAACTATCGAGGATTCTTCTTCTTATCCTGTTATCCCAAGCGGACATAGGGCTTCAAGAATTTTCCTTCAATTTTGGCGGTCTTAAGCAACAACAGCGGGCACCAACAACTCCTCCCAGTTAAGTCCCACACTATTTACTTCTTGCAGCGTGGACCGGCGCCAGGTTGCCTTCGGGCGACCCCTTTTGCGTCTTCCGGAGGGCTGCCACAACAGAGCTTTCCTGCAAGGTCGTCCATCTGCTCTTCTTAGCGAGTTTCCTATCCAGCGCCACTTTCTAGTTCGAATTTCCATTTCAATTGGCCTTTGCTTTGTTAGGTGCCATAGCTCTGTGTTGGTAATGGTTTGTGGCCAGAATATCTTTAGTATCCTTCTCAGGCATTTGTTTATGAATACCTGGACCTTATTGGTTAGGTCTTTTCTCACAAACCATGTATCACACCCATATAACAACACTGATTTTACATTGGACTCGAAGATCCGAAGCGTGGTCCGTCTGGTGATAACGTTAAAGCTCCACAGTGATATCAGTTGTACGAACGCTGCCCGCGCTTTGTTAATGCGGTTCTCAATATCAACTTCCGTACCTCCTGTAGAGCTCACCACTCCACCAAGATAGGTGAACCTTGTCACACGCTCCACCACTTCACCCTTAATGTTCAGAGGGTGCTGATCTGGGGTGTATACGCGCATTTCTTTGGTCTTAGTCGTATAAATTAGAAGCCCATATTTTGCAGCTTCAACCACCAGATCGTTTGTCTTTCTTTGCTTGAAGGTCGCTCAGTGTTGTAGATAAAAGGCAAAGTCTTCTGCAGTCTTTGTCCTCAAAACACTTCTGCGAGTTCTAGGGAATACCCCGCTTGCCTCTGCCGGTGACTATACACATCACGTCGTCCAAAACCAGCAAAAACAGCATCGGTGATAATAGGCAACCCTGTTTAACGCCTTCTGTGACCGTAATGGATTGCGTAAATTGTCCTTTGTGAATGACTCTGCAGGTGGAGCCCACATACAAGTTTTGTATCTGGTTTATTAACTTGTCCGGTATACCTTTACTGCGGAGTACTCGCCAAATGCTGGACCACCTAACCCTGTCGAACGCCTTTTTGAAGTCCACAAATAGCGCGAATAGTTCGCACTGCATCTCGATGCATTATTCTAGAATTATTCGCAGCAGGTTCAGTTGGTCCAAGCAAGATCTTACAGAACGAAATCCAGACTGCTCTTTTCTCAACTTCACGTTCACCACCCCTGCTGTTCCGTTCAGCATGATTTTGGTCAGGATTGTAGTGGAGGGCGAGAGCAAGTGTATGCCCCGCATTGCGAAAGATCCCCCTTCTTTAAAAGTTTCAGGATTATTCCTTCTTTCCAGTCGTTAGCGACTACTTCGGTTTCCCATTATGGCTGTTATCAAGGACAGAAAGACATCGGCTGATTCATCTGCGTTAACTTTTAGAACATCTTTGGGGATACCGTCGTTGCCAGGGCTATCTAACTATCGAGGATCTCGTAGACAAATTAAAATTTAAGTTGGTCAAGATTATAATTGTATTTAAAAATATTATTGTCCGTTCCTTTGAGAAAAAGTTATTAATGAATCATCATTTCAGCCGTAGGAATTTTTTAATGAATAAAAGGGCCAATTATTATTAAAAAAAACCTAATTTTCCTTAAACTTTTACGTCTTTATCTATTATTCGAATAATATTCGAATAATTCGAATAGTAGCCCGAAAAAAAAACGAATATTCGAATACAAATTTTTTCGAATAATTGCAAGCCCTATCCGTGACATTTCAGTCTAAATTATCCATTATTTTAAAGTAATAACTATTTGTTATTCCTTAATTTAGCATACGTATAATAAATAAAACAAAACAATCATTTTAAATAAGTTTTCATGGTAAAAAAAATAAAAATTAAGGGTAAAAAAAGGTCTTCACACTTTAAAGTAGTAAATGAAAAGTACCCATATAGAGTATTGAAAGTTCCGTAGGGAGCATAGGTAAAGAAAGCAGAAATCGCAAGCAAAGCTGATGAAATACAGGATTAGAGACCCAATTTTAAGGTGTTTTTTTAACAAAAGGGTACCTATAGGATAAGAGATAGAATTATGAGATGTTTTTTTAACAAGAGTAACCTTTTACCCTTTTACTAATGTATTTTTACAATGCAATAGTCATTTGTTACGTTAAATTACGAGCTTGAGTCTTAACCCAATGTATGAAACCATAGTTTTCCAATACCCATTAAATATGATCACTTATTTCCTACTTCTTTTTACATTGTAGACATAAAGTCACGTCAAAAGTCTTTTTAAAACAATTAAAAAAATTGTGCAATTGTTTGTTACTTGAACCCTGAACCTGACTCATGCAATATTGTGCTATGTTTTAAATTAATTAAGATATTGATTTACTAGACTCTTAAATAAGTGATACTTTGTTTTATAGGATTTAATAAATACTTTTTAATTTTTATTTTCTTAGCATTGAAACTCTTGAGTAATTAAAAAAATACCTTGAAATTTAAAATATAAATTTTTTAACTTTGCTTACATTGCAGTATTATAATAAGTTTGTAAATGTAAAGTAAATGTAAATATGAATTGATATACACATTAACGCAATAATTTTGAATCAAAACAACAAAGAGGAAATGAATAAGTAAGTTAATGAGTAATAAGGGCATTAAATGACTAAAGAGAGTTGATTGTTGTTTACGTAAAACTATATGGAAAACAAAAACATTAATCAAAGTTATATTTGGGTGTAATAAATAAAAATAGTATTCTTAGGTTGCCTGAAAAAAAATATTTTAGTTAAGAGCCTTTTGCATTGATGTTCATATTTTTTTTGTTAACTAAGTATTCCAAATTTGTTAATGACTAATTAGTAATTCCACGACCAAGAACTTGATAATGATAGGTTCCATTTACAAATACCATGTTAGGCCCTATTTTTCTGATCAGGCTATTTTAGTTAGGTACCAAGAACATTTTGTGATTCAAATCAATACATAGTATATGAAACAAAGTCTCTTCTTCCTGTGTCTGTCCCTATGTATGCTTATATCTTTAAAACTATACAACAGATTTTGGTGCAGTAAATTTAAGAGGAAATCAAGAGCATGGTTTATAAGTATAATACACGCACAACATAGTAATAGGTAAGGCAGGATGAAGTTCGCTGGGTCGACTAACAATATTTAAATTTAATGTTGGTAGGTAAAGTGTCCTTGGACACAGAGTGTCAAGTTTTATTGCAGTTAAAGAAGTCCCATAGATAGACTGTTTATAAATTACTGTGCTTTTAAATAGACAATTGAACAGATCTGTTTCAAGTGTACAATTGGTACTAATTTGAGTCAAACACAACACACTTAGACCTACCTAGGGCATCTAGAAAAAGTTTTTCATGACCATTTATTTAATGATGATAAATGCAACCATTTTTGGTCAGTAAGTAGCTCATAAACAAAGTTACTAAAAATAATTTCTAGTCCTAATGTATTTATTTGTATTATTAGACATACTTTTACTACATCATTATACTTTTAGATAATTCTTTGCCTGCTTGCTTATGGCAATAGAGGTTTTAAAGACCAGGGACCATGTTTCGTAAAAACTGGTATCTCCTGCTCGAGCCACTCCGTCCTCATTAATTTGTTTACTTCATGTCACATACCTACCTTCGTCGCAGAGTCCCATCTCGATAAGACACTTGGGTGTAAAAATTGAAAAACTAAGCCAGAGTACGAAACCAGCCACTTCTACGAAATACTTTTGATATTAAAATATGTTTTTTTCACAATTTTACCTACAAAATTGATAAAAAATAATAATCGACTCAACTTAAATGTTGTAGTTGTGAAAACTGAAACTGACTGACTGAATGAGACTGACAAGCATGCCAAATAAGACAGCTGTTTTTTGATGTTTGATTGACGGAAACAAGAATGAATGTTTTATTTGGGGTAGCCCTAAGTAAACAAAAATATTTATTTGGTAAAGCAAAGCGCCACCTAGTACCAAGTAGTATTATTTTTTAGTAGTATAAAATATCACGAAGATGGCGTTACTTAAATACATTTCGATTTCTTATAGGTCAACCCGCGGCTTCGCCAAGGCCAGCACGTTACTTACATTTTCCCTTGAAACATAAAATAAAATTCCCAATGTTCCCATGGGAATTTTGGTCCTAGAGTAGCCTATGTCCTTTCTAAGGCTTTAGACTATATCCGTTTTCCAAATTTCATTTGAATCGCTTCAGTAGTTTTGTCGTGAAAGCGAGACAGACAGACAGACAGAGTTTCTTTTGTATTAAGTATGGATATGTAAGTATGGATTACTCTAGTAAAAAAAATACTAGGTTTTTGTTTGTGTGAATTCAAAATTTATTTTTGGATATAGAGATTCTATTAACATACTGATGACAAATAAAATAAATTTTAGGAATTTGGTTCGCATTTAAAAAAGTTATCTAGATACCAATATTATAAAGAGGAAAGATTTGTTTGTTTGTTTGTAACGAATAGGCTCCGGAAATACTGAACCGATTTGAAAAATTCTTTCACTGGTAGGAAGCTACATTAACCCCGAGTGTCATAGGCTATACCTATTAGATTTTAAAAAAAAATTAGGGATCCTTACCTAAACTCAAATAATGTAACCCAAGGTGGCATTTTTTTTAATTATTTTTTTGACAACGCCGATTTTTTTTAAACTATTTAGTATCGATTCAGTATCGTAGTGTGTTATGTTGACCTGACTGAGGATCAACTTAACAAGCTTGAGCGACTCCAAAACTTCTGTATTCGCTTCATATTTGGCCTACGAAAGTATGACCACGTATCGGAATTTCGTGCCAAGCTCAAGTGGCTCCCCATACGTCTTCGTCGGAATGCACACATCCTTTCTCTTCTCTACACTGTACTGTTCAACCCCTCTGCCCCAGCTTACCTAAAAAAACATTTTGAGTTTTTGAGCGTAACGTCAAGCACTCGATCTTTACGTCCCTCTCATTTTCTAACACTTACCGACCCATAGCCAAAAATTCTTTCACAATTCTTTTACGACCCAGGCTATCCTTCTTTGGAATTCTCTGCCCTTATCCATACGTGGCCTGAAAACTCTGGCGACCTTTAATAAACATGTAAAGGATCACTTTCTTTCCTCTCTTGTTAGTAGTAAGTAATATAGTTAAGGTTTCATAATATGTATTTATATTTATATAATATTTATTTTATGTATGTGTGTAGTTTATTAGACTATAAATATAATTTAGTATATGTATAGGTTTGTTTGTGTATTATGTTACTAGAAAGTATTATGTAGATGTTTATTTTATAATTTATAATCGTCCCTTTAAAATAATAAGATATTTTTGTTTTATTTATTAGTGTTATTGTTTTCTTAAAAAAAAAAAGTATGTATATTTAATTTCGTGTTCGGTTTTCATGCTATTCAAAAATTAAAGTAACCAGGTTCTTACTGTATAAAAACAGGTTACCTTGAAGAAATCGCTTAAAGCGATAAGGTCGCCTTTTGTCACCTCGATTATATATATTGTTTCTTGTTTTGTGTTTATTTGAACAATAAAGAGATCATTCATTCATTCATTCATTATCGTAGTCGGAGTGCCCTGTTAAAAAATAAACGCTGATTTCAAAGTCAACCTGTAGATGCGGCACACACAGGCTCTTCAGCATTACAGCTACGCTCAAGCAGGGACCACAGTGTGTTGAATACAGACAGACGGCTGCGGTGACTGGGACATTGTGCGACGTGCGTGCACCGCATCGCATGGAGATGGAGCACTCTCGCTTGCCCGGGCAGATACTCCGAGGAGAGGTTGCCAATGCAGAGAGAGACCTATTGGCTGAACTATGCTTCAGTTTCAGATGTCAGACGCAAAATGGTCGCTTTTGGCATCCATAGACCCATAGACAATACTATTTCAGCCCCTATATTACGGCCGAATTTGCAATATTGCTTTTCGTCCTCTTCGCGTTTCTTTTGTAGTCTGGGACGCTCTAGAGGGCGAAAACATTATTGCAACTGTGGCAATAGTAGGTACCCCAGGGAGGCGCAGTTTTGTCCGCAAGAGAAGACGCACGAGAATCCCTGAAATTAATTGAAGCAAAACGTATGAGATGGCCCGCACAGCACACCCCCAACCACCACCGGTCGCGTTAACGCGTATTTTGCTCCCACAAAACAAGGAAGACTCTACTCTCTGTTGCTCTAATGTCGTTCGGAGCCTAGCATCGGTTTAAATTCTAAAAAAAAGTGTGGCAGTCAAATATTTATTAAAATTTGTAAGCTTGTAACAAACTTAGGCTTATATAAAGTACTTACAGAAAGTAAAGTTTATAACACATACAGTATCCATTACTGTTTTGTACCAAGCAAATCACGTGTTCCAGTCTCGGGGAATCTAATTGGCATAGGTTAGGCCTTGGCACTCGCGCGCCCGCTCGGCTCCGATGCATTCCCATCTCGTTGATGGTCCACTACCGTGTCATGGGTCGCCGACAGTAACAACTAGTAACTAACAACAAATAGTTATGAGCGCATCTGTCCAGCAGTCGACTAGCTGACTCCCCACTTAGGTTTTGTTATTTAATTCCAAGTACTTATGTAGGTACCGCCCCATGGTACACCAATCCAATATGTACTGACCTAAGCATCTAGAGTCTTCCTCCTATATAAATCTTCTATGTTGAAAGCTTATCATGCATTAATTACCAATTTAAACCAAGTAAGTGTAGTTCCTGCTTTCTGATTGAATGCAAAACAATAATATATTTTAATGTATCATCGGGAGATTTTAATGTATCAAGGTGGTCAGGCGACCCGGTGCAAGCTTCGGGGGTATACACTGCAAGGGTCGCTTAAGATGTGGCGAATAATGGGGGAGGCCTAAGTCCAGCAGTGTACGTCTTTTGGCTAAAATGAATGACACATCTAAGGATAAATTATTATTACTTACTATGAGCCAATTATATTTGTACAAAAAAATTGTAATATACCTATCTAACAGTAATGCCGACAGCTAATGATAAATAACACAGCTCTGATAAGGGGGTTACGTTTGTTGTTAGTTGTTTCAACGAGCTTACTCTCGACAATCATAGGTGGCACAACAATAACTTAATCTGCGAGAGCCATTCCTAGCCGACCCGGATTCAGTTATCTTGTAAAATAAACATTTCAATTTAAGTACGTTTACGTATTTATGTTATAGTTATACCTTACCTTATTACAATTACCGACCGACCCGGTGAACTTCTTAAAGCCTTACCTATTACTATGTTGTGTATATGTCGTAGTAAGATTTGATTTAGGTTTTTTTGCAAAAAAACTAGGGATTTTGCGAAAATCTGGATAATTTGATAATAGCATTACTTTTTTATCAATCATCCTGAAATAAAGCAGTTTTTTTGCAAAAAAAAACCTAGTATAATTGAAAATTTGAAACCTCCCTTAACTCTGATTGGCTAGATTATTGCTTGCTGGTAAACTCTCATTCTGATTGGTTCTCTGTAACTCTGTAGCGTCAAAGGATATTTTAACGAACCAATCAGAATAAGAGTTTACCAGCAAACAATAATCTAGCCAATCATATTTAAGGAAGGTTTCAAAGTTTTCAATTATACTAGGTTTTTTTGCAAAAAAACTGCTGAAAAAAAAGTAATGCTTAAATCAAATTATCCGGGTTTTCGCAAAATCCCTAGTTTTTTTTGCAAAAAACCTTATCAAATCTTACTACGACAATAAACGTTCCTATTGAATTAGTACTCTTTCTATTAAAAACGCATCAAATTTCGTTGAATAGTTATAAATATAAAAATGCCTACATGCGTACATAGAGAGGGACAGACGCGGGAATCAACTTTGTTTTATACTATGTATTGATTATCACAGTTATTAAGAGGCATAGCACAGCTAAAGTAGCGCCACCCGTGAAAAAAATTAATAAGGCAAATATCAAAAATGTGAAAAAGCATTCCCCTAGATAATTCGCCCTAGTATTTTTAGAGCATTGTTGTATAGCTTTTAGGTTAAAGACCACAGTAAGAAACTGATTGTTGTTAAAAGCGGCCGTTTTTAGCAACAATCAGTTTCTTTCTGTAGTCTTCAACCTAAAAGCTATACAACAATGCCCTAAAAATACTAGGCTGAATTATCTAGGGGAATGCTGTTTCACATTTTTGATATTTGCCTTAGTTTAGAAGATATTTATTTTTTTCTCGGGTGGCGCTACTTTAGCTGTGCTATGCCTCCTAATATAATACAAAGAAGTACCACTTCTACCTTCTACCTATGGTGCTAAACGAGTGCGCCTTATAAATATCAAAATTAGAACTTCTCCTCCTTCGCCATTTTGAACTAACGTGTAACTCGAGTTACTTTATTTATTAAAGGTAAATAAAATATTTTTTAGTAGTTAGGTATAATAATTTACAATTATACCTAAATAGATTTTTTAGAGCGCATAAGAAACACGGTTATTGTTTATCAGCCTTGCGCTGATATCTCCTATCAGCCAGCTTTACTTTTGTAAATATTAATGATAGCAGCTTTATAAAAACTTACAAATTTATATTTTAAAGAATTATTACTATCATTTAATTTGTGTGTAACGCACCCACCCATTTTTGGAGTACCGTACTCAGTCGACGAAGCCTTCACTGAGCTAATATTATTATTATTGTTTTTTATTATTCAAATTCGCATGAGATATTTTGCAGTTTCGGGTCATTTATTATAAACGCTGATTCTGGAACGATTTAAAATATTTTATGTAAAAAAAATTATGACTTGACTAAATTCGCATAACAGGTCGGACGTATGAAGTTCACGGACGACAATTTATCGTGTTGTGGTTGTGGTAATAAAACCGCTTCATGAAACTGAACGACTATCTGTCGTCAGAAGTCAGGACATAATGAAACTTAACCATGTAAACTTGTCATGCGTTATTTATTTTAATTTTTGTGGCATTAAGTAACGTAATAAATTTTTTTACGATAATACACTATCAATAAATAAAGTCGCTTCCCGCGTCTGTTGCTTGAATGCTTATATCTTTAAAATTATGCAACGGATTTTGATGCGGGTGATTCAAGAAGAAGGTTTACAAAGTACATGCACAAAGTAGTAAAACGTTAGGCGGTACGAAGTTCGCCGGGTCGACTAGTATATATAATAATTAAATAAAGTCGCTTACCGCGTCTGTCCCTATGTATGCTTATATCTTTAAAATTATGCAACGGATTTTGATGAGGTCTTAAATACATAGAGTGATTCAAGAGGAAGGTTTATAAGTTTACTAGACGCTGTCCCGCGGTCTCCCGCGCAGATTTCTCATAAACACAAAAATCCAGTTTTTTCCCGTTCCCGTGGGAATTTCGGGAAATCCCTTCATAGCGCTCACCTACACCACGGAACCCACGTGCCAAATTTCAGCTTTCTACGCCTAGTAGTTTCGGCTCTGCGTTGTCTGTCAGTCAGTCAGTCAGTAACGGAAGAGTTTTATATATATTGATTTTAGAGCATTGTCCGGGCTAGGCTTCTCCCGCGGCGTACGAGGCGCTGCTTCCGGTGTCTGGAGACGGGGCACCTCCGGGCAGACTGCACCTCGCAGAACGACCGCAGTGGTCTCTGCTACCGCTGCGGTCGACCAGGGCACATTGCCCGAAACTGCGAGGCTGAGGTGAGATGCCCGCTCTGCCAGGCGAGCGGCCAGCTTGCCTCACACAGTCTGGGCAGCTGCGGCAAGACCAGCCAAGGGGCCAAAGGAAAGGGGAAGGGAAAAGGAAAGGGGAAGGGAAAAGGAAAGGGGAAAGGGGCCCGGTGCTCCCCCTACGCCTGCCACCGCCGATAGCCAATTCTCGGTGGCCATGAATGTCGTTCCGCCTCAGGACCAGTAATGGCCACCCGGATCCTGCAGCCGAACTTGAACCACTGCGCCACAGCCATGGACCTGTTCATGCAAAGTCTGTCGCAGTGACAAATTCACGTCGCGGTGGTGGCAGAGACCTACTATTTCGGAGGATTTGTGCCCAACGGATGGATCTCGGACCGCTCAGGCCTCGCAGCCATAGCCGTCCGTCCCTCCGCGGACCACGTGCTCCGGCCGGAGAGTATAACGCGGGGAGAGGGTTTCGTGTCCTGCATGCTGGGGGAGATGCTGCTACTCAGCGCGTACTTCTCCCCTAGCCGCCCATTGCGGCACTCAGAGGCAGAGTTGGCAGCGGCGGCCGAGCGCCTCCGCGGCAAAAAGACGGCACCAGGCTTGGATGGAATTCCAGCCAAGGCCTGGTTCCTGTCGTTAAAGTCGGAGGCGTTGGAGATTCGGCTCGCAGCCTGTTCTCCACCTGTACGGAACAAGGTGTGTTCCCTCTGCAGTGGAAAACGGGCAAGCTGGTCCTCATCAGAAAAGAGGGCCGGCTCGCCGACTCTGTCGCTTCGTCAGATTTCCGGCCTATCGTCTTGTTGGACGAGGCGGGAAAGCTGCTCGAGAGAGTCATAGCTGCCCGCATCAACCGACATCTTCAGTCGGTTGGGCCGAAATACAGGAGTGGGTCTTCGTCTTTATTAGGCAGCTCAGCGAAGATTATTTCGTCGATCTGATCGGGCTGTATTTTTGTCTCCAGCCAAAACAACATATTACTAAATTGTCTACCCCGTGCGAAGCCGGGACGGGCTGCTAGTGCACAATATAGTAATAGGTTAGGCGGTACGAAGTTCGCCGGGTCGACTAGTTATTAATATACATAACATGTGTAGGTGAAGGCACTATTGTATTTTGTTTTTCTTTTTTATAAATCTTCGCTATCAAGATAATTTGAATGTTAGACAAAGATGAAAAACTTGTGAAAAAATAACGATAGATGAGAGATGCATATTTTTTTAATCCCTTAATCAGCTGTACAAATAATATAAAATAAAAGATACCTATATCATATACCGACTATAAAATATAGTATAAAACAAAGTCGCTTCCCGCGTCTGTCCCCATGTATGCTTATATCTTTAAAACTATGCAACGGATTTTGATGTGGTTTTCTTTAATAGATAGAGTAATTCAAGAGGAAGGTTTATAAGTATAATACATGCACAAAATCGTAATAGCTTAGGCGGTACGAAGTTCGCCGGGTCGACTAGTAAAATATAAAAGTTAGTTTAAATTATTTTTTTCACAAACATGCTTAGGTACAGTGGCGGTTTAGGACGGCGTAACAGATTTGTCTAAGCCTCGACTCTATTTCAAAAAAACAAGAGCTATTTTGCAATACAGAAAAACCGGAAGTGTTACGCCGTCCTAGACTGCCACTGTACAGCTAGAACCTTCTGCTTCTGCCCTTCATATAGTATGTAGGTTTGTTTTGATTTTAACGCAATTGTGAACATTTAAACTGTTAATACTTTACGAAGTTCCCGTCCCGGGTAACTAAAATAAAAATATTTTATTACAAAAAAGTAACCCGCCTTCAATAAACTGACAAATAAGTACATCAACTGAGCACTTCCTCTTTTTCTCAGTCGGTTAAAAAAGGTATTTAAACCTTCTCCTGAATGTAACAAATACTTATCTGAAAACCGCATCAAAACCGGTTCAGCCAAACGCAACATAATCGCGGGCAAACATGCATACATACAGGTCAAACTGATAACCTTTTTTTTTAAGTCGGTTAAAAAGAGCTTAGATGATCTTATCTTTAGGTAGCTACTTACTTGGCTGAAACTCTCATACCAAAAATACCATTTATTTTGGAAGTTCGTCATGCCTACACATACACACGGCGTGTTTGAAGATATTTGGGAATATGGTATTTATAATTTTTACGGTGGTAAATACCATTTTTGTGTGGATTATGAGGACCGTATCCGTATACCCTGAGCGTGTTCATACAAAAAGAGAAAACGTTTTTAAACTACTAATTATTATCCAATCGCGATGAAGTAGAACTATATTTAGTAATCTGTAGTTTTAGTATGTTCTACCGCCATAAAAAACTAGATTCGATCGTTTTCCTTTTTTTTAATTCGGTAAAGATTCACCCTCTTATTCATAAAAAGTTAAAGAGCATTTTAGTTATTTGACGTATGTCAATTTAGACTGGATGTCACGTATTTACCATAAAACAAACCAGAGAAGTAGACCTCCAGTAACGCTACTTAAAATGTACTGTATCTTTATGAATAACACGGTCAGACTTATAGGCCCCTGAAATACAGAGATTTTGTGATAAAAAATTGGTCGGATAAAGTTGTTTGTTTTACGAAACCAATGCATATTTAAAAAACAGGAAAACGTTTAAACCTACATTATTTAATGCTGAACCGATGGACATTAAAATCATTTGGATTAGCTAAAATTTAGGTAAGTTTTTTTTTTTTTTTTAACATTGATGCATTGCTATACTGTCTTATTAAATAAAAAGACACGAGGGGATTTGCATTTATATTAGAACTTCTTAGTTTATGGATGTAATAGATAACGTCTTGCAAATATAAACTTATTTCATCTTTCTGAAAGTTAAACAACAACTTGTGCTGAGTATGTATTTTGTTTTTGAGTTGTGACAACTATGTTCACATGCTTTGATATTATATTAAGGGGCGAACGGGTGCGATACTAGCGCGACTTCGATAAATAATTAATATCTTCTAAACCATTGCCGAAATTTAAAATTTGCGTCTTTGACTCCCTGGATAAAGGCTGGCTCTATTGTGTAATTGTGTAACTTCTACGATAATGATCTTAGAAATAAACGCTTTTGAAACTTAAGTGACCACTTAAGACAACAAACAGTTTATTCCTTAGACGTTGAACCTGAAAGCTACACAACAGGGCCCTAAAAATTCTAAGCAAGATTATCTAGGGAGTAAAAGACCCATATTTTTGATTTCGGCCATGGTTTACAAGATATAAATTATGTATTGGAAGTAGCGCTAGTTTCGCATCGTGCGGCCCCGTGCGGCGTAGTCTCTATCATTAGGATTGTGTACCTAGACGTATTGTATTGAGTTACACTATTGTAGCCATCTACCCGGCGCGGTGTGCAATGTTAGTTTATGTTCTAACTAAAGTAAGTAAAAAATCAAACGCAAATCAGACCACATCCGAGTTATAAAAAAATTGCCCTATTTTAAAACTGAGGATATATTTGAAGAAAATAGGATAGATGACATATAGATGATCAATATAAATAAAATTCTTCCGTTACTGACTGACTGACAGACAACGCAGAGCCAAATCTCCTGGTCTTAGCGGGCTGAAATTTTGCACGTGGGTGCCTTGGGGAGTGTAGGGGAGAACTAAGTAATAATTTTCCGAAATTCCCGTGGGAACGAGAAAAAACGGTGTTTATAAGAAATCTGCGCGGGTAAAACCGCGGGGCAGCCTTTAGTTATTATATAAGACACTCTTCAATACTGGATATTGGCCGTAATTTTAACGCAAACACTAACAATTCCTGTTTACAGGCCCCGGGGTTTCCAGCTTTGCTGGCAGTACAAGGTGTTTCCACCTGCCAGAAATAATGGTGGTGGGGCTGCAGTGGGGCCTATGCCTACCTGTTGCTAGTGTTAAAGTGAGCCAGTAAAAATGATGAACTTTTATATTAGTCAGTAACTAAAATTTTAGTAAGTTTTTTATGTTTAGTATGTTGTGTTTAATGTGTAAGGCTTTCATTCTTTCTTTGTTACTTGTGTTTAATGTGTAAGGCTTTCATCCTTTTTTGTTACTATTTTTCACCCAGAGACAGTAGCGGCCCCTTTTTTTAAAAGCTAGATTATGTGAAGTATATTTGTCCATACAAGATAAATAAAACAGCTTCTAGTAAAGTATTTATAAATGCTTTAAAGCCTGTACTTAAGTGCCTTAAAATTCTACTGTTTATTTGTATCCACACAGCAGCAGTGCAAAATAAAACTTGAACATCCAGTATTTAGTAGGTAAACAAGAAAAGTCGACAGAGGCGAGAAAAAACCAGCTCCGAAACTACCAAATCAAGTTTTAAATTGTGTGCACTAACCTATAGGTATACTCTTCAACACACTTACCGAGTATTTGCAGGAAGCTGTCTTCGAGCCTCATGGTGGAGGACAGCAGGTAGTCCGTGCCCTCCAGCTCGCTTGGAGGTAGGACGTCGCTCCTCATTTTGACAGCTGATTATTCTATCACCGGTTTAAGACGATAAACCGTTCACTGTTTCACAGCACGCACTACACTGATTTTCAAGTTTTTTTTTAACAAGTCATCTTGGATAATATTTGCTATAAAAACGCCGGCTATTACAGCAACGCGTAGCTGTTTGTTGTATCCCCAGTAGGCACTCCGTGTATGCGACTGAGTAAACGAGTCGGAGTAGGTGCGCGGCGCGGGCCGGCCGCGGGTCTGTCACCGCGAGTCGCGGCGGCGCGGGCGGCGGCGGTGGCGGGCGAGTGCCGGCCGTCGAGCCGCTACGCTACCAATCAGCTGTTTCGTGATTCGTCCTCTATAAATAATATGGAGTTATTTGGATGCAGTTTAGGTGTTATCTAACTGTGGCACTTTGCGTCAATGACTCTCTATGTAGCGCCCAAGAGGTGCTTGTACGTTTTGGTAGAGCTCTTCGTGACCTGCAGCTGACCTTAGAATTCAATTACAGGATGTTGACATAATAAATTATTAACCTCTGTAAAATATACATATACCTACATACCTACATACGTGTCTATCTATCATACACATCAGACTATGACAATAATTATATGTGGAGTTTTGGATATAAAAAAAACTTGCTCGATTTTTCAAAATCTGCTAATTTTCACAGATAGATAAAAAATAAGTACTTAGCCGTAAATATTAACCGAATGGAGGTATAGAACACAGCCTGCTCAAGAATTAACGACTCCGAATTTTCTTTCAGAGTTCGAGGAAGTCTTAAACATCTACGAGACAACTACCATCAACAAGAGTAGTAGAGAAAAGCCCATTTCAAGTAGAAAATGTTAAGGGTGAACCTATGCAGCCATCTAATTCTCAAGTCAGTAAAGCGCACTATATGTTTGTTGTGTATGTAGAATGACCAATTTATTAATATGCGTCTTATTATGTTTATCTACAGACTCAATCTGTAACAATAACTAATTAAACATTAATTGGTCTAGCAGGCATGATATCTCGCAAGTAATTAGTTGCGTTTATGAATTATGTAACAATATTTTACCCTTTTATATGTTATTTTCTATTTGCTACAAGTAGGTTTATCTTGAACAAGAATAAGAAGATTCATTCTTACATTTTTCATTCACACGTTTTCAATATTATAATACGAAGGTCAAAATTGCTGTATTATAATTCTTAATAGACTTCAAACATACATAGACAGGAAGTAATAGTGTTTCTATTACTTCAATTTTTATCAGACACATTATTAAATAATTAGAAATAAATATAGTTAAGTACGTGGTGCTACATTAAAAATACAGTGGTAAAATAAGACACAAATTATAAGATGTAAGATGAAAGAGAACAGAAGCTGCTCAGCAACGTAGGTACTATGTGAGGTAGAGACAGCGCGGTGCAGCGATGCACTTGCCAAAGAAATGTTGGCAAGCGCATCGCAACTCTAGTAGTTCGACACAATCATTGCAATAAATCAAACTAGAACTTCTGTTTTAACTTAAAGTAATAATGGTGTTAATATAAGGCATCAAGGTATTGCGAATCTTTAAATAATTATTTCCTCAGTAGCTAATGCCCAATATGACACAAATATCTACTGACTTCATCACTTGATCCTAGACTTGTTGATTTATGCCCGTAATATCCATCTCAGTTTAAACTGTTTTAGAAGTTTAAACTGCAACTGACTCTTATTGTTTATATTAGAAAGAAAGTGACAGGTGGTTAGGTTTGAACAGAGATGGATATGACGGGCCTTAATGTTATTTTGCTGGACATGCCTTTCCCACAGAACGCCACAGCGACCGGTCTTGAGAGACCCTAATCCAGTGTACTTCTGTAGCCTTCATCAGGTCGTCTGGCCACTTTATGGGGTGGTCTGCCTACGAGTGAGACCACCGCGCACCGTACCTAACAACTTTGAGCAACATTGGTAAATATTTAAACAAATATAATTTGCTAAAATTACATTGGTTTGAGATGACAGAGACAGCTAATTTTTAATAATATATTGGCAACCTGTCAGTTTAAGAATCACCTATTTGATTTATTATTGATGACAGAAACACCCTATATATAAATGTTCTTTTTTTTTTTTTTGTATAAACAGAGGGTAATGTATATATAAATTTATTATGAGGTGAACGACATATTAAGAGGCGTAGTACATATCCTTCTTCTATCTAGTATCTAGGAAGGCTGCAAATAAACGCTCACTTGATATCACTTGTGATAAGACCATATTATTAACTCAACCATATTATTTCATCATACCTAGAAGATAATGATATTGGTTCAGGTTTTGTATTTTTGCTTAGCTATTGGATAGCTTTTATTAGGTACTTACTTATTTTTTTTAATCTTCATAAACTTATCTACACATACTTTATTTATGGACCCAGCAATACGGCCCGCCAGATTACATTATCAAGATAACACACAAAACCTTGAAATTCTGTAGTAGGCAATTTAAGCATTTTAGTTCACAAAATTTTAATGAATTTGTCATTATGTACCATCAACACAACTGTTATGTAACCCGTTACTCAGCCGCCAGCGGCAAACATTATCATGTAAATAATTAATGAACGAACTATAGTTAGGTATAGCTACACCTGTATTAATTCCCATACAAAGATTAATAATTATAAAGCGTATTGTATGCGCCTGGCATATCCATCCATGTCCTAACACTAACGTACCTACTTAATTTAATTTAAATTAAGTTTCCAGATATAAATAATTCATGTATTACAATAACAATCCGTTTTGAAGCCGTTTCATTAAGTTGGTCATTTATAATTTTAATTAAACGAAGGCGCGCGCTAGCGACGATGTAATGCTCGCAGTTCGCAGAGTGTAGCGGTCGACCTTGAGTTCTATCTAACTTTTTTATTTGTTCATTAATACCAAAGATATCTCATTTTATAGGATAATTTAACAACAGGATGTTGTTTGTATTATTTTCAAAAAAAAACACATGAGTAAGTGAGTAAGTAATCAAAAAAAAAGTAGGCATTTATTCAAATAAGTTTAAATTAAAACATTTTTTATATTTAAATTAACTTACTTACTCGGTAATCAGATCTTATCAATGATTAATGGCGAGCAAATCTATAAAATTAACAAAAATAATTAAAGAATAAAATGTACAGAATACATAGAGTAGAGTAAAATACACTGAGGTACACTACTTTTTCGGGAGATACATATACATATAATTAAAATTTAAACCAAAAAGAAAGCACCAAGGCCATTTCAATTTTGGCAAGTCATCTTTTTATGGCCTTTGACCCCGAAGAGGCTCGGCTTTTTGTTAACTTCTGATAAAGATTTTTAAATGTCTTATGCGAGATAACCTGCCGAATATTTTTTTATACTTACTTGCATAACTTTTTACAACATAAATATTAACCTAAATAATAATGTTGTAGGCTAGTAATTACTTTAAACCCTTGTAAAGCGTTGACTTTTAGAGACAAATTGTATTAATACAGTTTATTTTTATAATTTAACTTAGTCGACCCGGCGAATTTCGTTTCGCCCTACCAATTTCTATGTTGATCATGTATTATACAATACAATAAACCTTCGTCTTGAAACACTTTTTTTTTAAATACCGCATCAAAATCCGTTGCATACTTAAAGATACATAGAGACAGACGAGAAAAGCGACTTTGTTTTATACAATGTATTGATAATGGGTTTTTAATTATTTTTTTTTATAAATTTGAACCTCATTTATTTTCAAAATAATTTATCATTGCAAGGTGCTCAGTGAGCAGTTACTTTCATAGTAAAACATACATTTGTAGGCCAAACTATACAATAGTTGGTAGGCCTATAAATTACAGGCAAATATATCTTATAACTTTTACATTGAGTATAAGTAATGGCCTTGTATAATGTATCGGGAGCTACTCATGCGCACTAGAGCATTTTGGCTGTAATCCAATATTGTTATGCCACTGGTGCATCCATTGACAGGCGGGGTTTAGCGCCCAATCAATGTAAATATAGAGATGCAGCCTCTATGTCATTCATCAGCGGTGGTAGCATGACGGACAATGTGTCGAATTTGTCGTATCTATCTGTCACTTTTGTCGAGCATCTCCATATATTCTCCCGCAATAAAATGGCAAAAGCGATTAAAATTGACAGAATGATTCGACAAATGGTCCGTCATGCTACGCAGGCAGAACTCGGTAAAAGTCACTGTAAAGTACTAAGATTTCTCTGATGTTACATCCCTTCAAGTTAATTTAATTAAAGTATTTCAAGTAACATTTGGTTTTAAATTCTATAGAGCAATTCTATGAGGAAGTTGGACGTGACCCGTGGCGTCTAAAATAAAAGTGTGTAGTATCTAATTAAAAATCGATTTTGCAAGTACTGATAAGGGGTTCATTAATTCCACCTGCACTTGCCTTCCCAGCTGAAACTTTTAGCTTTTTAGCCTAAAATCAATTATTATTATACTCCGAATTAGAAATTTGGTTATTCCTTACATAGATATTAAATTGCTTTATGTACTAATCGAATACTATGCTGATTTGCTCGCTCATTAATTAAACAACTAATATATACTTGATTTCATTTCTTGTAATTTAAACATTATTATTCAAGAATATTCGTGTTTTTACATTTATCATATGTCAATACTTATTTCTAAATATTGTGACTAAATAATGGCAACCTGTACTTAAGAGATTCTAATAAAGGCACTAAAGTGTACTAAATCTATTGAAAATAATACGATTTTCCAGTCAATGTAAAACGGTTTAACATTCTCATAGAAAAAATGGCAATATTTTGTACAAGCAACACATTTGGCACTATGAGACTATTACATGCACAATATATATTTAATAATAATATTAATATAATAATTACGTCATATTTAACATTACAACTAAGAAATAAAAAGATAAATCTCTTCGAACTGACTGTCACATGAAGGGACGGAAATATAATACGATCTTTTTTTTAAATATTAAGCGTAGTTTAAGTAGAACAGATTACAACATTTGCTATTTCTAATCAATATTTCTTTCGCCACCAGTGGACAGATAAAAAAAGTCTGATAATAATGATAGTGGGACTTTATTTATTTAAGTTGATCGATATAAAAATATTATTATTATGTTATCAATTTATGATAATGATTTTACGACAGGCACGATATTATTTTATATCTAAATCTGTATTTTTTTCTTTCATACATATTAAAATTAAATTAGACGGCCATCTGTCGGCGAGTAGTAGTACCTATTGTGAGGCAAAATAGTTGCGTGAGGGCGCTGTTAGTTTGTTTATAGCGGCGATAGACAGAGTATAGAGTTTATTCGTTTTAGCTTACTTATGACACAAAGTTAAAAACTAGTGATGATTTGAATTGCAGCTTTATTTTAGTTTGAACATAGCAACATACATTTCTAAGGCTTTAATGTTTGAGAAACTCTAAGCAAAAGGGGAAGAGAAAAAACAAAGCTAGCTTCTTATAATTTTCAGGAATGGTTTTGTGTGTCATTTAAATAATTCTCTTTAGCAAAGTTACAACAAACAAAAATTAATTAAATATTCACGTTTTCAAAAATTCGCCTGATTTTTAGTAAGTATTTCCAGATGCGGAATTTACCACCTTACCAACTAAACCTAGCTAACATTCTGTAATATTTTACGTTTATAAAATAGCTATAGAAATTGTTGGTTACTATAGCAGAACGAAGACAAGGTATTTAATTAAACTAAATAATACATAACTGTGCCCTTTACCATAGGATTGCCATGAATGAGCGTTACGCTAACGTTATTTTGTATGGATTTCAAAGCAGCGCCCATGGCGGTAAGTAGCAAAACCATACAAATTTACGCAGCTAGCAAACCCGTGGCAATGGCACTTGGAGGCTGTATTCATACGGACTGAGCGTCGACGTCCTCCCCGTAGTCGAGGTCGTCGTAGGAGAGGTCCTCGTCGACCGCCGCGCCCCCCGCGCCGCCCGCCGCGCCCTCGCCGCCGGGGCACGCGAGGCATCTGCGACCAAGAACAGTCATGGATTAGACAAATGTACTAACTTACCTATTGAGTTTTTTACTATTTATTAGGAATAGCCCTCAATTCTGCTTTTTTTAACAGACTTCAAAAAAGGAGGTTATCAGTTTGACCTGTATGTATGTATGTTTGTCCGCGATTATCTCGAGTTCGGCTAAACCGATTTTAATGTGGTTTTCACAAAAGTATTTGTTACATTCAGGAAAATTTTGAGAATTATTTAAAAAAAAATATAGATTTGGTTGATCAAAGCAGCTGTGTAAGTAATTCGGGATATTATACTAAACTTCGACTATTATAACGAAAATTTGTGATGATGTTTGGAGGATTGTTCCAGTTTGACTGTGAAACTAATGATCGAAATTTGATAATATATTAAAAACTTCAAAAAAACAAACAGTTGAGTTAAATCTTATCTTAAAAACGAATATAAACCACGCACACATCCCTGCAGTCTTGCCATGCAATTTATTTGCGATTTATCGATTATCGATAATATAATCCTTATATTAAAACGATGAAATGTACCTATAGGCATGTAGTTTATCAAGAGGCACACCTGCTTTGAAGGCCGCAGCATCATAGACGTAACATTAGCATAACATGAAGACGCGCGGGATCGAACAGCGCACAGAGCACAGGTGCGGCGGATTAATTAATCTGTATGAATCATGCGACAGCCCCCGCAGCACGACGCACCATTTGTCGAATCTAACTGTCACTTTTAATCGCTTTTGACATTTCATTGCTGGAAAATGTATGGAGATGATCGACAAAAGTGACAGATAGATACGACAAATTCGACAAATTGTTCGTCATGTTACCGCCGCAGGGGGCTCCTTGTGATTGCCTAATTACCGTGGAGATGCGCAGAATATGTTTGCCATTATTATACAAATTACACTTACATTTTATAGATTAAATTTAAATTACATAATCCTCCCTTCGGCATACCTTAGCCACCCGCAGATATAGGTTATAGATGCATTTTTGTTGTGAATTAGGGATTCCATATATTTTTAACTAGTCGACCCGGTGAACTTCGTACCGCCTTAGCTAAAATTTTTTTGTAGATGAATTATACATATAAACCTTACTCTTGAATCACTCTATCTATTAAAAAAAACCGCATCAAAATCCGTTGCTTAATTTAAAGATTTAAGCATTTCAAACGACAGACAGACGCGGGAAGCGACTTTGTTTTATATTGTATATTTGTATTGATGGCATCTAATGTCATATAACGCGTTGATCCGTTGCGACGACGCAACGCAACGAACTAATGAGGCAATACTGTGAGAGATTGACTGTAAGTATAATCATAACTACGGCTATAAGTCATCATCAACATTTCAGCCGAAAGACGTCCACTGCTGAACATAGGCTTCCCCCATAGAAAGACACAGCAACCGGTCTTGAGCGACCCTCATCCACTGTACTCCTGTAGCCCTCACCAGGTCCTTGACCTTGTGGGGGTCTGCCTCTCCGCGTCTTCCGGTTCGTGGTCGCCACTCGAGAACTTTTCGGTCCCAGCGATCATCTGTTCTTAAACGACGTGTCCTGCCCATTGCCACTTAAGTTTCGCAATTCTTTGGGCTATGTCGGTTACTTTAATTCTTCTGCGGATCTCTTGTTCCATCACGCAGAGAAACTCCGAGCACCGTACGTATTTATAAATTTAATAGAAATAAAATGAAGCGTTTTCACATTTATTTTGTTTTCGACTGCACTTAAAACGCATGTGCATTGATAATTATGAGTTCCTAATCGTATCCGACAATAGCGACCAGCAACTTTCTTTAGTAGGCCCCTCCGTACTTGACTACTAACTAATTTGTTACATGCAATTATATTGTTGTTAAATGAAATGTAACAATTACATGGTTTATGTAAACAGTAGCGGCGCGTCCGGTGTGAACGCTCTGCAGGCCCGCGCGCCTATTTCCGATCAAGGTTGTTTACAGGAGCGCACAGTGGGCGAGACTGGAATTTACCTAATACATATCTCTGCTTTTCGTACCTTTTCATATACAACGCAAACTATACCTAACGACACTAGTAGAGAAAAGAGTCAAAGGACTAAGAAATGATCAATTGTCTATGCATTGATTTGATTTATATTATTTTATCATAAGATTTTAGTACATATTAATTATGATATACCTGCTCTCATTGATGCCGTAGCGCAGGCACTTGTCTCCGACGCACTCGCAGCAGCCGTCGTGGAACCATCTGCAGCAATACAATTATTCCCTATTATAAATTATTATAAATATTAAAGACTGAAAATATTCTTTGGTACCTTAACTCAAGTTTAGTGGATGTTAATGATCTCTGTTATATGATTTTTTTAATTTACAAACATAAAATATATCTTTACTTACCCAAATCATACTTATAATTTTTAGTTTATGATGGGGATTCATTTCAAACTACGCTACGTTTCCCGGGTGTACCGGTGTACCGGGAAATGCATTACCAGCTACCACTATGAACCTCATATCTGACATACAAGCTTCAAAGCAAAACCAAATTGATCAAAAGCTGATACTGACAAGCCTGACCCTAGCCTAGCAATATTGCACAGTGGTCATATCTTGTTACCGTATGCTATTGGAGCCCATGGAGCGACAGGAGGCGCGGCACTTGTCGCACGACATGCACTGCGACATGTAGGCCACCGTGCAGTTGAACGTCACGACGTCGCGCGACACCGGCTCCGCGTCCTGCTCCACGCTCTCTGCAAGTTAACGAGAACTACTTCATAACAACTAACTAGTCAGGCAGCCAACATATTTATTTACGAGCTGCCCCGGCTTACTTCGTTACGCCATAGAATAAAAGATACTACTAAAGACTTGGCTCTATAGACTATGTTCTATTGACTGCCTAGAATGGGCGAATAAAAAAAACAAACAACAACAGCAAACCACCTGTCAAAATATGTAAACAACGGAAAAATATTGCACCTTGGGTTACATTATTTGAGTTTAAGTAAGGATCCCTAATTTTTTTTTAAAACTAATATAGCCTATGACACTCGGGGATAGTGTAGCTTCCTACCAGTGAAAGAATTTTTTAAATCGGTTTTGTATTTCCGGAGCCTATTCGTTACAAACAAACAAACTAATGTTTCCTCTTTATAATATTTATTATTATGACACTCGGGGATAGTGTAGCTTCCTACCAGTGAAAGAATCGTTCAAATCGGTTTTGTATTTCCGGAGCCTATTCGTTACAAACAAACAAAATGTTTCCTCTTTATAATATTTATTTATTTATAAGTGTGTTCTGCGAATGGGTGCTGGCTGATGTATTGTAAATACCTACATAAATATATACCTGTTTATTCTATATAATATGTATACCTGTACATAGTTAGTTACTTAAATGAACATATTGTGTTCATTCGCGTGCAGTGTGACAGTGTGCAATGAAAGGTTTACAATTCCTGTGCACTTTTGTACTTAAAGGGTTTACATTTAACTGTACACGACTGTGCATTATGTACTGTACACCCAGCTTATTAACTTTCCACCATACTGCCCACCCTGTGCACAAAAGCCACAATACGACTTTTATTAACTATCACGCGGGCGCCACTACGCACAATCCAATTACGCAGAAACAGAACCACTTCCGAAAAGCATTGAAAATTATTGTAAAACACAAATAAACAATAATAATAGGGTCTGTTTAGGATTTTAAAAAAACTTATTGAGTGATCAGGATCAAAGGTTCATCGGCTCAGGAGGCGGCGGCGGCGCAGGTAGCAAGACAAAACAAGCATTCTTCAACCATGACTCACTACAATTAGGTTGGAACTCGTAAGCTCCGCGGGTAACTCAGTACTCCTAAACAAAAACTGTTTAGATTTCAAAATAATATTGTTCTTGTGAGGTCTCTATTCCGATGCGAGAAATTATTGCGGTGACAAAACTGGTTAGGTTAGTAGCTAAGATGCTTAGTTTCAGCTATGATGCTAATGTATGGTAAATAAATATAGATTTTTTTTTAACTTTTTATTGAGAAAAACAATGATAATAATATGTTTTTAATAGGTTCTCATACTATAGACGTGTAATAAGTGATACTTTGTATTCTATATTATATAAAAAATACCTAAATTAATTTCAATTACTTTTATTATTTTTCCTAACATGCATTTTCAAACTATAAAGGCTGGTAAAAGTCATTCTATGACAAAATTTAAATCATAAATGCTTCAGCGCACAGAACATAGTATGTGGGGGATGCGGTTGCCACACATGTGCTTGCTTAATAAAGAAATACATAAAGTATAGAATATACTGCAACTCATCTCACTTATTTCACATGGGATATGTTGCAGTATTCCTTTATGCAGCCCCAGCCCTAGCACAATCACGCCTTATGTGCTGGAAACGGAGCCATTACAATAAAGACTTACGCAGATGATACACCAACTGCTGCTCCTGTGCAGGTCTGTAAGCAGACAGATCAATGTCCACAGGATATGTAATAGACAACCATCTCTCCTGCAGGTCAGGCTCACTCGTCAGTGCGCTGAACAGACCAGGCACTCCGTCTCCCAGCTCTTCCACGTAGGATGTCTTTGATAATACAGTCTGAGTGTCATTTGGTTTTGGGCACATGTCTGTGGAAATAAACATTAATGTAAGAAGCTTTCCAGATTTTTCAATAATAAGGAATAAGTTCATTGTCTAGTGAAATAGTGTTTTATTTACAAACAACTTTAATTATTTATTCTCTTCTTTCAAAACAATAAACACAAAAATCTAACAGTGTTATTGATAAAGATACAGTTCATTTGAAGTAGCTTTACTGGAGGTCTACTTCTTTGGTTTGTTGTATGCTAAATATGTGACTTCCAGTCTAAATTGACATACGTCAAATAACTAAAATGCTCTCTTACTTTTTATGAATAACATATAATTAATTTTCCTTATCGTTAAAAATGTAACTGGATATTCCTCAATTATAGTAACAAAGATGATGATAGTGAGTGCGAAGCTTTATTTTAATTTTAATAAAACTATCAGACAAGACTGAATTGTATAACAATAATATAGTGTGTAATTGTTTGAAAAATTCCTGGAATTTTCATTTTATACTGTAGTGTAGACACTGTAGCTTAGCTCTGCTCTTTTATTATTATTAGATTAGTTTACCAGAGCTACACATCAAAATTATGCATTGCATTGCGGAGTCATAGTGATGATTTACTTCACAAAACTTTCAAGGCAGGTATATTCTTTCTATTTAAGTACTTCTAAATCAGATGCTGATAACCCACCAATAAGCACAATGGTTTGGTTCCAAGCTAAGTGCCGGTGGTTTGGTTTTCTAAGAAATAAGCACTTACCAACACAACTGCAGCACTCGCTATAAAGGTAACTGAGGCAGTTGAAGCAATCCTTGCAGCACGAGCAGTCTTTCAAGTCACACTTGCAGGACTGTGTGAGCATGCACTTCGAGACCACGCTGGCGCATATAGCCTCGTTGCAGGCATACACGATGGGCACCGCGCAGGCCAGCGCCAAGGCGAACCACATCCGCGACATGTTTAGAACCAGTTAGACAATCTAAGAAAGTTAATAACTTTCAACTTGTTGATTGTTAGGCGAAACTAGTAAACATTTGAGGTAACTTATACATTCGCCACTGAAACTGAAGCTAACTAAAATAGGTCGGTGGGTCGTTTTAGTATTCTACGTGACAATTAGTTTCTTATAATGAAAAAACTTTATTTCTGTTTAAAAATTAATACCGAATTTCACAGCAAAACACAGAACTAGCAAACAGCAAAGCAACCACAGACCAACTAGAGATGAAAGCAACAAAGCAACAGGCCACAGCACAGCAACAGTCTTCATTCACTCACAACAATCACACACAACACAAACAAACAGAGAGAAGAGAGATGGTAAAATGAGAGGTTTTCAATTTGACAGCTCAGAAGAAAAAAAACAAGTTTCACTAAGCTGCTACTAGATGGCGCTCTGCCAGGAGCAATAGGTCAAGATGAAATGAATGATTCAATAGCTCAAAATGAAACATAAAAATTAAAATTTAACTGAGGCAGTGACGGAGTAGGTGAAATTAAGATTTATCCTTAGCAGAAAATGATCCAATCCAAAGATTCAGTCAATATTCGATTTCCCATTTCTCTTATATAGCTTTAGACACCGCCATCTACGGGCGTATTATGAAACTTTTTTTTTTCTTTTCTGTCACTTTGAAAACCCCTCATTGGTAAATCTGAAACAGACACAGAGAGGAGAATTACTTAGAGTATATTATGTTGCCAACCTAATTTTTTTTTCCTCGTTTAACATTACCTATTTGATAAACCGTAAGCCACTGTAAAGAGCACTATGTTTATGAACTTTTTTCTTTTTGTTAGTAAATTATACTTAATTTTATCCTTCTCATTTTTTTTATTAAAAAAAACTAACCTACATACTTAGCATTTATATTTGAACGAAGTCACTCATATTTATTTTAATTATTTTATTAAGTATTAATAAAAAAAGTTCTGTGTTTTGCTGTGAAATTCGGTATTAATTTTTAAACAGAAATAAAGTTTTTTCATTTTAAGAAACTAATTGTCACGTAGAATACTAAAACGACTTGTACTGTTACTCAAAGCATGCTGAATTTGACTGCAATTGGGTTTCACCCATTGTCTCAGTTTATATATTTTTCTTAGAAAAAGTTTGTGTATAACCTTTTTACTTTAAATAATAAGAAAATAACCCTGCGCACAAAGAAACGATCATAAAATGGCGGCCGTTGTATGGGCTGTCTCTTTTATTAACTCTTCCGTCATACTAAATATACGCGAAATAGCAGCATGAGTTTGAACGACATTTTCAAATCGTTTCTTTATGTGCGTGGCTTATACTTAACATACATAATATCACGCCTTTTATTCCCCGAAGGGTTAGGCAGAGGTACCAGCTCAAGAGCCGGACCCACGTTTAGCCGATTTTATGCTTTATTACCAACGTGACAAGGGGCCAGTTTGTCGCCGCGGTTATAACGACCACTACTGCGGCCGGGACCAACGGCTTAACGTGCCTTCCGAAGCACGGAATCATCTTACTTTTCGGACAATCAGGTGATTCAAGCCTGCAATGTCCTATCCAACCGAAAACAACTGCAACGTGATTTTTGTGAGAAATCAATATGTGGTGTTTTCTGCGGGGATCGAACCCACAACCTGCCGTGCCCTTATCAAAGGCGCGACGCGCTACGCCACTGAGCTACGGAGGCGGCTTATACTTAAGCAAACCAAAATCTCGTATTTTGGGTTTCAAACCTCGTAGGAACAATTTATTGAAATTGCGGTTTTCAGGCCGCTTTACGTAAAAAGAAATAAATTGCTTTGTTGTAACTTGGCGTTTTATAAAAAAAAAATATATAAAAAATATCAAACAAAACAACGTTTACCGTTGGACGACGTATACTTACGTTACCTACTTGTTAAGTACGTCGTCCCAAACATCCTATACTTTCTTATCTTCAGAACCAAATATTTTATCCGTAGGAGAAGCCAAGCTAGGGTTTTTTTACATCTTCATAAATCTCTCCTATTACATACAACGTAGAAAATGAGCAATGCAAAATCCAAGATTCAACTTTGGCAAATTATTGTACTTGAGACTAAGTTCGCAATATAGCAGTATATAAAAAAATACCTAAACAACCAATAAAAATAAAGACAGTCAATAGCCTCCTTTTCTATACCTATTTTTTTAGTCCAAAGTCAAGTAATAATATTTTTTTCCGAAGTAGCATAGCAGTAGCAATAAATGGCGACAATTTTAGGTCGCCCCGAGGGCTTACGTAGACGCCTAAATGGCAAAAACTCGCCCACTCTGGCACCACTAAATACACTATTGAATGAAACTAGAAAGAATGAACTAAAATAATGATCGTTCATTCGTCTTATTTGTTGCCATACTATAAAATAATCATGTAACAAATGAGCGCCATCTGTTGTCGAGTAGCAATGCCATAGTAAAGAAAGGTTCCAAAAGCTCCGACAGATGTCTCTAATTAAAGTCACAAGTTTTCGTAAAAAAAATCCCCTTGAATCGCTCTAAGGTAGACTCGCCTAAGATGGGATGTGACCGAAGACAGTATACTCGGATTTACTTACAAACTAGACAATATTTTAAACTGTTTGCGACATTGTTTGATTCGCCATTTCATTCTGCCCAACTCCTCATACCGCCGTCGGAGCTGCGACGGATAGAAACGGCGTACCGGAGTCTCAAAAAAAAAGATTTTTTTCGGAATATTTCGGTGATCCGATCTTTACTCCAAACCTTAAATGGCGTTTTGTGCATAGAAAAATGTTACTCTCTAGTCGAGGTTTTGTGGCGAGTACTCTTGATTTAGGTACTTCTTCATTCAAAATTCGACCGGAAATCGGATATTATCTCGCGATCTGTATACTACGATTCCGCCTACGACATCTGTATCCTAAGATCCGGTCTTCCCAGTGTCCGGTCCAAAAATATTCAGTAGCTCTCAAACTTTATTACTATAAAAGACTTCCCTATGTTTGAGAATCTATATTTTACATGTTTTTGGACGAGGAGGAAAGACCGGATTATAAAAACGCGAAAAAAAAATTAAAACATTGTATTAACTAAACCATAGGAAATTACGAGATCATCTATTGATATGTTGTTGCCAACTAAATTTCGGATCTTTTCCTAACGTGAACTTTATTACAATACCCGTAACAACGATTTTAAAATATAGTACGATCTTCGGAAAACCAGTAAATTTTTTTTTTAGCACTAGTAAAAATAAGTCGTCTTTTTGAACGCCTGTTTTGCCTAAAGTATAGTAACTACGCAGATTAAAAAATTTGGGGTAAATCTACATTTATTATTTATCAATTCATTGAAGAGTAAATCACAAAAATCGTAAGTTCACTTAAGAAAAAAAAATCAAAATGCCTATGCTTCAAAATTTCTCCAATGTTCGTCCGAACTTAGACGAGTGTACCTTATCTTTAAATCCCTATCTCTCGGTATAGCGCGAAATTCTAATTTTGCGCGTTTTTTATTTATTCTGGCGACAGTATTCATTTTTCGTTTTTATTCGTTGTATTTCGTCATACAACGTTTTTAAAAGACAGACCTACTGATTTTGTGTCTAAGGACTAAAAGGCCAAAAATCAAGTTATGTTCCTAGACACAAAATCAGTAGCTCTGTCTTAAAAAATAAACGAAAAAAAATTAAATTCGTACCATACCGAGAGAGACCACCTTAAAATCCGTTGTAAAGTTTTAAAGATAAGTATAAAAGCTTACATAGGGACAGACACGGCAAGCGACTTAATTTTATACTATGTAGTGATTCTCACCCACGTTTTGCCTTCAAAAAGTTTTCGACACTTTCACACAAAATCACTGATTGCCCACATGTTATCGCTGCGATGTGGTTTTGTGATGGTAAAGTGGTAGGTAAATGACAGAGACCTTAGAGTAAAATTTACTCGAATTATAGTAAAATAACTTTTGTTTTACTTGTTATTGTGTTCAGAGCTAGATTATTTATATTTAGCTAGTACTGGGAACTTTACAACTTAAAAAATGGAATTTAAATTTTTAGGTAATTAATTTAAATTTTAAAAAACAACGATTTGGCCAAACGTGGTCGGCCAAATCGTTAAACGTTGACGTTTCGACGATCTGGCCAAAGGAATATTAGCCATTTCATGAAATGTGCACTTTTCATGAAATGGCCGCTCAGATCATGAAATCGCCAATTTTACGATTTGGCCACGGGCCACGACATTATAACATTAAGGTTTACGTATACAAGCACAGAATCTTAAACGTGCAGTATACAAGCTAGCTCTACCTTTTTTTAAGGCGGGGAAACTCCTTACGAGTACCCTGCGGCTCCGGAGTGAGCCACCGGGTTATGTTGGATTCGCACCCACTAAAACCCCGGCGGCGGTTCTTCTCGGCTGTTAGCAAGGGGCCACGGGTGATCTGTTCGAGCTGGTTGGTTCATCTCCCCAGCATTGGGTGTGAAGCCTCTTTTCGGGGAAACATGGTGGTCGTCCACCCGGAGGTGGTTGTCTCGTCCAACGCTCAACGACGGAAACCGCACTCTATCGCTCCTCTCGGGGCCGTTATATGATGCACAAGCCCCAAGGCCCACGCCTCGTGCACCCAACGACACCGGGGATCCCCTCTTAGTCGCCTTTTTCGACAGGCTTAGGTACGTTAGTCCTATTCTTCGGCCCGATATCTACTGCAGGGTGAAAAAACTACAATAAGTGAATAATAAAACAATAATACGTACTTACCATACCTATACCCACAATGTTACAGCAGCCTATACCCAGATAAAGTAACGATACATAATTACGTAGAGCTATGAGAAAACCCGGTTTTTGTTGGTTTTTCTTCAAAGTAAGAAACTTCAATTACTCAGACTATCAATTATGATGATTTTTTTATCATCCATGCATGGCATGAGTTCTCTACGAGCAGAAACATGCTATACAAACATGTAGTAAGTAGGTTCCAAGTAGTGTATTGTTTTTATGCACGTTATTTTATATCGATTAATAAAAAAGTCAAAAACAAACTTATTTAATATTTTAATAGGTAATAAGGATTAATAATACTTACCACTTATCTCGGATAATTACAAAATCCAATCACACTAAGATAGCACCAATATCAGTATTCCTACCCCACGCCGATTTATCATCTATTGCAAAACAAAAGCCCTTCAACAAGGTTCTGTTCTTGCTCTGCCTACATTACAGTAAAAAATACTTGCAATAAGCGACAAGTTGAATAATGGTAAAATATTTAACATTAATTTTTGCATTGAAGTAAGATCTCGCGGTGAAAATTCGCATATCGCAATATTTTTGTCTTTCTTTTAAAATAAGCCTCAACACCAGCTTTTCTTACTTTCCTTTCTTTCAAATTCGATAGGGAAGTTTTTATATTCTAAATGAGATCTTATAATGTCGTAAGTGAGTGTACCTAACACATAAGTCCTTCTGTTTCTTTTTTGTTATTTGCTCGTTTCCACAGTGGCCAATTTCTTTGGTGCTACTGTTGATCGCGCTCCTCGCAGCAGCGCGGGGCTACAAGGATCCACACTATGCGCCAGGACACTCTGTGATGGTTCATCTCTTTGAGTGGAAGTGGGACGATATAGCTGATGAATGCGAGAGATTCCTAGGACCAAGGGGTTTTGGAGGGATCCAGGTATTTAAATAATAGTTCATATTGTAACTTTTCCTAATAATTACCAATGTCTATAAGTTGACTTAATAGTATTTGTCTCAGAACAAATAAGTGGCTGTCTCCACGAGCGAGAGAATCGCGGAGATATTAGTGTAGTGCCACTACTACTAGTTCCCTGTCCTAACATGACTAAACACACACGGCGATTCACTCTGAGACTCATTGCGATTTTCTCGTCCGTGGAGACGATAATAAAAGTATGTACGTACTGATTTTATCTAGATATCACCCCCGAATGAAAATGTGGTACTCTGGGCGTACAGTCGGCCGTGGTGGGAGCGGTACCAGCCTCTATCTTACAAGCTGGTTACAAGGTCAGGGAATGAGCAACAGCTCGCGAACATGCTGCGCCGCTGCAACGACGCTGGCGTCAGGTGCGTTTAAATTAAATAACTATACCTATCAAATACCTATAGTTCATGGTCATAGCATATACATATTTTGTACAGATTTAGAAGTACTTACTAGCATATTGACCAAGAGAGGTGTTGAGAAAAATGTTGTTCATGAAAATTATTATACAAACTGAATTTTTCCTGATTTACCAGTGAAATGACCTTAGATGACCTTACATCATTATGTCTATAGTCACGACAATAACAGTGATTAGGTATCGGCAGCTAGATTTGTATATTTGTGTTTGATTGTACTAACAGGTAAGTATTTTATTTAATACTTTACAGATATGTACTAAAGTATAAGTACCTATTGTTAATCTTTACTAGATATGATTATACCTATAGATATGAATAATATACTTAGGTGTGGGTTTAAAGAGTAATTAAGACAAGTCAGTTGGAAATGAAAGCAGTAATCCAACCAACTCACCATCATGCTAAAGGCAAAGTTACTTACTTACTTATTATTAGAGCCCCTCGACGGCCCACTTCCTGCTTCTATTGATTCTGTATATCCGGTCCGAAGGACCAAAAGCTCCTGAGTTTCCGACACCCTCAAGCAACCAGCAAACCGCCTAGGGAAGTGGGGCGTCGAGGCGCTCACTCACATCAAAAAGTAAATTAATTAACTCTATTTTGGGAGTTACGCAGTCCAGAGTCATTTAAAGTAAACTTTTTATGAAACAAACTTTTTAACCTAGGATCTACGTGGACGCTGTGATAAACCACATGACAGGAGAGCCGCCAGAAAATGTGGGTACTGCTGGCAACACGGCCGTGTTCAACCAGTGGTACTACCCCGCTGTGCCTTATACATGGCAGGACTTCTACTGGCCGCCCTGCGGGATCGAAGGAGAAGACTATGCCAATAATGCTTGGAGGGTAAGAATATTTTCATGTCAGCTTCAGTGTAAAGTGAATGAATGAATGAATATACACTTTATTGTACTCAAATCTAATAATATGTTAACAATCAGCATAAAGTAAGGTGACAATAGGCGACCTTATCGCTTAAAGCGATTTCTTCCAGGCAACCTGTTTTTAAAAGTGATGATGAGTGACTTAAGAACATGCAAAATAACACACGATCTGCTAATATTTCAGGTTCGTAACTGCGAGCTTGTGGGATTGAAAGACTTAGACCAATCAATAGAGCATGTAAGAGAGAAAATCGTTGACTTCATGAACGAACTTATCGACATGGGTGTTGCTGGGTTTAGGTATGCTATGCTATTATTGTATTGTACTGTTACCCTATATCTGACTTACGTACCTACTTGAAATTTATTTTGGAGGACTTAGGTACCTAAGATTCGATTTCCAAGATTTAATCCACTAACTCCAATCGATACAGAATTGACGCAGCAAAACACATGTGGCCGGAAGATCTCCGTGTAATCTACGATCGTTTGCATAACTTGAACACGGCACATGGGTTCCCTGCTGGAGCGCGTCCGTACATTTATCATGAGGTCATAGACTACGGCGGAGAAGCAATAAGCCGGGACGAGTACACGCCTCTGGGTGCTGTGACAGAGTTCCGGGTGGGCATGGAACTGAGCAATTGCTTTAGAGGAAACAACCAGCTCAGGTGACGTCACACACAATTTTCGCGTTAAATCTTACGCTTTAACTGGTAATTAAAACATTTTTTTAATTTAAAATTCCCTCTTTCAAAGGTGGCTGACCACTTGGGGACCACAATGGGCTCTGCTAGCCGACGAAGATGCGCTTACGTTTATAGAAAACCACGACAACGAGAGAGGGCACGGGGGCGGCGGCGGTGTTCTCAGCTACAAAGATGGAAAGCCTTATCGTGCGTCTATAGCCTTCCTGTTAGCTCATCCCTATGGAACACCTCAGATCATGAGCAGTTTCGACTTCTGGGACTCCGAAGTTGGACCTCCTATGGATAGCCAGGGGAATATTATTTCGCCTGCTATTAATTCGGTAAGAGCTACTCATTTTCGACTGTCGCAGTTGATACACGTCGAATGTGAGACAGCGTATATGTGATAGTAAATGAGTAAGACAAAAATGATGATGTTTGTTTCCGGGTTTGAGTTTTTGGGCCAATTTTTGATGAGTTTTAAGGACACAGAGGCACAGAATCACTAATCTAGAGGCACGCACGGCGATACGCACTGAACAGCTACATTACATAATGCAAAATGTAGGGTTAAAACCTATACAACCAACATGTCGTCCCTTGACCAGATAATTTTTTTTTATCAGGATAATACATGTGGCAACGGCTGGGTGTGCCAACACCGGTGGAGGCAAATCTTCGAGATGGTGGGCTTTAGGAACGCGGCTGCAAACTCCGCTGTTACCAACTGGTGGGACAACGGCGGTAACCAGATCGCGTTCTGCCGCGGAAACAACGCCTTTATTGCATTCAACAATGATTATTGGGATTTGAATCAGAATTTGTATGTAAGTAAATATTATAAAAATTTGTAAGAACGAACGATGTCCTTCTACTTATACTATATTCTAAACTGTGTCAAACAACACAACCACGATGACCTTGTTAAGTAGTCATCATCACCTAACATCTGCCAGAGCCCACTGATTTACATAATTTAGCCTCTTCTCTCGCACTACGGTCCTGTGCCAGTCTGCGAACATTTACTATGTCGTCCGTCACTGCACTGTTTAATAACGAATTATTATAATGTTTACCAGACCTGCCTGCCAGCCGGCACCTACTGCGACGTGATCTCGGGCAGCAAAGTGAACGGGCAGTGCCAGGGCAAGTCCGTGGTGGTGGACGCTGGAGGCCGCGCACAGATATACGTTGGTGCGCACGAGTATGATGTGATGCTGGCCATCCATATTGGACCCGAGGTAGGTTATGTATCTATTACATACCTATTTTTTTTAAATTAAATAATGAGACTAAAAAATATAGGTAGGAATAATGATGGAAGAAACCCTCTTTTCAGTAGTTACGATGATGCAGAAAATTAAATAAAATATAAAATGAATATAAGGCCATAATTATGTTCTTAATTTCATTGTTTCAGAGCAAGCTATGAACGATCTAAACGACGCGACGCAAGCCAAAGAAGTACGAATAAAATGTGAATCAATAAAATTTACAGAAATATTACTGCATCGCTTTTCTTTATTAGATAACTAGTCGACCCGGCGAACTTCGTACCGCCTAACCTATTTCTATGTTGCTCATTATCATATTATACTTATAAACCTTCCTCTTGGATCACTCTATCGATTACAAAAAACCTCATCAAAATCCGTTGGATAGTTTTAAAGATATAAGCATACATAGGGACAGACGCGGGAAGCGACTTTGTTTTATACTATGTATTGATTGGGAAAAAAAACCGTTTACGAATTTTTTCGATAAAATTTTGCAAACTGAACTTGAAATGATATCGACAGCATAGTTATCGTTAGCATAGAAGAGAAACCGATTTTTTTATTTTAAGTGCTTACCTATCAATAAAATTGTGTTTGTAATTAATCGAAATAAATGTAAGTAGACCTGCAGTCCACGGAGACCACGTAGTGGAGACCACGGATCGGCAAGCGCAGCGTAGGACGTCCACCGACCAAATGGACGGATGATCTGCGCAAGGCTGCGGGTCCACGCTGGATGCAGGCGACCTGCGATCGGTACAGATGGAGAGCCTTGAGGGAGGCCTATGTCCAGCAGTGGACGTCCTACGGCTGAAATGATGATGATGATGATGATGAGACCTGCAGAATTTAATTAGGTACCTAATAAGTAGGTTCCTACCTATCTTGTTCAGCTTAGTTACCCAGGACCTAGTTTAACGGCTATTATATATATACCTAAGCCAAATAAGTAAGTGTGACTATACTGGCCTACTAACAGAATCCCACAATCGACAAATGTCATAACGAAAACAAAATGAATCCGAATAGAAACCTGCGTGACCGGTGCAGCGCGGCGAAACGGCGGCACGGCTCGGCCAAGCCTCCGCTCGACCCAGTCTCCGCTGCGATGGCGCTACGTTCACAACTCTTGCGCACAGGTATGTATCTTTTAGTACATAATTATTTACGTTATAGTTGTACAGTGGCGGACTAGGAGGCCGTAACAAATTTGTCTATTGTTCGTCAGCCCTAGACTGTATTACCAAAGAACAAGAGCAATTTTGCAATACAGAAAAACTGGAAGTATTATGCCGACCGTGTCCGCCACTGTACCTAGATATATATAAGTAATGATATTATTTTAAAAAACAAATTTGTAGCTTGATCGACGGGGACGCTGATTGCTAAATAGGTTTGGTAATATATAAAAAATCTTGATAGAGTTCTGTGATCAAAACAGTGTTTTTTTCTCCGGCCGGTTAGTTGACCTTCGTTTCATGTTATGTATTCGGTTAAATATGTTTTGCATGCAAATGCTAATGTCTTCGTCTGTTGGCTAGCTGAGTATTTATTTTCGGAGGCTCTATATTTTATGTATCCTTTAGCGTTATACCTATCAGTTGTTTTAGTCTTATTGCAGGTATAAATTTTGTATTAGAAGCAGTTTTTTTAATAGGTCATGTAATGTGGGTAGGTAGGTACTCTAAGCAAAATTTTGTAGGAAAATCCTTACTATCTGAATACGAAGTTTTAAGTATATTATGGTTTGTTATTCCAAGAATGCAACTAAACCTTTTATAGGTGGCAAAAGCACAGCATACTTAATAGGTACCTAGTATAGAAATGGTGTCATGGACTTGTACCTTTATATGTAGTAAAGGTAACATACTGAGATGCTAACAATACTTACCTAAAAGTATGTAGGTACATAATTATACCATCTCTTGTTTAAAACGTACTTATAATACAAAGATTTTTTCTACTACCAATAAGGGGTATTTGAGGGAATTCTACATTAACAAATCTATAACATTTTGTTAAACAGGATTCTCTATCAATGGCAAACAAGCCAGGCGCCTTCACGAGGAGAGTTCAGACCGGGACGGAGTTGCGAAACTCCGAGAGGTTCTAGGAGACCGTCTGCGAGAAATCAAGAAAGCCAAGACCTGGAAACATGAGCGTGTCATCACCTCGCCCCAAGATACCAAGGTGAGGCAGACCGGCCGTTAGCTAGCTGGTTTTCTGATTAGCTCTACCTACTTACATCATAATTCGTTGTAAGTAGTAAGTTTACGTCTTTGGAGCACGATATATTTTTTGATATCATTTTGGTAATTGGATATGAAATATGTAGCGAATGTGAAAAATGTAGAGTCGAAGTTTTAAAAGAAAGAAAACATAATTGGATTTGTTTAGCAAAAAAAGCAATGGCAAATGGCCCAGGCTTGGGCTTGTATGTTAGATAGAGACTACTGAAGGTTTTCGATTAATTCTAAACCACATTACAAGGCTTAGCAACAGCATAATATAGTGCACCCAACACTCAATTTAATCTTTATGCAGCCAGCACGAAACAAACAGGCGTTGCGGTTTATTTATTTTATTATTAGCAAACGTTTAGCGATTATTAAGATAATTTTTATTTACGGTGACCCATTTGCATGTGGCTAACTGTTAATATCACTAATAACATTTATATTTACATGAAAATAAAAGTAGATAGACAAAAATGTAAATAAAATGTACTTAAAGGTAAAGAAAAGTTAATGATGGGTTGGGAGCCTTTAAAATATTATATGTGCAGGGTTTAAAACAACCAAGGGCGTTATATCAGTTAGAAACTAACACCTATGTATCATATGAATAGTTATTATTAATTATTCATTTACAGGTGACAGTACAAGGGTCTAGTGGACAATTTCTAAATTTCTGCGCCAATAATTATTTGGGTCTCTCGGTAAGGAATAAAATTAAAACGTCCGTAAATAAATTTATAGCCATGTGACTACCCTTCATAGAATCATATTTTTTTCAGAACCACCCTGAAGTAGTAGAGGCAGCGAGGGAAGGCCTAAAGAAATATGGAGCAGGACTTAGCTCGGTCCGATTCATTTGCGGAACACAGACTATTCATAAGGTAGAGCCAAATCTAAATTGTGAGTTTCTTAAGTCAACAAAATCCATCCTGCGCACGTTATAATACGTATATGTCATACCTCTAGGACTTGGAGAATCGTCTCACAAAATTCCACGACCGTGAAGACACGATCCTATACGGCTCTTGTTTCGACGCCAACGCGGGTCTATTTGAGTCAATGCTGACGCCCGAAGACGCCGTGTTCTCAGACGCACTCAACCACGCCTCTATTATTGATGGCATCCGGCTTTGCAAGGCACAAAAGTTCAGATACCCTCATAGAGATCTGAATGGTAAGTTTTTACGAGTGAACTACGAGCGGTAAAAATATGAACCAATTAGCAATCTTGCATTCAAATAGCAATTACTTTTGAATGTAGACTAAAGTTTGTGAAAGACTTAGCTGGCGCGGAATCTAGCTGTGCAATTGAATTGTTTTCAGTTATACTTATAAAAATATATACATTTTCAGAGTTAGAGCATCTATTAGCGCACAGCGAGGCCCGGCTGAAGCTGGTAGTTACAGACGGAGTATTCTCCATGGACGGAACAGTGGCGCCGCTGAGGGGCCTGCGAGACCTAGCCGACAAGTACCGAGCTCTCTTAGCTGTTGATGATAGCCACGCGACCGGGTTTTTTGGAGCTACTGGCCGGTAAGAGGAACAAGATATCACAAATGAGAGGTCGAGGTCGAATAAAATTTTAACGGGCAGCTTTTGGGAAGTTTCGCTACACTTGTCGTCTCAATGTACCTATTAGATATTCTGTGAGAGTTTTGAAGTGTCTACGATCACGTGTGTTGCCATTGGTAACTTACGCGGGACCGATACATGGTCGCTAACCATGGTTCTTATCAAAAAGGTTAAAAGTAAGTAAGCAATGAAAAGGGTTTTGGGTGGTTGGTTTCTTCGCGTGATCGAAGCATAAATTATGAAATCCGCAGAAGAACAATTATTCAGGTACATGAGCAGGGCTCTTATTACCTCAAAGAACAGGTGAGACGAGTGAAGGTTGCAAAAGTGCAATTATCCAGTGGTCGCTCAAGACCGGCATTACGGCGACCTGTGGGAAAGGGTGGACTTCGTCCAGCAGTGGACGTCTTTTGGCTAAGATAATGATGAAGAATTAATTAAAATATAGAATAAAATTTATATTTTCAGGGGCACAGAAGAGTACCTAGGCGTACCTGGCGCAGCAGACATCATCTGTTCGACGCTCGGCAAGGCGGTCAGCGGGGCCGCTGGCGGCTACACCACCGGCCCTAAAGAGCTGATCTCTTTGCTGAGAAATGTGTCACGACCCTACTTGTTCTCCAACGCTCCACCGCCACCTGTTGTTGCTGCTTCTCTGAAGGTAACACCGACAATTAGAAAACATTAATAAGAATTGTATTCTCAAACTAGGTGTATGTGGGGCTCGTGCCCGCTGAAACCCCGCGGCCGCCGTCTTGGCGCTCTTGGGAAGAACCCCGGGAACCACACATTATAGCGTCCGAAGTCCTTGCCACTGGAGTAGATATCCTCCATCCATTGTAACTTAATGACTTATTTTTACCAGTCTCTAGACCTAGTGGAGAACAGTGGCGAGCTCCGCGAGCGTTTACGAGAGAACACCCGAGCGTTCAGAGAGGGTCTCCAGAAGGCCGGGCTGACCGTGTCCGGGGACGACCACCCCATCTGCCCCGTGATGGTCGGCGAAGCACCCGCGGCTGTGATGTTGGCTTCTAAACTGCTAGGTAAGGCCTGAACACTATAACAGACATACGTATATACGGATAATATCTGTAGGACTGCCCATAGAATTTTAATATATAATCTAATAGCCAAAACAGATTTTTGCAAACGTCCCTGTTTCATTCGAACGCCAATGAACCTCATGGAGTTTTGCCATTAGATATCTATATTGGTCTTATTTAGTTTTCAAATCTGTCCCCTACGAAAGCCAATGGAATGGAGTTCGCTTTATGTTGGGATATTAGAGTAATCATGTCTAATGAAGGTTTATAATTCCAGAGCACGGCATCTACGTGGTGGCGTTCAGCTACCCGGTGGTAGGGCGCGGCGCGGCGCGCGTGCGCGTGCAGCTGTCGGCCGCGCACGCGCCGCGCGACGTGCAGCGCGCCGTCGAGGCCTTCGCGAGCGTCGCCAAAGATATAGGCATTGTTAACAATTGAACTCTACTACTAAAGTGTTTTGCACTCAGTCACACGAAAATATCCCGTTCTCAATATTTTTACAATAAAGATGTTCTGTGGTTGAGACAGGCTGACTGCACGCGAGATCAACGGCGTACTGACAAAAGCAGGGCTTGTCACGGCGTGCTAACGAAATTATCTATACCAATATTATAAAGAGGAAAGATTTGTTTGTTTGTTTGTAACGAATAGGCACCGTAAATACTGAACCTATTTGAAAAATTCTTTAACTGGTAGGAAGCTACACTATCCCCGAGTGACATAGGCTATATTAAATTTTCAAAATAATTAGGGATCCTTACTCAAACTCGAATAATGTAGCCGAAGGAGCATTTTACATATTTTGACAGTTGGTGGTTTGTTGTTGTTGTTTGTTATTTTTAATTAGCCTGGGCAGTCAAAATAACATAGTCCATAGAGCCAAGTGTTTAGTTGTATCTTAAATTCTGTGGTGTAACGAAGTTCGCCGTGTCAGCTAGTTTTTTATGAAACGTATTTAGGACACATGCCAGGTATCAGGTAGAGAGTCACCCACGAATAAGTAGGTACTCTCGATGTTCGAAGATTTTATAAGCAGTTCATGTTCATAGGTAGGTTTCTCTCGAAAATTATATCAATTCAATATGACTTAAGTCAAGAATTAAATTCATGTAACGAGCCGTTTTAGTACTTACCAAGTAAATCTGTTTTTATCGAAAAAAGAAACAACAATTTGTAATAATAATTGCTCTATTAACAATAACTATTATTACAATATTATTATACACTCTTATTGGCAAAATAACGCAACACAGAGTGCAGACTTTGTATAACTAGATCCGTAAACACGATCAAATGTTGATAGCAAGAAATATTATAAAGGTACGTGATATAGGGAAAGCCGTTCCATTCCTGGCCCTATTTTTAGTATGTATCCGTTGAGAGGCCAAATATAAGCATTTTACAGTATTATAAAAAAAAGTATGTATGTATGATGCTTTATTCTGTAGAATGCTAATAATCCTTATATTCATTCTCTAAATGGAAACAATGTCAATAATATAAAACGGCCAAGAATGGGATGGCTTACCCTACGTAAAAAAACACACATCTATCGGAGTCTTTAACATGTAAAAGCGTCCTATTCTCCATAGAGCTTTAAATATAACTTGAATGTGTTCCTGTGCACTTCAATTTTGTCTGCACTAAGATGGACATCCACGTATCTTTATCATACCGCTATAACATTTGTGCGTTATTTAATAACTACCACTCACTCTCTTTAATCTCATAATGCATATTTACATTCATAATTTAGGGAACTCACATCCATTTTATTGCATTTTTTACCATTGATAAGGTTGTTGTTTAGCTTCAAATAAATAAATAAATACAAACATTTTTTATATAAATGTATACATACTAAGTACTATAAAGCTGTTAACAGAGATACTGTACATTAAAGATATAAATTAAAAAATTGAAATGTGGTTTTTGGACCTTAGGTACCTATCCCATTTCTATGTTCTTATTTTTTTCTGTTTGCTTTTTAGTTAGTTTGAATGTGCGCTAAACGGCAAAACTACTGAACTGATTTGAATGTTTATTTGGACAGTACTTATTTAAAATTTAAAATTGCAGAATTTTCATCAAAATCTGTTCAGCAATTCCTTTACACACATAGTAAGAGCGTGGGCGGATACGAGGATAAGCGATAGAAAATAAATAAAATTAAAATACACGTTACCGGTTCATGACATCTAAACCTTGTTATATTACATTTAAATGCTGGCCACTTTATTTTGGCGTGATTGCACATTACATTCTTTATCACTTTACTCACGTCGATGTAAATTAAAATTTGTTAAACCACTATCAATCTTATCAATAGCTGTGGAGGGTTCATTTTCAATTGTATCTCAAAACTTTTTCCCGGTTGCAGTCATCGGACGTGGGTTGGTTCTGAGATCAATATTCTTGAGCAGTGTTATATTTATCTTACTTGTTCTTTCCCTCCAGCACACTGGGCTTCATTTGAGGAACTGTAACAATTGATTTTTCTATAAATGTTTTACAAAATTACAATAAGTTCTTTATGCTCACTTTATTTTAGTTGTAATTAGTAATTTTAGCGTGCTGTGGTAGTGGTACTTATAAGAAGGATATCTTTCTACGCAACATTCAACATTTTCACTGAGTGGATCCGCCATAAGCCACCTACACTAAAGAACACCATATAGCCCAGAGTACGGGTTACGTACAGTATGGGCACTACCTGCCTCCCTCAGCAAGTGCGGCCCACCCGCGGTCAGTAATAATTCAGTTACCGTTCAGTACAAATTGCAAGCTTGTCTTATTTCACTCACACAAGAATGTTACACGTGCACACACGTACACGAGCTTCTCCTGTGCGCGAAGCAACTCCTTTATTACATACATTTTACGCGAGTGTCCAAGTGTGCTAAAGATGTCTGTAGAAGAAATGATCTTACTAACCTTGAGTTGTGGTAGTGCTGGGGGCCGCGGAGGCCGTGACGACACTCGGCGGCGCGGGCGGCGCGGGGGACGCGGGGGAGGCGGGGGGCGCGGGCGGCGCGGGCGGCGCGGCCGGGGGCACTAGTGTTGTTGTAGTGGTGGAGGGCGCTACTGTGCTTGTTCTCTGAAAACATACACTTTTATTACTATCAAGAATTCTTAGAATGGTAACATAATACGCGTCACACTCAGACCCCTATTTAGGAAGAACCCTGCATCTTACAGGTTTCCGAAAAACATACAGAGACAAACAACACATCTAGACGGGGTAAAAACATCAATATTCATCCCAATAATTGCTACCGCTGCGAATCCAACCGCGTTACAGTCCAGGGACTCTAGTCTCTTAAACTTACGATTAAACTTCTATTCTATTATTATTCTACTATTACTCTATTACGATTGTGTCAAAAATTGCGAGTCTCGTAACTTTGATCGATCATTATAGTATAGCAATAGAATATGAATAGCAAGCTATAGAATAATATGGGATTTTTTTACCTAAATAGTGAATCCTGTTTTATTAGACGAAATTGGAACGGGCGCAGTGCAACTGTCACTTAATATCAATCATTATTGACAAATATAATGTCAGTCGAACGTAATCATTATCTTATTATGGAGCAGACTACCCTTTTTGGTCAATTCCAATCTGTTTCGATACTACTGCTATAGTTATAGCAAAATTGATTACGAGACTACCAAATGTGTATTTTCTTGCGCTTAACTTTTAACGTACTGTTTCTTCTCTGCTTTTATTCGATAGTTTTTTGCGCGATGAGACTAAGGGCCCAGATCACGGCCAACTGAGCCACGGAGCAGTTAAATAATAGTAGATTATATTAAAAGCGTGATGTAATATGATGAGGTTTGTATTGTAACAGCACCCGAAGTGGAATCGCTTTATGCTCGCGTTGTTTACTCGACTTTTCATTCCATTACCTCGAAAAAAAATCTTTGGTCTCAAAGTTCCTTTTTTTCGATTACGATTTGTCGATCGACAAAAAGTAATTAGCTCCTCTTACCGTAGCATCATCCAACTTGGTGGTCATCGCATCGACTCTTGCACTAATGGTAGTATTAACCGACGCCAACGACTGGCCAATTTCGTCCAGCCTCTTGGCGTTGGCCGTGACGTTGGCCGCGGTCCCGTCGGCGCGCGCGGCGAGCGCGTGCACCGTGCTCCGGACCTCTTCTAGGCCGCTCGTGGCCGCGACCGTTTGTTTCCGCTGCTGGAGGAGACTGCTGTCGAAGCCGCTTATCTGTGGAAAGGTATCGTCGAGTAAAATAACCAACCACATACTTCCCCCCAGTGGTACCTACAAGAGAATTATTTAATGGTATGGTACGGTAGGGTAGCGTGTACCTGTCAAATTAATAGTAAACGTATGCACATAGACCGGTCTCCATGCTCAGGATGGTAAAAAAAAGGATCAGATAATATGTTCAAGGAAATGAGATCCAGTATTTATGGCAGAAAAATAAGGATTTCATACTTTAAGAAAGTATCATCATAATAAGATTATAATCCCAAGTTGTTGTTTTCATACTAACTTACGAAAATAGCATTCACTACCTACCTTATTATCAATGTGCTCATGAAATCGTGTGATTATAATTTTCTTGTCTTATGCAAATTACTGAGAAGGATTACAATAGCATCACAAGCGTGACTAGTCAAAACGAGTCTCGCATTGTAACGAATCTACATTTTGATGTCTAATATAAGTAAGTAATTTAAGCTAAATAAATAGTAAAATTAAATAACCTGAGAACGTATCTGTAAACCTCAATAATAGATATGCGATATGAAAAACTCGATCCAGCGTCGCATTATCGCCTTATTACTATGTTAGGATATTTAAAACAATAAAGTTCAAAGCAACCAACACCCCCATATAAAGGTTCGATAAAGCCTAAAGAGGAACTCATGTGAATAGTTACAAACAAGCTATAGGTAGAGACACGTAAGTTGAACCTATGACCTTCAATGCACAGAGTAACAAAAAATAGCAGATTACTTTGGTGGTGCGAGCAGGACGACGTGTTCCCCTGCCACCGGATTTTGGTTTCAACTTAAGTGTCTTGGGGTATGGATTACAAGCTAGTCAGCTACATACCTGTGAGCCAAGGTCGGCGACGGTCCGCTGCAGCTCGGCCAGCCGCTGCGGCGTGTCAGCTAGGCTCGGCGCGGCTGCCAGCTTGCCCGTCACCGCAGCCAACCGCCCGCTCTCCTGTTCCACTATCTTCGCCAGCTGCGTATGATCCTGTTCCAGTTTCGCCAGGCGAGCACTGAGATCGCTCGTGTTGGCGCGCAGCTCCTTCACTGCCGTGTGGCAGAGTTGCAGCGCGTCACCTACCCCGTCGCTGCTTGTTGATACTGAAACAATTGAAATTATGTTTAAATGTTCGTAAGTATTTCGTCCTGCTTGCGCTTTTTATTGCAGTCAGTAATGTTTTGAAAAGTTCTCCTACAGTGATGCTGGCTAGATATAGTTACATTTTTATACTTACGTATAAGTACCTAATAAAAGTTACATAATTTTTTTTCGATATATACCTAGGTATTAGCCGTATAAAATAAACGTATCTACAACTAGGCAGATATCGCCTTATCTAAATTAAGTTAGTAACGCTACGGAACAATGCACGCATTCCTAATCAAATCAAACGTCCGGCGGCACCCAAACAATAACGAACCTCTATCCATCTCCATCCTCAAGGAAACTATCTGTCGCCGGACATCAACGAACAGCCACAGAACAGTGGTGGCGGAGACGACGCAGACGCAGAGCGCCAGCGCGGCCGCCAGTCGCAGGAAGGGGTGCGAGCGGCGGCGGCGGGACCCGCGGCGCGCCCACGGCTCGCCCTCGTCACTTGAGGCGGACAGCAGCCGCCCTCCGCCGCCACCCCGCCCGCCCCCGCCGCCGCCCACCAGCGCGTCCAACTCGCGCCGCTTGCGCATCTTCTTCCCCACCCGGAGCGGGACCCCCGCGTGCACGGCGCTCTCCATATCTTCTTATATTCTCGCTACCGCATTTAACACTTCACTTTTCTCTAGTACTAATGCACAACGACTCCGTAGCTCTACAGTAATTTGTTGCGCGCGAGCCGCCTACTGCAGCTGAGGCGGCTGAGAGAATGAGTTAGAAGTCATGATAAATATTAAAGGGTACCTAACTAAGGCCGCCACACGGCGACAATGCTGGTGGAACAGGTTAACCTTGATCTTGCTGTTCAATTTCCGAGTTTAAATTATTATGATGAATATTAATAATACAAAATTTGTAATGAAGTTGCATAACCTGTTTTGAAATCAACAAAAATTATGTGTCGATAAACCACCGATAAACAGAGAAAGATTAGGGAGTAGATTTTAATGTTTTTATTGAGTTGGTAAATATTTGGAATTTATTCTTAAGGTTGGTAATTATAACTCAAGTGGGAACAAATCTACAAAATTCCAATATTCTTGAATAACTTCTAGGATTTTTAGAAACTTCTAAATTCCTCTGTAAAAAAAACATCTTGATTTCATCGTCAGAGTAATAATTATTTACAAAATGCTAACCAAGGTATTAGAAGTGTGTTGATTGGGTTACCCCTGTAAGATTATAGCACATAATTATCAAGAATAAAAACGTGAGACGGTAAGATTTTTGAAATTTTGAAGAAACGGTTGAAAGTGTAACAATTTGAGAGTGGGATAACAAATCGAGATATTGATGATAAGATAGAGCTAGCTGCAATTGCTGGGAAAATAATATCGACCAGGGTCGTCGGTGCGGTGAATGAAAGCCGCGCATGCGTAGTGCACGCGTGACGACGCTTAACACTAGCCCTTTTAAATGTATACGAATATGATTCTGTTAATAACTATTTCCTGGCATTCTTTCAAAATGTGAGATAATATATTATATATAGTACGCTATGATTAGAACTCTCTGAAAACTGATAAATCTCAAGCATTATTCAATACTGACTGTCAAAACAAACAAAACCTTTATACTGATGAAGATAGCGGAAGCTTCACAGATAAAGAAATAGGTATCTGAAAGAAATGGCTCGTAGCACAAATGTAGAGCCACGAAATCGTTTGCTTATACCCTTAACAGCAGGTTAACATATCCCGTAGGAGATACTAGGAAAGACCGTTTTAAATAAGCTCTCGAGACACGATAGTCTCCAGGGGATTCAGCGCGGGTACTGCTCGTGACGTCACCAAGGCGGGGCGGGGCGGCTCCACGCGTGCGCACTCAACCCGCGCCAAATTAACGTAGCGTATTATTTTCACTACTACGTAAAGGCATCCGCACACTTGCTTGGTATTTCTAAAAGTTTGAATAACATAATTTCTTAGTTGAATTCAAATAAAACACATGATCAATGACGTTCAATCTAAAGTCTACTAATAAAATGCCATTGCTGTGGAGCTGACAAAGTCGAGAGCTGTTGGCTCTGTATGTCAGGATGCTTATGAAACTATTAAAAGCTAAGTGTGCGTTGGCCCTAAGGCCGACAGCACACCCTGTTCTGCCCTACATCTCTCCCACATTAATTACACATTATGGGTCGGCTTTTTGTGATATAAATGTACGTTAGACTTTAATATTAATATTGAATTAAAAGCTAGGTGGTCAGAGTGTCATTATTTTAATTGCTGTTTTATTCGTAGGTAGATCTGTAGCTATCTGAAGCTACGTATTATTGTCCAATATGGTTCATACACTAAAAAGCCCATAATATTCTTATTTTATTTTGCTTTATTATGCAGTAAAATGTTTTGGTGTGATAAAATTAAATAAACAGGTGCATATAATATTATTAATATAATAACATGTTGTTTACTTTCCACAAGGTTTCTTCTAGGTCGAGGTCAGCAAGCTCTCTGGGTCTGCAAGTTTTCATTGCACTTATATTCTTGTATTATTTAAAGTTTACGTAATAACTGCGTGAGTACTGCATATCGGCTGGTTTAAGAAATTTGAGAAATAATTTAAACGAAGTGTATTATTATTATTATTATATCCATATCTGTTAGATTAAGCAAGAAAATTGACGAGACAGTAAACTTAAGCAACAGACTGTACAAACACAAATTGCCAAGCAGATTTAGACTCTATCTACTTATCATAGAATCGTCTTTGTATCACGTTTGAGACCGAGATATCATATTTTCCTAGATAAACAATTTTTTTTCCTTCGAAATAACTCGTCAGTGGTAGAATAGAATACACTTTATTGCAGACACATTATGATACAAAAATACATTGTTCAATTTAGGTATTATTATAACTTATAATACGTACGCCACCCAATATAAAATTACACACACAATCATGCTATTAAACTATCAAACTAAAGTTTGTAAACTTTCAAAACTATTAAAGATTCGCTTTCAGAATAGACCATACATAATAATATGTACTTAGCTTTAATTTATAATCATACTAGCAGACTAAACTTTGTAGTTGCATCAAATTTCAATCATTTATTTTACCACAAAATAGGGAAGAAGCCTCCAAACCTCTATATATCCATCAACCAACACACCGCTATTGTATGATACTTTTGAAGACAAACTAGACTAAGTAATATGTATATTTAGGGGGTCAAGTTTCTTAACTGAAAACGATCGACTCGTAATTCGTTAAACATTGCTGTTTTCTTTGAATATGCAACAGAAATTGCATTTGTTAAAGTGGTAATGGTTAACAAAGTCGCTAACAATACATTTACCAGTCGATCGTTTTAAAACCAAATAAAAAATTACTTCTTGTGAAGAAACAGATCAATGAATTTGTAGATTTTTGATTTTTACTAACTTTGGGCTTAAATTGTGTTTTATATTTGGAGAAAATTAATAAAGAATTCTTACACCACATACAAAGTGGCGCCCCCATTATTTTCTAGTTATCTGTGCCAAGCTGTAGTTATCATAATATAAAGGATAGATGTATTATTATTACTGATACCCATTAATTACGTAAAAAGTAAATCAATTTAGCAATTGCAAAACAATGAGGTTTTCTTTTTTGCTACAGCCCATCAATTAAACATAAGATTGAAATAAAAAATTGACATAAAAATATCATGTCCATTATTTATTTAAAAGCAAAGGAACTAATGTCATATTCTCTGTTTCCATATACCTATGGTTCAATTTTCATCAGTAAAATAAAATTATCCTTTACCATACCAACCTGGCACTTCTGCTTAGGTCTTTACATCATCCAGAATATCAAATCGAATGGCTTCAGTAGCTACATAAATAATTTTCATAATAAGTTAGTCCAACCTAACTTGACCATTGATTGGATGATCATGAAATATTGTGTGCGAGTCAAGGAGACAAAAAATATTTTAAAGTATGATTTAACATGAGTCAGCCATGTCAAAGTTGATGTATGTAAGTGTTTAGTAAGTGGGGTCGAAAATTTGTGAATTCACAGTTTGGCTTGAGTGAACTACTACATGATAATAATACTATAATAAATACCTTTGACAATGTCTGCCTTCATTGATGACACCTGGTCATAAAGGGCAGCACAAATCCAAGTCAGAGACACAAGCCACAGTATCAAGGTTCCTCGAACAGCCCATCTCAGTGCACATTGCACCTCTGCACCAAAACTTGATTCAGTCACAGGGGTAATTGGCCTACGATTTCTTTCTCTTCTGTAGTAACAAAAAACATTTTTGTTATAGTATGTCAAGGAAGGATATTCTAATAAGAATTATCAATTGAAAATGACCTGAGAACACTGCCACCACCTTTTTTTTATGTATCCCTAATGGTGTCCCACTGCTGGGCAAAGGTCTCCTCTCTTATTTTTCACTCTACTCTTACCAGTGCCAGTGCCACCCTAACCAAAAGTCTTCATTATGCTGGGTGTTTCTGACAAGGCGGTAATAAATCAAAGGAGTGATTCTGCTTACCATAACTAATAACTTTCCCACAGAAACATGGGTTGAAATCTCAAAAAAATTACAGCTGTTCGAACACTGGTTCGATTGGCTGACGGGGTCAATGTACTTTGGTCTGGTTGCTTTGCAAAAGTTGTTAGGTATGGTGAGCTAAATCCCTCCTTTGATTTATTAACAGCTTGTCAGAAACACCTTGTATTATATAAGTTCAATTTTTTCCAGCAAGATGGAGAAATGTTGATTTGAAGGGTAAAACTAAGTTATGTAATACCTGGTCACTTTCTTTTTCCGTGGTATGATTTCAAGCTGAAGGTCTTCAGATTCCTCGTCACTTGACAAGTCTAAAAGACGAAAGTTTTCTTTGGCTTTTACTGACATTGTTTGTCAACACTGTTCAGTGTAAACAACACCATGCTCGCTTATATTCTAGAACAAAGGGTCCTTTCGATGGTGATAATGATGATGGGTAGAAGACAAAAAATTCTTGATACCTATCAGCTCGGCTGCCCAAATTCAAAACCTAGTAACTGGTGTTTTTGCAAAAAACCCGTTTTTGAAATTTTTCGACTTACTAGGCGGTATCGATTTAATGTGGACCTTAAAACACCCAGTTTCTTACATAATTTTAAAAATAAAATTTAGCAAGTCCACCCAATTTGGAAAAGTTATTAAATTTTCCATGAAGTACAAATTCTAAACATAGCATGTCGGATTACAAATAAAAAACCTAGCAACTCAACTGACTTACTAGCTTATGAATTTAAAAGCGAACTTACTATGTTTTGAATTTGGCGCTGATTATAAAATCAATCAAATTTTAATGGAATTTAGTAAGCTAAAAAACAGTAAGTCAATGAAGGGAAATTTGGCTGTAATCAAACACAAGTTGTAATCAAATTGTAACCAAAACTAAATTCTGCCACAAATAAACCATTTATATAACTTTTAAATAAATGCCCTTCAAAAATAACATTTGTCACTCGAAACATACAACTAAAAATATAAAAAGTAGATAATTAACTCAGAGATTGTATTAACTAAGTTTAGTGTGAAATACTATGTTTTGAAATTGTTGTCATTGTCATATTTGGGTAAATTTCCAAAAAAATATATATCGGGATCGATTAAGTGTAACTAAAACTTCTAACACGATAACAAGTAGGTACTACAAACTATAGTCAACAATATAGTCAAACTTTTGGTCAAACACCCAAATCGCTATTGCGTCTGGTTTATTCGGGGCAACGAATTAAAGTACCCGCCCCTTTTTTGGCTCTCCTGAACATTTTTGTTAAAGCGAGTTACTATGTTTTGATTTAAGCAGCCGAGCTGGCATTGGTTATAAATTTTGACCAAACTTTATATTTATAACCAATGCCACAAACACTTTTTACACTCCAGTAGTTTAAAATGAACATTGTAGCCAATTCAAATATTACATAAGTACCTACCTAGGTGATTAAGTACTACCACGTTATCTTCTTTTTCTTTTCATTAATTTTTCACAGAAAAATACAACAAAAACAAAACATTCTAAATAAATGGATAATATGTATTGTATTGATACTACTGTCATGATCATGTATCAAACTAAGTTACCTACTTATCAGTGTTGCCAATGGCTATTTACCACATTCCCCAAGATCACTGGTCAAATTCCCCAAATTTGGGGAGAAAAATATCGTGATTCCCCACAAAATCCCCTCACCATAGGTAGTGAACTATTTACGAAATAACTTAAAAAATCAACCATTTATTAATGACAAACACTTGAAAAATCGCAATATCACTTAAACAAATCATCCGGTATATTATAATCCTCCTCCGGTTTTCTCTTATATTCAGGCCTAAATGTAAAAACTAGGTTAAATATTATGGAAAAATTGATGGAGTGTAAATTTAACATAATCGAACAAAAACTTTTCTTCTTAAAATAACCAAATATGTACATATGTACATACATTAGCAACGACTGGGGATAACCAACTGACTGATTGTAAGGTGGGGTGATACATTTTCCTTATTGTATTTCGTTATTATTCAGTAATTGAAACGAAAAGGTCAATATTAACTTCTCTAAAGATAAGTTTTAGCTTTTTTACCATTAAAATAAATAAAGGCAGTAATTTATATTAATCGATCATGGATGTTTTGGTTGTAAGTTTGTTTTGAATTGGTTATATGCTAAATTCCCCGCATATTCCCCACACAGAGCCTCTCCCCACAAATTCCCCAATCGCTTTGGGATTCCCCCCAGTTTGGGGAATTCCCCACACATTGGCAACGCTGCTACTTATCAAACTCAGGTGTCAAACTCAAACAAACACTATCCACCACTAGACCACTAGGTAGGTACCTTGTCCTTATTCTGAGACCACTACCAAGTGTATGTTGATGATACTGATTGATTGAGTTTGATTTGTTGTCTATGCCGCGCAGATAAAGAAACAATTTAAAAATGGCGGCCGAACAGCCGAACCGAGGCCGAACCTCAGGCCGAAGGCCGAACCAATGGAACCAATAGGTACCTACCTCAGATTAATGAATACCAATAGATCAAACCTTAGTTACGTCACGTGAATGTAAAGAAATTTTCAAATGATATCTTAATTCCTTATTATAATCCTACAAAATTAAAGAGTCACTAAAAATCTACGATGGTAACATTAGCAATCCTCTATCCTCTCTATGTGCGTTATCGTTTCTGCCATTTTCAAAGGTAAACATCAGCAAATATTTTAATTTTTTCAATTAATTTCGTAATTGAATGGTTGGTGTGTGTATGTTAAACAAAGAAAAGCAACCATTAGGAGAATGTCCTGCATGGTGCGCATTGAGGGGTTTTCAAAGTGACATAAAAGAAAAAAAAAAGTTTCATAATACGCCGGTAGATGGCGGTGTCTAAAGCTATATAAGAGAAATGGGAAATCGAATATTGACTGAATCTTTGGATTGGATCATTTTCTGCTAAGTATAAATCTTAATTTCACCTACTACGTCACTGCCTCAGTTAAATTTTAATTTTTATGTTTCATTTTGAGCTATTGAATCATTCATTTCATCTTGACCTATTGCTCCTGGCAGAGCGCCATCTAGTAGCAGCTTAATGAAACTTGTTTTTTTCTTCTGAGCTGTCAAATTGAAAACCTCTCATTTTACCATCTCTCTCTGTTTGTTTGTGTTGTGCAACCTCTGCAGATCACTCTATGGAAATAAAGAAAATTTGGAAGAAAGAATCAGTTTTCACGCGTGAGTATTATTCCTACAAAATAAACTTAAAAATGATATGAGAATTAGAGACAATAGTTCTGAATGCTTATTATAAGTATCCCACGTGATTTCATTCATTTTAGAACAAAAATAAGCCCAAAAATGTAGAATCAAAAAAATTCTTAATTGAGGTTGTTAGGGCAGTCAAAACATGTTATCGATAATCAAGTCGATGAATGATTAACTAAATATTTTCTTCCAGGTTTCCGAACACTGAAAACATCCGCATGCACTGGTTTACTGCCACTGATCGCAGGGAAAAGTATATTACAAAAATGTTTGGAACTCGGAACTTCAATCCCGAATGCTTTGAGGTTTGCAACTAATTGAGATTTCACTTTAATCTTTCCCAGTGAAACAGAAGTTTCTTTGGTAAGAACAATACAATACTTACCAAAAAAAAAACTAAGCTTCACACCCTGTTATTCAGGCAAAATAAAAAAATAATTTTAGTTATTTATTTAGCTTGAAGAATCGCACCGCAAGACACAGAAAAGCCCAGAGCGGCCCCTCAGAAGGTGGACAGACGATCTGGTGAAGACTGCAAATCCGAATCTGATTTTTGAACCATTTTTGGAATGATATAACGTCAGTTCGTCACCAATGTATATTGAAAAAAAGTTATACAATTTGTTTGTTGAGTGATTTGTTATTTTTTTTTATTTAGCCCTATATGTCTGACTGCTGGGCAAAGGCCTGCTTCTTTTTCCAAGCCTTTATGTAAGTCAATAATAAAATTAGGATAGTAGAACATTATTTTATTCTGTTTCTGAAGAGAGAAATTCAAGAGCACTGAGGGTTTTATATAAGGTGTTTCTGACAAGGCGGTAATAAATCAAAGGAGGGATTCTGCTCACCACACCTAACAACTTTTCCAAAGCAACATGGGTCGAAATCTCAAAACAAAAATCAGCCGTCCCGTACATTGACTCCGTCAGCTGATCGAACCAATGTATGGAACAGCTGTTTTTTTTTAAGATTTTGACCCATGTTGCTTGCAGAGTCCCTCCTTTGATTTTTAAACGCCTTGTCAGAAACACCCAGTATATATTAGCGTACAGTGTCTTCACTGAGACTCGTACTCTCATTTATTTTACATTAAGGGTCCTGGCGGATTAACAGCTTTGCGATGTATGTTCTGTGATAAGAAGCTGAGCCCGAGCCCTTTCATCGCACAGTACTTACTGCTATTTTTACTTAGGTTTTTCTTATGTGAACTGATTTCTATCTGTGCTGTGTGATGCTTAGTTTTTTTTTATCTATCTACCTAAATATAATTCTGACACAAAAAAACTTAAAGAAAAAAGATAGAAAATCTTTCTGTGACACACATATTTTTATTATAAGTTTTCATTTTTGCGTATATCGATATCGATTGAAACTGGATTCAATACAACCCTATTTGACAGTTTAGTTGAAACGCCGCTCAAAATCGAGCCCATCTTCTGTCCTTTTTGATCACATAGTAAGTTTTGTAAGCGTAACCAGGACAGGGCAAATACACAAAAATAGGATAACTCTATTGTAGCGAAACGGCGGTTTCCTTACTCTGAGACCAATACGTAGTATCTCTAGTTGGTCTGTGCAACGGCCGTCATTTTGAGATCGTTTCTTTAAGTGCGCAGCACAAATTGAATACAAAAATCGAAAAACGAACGACAACAAAACGACGACAACCGTAACGCCAGCAAAGCAAGAGCCAGACAGACGTGAGACAGACTAGCGGCGGTTTCCAACCAGCGTTGCCAATGTGTGGGGAATTCCCCAAACTGCGGGGAATCCCAAAGCGATTGGGGAATTTGTGGGAAGAGGCACTGTGCGGGGAATATATGGGGAATTAGCATTTTACCAATGAGCGGTTTTCGAACTGTCAATTTTAGTTACAGAGACTGCCATAAGATGGCACTAGCAATCAGGTTAGATGTCAAATTCTATATGAATTCAACCAGTCAGGTCAATCAGATTTGACGTTGACATTACACCTACATACATTGGCTATACAGTGCCATTTAATAGCATGCTCCTAAAACCATTAAAACTGACAAAAACGAAAACCCTTCATAAAAAAAAACTTACAACCAAAACTTCCATTGATCAAATATAAATAACTGCCTATAATTGTTTTAATTTTAAAAAGGCTCAAACTTATCTTTATGGAAGTGATTATACCTTATTCATTAAAAATACTGAATAGTAGCGAAATACAATAATGAAAATGCATCACCTCACCCTAAAATCAGTCAGTTGGATTTTCTTAGTCTTTGCTAATGTACCTAATTTGTTTCTTTTAAGTAAATTAGAAAAGTTTTGATATTTTTTACTTTTTTTGGGTTTTGTTCGAGTATGTTAAATTTACATTAAACTTCATCAGTTTTTACATGTATTAAGCCTTAACATAAGAGAAAACCGGAGGAGGATTATAATATACTTACCTGATGGTATTTTTAATGTGATATTGCGATTTTTTAGTGTTTGTCATTAATTAATGGTTGATTTTTTAATTTATTTCGTAAATAGTTCACTATCTCATTGTGTGGGGATTTTGTGGGGAATCAGGATATTTTTCTCCCCAAATTGGGGGAATTTGACTAGTGATCTTGGGGAATCTGGTAAATAGCCATTGGCAACACTGTTTCCAACCTCTCTGAGACAATACGTAGTATCCATAGATAATATTAAGTATCTCTAGTTGGTCTGTGGGACGAACTGGACGAAGGCATACGCGTTGGAAGATTCATCAAGATTCCTTGCCAAGAAACCATCGTAATTTACCTATCGCACGCACAAAGTACAACTCACACGCCACAACACAAAAGAAATAACAAGTATCTATACCGCTGTAAAGGATCCAACTAGCAAGTCTTGCAACAAGCAAAATATGTACTTACCTAGTTCAACAGGATGTGATCAAGACAATTGAGTCCTAAAAGAGGGTTTTCTCCCCAAAGCCAAGATTGTTAGTTTATTTTCCTTCGTTATTTCTAACATAAGCTATATATTCTAAGCTAACCTGTGCGCCGACAAAATGCATAACGCCGAGGAAGTATTACAGTGCTTGGAAGAGTTTTCAAAATGTAAAATAAAATTGATACCACCAGAACTGGACAATTATTTGGCGTATGTGGCTCTCACAGGAGATCCAGTATATCAGTGGCCTGTTGTAAAAACTTTATACCGAGAAAAACTTATAAATGTAATAACAGACTTCAATGAAACTACCCCTGGAGCAGACATTCTTCCTTATCCAAATGTTGATTCATTTGACTATGCAACCATGAAGGAAAGGTTACTTGAGCGGCTTGATTCATTTGTTGCGGCTCCCTTCACAGTTCAAAGAATAAGTGAACTCTTAATTTGTCCTCGCAAACAGTATAAAAGAATTGATAAATTCATGAGAGCTGTTGAAAAGAATATTTTAGTTGTAAGTGTCAGAGAACCAGGAGTGCAGCATCAAGTTGAACAAGACAATAATGAATCTGAAGATTCCATGGTAAATGGATCAGGCACCAATGACTCACTTGATGTTGAAATGGAAGATGTTGATTTTGATAGTAAAGTTGAGCCAAAATCATTAGAAAATCCTGATTCACCTGAGCAATCAAAAGTGGAAAAAAAAGATGAGGAACAAATTACTTTGCCTGAACAAGGGGTTTCAGAAGAGCCACCTGCCAAAATATCTAAATCTATAATTAAAGATATAGGAAATAAAACAGAAACAAAAGAGTTTGTAAGTAATCATAAAAGTGATCTAATACATATGGGAACTGAGTCTAAAGAAACAACAGAAAACTCTGCTTTGGTTCTACCCAAAGTAGTTTTTGATGTTGATGACATGATTGAGAATAAGAAGCTGACTGAAAAAAAATCTTTAGACATTGGTCTTGAAATTAAATCTGAAAAACACCATGATATTGAAAAGGAAAATAAAGAGAAAGATGCTGAGGATTGTATTGAGCTTAAAGGTGATACTAGTATTTCATCAGCTGCTGAAGAAACGAAAATTGAAGCTACTAGTCAATTGTCTTCTGAAAGAGCAGAACCATCAGAAATAAATGGGAATTCATTGAAAACTGAACAGAAGGAGATTGTAGATAATAACAAAGAGTACTGCACTGACAACAAGATAGAGGAAGTAAACAGTACTGCCGAAAATTCAGAGAAACCTGATATAATATCAGCTGAAAAAATGGATATTGCTTTAAATGAACCTTCCATTGCTCCTTTATCTGAAAGAGCAGATGGTAATTTGAATCAAATTGATAAAAGTCCTGTGCATGTAAAATCTGATGACAATAACATCACAATTACACCAGATGTGATACAAAGTAACACTTTGCCGAATGATCCTGAAACTGAAGATGCAGACAACATAGATTTGGGAATTGAGGTGCAGAAGAATGAGTCATCTTCAGAGTAAATCTTATTATACCTAAGTACTTAGAATTTACTTGTATGATTGATTATTATAAAATTTTAGTTATGCAAATAGTGAAATTAACATCAAGCTATTGTATGTACTATGAACTTATAATTAAAATCTGCAATTTTTACTAAATTAAAAATTTCTCAAATTCAACAATCGATTTTATTTTGCAGACCTTGAATATCTTTCTGATTATTGAGACCCTAAGTACACAACATGGAAGTAGTACACTGACTTGTTCATAAGTACACAAAACACCTTTTCGCAGACGATAGCGATAGCGGCAGTGAAGCAACTCGAAAAACCTTTATTGCTTTATTGTATCATTGTTTCACTCTAGCTAACTGAGCACTCATATAATAGTTGTAAGCACTACACACACACAAATAATAATTATTTATTTCAGTACTGAAGACTTGGCTGTATGGACTAAGTTCCTTTGCCTGCCCAGAATGGGTGAATTTAAAAATAAAAACAATTTCTAGTTGGGTGGTCTGTGCCCTAATTTTACTTTTTTTCATTGCGATTTGGTAGTATCGCTCAGAATAAGGACTAGCATAGAAGCCGGGCTAAAATAAAAAGTTATTTTCATATTGTTACGCTCCTTACTAAACGGCAAAAAGACTATTAGTTAGAGAGAGATAAAATATAAGAATTCTTTGCAAGTTTTCTTCTTGTCGCATCAAAGTGGTTTATTGATGACACTGGTTTATTAGTACCGTACAAAATTAAAAACAGATAATTTGGTACATATTTGGTGGTTTGTTTATGGTTTGTTTTATTTTGACGTATAATATGACATTGTAAACATCGGTAGCAGCTCCAAAAGTTTTATGATTATTTTTTATGAAAAAGGTGTAATAAATTGGTTTTGTGATTGTGAATGTTTAACTTAATGTATAACAATCTCTTGTGTAGTGACGGGATGTGAATCAAATGCGTCAAGGAATCAAAATCTTGATGTTTGGGTCACCTACCATTCGGTAAATCATTTTGTTTCATTGTAGACTATTGGGCACTATTATGACTAATACATTATCAAGAACATCTATTTTACACGCTTTTTGTCGAACTCGTACCTAAATTTATTGAATTATTACGGTAAAACACCTTCTGTAAAGGTTATGATAGTGTTGTGCCAAAATATGTTTAGACAAAAGTTATCGAACCTAAATCATCCGTTCTAACTTAAGGACAAATAAAAATCAGACATAATAATATGCTAATTGTTGTATGTTTTTCAGTTTTCAAGTAAATTATATACTAAAAACAAAATGACTGGATGCTATAAAGAGACAAGATTATAAACATTCACAACATACTGTTTTATCAACAAAGAAGATTTAAGATGGTGAAGATTATAACCTGAAACTGTAACAACCGTTTTGCTGCTGCAATTTGAATAAGTTGGTTGGTGGTAATCATAAAATATTGCCCTTTCAATTGCTTATTTTATATCAACTTAATTAAATGTTAATCGTTATCAACTTAATGTTAAAGGAAATAGGACAGAGACATTCAGTGGACAATTCATATTTCATATCTAAGAAAGAAATGCAACCAGAAAATACCATCATCTCAGCTGAAAAACGTCTACTGCTGGATATAGGCCTTAAAGAAAACATCGTGACATACAATTTGCCCATTCTGGATAAAACAGGTTTAAGTTTATCTATGTTTTTTTTTCTGCAGATCCTCATAATTGTATATGAAAATTTCAATTTTAAGTTGCGGGATGTCGTCGTTTAAGTTAATATTCTCTAAGATACCTGTTTTCTAAAAAAAAAGACGAAGGCTTTAATTAATATGAATAAATTATTATTATTATGATTGTCTTGAATATAATATTTAAGAACATTTTTCTTGCTTTCTTACAGGCCTCACAAAATACTTTGATAAAAAAAACTACAGAATATATGAACCGTAAATTTGGGTAAACCAATGCTGTAAACTTAAAAACAAATAAAATTCCATGAAAATTTCACTTTGTCATAAAAACAAAAGCGCCATTGTTGCTGCAGGATATCACTTACGTATGTATAAATTGTTTACACCCAGGTTTTATAATACTTACTCTCTTTTATTAGTTTTAATTAAAACATATTATATTTTTAGGTCTCAAAAAAAAACCACAAGCAGGGATTTTTCACATACAAACACTCCATGACAAAGTGATGATCAAGATCAACCCAGGCAAAAACAAACATTTGAGGTGCAGAGTGCAGAGCAAGATTATTGAAAATGAGTGTGTAAAGAAAGAAGCACATATCATACATTATGAAATTTCCAAAAATAGATTTGTTTTACTTGTTTTATATATACATATTATTATAGGCACACATCTTTTAGTTTTAATTATTTTAGAGCTGTGCTAATATCTGATGTGACAGAGTTTTTTATAAACAGAAAATCTTTAGAAATAGGTAAGTATTATTATATTTTTATCAAGTCACCCGTTTTATTCATTAAAATAACTTATTGTGTTCAGTGGGTTTCCTGGAAGAAATCGCTTTAATCGATGAGGCCACCCATTGCCCTTATTCTTTTTCTGTTAAAATTTTTTTACGGTTTGTTTTATTTTGTATTTTTATTTGCATTTTTATAGCAATAAAGCGTTTTTATCTTTGTCTTTGTTTTCTTGTTATTATAATACCATACAATTACTCCTGAATTAGTTATGATAAGTTCCATAATAAAGAACCATGTCTTGTATAAAAGTATAGACAACTTGATTTAGGACAAGCTATTTTTGCCATTACTAGCTTTTTAGAAAATTAAAAATAAAAAGTCGAACCCAGGTACGGGCAAGGTTCGGAAGAGTCATACGACCCAGTGGAGAAAGTATATTGGTCTCTTTTTAACATATTCAACGGTTGCACTTGAGTAAGTAGCGTAACACAATGATGTGACTTTTTATTTTAGGACTCCTTCTATGCTTGTCCTTATTCTGAGTACGGAGTGCGGGTTTTGCACAGCCAAGTTTTGCACAGCCAAGTTTTTTGTGTACATGGCTACGTAAAACTTGGATGGCAAAAACATTGACGCGCATGAACAGGCCGTACAAAACTTGCACGAAGGTGTCGTTACCACCCAAGTTTTGTACGACAGAGTTTTGTACGACAAGTTTTGCACATCCAAGTTTTGCACGTACGTGTCGTTCATACCCGGCTGTACAGAGGTGTCGTTGGTGTCCCTTCCGTCACAAATTGGATTATATTTGGACCAATCACAACGCTCGGCACATCAATCATATTGTCTAGCTTTGTTTTCATTTACAAAATTATTAGGCTTACGTGTCTATGGTCAGTTACCTTTTTTTTGCAGGCAAAGGAAGCAATTTATGAAACCTTAAGATTCATAATATTATTATTTTGATCATTTGATTTGAAATGAGGAAAAAAAAATCAAAGCTCAGCGTAGGTAGCAGTACTGTTGAGTGTTCTTGGTTAGCGGAAGACGTGAATGTTTTTATTGTGTGAAAAAGCGTGAAAATGTACAGAAATGGACTGTTGCTCAGTTAAAAGCTGTGCTAAGGAAGCGTGACGCGTCCACAGTGGGTAAAAGCAGCGTTCGTCGAAAGGTAAACATTATAGAGTTAGATATCTTTGTTCGCATTGAATTATAATCATATTTACTTTATAGATTGGAAGCTTACGATCGAAACAACATCATCGGGGTCGAGGACGAGTTAGAGGATGAAATTCCGATAATTCCTGCCTTGGAAAAGTTCAGGGATGTTAATGCAAGCACTAATCTTCCAGCTTTAACAAAGCACCACATTCAGGAATTTGCGGAAAGTTATGTAGGTGAAACATTCTTGCCCTTGTATTATTCACGTTTTCTGAGTACAATACCTACCTACTTAATTCATTCATTTCAATTTGTGGTTACACTTTACATGGATACAATTTTTATTGGTGATCACACTAGGTGAATCTGTGTTGTGATAAGTTAATAATTTCTTTGCAGGTCAGTGTGCCACTCAAAGTCAAATTACTCTATGAAAATAGGGGCTTGGTCACTCTTAGAGTGGCATTTGAAGGTTCTTTTGTGAGCAATGCAGGGCACAAATTGAGAAATTAATATAAGTATATGGTTTCAATAAAAATGGACAACCAGTCAACAATAATGGAAACAATTTGTGAATGTGCAGCTGGCAGTGGAAGTGAAGCCCACTGCAAGGACATTTTTACAACATTGCATGGAATAGAAGACAAAAAAATACAAAAACATTATGCATGATCATTATGCACAAGGTGTGGTTTATGCATCTCCTCTACGCATCCATTTCTCGCAGCTTCACCTGATGGACTACTACAAAATGAGACCGTTATAGAAGTAAAGTGTCCATTCATGCCACGAAGGTGTCCCATAACACCAAACACAGTGCCCTACTTATATTACTGTGGTGATGATTTAAAATTAAAACCAAAACATAGTTATTATACCCAAATTCAGGGGCAACTATTTTGTACAAATAGGAAATACTGCAATTTCATTGTGTTTAGATTTGTGGATATGGCAGTTTTATTTGTAGACAGAGACGAAGAGTTTAATGGGAATATGGTGTCAGAACTGACAGCATTTTACAACACTAATATTATGATACAATAATAAAACCAAATTGCGTAAACAAACAGTCTTTTATTATAAAAAATTATGAAATAAAAAATATTTCAGGCCACAAAAACCCATACAAAGCCAATGTTAATTACACAATTATGTAATCATAATGCTTAAAAATAACATAAGTATAATGAATAGGAACAGCATCATCACAAAAAAGCTATCTTATCTAATAATACCGATCTCTTTGACTTGTATGTCTAACATGTAACTCAGTAAATTTACCATTAGTGGAAAATCTATCCTAACCCCGAATCTACGCTATAAAAGCATCATTATCTTTGTACTTTTCTATACATCCATAAATATTTTCGAAGTTCACTTGAAAGATGGGCACTAGAGCTGCTGGGCAACACTACTTCTTTTTCCAAGGGTAATTCAGCTTCTGCCACTAAAACTGCATCTTGATTTCCGATGACAGGGTCAGGGATTGTAGGAGTCTCAAAATGAAGTTTCTTCCTGCTATTTCTATTTATCAATCTCTCAGATCTTTGATATGGTACGAGGTTGGGCCAATTCACTTTTGTTAAAGAAAATATTGATGAATGGCAGTTTTCTTTAGCACTTTAAGCAAATTTGCAGAACCTGTAACACAAAAATATTTATTAGGTTATGTAGCTAGTATCCGATCCGGTATGTTATAGGTACATCTCAAGATTTCCATGCTTTCTTTTAAAAGTATTTTCAAAACTATATTTGCATATTACAATTAACTCACCTGTGTAGGAGTTTTTCTCAAAAAAATCCTCTGGTTTGAAATGGGTTGAACATAACCTCAAAAAATTACTAGATTTTCAGTTTTTTCGGCGGAGTTTCCTTCTTTTCCCCAGAGTTTCCTTCTTTTCGCATCTCTGGGAAACTGGTTAGTACCTGTATTTTTGCAATTTATTGCAGCACATACATTCATTTTAGGCTTAACCACGCGAATTTATGGGGTTTGCTTTATCTGCTAAGTAACGTAACTATTTATAGTAGGATCACTCCCAGTGTTGCCAACGGTTGAAATAGCAATCCACCAGATAAGGCTCCTCAATCCACCAGAAAACCACTAACAAAAATATGTCCCCCTCTGAAAACCACTAAAATTTCCACTAGGGTGCATGACAGATGAGTGGATATACGTAAATAGGGGACCCTTTGCTATGCGTTCTACCCCAAATATATGACCTGGGAGGCAAATCTCCCAACCAAAAACGATCGACTCGTAACTGACTTGTTAGCGACTTCGTTAACCATTGCCGCTTTAACAAATGTGATTTCTGTTACACGCCCAAAAAAACCCGCAATGGTTAACGAACTCGCCAAAAATAACAAGACAATTACGAGTCAATCGTTCCCAGTTAAGAAACTTGCCTCCCTGGGCCCTTTTATTTTTTAAGGATTTTTTAATGTTCAATTTTTAGGACTTGAGCCCTAACTTGAACTTGAAACTTTAAGGTGGTCACTCTCGGTATGGCGCGAAATTAAAAATTTTTCGCCTTTTTTTTTTATTCTGGCGAAACTATTAATTTAATAAAGTTTTAATGAATTCGCTTATGAAAGAAATAAGAGACCATCTCCCATAATGTAAAAAACGCGTTTTTTTTTTTGCGCAATACCGAGAGGGACGACCTTTTTCTAAAAATTAACAAATTCGCAACCTTAAAATTTTATTGCCATCTAGATCTAAAACTATCGTCTTCAAAAACTATAATCAGGTGCTCAAGACAGCTACAAAGAAAACTAAGGGTCCTCGAAGTATGGACAAAAATATGAAAAAAAAAAAATATATATAGACTTTGTATTCAATTGAAATAAAAAAGGAAAAAGGTTGTAGTTCTACTAAATTGTCTAAAACATCTTTAGTTCATACGTATTGTATTTGGCATTTTATATCAACTAAGGGATAGCCAACGAGTGGAAAGGCAATGGGTTTGATTTTGTTAACATTACTTTTTCAAAAATAATTGTGGTTGAAGTTTTGTCCAGACACAAAACATAATTTCCGTGGGCTAGCATTGCAGTCTCTGTAACAATGAAACCACGGACCCTTGCAGATTTGAATAACCTAGAATATATAACGTTTAGTACGTTGCCAAAGTTCTTCTAAGAGAGACATGTGTCATGTTGATTGTTTTCGAGATGTTTAGGTAAATCGAACCCTCCGTGGGTTTTGGTTTAACATTTTTACAATTTCGGTGGGCTTCAAATTTCGGGTGATCAACATTAATAAAATATAATAACTATGTATAAGGATGTGTAGCAGGGGTCACAACTCTTAAGCCCTGTAGGTCCGGGCGTAAGAATAGGTCTACGGTATGCCCTGCCTGTCGTAAGAGGCGACTAAAAGGGGTCTTTGGGGTCGTGGGTGTGAAGGGCGGGGGCTCGACACACTCATCAAACGGCCCTGAGATGGGCGGCGGCACAACTTGTGGCACTGTGCCGCCGCAGCTCCAAAGGCGAGCCGGGGAGGTAGGGAACAATATGCCCTCCCCGAGCATGAAGCTAATAGTAGCTGAGCGTGGGAAGACTTCGGACGCTATAATGTGTGGTTCCCGGGGTTCTTCCCAAAAGCGCCAAGACGGCCGCCGAGGGGTTTTAGTGGGTGCGAGCCCCACATACCCCCGACGCTCCCCCGAGCGTCGGGAAATGCGATAGGCATTTCCCCTCGTTAAAAAAAAAAAAAAGGGGTCACAACTCAAGATAAAAAGCGTAGATTCTGCATGTAATTTATTAATTTTCCTCGATTTTTTGTCCACTTAAAACTAATTTCCGTGGTTCTAATTTCCATGTTTTTGTGGGCCATAAACGTGCCATGGAAATTAGGAGTATGCACGGAAATTAGTTTTCTTATATATCTTGAAAAGTATTTAGTGAAAAAAAATTAAAAATATATTTCATAAATTTCTGTGAGTTTGGTTAATAAATCATAAATAATTTAAGAGATTTTTTAGTATGAATACATAAAATAATTTCATACTGTTTCTAATTGCCATGATTCTTAATAATTTCCATGCGCTTAAAATATAATTTCCGTGGATCGGAGCTAATTTCCGTGGTCCCTTAAATTTTTGGACCTCATATCTCTTTGTTCGCGACAAGTGTAACGGCCTCATATAGACTCTGTAAATAGATATTAGTTTAAGATTTTTCATATTAAAGAACCCTGTAGGGCATTTTTATAGAATCTATATATATAAAATTCAAAGGTGACTGACTGACTGACTGACTGTCTGACTGACATAGTGATCTATCAACGCACAGCCCAAACTACTAGACGGATTAAGCTGAAATTTGGCATGCAGGTAGATGTTATGGCGTAGGCATCCGCTAAGAAAGGATTTCCCAAAATTCCCTCAGGAACGGGAATTACGGGACTTTTTAGTTAGTATGAAAAATCGATATTATTAAGTGTATCGACGTGAAACTTGGTGTACAGGTTCCTCAGTGAATGAAAGAGTGTTGAAAGAAAGGAATTTACAAAATTCCCACGGGAACGGGAATTACGGGACTTTTTAGTGAGAATGAAAAATCGACATCCTTGAGTGTTTCGACGTGAAATTTTATGTACAGGTTCCTCAGTAAATATAGGAATGTTGAAAGAAAGTAATTTACTAAATTCCCATGGGAATAGGGTTACAGGACTAAATTTTTAGTATGAAAAATCGATTTCCTTGAGTATGCCAACGTTAAATTAGGTCTACAAGTGTAAGGGTGTTGGAAGGAAGAAATATACTAAATCCCACGGGAACGTAAAACGGGACTCTTTAGTTAGTATTAAAACAATGTATATATATTTCTTTATTTCCACGTAAAAATAGGAAAACGGGTTCTTCAGTGGGTGTAATTAGATTCAGAGTTCTATTAAGAAAAAATTAACCAAAATCCGCATGGTAACGGAACATTCCCAAAAACATAAAGCCTAAAAATCTTCAACTTTTTTTACTCAAGTAGGTACATATATTAGGTATGTAGGTACGTATATCCAACTACTTTTACCCAAACAGCTAATAGAAATGTTAGAAGTTTCAGTGTCTGAATGGTGGAGTGTAGAAATGAATTTATGGAGTTGCCACGGGAACTGAAATAAAGATAGATATTTTTAGGGGGTGTGGGTGCGATTAAAAATGATGTCACCAAAATCCTGAGTCGTAAATCAACCAGTAATTTACGATTTTAATGAAAAAGCGCGTGCGAAGCTGCGGGCAAAAGCTAGTAAGATATAAGTTTGTAAATAAAATTTGGTTTAAACTTTGAGGTAAATACATGTAATGAGCGGTATGTAACGAGTCGGTAAAAGGTAATAAGGTCTGTTTTTGGTAAAAATTGGGTAAAAAGTATGTAATAAAGTATTATGGAATTGGTAATGTTATTCTGGTAGCCTATTAGGAAATACAACCTAGGTAGGCTAGGTACTGCCTAAATAGTAAATAGTAAGTAGTTATAGGCTAGTCATATGGAAATAAATAGAGAATAACTTGATATTCAGTATAGTAAATAAGTAGTACATAAGCTATATGAACCTTTAGGGAATAGCAGGTAGCTTATATTTGTATTAGTTTTAGAGAGGGTAGTTGTGTGTAAGTGGGATCTCGCAGGCCTCCCCTCACCCCCGCCTTCGTCACCTACGGGTAAAGGGGTGAGGGAGGAAACGCCCGCGATTGGCCTGCTAGGTCTCAAACGCGCTCTAGGCTAAGCTCATGTAAATAGTAATTTTGTAAGATAAGTAAGGCCATTTTTGGGGTCTGGGCTTCCTGCCGACCACCGGGCCTCCAATAAAGAAACAAGAAAAAGAAAGCTCCTGAGTTTCCTTCAAGCCTCCACCCTCTTCAGTCAGTAACCAGCGCACCGCCTAGGATTGTGGGTCGTCGAGGGGGCCCACACTCTTAATCTAATCACAATATTGAAACCCCTTTAACACATAAATATTTGTTATTTTTTAAATTATTTTTCGTGATAGTCATAATTAGAAAAATCCAAAGAAAAAAACAGTCCATGGAATTTAGGAAATTTTCATCTATTTCGGCGAACTACCCAAAGACTTGTTACAAAAAATAAATTAAAAAAAAAAAAACAAAATAAGTAATTTTTTTAAAGTATGAAAGTAATTATTTCCCCTTTCTCCACTGAAAGAAAGATAAAGTTTTAATCATCATAGCAATATATCTTGAGAAATAATTAGTGAACAATTTATAAAAATACGTTTCATACATTTCTGTGAATTTGGTTAATAAATCATAGCATTAAAGGGTTTTTTTTTGTATGAATACATAGAATAATTTCATACTGTTTCTAATTTCCTTGATACTTCATAATTTCCATGTGTTAAAAATATAATTTCCGTGGGTCGGAGCTAATTTCCATGGTACCTTAAAATTTTCGGACCCCATATCTCTAAATCTAATCGCAATATTGAAACCACTTTAACACATAAATCATCATTTCAGCCGTAGGACGCCCACTGCTGGACATAGGCCTCCCTCAAGGCTCTCCATCTGTACCGATCGCAGGTGGTCTGCATCCAGCGTGGACCCGCAGCATTGCGCAGATCATCCGTCCATCTGGTCGGTGGACGTCTTACGCTGCGCTCGAGAACTTTTCGGCCCCAGCGGCCATCTGTTCTTCGGGCTATATGACCTGCTCATTGCCACTTCAACGAGCTTATCCGCTTGGCTATGTCGGAGACACATAAATATTTGTTTATTTTTAAATTATTTTTCTTCGTAGTCACAATTTGAAAAATCCAAAGAAAAAAACCGTCCATCAAAATTAGGTAATTTTCATAAATTTTGGCGAATTATCCCGTTACTGTTAAATTATTTTAATGTATGTACATACATTAAAATAATTTACATTTTGCATTAAAATTACTAATGATATTATTGCGCTAGGCTAAGCTAAATACACTGTTATTTTAAAACCACATTTTTTTTTTTAAATATTGCCGATATATCGATAATTATTCCGCGATATATCAATGCCAATATTGTTTTTTTTTTTTAATATCGATGTATCGATATATCGATATTTTTTTTCACTTTCGACATCCCTACTAGAGATGCTAGATCGTAGCGGCGTAAGTCGAACCCTCCGTGGGTTTTGGTTTAACATTGTTACAATTTCGGTGGGCTTCAAATTTCGGGTGATCAACATTAATAAAATATAATAACCATGTAGGGTAACATGCCCTATTACGGCGCGTTTTGACGACATTTTAAAGTAGGGTAAGAAATTAAGCATTTCTAAATACTTTAGCAGATATTTGATTTTTTTTTGACATTCATGATAATTATATTTTCTATTTCAGTTGTCGTTTTATTTCGTCTAGAGTGATAATTAATTTTAAATAAATATTTTTTCTGACAATTCGGAATTCCTATTTTTATTCCTACGGCGGAAAAAAAAGTTTGAAGCCCATTACGGCGGTAAGCACTGCCTATTACGGAGTATGGGATGCCAACACACGCACGATGAAACATTTTCATCTCAGCTCACGGTTCCGTGCAATCAGAAAATGTTATGCAATGGCTGTAATTGTTACTGGCACAGTACATAAATACAGGTTCTTCCTAGTAAGGGGCTATTTTAATAATATTTTGTGTATCAACTATTAAATAAATGGCATCACGCTTAGAAGTTTCCAGTAATATAATTAGTTTAGGAAACACGAATAATGAATATTTGGCTGTATGGGCTATTATGTCGATCGATCGCGAGCGAGCGACTGTACGCGGTAGTCGTGTCCTAAATTGTTTATAAACTATTAAAATATTGCATTTTTCATCTCTTTCACACTCACAGTGTTTCATATTAAGCCATCCCTCTCCAACAAATCGTCCGAAAAATTCCGAAACCGAACGATATTCGAACTGGCTACTAAATCATAACAATCTTTGGCTACGAACTGAGCGGATCTATAAGCTGAGCGGAAATGCCTACTAAGTGTAATGCTTGTGGTAAAAGCATCCTCAACCTCAACTTCATGGAATGTCACGAATGCGGTGAACTATACGACCTGGGTTGCCTAAACCTAACAGAAAAGGAATTCACCAGCTTTTCATCTAACTACAAGACGACCTGGAACTGTCCTGAATGCCATTCAGCCAGGCCAAAAGGAGACAATTCAAACACTCCTATTCGTCAATACCCTCTAAATGATACCTTTACAACATCAACTGCAAATGTCAACATGGCGCGTGGTTCCCGTAGATCATCACCCCTGGTTCCAGTCCAGACGAACACTGAAACGGCAAGTCTCGTCGAAGCAGTCCAATCGATGCGAATGGACATCGACCAAATAAAATCTAAATTAGATATTGTAGTAGACTTTATCTCGCGCCTTGATGACATGGAGAAGCAGTTAGCTGATAAAAACATGGAAATCAAGGAACTGAGATCACAGGTTAAGGAACTTCAAGAGGCTTCAGAGTCAAATGCTCAGCAAAATATACGGAATGAAGTTGAAATAATGGGAATACCTGAAACGTCTAATGAGAATACTTATCACATTGCTCTTTCACAATCAAAAAAATCGGAGTCGATATCACGGAAAGCGACCTAGACGAAGTTGTTAGAGTGGGACCGCGTAAACCAAGTATCAATAACTCAAATATGGCACGACCACTTATAATTCGTTTTCTTAGAAGAGCAAAACGAACACAACTATTGAAAGCAGCTAAAGTAAGACCAAACGTCACCACAAAGGATATTGTACCTGGAACCGAGAACAAAGTTTACGTAAACGAACGCCTGACCAAAAAAAACAGAGAACTCTTTCGAGAGGCAAGACTTCGAGCCAAGCTGCACAATTTTCGTTACTGTTGGACAAGAGACGGTGCGATATACATCAAGAAAACTGAAAAACAGCCAGCAATACGAATTCAAAGTTACTTGGACCTGGAACAAAAGATTGGAGCCTCGAGTAATAATACCCCGACGTCAGCAGCAATTGAATCCACAAAGTAAAGTCCACATTTTACAATTACATCCTGATCTAAGAGAATATTTTAATTATTATTGCATGCCCGTATTACCTTTCTATACCATATTATTATTTGGAATCATAAATTTAATAGGATATTTATTTTGTTGTATTAATAATTGCACCAAGTCATTTAATTGCATTTATAATAATTTTAAAAGGTATACACATTCCATTGCATTTCTGAGAACTTTTAGTAAAGTTACAGATACATACCTCGTCTTAGACTATTTTTCATCAGAAACTAGGCAAAGAATTACTTACATACAAGCAAGTTATGATGTGACCAAAACCTTATTGTTTGCGCTTCTTTGTTTATTTACACTTAATTATGTATGGCGAACTTCGATATAGCGTCTGATTTGGATGATCTTTTGTCTGTCAAGTGTCACACAATCGAAAAAATTAATCAATGCCAGACAATAATTTCGCGTCCCTCAGATCTTAAAATTCTTACTTTTAATATTCGAAGTATTGAGCGTAATTTTTCACAGTTTCTTGTTGCTTTGCAAGATTTAAATATAGAATTTGATATAATAGTGCTTACGGAATGTTGGTTAAATGATCACTCTATAATTGAACAAATACATGGTTACGTGCACTTTCGTACATTCAACTTCATCAATAAAGCTGGTGGGGTCGTGGTCTATGTTAAGTCATGCTGGGAAACCACTTGTACAGAACCTGATTTTCGAGATGGAAACTGCTTGGAGATTGTCATAAACAATAGGTTTACAATTTTGGGTGTTTACCGTTCCCCTAGCATTGATGACATTACGGTATTCCTAGACTCGCTAAATGATACCCTTCTAAAGATTAAGGACAAAAGATGTCTGCTACTGGCAGGCGACTTTAATATCAATACACTTTCCACAAAACCTGCTGACGCTGATCGAAGTTCAAACTACTTATGTCTCTTGGCTGAACACGATCTTATCCTTGCAATTAACAAGCCAACGAGGGAGAAATCCTGTCTTGACCATATCATCATTAAAACTAAGTATGCGAATTCTACTGTAGCAGCCGTCTGCTCAACAGCTACGACTGACCATGATTTGGTGATGATAGGCCTTCAAGACAGAGTCATTACTCAAAAAATCGATAATAAGTACGACACCAAAATAAATTTTAATGCTTTAACCGAAGACATCTCTATAGCCGACTGGAAAAATGTGACAAAATGTCAAGATATTAATGAAGCTGTATCGATCTTCACTTCAACAATTCAAAACCTTGTCGAGAAGAGTAGAGAGGTTGTCAAAAAAAGACGAAAAGAGTTTATTATTAAGCCCTGGATAACGCCCGGAATTATAAGATGTATGAAAACACGAGATAAACTACACTTGAAATCTAAAAAGTATCCTGAAAATGAAACTATCCAAATTACATACAAACGCTACAGAAATTTTTACACCACACTTATTCATAAATTAAAAAATAGCTATGAGAAAAAACTTTTAGATGATAATTACAATAACCCCAGAGGTCTCTGGAAGTCCATTAAAACCATTTGTCACTCTCATGCACCTAAAAACTCTGCAATGGAATTAATCTCTTCTGACAGCAACGTCAATATCTTAATCAATAATTGTAATGATTATTTCTCATCTTTAGGACAAAACTTAGCTCAAAAAACTCTTGACTCTCTTAAGACTACACAAAAAGAACTTTCGACTAGAATACCGATTGCTAATGGTCACAAAATATCCTTCTTTCTTCAGCCAACAGATGAAAGTGAAGTTGAAAAATTTATTCAACAGACCCAAGCAAAAGATTCATCGGGAATAGACGGGATAAGCAGCAGGTTATTAAAACATATTGCTAAATTTATTATAATACCATTGACACACATATGCAATTTGAGCTTAATCACTGGAATATTTCCAGAACAATGGAAAACAGCTCAAGTGTGTCCTGTACATAAAAGTGGTTCCAAAAATGATCCTGGTAACTATAGACCCATTGCTCTGTTGTCTGCTTTTTCAAAGATACTGGAAAAAATTGTAAACTCGAGACTGATGAGCTACCTAGAAAAGCAAAAACTACTTAGCAATAAACAGTTCGGATTTAGGAAAGCCAGATCTACAGAGGATGCCGTGGTTGCCTTGACTGAACATGTAAGTAAACAACTCGACAATGGTAAAGCATGCATAGGCGTCTTCTTGGATCTGGCAAAAGCATTTGACACAGTCTCGTGTGAAATCCTATTAAGAAAGCTAGAATTTGCAGGAGTCCGTGGATTGCCTCTTGAGTGGTTTAGGTCTTACTTAACTTCAAGGAAACAGTGCTTAAAGATTGGTCAATATATGAGCCAAACAAGAGGGATAACATTCGGAGTACCACAGGGCAGTGTGTTAGGTCCAACGCTATTTATATTATACATAAATGATATTTGCAATGTACTGCATGATGCGAAGGTATTTTGTTATGCAGACGACACTGCCGTCATTTTTAGTGGCAACTCGTGGGATGTCACCTTTAATATGGCAGAAGCCAGTATTTCAAAACTAGCTTTATGGCTTCGCGAAAATTTACTGACTCTGAATGTACAGAAAACAAACTATGTAACTTTCTTTAAAACCATAGCGTCCGCACCAAAATCTGATCAACAGCTTAAGCTAAGAATACATCTTGACTGCGTAGCTTCACACGGTTCTCAAACATGCAACTGTCCCTTACTACCAGCAGCTACGTCAGTTAAGTATCTGGGAGTGATAATTGACCAAAGACTTTCTTACAGGGATCATATTCACTTGGTATCCACAAAAATAAGAAAACTTATCAATGTAATGAAATTACTAAGACATTGTGCTGACAAAAATCTTCTTAAAGGGATATATGTTACTATTTGCCAGTCTGTCATTGAATATTGTCTATCAGTGTGGGGCGGAGCGGGTAAAACTGCAATAATTCAAGCAGAAAGAGGTCAACGATCTATACTTAAAGTAATGTTGAAGGTGAAACGCAGATTCCCCACAGACAGGCTATATAAAGAATGGAACATACTTAGCGTTCGTAAATTATACATACTTAAATGTACACTAATACAGCACAGACAGTTACTCCAATCGTCGGACTATGAAAACCTTGCAAAGAAACGAGTTTATAAGGGACCAACAAATAGTGTAAAAACCACCTTTGCCAGGCGTCAGAGGTTTTACTTGCTTCCTCAAATATACAACAAAATGGCAAAACATTACGAACTAAGAAATCTAAGTCTAGGCATAATTAAAAAAGCCGTCACTAATAGGTTATTGGAACTCGATTATGAAGAAACAGAATTAATTATATCTAATGTGTAAATGTGTATATCTTCCTATTATGTGCAATTGATATTTATGTATACGATTTATTATTTAATGAAATTAAAAATTGTTCAATACAATTTTATTATAAAATTATTAAATAAATGTTTTCTAATCATTGCTAAAAAGAAATTAAATATACCTATAAATATAACTATAACATGAAATCCTAAGAAGTTATATATTTTGCATGTTTTAATGATTACGAATTTGCTATTATATTACTATTACTTTTATTTTTAATTGTACACCTATTTTTATCATTTATTTAGTTAAATGTTAATATAAAAATTAAAATGCATTTGTCTCAATCCCGAAACGCTACCGCGTATGCGCCTGCTAATTCTCTGGCAATCGAAGTTTGCGGCACCTACAAGACAGGATTTCACCTAGTGTAGGGTCGCTGGTAAACAATTGTACGCTCACAGTTAGAACTACCCTTTTTTTATTGTTTTTCTAAAATTAATTGTTGTAAGATTAATTATTAGTAGTGTACCTATGTAAAGCTAATTTTGTTAACGAAATATACATTTTTCATTTTTTCATTTTCATGTTCCTTTGCCTGACCTGAAAGGGCGAATAATAAAACAACAATCAATCAATCAATCTACGGCATCGTAATGTTCTCCCATCTCTCTGCACAACGGAACGGAATGAATTAAATACCTACCTATGGGGACGTTTTTTTTTTATAAGCCGCGCTGATAAAGAAGCGATTTGAAAATGGCGGCCGAACGAATGCTTTCTCGCGTATATTAGTATGAGGGAAGAGTTGAGAAGCGAGACGGACAGCCCATACAACGGCCGCCATTTTGAGATCGTTTCTTTATGTGCGCAGGTTATACTCATAAAAGCGTAATTGGTGTAAATTTGGCTAGCTTCTAAACATAATTTTTAATATTTGTTGTTAATCTACAACAAATATTAATATATAAATAGTGAAGTTACAAATGATCATTATTTAATGTCTGTTGACCAGGTCAATATCTCAGTAGAGGCTCGACAAAAGTTTGTTCAAATAACGAAGATTTTGGCACAATTTTTGATTTTTTCTCTAAATTTCCATAATTTTTTGAAGTTTTTAATATTTGTTAGTATTCTTTTGACGACAAATAAAATATCGTAATTTTTTTTTCATTAAAATTAATCGAGCCGATTCGGAAATTAGTGTCTTTGGCAGACAGACAGACAAAACAACACTTGTATGCGTTTGCCAGACAGGAACTCGTCGAACAAGGCTCTCTGACTTCGGTACATTGACGAGACCACAGGACTCGGAGATGGGTTCACTTTTATGCAGGATAATGCACGTCGTCATACAGCTGCTATAGTGCGGACGTACTTGGAAGAGGTGGGAATCCCAGGAATGAACTGGCCAGCCCAAAGTCCTGATTCGCATCCCATAGAGCACCTGTGGGATGAGCTAAAAAGGCGAATACGAGCACGAGATCCTGTTACCAGCACCCTCCAGGAGCTTAAAGATGCCGACATCGAAGAATAGAATGCCATGCCTCAGGATCTGGTCACCAAGTTGATCAGGTCAATGAAAGATCGTCTAGAAGCTGTAATCAGAGCTAGGGGTGGAAACAGTAGGGTATAAAATGTATTTTTTTTGTTTTACATGCATTTTTTTGACCATCTAAAAGATTTTAATAAAACTGTCTTTTTAATCATTTTTGAATTTTAATTTTTTATTACAAATACAAATACAAATATTTTTATTGTTCTTTAGTAACATAAACATTCATGAACATAATTAAAACATACTATGCTAAAAGAAACAAAAGGTGCCATCTCAGCGGATGCTGGGAACTGGTTGCCCGGTTTCCAGCGCTGGTTTTCAGATGGCCCTGAGAGCTTAAACTAAACTAAATTATTTAATTGTTTATTTAACAAACTTTAGGTATAAGTATATGCAGTCTAAAAGTCAAAGATCTTAGCTTTAAAATGATATTAAATGTTCATAACCATGTCTTAGATAAAATTCAATTGGTGTAATTTTGGTGAAGTGTAGTTACTTATACGAATAAAAATTTCACAATTCACTTAACAATATGAGTAAAAATATTAAATTAAATTTTATATTTTCAGATTGAATGTGGAGTTTGTTTCGTGGACCCGCCCCAATATGTAATCCTAAGGTGTGGGCACACCCTATGTAATAATTGCAAAAGAAGATTTGCAGTTGGACAAAATTGTCCCTACTGTAGACGCAGAATTGAAGAGTTTATGCAGATCTTCATTTAAAAGTAAGTTAAAAAAATAGGTTTGCATGTTTCTTGATTCAATTCAAAAAATCATTGTGATTTACACGATTTAGATAGTGTTAAAAGTCTTTCCCTAAACGCATAGCTATCTCTATATCCGCATGGTTGCAGTAATGGGGCGACAGCATGATTTTTTCTTAATAATTTTTCTTTGCTATACAATTCTCACCTGGTGAACGTTTGCCTACCCACAAATGCATTTAAATTATGCACAGTTTATGTGCGCACGACGCGGTGAGGTTTAATGTTGTTTACCTATTCATCCTAACCTTTTTTTTTTTCAGATTCTCTCGATACTTACGTTTGCTGATTTATATGGCTATGAAATCCATCGCCCATGTGCCTGTGACTGTGACGTCATAATATGTTAGTGAGCCGACATATCTTAAGCCATTGGCTGCGATAAGGTGCGATTTTTTTTAAATAATATTTACAATCGCCTCCGTAGCGCAGTGTGCAAACCTTTGATTAGGGCACGGAAGGTCGTGGGTTCGATCCCCGTGGAAAAAATCACATAATGATTTAATACTAGTTCCGAAATGTACAATTACTTACATAACACCTCAGGAAAACTATTTTTAATGTGCTAAGAGAAAATGAATTTTGTAGCCAAAAGGGATGACAAAACTACACTATCATGCTGTGAAGATGTACACCTACGTACCACATTGTCTTGTTGTATGGTTATCGGATTTTAAAGCAACAGAATGATCTCAATAACTATTTATTCAACCTTTTACTAGATAATGCTGTGAAACTAAGTTCCTATTAATTATGTTATTTTGTATAAATTTTTGAATAGGTACAGTCAAGGACTAGGAGGCCGTAACAGATTTGTCTATGGTTTCGTCAGCCCTAGACTGTAAAACCAAAGAACAAGAGCTATTTTGCAATACAGAAAAACCGGAAGTGTTACGCCGATCGTGTCCGCCACTGTACCTATTTTTTTACTTTTAGTTTATAATGTATTTATGAGTGAATGATATGTTAAAAATAAGGATTTATAACTAAGCTTTTACCTTGTTTTAACGTTTTAAGCAGTTTATGGTTTACCTTTTTTATATAAATAATTGTTACAAATTTTAGTTTGCATAATTTTATGAAGAGTTTATTATTACAGACTAAAAGCCGCCTAGTTTAGTCAGTATTTTTTAAGATATTCCAGTGCCCTTACAATAGTAAGGGCACTGGAATATCTTATGTAAGGGCACTGGAATATCTTAAAAAATATCTATTAAAAATTAAAAATATTTGACGATTATGAATGATTATGAGTTGTTTTATTTTATACATAATTAGGCATATCTTTAAACATAGTTAATTTTGTACTATTATGAAAGATTGCATAAAACATATTAGATTCAGTCAGTAGTTACAGAGATCACCGGCGCCAGGTGCTGTGGTCAGTGTCTTATATGCGCATTTGCATGCTTTTGAACAATATATTTTAAAGCAGTACTGAAAATTACATTTCATTACACAATATCACTTTAATATTGAATCTAATAATTCTACATTTATGCAAAAGGCAAGTGTTATATGTAGCCAACATCATGCAGAACAAGAATATTTGAATCACTATTAAAAACTCACATTCTGGCAACAAAATACAATAAGTACTCTTTTGATATCCAACACATGTATTCATAATTTCAGACAGAGTCGACTGCCCGTATATGAACCACTGCTCTGGACTTCATGTACCGGTGCGGTTGACTCCTCGTCTGTTTTAATAGGTTTTATTTTGTAAATAGTACTTTTTAGATAAATTAATTAACATTAGGTTAAGGTGTGCTTACTAACAATGTGGAACTAGTTTTCTGAAAATAAATATTTATTATTATTATTATTATAATGCCTAAATCATGCCAGCCTGTTCGGTTATTATTGACGTTCTTAATAAAAATAAGAACAATATACATTTTAACATGTGATAATTAACATTGCAGGTTTACAGATGAACTCTAACTATTAGATATGATTTGAACATGTCAAAATGATTTTCACTCTTATTTTCATTGAGAATGTCAGTAGATCCCCTGGTATGGTAAAGTCTCAGGGTAAAGTGCATAAAAATTGTCTCATATCAATATTATCAAGTAAGTTTGGATTTCTAGCAAATAATTTTTGAGCAGATACTACATTTAAGCCATCTGCGGAGCTAATTGAGCCAAGAAATTGAGACAATTTGACAACTCATCCTCTTTATCATAATTTTCAATGTCTGACTGAAAACCATCACCCATAAGTTGAAGAACATCATCGTCATTCAAGAAACATCTGGAAATTATCAAAAAATATACTTGTAGATTAGAATTAGGTATTATAACCCAACCTGAAAATTAACTATAGGTACCGTACAAATTTAATGTGATGATGGTTTTAAATAAATTGTATTCATGACGATACTAAGGTTTACTATAGTCACTTTATATGAGCAATGAAAGCTTGAGAAAACCGCTCGAAACGAATCGATGTTTTTTTCCATAAGTATAGGGGTAACCTTTTGAACCATTCAGGGAAGTAGGTATAAATTGTGTTCGGGCTGTTGCGAGGAAAATATGTAGGTACAAGTAGAAATTTAATGTATCTTTCGTCCGTGAATGATTCGTCCCTTCCTAAGGTTCAGACATTGTTTGTTTGTTTACATTTTGTTCACAGAGAAGATAAGCACTAACCGTTTTAAGAGATAGTTAGGGTGGACTATGTTTTTTATATCCGAGGGAGCAAATTTTTTTTTAGTATCGCTGTATTGGCACCACTGACACCTCAATATTTAAATTTCTTAGTTATGTACGTAGTCAAGTGCATAATTTGCATAGCACTAATTTAATTATTATTTAGATAGTTTTCAAAACGATTCGTATTAAAATAAAATTAATTCCCTCTGGGAATAGATTTTTCTAACTTACAAAGTTTACATTAATAGGTTAAATATATGAATGGATTTTGTATTGTTTTGCAAATTATGTGTATAGCTTGTATAGCACTAATTATTAAACTAGGTTTTAAAAAGATTCGTATTCGGATAAAAAAAAAATCTTTCTTTCTATAAACTACAAATATTTCAGAAAATAACATTGAACAAATGATATTTTTATTATTTATTTAGAACAAATTATAAGGTAAAGTCACGGACTAGGAGGCCGTAACAGATTTGTCTATGGTTTCGTCAGCCCTAGACTGTATTACCAATGAACAAGAGCTATTTTGCAATACAGAAAAACCGGAAGTGTTACGCCGATCGTGTCCGCCACTGTACATCAAACAATATATATAAAACTCTTTGGTTACTGACTGACTGACAAACAACGTAGAGCCGAAACTACTGGGTTTAGCGGGCTGAAATTTTGCACGTGGGTTTCTCGGATAGTGTATGGCAGCACTAAGAACTAACGTCCCAAAATTCCCATGGGAACGGGAAAAAAACGGAATTTATGTGTTTATGAGAAGCCTGCGCGGGTGATACCGCGGGGCAGCCTCTTTTTAGTATAAAAGTACCTTCTAGTATTTCCAAAACCTTTACCAACCAACCTGTTACCTTGAACCTTTTTTTTAATAACCACCATTTTATAAACTATCTTACTTATCTATTTGACGCTCTACAGAGTTATTTATGCTTTTGAAAGCTAAAGTTATAATCTATTTACAATAAAGCGGGTGTTTCTGACAAGGCGGTTATTAATCAAAGGAAGGATTCAGCTCACCATACTTAACAACTTTTCCAAAGCAACATGGGTCGTTATCTCAAAACAAAAATCAGCTGTCCCGTACATTGACCCCGCCAGCTGGTCGAACCAATGCATGGAACAGCTGTGATTTTTTTGGGATTTCGACCAATGTTGCTTTGGGAAAGTTGTTAGTTATGGTGAGCTAAAGCCCTCCTTTGATTTATTACCGCCTTGTCAGAACAACCGGTATATAAATAAGCCGTAGTTGTCAAGAACACTAGGCTTTCAGTATGAGAAACTGTGTCCTTTTCCTTTAATTTTATTGTTTTTTTTTAATTTTCAATATTTAAAGTTATATTTTTCTATTATTCTTCTTATTCCTTTTCTCTTATTCTTTTATGCAAGCATACTAAAATGTATAATAACAAGTGCATTAAAATAATTTAATCGTTTTATTAAGTTCAAAATGGTAAACTGAAATGAAATACCACCCGAAAACGAAACGAATAATTGAAAACCTACAGTGAAGTTTTTATTCTATACAGAAATAGCAAAATAATTGCATCCAGTGATCATTTACCCGGCCGTGATATTCGCTACGCTAGAAACGTTTCTTAGTAATGTATAGAAATATTTGTATGTAATGTATGGAAATGTCCCGCTGGCACAAATGGGTAGTGTGTAAATGATTTAACGGTTTCATTAATTTAAAAACAACATAACGAATTTTTTTTTAAATTTAAATTATCAAATGTTAAAATAAATAACAATAATTTCTTTTTTGACCGACGAAAAAAAAAGGAGGAGGAGAGTATGATCACGCATAACTTTTTACAGAGTAGTCCAATTTTGATAATTCTTTTTTACCTTATCTATGACAGGACATACCTTGAAGTTGGTCCCATAAAAATTTGGAAATAAAATTCCCACCCTAAGGGTGGGAAAATAGGTGTGACTTTTTGGTCGGTGGGTCGATTTATCCACTCACAGGTTGCATTTCCGTGTTACACTATAACTTTTGATACCTAATTACAATATCTTTTGAAATGAAATAAAATCAGCCGAAAAACGTCCACTTCTGGACATAGGCCTCCCCCACAAATCGCCATACCGACCGATCTTGTCGTCCCTGTAAACCATGTCGTCTGATCACCTTATGCGGTGTGACAACTGAACACCTTGTGGGAGAAGAAAATAATAAAACCCTAACGGCTCTACCACAAAAGGAGTTAAACCGGGTCTAAATAACTAGACTAGGTTTAAATCACTATCTCGTCATACAAATTGACGATTTTAGACCGGTCTAACTTTTTGTGGTAAGAGGGTAAAAGAACTGAAAAGCATAATTTAAAACTTTTTATCAAAATATAAAACCGCCGAAAAAAAAACTGAAAAACATAAAATAATAATCGAATTACTAAGTTCTTAAAGTAATGTAGGGTATACCAAGTAATTTTGAGTCGGCGCCACAGATTCCTCGTACAAAGATCACTAAATTAGATACCATAAATTTAAAGAAATAACCAAAATTCGTGCGCTGCCCTGCATCAATCTTCACGTAATTAAGGAATTTGCTTGTGTGGCGCGACGAATTAAAATTTCTTGGTATACCCTACATTACTTTGAGAACTTAGTAATTCGATTATAATTTTATGCTTTTCAGTTTTTTTTTCGGCGGTTTTATTTTTTGATAAAAAGTTTTTACAAAAAGAATCCCACCTTCAACAAACTGACACATAAATAAACTGAGAACTTCTCTTTTTCGAAGTAGTTTAAATAGGTACTAAAACCTTCTCCTAAATGTAACGAATACAAATTATCTGAAAACCGCATCAAAATTGGTTCAGCCAAACGCGAGATAATCGCGGACAAATATACATACATACAGGTCAAACTGATAACCTCCTTTTTTGAAGTCGTTTAATAAATACAAAAGTCAACGGTGCCAATATAACGATGCTAAAACTTATTTTCGCCCTTTTTTTAAATAACACTTAAATATTGCTAGAGTGGGCTCTCTTAAATCGGTAGTGTTTATCTTCTTTCTGTTTGGTTGATTGACTGAGACTGATTGACAATAATCTTTTGTTCTCATTGAAAATTTAATTCTGATTTGTGTAAATCATTTCTTCTTCCTGATTGGTCAATATAAATTTAGTGCCGACCAACCAAAACGATGTATTTCAAATAGGGTCTATACGCATAGAAATTGTCTTTGTTATGTCCGGAAGGTTTTGTACGACAAGTTTTTACCGTCCAAGTTTTTAGTGGTAACACGAAAGACTGTGTCGTGAAAAACTTCTCGGACGTACAGGAAGTTTTTGCCGTAAAGGTTTTGCACGACAGGGCTTTTACCAGCCAAGTTTTTAGTGAATGACACGAACGACCCTGCTGTACAAAACTTGGCCGTGTAAAACTTGGATGGTAAAGATGCACACCCTAGTATCGTATCTCTAGTTGGTCTGTGGTAGTATATACGTAGTATCTCTAGTTGGTCTGTGGGTAGTATCTCTAGTTAGAGAGTAAAATTTTTCTATGCTCTAGTTGGTCTGGTCCAGCGGGTGTCGACTTATGCTGTCGAATCTGCGACAAAAAAGTGCACAGACTTGGATTGTTTCTGAGATTAGATACCCATAGGCTTTCAGGGATTTGTTTGTATACCAAGAATGTTTTTAAAAGCTAAGAAAGTTGCAATTTTGTTCTCTCTGCTGGCAGCACATTGTTTTTCATAGATAGTGTGTAAAGTAGAGCATGAAGTTATGTGTAGAGTGTAGAGTAGTGCCTAACTTCTCTCTGGATTTTATGAAAATCAGAGAGAAGGTAAATCCCTACATGAAAATGTCAAAGTTACTCTATGGATAATGTTTTTGAAATTTTCAATTTAAATGGCCGTTATTTTTAATTTTTTGTTTCCTTGATTAATTATTGTGCAATGAAAGAAAACCAAAGAAGGTGTTATACATGTCGGAATTCTGTAAAAAGTGATTCTACAATAAAACTAAACGGTTTTCAGAACCCGGAATCCGAAATAATACAAAGGTAACATCATTGAACTATATTACTACTGGGTAACATTGAGGTTATTTTTAGACTTAAAGACCGTCTTTTAGTTCGTATGTACTAGTAAATTTGAGTTTTAACCTTTGAAAGAATAACGAAGTGAATATTATTAAGTGAAAATCCTGATAAAAAAATAATAAAAAATAAGATCTAGCGCACACTAGGGGCGACACGCGACAGCGACGTGTCGGCGGCTAGACGCGACGTCAAGCTGCGAGGCACGCTCGCTTGCTACTTGTCGCACAAAGCAAGCGACAGCTCTGCGCCTAGTCGAGACGACACGACTCTAAATATAAACGACAATGCCTCGATAATACGCGTCTAAAAGTCGCTTAGTTTCATATCAATCTATATATCACTATCCCTAAACAAAATTCCATTTAAATTGGTTCATTAGTTTTCTCTGGAAAGCGAGACAGACAGAGTAACTTTCGCATTTATAATTTAAGTAAAGATTGTCGCCCGCAGCCTGTCGTCACGTCTAGTTTTCGAGATCTCGCTTATAGAATAGCTTGCACATTAACGTCACTGCCTTCGTGGCTTAGTTGGCAGTGATGGCGACTGTGACTTCGATGGTTTGGGTTTGAATAATTATATAAATTTTTTTTAATCAAATTTAAGGTACAAACTTTGGGCAAATATGACACAAACCTGGTGGATTTTAACTTCCTGGTGGACAAGAAACTACTGTGGATGAAATTCAAGATGTGGTTAGCTTTGCTGTTATTATTTTACTATCTGACGCGATGTAATGACTAATCATTTCTCCAAACGCCTTCTAGTGGTGGAATGCAAGACCAACTGTTTCTGTTCAAGGGGCCATACGGTGCGAAACTAGCGCCACTTCCGATAAATAATTATATCTTCTTAACCATTGCCGAAATCAAAAACATGCGTCAATGACGCCCTATATAACCTTGCTTTGAAATTTTAAGGCTCTGTTGTGTAGCTTTTAGGATAATGATCTTAAAAATATTCGTTTGTGAAATCAAAAGTGGTCACTTTAGGCAACAAAAGCATATTTCTAAGATCAGGTTTAGTTTGGAAGATATAATTATTTATCGGAAGTGGCGCTAGTTTTGCAACGTGTGGCCACTTAACTTTGCTACAAACCAACTCCAATCTCTTTTCGTACAAACCAACTCCAAATTTTAAAGAAAATAACAAAAAAATAATTAATGTAATCGGTTTAGCCATTCTGCAGTTAGGGCCTATCCTGGAAAATATTTAAGTTTCTGTTTTTTTTTAATCCGTTAAAATCTTCTCGATCCTAACAATTATCTTAAAAATAACCTTTTTAAGTTCTAGTTTCATATTATTACGATTCTGCATGAAGTTTATTTCGATTATCGGGTTACCAGAAGCCAAACAAAACAATGTCTAACAGAAATTAAAATATACCTAATAAAAATAGAGCACCTACAACAGCACTCGGGACTGCAATTTTATATACAGGGTTACTGGTAAGTAGACCCGACCATTTTAGGAGGTGATAGTAGGGGACATTCATTGACTGCTGCTCCGTGGCTCAGTTGGCAGTGATGTCGACTGAGTAAGCATGCACCTGGGTTCGATTCCCGGGCGGGTGAATGTTTATATGATGAATATCGATGTTTCTTTCCGGTCTGGGTGTAATGTTCATCTCTGTGTGTGTTTTGGGTACCCTAGATACAGGTTCTTCCTAGTTAGGGGCTCTGAGTGTAATATGTTATTATTATTATTCATTACCAATAATTTTAGGACATATTGCAGTTGAGTGGGCTGCAAAACTCATATTATCATTATTATATTTGCAATTTGAGTATTTTTTATTTAAACAATTTATTCAGGATAAGAATTGCATTTAAAAGAAACATCCTAATGCTTGAAAATTCAAATTAAATTTAAAAAAATGTTCTCAAGGTGACGATATTATGAAAAAAACTAAAAAGTTCTATAACTTGGAAACGGTTGGGTTTGACCAGGGTTCTCTAAGGGCTAAAATTATTGGCAATGACCCTGTTTGTCACCTCCGGAAATGATCCGTTTTGCTTACCAGTAACCCTGTTTATACCTATGTAGATACCTATTCAGGTTTTACAGTTTTCACGTAGTGGGCTGGGGCTACGAGCTAAGATTTAATTTTATTTTTAGATTAAAGAATCAGCGGACGGGAAAAATTACACAAACCTGCCTGTGACTTCTACCAGCAGACAATAAACTACTGTGGAATAAATCAAGATTTTAATATGTGGACGAACAGAGAAAATATCACCGCTCTACAGATCGTCAAAAGTTCCACTACTTCTGATAAGGTAGCGTAGAATAATTTATAATTTTCAATCAGTTTTTTTAAAATTTGCCATATAATTTAGTTAATCAAACGTCGCTGGGCTTAATATTCCAGAATTATGTATTAATAAATGAAATGTAATACCTACTTAATAAATTTTTAGTTTAACAAAATGCACTTATAATAATGTTGCAGTTGCATTAAGTTTCTTGTTTTTTTGTTCATTAGTTAGTTTTATTGTGTCTAGTATTTTGTCATTTATTATGATTAAGTTTTAACAATACCTTTGTATACCTGGTCGCTTTTCCAATTGATTGAATCGATGCTTAAGATAAGTTATACTTACTAAACGAACGGTTAAACGAATTCTGATGATTAGTTTATTTTATGTTTTGTACTACTTGTACAGTAGTACAAAACATAAAACGTGTTCATACACTTTCCCACTTATCTATATTTTATATCTTTATGTACCTATTATAAAAATCAATTGCTGTTTTGTTTCGCTAAAACTTGATCATGCATGGCTAAGCCGATTTAGCTGAATATTTTTCAAAATGTTTGTCGTAGGTGGGTAGACACTTTATTATAATCAATCAACTTAAATTTACTTTTTTAAGATCATATAAACAACAATTTAATTTCTGATTTACACAAAACTAGTCGACCTGGCGTACTTCGTACCGCCTAACCTATTATTATTTTGCTCATGTATAACTTGAATCACTCTATCTTAAAAAAAAAAACGCATAAAAATCCAGAATCAGAATCTTTCTTTGTTACCATTGCATTGTTTAAAAGATTATAGCATACATATTATGGACAGACGCGGGAAGCGACTTTGTTTTATACTATGTATTGATATAATTTTCAGCAGAGTAGGTTCTTCGGCCGAAATTATGTTGATCATGAAATTTGCCATAAAAACTGTTCTGTAACTTTAAACTTTTAATATTGACCCAATAGTTCTGTTTAGACCAAAGATTCTTAGATTAACCCACTTCAAAAAAGGAGGTTATCAGTATGACCTGTATGTTTGTCCGCGATTATCCGATTCGGAGATCCGACCGATTTTGATGCGGTTTTCAGAAAAATAATTGTTACGTTCGTAGGGAAAGGTTTTTGTACCTATTTTAACCGACTTCTTTTTTATGTATGTATCAGTTTATTGTATCTTTTTGTAAAAAAGAAATTATATATTTTTTTTTGTTCTTTTCTAAATCATTGCACTTTTGTAAAACATATTGATAATTAAAAAGGTGTTTTTGAACTTTGTTTTTTTAATTTTTAGGTCTCGGTGGATGCTGGGTTTAGTGCCAAACAAACAAACTAAATTATAATTCAATGCGCATCAGGTTATATTAATTTCCCGCGTATTTCTAGCCCCTCGCAGCGCCGCGCCCTCTCTGGGCCTCCCTATCCAAACTTGCGATTTTTGTCTACCTATAATTTGTTTGTAGTTATCATTCTTCTCGACTAGAGAGTAAAATTTTTCTATGGTCTGGTCTGTGACTAAAGTGGCGATTGCGAGTTGCGAGAAAAATATGGGAAATGTGTGAGATCGAAAAGAAAATCCCCAAAATAAATAAATCTAGTCTTAGATTGCTTTGCGCAATATAAATGGATATCTGAACAAACGAACTAAAACGACCCACCGACCGAAAAATGACAGAGAAATGGAACTTTGTGTTCTACTTGATATGGTTTTCTTATTTGGTTTTATCAGCAGTGCTTATGTTCAATCAAGGATTTCTTCTTTCTCGGAAGACTCTGAATGATGTGACTGAATGTGTTCCTTTATCTGACTTTGGCTGTGATGGGCGAAAGAACTCCTCCGTCCAGGTTTGCAGCGACGATGAAATAATTCGAAGAATCGCTAGTAGCCCGGGTGCCCCTATGGCTTGTGCTACCAGAAAGCAAAGAGTGGCTATGGTAATGGTTGATGCTCTGCGTTATGACTTTACTCAGATTGACAATAACAATGAGAATCCTCTTGCTTATCAAAACCGACTACCAGTTTTCCAAGAGACGTTGAAAGCATGGCCTAATAAAACCAAATTGTTTAGATTCATGGCCGATCCTCCTACAACCACTCTACAGCGAGTCAAGGCACTAGTTACAGGATCACTGCCTACATTCATTGACTTTAGTTCCAATTTTGCAGCTATGGAACTACAGGAAGACAGTATAATTCAACAGGTAGAATAAAAATCAGTTACAATTATTATGAACCCTTTCTTAATATATTATGTTGACTGGGCTATCAATAAATTTTATGTAATTATTTCAGGTAGATAAAAATGGGGGCCATCTTGTACTTTTGGGAGATGACACTTGGTCTCGGTTGATGCCTGGCAAATGGCTTCGTTCTCATGCCTTGTACTCCTTCCACACTTGGGACCTTGATACTGTTGATAATGGTATACCAAAATAACTTTCATCATTTATCAATACATAGTATAAAATAAGGTAGCTTCCTGCGTCTGTCCCAACATATGCTTAAATCTTAAAAATTATGCATAAGATTTTAATGCGGTTTTGTGTGTGATTTAAGAGGAAGGTTTAATACATGCACAATATAGTCATGGATTAGGCGGTATGAAGTTTGCCGGGTCGACTAGTTTTAGATATACATATAATTTTGTTAGAGACTTGCTAAGTGGCTAGTGGCTGCATTGTTTTGATTGATATGTAAAATTTTAATTCAAATTTCATCCTGCAATTTGAAAAATATACATAGGTATATCTTTTTTCCAGTATGAAAAATTCATACAGAAATTAAAGTCATGGAAATTATTGCAAATAGACAAAATTAAAAAAATATTTAAATCATAAATTTCTTTATTTTTCACTTTTTTTGCATAATATATGAATTCAAATTGATTCCAAACAATTTCCTTGATTCCAGAGGTAGACTCAAAAATATATGACGAATTAAAAAGGAATGACTGGGATCTTCTTCTGGCACACTACTTGGGTGTAGATCATGCTGGCCACAGGTACGGACCTCACCATCCCGAGATGAGCAGAAAACTTGAAGAGACAAACCGAAGACTGCATAGAATCATTGAAATTTTGCCTGAAGATGTTCTGCTGTATGTTATTGGAGACCATGGAATGACAGAAAATGGTGAGTATAAGAAGTAAATGGTATTTAGGTCATGAATTCAGATTGTACAGCAATCTCATATACATTCAGCTAATTTTGTAATTTGATAAAGTGGTCTTCTCAAATTGTTTTAGACTCACAGAATTGGACTGATGGTTGGTAAAGTAAAGAGAATGTTGTTTAAAATATATAATCACTAATATAGATTAACTTTATTTGCTAGTTTATTTTGCTACTTTCATGTGATTCTAAAGCAGCTATGATCTGTGAAAAGAATGAGTTGTTTTAGTTTTAATTTTGTAAATGCATGAGATATTTTCAGCTTATCAGCAGAGTTTATGATTGTTTGTCAGTGATAACATTCTGAGTTTTTATTTAAGCCTGCAGTATTTAAAATATAAAGTTGTAGCAATCACAATTAGACATATCTTTTTCTTATTAGCTTTACTCAATACTACTGGGTTCCTAAAACTAACATCGAAAATTCGCATGTGCAAAAACATGATCACTGATCATAATCATTGATGAAGTAATCATATTGTAGGTGACCATGGAGGTGAGAGTAAAGCTGAAAGGACAGCAGCATTTTTTGCATACTCCAAGTCAGGGTTGTCAAATGTACCCAGTGAAATGGGTCAGGAGGTGCTGCAAACTGACTTTGCCGCCACTCTGAGCGCAGCCCTGGGCCGCCCGCCGCCCGCGCCCTCTCTAGGAGGCGTATTGTTACCAGTGCTGCCTCCTATGGATATATCGCAAACACTTTTGGTTCTAAGCAACAATTTAAAACAGGTGCGTACATTTCTAGTGAGCATCCAAGTCGAAACTGAAAAAATAATAATAATTTGTAATTATTTCAATTGGCTCTTAATTTAAATCGAATAGGGAAGGTATTTTACTTGGAATAATACAAGAAACTTTATCTTTTCAGATGTGTCGCTACCTTGTGCGATATGGTGAAGAATCACAACAAATTCCACTGGAGAAACTAACAAAACTCATAAATATGACTCGCGACCAAATTATCAAGGCTGGCTCCGTGGAGACGCAGGAGGCTTTGGATGCGTATATTAGTGAAGTTCGGTAAGGGAATCGTTCGTAAAAAAATCCATTCTTTTTGTCTTACTTTTTTTTATTAACATTACAATTTGTTTGTTGCAGGACCTTGATCGATGACATGCGCGGCGTCTTTAGGGAAGTCTGGGTAGAATTCGATTCTCTTTCAATGCTTCGGGCACTGCTCCTTCTTCTCCTAGCCATATTCTTCAACTGGCTGATCACGGAAGGCCTTCCTGTAGACCGACTGCCGAATATATTCGCTAGCACTTTTGTACCGATGGGTTATGTTGCCCTTGGTGTATGCGCTGGGTTGTGCTACACTGCGTATTATTTCGAACTGATAGATAATTTGGCGCATGCAGTTACATTGAGCACTGGACTAATATCTGGTGTTTTTACATGCTCTTTAGTAATTATGCACTGGGATGGTATCAGTCAACGATGGTACGAAGGCCGGTCGCCGTTCTACGAGCGTTTCGGGCGCACCGCACTGGCCGCTTCAGCCGCTGCCTTGCTCTCCAACAGCTACATAATAGAAGAGGGCGCAACTCTTTGCTTTTTAAGTATATCAGTTCTAGCTCTCATAGCATGGAATGTGGGAACGGTGAAGGCGTTATTGCTTTGGTTGGGATGCGGCGCGGCGTTGGCAGCGACGCGGCCCTACCGGGGCTGTAGGGAAGAGCAGGGGGATTGTTGGACGGCTGCGGGGGGCGGGAGCGGCGCGGGGGCGGGGCAAGCTTCGCGTGTGGCGTTGGTTCTGGCGCTGGGTTCGGCGGCAGGCGCGGCGGCTCTCGCCCGCAGACACGCCGGCTGGCGCGGTTACGGCGTCCTATTGGCCGGTCTATTCGCGTGCGCGCACTGGGCAGTCGGCTGGGGCAACCTCGGCTCCCCGAGCCGCTCGCGACTCCTGGCACGCTGGTCATGGCTCGTCATTACTTGTATGCTGATACTAATCTGGCGTAGAGATGGTCGCGGTCCCATACTTCCGCTGACGGTGCTCGGGTTGACTCTGTACATTGCAAATGCCCTGGCGATGGGCGTGTCGTACGCGCCGGCGGCTGGTTTGGGCCTGCTCGTGGCGTTCTTGGCGCTCAATCTCATCACGAGCCAGAATAGTAATGACGGAGCTTCTAAGTCTTGTAAGTATTTCAAGTTATCTTTTTTTAAACCGACATTTACATATTCTAATTTCGCAAAACAATTTAAGAAGAGGGTTACGCGATAATAGCGCCACTTTCAAAAAGTATTTATTTATTTCTAAACCGTGGCCAAAAAACAAATTCTAAACAAGATTATCTAGTGCATCATTGACGCATATTTTTTTATTTCAACCATGGTTTAGATTTTTTTTCCAGAACCATCTTATTGTCTGTTCCATTTAGTCTCTGAAGTAAATTATGAATGTTTGCATCGGGTCCTATTCTCTACCTTATTATTGGCATCCCCGCAGCCGCGCCGGCGTCGGCCCGCAGCTCGTCAGCCGCGGCCGCGGCCTGGGCGCTGCTCGGCGGCTACATGTTCTATGGCGGCGGGCACCACGCCACGCTGAGCCACGTGCGCTGGGCGCCCGCCTTCCACGCCGGGGACCCCAACTACCTCGGCGCCGCCGCCCCCGCCGTCACCGCCGTACTTGTTGCTATTGATCTCTTCGGTGAGCGTATTACTATGCAGGTTTAGTCTGTAAGTAGTAAATTACATCAGTATGGTCCTGGAGCCAGACTAATAATCAATGGAAAATATAGTTCTAATTAGTTTAGTATCGATCTGGTCTGCTAAGCCGGTAAAGCAGGCTTAGAACAATTGATCCCCACGACCCTGAGATTAATTATAAGTCGTGGGTTCGTGCCCCACGTTGGGCGCCAACTTTTCTATGTTATTTATGATAGTTTGATCGATATAAGTGGGTTTATTTAAATGTCACCCTCCCGTAGGAATGCCACTGCTGTTCGGTGCAACCGTCCCGCTGCTGGCGCTGTGGGGCCGCGGCGGCGCGCTCGGGCCGCGCTCGCAGCTCGCCGCCGTCTTCACGCTCTGCCTCAAGTTCTCCCTTTGCGCCTCTGTACGGGTAAGTTAATACTTACTGCTATGGCAGTTTACAATATGCTGCTATATTTCATTTTAAAATAGAAATGTTACTTAGGTATAGGAAGTTTAGAAAGAGTAATCTGCATTAATATTTGGCAATAATTATCTTCGCTGAAAGAATAGTTTTTTAGAATATTTTCGAAGTTCTTCTAATAGAACATAGAAAAGGAGATCAGAGGCCGTGGTCTGGCAGTGGAAATGGCTAGTTTACGAATAGCAAGTATAATATAATTCTTATCCTAGTATGCTTCTCACTCCATCCCGTGATGTCCAGTGAATAATAATAATAATAACGCATTACACTCAAGAGTCCCAAACAAGGTAGAACCTGTATCTAGGATGCCTGAAACACAATACAAAGACAAACACCAAGACCAAACAAACTAAAATTTTTAGCAAACACAACGTTCGCTCCAGCCGGACCTCCGGAGTCACAAACACCTACGAAAACTGGCCTAACCCTAGTTTCTTCTCTGGTACAAAGGTGTTCGCAAGTGCCCTCGCAGCGACGATCCACTGCCGGCACCTGATGGTGTGGGGCGTGTTCACACCGAAGCTGCTGTTCGAGAGCTGCGCGTGCGCCGCGGCGCTGCTGGGCGCGGCGGCCGGCGCGGCGCTCGCGGCCTGCCATCTGCCGCCCACGAGGCGCGACAGCTGACGACACTAGGCCCGATTATACCCTTGTTAAGGCCTGTATTCACATTGATTAGTGCGAGTACGGTACGAGTAGTGTCAACTCGCAGTTTGCTGTCCACACGGTGTTTTCTAATAACAACTCGCACCTGCACTAATCACTCGCACTCGCCCTATTTAAAGTGAATACAGGCCATTATATGTTCTAGATACACGTTGTTACTTCCATTGATATACTCCCTTAGTTGCTTAGACAGACGGTCCATTTTATTTAAATTGTTAACATTTACAAGACATTATGGCTGGTTTCAGTGTCACGCTGACCAGTGGCTGACCGACGCGACGGCTGACGGCACTAGGCCTCAGTATAGTGTTGTTACTCACTACTATGTAGATTTACGTTAATACAATTGAGAAACGCCCTTTGTCACACATACATAGTCCATTTTATTTAAATGGTTTACATTCACAAGACATTATAATATAATGTCATTATATTATAATGTCAGACATTAACATATTATCTTGTATACTGTCTTGTTATGTTTTATGTTTAGATACAGCAAGAAAAGATATGCTGCTAGGCAAAAACAAAGAAAACTCGCCAACGATTCTATAGTAACTCTCATGTTATCATTGTTGAACTGTATCCACAAAGTACCAAGCCACCTTTAGGCATCTTACCCATAGATTCAAGAAATTGGATTTACAATTTTATACAGTTTTTCAAAGATTCTGATGAATATTGGATTGGTAGTTACATTATACGAGAATTTTAGCCATAAAAATTTAAAAGTTCAAATTTAAAGTATTTTGTGCAAAAAAAAAAACAAATAATGTATGTACAGGATTGTCTAGTTATTTAGTTAACATATTTTCCGAGTGAGATCAAGTATTATTTTATTTATGGTTTTGACTACTTAAATATTAATGGATTTAATAAGATCATTTGTTACTAAAATAGTAGCTAATTATGAATAATAGTTCTGTTGTGTTATTGAAATGGTTAAACATAGTGAGCCCTGCCGCTTTTGTATTGAAATCATATCCTTAATTTATTATAGCTTTTTTACTTTTGTAAAGTATATTGTTGCATTTTTCTAGGCATTTTACTTTTAGTGTAGGAAATAGTTATAAAATACCTATAAAAAAATGCTGCTGACAATGCCGTCTGGGATATTAAACAGGCTACTTGTATATTTTAAAACTTGTAAAAAGCCAAAAGCTTGTATTTTTTAACTTATAAGTAAAAAAAAAAAAGGTTTTTTTCCCAATAGGTACTATTCTTTAGAAATAAGTTTTACACCAGTTAAATTAACTAGTCACAAGTCCCAAAATAGTGTTAAAATCAAAATGCATGCAATAACTTAAAACAATAAAGATTTTAAAGAGTTTATTTTGTTTGATTTTATTGATATGACTAGTTGACACCCCACCATGCCTGAAGTAATGATGAGTAGATTTTAGTAATAGTTTTTTTTAATAAACCATGTTCACTTCTGACAAATTGTATTCTCTATACAATATGTATTAGTAACCTTTACTAAAAATAATAACAGTGCACGAGTAGTAAAATATGCTATCTACACAGGAGCTAGAAAGTCCGTCACCTCTATAATTTTTACAAATGAATTCATAATTTAAATCTCGTATATAAGTAATTAAGGTTTAAATAAACTTCTTCATAATATTGCCAATTGATCTGATTGAACGAGCAACTCGCACAGTTTATATATTTTCTAAATGAGTCAGTTATTCTGTTGTATCAGCTTTGGTCCTGACTGGTATACATATCTGTTTCCTATATGTTGGGCTGGTCCTTCTTGGGCGTGGTTGGCACGTAGGGTACCAGCAGATAGTTTGAGAATGCGTTAACGGCACTGGCACCGCGCACCTCCTTGTCTAACAGTGGCAGCTTAGTCACATGGAAGTCTTCGTACAAGTCTGCAATCTGATCCAGGTACTTCTCCTGCACTTTATACCTTGAAGCGCAGAGCTCGCAAGGTGCTGCGGATTTCATGAGCAGCTGATTCACGATTATATTGTGCGTGTCGATTCCACATTTCGTTAGTTCTTGCACTAAACGCTCAGTCTCATAAAGGGAGAGGAACTCTGCAATACAGACGCACACAAACGTTGTTTGATTGGGGTCCTTGAACTGTGTGTTCACTTGTCGTATGACGGAAAGCATTTCGTCCATTTTGTTGCTGAACATGTCTGAGTTGAATTCGGCGAGACCGAACATTGCAGCCACTTGGTTTATGAAAGGGGCCACCTAGAAAAAAATTATATGCTTTTTAAATCAATATATATAAAACTCTTCCGTTACTGACTGACTGACAGACAACGCAGAGCCGAAACTACTGAGCGTAGCAGGTTGAAATTTTGCATGTGGGTTCATTGGGAAGTGTAGGGGAGCACTAAGGAAAGAATTCCCGAAATTCCCATGGGAACGATTGTGGTGTTTATGAGAAATATGCGCGGGTGAAACCGCAGGGCAGCCTCTAGTTAAAGCATAACAAAGTAACAGTGTTGTATAACATAATTGAAATAGAAAATGTCCCTTTAAAATAATTATAGAATGATCTACATATTTCTAGACCAAAGCGGATTGAGCCTAATCTGGTACTAAACTACTAACCTTAGATTTTAACTTCATAAGTTTCCCAAGGCCTCGTTCAACCACCTGTGGAAACGAGAGAAGGCGCAGCGTGTGACCCGTGGGGGCTGTGTCAAACACCACAGCACTGAAGTTCATGCCTTTCACCAGCTTCATTACCTTTAATTAAAAATAATGTTTGGAAATTGAATAAATATACTATGATTATTGTATTGGAATCACTTTTATAATATTTTATTCCAAAACTAGATCAATTACAAGAGGCTCAGTGTCTGCTCAGGGTGTGGCCTGCATTAGTGATGCAACGGAACTGGCATAACGGAAGCAGAAACGGAAACAGATATCAAAAGTTAATTTTAACAGAAGCGGAAGCGGAAACGGAAGCGGATACGGAAGTGGAAACAATATGAAAAAAAGGCACAATTTTACATTTAAAACTTTTTTTCATTAAATTTGTACTTTAGTTTTAGTACTTAGTCAAAATTAAACAGCGGCAAGTTATATTTAATAAAGAGTAACAAGTTATATTTAATAAGCCGCTTTTTCACCTTTCAGCCTATTTCAATGTTCTTCATATATTAAACCAGCTCCGCTAAATAATTGCTTGCTGGCTACACTGCATGAATTGATTTAGGTGATTCTTTAAAGCTGTAGTTGTGTTGTGAGGCCTTTTCGCGAATACACTTATTCACAAAGTTTGCATTTGGCACTCGAGTCACCGATTTCATAAAAATTGTTCCAAATAGGACTTGTTTTTGGTTTCATAATTGCACTATTATTGCACTAAATGCAACTAGGTATCAAGCAAACAATAACAGAAGAAAAAACACCTGAAAATGTCACTACTCAAAGACACGGGGCGCGGATGCGCGCGCATAGTGAACTAAAAACAATAATTAAATAAACGAACTCGTTGTGACACGTTTGTCGTTTGTTTACCACCCGCCCCTCCCTCCCAAAATACGCGGAAGGAATTCAGCAATTATAGGCAGCACGCGCGCTCTCTCCCCCGCTTCCGTTCAGAGTTCTGTTATAAAGTTTGCGGAACCAGAAGCAGAAACGGAAGTGAAAAAACATGCGGAACTTCTGCAGTTGCGGAAGCGGAAGCAGAGTTCTGTTGCAACACTAGCCTGCATGACCCAGTGTGGTTTTTATGTTTCAAACACCAACAATAGTTTTATTTAATCAGTGTTTTCTTATCTTCTTCTATTCTATCTTATTCACATACAAAGCTGGAAACAAGCGTTTGTTTGCGTTCGTTCCAAAAATTTATAGAAAATACCTACGCTGACATTCACCCTGGATCAAGTTCATAATGTTGCCAGCTTTGCCCTTATTATGTTATACTAGTAGACCCGGCGAACTTCAAACCGCCTAACCTATTTCTATTTTGTACATGTATTATTATTATTATTATTATTTTAATTTTATGGACTTGGACTCCGCTTCAGTGACATATTTTGCCAATGTCAAGTTCACAAATTAGGTTCATCTTCATCATCATCTTCAGTTGTGGGGGTAGAGAAGTGCCTGCACTTAGCTCGCGAACTTGGAGCCATTGTGCATTTCCCCACATTTATAGGAGCCACAAATTAGGTTAAAAGGGTGGGTTTACGTTAAAAAAAAATATTCTACATTCTACATGTATTATACTTATAAACCTTCCTCTTGAATTACTCTATCTATTTAAAAAAAACACATCAAAATCCGTTGCATAGTTTTAAAGATTTAAGCATACATAGGGACAGACGCAGAGAGCGACTTTATTGTATACTATGTATGGATTCAGGTAAAAGAGCTACTCAGGTTAGGTAGTTTTAGCAAAATCAGGCTGCTAGGTTTAGGTACCAAGTGGTAGCTTATTGCAGTAAAGGTGGAGCGGTAACCAAAATCATACCAAAGGCATGTTATTGTTTTCATAGTTTTAACCAAATCAAAGTTTTTGGACACAGGCCTTTCCCACAGACTGCATGTTCCGTGTACTCCACTTTTGGGGGACTCGACTCAAACTGTCTCAAACACAATTTTCCTTCATTGTATAACCTATCATCATCTGTTTTCTGTATGTAATGTGCCCTGCCTGCCCATTACCACTTAAGTTGAAAAAATTTAATGAATCACATATGAATATTGTTGTAAGATAGTTTACTGACCTCTGCATAACTCATGGCCTCATCAATACCAGGGAATGCCCCAACAATCTCTTGCATCACACCCTTGCCCAGTCGCATAGCCTCAGACTCGCCCTCAAAGTACTCCTCAGGAAGTTCATTCAGACCAATATTAGGGTCAATCTCCATTGCATAAAGATTTTCAAATCCCTTTACTTTTGTTGGTACCTGATGTGTAATAAATTAAAATAAAGTACTTAAAATTTGTCTAAATAATGCAACAATACAAAGAACATCAAAATTAGAATAATCATCAACAATCATTAAAATTTACCTTTGAAAATTTCTGATCAAAGGCATCAGAAATGTTGTGAGCAGGATCTGTGGAGATAATCAGTACAGATTCTCTGACTTTAGCCAGTTGAACTGCGAGACTGCAACTAAAGAGAAAAGGTTACATACTTCTACATGACTTCTGCCCCAAAAACCTTCAGTAGATAGATTACTAGAGAAGATAACATATCATGTCATATCGTCGGTGAAGTTCTAACAGTACGTATCTCATTTTGGGCGGTTTTGAGATTTGAATGTAGGAATTCGTAGAATTTTGACGCGCGTCAGGTCAACCAATAAAAACACAGAAAATTGGCCAATAAGGTTGCTTTGTTTCGTAAACACTGACACCACTGATCTCAAGTTTAGGCCCCAACACTGCGTATCTCAGCTAGCTACATACAAAATGAGAGCTTGAACAGTGATGTGCAGTATTTTATTGAAAAACAGGTAATTATTTGTAATATTTCTAGCTAAATGACAATAAAACTGAAATTTACTATATCTAGAATGACATAAACCAGTTAAAATGAGATGTAATTATAATTTTTGTGATATTTAACTACGTTAAATATGTGGTTCAATAATAGTCATGAGTTACGCAGTGTTATTTTATTGCTTGGTAGGTGAGTTACGTTCTGTTTTTGATATCTAAGTATATTTTCTTACAGGGCAAACGATGGATTCTTCTTCCAGTAATGATTATAAAATTAGGGCTCTTTGCGATGAGTTAAAAATAAAGTTTCCTTCAAAAAGGCAGAAATTGAAAGAAAAAAAATATTTAAATGTTCTCCAAATAAACAGACATTAATAACTTACCAATAAAATCCTTCAAGACTCTCCATCTCACCCAGTTCAAGAGCAACTTCAACTACAAGACTTTGTTGTTTTTCTTTTATATATATTTTTTATTTCGTTAGAACAACGGTATAGTAAATGATACCAAATTCATCAGTCCAACGGTGAAGAATTGCGGCCGCAGTCTGCATTTTCTGAGAATATTTTATGACAAAAAAAGACAATCACTCGATAATAAAAATATATACACTGACTAACCACTAACTCCTGCCGTTTACTTAGGTTAAAATGCCGTTTTTCACGTTACCTGTTAAAGAAAATTAAGAACTGCACCCTACTGAAGATATAAACGCAGCAGACTTACCTGTAGCATCTTTTGGTGACCCCCTGAAACCGAAAAAGTAGATACAAAACTTACCTTTAGCTCCTTCTGGTGAGGAACTGCAGGTACTACCCACATACTATGCTCAAGATAATGAAAAGCCATCATGTGATCAATCAGAAATAAAAAAGGGCACAATAATATGGAGCTCGATGCGATGCACAGCTCAATCTAACAATGAGATATTTTTTCCATCTCAAAACTTCTTATTCAAACAAGTTAAATAAAAATAAAATAAAATAAATAAATAAATAAAGTTTAAGATTTTACCAAAACAACAGATTTTTCTACGACTCAATTCGACCAGGATGCTCAGCTAACGATCCTAGTGTCACTGATTTGAGCTTGATTCAGTTTAATCCCATTGGCATAATCAAATACAAGAAGATGAGTTTCAAAACATGCCAAGGAGGGGTCGCCGACGAATTCCAATAATACCGGAAAGCCTTTCCAGACCAAAACTTTAGCAAAGTACCATAAAAATTACAGAAACTCAATGGAAACACCTCCAAGACACAAAACATTTTATTCCATTTGACTGCCATAGCTACTAAGATTTCTTACTGAACTCATTGAGTATAATAAATAGATAAATAGTTCCTAATTACATTAAACTAGTTTTTTTATATTTTATTTTCTTTCGTAATCAAAATTATTAATAATGTAATAGAATTTTGTAGGTTTCGTTATCTTTTTTTATTTAAGTTTTTGTGCGTAAATTTCAATTCATTCGAGTAAAGTGGTGTCTCTATTAGCATTTGGTTCTCGAATAAATAATATAATATATATTATTAAATAATAACTAAATTAAAGTTTTATTATAGAACCTTAATAGCTCCTCTAAATTTTATTTCAACATGACGTAAATCAGAGTCTAAAAGTGGAAACATTGCGTAAGTCATTAAAACTATTGATAGGAGATGATTTTTGTAATGCTTGCTGTCATATTGCCACCCAGAGTCTATTTTAGTAATGATTTACCAATAACATCTCCTATTCTTTAATAAAAGATTATTTTATAATGTTTTTTGTCTCTCCTGTAAAGTAGCCATTTATGAGTTCCGTACTGTTAGAACTTCACCGACGATATATATATCACGTCATGTATTACCTGCAGGTAGTTTTTCCAACACCACCCTTTCCACCAACAAAAATCCAGCGTAATGATGTTTGTTCAACCACATTTCGTAGCGTAGGTTCCAAGGCATCGTCAGGGCTTATTTCCATTTTTTATTCTCTGGAGTAGTACTTAAGTAAACTGAAATTTGGTGTAGAAATGCAAATAAACTGCAAATCTAATAAAAACCGCAGTGAAACAGTGAAAAATTAACGAACAACAATACAAGCTAAAGATGTGAACGAAAATACGTGCACAGACCAACTAGAGATCCGTGAATACGTGTAAAAAATTGACGACATGACGGAGAACTGACCAGTGTTACCGTTTCGGAAAATAAAAACTCGCTAAACCAACATGAAAAAGTCGCTAAATATTGAAAAAAATTGGGGTTTAAAACCCGCTGGAAGTCGCTAAATGCAATCCTTAAGAAAAAGGAAAATTCTGTGTATTATGGGGTTTTCAAAGTGACATTAAAAAAAAGTTACGTAATACGCCCGTAGACGGCGTTATATGTATGGCGTAATAGAAATAGACATAGGTAAGTAATTCAAATCAGTTCAAATTAACTTGCAAAGCTCAAAACAAAACAAAAATAATTTTACTGGCGCATGACGAGTTCCAGTTTTTAATGATTCACTTCAAATTCACCTGTAGATTTTTGCTAGCGCCATCTGATAGCGGCGTGATAAAACTTTTTTTTTCTGATTTCAAATTGAAAACTCCTCATAAAGGCAAATTCACGAAAAAAAAAAAAACATTTATTGATTATTTTTAGTGCCACGTCAGTCAATGAGTTAAGAAAAAGAATCGTGAAAAATTTCGGTTTATTTTGTAAAGGAGCAGAAGAGGAAGTTGAAGGAGTTTTTAGGAGAATTTCCTACGCTACGATAGTTCATACAAACTACCTGGCTTTAAAGAATTCTTAAAAAGCCGATTTTTTTTGTCGCTAAATCCTAAAAACGCTTTCGACGCCAAAATCCGTTAGATCTGGCGACAAAGCGCTAAACTGCAACACTGGAACTGACTGACAGTTTCTCGAACAGTGTTTTATTGATTGATGAGTAATGTGTCAGGTAGTAATTTTCATTCAGTCAGTCATTCTGTCATGTCAGTCAGTGACTGAACCTGAATGAACAAACAACAACAACACTCCAACAACTTCCAACAACAACAGTGAGTTGACTCCTCAGAATAAAGACAAGCATAGAAGGTGTCCTAAAATAAAAAGTCACTTCATTGTGTTACGCTACTTACTCAAGTGCAACCATTGAATATGTTAAAAAGAGGCCAATATACTTTCTCCACTGGGTCGTATGACTCTTCCGCACCTTGCCCGTACCTGGGTTCGACTTTTTATTTTTAATTTTCTAAAAAGCTAGTGATGGCAAAAATAACTTGTCCTAAATCAAGTTGTCTATACTTTTATACAAGACATGGTTCTTTATTATGGAACTTATCATAACTAATTCAGGAGTAATTGTATGGTATTATAATAACAAGAAAACAAAGACAAAGATAAAAAAGCTTTATTGCTATAAAAATGCCAATAAAAATACAAAATGTAACAAACCGTATAACATTTTTAACAGAAAAAGAATAAGGGCAATTGTGCCTTATCGATTAAAGCGATTTCTTCCAGGAAACCTACTGCACACAATAAGTTATTTTAATGAATAAAACGGGTGTCTTGATAAAAATATAATAATACTTACCTATTTCTAAAGATTTTCCGTTCATAAAAAACTCTGTCACATCAGATATTATTAGCACAGCTCTAAAATAATTAAAACTAAAAGATGTGTGCCTATCATAATATGTATATATAAAACAAGTAAAACAAATCTATTTTTGGAAATTTCATAATGTATGAATTATGCGCTTCTTTCTTTACACACTCATTTTCAATAATCTTGCTCTGCACTCTGCACCTCAAATGTTTGTTTTTGCCTGGGTTGATCTTGATCATCACTTTGTTTGTATGTGAAAAAACCCTGCTTGTGCTTTTTTTTTGAGACCTAAAAATATAATATGTTTTAATTAAAACTTATAAAAGAGTGTAAGTATTATAAAACCTGGGTGTAAACAATTTATACATACGTAAGTGATATCCTGCAGCAACAATGGCGCTTTTGTTTTTATCACAAAGTAAAATTTTCATGGAATTTTATTTGTTTACAGTTTACAGCATTGGTTTACCCAAATTTACGGTTCATATATTCTGTAGCTTTTTTTATCAAAGTATTTTGTGAGGCCTGTAAGAAAGCAAGAAAAATGTTCTTAAATATTATATTCAAGACAATAATAATAATAATTTATTCAAATATATATTAATTAAAGCCTTCGTATTTTTTTTTAGAAAACAGGTATCTTAGAGAATATTAACTTAAACGATGACATACCGCAACTTAAACTTGAAATTTTCATATACAATTATGAGGATCTGCAGAAAAAAAACATAGATAAACTTAAACCTGTTTTATCCAGAATGGGCAAATTGTATGTCACGATATTTTCTTTAAGGCCTATATCTGGATATACAGTAGACGTTTTTAGCTGAGATGATGGTATTTTCTGGTTGCATTTCTTTCTTAGATATGAAATATGAATTGTCCACTGAATGTCGCTGTCCTATTTCCTTTAACATTAAGTTGATAACGAAAACCACATTTAATTAATTTGATAAAAAATAAGCAATTTAAAGGGCAATATTTTATGATTACCACCAACCAACTTATTCAAATTGCAGCAGCAAAACTGTTGTTACAGTTTCAGGTTATAATCTTCACCATCTTAAATCTTCTTTGTTGATAAAACAGTATGTTGTGAATGTTTAAAATCTTGTCTCTTTATAGCATCCAGTCATTTTGTTTTTAGTATATAATTTACTTCAAAACTGAAAAAAATACAACAATTAGCATATTATTATGTCTGATTTTTATTTGTCCTTAAGTTAGAACGGATGATTTAGGTTCGATAACTTTTGTCTAAACATATTTTGGCACAACACTATCACAACCTTTACAGAAGGTGTTTTACCGTAATAATTCAATAAATTTAGGTACGAGTTCGACAAACAGCGTGTAAAATTGATGTTCTTGATAATTTATTAGTCAAAATAGTGCCCAGAAGTCTACAATGAAACAAAATTATTTACCGAATGGTAGGTGACCGAAACATCAAGATTTTGATTCCTTGACGCGTTTGATTCACATCCCGTCACTACACAAGAGATTGTTATACATTAAGTTAAACATTCACAATCACAAAACCAATTTATCACACCTTTTTCATAAAAAATAATCATAAAACTTTTGGAGCTGCTACCGATGTTTACAATGTCATATTATACGTCAAAATAAAACAAACCATAAACAAACCACCAAATATGTACCAAATTATTGGTTTTTAATTTTGTACGGTACTAATAAACCAGTGTCATCAATAAACCACTTTGATACCACAAGAAGAAAACTTGCAAAGAATTCTTATATTTTATCTCTCTCTAACTAATAGTCTTTTTGCCGTTTAGTAAGGAGCGTAACAATATGAAAATAACTTTTTATTTTAGCCCGGTTTCTATGCTTGTCTTTATTCTGAGGTTGACTCACAACAAGACTCAATCATAGTCAGACAGTCACGTCAGTCACAGTCAGTCAGTCACAGTCAGTGTCAGTGTCTGTCAGTCAGTCGCTGAGTCGCTGTCGGTTGGTAAGGGTGGTCTTGCTGCTGATGATTTTATTACAACTTTTAAGGAAATGCAAAATGGAATTGATTAACATGTTAAACGCCTCCACAACCAGTAAATAATAATGCTGTATCGCCTAATGCGGGGACGGTTTACTTTCAAGATCTACATAATACTTATTTTTGTGAAATTACTGATTATTTCTTGGTACTTTTTTCCGCAACTCAATTATTTAGCTCCTGGTGCGGCTCAAACTGCAGTCCCAGCTAAAACAACTCGACATCTTTCAAAATTAATAACTGTTGTCTTCCGGCAATTTGAGGAGTTTGAAAATGATGTCGCAGACAGTGTCCAGTCCTTCGTCTCGGCGTTCCCCAACATGCCGGTGCTGGTGGTCTGCAAGGGCGCACCCTACCCTCCTTTCCCATTTTCCGCAAATAACGAAACTCTGAGAAATGTAAAAGTTGTGTCAATGGAATTGAGACTTAATGCTATGCCTCAAGATCTCGATCCACTCGCGCATATATCTACAGAATATGTTTTGTTTGTCCCCGACTCAACTAGAGTTTCACGGCGCGTGCTGCAGCAAGCTATGTCTTTATCTGTTGCAAATCCAAGGCAATTGTTTGCAATTGGAGTAGGCAATTCCCACCTCATATGTCAGCAAGTTACATGGGACTTTGCTAACTGGACTCTGCAGTACAGCAAAAAGGCTGGATCAAGTCTATGTGATGCAGTACATGGGCAGCACAGCCTGCTGCTCCATGCCTCAATTTTGGAAACACTACCAAAACCATTAATGCTGCCATTTCCAGAATCTCTGTATCTGCAGTCTTCACAGAAAGGAATAAAAGTAAGTTTTGTTTTTAATTGACTAAAGTACACAAAATATCTTAAAAATCTAATTTAATTAATAATTTCCCAGGTGCAGATATTAGATGGCAAATTGACAGTTGGAAGAAATGTGTTAAAAACACCAGTTTCAAAGCAGAAAGTTGCTCGCAGCCTTCGCGAGCACAGAATAATGCTTTACAAAGAGCTAGGGATTAAGGCTGTTATGAGAGAAGACAGTCGAGTGCAGTGGTTTGGCTGCAGACGGGAAACACAGGTGACAGTACCAAACTTAATAAACCCATACACAAGCTTTTTTAAACAAGATAAATAAACTTATCTGAACATTGTTTTAATGTGTTGAGAAAGTGAAAACAGCAAATGTTTCTTTTATTCTACAGCGCTGTTTTCCAGCTGTCCAAGGCACTCCGTCTTACATTTTATCGGGTCGTAACACACCACCATGTTGCCGCCGCAACATACGACGCACCATCAACCATGTGCTACAGGCTTTGACAACAGCTGGCGCGAGATGTTGGTTGGAGACTACATCATTGCTTGGAGCTGTTGTCAGGTATAATTATTGTAATAATCAAATTTTATATACCAAGGGCAAAGAAAAAGAAGTATATGGAAAAGTTGCAAGATAAATATTAGAATGTGTTAGTTATTGAGTAAAAGATTTTTGCAGTTGGGTTTATAAAAGTTTTGTTTATTCAGAGGTGATATTCTCCCATGGGCGGAGTACGGCGAGGTCGGCATACACGCGGCGGACGTGGGGCGCGTGGAGCGGCTCGGCCGCGGCGGCGCCGACGAGGAGGGGTTCGTGTGGGAGCGCGCTACTAGAGGACGGTATGGACTAAATGAGATGGGAAAATGTCAGCCTAAGAAGACATTAACTGACTGTGAATTTCATCTTAGCTTAGGCTGACATTCACAGTCAGTGTTTGCCGTTCTTGAAATATTCATTGTGTATATTAATTTTGAGCATAGAACAATGTTAAGTTACATTTTTACAGTTTGGAGTGCAAACTCAAACTCCAACTCGACTGCTTTGACCTGTGAAACAATAAGAAACAACTGATGTGAAAGAATAATATAGTACTCATTTTATCGCAGGTATTACCGCGTTGCATATTCAGCAACTAACCGCGTGTACGCGCTCGTGCTGCCCTTCGTGCCGCGTAACGGCACCATGTGGCCGGACGACTGGGTGCTGGCGCACCAGCGAGGTTTCCCTGAAAGGCATTTGCATCCTCTGGCACAGGTAATGATAACATACACAAATATACGAGTCTCTGGGTCCATTAATTAAAATATTACAATAAGCTTATTTCTGGGTTGAGTCGAAGTGAGTCGAAAGTTACAAAATTCCACAATTCCAGTTCATAATAATTATGATATACTTTTACATTTAATGCACTTGTGAATTTAAACAATAAAAAAAAAACTTCTAATCGTAATTACGTTTATTGCACTATTTCACCAATGTTTGCATGTTTACGCTTATTGCACTCTTTTTAAAGTTAACCTATGCATTTGACTAAATATACATTCGAAGCTATGTTAACGTTTATCGCACTTGTCAATCCAAACCTTTTTATCCTACAATATTCTTATCTAAGATATGTATGTAGTTTATGTTTTTGGTAAAACCTGACTTCTTTTCTGTTCTCGACTGTATACTCTATTTATACCATCTTGTATGCACCACACGAAAGCAATAAATATTAGAATCTGATTTCAGATAACGTTTGCCGACCACAGCGCGCCCGCTCCGAACGACGCAAGAGCGTTTCTTGATCTCAAACTTGGCCGCCACTCTGTGGAGCGCTGCCAGAAGATCGGCCCCAAACTTATTTATCCTTAGATCATGTGACATTTCATTTGATTTGCTTATTCTGATCTCATGTATAAAATAAGTAGAATTATCTAATTGGTTTAATGGACTAACTAGGTAGAACTAACTTCTACCGAATAGAACCTAATGTGCCTAAGGTACCTAAGGTGCCTAAGGTACCTAAGGTGCCCGAAACGCATATAAAGAAATACAAACATTGTTTACGTAACAACTTATAACATTAGTTCGAATGATGGTGATGATGGGAATAAAAAGTATAAAAATGAAGTCTTTTTGAAGTATTTTCTCCAGAGCTAAAAAACTTGTTTAGCGGTAACCTAACTGTGGGTGATATCGATCTCGTGTTCATTTGAATGACCCAACTCGTATTACATATTATTGTTTTTTTTTTAAATTATAAGTGTGCTTTTATTTTTAAAGTGACGTTACTGAAAATTTACTAATTTATGATTATTTTTATTAGACGTAAATTTCATAATGTTATAAAAATTACAAATTCTATTTAAATTAAATATTACGTAATATAAACCTAGTAAAAAGAATTAGGTGTCTTTCGGTGCATGCATACGCTTCTTACTATTTATGATTAAATCAATCACACACAGCACGTTCTTTTTGATATTAAATATCAATTTTAAGCAATAACTATAAGTATAAGAGTATGATTTGTGATGTTAAATTAATAAAGTAATTATTTTAATGTAGTAAAATTTAGTTGATTAAATACGTTCATGAATAATAATTAAAATCCAGATATGTTTCTTCTTACATTTTATGTAGACCTTAAAACTGTTTTAAGTTTTGTTTTATTAAAAAAAGCTGTAATTGTTGCAGATTTTAAGTTGACAAAGTATAATTTATTTTTTACATAAACCCTCCTTCAATAAATTTACACATACATAAACAGAGAACTACCTATTTTCTCAAGTCAGTTAAAATAGGTAATAAAATCTTCTCCTAAATGTTACAAATACTTTTGTGAAAACCGCATCAAAATTCGCTTCTTATTACCTAGATACTCTGACTGATGTAAAAAAATCAGTTACGAACCTAAGTTCATTTTTATTGTTATTTTGTTTCAAGTCGACAAGCAGTAGGTACCTATTTAATTATTTGTAAAAATAATTATTTAAGGTGGTAACTCTCGCTATGGCCCATAGAACAATTATGTACTTTATGCTTAAGGCGGTAAGTCACGGTATGGCGCAAAATTCAAATTTTTTCGTGTTTTTTATTTATTCTGGCGAAAGTATACATATTTTTAAAAGTTTAAATGAATTCGCGTATGTAAAAAACCATTTCCCACATTGTAATACGTTTTTAGAAGACAGACCTACTGATTTTGTGCCTAAGGACATAAAGGCCAAAAATCAAGTTAGGTCCTTAGACACAAAATTAGTAGGTCTGTCTTCTAAAAACGTTGTATTACAATGTGGGAAATGGTTTTTACATACGCGAATTCATTAAAACTTTATTAAAAATGAATACTTTCGCCAGAATAATTAAAAACGCGAAAAAATTGGAATTTCGCGCCATACCGTGACTTACCGCCTTAAGCATAAAGTACATAGGTAATTGTTCTATGGGCTCCCACACAAACCTGCGAAATGGCATCACATCACATCGAAAATATCTGTGAAAAATCGGCATATAAAATCGCAAATCGTCGTCGTCGTATCGCATCGCATCGCAGTTTTATGTGTGGGAGCCCCTATGTAATAAGTAAAATACCTATATCGCAAAGCGCCATCTATTGGCAAGTAGCCTTTAATTTTCTTTTGAATTAGACTCAAGAACCAAAATTAAAAGTTAGTAAATGCCTTTAGAATTAAAGGCCACATTCAACGTATTTTGTAGTTTTCCCAAATATTTACATAATAAATTAAATTCCTAAATTTTATGACTCTTTTATTTACTCTATCGACAAATGAATTCACAGAGAGGAAATTGAAGCACAGCAAACATAACATGTTTAAAATAACTACAAATTATAGTTAAATATTACATTAAAACTATTATTAGGTTCTGCTCTGCTTTTGTTTTGTAAGCATAATACAATAATACTGATACACAAAGCAAACTAATCATCTTCGAACTTCTCATCTACAACGCCAGGCGTAAAAGGAGGATCTCGGACGAGGGTCAACAGCTTGTCCAATTTCATGATCTATAAGACAAATTTGTAAGTATTTTAAAAATATAATTAAGCACACACATTTAATATACTAATATAAGGCCCGTAATATCCATTTCGGTTTTAACTGGGTCATTAGAGCTGCATCTTTCACTTTCTTTCTCATATAAACAAAAAGCGACAGCTGCAGTTTAAACCACTAACACAGTTTAAACCAAGTTGGATATTACGGGCTTTAATAATTTTAAAATCCAAACCTGTAAAGTTCTCTGATCAAGAACTTCTTTCGATTTTTTTGGTGGCTTACACATTACCCGAAGATTAGGCGATAACTTCAAGACATGACATGTTCCTCTGCAAAATAAAATAATTATATGTAAAAATAAAATAACAATGTCATAATTGCCCCCAGAGAGATTTGAACTCTCGACCCCTGGTTTACAAGACCAGTGCTCTAACCCCTGAGCTATGGAGGCTACGTCTACACCGTGTGAAATAACTGTATATCACAGAACAGCCGCCCCTCTACCTTGCGAATGTGTAGTGTGCCTTATAATAAAAGCAATAGATAAATAGAGTTCTAAAAAGTGCCTAATATAGAGCAATGAAAACGTTATACGAACTTCATCGCCTATCTTCGGTATACAATAAACACTGAGACAATACATAATAATTTCATGGTTTCACATCGGGCTATAAATTAGTAGATACAAGATTAAATAACACACTGAGAGAACCGGTACAGAGAGCTGCAATGTGTACATAATTCTGTTTTTTTGTTTGTGTGTAAAATGCACGGGACAAACCAAACCAAACTTGGACTTAAATCACACCTAGATAGAGTTAAATGGAGGGAGCACCGGACAGACATACATATCTTTAAATATCATAGGCTCAGATAAGGGTCTTTTAAACTTTTAAAATCAAAGTTAATGTCATACTTAGTATCGCCACATACGATGACCGGAAGCTTCGAGTTGAAGTCGATTCGAGTCAACTTCTTGTTTTTCTTCGATACTACAGCTTGCACACATATTGGCCGGTACTTGTTCACGTTGAGATCGTAAACGAACACCTGTTTAAATTAAATATCTCGTTAGATGATAATTTGCATACTTTAATTACACGTTATTAGTCATTATGTATTTACATGCGTAAGTACGCACGCATGGTGTCGATGATAGCAACATCGATTAATTCTTAGTAGTAAGTATTAATTAAAGCATTGTATAAATAAATAAGTATATGATTTTGTAGTATTTTACCTTTCCGTCAGCAGTGCAAGCAGCAAAAACGGTGCTGGAGTAGGGGGCCCACTTGACGTCCCCGACCGGCGAGCCGAGATCGAACATGAACAGCGGCTCACTGTGAAAAACAATTATAATTTGTTACGCCCATATTCCATTACTAGTCAATTCTTCTACTAATTAAAAAAAATAAAGACCTGTCGTATTCGACTACTACAACCTGCGACATTATAAATGTGTGAATAAAATTTTGTGGGAAAGCAGCTGCGTTGACCACACACCCATTCCCTTATCTCTACTTTCTTAGTGTGAATGAAACGGCTGACCGAAATGACTGACGAGGAGCTAAAAATGCAGGACCCACTTTTCCTCTAGAGATCTCTATATATCTCCATCTAACCCTTCAAGTATTATATTGAAAGTGACATTAGCGGGTTGGAATATAATATTTACGTCCGGCCATCCTCCCAGATCTTGACGCGCCAGTCGCCGGAGCAGGACGCGTAGATGCTGCTGTTGTAGAAGTTGTAGTTGATGCGGTACACTGGCATGTGGTGGCCCTGGCAATCAAACAACAACTACATAGCCGCATAACTACATAGGTGCGCGCGCGTCTGGGGGTGTCACTGTATAGTATAGGTACTTGACGTTCAGTGGCGGTCTAGGTCGGCGTACCACTTTTGGTTTTTCTGTATTGCAAAATAGCTCTTGTTCTTTGGTTTGCTTTGCACGAGACCATAGACAAATCTGTTATGCCCTCTCCTAGACCGCTACTGTTCTTCATACGCCATTCAAACAAATTGCTATGTGACTGACAGATTGCTAATTGTCATATTTTAACCGCGCGCAGACTTAGTTGGCGATCAATCTATATCCAAACTTTTAGTCATATACAGGCTAAGTTAAGCAAACAGGAATATCATAACAAAGAAGAGCAAAAACATTTTACCGGTCATCATCCTTCTATTTTAGCAGTTAACAAAGTGGTAAAATATATTGGCCATAAAGTTACCAACCTGGACTGATCGAACGTAATCTCGATTGTATTTCAGAGAGCACGTGTGCAACATGCCATCCTCAGTGCCCACCATGAAAAGATCACCCTTCTCCGGATGAAAGCAGAAGCTGCTGCCACAACCTGGCAAAGTCATCAAAAGTTTCACTCTGTTAGGGTACCAGTTTGTAATGTATGACCATGCAAGTTTGTCCGCGATTACCTCGCGTTTGGCTGAATTGATTTTGATACGGTTTCAAAAAAGTATTTGTTATATTCAGGAGAAGGTTTTGGTACCCATTTTAACCGAATTAAAAAAACTTATTGAACTTTATTGAAGGCAAGCCCCTTTTTTTAACCAAAATTATAGAACCAATCTTCAACGGATAGAGCAAGCATTTTCTAAATATATACTTATAAGTAGGTACTTCTTAATCTTACTATTGACGGTAATGAGAGTTCCATCTGGCCCAGGTATGGGTGGTACGCTGGAGCGCAGAGTGATAATGGTAGTGGCCTGGAGCTCGCCCGGCATCACCGCCCACTGCACCACGCGCCCGTCTCCCGAGATTGAGAAGAATGACGCTTCTCCGTCGATGAGACGAGGGCCCCAGCGAACCTTGACATCAATAAGGAGCACATTATCAAGGATGAATATGAACGGTTATAGGTATAGTTATTTAATTTAAATAACATGATACAAAGAAAACGCTGGAGTTCAAGGTATTTATATTGAAAATGTATAACCTCCCAAACAATGCTGCTATGCTTGTCATGTACGGAATCTGATTTGTACTGATACGAAGCATCCAATGTCAGCTGTGAATTGTAAACGCAAACGTTGCCATCGTACAATCCTAAAAATACGAAAGAAAATAATAAGATAACATTTATATTTCATCACAACTTCAGGTCTTGTTAAATACCTTACCAACACAAATTAGATAAGGAATCTCCTTGTAAACATCAAGACAGATTATAGGCGAATCTGTGAAGACAGAGTATTCAGGGTATGCTGGATTCTTGATAGTGTAAAGGCAAAGGCAGCCCTCCTTCTGTTGGTTTGTGAAGTCCACTGAAAAATGCATTAGATACCTATAATACTTATTCAAACTTTAAAAATATAACTGATGTTCATATAAAATTACATAGCAAAGTTATTTTAGGTAGGTAAGTAAACTTCACTTTCATGTTTAAAATATAAGGTAAAAGAAAAATATCATAGCTTTAAGGACCGCACATGATTAATACAAGAAAATTATAATTGAATAAAACTCACAAGAGCCATAAGCAACAGCAAATAAGTCCTGGTAGTGAGGGTTCCACTGGATGTCGCAGCAGGCGTGCTTGCTCATCGGCTCGAACTGAAACTTCCACAGAGGCAGGAGAGAGCCCATGCCTTCACGGAACTCGTCGGACGGGTCGTCCCAGTAGCGGTAATCTTGGGCTGTAGGAAAGATGACACAATACTGCTGACATTCTTAAAAATACCATAAACTGCAAATGAACTTATTTAACACTACTTACTTAATTTATTACATTCGACGTTACGTAGAATTAAGTCTATTGAAGCAAGTTCGTATAGATACGAACTTTAAATTAGATCTAATTTAAAAGTCCTAACTTCTCATTAAGTCATACTTTACTAAAAAAAAAAATGGCTTATGCGATTTCGGCTTACATTATCTACAATCTTAAAACGATCCATTTTACTACGAGACTGTTGATTTTAAACAACTTAAAAGAGAGCTATGATACATATAGTATTGTGTGCTACAGGTGGTTTTAACCCTAATAATCATAAGTTGAAACTCATTTATTTATTGAATACAAATGTATAGTACCAATCTCATCATAAATATTCTGGTTGACGAGCCGCTCCAGGATGGCCCAGGCTTCGCGGATGCGCTGCGCCAGCTGCTCATCGTGGATCTCTTGCGCCGACTTTGCGTGTTTCGCTGCTTTTTTACGCAACTGTTAGTTTTAAAAACGAAATGGTGCTTAGTAAAAGGAAATTGTAGCTAGCACAAAAAGCTACTCACTTCCTCAACTTAATGCGTACATAAAAAAGACGGTTTTACACCGAACATGGTAACTTGAAGTGCTGGCTTTACTTTCCTACTGAGATTATTTAAATAAACTAAAGTTTATTAGTCCCAATTCATAAATGAGATTGATTATCCCGCTAATGTAGAGTTAAAAGATTAACTGGTATAAAAGTGGACAACCTAATAGTTGATACTAGTGTATTGATGATACTCTATCATCTATACACTAGTGTTATAAATAAACTTATTTATGGTTTTCTATGATCAGCTGGCCTGACTAGCACAGGACTATGGTGCGCGCGTGCGAAGAACTAGTTCTAGCACAGTGAGCTCTTTTGCTGAGGACTATATGAAATATTGATTAATGATTTTATAGAAATAATACAATGGACGGTAAATTTATAAATCTCATTTTGGGTAACATGCCCTATTACGGCGCGTTTTGACGACATTTTAAAGTAGGGTAAGAAATTATACATTTCTAAATATTTTAGCAGATATTTGAATTTTTTTTTGACAGTCATGATAATTATATTTTCTATTTCAGTTGTCGTTTTATTTATTTTAGAGTGATAATTAATTTAAAATAAATATTTTGTCTGACAATTCGGAATTCCTATTACGGTGGCAAAAAAAAGTTTGAAGCCCATTACGGTGGTAAGCACAGCCTATTACGGAGTATGGGATGACAACACACTCACGATGAAACATTTTCATCTCAGCTCATGGTTCCGTGCAATCAGAAAATGGTATGCAATGGCTGTAATTGTTACTGGCACTGTACATAAGTACAGGTTCTTCCTAGTAAGGGGCTATTTTGTTAATATTTTGTGTATCAACTATTTAATAAATGGCCTCGCGCTAAGAAGTTTCCAGTAATTTAATTAGTTTAGGCAACACGAATATTGAATATTTGGCTGCATGGGCTACTATGTTACTTTGCTTGACCTGAACAGGCGAATAACAAAATAACAATCAATCTATCAATCTACGGCATCGTAACGTTTTCCCATCTCTCTGGACAACGGAACGGAATGAATTAAATATGGGGACGATTTTTTTTTATAAGCCGCGCTGATAAAGAAACGATTTGAAAATGGCGGCTGAACGAATGCTATCTCGCGTATATTAGTATGAGGGAAGAGTTCAGAAGAAAGACAGCCCATACAACGGCCGCCATTTTGAGATGGTTTCTTTATGTGAGCAGGTTATACCATACCCATAAAAGCGTAATTTGTGCAAATTTGGCTAGCTTATTAACATAATTTTTAATATTTGTTGTTAATCTACATTAAGTTAAGTTACAAATGATCATTATTTAATGTCTGTTGACCAGGTCAATATTTCAGTAGAGGATCGACAAAAGTTTGTTCAAAATAGGAAGATTTTGGCACAATTTTTCTCTAAATTTCCATATTTTTTTAAGTTTTTAATATTTGGTAGTATTGTTTGGACGACAAATAAAATATCGTGAAATGTTTTCAATAAATTAATCGAGCCGTTTCGGAAATTAGTGCCTTTGGCAGACAGACAGACGGATGGATGGAAAAGACATATTAATAAGGCCCCGGGACGTGTACCCGAAACCTACATCAATAAACTGATACAAACCTAAACTGAGAACTTCCTCTTTTCTAAAATCGGTTAAAAATAGGTACTAAGACCCTTCCTCTGAATTTAAAAAATACTTTTGTGAAAATCGGTTTTGAGAAAATCGAAATAATCGTGGACAAACATGCATACAAACATACATACAGGTCGAATTGATAACCTCCTTAACCTCGTTATAAAACAATTGCTGTTCGTTTTTCTCCAACTTTAATTTGAAAAGGCCCGGACGAGGGTTTTAATATTCCTACTAATATTATAAACGACAAAGTTTGTAATAAAGGATGTCTGTAACTCTTTCACGTAAAAACTATGAAATAGATTTTTATGAAAAGTTACAAATAAAACATACTTTAACTGGCGAAGCAGCGGGGTGCAGTCAGTGAAGGTTTAGTTAAACGGTAAAAAAAGATGGAAAATGGATTTCTACCCAAGCGGAGAAAGTTAAAAAAAAAGAAAGATACATTTTTTACAACAACATTGACACAAACATGCAATAAAATGGAACACAAAAAAAAACAACAAAAAACAGTAAACCAAAAAACAATAATAAAAAAAACAACCAACGAATCATTATCTGTTTTTTATGGTGTGGTGTGTCAAACTTGCGGTAAAATCTTGTAGTACATTATTATATTGATGGGAAAATACGTAAGTACGAAATAAACCTTAGCATACATGTTTGTGTAAGTTTTTTAATTATTTACTTACCCTGTTATTCATAAAAAGTTAGTTATAGTTTTTATGTTAGTTTTTCCTATTACCGATGGTACCCTCCGTAATAGGCGGTACCCTCAAATAGCCTTCCTAACACGGCGGACTTTTGGTTACTCATCTTTATTTGTTTTATTTGGTTTTAAACAGAAATCAACTTGATTAACTAAGACTACTTGAATGTAAAAAGTATTCGATTATTAACATAATCTTAAAGTGTTTGTTTGAACTAAAAACGAAGTCTGAAAATTCAATGTTCTACCGCGAGTCAGTCTGCGTTTGTATGAAACAGCTTCTCGCTATGGTGACGTTACACAAAATAATTAATTTAAGTCATTTTAAACGATTTTAAACGCACGAGTGCTGGGTAATAAGTTACGTGTTAGTTTCCCTTGGACACTATGTAGTCACGTTTACCATACACAGTCACAACGAATCATAAATTGCAAAAGATGAAATAGAGCCGTAATAGGACGTGATTTTGACTAGCGCGGTAATAGGACGTTTTACCCTTCTTATTTTTTTATTTTATTGTAATGAACATTCTATAAATAAATCAGAAAGTAGACATATTTTGGGAAGATAGGGCTTAAGTATCGATTAAATACTGAATAAAACTTAAATACTGAGCCTTCTTAGTGGCTATTTATCGGTCAAAACAATATTATTCTGAACAAGAAATAATAAAAAAAAGCTTTAAAGAAATTTATCTCTTATATTTGAGTAAGAATATCTCATTTTTATTAATTCTTACCTCAAGTACTTGTAATGTTTATTTAATACATCCGATGTACAGGTATTTACTCAATGTAAGTATTTAAACTTATATCGATAGTCGAGACCTGTTACCTTTTTTTATTCTACTCTGAGTAAATATAACATTCGGTGGCGATATCTGGGATCAACAACTAACGTTCCTTTGTCAAGTTAACGTGATCCGCGATCATTAGTGAAACTCATGTAAATAACGGGCAGTCTGTCTATGTTCATTTAAATATTCAATGCAGATTTTTGCATCGCTTTAAGCAAAGCATCGTGGAATAAACAGTTATTTAATAATTTTACCAGACTTTGGGGGTTTGTAGTATTAATTGGTATTACTCTCTTAGGCTTCTCCTCCTCCTTTTCTCGTAGTTTCTTTGCATAGTCTTCCTGATAGAAATCAAATATGATGCTCTGAAGTGCAGTGTGCCCGTAGTTGGCCCGCGGAGGCGGAACCGTTTGTGTCTCCACTGACTGAAGGTTTAAAACAATATTAGTGAGATCATTATTTTAATTTTAACAGCCGAGCTTTATAAGTCTATATTCTTTTTACACGAGCTAAGACAAGTTTATCAATTTTAATATTGGGTACCTTTTAATTTGTGCCATCATCCTTTTGTTATTACAATAAAAAAACCTACATACCCGTCTTGGAAAATTGTAGGTAAGAGCTGCTCTCTCGCAGAAGTTGAACTGATTGGCAAGCTTTTTGACTCGCGGCTTAATGTCTAGGACTTCATCCACCATCTCGGTTTCAGCTTCAGCTTCTGGAAAAGTGAGAGACCAATCGATGTCACAGATTATTATTATGAGCCATCAATAAAAAAAATTAATCTTGTGAAAATGAACTTACTTTGTTCAGGTTCACCCTCCTCGCCAGCGACCGCCTCGGTGCCATCGCCACCGTCCTCTGCACCAACTTCCTTTGGTTCTTCGACCGGCTCTTCGATCGTTACTTCTATTGGTCTGTCGTCTTCAATCACATCCTCTAATGATACGATTAAAATTAAGAAACAATGAGACTTCTTTTTCATAGCATATGTAATAATATCTCTTTAAAACTGGAAGAGTTTGGAATTATATTTAAAATAATATATCGATATTAGTATGTTTAATTATTGTAAAAAAATTAAACCGCCGAAAAAACTGAAAAGCATTAAATAATAGGGAAACATTTTCTATTAGGCCTTATTTTCTCACTTCTTAAAGTAATTTTGGATTACCAAGAAATTTTAAGTCGGCGCCACACCACACAAGCAAATTCATTATCTATGTAAAGCGCGATGCGCAGCGGCATACGTTTTTTGGTTATTTCTTTGAGTTTCAGGTAATTTAGTGATCTTTATTCGTTGATTCTGTGGCACCGACTCAAAATTTCTTGGTAATCCAAAATTACTTTAAGAAGTGAGAAAATAAGGCCTAATAGAAAATGTTTCCCTATTATTTAATGCTTTTCAGTTTTTTCGGCGGTTTAATTTTTTTATAAAAAGTTTTTATTTTTTGCTTTTCAGTTTTTTTTGGGCTAATTTTTTGACCCCAGCTAATCATACTTAACCGGGTGGTCGCACCCCACAAGGTGGCCACACAACCTGGTGAAGGTTGAGGGACTAACAGGATGAGGTTCGATCACGACCGGTCGGTGAGGCGATTTGCGAGGAAGGCCTATGTCCAGCAGTGGACGTCTTTTGGCTGATTTTATTTCATTTCCAAAGATATTGTAAGTAGGTATCAAAAGTTATAATGTAACACGGAAATGCAACCTGTGAGTGGATAAATCGACCCGCCGACCAAAAAGTCACTCCTATTTTCCCACCCTTAGGGTGGGAATTTTATTTCCAAATTTTTATGGGACCAACTTCAAGGTATACCCTGTCGATTAAAAAAAGAATTATCAAAATCGGTCTACACAGTAAAAAGTTATGCGTGATCATACATAAAAAAAAAAAAAATATATACGCGACGAATTGAGAACCTCCTCCTTTTTGTTTTTTCGTCGGTTAAAAATGATTTTTAGGGCTGGCTGTGCCAAGGATAAATTAAGTAAATCTTTATTGTACGTATACACCAAATATAAGACAATTCTTCCGAGCTTCATCAATGATAAGGTCTGTCTTTTAATTACCCTCTGGCTTAGCTTCCTCGACAGGCGGCTGCGGCTCCGGTTCGGGTTCTTCCTCTTCTTCTTCATCAGCGGCCGACTTCTTCACCTTGGCTCGCTTGGGGCCAGCGTCGTCAAAACCAACCATTCCTACCAAGCCATGTTGTAATTAGGTAAAACTTTTGTAAACTGATTTTGCAAGAAAGTACTTATTGAAATAACACACTATTAGGTATTTCTGTCATAACACTGAATAAATTTCTTTTATTCAGTGTTATGACTATGCTAGTGTAATTTTATTTAAAATTTACGGAACGAGACGGTATTTAAACTGTAACCTCAGATAACCTAAAAGTACTCTTTATTTGTACCGGAATAATGATAAATGAGAAAGCCCACGAAACAAAAAAAGTAAGGGCGTGTATCTTACTTACCATATCCAGCAGCAATTTGTGCTTTGGCTTCTTCAGAGTCTTTCCTGATAGCTGTCCCTTGGAACACGTACAGCGGGTAAGCCTTACCGAATGTTGGTTTAGGCTTGGTTACAAACTTCTGCTGGCCATAATGGTATGCGATCTCATCCAGTACCCACTGAGGGTTCATCGTAGTAAGAACTCGTGCTACATCTTCATCTAAATCCTGTAGTTTATAAAGTACAAGTATAATATATTGATCATGATTTGAGGATCTACCTATAATATTGAACGAGTGATTTTACAGCTTCAGCAACTTCTTCCTGATCGTCGGGCTTGAGAAGAGCACGTGGTTTCAGCCAGTCCAACTCATCGTCACCAGCTAAGTTGGCGCGAGACTTACTAGCTTCTTTCTGTTTAAAATATCAAAAATCTCGAGTTAATTCTTTATAAATAGTATATTATCTAATGAAAGCTATGTACACTGTACAGACTTGAATGAGCTGCAGGGTTTTTGTCAAAAGCGAATCATCTTCATTATTGAGAGCCCGTTTCACCATAGCCTTAAGCATAGCACATGAAAATAAAGCTTCCGATGGCAGTATTAAAATTACGTGAGCTTTGAGTGCGCTCCGGTTGAAAACTGCTCGAATCACCAGCACGGCAGTTTAAATAAACATTCATTTGCATTTTACCGTAGCCCTTTGTATAAAAGCTAATCATGTCAAATTAATTCTTAGCTATCTTCGATAAAATTCAACCAATAACAGACGCGCAAATTTTGCGTGCTGAGTTGAGCTACAATGACGATAATCTTTTGTAGTTAGGTTGGTATATTGATAAAAGCTATGGCATTAGGTCTTCCATTTAATTTTTTTTAACTGTCACATCAAGTCACGCAACAAGAATTGTTTTATTTTTTTGCTGGAATAATTAAACTCACGTCCAAGCCTTCGTCGTTTTCAGTATCAGAATCCATGAGGATTAAAAATTAAATTAAGGTTTTATGTTCGTGAAGCGTCTTGCTGGAGTTGCAAGCGAAAGCTGTGGCAGTGGTGGGTGAACTACAGTACCGCGGTGTTCGTTTACTGCGGTGACAGCACGGGGTGTATAATTAGACTGCATTGATTATAGTTAAATATTTGCTTAATGTAATGTATGTACAGAAACACTTTCAGTTACAGCGTTTTTTGCAATGTACTTAAACAAATGATTACTTAGTGTGTAATGTACTTAAATAGGTGTTACCTATTAATGTATTTAATTATCAAAATTTTATTTATCCAGGACTAGTTTCTGCAGATTTATAATGAGTTTTGATGGCTCCAATAAATGAGTTGAATTATAGAAATCATACGCTCTAAGCGCGTGAGCACAAGCGCAGGCACAACTTCCAAACCCTCGTCATAAAAATAAAATTTAATATGTAAGATTATGAATTAATTTAAAAAAGGAACGTTTAGTGGTTTTAACCAACGCTGCCAATCGAAATTTATTTATATCCGATATTTTTTTGTAATTAAGACGTAACTCTGCTTGAAAATGCACCCAAAAACGGAAAAACGGATAGAGCAACAATCATGACCGTTCTTTTCTGCTGATAGTACAAAGTTTGAAATGACTCGGGTCGGGCGTGACGCCAAATTCTAATTAGTTTTGCGGTGTCTGGCATAAGGTAGTACTGGCGGAGGCGACACCGCGCAGCCATGCTGTGTGCGGCGCGGAATGCTGAGCTGAGCCATTTGCTGTTACAGTACGAACGACGTTATGGTAAGTTTATTTTATTTTAAATTTTTTAAACGCATTCATTAATAAAATAAAAAATGTGTAAAAACAACTAATAAAACAAAATGACTAAGGTATAGATAATGTTTGTACTTACATTTGTAAATAAATTTGCGGCGTCGCTACGCGGTTTAATGTTTCGGCTTATATGCACGGACTCGTTCAGCGTAACACTTTTGTCTATGGACTCGTGCGCGTGTGTAATACCAGAGGGCTTTTTGCAATACAGAAAAACTGGCCGAGTCCGCGACTGTTCCTATCTATCATCTGTCATATCATAGCCATGGCTCCGTAAAGAATTTTTTCAAATAAATTCGACGAATCCTCGAGAAATCAAATCGATTTATTAAGAATTTGAATTCAGGCTATAAACGGTAGGTAAATTAGTAAAGATTCATTTTTTACGAATTCCTTCCTTATTGTGTATTTGCACGCAATCTTACATTATTCACGTCATAGTTTCGATGTCAAACTTAAATAATTTAATGAAATTAAAATCCTTATAGAGGCCGAAACTCCGATAGAGGTTTATCAAAAAGGATTTTTATGATGTATGTATATATAATTATCAGATACACACCTTTTTTCTACGGTCTGAAATAGGCGCGACTACGAAGTGTTTTCGAAAAGTTTATTAAGCAGTTAACTACATAAAATAAAGACAAATATAACGCATTACATAAAAGCCACGTAACCAGGTAAAAACTGTATCTACGTCGTCCAAAAAAAATACAAACACATAAGAACACCCACAGACACAAGAAACGAACATCCATATCCATATAACAATGTTCACCCCGCCGGGAATCGAAAATAAAAAAAATCTGGTCAATAATTATTGACGGTCGGAATGGTGTTGTACGGGAAGTCTTGAACGACTTTCAGTTTAGATGATGATTATGATCACTTACTTATATACAAAATAAAAGTTAGTCTAAAATTGTAACTGACATTTATTGTTCATTAAACTTTATAAAACAACTAGAGGCTGCCCCGCGGTATTTCCCGCGCAGATTTCTCATAAACAGAAAAATCCCTTTTTCCCGTTCCCGTGGGAATTTCGTGAAATCCTTTCTTAGTGCTCACCTACACTCCCTAAGGAACCTACATGCCAAATTTCAGCTTTGTACGCCCAGTAGTTTCGGCTCTGCGTGGCCTGTCAGTCAGTCAGTAACGGAAGAGTTTTATATATATTGATAATAAATGCGTAGCGGGAGCGATGCATAAATAGATTCACTGGAAACCACCGGGAACAAGCACATAGAGTTCATACCTACAGGCAGAGAGAAGGTAAATTACTACGCCTACAGGTATTTACTTGCCTTTCGGAATTATAAAAAACACATGTGATTAAGAATGTCATAAACAAGCATTGTTTTCCCAGCACCTACGTAACAAGGTTGATATGTCAAGACAAGAGTTCACGTTTGCTATTTTCCTCTGTATTGCGCTATGCTATAGTTACTATTCGAAAACCATTGACAAATATTAAAATATTTTAATAAATATATTATGCCTACAGTAGTAAATTACGCATTATTTATTTATCTTAAGTACTCGTGGACCTCAAAATTATTTGTAAAAAAATGCGATACCCTGCTTTACTTAAGTTTAATTATCGACCTAAAATATCTAATAATGACCTTTCTTTACTTTCAGAGTGTCAGAGTATCAAACATATATCCTAACAATCTTCTAATATTATATATTTATTATGTACAAACTTAATAAATAACTTTCGTTCGACCACGGCATGGGTGCAAGTGTAATTTAAAATATTTAAAGTATTTTATATGAAAAAATTATAATTGCGCAGTGCCTCCTATATCAAAGTGATGTAGTATAGATAGATTTATAAGTATGACTTGTTTGACCAAAAAAAGGGGCAAGCACAGCGCTAAGGCTCCTAAGTACTTACGGCCAGCTGTTTAAGTAGGAGGAGCCCCAAGGTTTTCTCCTTAACTTTATTAGTGCTCTTCCATAACTCCCTAATTGGTCTACGTGCCTCTTGCGAGGCAGGGCTCTAGGTACAGTTAAAAAAAAGAAACAGTTTTAAATTTAAATAGGTATTTTGTATTAAAAATATAAAAACGTTGCTTACGTGTTGTATTGTCATCTACAGTTATTACTTTTATGCAATGGAAATGTTTTGTATTAGATGTTCGTTGTTCATTAGAAAGTCAATGTTTCGGTCGGTAGGAGTGAAGTTGTATTTAGATAAAATAAAATTGACATACTTGAAGGTACACAAAATGGTACGAATAAGCATGAACTGCATGATTTTATATCAGATAGGTATTATTTTGAAAATGGTTTTGCACTGAATACACGAATAATTAATCTTCGTCCTATCTATCATAAAATTTGGGTCGATTTACCTCGAGAACGAGAGTTTAATAATAATAATAACGTACTTACTTAATTATTTTATGATTTTGCATTAATTTTTACTCGAAACTTAAATTAAAAGTAATGTATTTTTGCTCGATTGAGATTGTGATCCAGTTTTGGAATTCTGTGATGTAGCTGTGAGTTAGGAGTTGGTCCCTCTCATGTCATATTGCTGAGGGTTGCATAACTAAAATTACGTATGCTTTTGTTTTTGAGGTGTAGTTACCTACGAGTTACGGCTATTTGTGTTAGTTAAAAAGTGAGGTTTTTAGGTTCTTAAGTAAAATGTGAGTGTGATATGCGTGGATCACATTAGATTTTTTTAGGAACCTCATGTGTAAGAACAGAACTTAACATAATGGTACCTAGAACTGCTGACTGGTAGCCACCTGGTAACCTAAAGTTACCTAATAGTTAAATATGTTTAGCAAGTTCATGTTGATATGTAATTGAAGATATGAAACGTTTACTTTACAAAAATTTACATACCTTTTTGGGAGCCATATTCTGATAAAAACTTAGAAAATAAAATAATGCTTTAATCGATTCGATAGATCATCATCAAACACAAACAAACATTATAAAAAGTTTGCCAAAAATGCCAGTATCGAAGTCAAAAGCACAGGTAAAAATAATGCGCGCGCAGTAACTAGTTTCCATGGCAACGATCAGATGTTTCCCCCTTCACCCCGTGACATCCCTCTGAAACCATTGCAGAAGGTTCCTTCGAAGCCCGTAGAGTCACCACGACACCACATCCACTTGGCGAAGCAAAATTAATAATTTAACAAGGCTCTACATTACTTCTCTTTCAGGTATTTAAAAACTTTGCTTAAATTTCAATGTAATTGTTTGTTTTTTCTAGCTTCAAGTGTTAAGGAATAGGTACGTAACACTGTAACATAATTAATGGAATACATACATTTATTGATTGAAATGACGACACGTGTCGGGAAAAGTTAGGAATATTGATATATTTTGGTATTGCTATTAGTTTCTGCTGTGTTTAAATCACAGTTTAAATACTAAGGGATAATTGAAATAGTGTTCTTATTTTAGTATGTTTTGTTCTCTATATGCACCTAAGCTCGAAAGAAAATAAAGGCGTTCAAGTAGGTATTATAAACAAAAGAAAGTAAGTAGTATCATGAAGTTACACAAGTTACAGCTATAATTTAATTTACATTTGCTATTAAAATTATCTCAAGCGCTCATAAAGGCAGTAAGTACTTACTTAGTTCAGATGATTTTCTTTTTTCAAAATTTCCCAAAACTGACGCAGAATCGTTTGATGATCGCGGTCTGTTCTGTAGGGAGACAAAATCAGTAATCTTAAAGAAACTTAGTCGAAGTTGAAGAGAAGAATGTTTAAAAATAGTATTGAAGTTTGCCATGTTTTGCAGGATACCAGAGCTGGTATGGAGCGCACGCGGGAGGGCGACGACAGCGGCATCGACAGCGACAATGAGACGCGAAGGCGTCGGCGGCTCCAGCGCGCAGTCATGCAGGTATTTTAAATTTTCTTGATCAAATCAAAAACAAAATCCCTATGCACCAAGAATCATCATTTATATAATAAACGCTTGCAGCATCACCCGCAGGGAAAACTTGTTCTTCTGAATCATTATTAACTATAATCATTTTGCCAGAAATCTCTGTGCCACAATTCGTCCAGAATTTCTAGCTTGATTGAGTAAAAAGCATCTAAGATAATTTCACTTAGGTTTATTTTAGTAAAATTTGTTATTTGTTAAAGTAAAAATTTTGGTCTAGCTTGATTGGTAACACTTCGTTTCTTAATTTGTGATATTAAAGAGGAAGCCTGAAAAATGGTTGAAGAAGAAATCTAAATCTGTTACTGTATTGTTAAAATTGTGGTTTCAGATAAATGAAAATAACGCATTTGATAAGGATGAGGGAACTGGCAATGGACGCAAACAATCCTACAACCTCGCCGGCTTCCACAAAATTATAGAAACACCTTCTCAGGATACTGTAAGTACTTACAATTACAGCATAAACAAGCTTTGTGAAAATTGTAAAATAATCAAAAATCATCTAAAACCACTGATAAAATAGAACTGTCTTGAACCAGCCAATCACCACACAGCAATTGCGTCACGTCTTCGTAAAACAGCATGGATGTTGCATGTGCATCCGGGTTCGATTCCCGGGCGGGGAAAATATTGATATGATGAATATCGATGTTTGTTTCCGGTCTGGGTGTAATGTTCGTTTCTGTGTGTGTTACGGGTACCCAAGATACAGGTTCTTCCTAGTCAGGGGCTTTGATTGTGATATGTTATTATTATTATTATTATGTTTCTCAATACTCTTCGGTATCACGGGATGGAGCCCGGTCCTTTGAGAGGCGTGCGAGGGGACGAATCCAACTCGTAGAAGCCCTTTCGAGAGTTTTGCTATATTGTATATGGATCACCAACCAGGCACCGCCACTAAATGCACAAATAGATCATGCACCCAGAGGCGGCACCCAGAAGGTGATAGGAACTATTGTAAAATGGATGACAAGAAATGGTTTGTGGGGGTGAACTGTTTAATGGACCGGTTAACTGGTGCTATGGAGTGAAATACCGGTACGCCTGCCTTTAATGCAACATTTCACTAATTATCATGGCAGGCGGTGACTCGCTGTCCACTGGGTGGGCTTCCACTAAGTCGCCGATATATTGGCAACGGGTCGCAACACTGGTCGTAGATAGCTAAGGTTGTCGAGAGGTGAGACTGCGGGCAGCATAAGATGCACCCGGCGTTATGACATTTTACACTTCCAACCTGGAGCATAGGCTTCGCTCTTGCTACTCCACTCTGGCCGGCTGATGAAGGCAAGCTCAGAGGCGGGGGGGTGTGTGTGTGTGATGACTGCATGTGAGTGTGCGTGTGATGACTGCGTGTGTCCCCCTGGAGGTATAGGGTCCGTGGTGTCGCCACTCACCATCGACTCGCCACAAGCCGTCCCTGCGGTGACTAATTGCAATGGAAGTTCCAGACCGAAAGTACTGGACTTTTCCACTGGGCGATGGGGTCGTCACATCCCTACGCCATTATTATTATTATTATTATTATTATGAAACTAACAAGTACCGTAGAGTACCTACTTAGTAATTCTATGGGATGTTGTAATTGGTCTCGTGTGTAGCAAAATCCGATAAAATAGAACTTGATATTTTTATTTGATTTTTAATGAATTTTAAATCGTCGTCTATACGTAATTTTCTTTTGTCTAAAAATGTTTTTTTTTGTCTGTCAGAGTTCAGACGAAGGCTCAGAATGCAAGTCACCTTCAGCACGTCGACTCCTCAAAGAGAAGCCGCTGAGCGCCGGCGGCCGCGACTCGCCGCTCCTCCTGGAGGTGGAGCTGACGGCCTCTGACGAAGACGACGACAACTCGGTGGTGGAACTGGTCATACCAATTCAGGGCCCAGGGTATCAGAGCAAGCCGTTGAAAGTGCAGCTTCAACACTTTTTTAAGTTCTTCTATCAAGCGATTTGCTGTTGTTCCTAAATTGAACTACTTGTTCGGAAAAACAATTAAACAAACAAAGCTTAGTAGAAAATAGTTTCTTAAAAATTGATATCCTCATCAGTTCATTACATTCACAGCTTTAATTGAATTATGAACTCGTCAAATTGTTTATCGAGTTGGAAAATGTTGGAAAATGTTGTCTTATAACTCCCGAAAACCCCATTATATAGTCATGGACGAATAATATATACTTATTTAGAGAAATATTAAGTTAATTTGTTAGCTTGACCGTTGCATACAATGTCTAAAATGTATTTGACTTGATTATTAGACGACTAATTTCTGAAACCACTCATCATGAGCAAAGGGCTCGAAGTATTTTCCTATTTCGGTCCTGAGTCTACCTCTTTCAGGACCCGTCATTCAATTAAATAGTTAGAAGAGTTAATATGTTGTTAAAACTAAATTTGTAAAAGACGGTATACTAGGGTTTACAATAATATAAAAAGTCAATTATTTTTTGCATAGTTTCGATTCAATCAATTTCAGGTGCACCGTGTTAAGAGCCAGTTTACCGCGATGCTAGCGCCATTCTCGAAAAAAAAATATCTTCTAAACCACAGAGTATATAATACTGTTCTAAACTAAGGCAAATATAAAAAATGTGGCACAGTATGACACTAGATAATTTTGTTTCGTATCATTTGAGCATAGTTAAGTAGTCCTAAGTATAAAGAACAAAAAAACACAGATTATTGCCAAAAGTGGCCACTTTTAGCAACACTTTGTAGCTTTCTTTGGTCTTTAACCTAAAAGCTATACAACAGTGCCCTAAATACTAGGCTTCATTATCTAGTGTCATACTGTGCCACATTTTTGATATTTGCCTTAGTTTAGAAGATATTAAATTTTGTCGCGAATGGCGCTAGAATCGCTGTAGACTGGCTCATAAGCTTCTAAAGTAAAGTTCTTACATACCTATTATAATTTACGCAGGGGAAAGGTCAATTTTGTGAATGATGTCTCAATAAAACGAAACTTGTAACTTTATATAAGTAACTTTTATTAGATACTAGTCGACCCGGCGAACTTCGTACCGCCTAACCTATTACTATTTTGTGCATATATTAAACTTATAAACCTTCCTCTTGAATCACTCTATCTATTAAAGAAAACCACATCAAAATCCGTTGTATAGTTTTAAAGATATAAGCATACATAGGGACAGACGCGGGAAGCAACTTCAATACATAGTATAAAACAAAGTCGCTTCCCGCGTCTGTCCCTATGTATGCTTAAATCTTTAAAACTATGCAACCGATTTTGATGCGGTTTTTTTTAATAGATAGAGTGATTCAAGAGGAAGGTTTATATGTATAATACATGCACAAAATAGTAACAGGTTAGGCGGTATGAAGTTCACCGGGTCGACTAGTTGTTTTATATACTATGTATGTATGTATGTATTGACGTGTAATTTTGGTAAAGTGTAATGTTTTTTATTAGGTTTTCAATTAATTTTAGTTAGTATTTCTGGTAGACTATATATATTTTTGACGATCTTTTAATAAAAGTATTATGATGGATTACAAAACGTTATTTTAATAACTAATTAATTTAATACGTCCACACAAGTCCTTTATTAAAATTTTAAAGTATCCTGGTAGTCTAAATATTGAATATGAGTGTGGTGGTAAGTAGTGCAAACAATTGTTTTCGGGGATTTGTATAGTTGCCCTGAATAAAAAATAAACACCTATATCTTATCTGGCCATAATTTTTGGTTAATACGATATTGCGTTTTGGTTTATGTAAAATCCTCCTAATATAAGGATAACTTATGCCCGTAATATCAAACTCGGTTTAAACTGTGTCGTTGGTTTAAGCTGCAGCTGTCACTTTTTGTATATGAGAAAGAAAGTGACGATGCAGTTTAAAAACCAAGTTGGATATTACGGGCAGTATTTAAAAGTGTATAACAATAATAAGCAAAACATTCAACGCAGAGAGAAGGTAAATCATTCAACGGAACAATTTTTATTTTGAGTTGGAAACAGAAATGTCATGAATCATACATAGGTAAAGGTATGTATGTACATAATTTGAGAAGAAAAATTACTAATTCCACATACACGGTGGCGCCCCCATAATTTTCAGTGCCAAGCTTAGCTTGGTAGCTTAGGACTCCTTATTTACTGAAAACCATCCATGCCGAAACCAGTGAGGTGGGGAAAGAAACAGGCGGAGGCTTTTACATGTTGGCGTGCAGCTACTCGGCGCTAGATGGCGTTGCTTGATTAAAACTTTGTATTTTATGTAAGGTAGATATGGTAGAGCAATTTCGGTTGATGTAGAGTTGGGTAGCGGTCTACTCTCAGGGTCTACTGAATGTTTTTTGATGATATGCAGACTCAGTATGCAGACAAATCCTGTTTCTACTATTTAGGAATCTATGGAATAGTTTAAAATGTAACCAAAATTGTCGAACTGTGTGTTAACTTTAACTTTTTAATTAGTATTTGATTACGGAACCTAAAAAATTTAATTTTTATGGTTCCGTTATAAAACAAGAAACAATTTTTCTCAGGTGTCTCAGAATCTTAAAATTCTTAAAGAAATAGTAATTGAAATTTTGTAAACTGAAAAGTTCTCGTAGGAATGTCGGATCCGGAGCTATATTTATTATTTTAATTTGCCGCACAGCTCGATATGCTTTTCATCATTTTTGTTGTTGTAAAGTTTGTTTAAATAAAAAACTTTATATTTTTAATATTAAAAGTTTAATTAAATAGAAAGGAATAAAACCTATCATTAAGACAACAAATTTAAAAGTGTCTAATCACGTTACAGGAAACCTTCCTAAGTACCGAGATGGTACAGTTAAATAAACGTTTAATAAATCAGGCACTAGGCTCCGGCACCGGTAATCCTCTCACGTGAAGGCTTTATAATCGAGTCTGGCTGGAAGACGCAGAGGCCTCGGGCGCGGGCGGTGGAGGCGGCTGCGGCGGCGGCGGCGGCGCCTCGCGATGCTGAATGGGCGCGGGGTTGCCCGAGGCGGAGTGCCGGAGTGCCCCGAGCTGCCTGCCACACAGACAGTGCCAGTCGCGCCTCGAGCCCCAGAGGGGCAGCACGTATACATAGTTCCAACCGCGCGTCCGACTTATGTAACCATCCGCACGGTGAGTTTTCAGCCTCTGAGCCCCTTCCTCCGTTCCGTATCGACCCCGTGGCACTCAACTCGCCCGTACAAGCGGCCAGGCATATTTTTATTTACACGACACGCCAGACGCCTGTGTTGTGCGTTCGCGAAGTGAGCGATTTCATCGACACGAGATTGGATTGATAAAATCCTCGACGCCGCGCCGCCGGCTTTTTCGCCGCTTCGATTAACGAATGTTTTACAATGGTTTTATCAGCTGTAATTTGACATAACCGATAGTAAGTCATATTATGGTAGTTTCAAATATTATGTTAGTGATCGATGTGTTAAAAATATTTGGCGTTTGAGAAGCGATTTAGCATGGAATGCGGTAGATTGTTATGTAACGGGACGGGACGTTCCGAGTTCGCCGGCAGTAGAGGCAGGTTTTTCAAGATGCTTAGCAGCAAAAATGCAGAATGCTACATGCCCAGTGTCCACTGCATCTCTAGCGGCAAGCTTTTGATGTTTATTCTTTGTGTGATTAAGCTAGATTCGTTGGACAGCTCACAAAGATAAGTTATTTAAATACTTATTTCAAACAGCCTTTCTTTACTCATCCAACATGTATATTAACTTTGCGAGCTTATCACACGTATGTTTTACATAGACAATCTCAGATCAATAGCGGCGGTTTCCTACCTCTCTTTAGACAATCTATAAAAATATGAAACAGCGTCCGATGACTAGCCAAAAAATTGCTGAGGTAAGAGCCAGTTTACAGCGATGCTAGCGCCATTCGCGAAAAAAATGTATATCTTCTAAACTAAGGCAAATATCAAAAATGTGGCAAAGTATGACACTAGATAATGTAGCCTAGTATTTTTAAGGCAACTTTTTTTTATTGCTTTTAGGTTAAAGACCAAAGATATCTACTGAGTGTAGCTAAAAGTGGCCACTTTTAGCAACACTTTGAAGATTTCTTTGGAAGCTATACAACAGTACACTAAAAATACTAGGCTAAGTTATGTAGTGTCATACTGTGCCACATTTTTAATTTTTGTCTTAGTTTAGAAGATATTAATATTTTTCGCGAATGGCGCTAGCATCGCTGTAAACTGGCTCTATCTACTATTACATACCTACATTTATGACCAATTTATTAAAAAAAATATATATTTTACCATTATTTATTTGTATAACTATGTACCTATTTACCACATATTACGATCTACTATTACAATTTATTTAAAAAAAAAAAATATTTAGCCATTGTTTATGTGTATAATTATAGGTGTACCCTACCTATTTACTTGTCTAGTAAAACTAGATGGCTTGTTTGGTTCATTACCTCCGTCCAATAGTTCGACTGGTTCGATATCGTGACTAATAGATTCCTTCATTATTATAGGTATTAAGTATTAGGTGTATTTCAAGCACAGGCATGTCATAAATAAGACTCCAATTAAAAAAAACATAGTTAACATAGTTGTCCTACAACCTAGGTTTAGTATTTTAAAATTAGAATTCTCGAATATAAGCAATATAGCTTAGGGCTCAAAATTTTGATATTATATTGATTATGAATATGAACAATTTCTTGAAAATAGTGCTTCGATACTTTGATAGAGATAGATTTCTTGGTAAGTGATTCTTTACTTATCTGCCTGGAGGATAGTTACAATACAAGCAAAGCAAAGTTATTCGAATCGAGTTGAAATGCAAATTGAGTTTTTATTATAAAAGGCAGTAGTAGGTATTACGATTTCAAATTAATATCATGGCAGGAGTTTTTTTCAGTTTTTCCTAGTGGCTGTATTTCACTTAGAATTAAGTTTGAAGAGAGAGCTCTCTGAAAATCACGCTGGGGACTTCGCGGTTGAAAAAACTCTCTTAGAGGTCATTTATCATGTTGTCTTGCAAGTGACGCTGGGAAGTGTTTTATCGGTCAAATGTCCTGGTAGACTCCATAGGCGCGAGACATTGTTTTTGTTCATCTATTCTTCTTTATCATGTGAATTTGGAAAATGTAACTTTGTCTTTTTCCTTAGAGTATAAATCTGTGGTAAAAAGATTGAATCAAAAAAATAATAAGTACCTATGACAAAATATTTAAACACGAAAGCGTTTTGTTTTTCTTTTAAATGTACCTATTCTACATTCTACAGCAACCTTTTCGCGTTAACGTGAAGTCCATGTGCATAGTAGATAGATACTTGTAAGGTAACGGTGGGATCGATATTTTTGCTGCATTTATGTTTCGTTATAATATACTTAACTGTATTATATTTTCTGAGCGCACAATGCAACTATTAATTGTGTAATAATTATACACAGGGACGATATACTGGTCTGAATGTCCAATGCTAAGTACCTAAATTGTATTTTTTTTTATAATGTTTATTTAAACCACGTGTGCCGGATTACCACTTTGTGCTAAAATAATAAGAAAAGGCTCAACTTTTAAGAAAAAAGCAAAATAACTGGGTATGTAATGTTTCCGGTCCATGTATTCTATAAAATTATAGTAGGCAGAGTTTCGCCCGCGACGACGCCGCGCCGCGCCGCGCCGCGGTGAACATCCTCATTAAGATAGAATGAGCTTTTTAATTCGGCATTTTCGTACAAAATAACAGGCCAAATATAGCACCTGCAACTCTTTTAAGTTGTTATTATTATAAAATCCTTTAGGAATTTATTTTAATAAACCTACAGTTTCCCAATGTTTGTTGTTTTTAATTAAAATACTAAAAGGTTGGTAGAATGTACTGTAGCATTACAATACAAACTTTTGATTAACTATGTTACGTTTTGTTTTCGAATTATTCTTGGGGTTTAAAAGTGACTGACTCTTGTGCTTCGATTCGAGTCATTATACTCAGTGTCATCCTCATAACCAGAAGTCTATAAAAAATATAATAATTCCAAAAAAACCAACGTGTTCAAACGACGACTTAATCGCACAGAGTAATAAAATGTTGAACAAATGGCTGGCGCTAATATAGTTTTTATATAAATCATCCTAAAGTAGAACTTTGTTCTAATGTTTAAAATCATTGCTAAGCTGTTTTAAAATTTAAACTTTCTAAGCTGAACTGTGAACATAAATTGGTCATAAGTTAATTGGTAAATTTAATGTTTTGGGCGAAAGTCATATGGGTAAATATAATGTTTCGGGCGCAAAATTTCAGGCGAATGGGGAAGAAGCCAAAGCTTTTACTTTATTTGCTGATTTGAATAAAATTTAAGCGTTTATAAACAAACGAGTTTAAATATTTTATCTATCTGATTTTAATGAATTTTCATATTATTACATACATATTACATAGGTATTAAATTTAATTTGATTGTGACACTTTAGTAAAGAATTTTGCTATCGTCAAGTTTACAATCAGGTTATCTCTGACTAAACTCTCAGTGAAAAACTTTAAAACTAAGCTCGAGATATAACTTTGTATGTAATTTATTTACTTTTTTAGTAGCTATTGAGTTACACAACATTGCTGACAAGCTGAAAAACTAAGTTACAATCTTTGAATAATGGACGCTTTCAATAATAATCTTACCGTGATAATTTGATTACGTCAAAGTAGAAAAAAAATGGGCCAAGTGTTGAAAACGCCGTAACCCTAAATTCACTATTCTAAGAACTGATATACCTGGCTGTCACTTTCAAACGATTTTATAATAAACAACAATTTAAAAAACCCCGACTCAGATAGACCCTTTGCCAATTAGGCCAGAACTAGAGCTATGATCATCTTCAAAAGATCCGTTTGGGCTTTACGATGCCACAGACAGATACACAGACAGACAGATACACAGACAGACAGATACACATACAGACAGATACACAGTTAGACATATACACAGACAGACAGATACACACGTTAAAATAATCACACCGTCTGATTTTTCGGTATTTTTTTGTTAAAAGTAAGAAAAAAAATCTGTTGCAATTTAATGAGATTGGTGATCAATCAGCCGTGTTTCATATTGACATCGCATCCGCTTCTAAAAGCTCTGAACGGTTATTGGGTGATATTATATATCATTACAACTCAAGCATGTCAGCAGACTCTTTCATACATATTCCTCGCATTGGAATGCAATGAATTGAATTACATCGTTTAATAATTACTGCAAATATATTTAAAATTAAAATATTTACCAGCACTAGACGTGAATTTTTTTTTATGTTAAGGAATAAACTGATTTAGTAAAATTATTCCTAGGTGTATGTTAAACGGTAAAGCTTACAACTTTTCTGACTATCGCGTCGTTTAAAAATTGGCAGAGTAAAAGCAAACAATTTTAACACTTTTAACGTAAAAAATATAAAAAAAGCAGAGTGTAAAGATTCACTTAATTGTCAGCCATCTTTGACAACTTTGAAGTTGGGGTCGTTCCACTCAATCCGCCGCGTCATCAGGCCCCGGATTAGCTGGAGTGTCGGGAATCGTGCTTTAAAGGGCGTCTTGCCTAGATCGGACTTCGTGCTGAAATCACGTTATGAATCTTGCAAATGAAGCGCCTTATGGTTTGTAACAGATTTCATTTTACTTTACTAGTAACGTTAAGGTAAGTTATAAGGTATTTTGTGCTCCAGATTGAGCTGGACTGATTAAGACGCCTAAGCTACTTTAGCTCAAACGTAACGAAATATCTGACTTTTGTACATGGGGTCTTAGGATGATTGATACTTACTAGGGTAAAACGTCCTATTACCGCGGTAGTCAAAATCACGTCCTATTACGGCTCTATTTCATCTTTTGCAATTTATGATTCGTTGTGACTGTGTATGGTATAGGTGACTACATAGTGTCCAAGGGAAACTAACACGTAACTTATTAACCAGCACTCGTGCGTTTAAAATCGTTTAAAATTACTTAAATTAATTATTTTGTGTAACGTCACCAAAGCGAGAAGCTGTTTCATACAAACGCAGACTGACTCGCAGTAGAACATTGAATTTTCAGACTTCGTTTTTAGTTCAAACAAACACTTTAAGATTATGTTACTATATTCGAATACTTTTTACATTCAAGTAGTCTTAGTTAATCAAGTTGATTTATATTTAAAATCAAATAAAACAAGTAAATATGAGTAAACAAAAGTCCGCCGTGTTAGGAAGGCTATTTGAGGGTACCGCCTATTACGGAGGGTACCATCGGTAATAGGAAAAACGCAGTGTCGGTAATTTATAAATTTAGTTGTATAATAAATATAATTTATGAACATTTCGTTATTTAAGTGTAATTTTCATTAGTTCTCAAGTATAAAACCAATTTTGGAGGTACATGTTTTTTAACTAGAATCCTTGTTTTTAACGCTTAAAGTTGACAGTAAAATTTAAGTTTGTTAGAATACTGTGAAACCTAACGTATGAGTTTTAATGAAGAAAAATAGTCTAATACAACGATTACTAACGATTTGAGAGTTTTATGGTAAAGTCAGAGTGCTCTTATGTGTAAGTAATAACTTACATTACCGAAATATCTTTACATTATATTTCAGAATCAGGATATAAAAATTCATTAGATATTTTAGTACCTACCGTATTAGGCTGTACGGAATCCCAACACGATGTATGGAAATTACAGACGTACATTTTAAAAAGCTTTACTGCAGGTCTACTTATTTGGTTTGTTGTATGGTAAATCCGTGACACCCTGTCAAATTGACGTACGTCAAATAACTAAAATACATTTTAACTTTTAATGAATAACAGGGTAAGTAAATAATTAAAAAAACTTACACAAAAATGTAAACAACGCTTTATTTCGTACTTACGTAATTTCGCATCAATATAATAATGTACTACTAGATTTTACCGCAACTTTGACACACCATACAAAACTGATTATGATTCGTTGGTTGTTTTATTGTATTTTGGTTTACGTTTTTTTTGTTGTTTTTTTAGTGTTCCATTTTATTGCATGTTTGTGTCAACGTTATTGTAAAAAAAAAATCTTCCTTTTTTTTAACTTTCTCCGCTTGAGTAGAAATCCATTTTCCATCTTTTTTTACCGTTTAACTAAACCTTCACTGACTGCACCCCGCTGCTTCGCCAGTTAAATTTTCTTTTAAATATGTTTTATTTGTAAGGTTTCATTAAAATCTATTTCGTAGTATTTACGTGAAAGAGTTACAGACATCCTTTATTACAAACTTTGTCGTTTATAATATTAGTAGGATTATTAAAACCCTCGTCCGGGCCTTTTCAAATTAAATTTGGAGAAAAACGAACAGCAATTGTTTATATCGAGGTCAAGGAGGTTATCAATTCGACCTGTATGTATGTTTTTATGCATGTTTGTCCACGATTATTTCGATTTTATCAAAACCGATTTTCTCAAAAGTATTTTTTTAATTCAGAATAAGGGTTTTAGTACCTTTAGAAAAGACGAAGTTCTCAGTTTGTTTTGTATCAGTTTATTGATGTAGGTTTCGGGTACACGTCCCGGGACCTTATTAATATGTCTTTTCCATCCGTCCGTCTGTCTGTCTGCCAAAGGCACTAATTTCCGAAACGGCTCGATTAGTTTTAATGAAATAATTTCACGATATTTTATTTGTCGTCCAAATAATTCTAACAAATATTAAAAACTTAAAAAAAATATGGAAATTTAGAGAAAAATTGTACCAAAATCTTCCTTTTTTGAACAAACTTTTGTCGAGCCTCTACTGAGATAATAACCTGGTCAACATACATTAAATAATGATCATTTGTAACTTCACTTAATGTAGATTAACAACAAATATTAAAAATTATGTTAATAAGCTAGCCAAATTTGCACAAATTATGCTTTCATGGGTATAACCTGCAGACATAAAGAAACGATCTCAAAATGGCGGCCGTTGTATGGGCTGTCTTTCTTCTCAACTCTTCCCTCATACTAATATACGCGAGATAGCATTCGTTCGGCCGCCAATTTCGAATCGTTTCTTCATCAGCGCGGCTTATAAAAAAAAATCGTCCCCATATTTAATTCATTCCGTTGGGCAGAGATTTCTCTGCGGGATCGAATCAGAAATGAGGACATACGTAGAGAAACCAGGGTCACCGACATAGCCAAGCGGATAAGCTCGTTGAAGTGGCAATGGGCAGGTCATATAGCCCGCAGAACAGATGGCCGCTGGGGCCGAAAAGTTCTCGAGTGGAGACCACGGATCGGCAAGCGCAGCGTAGGACGTCCACCGACCAGATGGACGGATGATCTGCGCAAGGCTGCGGGTCCACGCTGGATGCAGGCCACCTGCGATCGGTACAGATGGAGAGCCTTGAGGGAGGCCTATGTCCAGCAGTGGACGTCCTACGGCTGAAATGATGATGATGATGTTGGGCAGAGAGATGGGAGAACGTTACGATGCCGTAGATTGATTGATTGATTGTTGTTTTGCTATTTCAGGCCGTTCAGGTCAGGCAAAGGAACATAGTAGCCCATACAGCCAAATATTCATTATTCGTGTTTCCTAAACTAATTATATTACTGGAAACTTCTTACCGCGAGGCCATTTATTAAATAGTTGATACACAAAATATTATCAAAATAGCCCCTTACTAGGAAGAACCTGTATTTATGTACAGTGCCAGTAACAATTACAGCAATTGCATACCATTTTCTGATTGCACGGAACCATGAGCTGAGATGAAAATGTTTCATCGTGAGTGTGTTGTCATCCCATACTCCGTAATAGGCTGTGCTTACCGCCGTAATGGGCTTCAAACTTTTTTTTGCCGCCGTAATAGGAATTCCGAATTGTCAGACAAAATATTTATTTACAATTAATTATCACTCTAAAATAAATAAAACGACAACTGAAATAGAAAATATAATTATCATGACTGTCAAAAAAAAATTCAAATATCTGCCAAAATATTTAGAAATGCTTAATTTGTTACCCTACTTTAAAATGTCGTCAAAACGCGCCGTAATAGGGCATGTTACCCTAGCAAGTCTTGCCTAATAGCTGAATTGCTTGTAATGATCAAGCTATCCGAAATAATCGCAAAGTACTACGAGTAAGATTTTAGATTTTATTTTTATCCGCATTTATCGGGCTTACGACGACCATCCCTTATCGAACCAAATTATCTAGATTTTATCTCGATTTACAAAATGGGTAAATTAAGGTAATCGTGACCGAAATTTTGTAGATTATGTTTGACACACAAAAATTTATCAAAAATGAGTATTCTGTAAAAGTTTGAACGCAAATTGTACCATTCATTCAGATTGCTTCTTTAGAGCTAATCTAATCTTATTAAATCTAATCTACTGCACAAGTTACGATTTGAATTGCTTTGTTCATTTCCTTTTCTTAGTACTTATTATTATTAGAAAAGTTTGCAAGCCTTATTTGCTTGTTTGAATAATAGTTTTAGTTATGAAACACAAATCTAGATTTCAAATTGTAGATATGTGTTTCGAAGTCTTTAGAAAACTGCTTGGAAATAAATCAAGGACAACAGAGTAAAATATAAAAAATTAATAGCTATTGTAATTGTATTGCGTTGTGACAATTTTTTTAGAGGCAGTTCTTAAGTTATATTTAAACAAAAAAATTACATAAAAAAGGCGTTAAAAAATACAAACTTAAATAAACGGTAATTTCCTGATACATAGGTATTTCTCTTCGTAGACAAGGTAAGGTACCTACTAAGTTATTTCATGTGAACAAATCTGGCTTCTACTATTCGTGATTAATGACAGTCAGATGCTCGTCGCCGGAGGTCAGGCTCACCTATATCTCTGTACACAATGACAAATAGGTGTTGTGCGCTCGAGTGCCCCTTTTTTATTCGATTTGTGTTGCGAAGATTAATCTCAATAGTTTATTTCTTCTGGAAAACCCACAAATTCCACCTGCTTCAATATTTCCCTCAGATGCTCCAATAATAGTTAAAGTTTCAATAGTTGTTCCGTGACTTAAGCTAAATGAAAGCGTTCAATTCGGAGACGTTTGTGCTGAAATTTGAATGTTAGCGGCATGGCGGTGGCAGTTGCGGTTTTGATATTTGTTTTGTATAGGCAATGCATTTATTTGTGTTTTAGGATCATTATGGACTGAGTAAGCGTGTGCACCCGGGTTCGATTCCCGGGCGTGGCGAATATTTATATGATCAATATCGATGTTTGTTTCCGGTCTGGGTGTGATGTTCGTCTCTGTGTGTGTTTCGGGCACCCTAGATACAGGTTCTTCCTAGTTAGGGGCTCTGAGTGTGATGTGTTATTATATTATTTGTTATTATTATTATTCAAGTTTTGAACATTGGGTTGTAATAAGGGGTTTTAAATTTGATAATACAATAGTAAAAAGAAAAGCGTAGACTTTTTAAGACATACATCAGACATAGGTACGTCTTTCTTCCGTTAGGACAATATTTCAAGTGTTGCGGAGAGCATTTGCTAGATTTTCTCAATTTCAGGGACAATAATTAAACATCGTGACACTTTTTCTGCGACTGTTCCGACTTATTCAACTGTAGTTGAAAAAGTCGGACCAGTTGGCTAAAGATCTATCGTCAGTCAAATGTTCCGACTTTTTCAACTACAGTTCCGACTTATTCAACTGTAGTTGAAAAAGTCGGACCAGTTGGCTAAAGATCTATCGTCAGTCAAATGTTCCGACTTTTTCAACTACAGTTGAATAAGTCGGAACAGTCGCAGAAAAGTGTCACATTAAATTAATAATTTAGTAAATAATTAATTTCTCTGTCATATATGTATATTTCTATTGTTCGAACACATGTTGTAAATTAAATTAGGTTTTGTAGAGGTGAAGACTAGCAGTAGATTCTTGACTATTTATTGTCTGTATTTCTAATTAAATATAATGCAATTAGGATTTTGTACATTTATAAATATCTTTTTTATGTATTTATGATTTAGCTATAGAACGCATAATACGATTTATAAATCAAAGCCGATGCAAAAAATTGTCTAGATACTTTAGTCGATTTAAATTAGGGCGCAATACACAAAAGCTTAGTCATATTTATTTTATTGTTGTCAATAAGTACATTGAAATTTCGAAAGAGTTATCTTAACCTTAATTTCGACAAACTGTACACACAGTTTATTGGCGCTACATTGTTCTAACACAAAGCATGTAAATTACAACCTACTGGTGGATTTAACTATAATTACATATTACAATACTAACGACATGTTATGGCTAACACACAAAGCGTAGGTTTTTTTTTTTTTTTAAATTACTTTTTATATTTTTTAATGGTTTGGTCCTGGTTTGTTTTGAAATTATTGAATCTCCATAAAAAACTTCGGTAACCTTTCTAGGGTCTCTACCAAAATAGACTTTGGCTCTTCCCCATCTGATCTTTACCGTGTTCTTGTCAAGTACAGTACAATAAAGACTACCCTTCAATTCGAATGAGGCTAAACAAAAGACGTGTTTTGTCGCAACCAGGTCAGGCAGAGCCTCGGCGCTCGGCTGAGCTCGCTCGAACACGGAAATACTATCATTAGTGGTTCCCAAGGCCAGGCCAGCGCAAATTCGCGTGAGACATTTCCCACTGTTATTGTTGCTGCCTAGATTATTTATGAATGTCAAAACAAAACTATGTCTATAATAAGCCTTGTATGATATTTATACATTTACAAGAGTTTAGACGGTTCCAACATGGTTCCAATCGAGATACTAGCGCCAATCTCAAAATAAAAAAAACTTCTTAACCATGGCCAAAATCAAAAATGTTGATCAAATATGCACTATAATTATTTAAGGCACTGTTGTGTAGCTTTCAAGTTTCAAATCTAAGACTGTTTGTTGCCTAAAGTGGCCACTACAAAGCGTATATTTCTTAGATCTTTAACCTGAAAGCATCACAACAGAGGCTTAAAAATCTAAGCAAGATTATCTAGTGCATCATTTACTGGTATATTCTCAATTTTGACCAATGTTTATAAGATTTTTATTTCGAGATCGGCGCTTGTATTGCAAAGGTGACCAGTAAAAATCACGTCGGCAAAGTAATTTACGAAGTGGCGGTGTACTTTTACTCAAAAACTAACTATCGCTTATTACGTAAGTATACTCTCACGAAAAAACTACAATTACTTACTTACTCTTAATTAAAAATGTATAAAGCGTTAGGTACTTATTAAATATTCATGCTCTCTAAAGTCCTAAAGACTTCGTTTCTGAAACCTGACTACAGACATAATTTATTTTTAATGATGGTGTAAAATTTGGTATTTTATAAAAACTTAAAATAAAATAAAATATATTTAATGTATATATATTTTATAAAATATGAACTTTTTAAAAAGTATAAGTACAAAAACTACAAGAGCACAAACTATTGCTGCTTAGCCCCTAACCCCTAATTGTATTATGTTCTAAAAGCAAAACCATATTTTATAGAAAAGAACATGACATTTAAATCTTTTAGAAAATTTCTCTTAACAACAACTAGCAAATAAACTGTGGCAAATCGGATCGGTTGTTGCCACAATATGAATGCAAACCAATTTCCCGGAGTGCAGGGCAAGTATCGGAGCGAGAGATGTGGTAGCCATATTTGTGGAACGTGTGCGGTGCGACACATTCTGATATTGTATTGGTTAGTAAACGCGCTGAAAAACGTGGCGTTGGATCTTTTGGTGGGGACCCAGCTAACGAGCGCGCCGGTTTTGTGAACTGTGTGTAGCGCGCTCCACATTTTAAAATAATCTTTCTTGCCTACATCTTGGAAATTATTTTCAACATGTAATAGCCCTTTTTTTGTTATAACGGGGGGAAATGCCTATCGCTTTTCCCGACGCTCGAGAGAGCGTCGTGGGTATATGGGCTCGCACCCACTAAACCCCCCGGCGGCCATCTTGGCGCATTTGGGAATGACCCCGGGAACCATAAATTATTAGCGTCCGAAGATCTTCCCACGCTCAGCTGCTATTAGCTTCGTGCTCGGGGAGGGTATGATGTTCCACCCCCGGTTTGCCTTTGGAGCTGCGGCGGCACAGTGCCACAAGCTGTGCCGCCGATTAATGAGTGTGTCGGGCCCCCGCCCTTCGCAACCACGACCCCAAAGACCCCTTTTAGTCGCCTCTTATGACAGGCCGGGCATGTTCTTACGCCCGGACCTATAGGGCTAACATGTTCTAGCGTTGAAACACGAACTGTAACCACAAATATCATTTAACGCTACAGATAAAGAACACAACGCTCGGCCTGCGCCTACCACCTCCCTAAGGTAAACCTCAAAGACCTATCGCCAACTTCTTTCCTAGCGGATAAACTCATGCCGCGCATGCAGTAGGTTCGGCGAGTATTTGTAGTTAGTAAATAATATTCCTAGTGAAAAACTACACAATTCAATTCATCAAATCATTTTCATAGTCATTATCGCAGCCATCGCTATGGGTATCGAATTCAAAGTTTTAAATTAATGGCTCTGTACTCTACACCTTTGCAGCTGTATGACGCAGAACAGGCAACTATTGTATTTGGTAGGAAACGTGAGTCAGCGTGATTGCTTGAACTAAAAGGAGGGTCCTTTGATCGTGTTTAATTTAATTTACTTCTTCCTCAAGTTTTGATTTTTGGTGTATTTTTGCTCTATCGATCGTGCTAAAAAACATAGATGTAACAAGCCCTGTCAATAGTATGGAGTCAGGATCTAAAATGTAATTTTTCAAAACAAACTACTTTCTGCCAATAATATTGTATTTATTTTTCTTTGACTGTTAGCAAAGATTATTCAATGGTTACAAAAGTACTTACTTCGCTTAGAATTTTATCTTTTAAACGTTTTTAGGCAATACTAGAGCGGACAGGTTGAATTGAGGTAGCAGACCAGCTTCAGACATTGTGAAGTATATAAATAATATCTAAACCCTACGAATAATGATTATTCTTAGATTTAAGCATTATACTTCGAAACATCTTGTGGATGAAGCTAGGTCAGTGTAACAGACGATCCCCAAGCACAACGCCTCATGCAATGTATGCTAAAATGTTATATTTTGACTATGAAAAACGTGTGTGTTGAATCTTTTGTTTCTACTCAATTGTGTACGTACTACGTGGAGTTGTCCCAGTTCTACGTGGTAACCTTTCAGAGGCACATTTGGCTAGTCGTGTGAAATTCTCATTGTTGGCACCGCGCCGCCGCCGCCGCCGCCGCCGCTCGCGAACCCTCCCCGCGAAGGCGATCAGGATCAGCTAAAATAGGCTCGCCGGGAGATCGATACAGGGATCTTACTGCTCGGTGCTCGCACTCTTGCCACACAGTCTTACAACTAATGTAACTAAACAAGACACTTTTCTACAAGCCTACTTTATATAACTGTCGACTGCGCCAAGTTGGTAATAGGTACTTGTTTGTTTGTGTTGCTTAAATGAACACGAGAACTACAGGGTGAACTGAAACTTAAACAAGCGAGGGTTATGTCGAAACCAGAAGCGGAATCTCTTTACGCCAGAGTATTATATTATTCTTTTCATTTATGATAATTTTAAATTTGTCTGTTTGCATTTGCAGTTGCAGTATGCATCCAACACAAAGAGGACGAAAAGCAATATTGTAAATGTGGTCGTAAAAGTACCCCTGACTACTGTACATAATATATGATTTGCATTCTATCAGTGTTTATGTTATTGTTGTGATCAAAGTTAGTTTTTAGATGTAGTTAAAAATATTCATCTCCAGCTTTATTTTGGTGGTTTACATTTTCAGCTAAATCTTACGGAGAGTTACAACCTCTCATTTTTGGCAGCCCCCAGTGTTCGTTTAAAATGTGTCAAGTTTCATTGGCTCTCGTGATTGCCGGCTGGAGATGTAGGTATCGCGATTTTACGACACAATCTTCCTTCGGGTGTAATCTGAGCAGGTTCATTTCCTAAAAGGTGTTTCACGTTCTCATTTTAAGGTTTATTATGATGTAGAAAAAATAATTTCATTTCTTTTTTTTACAAAGAAATAAATTCTGGATTATTTTTAATACATTCTTAGATACTTTTAACAGGTTTTAGGCTGACATTCACAGTCTGTTCTCAGCTTGAACTCGCACTCAAAAGTGTCAAAGTGTAACTTTAATTCGACCTTAGGTACATATTTAAATAGATAATCAAGTTCTGACTTCGAGAAAGTGGAATATACGCTCGACGGAGTATAAAACGGCTCAAGACACGATAATCAGTATCGGGAAAGACTTGTCCGAGTATCATACTCGACCGAGTAGCCTCCAAACACTGACTGTGAATGTCAGCCTAAGTATCAACGCTGAAGTAGGTGTTCGTTAAAAAACGACGTCACGATCATGACGTAAGAGTTAGCTTAGTTTTTAAAGCTTCAGTCATCATGAAGAGTGGCAGATAATCCCACGTTATTGCACAGCAGTGCACGAAGAATGCCGCTCGCGCTCGAGTGACAGACGCGGTGAATATGAGATGAGCGCATAATAAAATACATTGTTGGATTGTTTCCTATTATTATTACTCTTATTCCTTTTTCCATCATGAATATCGAATCTTTTCCGAGTGGCTTAGTTTTTATTGTATTCATTCGCATGCATTTCGCTTTATTGATTACTAGCTGTGCCGTTTAGACGTGAAGAAATAACGAACATACACACTTACAAACTTTCGTATTTATAATATTAGTGTGACAAGTAAGTTCTTTGGTTACGTTTAAAAAAATAGTTAACCTACCTTTTCGAAACAGCCAACTAGCTGCACATTGATACTAAAACTTAGATTGGTTTCTATTTTTAGTGAAATGAAAATCAAAGATTAACACCGTGTTTTGTATTGTAGACTTTTTATAGTGGTTTCGGAATAAATCGGGTGGCGGCGCCGCGGCCGGCTGGGCATGATTGATTCGCGCTCCCCGGACTCGGCCGGTTGATTAATGAGCGTCTAACCGACCGGTGGCTGGCGGCAGGAGTGCGGTCAAAACTAACGTCCCTGTCGTGTCCAGATCATAATTAGCAGGTTTTTTTCATGTTCAGATTTTATAGCCAGTCTAATTCCGCACGCTATATCAGACTTACAAAAACTAATGTCCTAAAGAACAAAAATACACAAATCAAATATACTTGCACAGTAGTCATTATAAATGATTGGTTTTACTATTTTTATAAAGTGACAATAAACTGCAGGAGTGCCAGCAATGACACACTTTAAATAAATAATAAAAAATGCGTTACGCAGAGTACACTTAGTTTGGTAAAAAAAATTTATATTGAAGTCAGTCAGGTCTTATAAAGCGCAAAATTCAGAAACTGAAACATGTAGATAAAAGTCAGTCAGCATTAATTTGCAGCGGCAGCAGTTTCATCAACGATATTTTTGACTGAAACTTTTCATTTTGCAACTTTCGATGGAAATGCGACCAACATGCTCAACAAAAGAAACTTCTGATTGAAGTTTCTCTTTTGTTTATTATACGGCGTTCGATGGTTTTATATTATCTTCGGCACCAGCTCCAAGCACATTTAATTTGTCTATATTTATTTTTGTGTTGGTTTTAATAAATATTGACAAATAAAATTCTTTTTCTTTTTGTGGTATATACTTACTTATTTTATGCATTCGAAAAGAACGTAATAAATTGAATGCTGTGCTTCAGATGTATATTGGGTACTTAGAACTTGTTTTAGTGTTCTATAAACTGTCCCAAGACAGTTTTATATAATGGATATTAAAATGCTGTGTTTGTTTCAGGTCCACCAAGCCGAGGCAGCGGGGCTCTATCAACAAACCCACTTAGATTTAGTAACCATATAAGCAAACGACTAAGCGCCTTCATTCAATACAATTACCTAAACTTAAGTCACAAGTGCCAAGTAGTAACGCAAATAGTAATATTAGAGTAGAGTTAGTATATAAAACAAAAAGAATGAGCGCGCGCATCGGTGGGCGGTGAGCGCGCTGTCGTGCGCGGACGCAGATATAGTTAGCGGCCGGCAAGATTGAGGTGGTGGGCGGGCGCGGGTGGGGGCGGCGGGCGCGCGTGCGCCCACTGCAGGCGTTGGGCCGCGCCGTCGGCATGCTGGCCTCCCAGCGCTCGCAGTCCTGCAACGAGGAGGGCGCGTTCTTCGGCGCGCGCGCGCTGCGCCGGCCGCGTGGCAAGGGCAGCGGCAGCCCGCCCTGCTAGGGGTACGCCATGTCGCTGCGCAGCCTTCACCGGCGGATGTCCTCTGCTAATAACACGTAAGTTTCATGTTTGTATTTATTGATCTTTAGTTTTAAACTGTGTGTTTTTTCAGCTATTAGTGGTCAAACGGTGGCACTTAACATTTGTTTTCTGGGTAACGTTTGTGGTTACAAATATCTATATGAGCTCGTTTGTATAAAACTTTTCTCTACGTGGTAAGACAAACATTGAAAGTAAAACTTATCTATTTTCCCCAAATACCTAATACTTTTTAACATTGAAAAGTCATTAAAAAAATTCGCAAAAACCATATGTCACAAAGTTATACATATGTCACTAGCTTGTTAAGTATACCCTCATATTATTTATTACCCAAGTACCATCCTAGTTTATCAATAACATGTTCGTAAATTCTGGAAATAGATTAGTTAGGATTAATTTGGTCGAAATTAAATTTTCGAAAGCACAGTTATTTTGTGTAGAAACTATTTTAGCAAAAGTAAAATTTATCAAGACCAGTGAGTTAACGTCATCACATCAAATCGAGCCGCCTAACCAAGCACCGTTCACGTCCTTCGTCGCCACGATTGAAAAGCTAATGTGATGTAAATGTGGTTGATTACCAATTAAAATTTATACTGGAATATTCAGATAGCGCTATCAGCTTCCATACTAAATCGTCAGATTTGAATCACTAAATAGCTGAAATAAGTACTTAGGTAAATTGATTTACAAATTTTCATAGCTTGAACATGAAATCAAAGTTCAATGCAAAATGTCAATAAATATAATAAATAAATAACGCATCACACTCAGAGCCCCTAACTAGGAAGAACCTGTATCTAGGGCGAAACATATACATAGTGTAATGTTTGACACCCAAGCCAGAAACAATCATCGATATTAATTATAATATCGATATTAATATTATTAATTATAACAATGTTCGCCCTGCCGGGAATCGAATGAGTATTCTTTACAGAAACCGAGCTCATAAGTTCATAACACTTTGGACTAGGTAAGGCTGGTACAATGAGAATGATGATAAGTTTAGATTTTAAACCAAAATCAGTTAGGATTATTTTTTGTTTAAATATTTAATGTGTACTTATGTTTGTTGTTGCATGTTAGGAATTTTATTTCCTTAATAATGGATTTTTCATAAAAATAAAAGAAATTAAAGGGCAATGATGATTCCTCCCGACGGGCTATATATAACACATTACGTGACCGTTTGTACAGCGTGTAGCGATGTTGCGGCCATAAACAGAGAGCAGACGTATGCTCCAACGGAAGTTGGAACTTTGTAGCGGTCGTGCGGTATCTGCTACTTCCTGTAACTGCCTTCCTAATCTCGATTCTATTTCGTTGCTCAAAAGTCAGAGATTTGCGTGTACATTTTGGTTTAGTTTAGGGACAGAATGTGTGGGAATCGCACCGCAAAGTGTATTTCGAGCGAAATTCCGAAATGTATACCTAAATGCTTCTGTTTGTACAGATATTTATAAGCATTATATTAATCTCAACAGAAAAAAAATAATTGTATCGTGCAGTACTTTAATTTGTTTAGACGTGCGCTGCCCCATGCCTCAATCAACTATTTACTGTTTCTTTGAAGGGAATTAGAATTACGCGTAGGGAATTACATATTTGTACTTTATAAATTCATTCTTCTCTACATATTTAATGTATCTTTCAATATGATACTCCAACACGAGCGTTATCCATTTAGCTGTTTTCTGAACGCGATACAGATAAGATAAGTAAGAGTGGTTAATATGTTAATGTATGCTTTTAGTGTTTGATCAATATTGAATACTTGTATGTTTGTATCAGGAAGCGAGAATATTTTATGAATTTCAGTTGTGCTTGGATTAATGTATAAATATTCAATTCACAACCGCGGAGATAAGAAAACACAAGATAATGACTAGTCACTAGAGCAAAGAACGGTGTGCATAAGGAAATACTATTTATGCCCGTAATATCCAAGTCGCTTTTAACTGCTTCACTAGTATAAACTGCATCGTCACTTTCTTTCCCATATAAACAAAAAATTTCAGCAGCAGCTTAAACCAACAACACAGTTTAAACCGAGTTATTACGATATTTTTAGTGTTCTGCTATTCGGAGTGGTCTGTCCTTCTGTAGACAGTTACTTTCACATTCGTTTGCCTGAGCCGCATGGTGGCCGCCCCTAAACCACCTCGCCTCTAGCAGTTTAGGGTTTATTAGTCTAATTGACTTAAAATTAGTGATACGTTGTATCCTAAGACTTATTATTAGCTCTCAGTCGTCACTTAAAATATTTATTTTGTATCGTAGCCGTTAGTTTTCCATGTACAAATAAATAAATAAATAATTTTTATTTATAATAAAATAATATAAATGCCCGCGGCTTCGCGCACCCTTTTAATATCTGGGTAAGCAACTCTAAAACTACTGAACCTATTTATTTGAATCTTTTTTAGTTACGGACCATAAGGAATCAAGTTATCGCGTTTTAACGACTATCAAGCACGGCAATCTAAAACTTTAAAGCAATTGAAAGTAGCATGCAAGCGCCTGCCCCTTTCTTTTGCGTTTTCATTGTTGCGACCAAAATAGCCAAGTGACGTCATAGGCTTCGTTCAGGTTCAGATAACTCGCGAACGAAGGCTGACGAGCAGAAATCCAGCTGGTAAAAATATTTTATATAGTTATAAATATTATTTTTTCAGCAACGTCAGTGAATTCAACAGCCGAAATGTGCAAGAGCCTTTTTGTTAACGGTAGATTCGAACAAATAACAGCCATAGTCAAAAACAACTTCGAAATAAAATAGAGATTGCTAATACCTCGATTAATATGAACGATATGATTACGAGACAGATTATAGATAGGTAAACAGAAAATTTGAAGACGAGTATGAACTGAACGTTCGTTCGTTCTCTGCCGCTCCCTCGCTGTATCTCTCTCTACGCTACAGGCATGATGTCATTCGACCTTGCTGCCGAACTTTGCCAATAGATTCCGTGGTGACCTTTGCTCCCTTGTATAAAACGATATTTCGCGCAATTCTATAGGCAAGTACATTTAGAATTGCTGAGTGTTTTAACTTTAAGAATGCTTCTAACTTACGTCTAGACCGATTGTTATTGAAGTTCAATAAACCTTTCACATAGCTGTTTGTTCATGGGTGCACTAAATCACGTAACAAACTTTTGTCAACATTCATTCGTCTAAGTCCTGTCGCGCAAGTGGTTTAAAATTACGACTCTCTAACTGTAACTCAATAATAGCTCAAAAAAGGCAGTCACAGATTGGCTGAATAACATCGATTATACTAAAGCAGAATCACTTCTCAAATATAATTCACAAATTGTAATGTAATGCAGTTGCAGGAAGGTTTAAAGAGTGAATATGTGTGTATGTGTTAGTATGTAGTGCATGCATGTTATGTTTGTATTATGTATGTGCACATATGCATATAATGCTTATTATTATTTTTTACTATTAGGTTAGGTTATACTTATTTTTACTTACATTTATTAATTTAATAAAATTATATTCTTGTAAGCTTTGCATGATAGTTTTAGAAACACTTTTGACTTTACTGGAAGAGTGGTGTCTCCCGGCACAGGTATTATTACTTAAAGGGAGACTCCTAGTTGTAAAATTATGATTAAGAAAGTGAATAAAATTATCTTTATCTTATCTTAGCTATAAAAGAAAAAAACTAATAAAAGTATTGTGGTTAAATTAAATCTTATACAAAAATACCAAAACATCATTATATTTACTTAACTTGGTGTTAATTGGTTGTAAAAGGCTGGTGATTTAAAAAAATGTTGTTTTGTTTGTCATTACGAATTAGTTTATAGAAAGAAATATAATATTAGACTAGACTAATATTATATTAATTCTTTCTATTAATTCTACTTAATTTAATTAGTACGTTAAATCTTATAATAATAAATATAAGTTGTATATTAGGTATTCATGTTGTTGGAATCTTTATAATTTTCTTGCGAATCATATTTCACGGTTATTATATTTTCGCTATTCTCTTTTCCATAATTTCATTAAAACATTTCCTAGGTTTAATATTTTTTAGTATCTCTTACCAATTTACTAAGAAACTTTATATTATTTATCTTTTCTCATATAGGTAGGTCTAATATCTTTCTTCCATTTAATATTTAATTTAAATGAAAAAAGAATTATCAAAATCGGATTACTCTGTAAAAAGTTATACGTCATTAAAAAAATATACATGTCGAATTGAGTACTTCTTCTTTTTTTTGTCAAAAATATTTACTTTTTTAATCGCTGCCACTGGAAGGTACAGACTGTATGCGTTACCCTGAGGCGTTACCTCAATAGCTTAAACTTAAAGGTATAAAAAAATGGTTTTACAATAATTGGAAACACTATTGCGTTTTATATCAAAACGGTTTCCGATTTATTAAACTTAAAATCTTGGCTAGACAACTCATTCTAATATTTAGAGAACTCTTTCGAAATCCATGTAAAGGCTTCGGCGGCGCGTCGCGGCCGATAAAACTCACCAAATATGCATGAGAGCGACCAAGTGGAACCTATAAATTGTTAAACCTTTTCTGGGAACTCAGGCGGGATTTTTGGGAAAACCTTTATTATTTTTGCGGTTAGTACCTACGAACTAAAAATGGAAAGATTCAGAGACCGAGTTCGTTATGCTCTTAGCAAATGTTGCTACTTACGATAGTAGTAATTGAAGATAGAAGCAATTTTACAGATTGTAACTGTTTCAAGTTATTAACAAAAGCTTTTCAACCGATATAAGAAATAAATAATATTAGGTAACGACAATTTAATTAGCATGTGATTTGTACATGATTCTGCTGGTTTGGGGGGTTTTTTTCGTACCTATGTTTGTAAAAACAATTTTGGTCAAATAATAAAAAAGTTAGAGCCGACCTATCGAATGACCTAGATGTTTGGTTCTTGGCTTGAAGCCAGTAGCAACTATCTAGCACTCTCCGACTGATGAATTGAGGGAAAAACTCCAATTTTTACTTTTAATTATCAGCGATACTCTTGACTTTAGCATTTTTTGTAACAGATCCCAACAAAATGCAAATGATAAAAATTGGGACAAACTCAATAAAAATTGATTCAATTCCAATTTTGCTCTAGCAAATTATTCATGAAATGACTTTGCTCCATCGTTTTTAAATATTTGGGGAGGAAAAAAATAATTTAAAAAGATATTTTTTTTAAATATACTCTTGGTTTTGCAATAAGCTTGCATGAGAAAAATCTGCAATGTGTAGAATTAACATTTTTGTTGATAAAAAAATATTATATTGCAGAATATTTTTGATTAATGTTTTTAGATCAAATATCGGGTAAAGCGGTTTGAGAGTTCAAAGAAATGAATTGAATAGCTATTGCGCCGCTATCTACTCGTAGTTCTATTTCATAAGCGGAGAAAATCTCATTTTCCCACGATCGCTTTCATTTTATTCTTTCTTTCGTTGCTAATAGCATCAGGATATCCGGCATAGGACTGATGGGGTTTGCTATTTTGAAATCGAACCGAACTTGAAAATCAGTGACCATTTTTTTAAAAGCTTTGATACAGAAGTTTTAAAGGAAAAACTTGTTTTATAACTTTTAGCGCATTGAAATAAAAGCTTGATTTTAAAAATCTGTAGTTTGTCGAAAAAATAGTTTTTTAATTTAATTTTTTATTCTTTTAAATGTTTGATCTATCTTCCATGTATCCAGAATTTAGAGTCTAAAAGCTACAGGACTACAGCTGACCCTTGTCTGTTTTTGTTGAATCAAATAAACACACAATGGATTCATGCGAAGGCAAATTGGCAAAAAGTTAGACGTTTGGCCATCGGCGAAAATTGGAACACCTGTGACTTGAACATCTATTAAACGAAAGCCCTTTGTATAGTTGGGATTGTAGTTCTGCTTGAACGGCAATTTATTTTGTGCCTATAAATTGTAAACAGATTTTAAATTTTTTTAGAAAACAGTTTACTAAAATAACTTACTAATAGTGCCTATTTAACTTTATATTACCTTACAGCAAATAGCTGTTGATATAATGTTATTTTATCGTTATTACAAAATAAAGATAAATTTGATTGTGCTACGCGTGAGTCTACGCAAGAACGATTGCTACGTTGCGCTACGACGACAAGACTACGGCAACCGTAGCAAGTGAACTTTTAATAAAAAATAATATTTTTGAATAGGCTTCTTAGTTTAGAGGTAAAATCAAATGCAAAGGTGATACAACATCATTATTAAATCTTTATTTATTATACTTGCATTGGTAGAAATAAAATTTCAGACCATGATATTTATGGAAGGCAAAACATTTTCATGTTGGTTCAACCTCTCAATGTCCATTCGAAGTTTGTCAGATCCCGCCCCCGGTGAATGAGACTGACAAATTCCTTTACTGGGGTTTCACTACTCAGGCTAGCATCCACATCAAGAGATAAATCTTTGGAAAGTTAGCATTTGTTTATATTATTTTGTACGCCGGGATCATTTGCCTATCTTTATATATCACTACACATCACACAACACAGAAAACATATTTTTAGAGAGAGGGAAGAGGGGAGGCTAACGAAGCTCAATCTATAATATTATATAATATGCCCATAATAAAAGCTAAAGAAATTGAACCATGGAGAACTGAAGAGAAATATAGTATTGTAACGTTTAATGTTAGAAATCGAATCTGACTTGTACGTTACGGGCGAGTGTTCGCTGGCGAGGGAAGTGTACTGTAATCTTATACTCTACACTGTACTCTACAATGTAGAGTCTACATCTATTTTGAGATAGATTATTATGGATAACATAAATCATTAACCTAAGGCTGCTTACCGGGGAAATATAGCTTTTGAAAATGTTACCATTCACAGTATAATTCTTAGTGCAAAAACTTATGTTTCATGTCCAGCCTATGGGTGTGTTGTGGCCAAATCGTATAATTGGCCATTTCATGATCTGGCAAGCCATTTCATGAAAAGTGCACATTTCATGAAATGGCTAATATTCCTTTGGCCAGATCGTCGAAACGTCAACGTTTAACGATTTGGCCGACCACGTTTGGCCAAATCGTTGTTGTTTAACCTAAAAATTTAAATTCCATTTTTTAAGTTGTAAAGTTCCCAGTACTAGCTAAATATAAATAATCTAGCTCAGAACACAATAACAAGTAAAACAAAAGTTATTTTACTATAATTCGAGTAATGTATGATTTAAATACGGACCTTTAAAAAATCGTTCGGAACTCCATGGTTCTTGAAGTTGCTTTCGTTTATCGATTGGTTTGCATAAAACTCACAAATCTTCGAATCAAAACGTAGTTGTTCTGTGCTTAATTTTATCGTCTTTTTCCTTATAAATGCAGTGTATTCAATGTTAAATTCCCTTTTTTCAATTTATTATTGTAAACCGTAATGGCGCGTCACATAAAATCACACAACACACGCTACAACAGCGCCACTAGCGAAGAAATTTTTAACTATTCAACGATATGATTGCTAACGTTTGGCCATTTCATGAAATATTCATACGATCATTTGGCCAAATCGTTAAACGTTGAGATGTTAACGATCTGGCCAACGAATATTGGCCATTTCATGAACAATTCACATTTCATGAAATGGCCGCCATATCATGAAATGGCCAATTTTACGAAATGGCCACGACAGATGCACACCAAAATCAAATCCTAAAAAAGTAGTATGCTTCTGCACATTGAAGCTGGCCCATTAAATAATAATATTGTTGTGAGCTCAAGCCTCGCTGCCCCAGCATAGAGGCGCGCTGCTGTGACACTGGCGCGCCAATAGAGCCGCGTAATGAAGTGAAATAATTGATTAATTGCTTGTCGGGCTACGGGCACGATATATGCAGGGCTGGCTGGCTGGCTGGCGTTTGTACGAGTATATTGGAAGTCGAGACTCGCAGATAATGGACATGTTAAAACAAAGTCACAGAGATTTTTTTTTGTTAAACAAACCTCGCATAAAAAGTTTTCACTTGCCGTAGATAGAGTTGTCTCTGCGGCTGCTATTTCTTCAAGAATATTTTAAGGCTATTATAGTACCAAGAACCACAATGAGCTATTGTTGTGTAAAATGCAACACCCGGTCAAAGCAAGCGCGAGGAAAAAAAAAAAAGGTTCAAAGGTAAATGTTTGCTAAAACAAAGCTTTCTGATGTTTCCATTTTATTTTGTCATTTGTTTGTGACACGTTGTTAACAACCGGTGCGCTGCGCTTCTGTATTATTGCGCTGAAGACTTCAAATTTGAATTTAGTATCTGAAAATTAAAAGCAAACCTGTTATGTTTTCAAGTTCTTCACAAAGAAAATATGCTGTAGTAAGTACAAAAATCGGTTTAGGTAGGTATTACCTTTTTTATGCGATTAATAGCCCTTTTTATAATCTCAGTCACCCCATAAATTCTGAATATTTTTATTTGCTTGATACTTTTGATTTCCTTCAAGTTTACATAAGTTTTAAGAACAAACAAATCTAAAAATGTTATGATTTAATTACAATGACGATCGCGATTGAACACCAATTAATTTTCCATTCAGATATTATAGTGCTGTCGTGGACAGTTGTCAATGTGGGCGCTTTGTGGGTCTACCGGCGGCGTGATACCGGCGACGGATTGTTTGACAATATAGGCACAATGTATAAAGCCGGGTCGTTGTTGTGTTCAAAGATAATATTGTACATTTTGATAAGGCGATAAGGCAATTTAAAATTGTGGATTCCAATAATTTTATTTCCAAGACAAAACGTTTAAAAGAGTAATCACTAAAACATATAAAAGTGAATAAATTAGATATTTCCGAATCAAATTTCACTGACGCAGACAAATATAACATCTATCGAGCTACATGAATCTGATAGTTGGAGTTTATAACTCAATTTATCGGAGAAGAACGGACGCCTGCGCTTGTTACTGACTCTATCCACCGAGCTTAGTACTATTGTTTTGTCAGTCGAGATTGAGGTGAGTAACAATATTCGGAAATAGAGTAAAGAAAAACTGTTTTATGTACTAGGTCCTTTTATAGCCTCAATCGTATTATTTTTGTCAGTCGTATTATTCACAATCGTATTTATTAACGGAGTCAACAGAGCTACGGTGATATTTATTTACTTCTCATATCACGAGCGTCGTACTCAATTATTGTCAAAGTAATAGCCAATTTATACAAGGTCTAATATATATGTACTTGATGACTAAAATGGTTACTACTAGATTAAGGGAGTGGAGGGGCGGGACAAATGGCCTCCGGTCTCTCAGGCCCTTAACTTGGCTAATTTCTTGGGAGCTGGGGAGGGCGTTAATCTTGGATGGAGAGTAATGTCCGATTTTGTTATTAAATACATTTTTTCTTATTAGCTGCTTCGATAAAATCTAATTCTGTTACTGAAAAACTTTTTTAGATATTCAGTGGCGTAGTGAACCGATGATGATGATAACTTTTCGCTTTTGAATTATCAGATATGAAGATTTTTCCTTTTTTATCTTTAGATCAAATTTAAATAGGAATACCGAATATAATTAAACGTTGAAGTCATAAATAATTCAAGTCCGACAAAGTCATAAAGTTAAGGAGCGTAAAATTTTACATTTTCCCTAACGCTAAGTCGTAAAGTAGGACACATCAGAGAAAAATTTCAACGTTGCGTTACCGAATAGTTCGGCTAAATTTTGTTTTAATTTTTTATGTTACAAACGATGTTGTATATTGCTGTTTGATTGATTAACAAATATTTATTCACATGCTATTGAAGAACAATAATATTGGTAAGTAATATTATGAAAATGAAATGAATTAAGTATCTAAAGTAAACTAATTATATCTAAATCAATCGCGAACTTTGTTTAAACACTTAGTAAATCAATTTATGTGAACGATAAATATACCTAGGTACTTGCTGAAGCACCGGTAGTATGGTTGGTACGTTGATAATTTTGCAGAATTAACACGCGTTTTAAGTCGTGAAGTAAAATTTTGGAGGCATGTTGACGTGCCTACGTGGGACATCAATTTGGCTAAACGACTATGAACATTGTGTTGTTACATAGCGCGTCCGGCAGATCGATGCTAAAACCTCGCGGGTACCGTGATGACGAAGGTTCGCTTGGAACAAGCCAACAAATTGGGCAATTTTTCCGGTTATATTAAAACACGCGTATGTCTGCCAGCCCACTAATAGCGGGCATCTATTTGTGGGTTCCCAATTTTCCTCAAGACAAGCAAAAATCTCGTTTTTTGATGCGGCTAATCCGCCGGACACGATGAAATTATACTCTCCCCCCGTTTTGTGTAAATAAATGTTTTATTGATGTCCTGTTAACGTTTCTTTTCGCTTTTAAGTCACTATTCACTTTGATAAGTATAATATTACTGAATGCACACCGTTACTCTTTAATATAATTAACGTATTTACTTTAAATAACGCTGGCATTACGTTACTTGACCGTGTAAGTAACCCAATACTGCGCTCAAAAACAGGAGTCAGCGATGTTGGTGCAGTAATTGTCAAGTTAAAATGGAACTGGGCCGGCCACGTTTGCCGAATGGACCCGTACCGGTGGGCCAAAATCGTCACCGAGTGGGTTCCGAATGTTGGACGGCGTAAGCGTGGTCGACCCAGGCGGAGATGGCGGGACGACCTCGATATGTTTCAGGAGGATTGGTTGGGGGTGGCACTGGATAGAGTGGAGTGGAGGAAAAGAGGGAAGGCCTTTGCCCAGCAGTGGGGCACAATAAAGGCTAAATAAAAAAAACGCTTGCGAGCTTTGGTGGATTGGTCTCTGGCATGTTCGGAACAGATTTTATGCATCCGGTTTCTGTCAAAACTAGATTGGCACTTATATTTGTCATGCCATTGTGACTGCAGCAGCTGCTGCCGACTACTGCTGCACTGTGCTTCTGTTGAGCATATATCTAGCTACCCAGTTGGTTACATAGATACACAAACACTCTCGTTATAATATTGTGCAATGTTCAGTTAACAGGCTGTAAACAGCACTCGGTGTCGCGGCCATAACGTCGTCGTTAAGATGTTAATTATTAGCTTCTGTAATAAACTGCATTTATTTCAAGCAAGCTTAAGATTAAATTTTACGAGTTATTTGCAAAGTGTACAATTTTAACTGTGATTTTAAACGTAATTCTACCCATCCTTCTACAAATGAAAAGGTAATAAAATTTCTGAGACTGGGAGGAAACGTAACAAAGGTTCTCACAACGCAGATATTAAAACAAAACGAGATTAAAGTAGTCGCTGGGACTTGGATCTATTTTGCCCTTTTCAGAGAACCCTTGTCAATAAAGCATCTGTCTCGAACTTAGTCCAAAATTAACAAGACTGCCAAAAGATGATGAATAGCAAATGAAGATGCTGTCTTAAAACGTTAAAGGGTTAACTTTTTACGGTATATAATAGACATAATTAAAAATATGGGTATTCTTGATTTGTATCTGAATTAGTTTTTTTTTGTCAATGCCAAAACTAAATTAACAATAGCACGCTATCTGAAGTGGATGATTTTGTTCGTGTGGTTAGTATGTATTTTCAAACAGTTTTTCACGTCACCTTATTTAGGTACAAAAATCATATAAATATTAGCAATTCTCTCTGAAAGAGAGTTTAGCTTGAACGACTCCTTCACCAGAGTTAAATACGAGCACGTGTCTGTCACACTGAAAACCACATTCTGACGAAGGTGTGTGTTATTCAGATTATAGACACCGCAGCTTTCTGCGCCGTTTTTGTCCAGAGATCTTATCGTATTGCCGCTCTGACAGATAAAAGAAACGTTTCATTAATTTCACGCACAATAGATGTTTGTAAGCCCGAGCTACCAAATCTTACCTCCTTTGATGCAGTTAGCTACAAATAAATCTTTATTGGTCTGCACACAGAACAAGAGAATACAATAGAAATAGCATCATGAGCTTTTAGGAGAGCATCTTCCTTGTTCTGTGGGTCTGCATGATCTAGTGAACTCTCCGCTTTAAGTAAAAAATAATTAAATGAAGATTGTAGCCATCCACTCGTTACCGTAATTGAGTTGAGCAGCACTCAGTAGAAAACATTTGCGTTAATAAATATGTAAGGTTCTTCAGTGTTTTCACCACAGAACAAGGAAGGCTGCTCTCTCGTTTTCACTGTCAAAAATTAAATTTGAGTAACCAATGTTCTTTGATGGCAAAGAGCTGTTATCTGTCATTTCAAAAGTTTATGCTTTTATAACGAGTATTACGGATAAACAGTACAGTCATACGAATTGATTATATGGGTTCTTTTTATCCTGGTATTATTCAAAATAATAACATTTAGTAGTAGATTAGAATTTAAAGCTGGCTGAACCCTTATACTTATTTGTTTTATTTTTTCACAAACAACAATAAGATGCCTATTTGCATATGTGCAAAACTATGTAGCAGTCTGTCCGGGCACAAATTCTGTTAATTTCCCGTTAAACACACCGGTTTGAAAGCGTTGCCTGCACCTTTGATGTTGACTCCGCTCGTCAGCTCGTCAGTTCGTTGAACAAATCGCTGGACTTTTAACTTTTCTACCTAAGTGGCTGTTTGCCACAGTTTTTTGTTTATGGTTAAATAATCATTTGAAATCCAGCTGTTTTAAAGAAAATGGCATTACTTTAAAACAAAAAAGGTAAGATTACTAGTGTAGTGTAGTGATTATGTACCACTGAAGTTTTGTTTCGAGTTTTCCAGCAAAATTACTAGTTATTAAAGCTTTAATTATTATTATACGATATCATCATGTAGGTTAATGTTATATCAATCACTCAATAATGTGAAGTGGTACGCATACACAAACAAATGTACATTGGACCATAATCAAAAAACATTAGGCCTCAATCGAAAACAGTCCTATTTAAGACTATGCTATCCAAACCCTTTATTTAAATAATTTATCCAATTTCCTGACTAAACTGTTTTCTACCTTTTAAGCGAAGGCAAGGTAAATAACACAAAGTGCATTTTATCAGACCTTTAATAGGGGCCTCGGAAGTGTTTGGTGCTTCAAGGCTGGTACAAGGTAATAGGCTCTGAGCGGCTTTAGTTTGCGGAACCTTGACAGATCGATCCGTTATAGGAGTGGTTGTATCACACCAGACCGGACTCTAGTCTCTTAAACTTACGATTAAACTTCTATTCTATTATTATTCTACTATTACTCTACGATGGGGTCAAAAATTGCGAGTCTTGTAACTTTGATCGATCATTATAGTATAGCAATAGAATATGAATAGCAAGCTATAGAATAATCTGGGTTTTTTACCTAAATAGTTAATCCTGTTTTATTAGACGAAATTGGACTGGGCGTAGTGCAACTGTCACTTAATATCAATCAGTATTGACATTTATAATGTCAGTCGAACGTAATCATAACATTATCTTATTATGGAGCAGACTACCCTTTTTGGTCAATTCCAATCTATTGCGATACTACTGCTATAGTTATAGCAAAATTCATTACGAGACTACCAAATGTGTATTTTCTTGCGATTAACGTACTGTTCCTACTCTACTTTTATTCGATAGTTACGTTTTGCGCAATTAGACTGAGGGCCCAGATCTATTAAAAGCTACTTTATAACTTATAGCTCGATATTTGTTATGGTATACAATGCGCAATTAACGTCATCCGATGAAAATTTATCTATAGATTTTCATAGCCCATGATAAAAACATTAAATTTCAAAAGTATAAAGAAGAAACGGAGTTTATCATGCAGGCAACACATACTATTTAAAATATCAAATACATAAGGTGTGCCAGAATAAAGCGTTTGCTTGATTCGTTATATTATAAAGTTAAATCAAGAATTCCTTAATAACACACTGTACGTTCATGATATCAATAATTACAACTTCCTAATCAAATATTTCAACCAGCTATTAATGTTTGTTATAAAAGCTGTTTCTGCTCGTTTCAGCTTATATTATTTGTTAAGAATATTCTTGCTGTTTAAGTACAATATAAAGGCACAATATTGATATATTGCTAAAAGCGGTAAAATATTTCAAGCTTTTATATCATTTCTATACACGGTTTTTTATGAATTAAATATTATCATTATAAAATTATTTACGCAAGTTCTGTGTGTATGATTAATCTCATGTTAATTTATTTAATCTTAACTAATTATTTTATCCCAAACAAAATAAAGTTTCGTTGTTGTTTAAGTTTGTTATACCCACTAAAGACTTTCGAAACTGAAAGTTAACAAGCAGAGGATTGCAAAGGAAATACGCTTCATGATACTTAGCAAACTCTTAAATGTACCATGTTACATCATCCGACAGTTCGTACCAGCACTTTGTCAAGCATTTTGTTTCTGGATCACGTTTGTCGGTCACTCAAAGTCGTGAAGTGAATTTATAATGCCACCCTAGAGCGAAGCGAAAAGGTACGCCCATAGGAAATTGAGACAAATGTCTTCAACTATATAAACGTCGTTTATAAAAATACCTAATAAAGTTTTTTTATATAAACATTTTCGTTTACTACAATATAAATAATAGAAATAATTGTGAGAATAAATCCACAGCATAGATTAATTTAACTTAAATTTATTATGTTACTAGCTTTTGCCCGCAGCTTCGCAAGCGCTTTTTTTATAATAATAAATGTAAATTACTTGTTCATTTGTTTTGTTATACTCTTTAATCTGTGGTTTTACTCAGAAATATCAGGAAATCATTTTTAATTTTTAATCCAAACCCCTATAGAAATCAATATCAAGCAGTTTTCTTTTACAATACAAAAATATTTAGCTGTTTGGGCTGCAAGCTTTAATATCCGTTTTTCTGAATACACAAACTAACCTTACCCTATATGCATACTCTGACGCTTCAAAAAAAACCCAGTTCATCTAGTCGGTATACTCCGCTTACTTTCATCATCATCGTCGCTCGCTACCGATAGACGTTCACTGCTGTATATTGGTCTTGCGCGACTCTTATCCAGTATACTTCAACAACCATTTCTCTTTTCATATATACAAACTGTGAACCCCTGTATCAGCGTCCGCATAAACTAAGAGGACGCCCCTTTATAATTAAACTTTTTGTCCACCATGATGGATTTTAAAATTTCTAACTTTTTCGTAATCAGAACCATCAATATCCTTAAAAAACTCCACACATATCGATTTACATTTTGCATGTAAAAAATAAAATGATGATGTCTTTTTGGTAATAACGATTTCAAAAACCTAGAAACATCAGTCAGCACCCATTTCGATTTGAAAGAAAAATAATAAGTGGTTTCGGTTTTTCATAAAAACTTTGTATCAAGGACTCCAGTAACTATAAAAGCAGTTATGATACCATATTTGATGTTCTAATATTAACAGGAACTTATTTTGAAAATTTCAAGTTTCTAGTGTTAATAATTTAGATTTAAGCGATAAACTTGTTTTATCCTGTATAAGAACTTAAGAAATCAGGGGCAAAACAAAACTACTTATGATGTTTTTAATGCAAAGAGAATGTACAGTGTTAATTTCAACATTCTGAATCCAGACGTTTAGGAGTTTCATACACACTGTTACACCCTGTATACGGCGTCCCGTTTGTTTTTCGTAATTAGCGCCCCCAACAATCTAGAAACATCTCCCATTTCGAATCAAAGAGAATCTACAGTGTAAATTTCAACTTTCTAAATCCAGACGTTACACCCTGTACACGGCATCCCGTTTTTTTTATGGTAATTAGCGACCCCAACAATCTAGAAACATCGACCATTTCAATTTCTAAGAAAAATAATGAGCGGTTTCCGTTTTTCATACAAACTTTAACACCCTGTATCAAGGCTTTCAGGACTAATTAACGCAGTTTTGATATCATATTTCATGTTTGAGTATTATAAGAAGCTTATTTTTAAAATTTCAAGTCTCCAGTGTCATTCATTTAGATTTTAGTATAAATTTGTTTCACCATGTATATAAACTCAGGAGCAAAATATAGAAAATAAACCATTTATGATGTTGGTGATGCAAAAAGGATCTTCACCCATTTCGATTTGTAAGAAAAATAATGAGCGGTTTCGGTCTTCATAGAAACTTTAACATCCTGTATCAAGGACTCCAGTAACTATAAAAGCAGTTATGATACCATATTTGATGTTTTAATATTAACAGCAACTTATTTTGAAAATTTCAAGTCTCTGGTGTCAATAGTTTAGGTTTTAGCGATAAACTTGTTTTACCCTTATAAGAACTTAAGAACTCAGGGGCAAAAAAAAACTACTTATGATGTTTTTAATGCAAAGATAATTTACAGTGTAAATTTCAACATTCTGAATCCAGACGTTTAAGAGTTTCATACACACTGTTACACCCTGTATACGGCGTCCTTTTTGTTTTTCGTAATTAGCGCCCCCAAAAATCAAGAAACATTACCCATTTCGAATCAAAGAGAATCTACAGTGTAAATTTCAACTTTCTAAATCCAGACGTTACATCCTGTATACGCCGTCCCGTTTTTTTCGTAATTAGCACCCCCAACAATCTAGAAACATCGACCACTTCAATTTCTAAGAAAAATAATGAGCGGTTTCGATTTTTCATACAAACTTTAACACCCTGTATCAAGGCCTTCAGGACTAATAAACGCAGTTTTGATATCATATTTAATGTTGTAATATTATAAGAAGCTTATTTAGAAAATTTTCAAGTCCCTAGTGTCATTAGTTTAGATTTTAGCAAAAAACATATTTCACCCTGTATAAGACCTCAGGGGCAAAATAAAAAAAAAACTAAATCATTTGTGATGTTGGTGATATAAAAGGAATCCACAGCCTAAATTTCAACATTCTAAACCCAGTAGTTTAGGAGTTTCATACAAACTGTTACACCCTGTATACGGCGTCCCGGTTAAGTTATCCCAAATTCCCGTCTTAGTGGGTGCTTACGTCACGTAAAGAAGCTACTGTCCAAATTTCATCTTTCTATCTTCAGCGGTTTCGGCTGGGCGATGATGAGTGAGTGAGTGAGTGAGTGAGTGAGTGAGTAGATCAGTGGTATTTGGATTTTATATATATAGATATTAGCATTGAATACGACAAATATTTAAAAAATAGGCATTAAAAAACACTTTGAAACCTTAACAAAAAGAACTTGAATTCAGAATCCGGCAAACAAAGAAGGTAATAGATCTCTAGGACAGGGATCGCTATATTCTTTTAGATTTCCTTTTACCGTGCGTAACACGCCTTAGATGATCCATTGTGCCCCAAGTTAATCCTAATGATAGAGGAAAGGATATCCGCTACCCTCTAATGTTATGTTATGCCCTTTAGCCCTTTGTACAATAGTTTTGTTGTCGCTAGCTTCCCGCGAAGTGCTGTTGGTTAAAGTTATGCGTGTAGAACCAGGCTGTAAGCTGTGTTTGTTTGTCATTTGAAACTTAAGGGTTATGAGCGTAAGGAAACAGGATTTCGAATAAATTAATAAATTTGTTTAAAGATAAAATATCTCAAATTTCAAACCATTAGACATGACACACGAGTAACATGTTGGTTACGCAATTTTCAAGACAAAGTAAGATTTTGGAAGAGACCTAAAAATACTTAAATTTTAACAAAACAAAAGTGACATTAGTTTCCTTTGGTCTAAATCTATCTGTGTAAGCAGACAATGGAGACAACATTTTAATCTAGGTCCAAAAAAATAGGACAATTTTGAGCTGGAAAGGTTTCAAATTTAACCGTTTCAATGGACCGTGAAAAACTGATTATTAATACATTCAACAATTCAACACGAATTAAAAAAAAAAAATACCTTTACGCCAATTAAAAGTTCCGTCATCGATATCCTCTGCTATGCTCGCTGGTTTGCTACGCCTTGCTACACTAAGCTGCTACGGTGCGTAGCGTAATCAATACGTAATATAATCAATCTATCTTATCTATTACTAGTCGACCCGGCGAACTTCGTACCGCCTCACCTTTTACTATTTTGTGCATGTACCCTTCGTCTGTGAGACATCCATTTTATGGAATAAGATGGCGGATGCGATTTTTCCGCATCTTTAAGACATCCATAAAATGGAACAAAATGGCCGCCAATAGCCGCCGTTAAAATTTAAATGTTTTGGTCTGTGAATATCTATGAAAGACAGTCTAGCATTCCATGTGACGGCATATGTCCATGGCACCTTTGGATGATTGATTGAAACTGACTGACATCAATTTTTTATACTAATTTTGGACATAAACATTAAAAACAACCGTCTGTGACGGCATCCACTTTATGGATCTCACAGACTAAGAAATGTGAAAACAAGATGGCCGCCAAATCTTAACAGTTTGTCACTTTCGAAGGGACTTATAAACATTCCTCTTGAATCACTCTATCTATTAAAAAAAAAACGTATCAAAATCCGTTGCTTAGTTTTAAAGATTTAAGCATACATAGGCTCGGAAAGCGACTTTATTTTATACTATGTATTGATTCAGCCCTTTTTTTAATTATTTTATTTAATTTAAATAATAATAATATACCTAATATAGGAAGTAAGGTCAATTTTACGGGCTTTATATTTTTTTCTTGATTTTTAATCGACAACAGTCTAAGTACCCAGTAAATTGTTTGCAATTCGAATTTACGGTCTTTAAACGTATTTAATTGTCAAATGAAAATGAGAGCAAACCACCCTTTGCTTAGTTAGTGCGAGAGGTAAACAGGCAGGATCGCTGCGCAAATATATTTTGTTTGTTCAGCACGCCGCGCCGCGCCGTGGAGCGGTGGCGGCGCCTATGTTAAGCTAAGCATTCCAATTTTAAATCACTGTAACTGATTCAACTTTGTAGGTTTTTACAAAATCCGTGTTTTCCAGGGTTGCATTTAGAACTAAATTCTCTTTCTTTTAATGTTTAATGTTCAATTCAACACGAAAATAGAAATACACTAATAGGTAAGAATATATTAAAATTAATATGATTTTTTATTTAAGTGCTTTTGCAGTAGTGTAGTGAAAGGAATGTAATAAAAATAGGTTGGCTAGGTAACAGAATGTAAATCACTACTCTAAAAATAAATGATAATGAAATATTATTTTTATTACGCCACCTCCCCAAAATATAATAAAATAATGAATAGATAGGATCGTAAATATCGTAATGTTATCATCTACTTAAATGGATTTCTCAAGATAAACAACTGAATTATTTACATTCATCAATATCATCGTCATTGCAGCCTCTATGATGTACATTGTTGGACACAGGTCTCCACCCAAGGCTATTTATTTTATTATTAAGCATATTATAATATGGTGCTAATTAGAGTAGGGTCGCATCCCGGGTGGCGGCTCGCGGCACGCTCGGCCGCGAGACGGATGGCGTCCGCTTCCGGCCAGGGGGCGCCGGGCCTTAGATAACACCTCGTTGTTACCAGTTACCAGCCCTTGAATCTGTAAAATACTCAACTTAGTATCACACTTTCTTCTCTTAATTACTTCCGCTGTAAACTAATAAATTTAATCTGTTTTTGGGTACTGAAAAAATATTGTGACATCACATCATAATTCTCTATATTATATACGAGCTTTCCCGGCTAACTTCGTTACGCCATATAATATAAGATACTACAAAAGCCTTGGCTCTATAGAATATGTTCTTTTGACTGCCCAGAATGGCCAAATAAAAAACAAACAACAACAACAAACCACCTGTCAAAATATGTAAACAACGGAAAAAATATTGGTTTACATTATGTAAGTTTAGGTAAGGATCCCTAAATTTTTTGAAAATCTTATATAACCTATGACACTCGGGGTTAATGTAGCTTCCTACCAGTGAAAGAATTTTTCAAATCGGTTCAGTATTTCCGGAGCCTATTCGTTACAAACAAACAAATCTTTCCTCTTTATAATATTGGTATAGATTATAATACCTAATAATTATTATTTTTATGTTTATAATTTACACAAATTCAAGCAGATTTTTCTTTCCTATTTTCCTTAACTGAAAACAAGCAAAAATCTTAATTTACTTTAAAAAAACTATCTTGTATGTAGCTGGGAAAGTTGTTTATAAAACAAAAAGTCAGTATTGATGAAGTTTGCATGCTGCGCTGCCGGCGGGCGTCATTGTTTTCTTTACTGCAAGAATATTTCAAAGGTTCCCAATTACTGAAAAGTTCGAAAAAAATTCAAGCCCCGGCTATTTGAAAGCGCCGGCTTGCACGCTCGCTTATTTCACAAATGAGTTTTAAATATGTGACAAATTTAAAATAACTGTTTGTCTTTTTTGTTTTCAGGTAAGTTTATTTATGCCGAAAATTGGTCCAGTCATGTCTGTAAGTATGAATTGCAAAGACATTTTAAGAAACAAATCAGCAATTTACTTACAGAGATTTTCTGAGTTTTATTAAAATATGTGAAAGAAGATTGCAGTATTAACCAAATCATGTTCCTTTTATTGGTATAGCTATGATGTTCAAAACACAACTCACTAATAAAAAGAACCAAAATTTTGAATTATGAACACTCCGGTGACACGGTTTTTATCGAACAGCCATTCAACGGCCACAAAAAACAAAAGTCAACCCAATTGTCACGCATAAATAAAAACTTATCTCTTTTCACGGCCATAAAAGGGGTCTGTAAAAATTAAACAGTCCGCGTGTCCCGCCCGTGGGCCGGACGCCGGACGGTTCCAAACATGTACGTGCTTCCGAAAGAGCGAAAAGACCAATTTGGCGCGAAGCCAACGCGCCTCCCGCTCGATAACTGAATATGCAATTGGACGATTCGAATTAGTGTTGTCGCGAAAGATGATGAGACCATCATTCGGAATTTTTTTGGTGGTACGTGTTTGATTAACTTGTTTGCTAAATGAAAATCTCGGAAGACTAGTGTCAAAGTCTGTTTATACTGTCTTCGTCACCATAAACTTGATATTTACCTGTTTATATTTTTATTAGACAGCATCCAAACAATATTGTTATAAAACGAAAAACAATTAAGTTTTCAGAGTAACAGTTAATCCGTTTAAAACTTTTGCCAGCAAATGAGTCTTTTAAGAAGCTAACTGCTACCTGTATCGACGTTATATAGGTTAGCATTGTGCCGTGTTTGCGCAACCGTACTCGTATTATCCCCGACCGCTCGCTGTCGATTGAACGCTTTGTCTTTCAGCGGACATTAGTGTAGAGTCACTGCTTCTCTTATTACCCGAGGCTATAAACTGTGGCTATTGGAGATCCCGCTAGAAAAGAGAAAAGAAAGGCTTAAACTGCTCACTAACAGTGCGATAAAATGAAATTCAATTCATTAAAAGTAACCGATACAATATTATACTAATCAGTATTTGATTTAAATATAATAATTAGCATAGCTTGAAAGTTAAAGAAAATCCTATATTTCTCGTTGCTTAGGAATTTTGAGAAAATTTACTGCTACACCACCTAAACTACTAATAAGTTTATTAAGTACTAACTGTTTTCTGCAGCTTCGCAAGCTCCTTTTTAAAATAATGTAAATAACTGATTGATTTGACACTCAGAAGTATCGGTAAAAAAAAACGAATAATATAATGTTCAAAAGTTAAACTAAAACATATTCTTAGAACATACAACCTTTAAAAATATTGCCAACCATTATTTTTACTTACCTAACGTGCTTAGTGTAAAAATGCTTTAAAGCAACGTAGCGTGATATGTTATTAAGAATCATGTTCTGACGTGATATTTTTCCTTCATTGTAAGCCTAACTAGGTTTCTTTGTTGTTTACTCCTCGAAACGCGCCGCTATTGTGCCCCAATTTCAGTCATGTGTGTACCAGAGGGCTGTAGAGATTACGACTTGGATGGAACAAGTTTATTTTCATTACCTTCATACGTGTACGTTCGAATTGATTACAATTGGCTACACAGCACAACAATTTTTTTCGCAAACATTCATGCTCATTGCCACGAGCTATAAATTGTATCTGTTTTGTATCATAAAGTGTCAATTCATTTAACTATCACACAAAGTTTGCAGAGCTTGCTAAATAATCACAAAATGATTTAACCGAGAAATCCGTTGTCTTTTTGTATTGGATACAAGTTTTAGGGACCAGTGTTCAAAAATCTTAAGATAAACAAAGTCAAGTTTTCTCTGACGAACGCAATGGAACACTGTTGTGACATTTCTCCAAGTCGCGCAGTTCCGCCGCGCCGGGCTCCGAACTCCGAACTCTAAACAACTGCCGCGGGACCTAGTTGGAATTACTTCCATGATTTCCTTCGTAACAAACTACAATGTCTAAAATACATACGACGTAGACCGCTCGGCGCTAGTCACTAGGAAATTGGGGCGTCAATTTATAACACTTTTGATAAGATTTGTTGTTTTTATTACTTTTGTAGTGGTACTTTTATTGCGTTGGTCTTCATTTCGTAGATATTTCAGCAAGTAAAAAATAGATTGCGTTAATGTATTTAGGAGTACAATAGAAAAGTAAATCTGCCTGTTTTAGTACCAAAAATTTTTACGATGACAATATAACAACGATTGATGAAGAAACAACTTTTGAAGTCTCGGAAACCGAACAATTCAGTGAATCAATGTGAAACAAAATATATCTTCGGCAAAAAGTACTGAAACTTTTGCATCAATACGTTACGTCATTTTTATATTTTAACTCTTTGGAAGAAATTTATGAGATAAAGCCGCCAATTTAAATTAAGCAAATTAATTTTAGAAAATCGTAATTATGTTTGATAAATTCATTAATTATAATGAAGTGTCTATCTATCCAAGTGACCACTTATAAAGCACCTTACACAACATTCTTTGGTAGAATCTTATCGGAACTTATTATTTCCATGACAAAGTCCTGCCCGTTAAAAAGCAGTGCACAGCACACCCTCGAGCTCTTGGGGCAGCTGAGGTAACGCAAAGCTATTGGTTCAAGCGAATGAGGTTGCCGATGACTCTTGACCTAATTTCATCGGAGCCAGCTTAGGGGTTTGTTGTTTGCAGCCAACAGCCGGTTTTTTATTCGCTCGCTTATAATGACAAAAAAAAGTTGAAAAATATGTTATCCCACAAGACACTCTAAGTGCAATAAACATCCTCAGAAATTTTCATTTATTCTGTCACCGTCACTCTTTATTTTGATTGCATGGTTTTGTTGGATTTAATCATTTAAAGTGTTTTAAAAAGCATGATTAAATAACTGGAAACTGTATCAATGTAATGTACCCCTTATTTCAAGTTTGAATTGATAATAAATAAATTTGACAATATGAGGATAATTCCCAAAATAATTATTTGGAATAATCCAGTTTATTGAAAAAAAGCTTATGGAATATTTGATCTGGCGTGTCGATTCATATATCGCAGAGAAGTGGCACACTCGAACGAAGCTATTTGTCATTGAATATTCAGTTGTAATAATAAATAACAAGTAGAAGCTAACATCTCTGCTATCCGGATCAGACTTAGCATGGATTTGACAGAATTATGTTATGTCTCGGCTGAACATGGATTATATTTAAATACATTTCCATAAACTAGTAGATTTATATAAGTTTTACTTAGGACTGCAGCCAGCAAGTTACCTGCAAACTTACCTTAATCTCTCTGCAAAAAGACTATTTTTGAACAAAAATAGGTAGGTTGATGTGATGGCTACTGTAAATTTTCGTCACTTATCCCCTGAAGGGTCAGTTTAGATTGCAAAGACAAAGTTTTAAGGGGATGTTAACGAAAGGTCTTTCTAATTCTTTTAAATTTCATCAATGTTTCAAGACCCTTGTGGAATGAATTATTTTATTTAGCAAAATTCAATTTCGAAGTTTAAAGTTAGAATCGGTTGTCTGTTTTTTAGGGTTCCGAAAACTGGGATCTCATTACAAACATAAAGTTTCACTTTGTTTTAGCTATAAGCTGTTTTCAGATTTTAATTATCTATAAACAATTATCAATTACTGAAGGCATCTTGCGTCTAGTGTATTTTTTATTATACAAAGTAAGCGGCAATAATAAAAGGTACCTTTTAATTATGTGAAAGGAGTGATGCAGTTCACCATAAGCAAGAATATTGCGCATAATTATTTTTACAAAAATAAAACAAAAGTTTTAAAACAAATCTATTTACCTTCAATTAAATTTTAAAATCTATACAGACTAATATATTATACTATTGATAGGTGGAAGGTGCTATACTTATGTAATTGTAGTTTACTATAAATATTATTCTAGTCCAGTGCCCTCGGTTGACTGTAGGCGACGCACCAGCGACCGGGCTAAAGTGCTTGCACACTTGAGCCGTGCAAGAGGTGCACAGTCTGGAAATAATTACTGCGATCTAAGGAGCGACGACTCAACTTAAGTTTTAAAATAAGATTTCTTGTAGTCTCAGCCTTCCAGTTTCCGCTTTAAAAAAGGAGGGAGATATTTATTTTTGGGATTATAGTACGCGTATGGCTTTTCTTTTATAATGAATCGTACCGCCTTAACTACTATGTTTAATTACTATGTTGTGCCATGTATTATACATATAAACCTTCCTTTTAAATCACTCTGTCTGTTAAAATAAATCGCATCAAAATCCGTTTCATTACAAAGGAACAGACGCGGGAAGCGACTTTATTTTTATACTACGTATTGATATACAAATATTTGGCCCGTTCACCTAATAATGTTACTAATGATTTTGTGGTAGAGAGATAACTATAACCAAAAATTGTACCTAAATAAAGACTAAGATTTACCAACACTTACAATTTTAATAGCACCCTAACATTTTTTTATTTTTTTCAATATTATTATTGAATAATATTTATTTTGAGATTGTTATTAGAAAATCCTAATACGATATAAAAATTTTGCCGAAATATAAAACTTAGCTTAGGGAACATGAACAGAAACGATCAAACCCGGAAACGTACGTCGATTTATTGGACTAAAATGTTTTCCACTGCCATCACAGTGAATAATGTCGCAGATTTCGGCCACAGCTTCCGTCTTTGAACTGTCCTTACACAAAGCTACTACTTTAGCTGCAACTGCTAAATTATACCTACTTATTGCAGTTTCATCCTATATACTAAAAATGTGAAATTTTTTATTCATCTTGTAACAGTGTAATAAATTGCATAATTTACTTAATTGCGTCTGAAAATAAAATAATCGGTGGTTTGTTTCCCATACTTATTAATATTAGAAATGTTCAGTGTCCATGTCAGTTCGTAGTTCGTAGTTGAGTTACTTGTATCTAAGAACATTAGAGAGCGCTACATCAGGCGGTGGCACTATTCCAACACCCTGTAGTCCGGTACAGTACTGTGCACAGTGTTTTAAGCTGCCGCACTAACGACTAATTTAATAGCATTGAAATTTTCTAATTCCTACGATGTTTTTTAAAACCAACAATAATCCTGAAATATTCGTAGTACTCCAGGGAAGGTTTAAAAGCTGAGAAAATATGGCAAAATATTGCGGATATAAAATTGTAAGGCGCGATACGAGACACACCGAGACAGCTAGTTTAATATAAAACTTGCGATATTGCGATATATCTTAAATATTAAATTATCGTGTCACAATATTCGTTCCCGTACTCTTCCGAAACGGCTTGACCGATTCTCATGAAATTTAGTGAGCATGTTGAGTAGGTCTCAGAATCGGCTAACATCTATTTTTCATACCCCTTAAGATTATTTATATGGCAAAACAACGTTTGCCGTTTCAGCTAGTTAAAATACAAGAAATGGATAATAAAGCGCATGCTCAGAGGAACAACAAATATAGCGCGCAATCTTGAGCGTAGCGTTCTAGTATGTCTATGTACGCAATTGTGATGGAATTTATCGCTTCTATAGTGCTACAACATAACGATCAGTTCACTTTGTCGAGGTTGCTTTTCTAAAGTAGAAAGTGTTCTACTACGCGTCTTTGTTCCGATCGTTCTTTAGGGTAAAAGTATTTTCCAAGAGTTAATTTTTCATAGTGCTACGGTTCTTTCTTCGATTGAACTATCGCTCTGATTTTATTTATTTGCAAAAATACCACATTTTGTTAGTATTTTACAAAGAAAAGTTTAGTTAAAGAACCTTATACCTAACAACCCGTCCCTGTTTGCTTGATCTGTCTAATTGTAGGCCTTACCTTACAGGTCCAATATTTAGATTTAATCCTTTCAGGGACCAATATTACAACAAGGAACTATTTCAAACATACTGTTGCACACTAAACAAAGAATTCATATTGACATACATACATACTTTATATGCCATGTTATTATTTTCATGTATTTTTATTCGTGAAATTCATAAACAAAACGTGAAAGAGCTCTTTAATTTTTAACATAAGCCCGGACTCAGTGGGGGCGAGTCTCGTGCGAGTGCTACTCCGCGCCCTCGTGTACTAATGTGGCAAAAGGGTGGCAACACTCGTCTAGGCTACTCTGTTGCAGTGTCTCTCCTACGTGAGAGACCGCATTACATATTCATTACAAAGATGGTCGGAAGCGCTTATTAAATGGAGAGGCCTATAAAACGATTTGGCAACTCCATTGCATCGAGGAAAATATTCAAATGGTTTGCATTCACAGCATAATATCGGAACAAACCAACGAGAGTAAGATCTGTATAAGGAAATAGATGCTCGCAGTTGTGTATTCGTTTCTCGGCAGGTGCGGTCATTGGTATGGTATGTAGAATTAGTTTTAATATGTTTTGAGATCCGTATAAAAAAAACCTTTTTATTTTTTAAATAATAATCAAAGCATAAAACTACAAACACACCAACATTCATAGGTATCATTTTGTGAGTACATACATAATGATATGTTTAGGTATTTATTAGTGCCTGATTATTGCAGTTTTTTTTTCCTTTTATGTATGCAAAGAGATAGTAAATCAATCTTAAAACTTTTCCCTCAAAATCTCAGTTTTCAGTTTTTCCTTATTGCGAAGCGCTTTAGTACTACAATGGAAGCGATTTGGGTATTCAAAGAAGGGTGCCGACTATTGTTCAGGTAATTGCGAGTTTGCCTATCTACTATGGAATTTGTTCCCGAGCTGAATCGACTTGATTAATATTCATTCCTACATCTATTTATATTATCATAAGCCTATAAAATTTGTAAGCGTCTTCGGTAAAATCTTTATTTACAAAATCTATTCCATTACTGTTTGGCAACACAAATTTATGTTTTTCTACTTTTATTTTATATACTACACTATTTATATACTACTGGCAACACTCTCTTCTCCTCAAACTGCGATACTGTGAAAGTGCTATCTGTTTAATAAATTCATTAACATTAGTAAAATCGTATTATTCACGAACAGATACATCAAAAATAGACAAGGTATTTTATGCTATACAGTTTAATAGTTAACTAGTCGTACCAGCGAACTTCGTACCGCCTACCAATCACTATCTTGTGCACACGTTATACCTATAAACCTTCCTTTTGAATCTATTAAATAAAAAAACCCGTTAAAATCCGTTGCATAATTTTTAAAGATTTAAGCATACATAGGGACAGACGCGGGAAACAACATCTATCTATATATAAAATTCTTTCGTTACTGACTGACTGACTGACAGACAACGCAGAGCCAAAACTACTGGTCGTAGCGGGCTAAAATTTTGCACGTGAAATCCTTGGGGAGTGTAGGGGTGCACTAAGGAATCATTTCCCGAAATTACCATGGAAACAGGAAAAACTGGATTTTTGATTTTATGAGAAATCGGGTGAAACCGCGAGGCAGCCTCTAGTTTAATACTATGTATTGATTTGATTAACATAACAAGTGATTCTTAATGTTTTGTTAATACTTATTACTTTTAGGTAAATATTTTTTAAGGTTTACTAGGATAATAATTACAATTGTTTATTAGGTAGTATCAGCTTTTCTTTATTTGGGTAACCTTTGTATTCTCATAAAAAAATAGTAGTAGACTTTAGGCTGGTACTGCTTCAGCAATTATATTTTAATTATTATTAAAATATCTATCTTATCAACTAAAAAAAGAACATCATCATTTTATTCGCCTAAGAAAATTGCTCAAAGTAACCAAGTCACCACACTGAAAGCAAACAAACATTTTCCATAATATAGAGCAAACAGTATTAGCGGATAAGTAACTACACTCAAAACAGCAGCCGTGGGTTGTTGTTGTTTCTACACCCGACACTGAGTGATCGGGTCTTGTTTAGAACCATGAAACACAATCTTTTTTAAGGCTTTCATTGTGAAGAAAGGACCAAGGATAGTGGGTCTACATGAGAGTAAAAACTCGGGATCTTAATTAGTTTATCTCCGCTACGTACAGGTATCTCTAGTTATTACAGGTAATCACAATCGGTTCGTCGTCTTCAAATGATAAAATGATTCAGAAGTAATTGTTAAAAAATACTCAAGGAACTTTGATATTAATAAAATTAGCAGGAATGTTGTGATAATAGATATTAAGAGGCTATTACTCAAAATGAGCATGGTAAAGTTAACGCGGAGTTTGAAATTAATTAATATATCTTTTAGGAGTTGAGAGCGCCCATTATGCGTAAAGACAATAAGTCACGGCATGATTAATGTATTTGTTCATCTATTTGGAATAATAATTATCGAAGTTGCCGACAATATCGAGCTAGCAGCTTCATTTTCATAATTGGTAAATTTGATTCTTATTCAGTTAAGGAGTTAGGGAGCAAAACGGTGGATACTATAGCTTAAATCAAAAATATGCGTCTTTGACTACCTAGATAAACTTGCTTAGAATTTTGAAGGCTCTGTTGTGTAGCTTTTAGGATAATGATCTTAGAAGATATTAAGTTTTTTTTTTCGAGATTGGCGCTAATATCGCGTTTAGCGCACTCTTCAATGATACATAACAAAGAGATATTTTTAACTTTAAAGTAAAACAGTGATTAGAAGCTCTTCAAGATTTTTAACACTTTTTTGCCCGCGGTTTTGTATTATTATTAATTTATACAAACTTTAATCCCATATTTTATCCCCTAGGAGTGGAATTTATCGAAAAACTTTCTTAGGGGATGCCTACGTCATAGAAGCTTTATAAATCTCAGCCCGGTCAGTTTAAAAATGGAAATGTTTCATACAAACTTTCATCCCCTATTTTATCCCCTTGGGGGTAGAATCGATCAAAATCCTTTCTTAGCGGATGCCTACGTCATAATATCTACTTGCATGCCTATTTTCAGCCCGATCCGTCCAGTGGATTGGGCTGTGCGTTGATAGATCACAATGTCAGTCAGTCCGTCACCTTTGAGTTTTATATATTTAGATTTTTGTCTTTACATATCTTGTATGCATGAGATGAGAACGCAGGTGGGCAGGTTGATTTTCTGGCTATCGTACCTGTCTGTAAAATGATGAATAGATTAACAAGTACCATAAACTAAAAGTCGGTCTCTTTATGGTATTAACAGACTCTTGTACGCCAAATAAGATAAGTTTTAAAATAAAATACCAACCAACATGATGCATTATATAGCTAACCGCATTTTATTAAACATTCCACCGTTCCATATTTGTTTTCCCTAAAGTGGTATGAAATTTTCCCCCTTGCTGCGCGAAGCTCTTGTTTACTCATGTGATTTCCTATCTCTTTCCCTGAAGTAATACAGTTTACAGTATTCTACCTACACGTCAAAACACCTCTGGGATCACTTTAATAAAGTATTTTATTTATGTGCAGTGATGTTCGTTTTACAGTAAAGGTCTAGTTTCATTGAGACATCGTCACTGACATTCGTTGCGTTAATTAATACGCTATTGATGAAAAAATAAAAAAAAGAAAGTCCTTTAGTCAAAAAACTATGCTATCAGAACTGGTTCTAACAAAACAAATACCTACATAATGTTTTCACTAACGCAGTTACAAAATTATAAATAATAAAGATAAAATGATTTTATAAATCAGGTGTTACAGAAAGATCCGTTGATTGTATTGTATAGCAGTACATCACTAGCTCTGGATCGCGGGACCGTGCCTCACGCGATGCGGCATCGTCGCCGACGCCTCGCTGTCACGCAACTTGAAGTATTAAAGTACTATTTGGACTGCTATATTATTGTGTAAACCACCGAAATATACAGTTAGCTGTCACACAAATTCGGCAACCACCTGCACAAAACACCGAAAACGTCTCATCGCGACACTACGCTTAATTCTGGAACTACGATACCATGGTTTGTGTCGGTCCGAAAATAAACAATAGTCGAAATTATTACTTGAATACAAAACAATACATAAAGACGGCTGTTTTTACGTAATACCTACTTTGTTTTCCTTTTTATAAGGTGAAGAACTGCATATTTACTCACTGAGATCACCCTCTTAAGTAGAGACTAGTTTTTTTTTATTATTAAATTCTTTATGAACTTACAAGAAAATGCACTTTATTGCAAACAAACTGCAATAAATTGTAAGGAATTTGCGATTTCGAAAATCGAACCATTACTTAGTTATCATTGAAAATCACAATTGTGGCCAGTACAGTACGTACAGTGGCCTGGACGTAGCTTGCGTAGTCGCCCACCGGTAAGTATTTTATTAGATTTTAACCCAAGTTTTAATAACTAAAGTGACAGGATGAGTAAATTTATTTCCACGTTACTATACGCTACTTCCACGCGGGATATAATCCACTGCTTAAAGTTTATTTTGTTATCCCTAAAGAATCACTCAGTTTTGTAAAATTCATGAGATTAAAATTCGAAAAACACTATGTAACGTTGGTGGGACTAAGTTTTAAAAATATCTATAAATTATGGTCCTTTTACTTAAATGTAGTTTAAGGAAATACATTTCCGCGCTTGTATGCTGAAGGTAACGTAAGCAATTTAGTAAGTACAAGAGTTTTTTTTTTTAATTTATCGAGTTCATTGTATACTGTTTTACTATTATCAAAAAAACGTAAACCTATATCTAAGAACATGGCTCTGAATTATTAGCAAGCCTCCTTGCTTCCTTCGGACCCCGGCCGGACTCGATTGAGGCAGAAGGCAAAGATAGCCAATAAAGGATCCGAATGTTGGGGTCAGAATGGAGTGTCAAGTCCTTTGGTGTTAATAGCCTAATTCTTTTTACGACTACCGCCACCAGCCGGAGGGCAAATACTTAAATCTGGGCGGACGAAATTGGTTGGCGATTTGAGATTTATTGCGAGTTTCGGTCTCGGGTCTTTTTCTCGGAAGTTTACAGTTTATCGCCCGATTACGTTTAAGTAATTAAAATATGAAACGGCCTGTTCAGTACCGTTGTTGTTGGGAAAATAAATGAACGCAAAATCAAATTAGAACAGTCTAACTTTTACGAAATGACTTGACTATTAAATACAGTATTTGAAGAGTAACTTTAATATTCGCCTTAGAACAATACTTACTTACAACATTTTAAACTTAGTAGCCAAAAAGTTTCAGTGCCTTTAAAGGCTTAAGCCTTGACCTAAAAATGCGATTACAGATTCAGGTGGGGCCGCTCAGCCCTCAAGGTGAGAGGGTTATTTTGAATTTTTTTTTACCTATTTAACATGAAATCTTATTTTTAATCACGACCTCCTCGATGAAACAAGCAAGTATGTGAAAAGCTTTTTTGTCCTCTTTTGCAATTATACTCAAACACAAAATGTCTTTGTATATCACCTAAGACTGTTTTTGGTACAAGCACCTATTAGTGTAAGTAAAGACTGGATTACTTATATAAACTCTTAACTACCGCTCCCAACGTAATAAGGAAGGCGCGGAACACGATACGTGCCAAGTTGCCAACTTTTAAAAGCAAAGGTGCTGCCAAGTTAATACTTTGCGGAGTTTACTAAGAAGGTAGGTCACTTCGGACCGGATAGACAAGTCGCAAACGTCAACTTTAGATCACTAATCACTAAATTTAAGAAGCTTGTAGCCGCTACAGTTTGAACAAAATCATTACTTCTAACTAATCTCTCTCTATAAGTATTCAAAGTTTTTTCTCGTAGCTCGAATTTTTTAAGTATTTCAACTGTATCCTAGGTAGGTATTTCTATCTATGTATTATACAGGGTTACTGGTAAGTAGACCAGACCATTTCACAATGTTATAGTAGGGGTCATTACCAATAATTTTCAGAGATGTGACTTATCTAAGATAAAAGTATCTTAAATACAGATACAAGATACAAAATACGTATCTTCAATCTTGTATCTAGATACTTTTTTTAAAATGCATTTTGTATCTGGTATTTAAATACTTTTGTTAGGTATCTTAGTATCTTGAAGATACTTTGTTTGCAAAATACTTTTAGATTGGATTATGAGGGTGTGTTTGTGCATGGCGTTTTAATTTTTTCTTGTTCAGAGGAGAAAAAAAAATTGTTTCTTTGTATCTGTCGTAGCAAGATTTGATAATTAGGTTTTTTGCGAAAAAAACTAGGGATTTAGCGAAAACACGGATAATTTGAAACCTGCCTTAACTCTGATTGGCTAGATCATTCTTGTTCTCTGTAGCGTCAAAGGATATGTTAACGAACCAACCAGAATAAGAGTTTACCAGCAAGCAATAATCTAGCCAATCAGAGTTAAGGAATGTTTCAAAGTTTTTAATTATACTATTTTTTGCGAAAAAACTGGTTTATGTCAGGATGATTGAAAAAAAGTAATGCTTATATCAAATTCCGGGTTTTCGAAAAATACCTAGTTTTTTTGTGCAAAAAACCTAATTATCAAATCTTACTACGACATATCGAATAAACTCTGTCCATACCTAACTAGACCGATATTTAAAAAAAAAACATTAGAATCCTGAATTATTACTGACTAGCCTTCCCGGCGAACTTCGTATCGTGCCTCACACACAATTTTACATGGAAAAAATTAAATGTCGTTTTAACTAACTTCCCCTCCGTTTTCCATATTTTCTCACCTTTAAACCTTCCCTGGACTAGAACGAACATTTCAAAACCAAAATCAACTAAATCGTCCCGGCCGTTCTCGAGTTTTAGCGAGACTAACGAACCACGATATTTTTTCATAGATATATAGTAGAAGGAGATAGATCAATTAACAAAGCCTATATAATAGAGTCTATTCAATAGACTTTAGATAAATTAGCGATAGGCTTTAATTATGTAAATGTTAATATTTATTTATTGTTTTATGTAATAGTTGATACTAGTGCTTGTGCTATTTTGAATTTATGCGAATATTCTATTATATTATTATTATACTATTATTATTTATTATTATACTAATAATATGTTCATCAGGGGTAATGTAGGATTCATAAGATTAAAAAATAAAACGGTCCGGTAGTTATGAGCCCATTTGATGCAAACGAACACAAACATTGTGTAAACTTACATTGTAGGGCGGTACAAAGTTCGGCGTGCTAGCTTGTTTTATACAGGGTGTCCGGGGAAGTTATAACATAATTTTAAGGGTGTATTCTATGATCAATTTCATCTACAAAAACACCCCATAAGAGGGGTCGCAGCCTCACCCCCCCCTCTCAGTATCATGTTTTTAAGTTTTTTGGCATAAGTCAACCCCGTCTATTTTAAAATTCACAGTTAAAGATCAGAGGCTCTCGGAAGCTTCATTAAGGTCATGATCGAAGGCTTAGTAGTTAGGCTACCTAAGTTACTAACAAAATAACCAAGTATTGCCTTTACTTTTTTTTTAAAAGTGGCTGAAACAAAAAAAAAATTGTGCATTTTTTTACGGTTTTTCAAAATTACCACAAAAAATGCAAGTGTTTTTTTTTTTTGTGTTTTATTTTCTTATCTTTTGAGTTGTTCTCCAAAATGGTTCTAGACTTATTTCTTTACGTCTATTACTATTACTTTAGAAATTATCAACTACCAAAAAGACCCTTAGTTTAGTTTAGTTTACGGGCGAATTTCCGCAATTTGACAGCTATCGTGCCTATTTTGCGTGAAAAAGGGGTAGCGCTACTCTAACCACCCCAGCTCCTCCACGAAGCTCAGCAACGCTTTCACGTTGCCTACTGCCTCGCGTACGGTGCTTGGGAACCCTAGGTACTTACGTCTGTATACTTCTACCTGTTTGCAGTCTAGTAGAATGTGTTTGGTAGTTTCGTCCGCCTCCATGCAAGCCCTACACGTAGGACTGTCAGTGATGCCTAGAGTAAACATATGTTTATTAAGAGTGTTGTGCCCGGTCAGTAAACCTACATACTTCCTAAGTTGGGGTTTATTAAGCCTCAAGATGTTGGCTGTAAGTTTATTGTCCAGCGTTGGTATTATTTCTTTAAAATGTTTGCATGTGTTGGTGCTTTCCCAGTTATCCTGGTGCAGAGCCCTGATACGCTTTCTCATTTGGTTGCGCAGCCAACCGAATGGTAGGGGTACTATAGGTTCAGGCCCATGCGGAGGTGTGTCTCAGCCTCTTCGGGCCAGTTCGTCCGCCGCATCGTTTCCTCTTGAGCCGCTGTGTCCTTTTATCCATTGTAGAGTGATGGAATTGCTATTTCCACACGCGCTAGTCAGCTGTTGATGACACTCATGTATCAGTCCAGAGTTGATCTTATCACTCTTTAGTGCTTGGAGTACTGACATACTGTCTGATAGTATCTTTATGTTTATGTCCTTTACATGTCTTCTTTGGATCGCATTTGCAGCCTCTATAATGCCCAAGCATTCTGCTTGAAAGACAGTGTTATGTTTTCCTAATGGTTTTGAGATGTGTATGTTGAGATCTTCTGAGAATACTCCACATCCTGTTCCTGAGTTGGTTTTAGATCCATCTGTAAAAATTCTTAGGTTCGCTTCCCTTAATCCTTCATTTTGATCCTCTGATAATGAAATATATATAAAAAGACCCTTGGCTTTCACCTTTTAATTTAAGATTTCAGTTTAACCCATTTAAAAAAAAAAGTCAATATTTAATTAATTTGTTAGTTATTTAGGTAGCCTACCTACTTAGCCTTCGATCAAGACCTAAATTAAGAGTCCTTTTACGCATACAGTGGCGCCACTCTAACTGTAACACAAAAAATAAAAAATGTATTTGCATTTTTTTGTGGTAACTTTGATTAACCGTACAAAATGCAAGAATTTTTTTTTTGCTTCAACCACATTAAAAAAAAAGTAAAGGCAATACTTGGTTATTTTGGTAGTAACTTAGGTAGCCTGACTACTTAGCCTTCGATCGAGTACTTAATGAAGCTTCTCTGATCCTTAGATCTTTAACTGTGAATTTAAAAGTAAGAGAGGACGACTTTTGCAAAAAAAAACATCATACGGAGGGCCGGGTTTAGGCTGCGACCCCACATTTGGGGTGTTTTCGTCGATAAAATTGATCATAGAATAAATACACCCTTAAAATTATGTTATAACTTTCCCGGACACACTGTATAATTTTGTTTGTCTAATATACGAAATGAACGCGATTTACTCTTTAAAAAAACTCATAAAAAAAGTTATGTAAAAAGTATTTTATCTATAAAAAAGTATCTTCAAGATACGTATTTTGTATCTTGTATTTCAGATACTATTTTAGAAAGGTATTTGCATCTGGTATCTGAAATACTTATTTAAAAAGGTATTTGTATCTTGTATTCAGATACTTTATTCAAGGTATCTTGTACATCTCTGATAATTTTAGCCCTCAGGTAACCAGGTCAAAACCCAACCGTTTTCGAGTTATTGAACTTTTTAGTTTTTTTCATAATATCGTCACCTTGGGAACATTTTTTTAAATAAAATTAAAATGTTCAAGTATTAGGATGTTTCTTTTAATGCTAATCTAATCCTTAATAAATTATTTAAATAAAAAATACTTAAATTAAAAAAAAAACTTTGATAATATGAGTTTTATAGCCCTATCAACTGCAAATTTATTTTTTATTTAAATTATGGTATTTTTTTCAGTGGCATTTTGTCAAGAAATTCACCTAGGATTTTTATCGGCAGATTATCCAAAAAACATCTACGTCTTCTAAGCTATCCAAAATGCTAGCATAGTTGGGTCAAACATGCATTATCTTCTGAGTAAATCTACACCAAAGGGGTCAAGTCGTAGAATTCGAATTAGAGAAATTTCATGATTTGATTAATAAAAAGTTATGAATCGAATGAAATATCTTGTAAATAGAAAAAAAAGTATTTACTATTGATGTTCCACATGACCACCTTAATTCCTGGCACACACCCTCATTCTTCCTCACAAACCAGCTTTCCTCAGAAAGGAAAGCTGGTTTGTGCATGAAAGCATTTTGGATAGCTTAGAAGACGTAGATGTTTTTTGGATAATCTGCCGATAAAAATCCTAGGTGAATTTCTTGAAAAAATGCCACTGAAAAAAATACCATAATTAAAATAAAAAATAAATTTGCAGCTGAGAGGTCTATAAAACTCATCAACTTAAGTATTTTTTATTGAAATAATTTATTAAGGATTAGATTAGCATTAAAAGAAACATCCTAATACTTGAACATGTTCTCAAGGTGACAATATTATGAAAAAAACTAAAAAGTTCAATAACTTGAAAACGGTTGGGTTTTGACCTGGGTACCTGAAGGCTAAAATGATTGGTAATGACCCCTACTATCACCTCCTGAAACGGTCTGGTCTACTTACAAGTAACCCTTTTTTTTTTTTTTTTTTTAGGCGGGGAAACTCCTAACGAGTACCCTAAGTATGTGGGGTTCGCACCCACTAAAACCCCACCGGTGTCCATCTCGGCTGTTGGCAAAGGGGTCACGCACGGGTGATCTTTCGATCGTTATGTTCAACTCCGCGACACTTACCAGTAACCCTGTATAATGGGTGCTAAAAATGCTCTATGCTTGAAATTCCTAACTAAGTATGTTAACTTGCGACTAACCCAAAGGGTTTAAAGTTTCTTCTCGATACGTGTGATACGTGATTTTTTTACTTTACTTTGAGGAAATGTGAAAAAAAATCTAGTTTTTATATTTTTTTACTTTACTTTGAGGAAAATTTAAAATCCATGAAATTTTTACGTTTTATAAAAGATCATGCGGAATCTCTACACCAAACTTGACAGCTAATAACAGAGTTAATGTGTGTAAATCCGGTAATATACATCACATTATATAACAAAACCTCTAACACACAGCTTGTACAGAAAGACAGAAATTGCAACATTCAAAAGACATTCCGTTTCAACATTTTACAAATTGTCTGAAAAATTTACCTTCGCGAGCATTTCCCTAGCAAAATTGCACTATGAAATAGGACGAAGAAAGCGCGTCTATTATGTAAACGACGTCTACTGGGGCGTTGCAAAGCGGCTATGTGACGGCAAAATGTGCGAGAAAGACGCATGTAGTAAAAATCCCGCAGCCCTATTTATACGCATTAAAGTTTAATATAGTAGGACACGGTCAGTTTGGCGAGTCTCGCTTTCGGTGTGTTGAGTGAAAAGCAACTTCGACCGTGAAGGGCTCCTAGGCGAAGTGTCCGCGTCTAATTAGAGGCACGGTGGAGGGAGGGCCATAGGCGCTCGAAATGCGGTTTAAATTCTATTTTAGAATGATTTTCATGAAATAATTTAATTTAAGTAGGTAATAATATGCTCAAATGAGGTACGCGCTTTTAATGCTGCTACAGCTAAACATCGCTGCTACCGATAAACAATTATAATACCTAATATTAATTAAGGTACCGAGCAGTATGATAGAAAGATATAATAAATATTTTTCGTTTGGTAAAGCGCCATCTGTTGTCGAATAGCAATCTACAGACTTTAAGATTAAGACTAGAGTATAGATAAAAAAAATTGTGCTTCTTTAGTCTATAATAAGGAGCTTTGAGTTTTTTGAATTAATTGTAAGTAGTATAGTTTTGCTTAAGCTGAGAAACTAATATTGATAATATAAAACCATATTTTAATTTCGCAATTGCCCATTGTGTCCTTTTTTAAACCAACGTAAAGGCAACATAGAACTTCTTAAAAACGCAGAATGTTAAAATTATTTATGATAGTATTTTTCACGTTTTATTAGAGTAGAGCCGGGCCTAAGAAGTTCGACCGCTAAAAAACAATAAATAACCTCTATTGTTATAGGCGTCGGATACAAAGAAGTCGTTTCTTTTGTGCCGCTGACAAAGAGACTGTTCAAGGACATGTGTCGTTCGACTTGAAGGCTGGATGTTTGGAGGGCCTCAGCCTTCAATGACTTGAAATAAAGTAGCGCGATTCAAAAGTGTCTGGCCCTACGTTGGGCGCCAAATCATGCCGTTTGACGTCAAGTGTGTGCTTTGTTATTTCGTACCTCAGATTCTTGCAAGCGAGCAATGTTAACTTCATCGTGGTTCACTTAACCATTGATAGATGGCGGTGGGCGATGTAAGCTTCAACAAACAAAAATTTCAGTTTTGACTGAGAATAACTATAAGTATGTGTACTAAATTTGTGTTTAAGATAGTATGAAATTATATAATAATATATTTATAATGACATTAAAATATATTTTTGCATGTTTTATTTTACTTTTGTTCTGCTTACTATGCACAATATTTCTAAGTCTGCATGTGTGATTGAAATTGAATACTTTTTGGAACTTATTACAAAATGAGTATACTCACTACTTTACTTAAAACCAAGGCCACACGATTTAGTTATGCAGGCAGCACTCAAGTTTGACATTGAAATTAATCTGATTGAGTATGATTAGCGTGCTAGCAGGAATGGCAACCTAGGGCAATAATCGTTGGGGTTATGTCACGACCGGCGGCGGGCGGCGGCCGCGGCAGTCACCGCCCGGCTGCCATCTAGCGCGCGTGTCGGTTCCACCCATCCTTTACCCTCTAAACTCCGTTACATAACCGTATTCTTAACTGAAAACCATAGAAATAAGGCTTAACTCTGTGATAAATTTAAAAATCATCGCACATTTTACAAGCTTAGTCTTTTAAGTAACTAGTTACGTAAGCTGCCGTCCACTAAGCTTCGCATGCCACCGCTTTTGTGATATTCGGTTGTGATAACTTTTTTAGGCTAGCTTCTTGCTTACATTGTTGTATAGTTAGTTTGAATCTAAGTCTTAGTAATAATCTGTAACGGAGTTATCCCTGTCACTTGTTGATCCCGGTGCGTCTGTTCCCTGATCCTATCCTGACCAGCCCGGGCGGTGCTGTATCCGCGGGGCGCAAGTCTTGCAAGTAGTATGCGCGTGTAGAGGCCGCGAGTCTGGCACGACACGGCTTCGCGCGGCTGGTGGCGGCCCGCCACGCCATCTGGCGGCTGCGGCGCTCGGGCTCGCAGCCAGCTCAGGACAACAATGATCATGAACATACCAACCACCTGTACGTTCCTTCTCTATCTTTTCACTCTGTGTCTTGCTTTCTTTTTTCTTTGTCTTGTACGCTGCATCTGTTATACCCATAGCGCGTCACACATTTTACTCAGAGTATTAAGTATTTTAATAAGTAAAACTTGCCAGGGATGAGCGAGCTAATATACATTTTAAAACAAACTTATTCACTCTGAAATTAGTAAAATATAATTAAAGACATTCATATGTTTTTTATTGAAATAATCCCAGGTACACAGCATATAAAGCCACTAAAAGTAAGATCACATTTACTACTTGCTACATTATGAAGACAAACTGAAATTAAAACTGCGCTTAAACAGACTGAAATTAAAACTGCGGTCCAAATTACACGTCCGCCATAAAAAGCGACATCACGAATAAAATAAAATATATGATCAAACGAACTTCTCAAGTGAAGTTCGATCAATATTATATGAGTGGTTTCATTTGAAGATATAAATCATTTCACTAGGTAGTCCTTTCACCTACAAGGCAACATTCGCACGTTCTTACAAATAACTATTAGTCGATCGATTTAATCGATATCGATTACTCGATTAATTTGAAATTTACCCATGCTCCCATCCCTACCACTCTACGCGCCCATCACTAGCAGCGTCCGCCAAGCCTGTCATTCTTTTTAGAGATAGTTTTCTGCTCAGTTTTCTGGCATAAATTACGTCGTTTATTGACTTTTTTGACAAAACTCGGGATTTGGGTAGGGAGGGTGATTTATATCTTCAAATGAAACCACTCATATAATATTGATCGAACTTCACTTGAGAAGTTCGTTTGATCATATATTATATTTCGTGGTTTCATTTTCGATATAAATCATTTCACTAGGTAGATGTTTAGAGACATTGTTTTGTCTATATTTTTTCATGATAATGAAACAATATTAATTAAAAAGATGTAATTTTGGCTAGTTTTATTTGAACTCTTAGTATAGGTACCTACAAATATTATTAAATAATATTACTCATCTTATTAGTTAAAAACACTATATTTTAACATATAAAAGTAATCATTATAGTTAGTTTATAGAGTACTTCAAAGTTTAACATTGCGTAGTTACTTAGGTAATTACTTGGTAGGTAGGTACTCAGCTACATTATTTATAACATACTTATATACTTATTGTATATTTTTTAATGAACTAATTTGGTCAGAGATTTAATAAAAAATTGATAATCAATCATCATAGGACATTGATAAATTTAGCAAACTTGTTAGAGGTAGAGGTCCAGGCGGCCGTCTTTTGATCTGATCAAGATTGACGCCGGTAGCATGAGCAGCCGATGTGGCGGCGGCGTGTCGCGTGCTGCTGTGTGTGCCGTACACCGCAAGGATCTGCCTGATCCACATGCTTATTGACTATGCTGTTGTGTTCCTGTGAGGACGTTACGCTTCACAGTTATTAAGAGGTGATTGGCTTATTTAGGTCTGATTTATTTAGTTAAGGTTATATAACCGTCTTATATATAGACGGATTCACCGTAAGATAAAGTAAAACTAACAATGGTGGATAGCTTTTGATTGCATTTAGCGCCTATAGTTTTGATAAAATTTTCATTTACTTTATGATTCTAATGCCATTGCTATTTTTATTTATAATAATCTGTTATTTAGAGAAAGACTTTCAACCATGTGTGCTGTAGGCTGTAGATAATGTTAGTAAAGCTACTTTTGTCTAGGATAAGTTCATTCTTGTTTGGTATACATTTTTAGAGATTTTTGAGAACCAATTGTGGATACTTACCAAGTACCTGTGTACTTTGGTGGATTGGGTATTAGTTTATAACATCTTTAAGGAAGGCGCTGATGCAATCATCCGAAGAAATATTTCTGCCTAAAAGCAGAGATAAAGCGATGGCTCTTATGATGATGCCCTGTGAATCCTGTGATGCGTCTTTTTCGAAGACGTTGGAGGGAAAAGTAATTACACTAAAAACAGAACATTCGAAAGAATCTAATTTAATCATAGTATTGAATAACATTATATTGATATTGTTGAATAGTAATATTAGAAAGTGAGGCTAGTATAAGATGCTGATGAGATGCTGTTGAGGGGATAATGAGACCTGGCATTGCCTGCTCGAGCATACTGCGGCACTCAGGGTAAACGTGAGTAGGAGAGGGTGACGGTCCCTGTTAGTAGACAACATAGGTTTTCGTCACGCCCTCAAGTGATTATTACGAAATAACTATATATCAATCAATGGAGGATAACAGGCAGGTCTAGAAGTACTAGAAGGGAATACTAGAATACTGGTCGTTTCGTCCTCAGTAATTTTTTGTAGGCCGTTAAGAAAAACGGAAAATGAAGGATCGGTATAGAAAAAATATGCATCTGCCCCTTTGTAGCATCTGGGTCTTGTTTCAAAGAAAAGTATTTCTTAAGTTTTGCGCTAGAATGTTTGAAAAGCATCTTTAAATGAAATCTTCGATCTGCCTCTTAATTATATTTCGTGTAATATAGAATGCTAAATGCTAATAGCTAGATTTTTCGCTTCTCGAACCAAGGCCAAATATATCTGGTAAGTTAATTGAAATTAGGAAATTGTATGCAACTTCGTGTCGTAATGTAGCTAATTGCTAATGCTAATGTTATCTACCCATAATAAAAATTAACAAATTGTTTAAGTTTCGGGGCATCTAAGGCTTAGTATATTGCTAATAATACGACATATAATTACTATAGTAAGTTTGAGTTACGCCTTTACGACTCGAGTCCGTGTTAACTTATGAATCATATTTTTGTGTTTAAATGAAATTTTAAAAGCTTTTAATATTATTATCTCATCAATTCAGGTCCTGTAAAATAATTATCATAGTATTCTCTGAATAGAAGGTAGGTAGAAGGTACCTGTACCTTTGCCTTTTAAGTATTTTTGGTTTCAACCAGCCTTTTGTAATGCTGCGCTAGCGGACATTAGGATGCCAATCATTTGTGAAAATTCTCTGATTGTAACAGGTGGTAGTTGAGAACACTTCAGAACCAATTCTATTATTTTATTACGTTTATGGCTTGTAAGTGATAAAGTCATATTTAAGTCATCTACTTACTTAAATCCTGAAAATTTGTAATTATTTTGTGGCTATAAGCTACTATTTTCATAGTTTATAATAAAGCCCAAGCACTCGAGTGATTTGAGTGTAAACCTAACTTTATTTAAAAATTCCATGTAACTACGGTCTATGTAAAGGATATCGTCACATACAAAAATTTACCAATTTTTGACCAAATGAACGCAAGTGACCTACGACCCCTTCTTTAATCTTAGTAAAAGTTCTAGGCGCTATCGTGAGCCAATAAGATAAGGCATTGAGTTGAAATCATAGGTGGATAACAAGATTCTGTGTGTTCACATCCTTAAACAGGAAACGTAGGTAAGTACTTACGATAGTTTTAAGCGACAGAAATAAAAAGTTACGAGACATTTTAGGTCAATAGATGCCATGTAATAATAGCTTGCATGCTGTTCTGCCATTTCGAAATGAAGTTTAGTTACTTACAAATTTATTTAACAGTTTTAGGTTAAAATGAAATCTCTTACCTCCATTTGAATTGGTGTCAAAAAGGTTTTAGATACGATTTCTAGCAAATTATTAGTTGCGATTGACATTTCTTGTTGTTACTGTGCTAACCATGTTACAACAGGAACATATTATTGCTCAAGTGGAAAATTAGAAAAAGATTTAATTATTTTGTTACAAATCCAATTAAGGATACCTTTATTGTTTGTGATATACAATACAACCAACACATTTTAAAAATATTGTACTGCATTCTGCCAGAATGGTGGTTGAGCACGTGGCCTGATTTGGGTCGTTCTCTAAACGTGCGACTGCGTCGGTATATGGGTCGTTGTAATTTGGAACTTGACGAGTGGTATCTTCGTACTCTGGCCCTGGCACGCCCCCCCCCTTGTTTTTCGCAAAGCGAGGAGGGCCTGAGTTTTTCTGAAACTGCGGCCAAGCTGTGCCCGTGGAGCTCGTAGAGGCGGCTGTGTTGTGTAAGCAACAGTATTTCTGGGAAGACTACTGTCTTCCTGATTTGAAGGCATTGCTGTTCAATTTTGAAGCTTAATTTAATTTTCTCTAAAATTTGGCACCGAACAGTGCTTCATCTCGTTTACTGTACTGAAAGATATTCAAAAACGTCTTGGTAGACCTGGTGCGGTCTTTTAAATGCGAGCTTGTGTCTCCGAGCTATAAAGGTCGCATGAACTACGGGAGCCCTCGCTTAGAATCTTGATTGCCTCTATTTTATATCTTGAGTTAGGAGAATGGCCATGGCCCTACTCCCCGATGTGATGTGAAGTCAGTCCAAGTTGAGATGAGAGTATTTTAGTATTTAGCTTTGAGGCTTGAACCAATATGTAGTTGCTAGGTATAGTATATTGCTGAAGGATTTTTTCCTTGACTTCTCTAGCCATTTGAGAGAGATTATCGTAGATTCAATCACACAACTTTAGTTCATCATCCAGGGCTTCGCCCAGGGTTAATAAAATTTATGGGTCCAGTTCCGGAAATTTAAACTTTGCCTCAGGGTCCGAGTTCAATTGGTTGTTGTAACCGCTACTAGTTCCAATAAGGAAGTTATTGCTGGTGCTTGGATCTGTTTTTGGTGACGGTATTGAAAGTGGTCACTGTTGGGGCAGTGGTGGCAATTGGCACTTGGTATGTCGCCATCATGATTTTTGGTGATTCAGTCTCATTTAGACCTGATCATGGGTTGTAGGGAATAGTTTCGGCTAGAAATATATCCTCATATTCGAATGATATTTGCTCTGGGCACATTCCTTAAATTGTAAAGGCGTTTCGCCTACTGGAATAAGAAGAAAAAAGAAAATTATGCTTTTTATATTTTTATACTTACATAAAAAATTATGATTATTTTTGCATTTTGCCGCGTTCCTATTGGAATCTATGGCAGTATGGTAGCCTGGTTCATATTTGAATCTATGGCTTTGCAAATAAAATTATTTTAATGATAAAAACTGATGTACAGTTTTGAATTTTGCCGCGTTCCTATTGGAATCTATGGCAGTATGGCAGCCTGGTTCTTGTTCGAATCTATGGCTTTGCAAAAATATTTCTTTTACACTTTTTAAATGTAAGTTTATGCAGAATTTCAATTCGAAATTTCTGTCTAAAAATTATTTTTTTTTTTTTTTTTTGAAGGTAGGTAAGCAGATGAACTTACCGTAACATTAGACATTGTCTCTCGATTTATAGTATGAGGATAATGAAATCCATCAAAGTTGAAGTAACTCACTTAATTTTTTGTTAAAAATTTGAAAAGATTTCGGTATCTTGAAAAATTTATTTTTTGCGAACAAGATCCGAACGCGTGCTTTCGTTGCCTCGCACGGAAAAAGAATGACAGGCTTGGCGGACGCTGCTAGTGATGGGCGCGTAGAGTGGTAGGGATGGGAGCATGGGTAAATTTCAAATTAATCGAGTAATCGATATCGATTAAATCGATCGACTAATAGTTATTTGTAAGAACGTGCGAATGTTGCCTTGTAGGTGAAAGGACTACCTAGTGAAATGATTTATATCGAAAATGAAACCACGAAATATAATAGCCTGCGGAGTCCGTATTTGGCTATTTTTAGCGCGCCTGTTCTGTTCTTCTTACTATATTTCAGTTTGTTTTTCTTCGCCTACCAGCTGTTCGACCCCGCTTAGCATTTTCGTCTGCGTCTCCCCCCGCCTTCACCCTCCCACTCCCTAACTCTAGCTCAGCTGTTTGTCACACGGAATTAGTGCATTTAACAATAAATGTTATACCTTCCACAAGTATGTTGTTTTATTTTGCGCTTATTGCCATTATGTGCTTTAAATGTTTACAAATGCATAGTTGGTATTTTTAATGTTATCACAATATGAACATAGAAAGAAAAAATATAGGTACTTACTTATGTTATTTAGATTTCATTTGTTTCTCAAGGTATGTAATACGTTTCTATTATTTGTATTCCTCATTAAAGTACGTAGGTATTTACTAATTTATATTAAAAATACGCAGTAAGTAAGTATTTCACAACCCTTGACATCGTATAATTTGCATATAAATGCCGTCATGACCTTTTATCGGCCCTTCTACTTCCAGCTCAGCAGCTAAGCATTTTATATTATCTACGAAGGATTTAAAAATCAATTAAAGATTTTCCCTCGATAAAATAAAAAGGCTAACAAAAAATAAAATTTAAAAAAAGCTTTTCGAAAATTCCAAATGATGGCGTGTTGTTATAACAAACTATTAATTGATTAACTTGGTAAATTTTCAAAAAGTAAGAACTCTCATTGTAACCATTGTAATAAAATCCCTAGGATGATCATATATTGTACGCATGTACTTATATTTCGTAATGGAATTAAATTTAAACATTTCATGTCTTACAAACAACATAGCTACATATGTATTAACCATTGGTTCACATTTAACATCAATACGTTTTATAATTTTATGAACATTTAACATTGATAGTTTACAATCGAATTCAGAACAGCAAATATAATGTAACATGTCAAGTAAAGGACAGGAGATTCTGAGTGGGTGGTTGCAGTAGGCGTGGACTGTGTGGCTGTGGAGTGAGGAGGTGATCGATTCTAAGCTCGCTGCAACTGCGGAATAGGTTCGCACTATAGGGTATTTATTACATGTAATCTATTTATTTAGAAACATTATTAAAACCACCAATAAAACATAAAAATATCAAAACCTATTTTTGTGAAAATAAAATTTTCTAAATGGAATCAATATCAACTTCTCCATCACTCTCATCTTTGTTTTTCTCTAAAACAAAATCATTTTTTATCGTTGTATTCATCGCAGTTTCATCATATTCTATCTCGACGTCTTCTCCGCAAACCTCTTCAGTGGCATCGCTATCCTCTTCGTCGGCCTCGCTAAGCCATTTAATGAAGGGCTCGGCTTTTTGGCGCACCTCGATGGCTACTTGACGTGAAGCATATTTCCGAGAAGGCTTCGCAGCCCACTCCATTATAGTTTTCTCTTCAACAATATCTTCGTCATACAGAAGCTTCAACAACGCCGGGATCTTAGTAATCAATGTGCTTCTTTGAGCACACATGGCATCAAGAGCATATAGAGCCGAGCGTTGTGCGCGAACGTCCGATAAAGTAAAACGTAGCATGAGGGCTCGATGCATGCGAACATCTGCTGTAATGTGAGATGGCCGGATGAGAAGCTCAAACAAAATCAAGGGAGCTTTTGATTTAACATCCAATTTCTCGGCTTCATGTAATATTTCTTTAGCGCGCTTGGGTCCGCTTATTTGGCTAGAAGCAAGACGTTGTTTTATTAAATTGTAAAACAGGTCCATTCGCTGTTTTTCGCTCTTCTCGTTGTCGTCTAACATTATTGTTTTGGCGCCTTCAGACAAATCTTGCCATCGAGCACGCACAGCCTCCTCGCTGATGTCAACAGTCCAATTTTCATCGATCTCAGGTTGAATACCTTTCTGATGCGTAATTGTAGTAGTGTCAGTTTTCAAAGAAGTAGCAGATACATCATTTTTAGAGTTTTCAACACCCTGTTTAATATGAGAACTAGTGCCAGATCTCTTTGATCGTTTATTACGGTGGCTTCCAGTAAGAGAAGAGCCGACAGTTGAGTGATCTGGTGGGTTCTTTAGGATATGTGTGTTCAGCTTATGGTGAAAAATCAAGTGTCCGTGATAGCCACACGCTTTACAAGCCTGCGAGATGGAATTCCGCTTGGTGGAGACGATCAGTTCAGTTTCTGGGTTATCACACTCAGGACAAAGAACAAATTTTCTAATAAAACCGTCGAGCAGGTCTTGTAGTTTTGTGGAGTCGTGGCTGCCGTTTACAATGAACCTCTCGTTTTTGAAATCAAACTGAGTCTGCGCACCTAGCTCGCATCCGAAGTACTTGGTGATGTAAGTAGCAGGTCTGCTCAAAGCTTTAGCAACTTCGGCCATGTTGACTAGAACAGTTTTAATGCCATTTCCCTTGCCTTCTACCTTGGCGCAAATGCGAGGCATCTTGTAGCGGTAGAATATATCAGAGACATTTCGGTTCACGTTGATAGAACTCATGTTTGGTATTTTGTGCCCTATTAGTTCACATTCAGATTCCTTTTATTTAATTTTTCATTCTGCGTAGGTGAAAATTAGCTGTCTTTCGTGGTTAGTTACAAGGGTGATGCGGATGTCAGGGGGTCGGACGGGGCGCGGAGCGCGGCATGCGGCCGGCGCGGCGTGGCGCGTCATGCACGCTCTGGACCTCTGTCACTAGCGCTCTGGAGCGTGTCTCTGGAGCACGATAATGTCACGAGGCACGCACTGGACCGACTGCCTGTGGCGCTGGCTGCGGCGGGGCGGCGGGGAACGCGGGGAGCGCGAGGAGCGCGGGGCCGCCCACTCCTCCCAGCCGTCACGCGCAGTACGCATTGCGCAACAAAGACCTTACAGGATACCTAGATTCATTATTCCAGATTTCCCGGAATCCCCACTTTAGGATAAAAATTTAAAAGTTCAAACTTCAATGTAAATGTTTTTTTTTGTAGGTACACAATATGGGAAGTTAAATGAGATCTTTAAAATTTTAAGTTTAGGAAAGTATTTATCAAATTATTTGTATTCTGTAACTGAAGATAAAATCGGAACAAAAAGATATATAGTCAAGCTTTTCTGCTGGTTTCTTGCTATCAATATGTATAAAACTCTTCCGTTACTGACTGACTGACAGACAACGCAGAGCCGAAACTACTGGGCGTAGAAAGCTGAAATCGGCACGTGGCTTCCTTGGGGAGTGTAGGTGAGCACTAAGAAAGGATTTCCCGAAATTCCCACGGGAACGGGAGAAAACGGGATTCTTGTGTTTATGAGAAATCTGCGCGGGTGATACCGCGGGGCAGCCTCTAGTACTTACATAATTTGTTGCATTGATACTTGAACTTGATATTTTAATACCTATATGTAATAAAAAAAAACAATGAGATAATAAACAATATAGAAAAAATTCTCTATAAAACCGATATGAAACCTTTTAAAGTGAAAATAATAAATTCTACCTTCGTATTGCTAAGCGTAGCAGCGTAGCGCGTAGTCTGCTCACGTCTCGTAGCAGCTACGAGGTGACAACGGCTCGTTCCTAACTCCTACACAGCATTTCCATGTAGGTGTACGCTTATTACACAACATTTTATAAATTGGTTTTGATGTTTTTACAGCGTCTTATTATATTGCTATAGATAGATGCCTAAGTATCCAACGTAAGTACCCTTCTGTCAGACCATCATATTATATTATAATGCTGCTTTAATAAAACACAAACGATTCAATAAAAAAGTAAAGTTTTAAACAAAACTGCGTTTAATGTTATTTAATATTGATTTATGAAATGAGGTTGTCGTTGTCACTGAACAACTTTCTGTAAATAAATTTTTCATATGAGCCCCATTTCACGTGATAATTTGCGGTAAGTACCTAGGTACTAATAGTTTGTGTCAGTATCTTACTAAAATATATTATAAAAACAATCGTTGGAAATGAACAGAACCTACCTTAAAAAATTACACATTATAACTTTTTTTGTATTTTTTTATTTATCATTATTTTGCAAACAAAGAGCAGTAAGTATGAGGGCAAAATAAATATGGTATAGCTATGAAGTTGCCAATTGCCTGGAACAATTCATGTTATCTAGGTTGCGTAAGTATTCATACCTACAAAAAGACGTCCGTTTTCCCATTTACCTATATGCCCTTAAAACTTTTCCCCTTTTTCCGAGGTTAATATAATTAAATAATTTACAAGCAATTTTGCAGCAGCCACTTTAAATTTTCTAAACTTGAGTTGAAAAAATCTGGTGATATCAGTGCCGTGCGAGCCAGAGCGGCGCCCGCTGCCTCGATATTGACCCGTCTATATTTAACACTGTATTGCTGCGAACTTTGAGTTCTTTAAACTTAACAAGTATTTCCACATTTCTGAATTCACATTAAAAAAAAATACTTTACATTGTTCATTTCTTTTGTAAAACAGTAAAAAAGTTTTTTTAATCAAAATAGGCTTGGCTCCTACATTTAATAAAGATAAATTTTATTTCGGGAATCGTAGTAGTTTATGTAAAAAATTTTTATATCTATTTTTTTTTTTTATCTAAGTACCTTTCTGAATTTATAATATATTATTTAAGATAAAAAAAGGAATATTCATCTTCGCTCTTGAGCCCTACTATAAAATATTTATTTAGAACATGTACACAGATAAAACTAGTCCACTAGCTCAAAACAATTACTGCTTGTGGACTATGAATAAACCATTAGCAGTCGGACCGTAGTTTACCTACACAGTTATACAAACTGTCGTAAAGAAACAGTCTGGGGACTAATAAACCTTCGCTAATGCATACTTAATTATTTAATGAAAAAAAGAAAGAAAATACATTTAACAATGTGACTGCGACAATGAAATTACAATGAGAGGTTTTCAATTTGATATCTCAAAAAAAAACAAGTTTTATCCCGACGCTATAGACTTTTGCAAAGCGCCATCTGAATGGCGCCAAGTTGAAACGAATCATTGAAAGCTCAAATATAAAATTAAAACTAGTCGAGTCAGTCAAATAGTTTGTTTTTTTAAATTTAAACTTTTCGAGGTTATTTGAACTGATTTGAATTACTTAGTCTAGTACTTTAGACTGCGCCATCTACGCGCGTATTACAAAACTATTATTTTTAAATGTCATTTTGAAAACCCCTATAATCATCACAAAATAAGAGGCCCGTTGAGAAAGATCCTAAAATTTTACTTCTTGACCTGTAAAATGTAACTGAATGAAACGAAAAATATATATTAATCACCTAGGGTGCCAAGGCCAAGGCGATTATTTTTTTTTTTATGCGGAGAATGCCACGCGAACGAAAAATTGTGATCCTTAGGTTTCAAGGGAAATTGCGCTAGCAAAGCCGTGGGGCGCTCACAGTAGCACAGTATAAGAAAGAGAGTTCTCTAGAAGACAGCAATGTTTATCAAAACAAGTGTACTGGCAGACGACAAATTGCCGCATACGTCGACATTACGGAGACATTAGGTAATAATAATAAAAAAGTTTATTCAGTTTCTTGGTACAATGTAAATACAGTTAGGAATTCCTCTTTAAGTTTATAAAAAGCTATGCTGGGGGATACCACTCTTTCAAAATATATAAACGGATTGCACACAAGAGATTGTAATAAGCAGATTATAAACAAACTTTTACATAGTGTGTATGTATAAATATAATGTATCCCAACAAGGATTATATACCAAAGTTTCTGATTATTTTATTGAAGAAAAGCAAGAAACCAGCAGTAAGTCCTTGGTTTTGTTTGTGTAATTAAATGCTAAATGTTTCGTATAATTCAAGGAGCCTAAGTCAATTTGCAAGATGAGTTAAGTAACAGTTTGTCCGAGTATCGTAATGGTTTAATTAACAAAATGGAGGGAACAAAGTTTGCCATATTTACTTACCTCGCCGTGTCGCGACGCTCTGCTCTGCGCACTAATTACGGTGGGCAGGTGCTCCAGTTAAGAAACTTTATTAATACGTACCTAATTGTAAATAATACATGGTAAACAATCGCTTTTTTTTAATGAATGCTTCTTCTTCTTCTTCATCTAGGCCTATGTCCCATTTCTATTGGGGTCGGCCCTCCTTGTCCTCTTTGAAAGAATGCAATAATTCAAATTAATTATAGACTGTTTTAAATCTAAGGACTATTACTTATATAGTTATTACTTGATTTACTTAAACTATGACTGTTCAAAAGTTTAAAACTAAGAGTTTTTTTTTTTTCGTGAAACGAAACTGGCAGTAGCGACTAATTAATTGTCAACCAGTAAATATACGATGTTGCAGTCGCAGTCGTTTAACATTTCAGACACAATTGGGTATAAAGCCGGAGAAAATAACACATTATTATGGAATTTATATTAAAATTTCTTTTATTACAATAATCTAATACAAAATACAAATAATTTTCAATATTTTCATTGTACGTATAATAAACATTTAAATTATCTAAAGGAAGTCCATTGGGTGCGTTTAGAGACCTACCCCACGGCTCTAGGTTTATTTTTAGAATCTTTCATGGACAACCTGAGCACGCAATCTTAGATTTGTTACTTAAATACTGGTCCAGTGAAATAATTCACATAATATGTTAATAATATCTATAGCGGTTATCTTAGCTTATCTTAACTTTACATCCCGACTCAAAAGTTTAATATTTAGTAGAACCAAAGTTGTCATTGTTTTTTTTTTACAATTTATATCACTGATTTAATTTAACTTAGGGCACAGAATAAGAAAGACTTAGGCCCAATATGCAAATTTATTGAACTTATTTATTTTATAAAGTAACTAAACGCTGTATACGCTCTATTTATATTTCTAATTTCTATATCACTTAAAATGATAAAGATACACAGACAGTTCAATGTGTATAAGATTAAGCTTTTTTGTTTTTGAATAAGATAAAACTATATCAATTGCAGTATTATGTCAATTGTTTCCCATTAAGTATGTACAATTTTTCGTTAAAAAAACGACCAGTCAAAATCATTATTTCGCTTGGGAAGGTTGCATAAATTCAGGAAGTTTCAAAATTTACTCAGCGAGTGTAGAGGCGCTGCAGTAGATATTTAATGGTTATGCTATTCGCCACAAGATGGAGCGAGAGGAGAGATAAATTGTAAAGTAGACTTTGTTACCCCTTTCTTCTCTACGCTGTAAAATCATTGCGAAAGAGAGTAGAATCATTTGACAGAGGAGGGCTCGTTTGAGGGCGTCTCCAGGCGACCGTTGACGTAAGGCAAGCCAAACGTTTGTTTGCCTGAGCCAATTGGTGGGCACCCTCAACTACCTCGCCTCTCGCAGTATAAGATACTTTAGTAAATAAGGTATCAATAATAATGAGATTAATCTAATTGACTTTCAATAAGTGATATCTTGTTATCTTCTATATTGAATAAATATTTTTTTACTTTTTGACTTTGACTTTTTGTTACGCCGTCCTAGACCGTCAGTGTACATTACAAAACTTAAGTATACACACTTGCTACATTTGATAAGATGTCTTCATTAAATCAAACCAGCTCACCTAGCAACTTCCAATACATATAATTATCTGTAAGAGATCTTGCAACCGAAAGGTAAGATCGGTATCGCGTCAGCCTTGGTCTACCGGGGCTCGTGAAATATCGACCGTGACCTGGGACTAACGAAGGCTTGAATATTCTAAGGGTTGCTTCCTTCGAAATTTTAAATAATGGAATTACGGTAAATGGACCACTTGATCCAGCACTTGTGCTTTATGCTAAGCTTCTTATATTTAATTTATAAATTTGATGATATCTTATATTCTTACTTCTATAACGGATTAAAAAGGAGCCAATGATAAATATGCTTATGACCTTTTATCATGGAGAGTACAAAATCCATTCATATTTTTTTTATTATACTTACTTACGTTGAGAATGTAATTCTTAGTGCATTGTGCACTGAAAAGCTGATCCAGCGATCATAGCTTCACTGTCGGTATAACATCAACCTCGAAACTAAAACCAACATAAGAAGTAATTTATTTAGTTAGAGGTATATATTTCGGATTATCCTACCTACATAATGAAAGCATGTTTAATGTTTGAAATGTCAGATTAAGCCGGGATGTAGTACAGTGGCGGACACGGTCGCCGTAACACATCCGGTTTTTCCGTATTGCAAAATAGTTCTTGTTCTTTGGTAATACAGTCTAGGGCTGACGTAACCATAGACAAATCTGTTACGGCCTCCTAGTCCGCCACTGTACATGTTGACAACCCTAGATACACCGATACCTAATCCACCGAGAAGCGAGTTATAATTTGAGTATACCTACCTGCTTCCGTGATTGGTGCTTGGCTACGCCTAGGGCTAGAACACCTGACCTTCGCTATACCTTCGAAGTTGTTTTTTATAGATCATGTGTCTTAGGCTAAGATATCTCAAATTATTACCTGATAGAACGTAGTAAGCTAGAGAAAAAAAACTTACTACATTACATATACCTACGTAGGTAGTTATTAAACTATCTTCTTATGAAACAATGCACCTAATTAAGGTACACACACACTACAAATCTATGTTTTAAGTAACTAATAATTTAACATGAATAAATCTAGCTGAGAGGAAAAGCTGTCTTTCATAATAATCTCACCACTTTAAAAAGTCAATATCATAATATCAATATATAAACTAGAGAAAATAACATCTTAGGTTGGTACCTAGTACAATCTGTGATAGCTACCAATAACATGCAAATGAAGGTAACTTTATGAAACTAGATATGCCTGGCTAGCTACTCCCAGCTTGGTAAATTCCTTCATTTATCCTCAAATAAACAACGTAAACCATGCATAAAATAATGTTTCGTAATAGGTAAGTATTGAAAAAACTATAGCTCGAAGCGATTTAATTCATATCAAGTAAGTAGATATATCATTAAATTTTTACGTATGGCAACATGTCACTCATCATAAAACTTCAGTTTTAGTGAGGGTAGAATATAATAAGTTTATTGTGTGTAATCAGTGATCATCTTCTTTCTTTTTTTATATTGAAAAAAGGTTTTATTTTTTTTATTCGATCATCTGTGGAATAAAATTCTTAATGTTATTTTTATCTTATCTCGTTTACTGTGCAATTTTATGTTTAATATGTTACATGATTTGTCGTACATATCAATGTGGTCACTATTGCTCCTGCAGTTTTTGGTCAGGACAAAATACTAAGAAATACAATAGGTACGTTGGTAAGTGTTCCTACAACCATGTAAGATTCAAATATTTAATTAATTTAGTGTACCTATGCTAATTTAGTACATTATTATTATTTTTTTGCGTTTTTATATTCTAACGGTCTTATTCATAAAAAAACCCCTAAAATGGCCTAAACGTTCAATTTAGTTAAAACGTTTGCTAACGCTAAAATACTGATTTCAAAATACATTATTCATAAACGCAATTTAGGCCTGCTATAACTACATGAGGCCAATAGTAGTTTTTTGCATTTTCAGGTTGTCGCACCGGTCAATCCACGATCAATCATTTAACAAAATAAAAAAAATGACAATTTTTAGGGCCTTTGCCCAGCAGTGGCGCAACAAAATTCTAGAGGAAAAAAAAACTTGTTATGATTGATTGACTCAGTCAGCTGAGGTGACTGATGATTTTTTGTTTTGTTCAGGCATTACAAACATAGGTAGTTAGGTACCGAGGTATTATTTATTAAAATTATTTAACTTTATTTACATAAGTAGGTATTATACTTAGTTTAGTATTTTGAGGGCATTAAGCAAGTTTGCAAAATGGAAAAGCAAAAGATATTACGCGCTGCGCTGGCCCGGCACTGGACACGGCCCGATCTAAGGAGAATCATCCCTAAGAGGCAAGTAACAACAAAAATATTTCCCGTGCGAACAAAACTTTATTTTACAATACGTTTTATAACTGTTTCAGATCACATCCAAGCCCAGAAAACTGCAAAACTTTCGTCGGAGCGACCTGAAAAAAGGAACAAAATCAATATAATTGGTATAGGTATATGAGTTAAGAAAATATTTATAAATTGAAAATAAATATTTTATGATCAATGTGTTTTTCTTTCTCATCATAAATAAATTGTGCTTAAGTATTCAGATGAATACAAATAATTAAATTGGGCCTTCTTAATTGAGTAAGTATCTGTATTCTGGTTATCAAAGATAAAGATCCCATAGCCATGAGCGTTGCTAAAATAGTGTTATTCAGGTATTCAAAATGTAAAAAAGTATACACAATACATACGACATTCACGATATCCTGTACAAAAAAAAGATGATGTCCGTTTATTGTAGAGCGTTCGTACTTTATCGCGCAAAGAAATCAGGTCCTATAATAGTTTATATTATTTTCGAAGTCAAGGAAGTGCGGAGGGTTTTGGTTTCCAACTAGCTCGCTAACATCCAAAGCTATCTATCTTCTTTATATACCAGCGCTTGCATTTTCAAAATTCACTTCACATCATTACCGAGTCACGACACATCCTCGCGACCTCGCGAGAAAATAACAAAAACAGCTGATCAGCAGGCGCCATCTTGGCAAAAGTCAGTGTGTTAGTGCGTTAAAGTAGGGTCGGGCCTACTTTAACTTACGGAGGCATTATAACGACGTTTTAGTGCTAATGAGCATTTATGAATCCAACTTTTTTGACAACACGCCATTTTAGGCTAAACGTGTGGTTTAAGGCCATGTTATTTTTTTATGAATAAGACGGTAAAGGTATAATGCGTTTTAAATGGAACTGGGATATTCAATTATTTAACAACACAGACGTTTGAAACTATTTTTTTAACATAAAAAAAAACATATTTGTGTCAAATTTTTCAAATTCAAAACCAATGACCATTATAACTTGAACTGCGCGTTTTCTAGCGTTTTTCTGCAAACAAACGGAATTTGGTTGTGGAAGGAGGCGAAAGAGGGAGGTCACCGTATATTGGTTTATCCTCCCCTCGTTAGGGGCTTTTGGGGGTAATACAGTAAGATGAATACGTTTCTGATCCCACGGGACTTCTTGACGTTCTGTTCTGTTTGATCGGGACGCTGGAAATGCGCATTATGTTTTATTAAATAGGTCTTTAGGGAATGACCGTGAGGGCAATTCCTAAGTGTACAGACGTAAAAAGTTAAAACATTAGCATTCCTAGCTAAGACCGATATTAACGCTATGTAATGTTGAGTAGTTTCTACTACGTTTTCAAAAAGATTTAGACGCATTATCTAGTTACTGTATGAACTACATCTAAACGTAGAAAAGTGTTGTATCATTAGTTTTTCACGAAAACACACAACATTCAAGTATAATTATAGTCTTCTTAATCGTAATTTACAGAGAGTGTCCGAGGTGAAGGATCTGGGAGTGCAACTTGATAGTAAGCTTTTATTTGATAGCCATATTATCAAAATGTCATGTAGTGCATTTAAAATGCTTGGCTTTGTCTTGAGACAATGCAAAGAGTTTAAAAATCCTGATACCTTTATTTTTTTATATAATTCACTTGTTAGGTCAAAGCTTGAGTATGCATCATCTGTTTGGAACCCTCAATATTTATATTACATTGATATGATTCTAAGAATACAAAATAAGTTTCTGAAAAAACTTCTATTCAAATTTAAAAAGACCTTTTGACATTACCTCACTTGAAAATAGAAGAAGAGTCAGGGACTTAATTTTTCTTTATAAAATCGTTAATAATTAAATGGATTCACCGTACCTTTTGAGTAAACTAAACTTTAGATGTCCAAAAAAGATTATGACACGTTCCAACCGTTTGTTTATGCAACCCGTGTGTAAAACCAACTATGCGTAAAGATTTAGACTTATCTGGCGATACCATTTCAAAATTTAAGAAAAAATGTCGTGATCTTAATATTTAATACTTTATGATAATATGAGGTATGCTTAGTTTTAACTTCGTGGGTTTGTTAAATATTGTTTATGATCTTATATAACTCCATGATTACTGTTTTTCTCACAGATAGTATATTCTGTATGTATACTTGTGAAAACTTAACTGGCTTATGTGTTTAATAACTGTTTTAGTTTAAAATGTTTTTGTTAAAAAGCTATATGTTTTCCTTAAATAAATAAAAGGAACTGGAGTTATCGTAACTTTTTACTTGTTTTTTACCAATGAATAGCTCAGGGTATCAGAGGCACAATCACGGCATAATCCTCATAGAAAAAATAAAATTCCATAGCAGACAGTGGTAGGTAATAGTAAATAATTAAATAAAAATAATTGCCGCTTTTGCATGACGATTATTAAAACATTCAAATCACGGACGAAGTTGTCGGAACTCACATCACCACTTTTATCGGATCACCACAATAGTCATCTTATTATCATTTATGTAGTTAATGCTTGCGAATACTTGATATTTCCAGGCGAAGCTCTAAAGATAAGGAAGTAATTTACATGCGTTAAGCATATTGTGTTTAACATAAATAATCAATAAAAGCATATTTTATTACGATGAAATCTAAAAATTTGTAGAACGATAGAATTATTTATGTTTGTACTGCATTATTTTAAGATTTATCTGGTGGCAAACAGTAGAACCGTATTAGATATTCTGTGCTAACTTAGTTCTTACTTTGAAAACTTTACAGTACTTGAAATGGTATTTAAAAGTTTAATGAGGAAACAACGTTGTCACGAGTTCTTCGTATGCTGCCTCTTGCCTATTTTAGTCTGGGTTTGAATGTTTTATATAAAGTCCAAAACACCGAACTGCGCTCCAGAACTCAAATGCGGGTGAAGCTCAAAAAGCGGCAGAATTAAAGTGGGACTGGGCCGGCCACGTCGTCGCTCGCATGGACTCTAATCGTTGGTCTAGGAGGGTCTCTGAATGAGTATCGAGTCCAAGAGACGACGTGGTCGCCCCAGGAAATTATGGAGCAACGCATTTCGAGCGCCTGACAGGGTCTGGTGGGAACCTGCGCAGGACAGGGAAGTGTGGAAGGAGTAGAATTTGTCCAGCAGTGGGACAGCATAGGCTAGAAATAATAATAATAGTGGGATTAATTAATATTATTATTCAAATATCTTTTAAAACTTACCTGTTAAATAGGCGATAAGCTTCAAGACCATGATGACGTAATGCACTCAACGAAAATAATAGGTACCTAGATTCAAGATTCAAATATTTATTGCTTTCATGTGGTATACAAAAGATGGTACAACTTATTAAAAAGTTCGATACATGACCCAGTAAGGGCACTGCAATATACCTTAAATACCATCTTAAAAATAAAACAGAAATATCTACCTATTCTAGAGCTTGCAAACAGTGCCAACACTTCTCTATCCTTACCTGTTCCATTTTGCACAAATCCTGCAATCCAGTGGAATACAGCGGTTTGCCAAAGCGATGCCCAGGAGTCTACTTACTCTACTATAAGTGCTATAAATTTATTGCTAGAAGTATGGTGCGATATGTATCTGGGTCAGTAGGTAATTTTTTTTTAGATCTTTTCATTTCCACATTGTTATTTATTTTCTTACAGAAATGCCATGATTCCTTTTTTGGAAATCCTTCTTGGTAATATAATATCCGTATTTATGTTTATGACTGTTTTATTATAAGAAACTACATATTAAAGCTAATATAGCATTGCTTTTCCTTACTGACCAATTTATCACATAGAACACAATGTAAGTGGGCTTAGTGACGGGCTGTATCTAAACGTGAACTTTTTGGGATCGCTTCTAACCATCTCGGACATTGCAGGAGATAAGCGATACCTATAAAATGTTAGGCTTCGAGAACTAAAGAGTGAATCGTCAAATTTTACGAGCGTTATACTCCGGGGTAGGCTCAGGTGTCATAGCATAAGCACATTTGTTTAGTTGGGTGTCCATTTGTCACCATTTTATCCTTGAACAGACAGTACTCTTTTAGTACCTAAGCAATAATTTCTCTGAAATTCTGCTTGTAATATTTATGTCAGGCTTTTATTATGTATCGTCGTCCAATAAAAGAGTGTTCGCTTACATTGCAGTATTTACCTACACAATCCTTCTCTCCCATTTCTTGATCAAAATCTACTTCAATCTTCTCCAATCAGGGGGCTAGCTCTGGTCTGTCGGGCAAGCGGTTACTGGTCTGGTCAGACCTAAATGAAAAATATAAATTCGATGACAGCATTCGGCAACCATTGCTGCTATTTATATTATAACAACAGTTTAAGCACTAAGAAAAGCAGCAATGGTTTTCGAATGCAGTCTTTGTCTTCAAATTTTCAGTTTACTTAAGCGATTTAGTCGGTTCTTTCCTTCAACTTACCAAGTTCTATTATGATCATCAGATGCGAAGACGGTGGAGGCGGCGCGGCGACGGGCGCGGCGGGGCGCACGGCGTCGCTGCGCCTCGCCAACGGACGCGCGGGAGCGCACTCGGCGGAGCAGCTGCCGCGCTCGCCGGCGGACTGCGCCAGCGTGCGCATCTCCATAGACAACACCAACACCTGCTGCACGGACTCTCTGGTCACTGCGCTCGACGACGAAACTCTACTGTTAGGTAAGTCCAGTATTTCTAACAACGGTTCCGCACTGCGTCTGATCCGAAGCCGTGAAAATACGGTTTAAATAGATTCACTGGTTCGGATCGGATTCGGATCGGACGTAGTGCGAAACCGCTCTAATTGAACGAATACACTAAAATTATCACATCATCATCACAGAACTTCAGCGCAACAGTATTAAGCTGGTTAGGGTGCATGCATTCAAGTACATCGCCGGTTGCCTGCGCTGGCAACAAGGATCAACGCTGGAAATCCAGCAATCTACGTGTAAATCTGAAAAGCGCCGACAAGCTCAGACCAGCGCGCTGGGCCAGTGACTCCAACTCCATTTGTCAAAACTACGGTATTGCTAGTCCAAAAATACGATAGATGGTAAAAAATACGTTAGATTAAAATTAAAAATACTGAAATCTACGGTATAACTTAAATTTCACTTTGTGGACAAAGAAACATTTATATCTTTAATAATTACGGAGATTTGAACAGGAATACTGTAGGTGATTGATATGCTCAAATTATAGTTATTGTTCGCTTGAGTGACTGGACCATAAGGAATTCTAGAATATCAGACGGGTCCAAATAGTTCCTGGACATGTCCATGGTGTTAAGCCGTATCGTATCCATCACGAGCATGTTAAAACCACAGCTTTACCATACTCGGCTGCGATTCTCACCGCACTCTTTAAAAGAAAAAACAGAAATATTTGTTTAAAAGGTTGCCAGGCTGGAAGAATCTTCAAAATAAGTGAAGTCATTATAGTCTTATTGCGCCTTTCCGAAGGCTTTCCACGAAGAGCCACCATAGCTCAATATCATGAGATAGTCTGGCTAGATATATTTACTATTCTAACTCTTTAGTAGTTTCACCAAAGGACAATATTGAGACGCCGATAACTGCGTTTTCTTGCTAACTGCAGTATCGGTTTCTACTGTTTTTTTAATACGCTAAGGTAGTTTTATGATTGAATGTCGTTTATCATGGATTTGACAATGCTTGGGTCTAATCAATGGTGTTTTTATGGTATCATCAATGACACGATATTGTTAATTCATTCAATATCATGGCCTCGAAAAAGAAGGTAAAAAATGCATCCTTCGTGTTCTGGTCGGGCAAGCGGTTACTGGAGCATCTTGGCATTATTATCGGCTAACTACTTCAAACTTATTTCTTTCAATCACCTCCATAGTCATAATAATTTCAAGTTTCGAATTTAATTTTAAATTACACTAGCTAGAATGTATGTGTCGTAGTAAGATTTGATAATTAGGTTTTTTGCAAAAAAACTAGGGATTTTGCGAATACCCGGATAATTTGATATAAGCATTACTTTTTTTTTCAATTATCCTGACGTTAAGCAGTTTTTTTGCAAAAAACCTAGTATAATTTAAAAATTTGAAACCTGCCTCAACTCTGATTGGCTAGATTTATTGCTTGCTGGTAAACTCTTATTCTGATTGGTTCTCTGTAGCGTCAAAGGATATTTTAACGAGCCAATCAGAATAAGAGTTTACCAGCAAGCAGTAATCCAGCCAATCATATTATAGGAATTTTTCAAAGTTTTCAATATTACTAGTTTTTTTTGCAAAAAAACTGCTTTATGTCAGGATAATTGAAAAAAAAAGTAATGCTTATATCAAATCATCCGTGTTTTCGCAAAATCCCTAGGTTTTTTGCAAAAAAACTAATTATCAAATCTTACTACGACATATGCATAACCTTCTTTAGCATTTTAAATAGGGAAGGGATTATCGTAGACCAGCTTATAAATAAATGCAAGTTAAAACCCAAAACAGGATCGACCATTCGCCTTGTTAGATTTTCTGTAGGGAGCTTTACTAATTCAGAATGAGTCTTGTAGAATAACCTATAGGATAAAACTTAAAACAAATCATGATCTATCATCAGCATGGTTACAATGAGATCTTTAACGCTATTGTATCATTAATTATGTATTCGCGGAAATCCGAAACAACTCGTGTGTAAAGTTCACGGTGAATGCAATTTCAGCAATATTGCATTGCATAATTCAAATCCGATGATACAAAATTTCTAAAGAAAATTTATTATTAGTGTGGGGCGGTTGGTTTTGAAATACTTGTACGTATTAAGCAGCACCTTGGATAAAATGTAAAACATTATCATTAAACAAGACAATGTAAGTACCTATTTTTTAATAAATTATACCAAGAGGTGCATATTTGCTTGCTCTATTTAATTATATATATATTTAAACGAGCTATCCCGGCTTACTTCGTTACGCCATAGAATATAGATATTATGATGAATATCGATGTTTGTTTCCGGTCTGGGTGTGATGTTCGTCTCTGTGCGTGTTTCGGGCACCCTAGATACAGGTTCAACCTAGTTAGGGGCTCTGAGTGTGATGTGTTATTTTTTTTTTTTTTTTATAATAAATAAGAAAACAAACAATATCTATATTATTATTTTTATAAATGATGATTTGTTTGTAAGCATATTAAACTTTTTACGTGATAAAAAGAAGACACATCCGCGCCAAACGTAGCCATTACTATCTAGGTAATGTGCAAAGCTATTAAATTTGCGGATATCCATCATTCCGGTCGAAAATTGAACTGTCAACCGATCTAATTGGAAATTCCTAATTCAATATGGATTTAATAATTTAAGTTTACAATAAACTTTAAGGCCAGATCTGCTAAGTACAGTACAATAGTAACTAAACAATTTAAATGGTCTTTAAGTTTCGGTGGTAACTTTAAATTAAAAGGAAAACGTTTATTCTACAAATACTCCTAGGTATATTAATAAAAATATTAGATCTATTCATAATGTTTAAATAATATTTACTTTTCTAATCAATGTTTGTATGGTTTTTTGTATTATCGCTTATAAATATAGTTCTATACGGGTTCGTAGAGAAAGTTTTCAAAACAGTAACATTTATATATGGCGGCGCAATGTAGTGTATTTCATTTATTCTATGGATTATGTTGAGTAAAAAAGATGTTCGTACAACTTTTGCAGATTTAATGGCTAATAAATAACCTAAGCTTGGTTTTTCCATAATCGCCATTACATTACCAAATGTATCCTGAACAAAATTGCAAATCAATTTATTAATGTTTGTACAGCGTTGGAAAATATATTTATCGCAACTCCAAAATTTACCAAACCGCGTGCTAAACTTTATATACCGTTCGTAAAGTTCTGAGTAAACGTTCCTTAGATAGATCAATCGCATAACTTTGTGAAAAGTTTAGGCCAGTTGCTGGAAATCCCAAATGGACGTTATCTCTTGAAAATGTAAGCTTAACTTGCCCAATGACAACTATTTAATTGAAACGCGTACCCAGACGAGCCCTAACTATTGGAAATTGTTTACTTTGAAATTGCGTTGTTCTTGGAATTGTCAATCAAAGTTAATCTAAGTCCGATTAAAGGGGTTTACCTTCTTATTTACTGTCGAACTGTGTTTGAATTCATTCATTAAGTAATATAAACCTATTTGAATATCATTTGATATTAAACTTCCGATTTCAGAAATTCCCATTTTAATTATCGATAACAAAAAACACAAATATTGTAAATAAATAAATAATATTATTTTTTGCGCCATTATGTTATGTTACATACAAGAATAATTTTTGAGTTATTGTATTTGTTATTAGCAACCCCGCCGTTAGTTGGTCTTGCAACGCATGAAACAAACCAAATTGTTTGGAATCGAACGAAGCTAAGCCACGAGTTGTGGCTAAAAGCCAAAAACAGGCCGTTAAATATTGTCTGCTCGCATGATTTGGAGCGCCTCCGTGACCTATTTTTTAACTACTATACTTTTTTAAGGGTTGGAACTGAAAATTCTTATAGTAGCAACAAATCCTTTATAACTTTGCGAATATTTTTCTTCTTATATTTTTGTTCAGAATCATTCTCTTATCTGTTTAATAGGTAAGTATACAATCAAATAAAAAAAATATATATATATTCGTCCCCAAATGCAAATTAATAAAATAAAACTAAAGTTTTTTGCTAAAATACCTTTCTCACAGTTGTGTAACTCGACCAATGACCAACAAAATAATCAAATATTCATAGATACTTGCGACCTACACTTGTCCTCGATAATAGAGTATATAAAACCATCGTATTCATATTCAAATTGTATTAGTATTATCTATTTCTATCACTCCCTGTAAATACACTTAGTAGTTTGCTCAATTTTAGATTATATATCGACCAATGTTTTAATAACTAAAATCGATTTTTACAAGGGTTTATAATAATGAATTTATTTAAACGGTTTTTAGAGACACAAAAGCTCAGAAATTGTAACTAATAATAATTATTAAAACCAAAAAAAAAAGATGATATTAATGTTTTTCAGTCATGGAAATTTATTCGATTGGCCTTCGTGTTTTTGTTTGGCTCTCAGATCGCGGCTCGTTCCCGTTTTTTTGTCGGTATTTTAGGTATACACTAACAATCCTTATGCTAATACGGATTCCAATTTAGGAACATTTGCACTACTTTCAGATGAAAGTTATTAAATAGAAGAGATCGAAAAACTTATTTGTATTTTTTACATACGTATTACCTATATTGTATATTCTTATGTATTAGAACGGAAGTTACTATTGACAGCATGATGACATATGTTTTAGTAAAAAAAAATCTCCGTTTCGCCAGATGCCCTGACCTTGTCCATTGTTTTTTTGCATTTCGTTATGAAGTGTTCCGCTAATCTGTAATATTATCCTCGGTCGGTCGGTGTGAAGCTCAAGGAACTGACTCGTCTAGCATTGACCATGACAGCTGCGGGCTGCGGGCGAGGACCACCCGCGCATGTTTAGATGCGCTCAGCGCGGCGTTCGGTGTTCGGTGCTCGGCACGGTTGAGCCGTTAGTCGACGCTTTCAGTCGAACAGTGTTGGCTCGGGCGGCCTGACATGCCAGCTCCACCCTACACGAGACTCCATCCGTAAAAGCTCCGTCACAAACCTCAATTTAAAAAAATTGTTTCTTTCCGTGCGCGTGTTTTGTTTTTTTTTTTTTTCCTGACAGTGCGTTGTTTTAAATACTCTTTAAGATGAAGGATCCAAGGACCATCCCCGATGTTCGTAACTACACCTTATCGTGTAAAAAAGCTTAAGTGTTGTCCTGTGCTGTTATTGTTGTGCTGTATGTAAGGGTTAACCTCAGTGCCTTATTAAATGTTCATAACATACTCATTTTTAGTCATCATCATATTTTTCAGAGATCGACATTAGTGCTGGGAACATAACAATAGGTAGGTAGCTCATGGCTTTTTATTATGAATATTGTCAGCGTGCTGAGTTGTTCAAGTTAACTGCGGGTTTCGTAGATTAATTTTTACATCTTCGGAGTAAATTAGAGAGCTTTCTCGTACTAATCAATAATCACATTATAACACTAATACTGATAATATCACCTCTAGCTTTCTACTGTGTCTTAGATATTATTTTTAGATATTAAATAACACTAATACTGATAATATCACCTCTAGCTTTCTACTGTGTCTTAGATATTCTTTTTAGATATTCGCATTCCTAATAATAATATATGATAACTTAAAATTAATGCATGGCTTAATTTTTTAAACAATTAGCTTGAGATTATCATGATTCTGTAAATTTTAGGAAATTGATCACTTATACAGCTTTTTATTAGCATACTTAAGTACGGTCATATAATGGATATTTAATAATTTTTTTAACTATATCTATGTACCAATGAACGAACTCGTAGAGCACAAATATTTTATACGTTTTTGTTTTGTTTTTGTTATAATATCTATAAAATCTGACATAATAATACATTGAAACTCCTTATAGCATGGTTTCTATTAAATACAGTTTTAATCATAACAATTTGTTTCCTAATTATATAAGTGCAACAACCATGGCCCATAACGTGTCCGGTCCAAGGCGGCTTTATGATTAACCAATGTTTATTAAACATATTGTCACTACCGAGTACCGAGGCAGTCGAGCCATCAGGTACAATACGCACTACGACAAGTGAATGCAGACAGGCTCTGAGTAATGTCATTAGCATGTGTGTAAACAAACTGGTAGGAATTTTATTTATTTAATTATTCTTTCCAAGAATTAATTTACTACAACATGGGTATGAAAGGCAATATTTGTAGAAACAGTAACTTATAAGGCAAAACTTACTTTACTTACTAAAAATTATAAACTAACTTACATTAAGTCAAAATAGCATACATTATGCAATATTAAACGGTTCCTCACGCACGACCCTCCTATTTTTAAAGGCTGTTGAGTAGCTTTCATGATAAATATCTTAGAAAATATAGGGTGTGTTGCTAAAAGTAGCTGATTGAGGGAACAAACAGTATTTATATATTCCTTAGATTTTTTTATCTGAAAGCTACACAGCAGAGTGATAGTTTCCTCATGAGATCAATTTTTTTTTTATATATTAAGAGGTTTTTTTAAAGAAAAGTAAACAGAGTGATTATTTCAGACCCGGAGTCAACATTAAAGTGACGATTCCAATATCATACCAAAACTCCAAAGACTAAAATTATAAATATACAAATATAAAAAACATAAAGAACCAAAATCACTTACTTACTACAAACCTTACTTTGCTTATTTTATTCTGAGATACAATTCTAAGACCGGATATTTTTACAATTCCCTGAGCGATTGGTCCATAACAAATTATAGGTAAGTTCATGATGCTTTTTTAGAAGCGAGAAAAGAATCGTGACCGCGTGCCGGAGTTGTTTAATTTCGATTATGAGTGTAGGAATGCGTAGAAATTGTATGTTAATCAAACACGAAATAGAAACTCTTGTTTGACTGCATCCGCACACCGCCGACAAAATGTCCTGTTTGTTAGAGCTAACAATTGTTTAAGATATGATATAAGTACCTAGATCGAAGCTAGGTTTTTTCCGCAGACAAACCCAACTGTGAAAAAATTTGCTTATAAATAGTATGAAGTGTCATACAAAACTATTTTATAAAAAAATGTGTTTAATGTCCTGTGTTATACTAGATATGACATTTTGTCGAATGTTGTGCTAGTTGGGCTAGCAGGTTTTGTTTCTGTTTGGCAGGTCTGGTTCATAGTCTCATTGATTTTCGACTATTTTCGAGAAAGAGAGATTATGAAAACCAGAGACAAATTTTTTTAGCGCTCTTAAAATGTCAAAATTATTTTATTTTTACTAAACTAATAAGCTACAGCTGCTTTTAATCCAATCAAATTTTGCATTTGCTTAATTGCAAAAGCCGTTCCGATCCGCCTGATCCAGTAGAATTAATTTACCAGGTTGCCTATTCCAATTAGATTAGAACATTTAGTAATCTGTGAGATGGCCCAGTTTTATTGAGTTCGAAATATCACCAATTTGGTTACCTATTATTTTTGTTTTATTAAACTCGTGCGCTGATATGTTAAAGACTCATGAAAGAAAAAATAATGACTAAATACCCTACATAAATAAATAAATAAGTTTTTATTAAAAATATGTAGACAGAAATATTATTTTAAAATTTTAAATGATATTAAAAGTATATTTGCTGATTTTTGTACCTATAATATATACCAGCGTACGATCAACTGCAAGGGTCTTCGCCTAGGAGAATACAGTATTTAATTATTAATTTGACGCATTCTCAGTATTTACTAACTGCCAAGACAACTCGTCTCATCTTTTCCCAATTTTTTGTAAATTAATTGTTAATGATTTTAATCGATAAGATATCTGGAAACTTGAATTTGACATAAAATAACATAAAAAAGTGTAGACGTAGGACTTCAGCACCCTGTAAGTTAAGTTTGATGTTGTGACTACGTTATGGTAATTAGATTAAAACTAATAAACAAATCTGATGGTGGCCAACGAAAACCGATTGAATCTCGATAAGTACAGTTTCACTAGGAGATTAATCTTATCAGCAACACCCCTTGAGAGTTATCAGCTCATTTGCGAACATTAAGGTTAAATTGTAACTTACTTACGATGGTACTGCTGCTGGCTTATCAATTCTTATGATAAATAATGTAAATAAGTAAAAAATATATTTTTATAAGGTGCAGTAAATAATCATACTACCAATTTTTTTTTATAAATATAGGTTCTTTTGTAATTCCCTGATTAATTAAATAAGAATAATACAAATTTAAATCATTGGTTAACTTTAAGAGCACGTGCCCTTGTTTTGCAAAAATGAGTAAGTATTTAATGTTGAACCGATATCGTTAATTATACAGGTGAACCAGTAAACCTGCGATTTCGATCCGGCCACAAGTGCAGACGCAATGTTATAGGTATTCGATTCGAACAGTTGATTTATTTAGTTTGAGGCAACATGACGTTTGCGTTCATTTTACAAATTTTACAACGCAGCGGTCGGTCCTTGCTCTGTATTATTTACGAAAGTTGTGTGAAGTGATCTGTGGTTAACTTTTTTTGTTTATTTGAAGAATTATTAGTTATCAAAAACTGGGGTGGTATAATATTTCATATATGCGTGTTCCCAAAGGATATTCTTTGAGTAAGTCACAGTTCAATCTGCTACTTCTCAAAAACCTACGATACTCATTCACAAAGTACAGTGGCGGACTAGGAGGGCGTAACAGATTTGTCTATGGTTTCGTCAGCCCTAGACTGTATTGCCAAAGAACAAGAGCTATTTTGCAATACAGAAAAACCCCAAGTGTTACGCCGACCGTGTCCGCCACGGTACTATCTAATTTTAGTTTGTAGATTGTATCTTAATTAAACTGCAAGGCATTCTCGTTTGACTACGGCTACACAATACTAATTATTGTTGATTGATATATATATTGATACATTCGTACAAGACGCCGCAAAACCTACTATGAAAAAGTACCTAAGTAATTTACCTCGTCGCGTGTATCTTGGCTAATACAACGACGGGTGCACATCGAACTTGCTTTGATCAAATCCAAGCACCTACTTTAAAGATTCTTACTTACCCAACCTGTGTTAAATGCCATTCCGCCTTCTATAAAAATAAATCTAATTTATTTTGTCCCAGTCTCTTCGCAAATTATATATCTAGAGCTAATTATTAATCAAATTACTTTGTAAAAATGGTACAGACTAAACTTATTACAAGAGAGTCGTGTTTTTCATTAAAACAATTTCTGGTCCGCCCGCCGACTGTCGGTCAGTTAAATTTAGTTTGCGACTTACTAAACAAGTTATGCTCGTGAAAACGCCGGTGTTTTGTTCTTTTCTGCTTTCTTCATAATCTCGAGCGAAGGTTGAATCAAACAGACATGTGCGGTTCTTTTTTGTTTGAAACTGAACCAAACTGGATGTTATTCGAATAGTTTAACTTCATCTGAATAGACAGCTATAGATGAAATATTAATCATATCAAAAATAGAATCAGCTCTCGAGATAGGTAAATATCCGGTTGTTCCAGTTTTTTCGCAGTACGCTCAGTACCAGTGCATGTGTGTATACCGTATACCTGAAACAAAGGTTTCAATGAACGCTTTATAGGAGTACAGACTTCCTATCTGGGCTCTGGCTTATAAAGCATGGCATGCGAGCTTGTGTGATTTATTTGTGCTGTTGTGACTTTTACGAGCCCAGTTTGAAGGATAGGGTATGGATGACTTGTTATCTGGTTTTAACATCACCTATATTCTTACGTTGAAAATTTCAGTCTTGCGTATTTTCAGAGATTGATTTACGTAATTAATTTATCGTAAAGTCGAAAGCCATTTAAAGAAGACGTAGCGTTATCGTACCCAGCTGTGATTTGTTAAATAATATATCTATTTGTGATAAATATTACTCTGTGTAGCAGAATCCTGTTTGTATATAATGCGTCAATTTTTTTAGAGTATTTTTCGTCAAAAGTATTAAACCTACCACAACACGTTTTGCATGATGGCCATCAATCACGAGATTTCCTTGTCAACGAGGATATAACGACCTCTTTTAGCCAAGTCTCTATTAGAGTCAGCTTCGGAAACATTTTATCGCCGTGATGAGGAGCGATTCGTCACACATTTTACATCTGGTTTATTTTAAAATTTATAGCCTCATTTTATCAAATCATAAGCTAATAAAATAAAAACGATGTGCATATTGTTTTCATTCGAAAAAATCCATGAACCACCCATTTTAAAAACGTCTGTCTGTCTTTTGTTAGAATTGTCAAGTTCAAACTGACCGTAAAATCAGGACATCTATCTATTTTGATAATTCTTAAGACAAGTGCTAAAATACGTAGTTAACAGGCTGCGACTAAAAACAGCATTCACCCTTTGAAGCAAACCTAACACCTTTCTTAACTGTCTTTCTGTTACATATGTCTATGTCCCTACATTGTAAGTATTTACAATCTGCAGTCTGCACAGAAAACGTTTGGCCCTTTGGCCACGCGATCTCAGGATGCTGACTATTTTTTTAAAAGAACTAGTGAATTGAACTCCTTTTAATGTTTATGTCGCGTGAGTATACAATTCCATTTCTATTCTCTGAGATTCTATTACGGTCCACTGTTTGAACAAGAATGAATTTGAGAACATGCCTTTTCTGTACTTTTTATATCATTTTGTTGTAACAAAAATTATGTTTCTTCACGCATCTTAGTTTATTGTACTTCAAAGAGAGCTTACACTTAGTTTTTGTTTGAGTAGGTACAAATTTTCGACTCAATTGAGTGAGCGCGAGTTTAGCTTTTGAGAAAGGTCCGTCCAGCACCTGGTATTGGTGCCAGCATAAACCACCTTACAATCGTTGTACCCTTCGAAGCACTTGAACTTGACAAGTTTATGTATGTTACCTCGTGTAATGTGGTTTTAACTGCTTTATGACATAATGTTGCGAATCGTCTGACAGTCGTGGAGAATGCTTGAGCGGTCTATTTTGTTGTGCGCCGGCGCGGCCTGCGGGCCTCGTCCGAGCGCGGACTGTTGACGCAAAACTTCGCAAACGCATTGTTGAGTACTATCATTTAGTATTCCGTGGTGTAACTTGCTTTATGCTAAATAGCTTAGCTCGTTTTGGTGTTAGTCTGTCTGGTTTCGCTTTGATATGAAGCTGGGGAAAATGAAACGACATAAATAGCCTGCAGAAAAGCTTTCACTTATTGTGTCAGATTTTTGTATAAACCTGTTGATGACGCTTTAAATGTTTTCATCTCAAATAACTCGCAAACTCCGTCTGGGTATCATCTAACCGATAGGTGGTCCTTTTTCTTTTTTAGTTAGACAGTTATTTATTAGGTTGTTGAGTGAGCACCTGAGGATTTAATTAATAAATCCATAGAGTGCTTGTTTGCTGCGAACCTTTCGCCTTTTTTGGACAAGATTAATTCGAGGTTGTTTGTTTTTTTTAATAGGTTTGTTTAATAATGTATAGTTAGACACAAATTTGTGTTCTGATTTTACAGCAAAATAAGATGCTTTATAATAAAACTGGTTCATGATCACTCATAAAATGAGGTCTAGTTTCTCAATTTTAATGAAATTTGGTACTTCGCTATAAACAATGCTCTTAATGCCTTGGTTAATATGTTGAACATATGTATAGCCGTAAAAATGGTTCAACAAATGCCAATCGAGCGAGGGTGCCCGGTGCAGGTAGTCTAATGGATCCTAGGTTTACGAGGCACAAGCACGATCACCACTAACTTTTATGACCTTTTTATACCCGTAACAATGAACTTCGGGCATAAATACTGGACTCGCTAAGAACTCTAGAATCTATCGCGCTCAGTAAAAAAACATTAAAAATAGAGAGTTTAATAGTAAGTAGATTTTTTGAGTAATTTCAATTTACATTTTTAATTTAATTCCAATCGTCGTAAAGTAAAGGAAATTCGTTTTAAATTCTCTCTGCAGTTGCTTAGATTATTTCAACGTGCATTTAAAATATTAATGCGGCACTTTAAACATTAAATATGATTGTGAAGTGATGTTAAGATTTATTGACCTCGGCTGAGATAAAATTAATTGAAAATGAAATGATAACACTTTTATTCTTAAATCTATACCAATATTATAAAGAGGAAAGATTTGTTTGTTTGTAACGAATAGGCTCCGGAAATACTGAACCGATTTGAAAAATTATTTCACTGGAAGGAAGCTACATTAACCCCGAGTGTCATAGGCTATATTAAATTAAAAAAAAAATTAGGGATCCTTACCTAAACTCAAATAATGTAACCCAAGGTGCAATATTTTTTTCCGTTGTTTACATATTTTGACAGGTGGTTTGTTGTTGTTGTTTGTTTTTTATTCGGCCATTCTGGGCAGTCAAAAGAACATAGTCTATAGAGCCAAGTCTTTTGTAGTATCTTATATTCTATGGCGTAACGAAGTAAGCCGGGAAAGCTCGTAATATATAATACCAGAGGCTGCCCCGCGATTTCTCATAATCACCAAAAGCCTGTTTTTGCCCGTTCCCATGGGAATTTCGGGAATTCATTCCTTAGTGCTCACCTACACTCCCTAAGGAACCTACATGCCAAATTTCAGCCTGCTACGCCCAGTAGTTTCGGCTCTGCGTTGTCTGTCAGTCAGTCAGTCAGTCAGTAACGGAAGAGTTTAATATATATTGACTAGAGGCTGCCAAGCGCATTCACTCCCGCAGATTTCTCATAAACTCAAAAATCCCGTTTTTCCCGTTCCCGTGGGAATTTCGGGAAATCCCTTCTTAGTGCTCACCTACACCCCCCAAGGAACCCACGTGCCAAATTTCAGTTTTCTACGCCCAGTTGTTTCGGCTCTTCGTTGTCTGTCAGTCAGTCAGTCAGTAATGGAAGAGTTTTATATATATTGACTAGAGGCTGCCCCGCGGTTTTTCCCGCGCAGATTTCTCATAAACAAAAATATCCAGTTTGTTCCCGTTCCCATGGGAATTTTGGGAAATCCTTTCTTAGTGCTTACCTATACTCCTTAAGGAACCTACATGTAAAATTTCATCCCGCTACGCCCTGTAGTTGCGGCTCTGCGTTGTCTGTCAGTCAGTCAGTCAGTCAGTCAGTCAGTCAGTCAGTCAGTAACGGAAGAGTTTAATATATATTGACTAGAGGCTGCCCCGCGGTTTCACACGCGCAAGATTTCTCATAAACACAAAAATCCCGTTTTTTCCCGTTCCCGTGGGAATTTCGGGAAATCCTTTCTTAGTGCTCACCTACACTCCCTAAGGAACCTACATGCCAAATTTCAGCCCGCTACGCCCAGTAATTTTGGCTCTGCATTGTCTGTCAGTCAGTCAGTCAGTCAGTAACGGAAGAGTTTTATATATATTGATTACAATACAATAACTCTACAGTAACAATGTGTCTTCGACTCGGTTAGCTTATACGCAAATTTATACTGCAAAAATACATTAGGCTATAACCACTGGATAAACAATAGATTAAGGAAATCCGTCCTATTAAGTTTACCGTCTATCTGTTCTGTAATTTGAAAGTTACCAAGTTGATAAAACATGAAAACCTGATGAATAATAATTGTATCAACAACAAATTACCAAGAATCAATTCATATTATACAGTAAAATGTAAGCTTATTAGGATCTAGATACATATATTCAAACTTGACACGTAGCCCCAGAGAATTATAAACCTAATAAAACATGTAGATTAAAGTGATCTCCCGCACTCTATTTAACTTTGCAAATAACGTCTGAAGTCTCTAGGCGGTCGAAGCTGCCATGGACTCGTCTGAAATGATATACTTCTCGAGGAATTCTTTTAAAAATAATATTGAAGTTGAATACAGATCAAAACATTTTTGAATATGACTAACATAAGTAAGCTAGCTAACATTTTTGAATACGACTAACATAACATAACTAAGATAAGTTTTGCGTTTTATTAGTGTAGTGTAGGTATTTCTTATTTTATATTTGTTTATTAAGGGATATAATTAAATTTATTTTCTGCTTCATCTTCATCATAAAAATTTAAGAACCAAAACACGTTTGAGTTATTAGAGATAAATTTTACCCTTCTCAAGCTTCAGCCTGAAGCGATTGCGGTTAGATTAAAGCTAATTTGGGCATTATGTTATTAAACCCAGGGCAAATCAAATAAACTTAACATTCATTATATGCTTTGTTGAAAGGTCGGCTTAATCTTTATTGGTAAAAGTCGACATCTTTTGTGAATTCAGAACAAAGCTAATTTTAATTTTACAAATAATAAAATTACTTATTCAAGTTTATGTCACAATAATTAAGATGTAGTCTTGTTACAAGACTCGAACAATTGGCTGTAAATTTGTTATTTCATTGACCATATCCTACCATTTTTATAGTCTAGTCATAAAATTTCAAACCACAATAAATGAAGAATAAGTAATAATTAATAATTTACACGTTTTACAATGAAAACATTATTTCAGTAGCTTTATATCCCCGCATTAAAAAATAAGAACAACAATGAAACAAAGAGATAAATGTTTTTACTTATATTTTTTTAGAACCCTGTTACGCCATAGAATATATAAGATACTACGCACTCGCGGGCGCGTATTATCGACGCGTCTGATCGACCATTCCGGTGACCGGCGGGCTGGCTCGTACCTTGGCCAGAGAATAAGTCTGGCCATTCAGAGAGGTAACGCAGCCAGCCTGCTAGGCACCGTACCTTCCGGTGGCAGCGATTTGGAGGCCATTTTTTATTTGTAAATATGTCTTTGTTTAGTTTTTTTTTAAGGTAATATTTAATAACATAATATCATGTACATATAAATTATTGAATAAAAAGATACTACTAAATACTTGGCTCTATAGACTTTGTTCTTTTGACTAAAAAATAAAATAAAAAAAACCACCTTTCAAAATATATAAACAACGGAAAAAATATGCACCTTGGGTTACATTATTTGATTTTAAGTAAGGATCCCTATTTTTTAAATCTGATATAGCCTTTTCACTCGCAGATAGTGTAGCTTTCCAATAGTGAAAGAATTTTTCAATTCGGTTCAGTAGTTCCGGAGCCTTTTCGATGCAAACAAACAATCAAATCTTTCCTTATTATTATTGGTACAAGATATTAGAAGAAGATTTAGAAAAAAGATTTAAATAATTAATATAGATTTTCTCATCAAATACCTGTAAAAATGCAAATTACTACTACAATATCTTATAAATAAATTTTTGATACGGTCAAGCCATTTGTATGTAAATTAAAGCCTCATTCATCCCGCGGAGGCGGCTCTAGAACTAGAAAACGGCGGACGGAACGCGTCATTTTAATTTTACATACCACTTAGCAATTGTATTCAGTCAAACGCACCTGAAACATCAAAAAATCTAGAGTTATTAAGTATATTTATATACTATCTATCAACTATCTACTAAATATACTGGGTGTTTCTGACAAGGCGGTAATAAATCAATGGAGGGATTCTGCTCACCATAACTAACAACTTTCCCAAAGCAACATGGGTCAAAATCTAAAAAAAATAACAGCTGTTCCATACATTGGTTCGATCAGCTGACGGAGTCAATGTACGGGACAGCTGATTTTTGTTTTGAGATTTCGACCCAAGTTGCTTTGGGAAAGTTGTTTAGCATGGTGAGCAGAATCCCTTCATTGATTTATTACCGCCTTGTTAGAAACATCCTGTATATAAAAATTAATCGTGGTTCGTTAGGCTCGCCAAAACAAGAATGGCTGGGCCGATTTAGCTGGTTTTGATATGTTCATAGTAGTCGAGGGAAGGTTTAAAAGTTGAGAAAGTAAGGTAAAAAAGCATGTAAAATTGTAAGGTGCGATACGAAAATAGCCGGGACAGCTAGTTTAATTATAAAGTTTAACAATAAAACCATAATAAATATTTTTAGTCGATAGAAAACTAAGATATGTAACTTATAGTGATTACGAACAGCTAAAATTTAATCCTTTTAATTCAATTTTTTAACAAATTCTACTAAGTATCTACTGATTCTTTAGTCTCGCTAAAACTCGAGATCGGAGGTCCGATTTAGCTGATTTTGGTCTTAAAATGTTTGTAGTAGTCCAGGGAAGGTTTAAAAGGTGAGAAAATATGAAAAAATGGGTGAGTTTTTTAAGAATTGTAAGGCGCGATACGAAGTTCGCTGGGACAGTTTAGTTGTAAATAAATAAATACTCATTTAACTTTTTGTAAATGATTTTGTCAACCAAAACAGGTTAATCGCGGCAAAAGCTAATAGAGAAGAATAGTATAGATATGTGAACTTGGGTAAAATCGCTGAAAATTAAACTGTAACGATTAAAAAATTAACTATAATTGTCTAATGATTGTATAGAGCTAGCTGGCTCAGCTATTTGCGCATACCTCCACTGCCAGGTCAACTGTGCAGTGTGCAAGCGGTTCATTGAGCGGTCACTCTCGCGACTTCATAAATTATGTGAAAGGTCGGGGTCGCGGCTGGAAGCAATTCGGTATCAATATTTTACAGTGAACTTCCGACCCGCTCAAGGACTTCGACTTTAATTATTTAACTAACTTTTACTGGCATTTTTGCACTAAAATTGACTTAATTAATAGATTGACGATGTTGACAGACTATGTCTTCCTGAGGTATTTACTTAAGAATTTTTGTTCACGTACTACATTTTTCATACTACGCATACAAAATAATGTTTTTGTTTTATTGTTGGATTATATTATTTACTCTGCATTATAAAATATGCATAAAACTACATGTTTTACGGCTTCTTTAAATTTTGACGCACAATGTGGCTCACCTACACCTACTGACTTATATCTATAAGTAAACAAATCTAATTAAAACATCGTAAAAAACTGTCAATTTATTTTAAATTCTTTTGTAAATAGAACCGTAAACTTACTTAAAATATAAATTTATTTCAATCACCTTGCTATAATAGTTCTCGTTGTCATGCATTGTGCTCTCAATCCACATGTGTAGTTGAGTGTAGGCAGGCCCAGTAGTGCACCGATTATGTCGTTAGTCCTCCACGTCGGAAGCCTCTCGCACCTCGCCGCGCTGGAGCTCTCGCGTCGCGACAACTTTGTGTGTCATGAATTACGATTGAACTCACACCATAATTCCATCTCCATTTACCAAAATAAATAATGTTGAATAACCAGCGCGAAATTATTTTTCCAACCTGTTGACGTACCTGCGCCTTCTATTGTTAATAATGATTTAAAAGATATGAAAGAAATATTTTTTTGAAACAGTATGTACTTATTAGACGAATTAGTTATGATTTATACATTTATGCATATTTGAGTTCAATATTATCCTCTTAGCCTAAAGACGTCCGCTGCTGGACATAATCTTGCCCCAGAAATCGCCATACCGCCCGGTCTTGAGCTACCCTCCATCCAGTGTTTATTTTAGTTACACATAATAAGTTTAAACTGTATCTAATAACTTTTGCTAGGGAATCGGCTAACCTGATATTTCCAGGATTATTGTCCAATGATTAATTCACAAAAGTTTTTGAGAATCGAAATTCTCATCGAATCACTGTGATTGGCAGCTAAAATATCTGGTATTAGTACTATATGTGGAGCCTGCGTTGTTCTACTGCTGGGCAAAGGCTTCCCTCTCCCTATTCCATTCCTCACGTTCTTACGCATAATAATTAGGTATACACTTTGCAAAAGTGGAAATGTGAACTTTATGAAATCAATCCGCAAATGAATGGATGAATTGAATTGCAAATGATATGCTCCTGTTAAAAGGCTGTTACGGTTATGATGATAATTAGCCAGCTGAAAATTGTATACACTTATGGCAATTTTAAACATATAAAATACTTCATTTATACACATACAAAATAATTCACCGTAGTACCCATAGTAAAAAACCAATTATTCTTATATTTTGAAGCTAGTTTTTCTATTTCATCTAGGTCAGTTACCCCCTGTAACATCAATCACTACTCTATAAGTACTAAACTTACATCCTATTGATTATATGATATTTACAGAGACAGGTCAGATTTTAACAGTTATTGACGTTTAGTTTTTTTACTTGTTCTTACTAGGTATTATAATTGAGCCCATTATTTTAAATTGAAACCCGTTAAATAATTAATTATAATAACTCAATCATCAAGTGACTAATAAAAATCATTCATTGTCACACACATACTAATTAAAATCATAAGCTTTTAAATAATAATGCATAATTAACCAAAACAATAAGGTCAGAAACACAAAATCAAGATCGATCTATGACCGAAAAGTGGTGGACCTTCCAATAGTTGCATATTAATGAGGCAAGTTGTAACGGTCATTTATAAAGAGACGGTGACAGCGCGTGTCGTTCAATAGGTGAAGTTTGTCGCGTGAAACATGAAGGAAGCGTGGGTGATGGACAAGCTTAGGCAAGACCATGACTGTAGCGGTTGCTGTAGGGAGTGTGAGAACTGGCAGCAGATCGTATCCTCCTGCTTAGAGAAGGATATGTCGAGCCAGAACTTGTGTAGTAAGTTATACATTTAACGATGCTCAAATAGCTATTTTAAGTGCTCTACTTTTTCTTTGACGTATTTTTTTAAATTTCATTTTCCACTTTTGTTATAAAATATTCTGAGCTCTTTGCCTACTCTTGTCTTCTTTACATTTTTACTACCTACCTACCTTCCTACTTAAAATTGAGAGTTCCTTTGTCAAAGCAGGATCTCATAAGCTTTCTTTTCGTCTATCCGTATTTAACATTAATTTTAATCGACTTAAAGAAAATCTCGTTATATCCACGGTAATGAAAAGTGAACCCGCAAAACAAACTAACTTATAAGGCACCCTACCTCTACATTGAGCGTTGCTTGACACGCACTTTGCCGTTATTTCTATTTTGTATTGTCATTGAATATGAGAATTGTTTGCAACCTCAATGCGTTCATTCATAATTGATTATGTGAAAATATACAGCATTAAAATATTAGCATTTAATGATACTGAATTTAAAGTATTTATTTGTGGTCTCTACTGTTTTGATGGGGCAATTGAAAACTAAGTACATCTATTAATTAATTCTGTCATTAAATCTGAATAATTAACCCAAATGTGATTGTTCTTATTCAGAACTAGTTTTGATTTGTCGATAATTCTAAATCCTTTGTGATCTTTTAAATTTTGCCATGTTAAAGTCCATTGAATATGCATGTTCGTACGTTGTGTTTACGATGCCTAATCCATTGTGAGATAGTCTAATTGACTAGATTAACAATGTCAAACACAGCATTGATCTTTGATTTCCTCAATAAACCCACGGGCTATAGAGTCTTGTCTCAGTTTCGTTACTATAATAATGCGTTTTGAATTTTATATCTGTTGATTTATGAATACTTATGAAATCCAGCTCTTTGTTTTGATATACGCTTCTAGTCGTTGTCTTTGTAGGTACTCTAAGTATTCTTAATCTTGTGACTGTGTCCAAGTGCTTTTAATTTTTTTAATTTCACGATCTATACTTATATATATATGTATAATATATAATATCATAACATTTATTTAAACGTCTGCGAGATAACAAAATTAGCCGGCATATTTCAGTCGCGCTTGAGCAACACGAAGATGACACGCAAACGGATATACTAACAGTTTACTATTTTAAACGAAGACTTCTGGTTATTAGGTCACGGATTTAAAGTTTGATGAAAAAAAAAAATAATATCAAAATTTTAAGACTCCTTTGATTAGGTAAAACAATTCATTGTCATTATATCAGCCTAAAAACTCTGAGTCCGACTGCTGAACCCTGGCCATCCGAAATCAGTTTCGCACTCGCACACCCTAATCCAATGCACTCCCTTTTCACTTACATCTGTTTGTCTGTCCACATAGTGGGGTAACAGAGCTTAAAAAAAACAATGATATTCAAAATATAAATAATATTATTTTCAAACCGCAATTATAAAACACTAAGATAAAACTATGTCTAGCGTTTGTGGACTATGAGAAGGCCTTTGATTCGGTCGAAACATGGGCGGTGCTAGAGTCCCTCCAACGATGCCGGATTGACTATCGGTACATCGAAGTGCTGAAGTGTTTGTATAGCAACGCCACCATGTCTGTCCGAGTACAGGAACAGAATTCGAAGGCTATTCCCTTGAACAGAGGCGTGAGACAGGGAGATGTTATATCTCCGAAACTGTTCACCGCCACTTTAGAAGACGCCTTCAAACTTCTAGAATGGAAAGGGCAGGGCATCAATATTAACGGCGAATACATCACCTTCGGTTTGCCGACGACATCGTAGTCATGGCAAGGTCCATGGAGGAACTCAGCACGATGCTCGAGGGCCTCAACCGAGTCTCCCAACAGGTGGGCCTTAAAATGAACATGGACAAGACGAAGGTCATGTCTAATGTCCATGTTCTGCCTACCCCAGTTATGGTTGGGAACTCGGTTCTCGAAGTTGTCGACGAGTACGTATACCTAGGACAAACCATCCAGTTAGGTAGGTCAAACTTCGAGAAGGAGGTCAATCGCCGAATCCAGCTCGGATGGGCGGCGTTCGGGAAACTACGCAACGTCCTCTCGTCCAATATTCCTCAGTGCCTGAAGACGAATGTATTTAACCAATGTGTGCTGCCAGTGATGACATACGGTTCTGAAACGTGGTGCTTCACTATAGGGCTTATGAACAGGCTCCGAGTAGCTCAACGAGCCATGGAGCGGGCTATGCTCGGGATTTCTCTGCGGGATCGAATCAGAAATGAGGACATACGCAGAGAAACCAGGGTCACCGACATAGCCAAGCGGATAAGCTCGTTGAAGTGGCAATGGGCAGGTCATATAGCCCACAGAACAGATGGCCGCTGGGGCCGAAAAGTTCTCGAGTGGAGACCACGGATCGGCAAGCGCAGCGTAGGACGTCCACCGACCAGATGGACGGATGATCTGCGCAAGGCTGCGGGTCCACGCTGGATGCAGGCCACCTGCGATCGGTACAGATGGAGAGCCTTGAGGGAGGCCTATGTCCAGCAGTGGACGTCTTACGGCTGAAATGATGATGATGATGAAGATAAAACACGTACAAAAACTACTTTCTTTCTGACTTTAATAAATTATAGTAAGACATCAAAAGTCAGCTTTATTCAACGTTGCAGATAGGTATAAGATTAATAGGTACCTTTCTCATTAATTTACACTGATAAATATACTTTGATAGTAGGAAAACTATATTTTTTAAAATATGATAAAAATTTAATTTTGTTCTAATAGGTACTGAAGGTAATAAGTTCTCGGTTATTTAATATTTCATTCGAAATATTAGAAATTTTAAAAATGCAGCAGATAGATAAACCAAACGTTATATACAGATAAACTTCAGCAAAGTTTTGCATAAAGAATAACCCTGTTATTCATAAAAAGTTAAAGAGCACTTAAGTTATTTGTCGTATGTCAAATTAGGCTGGATGTCACGTATTTACCATACAACAAACCAGAGAAGTAGACCTCCAGTAAGGCTACTTGAAATCTACTGTATCTTTATGAATAAGACGGTAAATGTTTACACTTCTGAGAAACCGAAGCGCAGGTGCTGTTCAACCAGCTAAGATACAATAACTAAAGCATATAGTTTCAAATTCTAATCTTGACTTATACCTGATATCTTAAAGATGTTTTTTTCGTGCGTGAATAGGTTGGAGTTTGAAGTTGTATTACCAATAGGAATCTATACCAATATTATAAAGAGGAAAGATTTGTTTGTTTGTTTGTTTGTAACGAATAGGCTCCGGAAATACTGAACCGATTTGAAAAATTCTTTCACTGGTAGGAAGCTAAATTAACCTCGAGTGTCATAGGCTATATTAGATTTTCAAAAAAATTAGGGATCCTTACCTAAACTCAAATAATGGAACCCAAGGTGCAATATTTTTTCCGTTGTTTACATATTTTGACAGGTGGTTTGTTGTTGTTGTTTGTTTTTTATTCGGCCATTCTGGGCAGTTAAAAGAACATAGTCTATAGAGCCAAGTCTTTTGTAGCATCTTATATTCTATGGCGTAACGAAATAAGCCGGGAAAGCTCGTTAATAATAAAAAATATAACGGTCTGATGAACAATGACGGAATAAAATAAAATATGATAATAAATAATGCGATACGTGGGTTTTGAGAATAATCAACGCCTACCTCCTTAATAAATGAAATATTTTTATATAAAAGTATTCTTCGTATAAGTAGGTTGGCAATGTTTTTATCGTTCAGTTGGCCTCTCAAATTTGTTTTACCAGTTTTTCTTCATTAAAATAGTTAGCCGGTAATAGTAGGTTTTTGTAAAGAAAAACCAGTACACTTTGGTTTCGTTTCATCAGTTATCTGTTCTGCGTTCTGATTCAATGTAAAGCTTTGGAACTAGTATGTAGTTTTTTGTACTGGAGTGAAAACTGCACCACTAATGTTTTCTAACAGAAGTAAAAAACCGAAAAAGAAAATAACTTCCGCAAAAAACAAATTGTGGAAGTTGTTGTAAAAACATAATTACCTACTTATAATATTTATAATACAAAGGCAGAGGAGGCTATTTAAAACAATAAAACTAGTTTCGCAGCGGAATAGCTTCAGCCTGAGGCTACAAGTAGGTTTTCTTTAAGTAAGTATATGTAATAAATGACAGCATGTGATCATCCTTGATTGAGTTAATTTGAAATAGGTAGGTAAGTAAAGTCAGCATCTCGGCACTATCAATTGCCTTGTTTACTTTAGCCGATGTGACCGATGAAACTAAATGAACGAGGTCATAGGTGCTTGTCCGGCGATTCAACTGATTCATCTGAAATATTTAACAAAACAATTTTCTTGTATATTTAACAAAATCGAAACCCATATTTGCTTAAACTGATCTTGATCATTTCTCAGGATAGTAACAGAACTTAATTCGTCGAAAATAATGTGAATAAAGGACCAAAGAACATAAAATTCTTAAGTAAATCGAGTTTATAATAATTACTCGGAAATGTACAAAATTCGTTTCGAGTTTTGGTCGTACATACCTCGTCTGGACAGAGATAAAACGCTTCCGCTGCATTTAACAGTGTCTCGAGAATGCATGCAATGAAAAGACTGATAACTGATTTGTTATTTTTATTTGGAAGCATGGATCGTACAGTAGAGTCGTGGGCACGCGCACAGTTGCTGCCGGCTCTGTCAATTGTGCCGTGGTATGTGCGCCGGTCGGTCGCGCTTGTATCTAACTCTGTGTTCAATGAAAAATGACATTTCGTGTCTAAATTTGATGTTCCTTACTTATTTATATACATTTTTAAGTGAATATTCATAATGTGCTGTGCTTTTGCTAATTATCTACTCCACAAACTGAGGAGGTACACATCATGTGGAAGGACTAGTAGTGAAAGTAAGTCTATATGAAAGCTTCTATGTTTAGTTAATAGGTTTTTTTTCTAAAACGACCTTTAATTATTGCTTATAATGTATTTCTATTGTAAACAAATCAATTGGTAGAAATAAAATAAACTTTCTTTCAAATAGTTACCTGTTTTTGATTTTGATCCCTTAAAATGCACATATCTTTTACTTACAAGATTTAATCATCACAAAACAAAATCCATAATAATAATTATATATAAATAATATTATAATCGGTAAGGAGTTCTTTGCTGATCGTATGTTATACAAACATATCATTAGTTTGAAATTAAAGAAAGCGTCAAAGCAAGCAAAGGTCACAGTCGGAGTACCATACATAATATGTTCTGTACATGCTTTATTCATAATATTTATGATAATACAAACTCAGTATAACGATAGCACTCGTATCAATCAGAATACAAAACGTGAACCCACAAATGATGATATTTATTTTACTCGAAACTCGAATGGAGCAGTGACTGATATTTTTTTTAAAAGCTGTAAGTAGCAGTTTTTTATTTTTGTTTTTATTCTTGGGAGATGCGTAAGATAATTCCAGATTTGTATAAAATAGCACCATAAGTTTAAGTAGTTACTTGTTTTGCTAAATATATGAGAAAAATTTATTTAGTTTTCTAAGGTTTTTTTGTTCGATGTTAAGAACATGATGAAAAAACATTTTTAAAATTTGTACACCTAATTTAGGTAATCATAGTGATACTTACAATACAATAACATCTGTAAACCTCTACCTATGATAACAAATAAATATTCTGATTCTGATTTTAATTATTTGATTATTATTTTAGATATCAGACTGGTAATTTTGTATTATTTGAATTGGCACCACAAATATTAGTGCATGATATGTATGTTGCATGCAGCTACAAAAAATGTATCTGTATACGATTTTTTTAACAAAATATTAAGTTTATATATTTTTAATTGATTATTTTAATTTAAATAGGCGTAAAGTGACCTTGACACGAGAGCCAAACATTATCCTTTTGTCTCAATTGCCCCGTAATTGTTTCACTTGCCTTGTTCTATTCTTATACGACAATTTGCACGTACTCCTTGCACCTTAACTGGACCATTTGGGCTGCTGCTACCCATTATCTTAACTGGAGCATCATCATTTCATGACACTTACAATTCACTTGAGGCTAGGTTTAATATAACGATAAACGGTGGTAGTCATCCTTGTGTTCAAACAACTGACGGTTGATCTACGGCAGCGCCGCCGCCGCGCGCACCATTCTTTCGTTTTTTTTAGCAAATAATCTTTTGTATCCTTACAAATTGATAAGATATAATATAATAATAAACCTTTACAAATTCAATTTACCAGTAGTGATAATTTATCAACATTAACATAGCTACTAAACTCTTTTCAATGGGTCAAAGCTTTTAAGATGAATAACTTTGTACTGATGTGATTTTCTATGATAGAAAAAGTAGCTAGGAAATGGCGACGGGCCTTTCTCGCTTCAATACAAAATAAATTTTATAACGAATGTATTTTTTTATATTGTGCCTTTTTAAATCATCACATTACTTTGTATGTACACTTGGACATTTGATTATTTAATCAACATAACAAATTTAAATTATAGGTACCATCATAATATATATTTTTTTAATATTGACGTAATTCTCACGTAATTGTAGTTTTTTCCTTAACTCAGCAAATTATTGAGTTGTGTACTGATATTACACATCTTTAATTATTTGAGAATAAAGTAAAATAATTCAAGGAACACTAGAAATAATAATAACACATCACACTCAGAGCCCCCAACTAGGAAGAACCTGTATCTAGGGTACCTGAAACACACACAGAGACGAACATTACACCCCAACCGGAAACAAACATCGATATTCATCATATCAATATTCGCCCCGCAAGGGAATCGAACCCGGGTGCACACGCTTACTCAGTCTACATCACTGCCAACTGAGCCACGGAGCAGTCAGAAAGACGATATATTCTATTATTACTGTTGATTTACCTCATTTTTTTATAACTAAGCTCCGTACGTTACCCTTACCGATAATACAATCTCTTAAAATATTTCTAGTGTTCATTGGTTTACATGATATTTGTTGTAACCGTTTATCGACCGTCCAATTTTATGTTTAATCGTTTTTATTTATAAAATAGAACGTTCAAGAAAATCGATCGTGCCCCAGGTCTAGTACAACTATGTCAGTTTTTCGTTACAATTAAATTAAGTTAAAGTATTTCGTGGACCATTTACCAGCAATAAATGAATAATTTACTAATCATCAGGTCTAGTAAGCTGCCTCTTAGTAAAAACGTATCGTAATTGCACTTTACTTTAGCAAGCTGAGCAATTTGTTTGGTTAACTAATTGATATATTCGACAGCTGTTCACGGGTCTACCTGTACAGTTGATTTCAAAATCGTATTATAGATTGATAAGGATCGTATTTAACAAGCCACACGGTCCGGTATTAGGCGACACTTCTGATGAATAATTATATCTTCTAAACCATGGCCGAAATCAGAAAAACCTGACCTACCTAGTAAATCTTGCTTAGAAATTTTAAGGCTCTGTTGTGTTTCACAAACAAATATTTCTAAGATCATTACCCTGAAAGCTACACAACAGATCCTTAGAAATTCTAAGCAAGATTCTAGGCCGTCAATGACGCATATTTATGATTTCGGGCATGGTTTACAAACTAATTATTTATCGAAGTAGCGCTAGTATCGCACCCGTTCGCTCCTTCCTTTCTGGTAAAACTTACTCTTAAAGTTATTCAAATACTTGCTGCTTCTTTAAATCGACGTATCAGTTTCCAGTTGTATTGGACATTTAATGAAAGTTTCTCCGCAGTCAGTTTGAATAAATTTCATGTTTTCAATAAGAAACATCTGCTAGTCTTTTCGATACATAATTCTTCTTTAAAATTGCGAGCAGCCAAAACTTGCGTCGTAACTGTAAACCGTTTATAACTTTAAGTTGATCGTCATTGTATTGCAAATTATAATGATGCGTCACAAACGAATCACCCACCAGATGGTAATTAAGCATATACTAAAATATGTCCTCATTAATTGATGTGCCTTGGATTTCTTAAAGACTCTGACACTCGATTTGTAAATTGTAGTCACTTAGTTTACCGATTTATGTTACCAGTTGTCTTTCCTGTGCCTCCTTTTTTCATCCCAGGTTTCACCTAAGGAATTTTTTATAGTTACAGGAGATCTTGCGTACCAGTAATTGTATCCCTTAGGAATTCTAAACTTAGCTCGTCACCTCAATCAGTGGCGATCACTATCATATCGACCAGCACTCGTAATTCAGCTCTTTGTGTCACATTGCTCTCCGCTTGATTACTAGGCTCGGGTTACTGTCGACACGTCTTGTTGTGACCTCCTCACACTACAACCGATGCTTGGCGAGTATGTTTGTTCAAGCATCTTGAGTAGTCTTTGTAACACGATGTCTGGGTTCAGGTTTGTTTGAAACTTTAAAAAGATAAGCTCAAAAACGTAATAGCGTTGCATCAAAGTAATATTTCAACTGTGCAATATTTGTTCTTGTTTTTTTGGTAAATTTTGTAAATAAGCTTTACCGACACAACCGGATGTGATCTGACTCAAAACATACAAATCGTAATTTGACAGATTTTTAAGCATCACGTAGTTACTGGCATGGCTAGCATGAACGTAGATGTGCGGCAACTGTGTCATTTGTGCATTATTTAATAGTACTTTATCAGCTGTAATAGACATACTCAAGACAATGTTGGTCGTCACGTCAGTTAGCTCCGCGTGACAAATTCAATACAAAAATAACAATGCAATTATATTTTTGTGAGTGAACATTGTGCTCAGAATGGATAAAATTACATTGAATGGAAGTAAGTTTATTTTGTTGATATATGCAATGTAATTTTTGTCAGTTCAGTACATTTTAACAATATTAACAATACGGGATTAATTTGGAACAGCGAAACAAACATGAACAGTGGTTGGGTGTGTAGTTAGGTTCAAATCATTATAGTATTTCGTGGAATTAAAACAAGTACCGTAAAGTAGGTGAACAAAAAAGTTCAAGATGAATTTAGTTAAAATATATTCTAATTATGTACATGTTGATAATTGTTTTAAAATTCAAAGTTTTCTAAACTTTATGATTGCGGACTTGACGACGCTTTTATAAATGGAATACGAACAAAACAAATCATAGCCCTCGATAAGATTCTCAAAAACAATATCTTCTAACATTTATTTTAAAATACCTATCTGTGTAGTGAGATAGTTTCATTTAAAGTTTCTTCCACCGAATTTATAAAGAAACATTTTATTCAGCCTTCGTGTTTCATGCTGCGCCCAGTTGGAAACAGTTGGCTTTGTGTTTGAATAAATGAATTATGTATTTTGAAATCCCAATGCGATCATTCCCAATTCTATATAGGTAGTTTATTCTAAAATTTTCAGTCAATTTGGCTATTTTGTCAAGTATTACCCGAGTCAACACAACAGGAAAAATCCTTCCATCCATCTTCTGCTAAAGAGCAGCCTGTAAACTTTTAACTGCTCTGGTAGTTTTATTGATTAAATGTGTTATTTTTACGTATTTTACGTGTAGGTCTTGTATGTTGGCATATGTGTATGCATGTGCCAGTATATCTTGAGCTCCGAATCTTATGCTTTTTTGTTTGTTCCAGGAGACGGCGACATGGCGCTGAAGCAGGGCAGCGGCACCGGAAAGGTCCACTTCGGCGGCCTCGACGATGTCTCCCTGTACGGCACGCCGGTCGAGCCTGCCCCGCCCCCTTCCGACGCCAAGCAAGGGTTCCTTCGTAACCAGCTGCAAGCCCTCTTCCAGCCGACCGACAACAAACTAGCCATGAAGCTCTTTGGCTCACACAAGGCGCTGATGAAGGAGCGGATAAGGCAAAAGGCGGCTGGACACTGGGTTATACATCCTTGCAGTAGTTTCAGGTAAGTGTTTTTTTTTATTTTATTTATATGTTTATGTATAAAGTAAAAGTAAAAAAGTATAGTGATGAAGTCTATTGTTTCCACTTTGCAGGACAAAAGCCTCCCTTATAATCTTCCAAGTATCTCGATTTATAACAGCGGTTTTTTTATCAATAGTAAAATTTGTTTATATAAGGTACGATACGATTATCAGACACACATTTTATTGGTTTATTCATTCATGAGTTTATAATTTTTAAAGCGTCCAACTCTTTACTACTTATGACCTCGAAAATATACATAAACATCAGAGTTTGCCAAATTACTGCTCATGTACGCGTACGTTACGCTGATTATTGTTATCAGTAACACATTTTTATAAAATTCTTGTGGTCGCGAATCGCGATTCACGTGGTCGTTTCATGAAATCGCAACACGAATATGTATGAGCTTTTTATGATTCTTGTACGAATAAAATAAAAAAATAAGACTGCTTTGTAAGACTGGTGTAATAAAATAGCATTATTTAAATATATTTTACTATGAGTTACAAATTAATAAAAATATGATACACACCACCTGGAAATAAATTTAAGCGAAAAAAGCTTTTAAAATAAAGTCTTCAACAATACCGATAGATTCAGCTTGCTCTTCAAGTCACGTACTAAATAGGGGCGCCATTTCGAGTAAAATATGACCCATATTACAACTAGTTTTGAGCATTATTACAAGAAAATAATGCACTATAAACAACACTTTGCCATTTTCAAAACTCGTCGACTCCTGAACATAATAAGCTTTCTCTAAAGATGCCCTCATGGACTAAATGGCATGCAGGGGGGTAATTCTCTTAACTAAATTCGATCGACTTGTAATTGTCTTGTTAGCGACTTCGTTAACCATTGCCGCTTTAACAAAGACAATTTTTATTACAAGCACAAATAAAACAGCAATGGTTAACGCTAAGAAGTCGCTAACAACCCCCAGATATATTAATGCAAGCTATTAAGCTGGTTATTTGCACCTTAGAAGGTGGAAGCATTGTCACAGTAGATAGTGTGAGAAATGCCCCTGCGTGCAATGAATCTTTAAGAGCCGCTAAAACATTCTGTAGTTAAATCCGACACAAGCTCAAGATAAATACATTTTGTTACAAAACATACAAAAACGCAATCGCAATGCAGTTTTCTTCTTTTATATTGCAAGTTTTTTAAATACCAAAAGATTAACAATAAATATATATTAAAAGTAGAAAAAATAACGCTAAAACAGTTGATGATATCGCCAAACACAATGAATGCGAGTCAATTTGTCACTAGCAGATGATACGACTGTCACGGGTTAGTCATCCAGCCGGCGGCGGCAGTGTTGGTAGTTTAGATCACGTATCATTACGGCGCGCAGCGGTGCGTGCCCAGAGTGTGTCCGATGACAAAACGACTTCACTCTAATTCATTCATCATTGAACGATAACGGTCTAAAGCTGCTTTTTCACCAGAGATGTGAGAGGAACAAATCTACTAATATAACTTACTTACTTTCACTTTCCTATCCTCGCTTAGCATAGCTCAAGCGGAAAAGGGCTAAGCTAGGTCTTTGAACATCCTAAACAAGCGAGAATTGTGGGACATTTCGTGAACTGTAGGTCAATTTATGGCTTTTTTGGAAGAAGGTGAGCCCCCAACAGCTACGCTACTGAACCTTGTACCGACTTGAACGACATTTTTTTTCACATAATATATGGTTAGTGGAAAAGTAGCCTACATAAGTTGAAGAGTGTAGCAGACTTCTGTGAAACTTATTGTACCACCTTTTTAGGTTTCCGTGAACCTTGTTCATACTTTGCGGGATGCAATATACTGAGGCTACAATAATTGTTTGTACATCTGATACATGCCTAGTGCCGAACGTAAAAACATAACATTTTATATCCAGCACTTTTTCAGCATATATGTTGCTGATGCCAGAAAATAATAAGGAATTAAAGGTATTAACTGTGTTCTGCGTTTGTTTTCCAACTTTTACTTTTATCCTTACTATTTGTGTTCTATACATATTTAAAAGCATACAACAAAGCACAATGAGTTTAAAAAATACAAAGACTTACTTATTGTTTATTTTACCTAGAAAGGAAGGCAAACAAGGTTTTAATGTTGCGAAACATTAATATAACGGGCAGAAAGTAATTTTTCTTTTGTGCAGCTGTTAAGTAATGGAGTCCTTAAAACTCACCCTGTTATTCATAAAAAATTAAATAGAATTTTAGTTATTTGACGTATGTCAATTTAAACTGGATGTCACGTATTTACCATACAACAAACCAGAGAAGTAGACCTCCAGTAACGCTACTTAAAACCTACTGTATCTTTATACGGTGAGTGTTTTAAATTGACAAAAACCATATGATTTAAACGATTAGAGTCCAAGAAGTATAATTATTCTCATTGCTTAATTTATCTTGCTATTACAAAAACAAAACAAATGTCTCTATGATACACTTTCAATTCTTTAATTTTTATAAATAAAATATAAAATAAAAATAATTTCTGAATTCTAAATATGAATCCATCCAGATTAGTACGCGGCGAAAAATAAATTGTTTATTTATTCTCTTTACTTTAAAAGTTAATTAACATCGTAGTGGTCGGGCGCTTTGTTATTCTAATCTGGCCCCACGGTGGGCGCCACTTGCACAGAAAAATCATCTACTTTTTTATATTTTTAGTTAATAGAGTATTCCAAATAGTATATTACGTTAACTACTATGAACACTTTTAATATTTTCAAAGGAAACCAACAAAAAGTCTAATTTAGTAACTAGATTTAAGACATTTTTATAATTAAAATTAATGCGCCTAATAATTGAAAGTATTGTTATTATAAGCTATTATTGTAAGCAGTAAAATGTATAGCATAAAAGTGCATTCATTTAATCAAATTACTTATCCAATTTACTGTCGAGTAGCTCACTTCCAGTTCAAATTTTCAGCTCGCACATACAATTCCTGGAAGCAATTTACCCAACTGCCTCGCTGCGGAGACCCCGTCTATCTCGCGCGAGCTGTTACGTGCATATTTTAACAGAAAAGTACAAATGTTAAATTCAGCATGAAGGAAAATTTCTTACCTGGAAGTGAGGAGAGCCTTACGACCAACTAACAAAGTTATATACTTAGAAATACTTATTTTTTTACGTTTAGAAGCACTTAACAAAAAAAACTTGACATAAGAAACTTTCATTTAAGAACTCAACTAATTTAAATTATTCAGCAGTTAACTTTTTATTAGATTTTTTTAAAATATTTTAAAACTAAATGTATGTACTTACAAAGTCAAAAACAATAATTCATGAGTAAGTATTTTGTTCTGATTCTCGACTAAGTAGGTACAGTCACGGACTAGGAGGCCGTAACAGATTTGTCTATGGTTTCGTCAGCCCAAGACTGTATTACCAAAGAACAAGAGCTATTTTGCAATACAGAAAAACCGGAAGTGTTACGCCGATCGTGTCCGCCACTGTACCTACACCATAGAGTGTACAAATCACATACGATACGATACGATACGACCAAATAAACTTCAACCAGGACTTGTAGTCGATTAGCAAAATTAACTCGCTACGTCATTCCCAGCCTATTGATGGAACAAAGAGGAGTCGGCAGTCTGCAATCAGAGCACAATGGATGGACCACTGTTGGCATTCTATTCTTTATTGATCTACTCTCTCGTACACTACGAACGTTTCAAATTCGTTATGTATTATTATTAAACAACCTTTATACGCAGTTCATAAAGTTTTCTTACTAAACTTATTAGGTAGGAAAGCAAAATATCGCAACAATTTACATTTATTTTCCTAAACCAAGTTTTACTTCAACACTAAAATTATCTTAGCGTAGCGTTGTTGTATGTGTATAATTATGCACCGTGTCGAAGTTTAACTATGGAAATTATAATGAGCCGTGAACATTCACGTCAAACTCTGTAGATTTGCAAACGTAAACGTGTAGATAACATTCTTAAAAAATAAGTTTTTAAATCATTCAGAGAAGTTCAATAAAACTTGAGGTAAGTCACGTTTTTAGATCGTAAGCAGCAAATTATGTGCTTATCGTTGCCGGCAATAGCTAACAATCCGCATGCGGAAGTGTACATTAGACATATCACAGTCAAGGGTCGAGGCAAATCTGATATTGATTGACGCAAGTAGGAACTCTTACTAGATCTACCCGTGCGAGCCGGGATCACCTGGATTGAACGGGATTGTAATAATGACGCGCGTGGGATATGAGTAAACAGTCAGTGCTGGAGTTATTTCTGGATGTTATAAAACGTGAACGCACCGGGGAAGCAAATATTCTTTGTTGTGCGGTGCTGATGAGTGATCAATAACACCATATGAGTGCCAATAAGCGTAATTGATATGAATTTATGTTATTCTAGATAATTCTGTAGCTTATCACTCGTTGATCAGCAACGTCTCTTTACGTCTAATCTTTACCTTTCCTCCGGTTTAGAAGTCATAAATAAACTTTCTCTGTCACATTAGAAGGAAAGTAGCACTTGCCTAGACTCAACCTTATTAGTTAATTTTTTTTTAAGCTTCCTCTTTCAAGCAGTTTTACAACATTCCATATAAATGAAACTATGGAAACAATAGAGAATTTTCTGCACAATGAAAAAAATATCGATCGATTGGAATGTTACGAGCCAATGTGCTTATTGTTTGTGTAAGTGTAAGAAATCTACACCGTGTTAAAAAAAAAGTTTTTGTACGATTACAAACTAAGTAAATAGCTGCGATGTAATTGTATTCGCCATAACGTCAGCATTCTAAATTGTAAAACTCGCCTCAAATTAACATTCGATGCGAATCATCGTTACTTATTGAATTAAATTTAAGAGTCAATATACTTGTACAATGCAAATTGATACAATTACCTTTTTTTTATCTACAACTGAACACATTTTATTTTGCTTATTACATCATACTGAAACCACATATAAATTATAAGAAATAGATGCGTCAGCAATTTTACTGTCATTTAACTCTTGCATAACATAAAACACTACCTATTTCTTGAAACAAAATGTTTTCTATTTTAGAGAAATAATGTTTCCAACGTGCACCTGTGGGCGTTAAATTCCATATCGGCCGTTGTTTTATAAACACACGACCTAAACCGACCGCCAACCTCATTGTGTTTGAAAACGAGAACAAGGAAGTTCTGAAAGGGTGATAATAACAATTCACCATTCTGCGAAAATGATGCAGCACACATACCTAATTTGGATTATCAATATATATAAAACTCTTCCGTTACTGACTGACAGACAACGCAGAGCCAAAACTACTGGGCGTAGCGGGCTGAAATTTTGCATGTAGGTTCCTTAGAGAGTGTTGGTGAGCACTAAGAAAGGATTTCCCGAAATTCCCATGAGAACGGGAAAAACGGATTTTTGAGTTTATGAGAAATCTGCGCGAGTAAAACCGCGGGGCAGCCTCTAGTATTTACATACTTTCTTTGAATAAACTTAAGTACCTTCTATATTTTATAAGATCCAGAACTTTATTTATTAATGTTTGAATCATAATAAGACAGAGGTTGCTTTTTTCATGTAAAATAAAAAGCGTTACTTTGATCGATCGACATGGTTTAGTTTAAAGCAATATGTCAGTCTATATTTAGAATCATAAAGTAAATCGGCCACCAAACGCCTGATGTTCTGATTCATTGACGGTCCTTGCTCTAAAATTCAATTGTAAAGTCGTAAGAAACCCACTTGTTACGTGAATAAATTCTGTTTTAATACTGATTTGAACCAATTATAAGGTTAATTTTATGCTTGTAAAAATACCTTGTTATCATATTTGTATCATATAAAAATTTGTAAGTAGTTCAGATAAAGATAGTTCTTAAAATTCGTAATATTGATTACATTATTAATCTAAGGTATAATAGCAAGCCTTTGCCCAGCAATAGGCACTCCAGAGAGAAACAGATTCTTAATAATAATAATAGCATACACATTATTACCTAAAAATCTAACAATCGTAAAGGATAATATCCAACCACCTGCTGCTTTCAATATTGAAAGGGATATTCCTGATATCACGCTCTCACCTTCCTTCAGTTCAAGGAAATAGTGTACAACGTCCAAAAAAAAAATTACTAGCAAATTTATTTTTATTTATGCCAACAAAAAATATTTTATAATTTTTGGATTAACCTATATACACAAATTCCTGGATAAAATTATTATTTATATGAGTAATGGCCACCCATTGCAATAAATATGTTTTTAAAATAAAACTCATAGCTCAAATTATCAAAATATACCTAACTAAGTTTAACAAAATTAACAAAGAAGAGTAATTACATATTAAAAACAAATTTGAAGAAAAACTTATTTATCTTATTTTTATACTTTTATTTTTTATAACTACACATTATCCTTTTTTTTTTAAGCGGGGAAACTCCTAACGAGTACCCTGCAGCCCCGGGGGGAGCCGCAGGGTTGTGTGGGGTTCGCACCCACTAAAACCCCGCCGGTGTCCTCCTCGGCTGTTAGCAAGGGGGTCACGGGAGATCTCTCGAACTTTGTGTTCAACTCCGCGACGCTACACATTATCCTTAAAGGTCCTAGAATAATATTGATTAGTAAGAATATCAAGAAATCCCAACATTAATTTTCAACAATATTCTTACTACTATAGTTTAAGTTGTCCCAAAAAATATACATATAATTTGTGCGACAAAGTATATGTAGAGAGAGCTCGGCACGGAGTTGTCAGTCCATTAGATCACGCTTCGAGTAGCTAAGCTAATGCTGGATGCTGCTAGCAAACTTATAATTAAACTGTACTTTCCTCGCAATATGTATCTGTGATACCCAAAGGTACAATACACACTTTCTCAGGTAACTTTAGTAATAAAATATTTATAAGCTATAGAGATTTCTTTTTGTTTTGTGTATTTATTCATTATTATTCAGTCTGATATTTATTAATAGAAGTTATCTAAATGGTAATAGACATAAATAAATAATTAAACTATTTTTTTTTATTTCAAGATAAAAAATAAATAAATAACTTAAGAAATTGTAAACCAACATAGTTCCACTCCCAAAAAAGAAATAATAATTTCGAAACTAAGGATATTTGCTTATAAACAGAACGTTATCAATCATCAAAGAAAATATTAGGAATGTTCAATATTTTTACAATCTCTTCTATTTATATCACACATTTTTACATCAAGCTAAAATGGGTAAATATTTCTAATATTTTTTTTTAAATAATATAGACGACAAGAAACTATTGGACTGAAAAATTTGAGCAAATTGTTCCTCTTGGCCTATTTAACCCTAGAGAGCACTGCCATTCCCTTCTTCATCTCGGCAAGAATTGAGTTGGCTGTGCTTAAATATTGACAGCACAATCACCAGCGCTTCTGAGGCATACGGGCATACAAGTATATTTCCAAAGATCCTGGTTTTGTAATAATGCTAGAAAAGGAAATCTTTTTGTATGGTAATAAATTTTTTTTTTTTTTTTTATATAAAATACAATAGAAATTTAAAATCGATTTTTTTAGATCAGTGTTTTTAAGGTAGGGGCGACGAAAAAGAAAGGGTTGTTGTGAATTACAAGACCATAATATCCTTTTTACAATTTTTTTAAATTTTTAACTATAATACCTTTAACTTATCAATCATAATCGAAACAAATAATAAAGTCTAATATTTTTTTAATGAATTTAGAGAAAGATTAACAGTTAAAAAAACAGTATTTCGGTCGGTGGATGGTAAAGTTTTAATAGGTTCTCCATTATATTATTTTATTTTCCCGACCTTTTCAGAAGTAGAGAGCCTATAACCCAAGTCTAAAGGACTGCCTCTTTAATATTTAAAACTTCTACAAGGTAGTTTATATATAAAATATACATATTTTATATTTATAACAAATTAATGCAAATGGAATGTTTTCAAAATATTTTTCGGTGCAGAGCATGTTCAAAGTATTACAATATATTGTATAATCAGATTCCAGGGATTTGAATACCTATAATTTTTTTATTATAATAATCCCTACATTGATAACTGCAGTACATATACGTATATGAGAGAGAACAAAGTTACTACAATATAGTTTCTGCAGCAGCAATGTCACACTTTTGATATTTGCCTTAGTTTAGAAGATATACATTTTTTTCGCGAATGGCGCTAGCATCGCTGTAAACTGGATCTTAAGTTGATTTGGTTAAATAAAAATAAAAAAAAAACTACGGTACAGTTTAAATTTTTTGGAATAATCGCTTTCAACTATAATGTTGCCTTTGTCAAGCTTTGGTTAGCCCTTTGCATACCACCAAAATGGGAAAGGGAGATTTGTTTGTTATTTGCAACACATGAACAGGTTATAATTAAATAGGATTGCTTCTAGCATCCTCACTTACCTACATTATATAGTGTTAAGTAAAGTATTGGCAGAGATATCGGATCTCCAATTTGAAATTCCGGATATGTCGGCACATGCCACTTAAACATGATTGAATCTCGATTGGATTCAACTAGGCTACGTTCTTATGTAAGAACTTGTTATTTAGTGCTCTTTAGCAGCTAAGCTTATTTTAAAGTCAGATAGGTAGTTCAAATGTGTTTAACGCGCACTGAAAAAAAGAATGTGATAATAAACGCGCAATACCGTTTATAAGACGATCTTCGGGAAAGCCAATGTCCACCAGAGAACGAAGCTGGAGAGCAGCTATACGTGGGAAGGACAACGGACGCCAATCATCAATGATTCCCGGGGTCCTTCATAAAAATGCCGAGACGGCCACAGGGGGCTTTTAGTGGGTGCGAGCCCCACTTACCCCGTCGCTCGGCGAGTGACGGAAAATGCGCCAGGCATTTCATCCCGTTATCAAAAAAAAGTCGAGCAGTAACAGCTGCAGTAACGTATTTTAGCTGAAAGCAACGTAGAAAAAAAAAACAATATACGATCGTTGCAATAAAGTCGAGCAAAAAGTAAAGTCAAGTAAATTTCACTCAGAGGCTTTGCAAAATGACACAACGGCGGACACCGCGGATACGTCGTGGGTCAGTCTGACGGCAGTTAAAATTCACACAGCATTTCAAATTGAACTTGGACTGGGCCGGCTTACCATAAGCCAGTTTTTGATAGGAATCCGCAGAAAACTAATTTATTTTGCATTGCACCGGGCGTGCACTATGACTCCTGTTGCATACAGAATACTTGCAGGAAACATATGTGTGTATTTTTCGCTTTATGGGTGCAATTCCTATGAAAATTAAAATAGGAAATAAGGCAGTTTTATGTACCTGGTAAATAAATAAGCTTTATTTCAGAGTTTTTCTTTTTGTAATCTCATGTAGTAAAGCTAGTACCAGTCGGTGCTGCTCAGATAGTTTATGGCGAGGTCTCTCGAGTGAATGTAAATTAAGCAAATCGCACGAATTCAGACTGTTCTGTCGTCATCATGAGAAACTTTGCTCGGGACACGTAATGTTTAGTAAATATTTAAAGAATACACTTAAAAAAGTTTGGTAGGTTGATATGGGCTTATAAAATTTAAACATTTAAACGGAAAAGGTTTTTTTTCTACCGAAACTAATGAAACCGTCTTCATGGAAATAAAAGTTGTAATAAGCACTGTGCGCTCTTACTTATTTAATAGGTTTTGTATTGTGGACGATAAAATTTTATTATCAAACACACGGACCATTTTTCAGGGATGAACAGCGCTACCATTTTTCTTATTTATCTCTCGAGTCGGCGAAATCGTTTATTTTGCTCAACTCGCCTAAGCAGTACTTTATTCGCCATTAAGTTAAATAATTACTGATCCTTACGGTATATCCTCGTTGTTCGTTTCTCGGGACCCACTCTCTTATATTGCGTTAGTTATTACCTATCCTTTTTACAGATTTGAAAGACATCGCTGGCTGTGATTAAGCTAATGCACTACCCACGCGATTTTATTAAAATAAAAACTAAGTAGTATAGAATAATTACGCTTTCATACAAGTGAGTATTGATAACACAAACTAGTAAATTCAATTTACTAAAAAATACCAATGCTGAGAGAACACAAAATAAATGTTTATTAGTCCTACAAAGACATTTTAAAACCAGAAAACCTAGCGGTGCTCTTCTCATCGAAAGTTAATTGGGGAGACATGAAACTACGTACTGAACTACCTGAGTTTGTCACACATACCGGTTAGGTTTACTTTTTTTTTCATCCTCAAACTAATGATTGAAGCACGAATCAAAATGTGTTTACTTATCTTACATGTGTTAAAAGTTTAAACCAATTCGTTACGCCACGCCATTGCCATGAGCAAATATGTTTTTAATTACTCCTAGATAATTATTGATATTGATATCATCATCATCATCATCATTTCAGCCGTAGGACGTCCATTGCTGGACATAGGCCTCCCTCAAGGCTCTCCATCTGTACCGATCGCAGGTGGCCTGCATCCAGCGTGGACCCGCAGCCTTGCGCAGATCATCCGTCCATCTGGTCGGTGGGCGTCCTACGCTGCGCTTGCCGATCCGTGGTCTCCACTCGAGAACTTTTCGGCCCCAGCGGCCATCTGTTCTGCGGGCTATATGACCTGCCCATTGCCACTTCAACGATTATCCGCTAGGCTATGTCGGTGACCCTGGTTTCTCTGCGTATGTCCTCATTTCTGATTCGATCCCGCAGAGAGATATTCATATGTCGTAGGAAAATTTAATAATAAGTTTTTTTGCAAAAAAAAACTAGGGATTTTGCGAAAACTTGGATAATAGGATTACTTGTTTTTGAATCTCGATCATCCTGAAAAAAGCTGTTTTTTTGCAAAAAAAAAACCTAGTAATTGAAAACTTTGAAACCTTCCTTAACTCTGATTGGCTAGATTATTGCATGCTACTTAACTCTTATTCTGATTGGTTCGTTAAAATACTTTTGACGATACGGAGAACTATAATCAGAATAAGACTAGGACAGCAAGCAATAATCTAGCCAATCAAAATTAAGGAAGGTTTCAAATTTTTCAATTATACTAGGTTTTTTTGCAAAAAAAACTGCTTTTTATCAGGATGATTGAAAAAAATATCCTTATATCAGATTATCCGGGTTTTCGCAAAATCCCTAGTTTTTTTTGCAAAAAACCTTATTATCAAATCTTCCTACGACAGATGCAATAAATAGCGATTTACATATATATATTTATGTACTAGAAGCTGCCCCGCGGCAGATTTCTCATAAACACAAAAATCCCTTTTTTTCCCGTTCCCGTGGAAATTTCGGGAAATCCCTTCTTAGTCCCACCTACACTCCCCAAGGAACCCACGTGCCAATTTTCAGCTTTCTACGCCCAGTAGTTTTGGCTCTGCGTTGTCAGTCAGTCAGTCAGTCAGTCAGTCAGTCAGTCAGTCAGTCAGTAGCGGAAGAGTTTTATATATATAGATAAAGGTACATACATGTATATACATAGATGTACATAATTACATAGGTACGTTTACGCAACCTTTATGGCTTACAAACATTTAGATTGGTGATTAGAAATTCAACACGAATTATTTGAGCAGGAAGAACGAAAATACACTGCTACCTCAAAACCCAGCGTCAAAAATTATTTGTAATGATATGATTAGTATTAGTACACATCTGCATTCAGATTACGCTTAGGTACCCAACTAGATTTATGTATATGTCGTGGCCAGATCGTTGAATTGGCCATTTCATGATGTGGCCGGCCATTTCATGAAAAGTATTTTTTTCATGAAATGGCCAATTTTCGTTGGCCGGATCGTTGAAATGTATTTGAAATGACAACGTTCAACGATTTGGCCAACCACGTTTGGCCAAATCATGAATGTAGAGTGATATATAAAGGTGAAATAAAAAAAGATTATACTTAATCATTTTTTTATTTATTATAACGTTACTTACATCAAACATTCACTTAACATTAATTATGTGTGTTGTATGTAGGTACTTTAATATTAATTATTTAAATTGGAAAATATAAGTATGTTACTTATACAATAAATGCTAATATTGCTAAAATAGTGAATGTCTAAATAATGAGGCCCTATCTCATCCTCAATTTTGAAATCACTAATCAAAACACACAACACAAATGCAACAACAGCGCCACTAGCGGAGAAATTTTTAACTATTCAACGATATGATCGCTAACATTTCATGAAATAGTCATGCTATTTCTTGGCCAATTCGTTAAACGTTGACATTTCAATGATCTGGCCTACGAAAATCGGCCATTTCATGAAAAAATCACTTTTCATGAAATGGCCGGCCATATCATGAAGTGGCCAATTTAACGATCTGGCCACGACATATACAACTAGATTAATGTAATGCATTAAATTATATATATGAAACGTATTTACTTGATAATATATTATATGATATATGGGTAGAATATAATAGAATACACTTTATTGCAAAGTAAATACATTATTAAATTCTGGGTGCAGACAAATTGAATTTGCATGCAATGGGTGGCCTTATTGCTTAAAGAGATTTCTTCCAGGCAACCCACATATTTTAAAGTATATCACTTAAAAAAATTATGTTCCTATTAAAATACTTTTTTTTTTTTTAATAATTCAGTATTTTAATTTTCATCTAATTTCTTTTTTTAAATAAATTAATGTTTTAGAATAGCAGAGTACTTTACATAGTTACTTACAGTGGCGGTCTAGGACAGCGTAACAGACTTGTCTATGGTCTCGTGCGCCCTAGACTGTATTACCAAAGAACAAGAGCAATTTTTCAATACAGAAAACCGGAAGTGTTACGCGTCTTGGACCGCCACTGTACCAGTATATAGCGATAGCAGTATATGCGCGGCATAATGGCGGCGACCGCTACACCAGTAGCCCGGCTGTCCCCACTCCAGAATATCGTAATTAAAATCACATTTGGTCCGAACGACCCAATTACCTAATGAGCTGATTAATGCCGTGATCATCATTCTCTCTCTCAGTTTTATTGCTGCCTTCATAAATACGTAACAGCTGTTTTATAGGATACTTATTACTTATCTACCTAGCACTGGTCATTAAAAGCGACCACCAAGTCGATCACGAAGAATGCTTTTAATTTTCAGAAAAAAAAATACGTTTGTTTATACTGCTCCGTATTTTACGATAATTTTTATGTTCTTTTGCCTTTTTTATTATTGACGAAGCTGTGTTATTGCTGAAACTACTATAGTAAATCATGTTGTTAGTACATACATACTTTAAATACTTATTTCCTTCGAGACCTATCATGTCTTTCTATATGCTAGGGCTATATGCATAAGGGATAGGCTCGGAAAACAAGGGAAACCTTATATTACATTTTAAGAATTTTTGATTTAGAATTAAGATTTTTGCTTATAGGAAGAATTGCTTATAGAAGCTTAAATTATTTATTTGGACTTACAAAAGTTAAGCCAATGTCAAGTCCACAGATTAGATTTTCTCTAGATAAAAGGGTACCTACGGTACCTAATACCTAAGCATAAAGCCCGGCAACGGTGTACACTTGTACACTTATTGGATTATCGAGTCCTCTAACAAAATTCAAGATTCCAAAACCATATTATTATTTAAAAATTAAAAAAACCTATTGGTAGCTATGAGTTATGATTTAAAAATATAACAGTTAACTTCATTGAATAATTAGAATTAAGAAAAGAAATCGCGATAGAAATCTTTTAAAAGTGAATTTTGTCACGTTCGCGACGTGGCGGCTCCGGACCTCTCGGCCTTCCCGCCTTGAGCACCCTCCACTGAACTCGAACCACTCTCACCTTGCTAACAAATACTCCTTAAATTTTAGAACAAAGGGAAGTTATACGTATTTACTTTGAATAAAGATAGAGGTGAAAGTGAATAGTGGCAGCCCTGACCTTCAGTTGATCAAGTATAGAAAATGGCAACGGATCAATCAGGAGGCCAAGGAGACGGCAAAGAAACAGAGACGAAACAAGGAACATTGAACGTAGAACTTAGTTTTCCAATGCAGAACCCTCGGCTGCAAAGAATATTAAAGTAACTTCTATTGAATCGAAACCGAAGAAATATTTTAGCAGCACAAACAACTCGTGGAAATGTAAAAGTTTCAAGCCGGATAGGCGGCTAGGCTTTAAAAATGGTATTTGCACGAAACTCTCGGAACAGCACTCGCGTAAAGCCAAAGAGACACATCGAATCGGTTAAATTGTTTTTGTTGTTCTTTTATGAACTTGCCGGTATCAATTTATGTATATAAAACTCTTCCGTTACTGACTGACTGACTGACAGACAACGCAGAGCCGAAACTACTGGGCGTAGCGGGCTGAAATTTTGCATGTAGGTTCCTATGGATAGTAGGTGAGCACTAAGAAAGGATTTCCCAAAATTCCCGTCGGAACGGCAAAAAACGGGATTTTTGTTTTTATGAGAAATCTGCGCGAGTAAAACCGCGGGGCAGCCTCTAGTATAATATAAAATTCAAACAAACATCCATTTATATTCATAACCATTATATTGTTTTTTTAATAAACCAATCATAATGGTTATGTTTGATCTGCCTGCAGGTGCAGTGTGCGAGAGAAATTTGTTTTATTTATTGATCCCAATGCCAAAACTAAAACAAACACCGGACTGTTGATTGCTGCGACGCTTTAGACTTTATTATAAATAAATTTTCACCATCTTGACATGAGTGCTTTATTTCCACATTTAAAGAGTTATATAGTTAGGAGTATAAATATATTTTATACTTATATGACAACCAACAAGCGAACATTCTACCAGATCCAAGCAATGAAATCCTGAAAAAAATTACAACAACGCTATTTGTATCTGTCGTAGTAAGATTGGATAATTAAACCCGGATAATTTGATATAAGCATTATTTTTTTTCAATCATCCTGACATTAAGCAGTTTTTTTTGCAAAAAAACTAGTATAATTGAAAACTTTGAAACCTTCCTTAACCCTGATTGGCTAGATTATTGCTTGCTGGTAAACCATTATTCTGATTAGTTCGGTAAAATATCGTTTGACGCTACAGAGAACCAATCAGAATAAGAGTTAACAAATCTAGCCAATCAGGGTTAAGGCAGGTATCAGATTTTTCAATTATACTAAGTTTTTTACAAAAAAAACTCCTTTATGTCAGGATGATTGAAAAAAAATTAATGCTTATATCAAATTATCCGGGTTTTCACGAAATCCCTAGTTTTTTTGCAAAAAACCTAATTATCAAATCTTACTAGGACATATCTAAAGTACTGATAGCAGATAAACCAACTGATCAACGCCGATTAGACACACAAGTGACGCTGTCGAGAGCTCGTCAGGTTCCATACTCATTATCATTCGGAGTATCAATGCCTCATCGATGCTCTAGCTAGTCTAGGTTAATGAGATTACGTCGAATGGCAACTCAGCTAAACGTTGATATGACAGGTACTGCCAGTCGCTGGAAACTCGCAATGCGGGTTGTTACAGTTGCTGAAATGATTGGGAAATTTGATTTGATTATTAGGGCATAATTATTATATTTGCGTTGAAAGCTGAGTTGTACTGGCTGGTAAACAAAGAACGGGTATCAAAGAAAAGTTTTGATTCTCACTTGTTTTTATCGTTAGCTAGAAGATGTTACACGGTCATTCTGAAATTGTTATCCACTAGAAGTCCACTAGACTAGTTTTAAATCAACGCCTTTTGCTATGAACTTTACATATTTCCCCTGTTTTTTCCACATTCATACATAATTTCATGCGCTAAAAGCAATCTGGATGTTTTTTTAATATTGAAGTTGGCTTTTAGTACAATTTATTCTTGAATAGTAACCACAGTACGAAAATAGGTAGGAAATTCGGAAATATTTGTTATAATAAGTAGAGCATTCATTCCATAAATCTCTAATAGGCTTAGGTTTCGTTTACTGACTCGGTCGGATGTTTTTCTGGTCGAAGCTAGGTCGAACTCACTCCAATATGAACATAATTTACGATTCTGCTACTTTCTTGTTCCACAAATATGCCTTATGTTTCCAGTCTCGGTTGCCTGAAAGAAATTGTTTAAGTGAAAAGGCCACATATGGCATTAATAATTGTCGCTTATTTGCCAGTACTTTTGATCTTGGCTTTTGTTACAATCACAGATTTTAACTTAAACTTTGCTTTCACCTCAAAAATATTTATAATTGTAATGTCAATGTTATATTTAGTTAGGAAAAGAGCCCTATTTGAGTATCCATTAAAATTAATAGCACATTAGACAAACTTGAGTGGCGCCTCTTATTGCCACGTTTGTGAGCTACCAATGAAACGTAGAAGAACATTAGAGTCGACACTAAATTGTTTAAGTGTTCTTAAAAAACATTGCAATTATTTTAAAGGTTTTGTGCTACGAAGTTGATGACAATTTATTAATAATCGACTTGTCTAAAACTGCTCAGGTAAATATTTATATTTATAACATATTTTTTAAACACAGCAAATGTTATCACGTTTCATCGACGTTTGTGTCGTCGAAAGGAGTTTTGGTTAAACTTTTTTATAAACTTTTTTATCATTAATTACAGTCATCAGCACGGAGAAAAAGGAAAAAATCAATAAAAACTGATATTTTTTACAATCGTCTTTGATATTTAAAAATACCAACATTTACATATATTCCGTCCTTGTTTAAAGACAGTTAGTAAATTGATTTAGAGATTTATTGAATAACTTAAGTCCAAATAAAATAAATTAATCGCATTTCAATTCAATAATTTATTGGACAATTATGTGCCGACTAGGTCAAATCAAATCATAAATTAATTACTATTATTGCTGACGTCACGGTTAGATAATCATCGATTATGAATTACAATGACATTACTGGTAGACCCTTGATGCGAAAGCCACCCTTTCTACTCCACGATACTAACTTGAGCACATTTAGCAACAAATGAAGGAGAAATGCTTTAAAATAAAAAAGGCAATAATTTTGATCCAATCATCGAGATACACTCAGACCACGTAAAGTCTAAAAACTGGATTTAATAGCAACCTAAAGATATCTTCTTTTGTCTTTGTACAATATTTGATTACCTACTTTCTCTTCTACTTTTTGTTTAGTATTCGCTCTCCATCGGTCCATGTGCCGTGTCGTGTCAAGCCATTCGAACATAATAGCTGGATTGGCTAATTGTTTCGTTATGCGCATTCTGTTAAACTCGGATAAGCAGATAAGCGGAGCGGCGACCCGTGATCTCTCAGCCTCAGCCCCAGCACTAGCATAGCACTAGCATATTCATATTGATTGTGTTTGTGTTTACTGACACAGTCGGAAGTAGGGCAGGTAGCACTATGAACTTCTAAGTATACTTGTAAGTTTGTATTTCTATGGTATTGTATGTATGTATTTCTAGTTGCGACAAATATAATATTCTTATATAGGTGTTATGTTTTTTTTTCTTGCTTGAAAGTGCGCCAAGATTGACAAAAAAGGGGGGGCTTTTACCCAGCAATGAGACAGTTAAGGGTCCTAAAAATCATATTATTATATGAGAACAGATAATTTAATTCAATATTGTGAATGTACAGAGAAAGGCTTTTAAACGAAATATATGAAGTATTGAGTAAGTATATAGTTAAGACCCTGTACATAATACTGACACGGATCACGCAGAAACAAATTAAGCAACAGAAAATAACTTAGAACTGATGCAGATTACTAAATAGCCATTGGGCAAAACCCGATACAGAGCAAATTATCAGCTATTCAATTCAATTCAATTTTCAGCATCGATGTCGTATGAAACGGTGTCTCAGTAATTTATGGTGGCTTTAAGTACCAACTATGCATTTTAAAGTGCCCAGTCGATGAAAGCTTGTATAGTGTACTGTGTTGTGGTACACAGTTTTTCTTTAGATACACGAACTAAGAAGCATTTGGCCTCTTTTATTTAGAAAATAACGTTTTTCTGATGAAAGCGGGCGAGACAGCGTCCCGCACGCGCCCGGTCGGCCGGCACATCAATATTCCCTGGATGAGAACAACTACCGAGCAAGTTCTTGATTTATTGCCACTCTGTGTGAAGTACTCTATGTTAAGAATTGGATTTTACATTGACAATTAATTAATTTTTGTTATATAAGTAGGTATAACTGTTATTACTGTTTTAATACTCCACCATGATACCTTTTATTAATAGAAAGCATTGTATGGCCAAGTGGTAAGGTTAATATTTGTTTGTACAATTGAAGTTTATTGAACCCTTTATCAGAAAGTTTTGGCCGCCTGTAATATCATATAAAAGAAGTTGAAATAAGTAATAATTAATTATTGTATCTTATGATAAACAGACAGTTGCTCGAAGATATCTTGCTTCCAGCCAGACCAATGTCGTATTTTTTGTTATGTTTAATTTGAGTTTAAGGTTCCCACAATGTCGAAACTTGCTTGATATCGAATATTGATTTTACTTTAAAACTCTGCTGTGACTGAGTTAAATGTGACCCGCAATCACATTGTTATATGTCGTAAAATACTCTGTAACCAAAGCAAAGATTGGTCGTATAAAGCTTCTAAACCTAACAAAGTTACCATAAGAATAGGTATATAAAAATGTTTGTGGTTTCATTTGCCACATTACTATTTACTGACAAAGTGGTGCAAAATTTTGTAATTAAATGAAAAGTTTGTTAAAGTAGAATGTGCTCTATATAAAAAGGAGAAGAAACAGAATTTGGCTCTACGACTACGAGTAATTCCGATCAGCCAGCAACACTGAAGTGCGATAACTATTCACTGTTGCAAACTGATCTCAAACTTACGATTACGACCGATGTAAAACTGTCGAGTGCACTTTATGAGCGGGTACATAAATTTAAAATTTCAAAGTTTACATTAGACAAATATTTTATGTATTTCAACCCTTTATCGTACTACTGGTGCTTTAAAATGTAATACTCAAATCAAATTAAATTTAATCATAATTTTATTCTTTAAAAAAATTACTTGTAAAATTAAAAGATGCTGGTCACCATTCATCCATTTTCAGTTCCCACCAGTCTGTTGATTGTGGACATTTCTCTTGCTTATTGCATGGAATTATGATCATTTTCTTAGCTATATTTCCACAGCATTAGATACTTGGTGGTGCTAAGGCGGACTGAGCTAGTGAGTTTAAAGTAATAGCCGTTACGTTACATAACGAAGTATGTAATCGCTATTCAAAGACTCATATAATGAGTCCTTCAAAAGCGAATACATACAATAAATGTACATACAATCACTATTCTTACTCTAAGCTCTATGTTTGCGGTACTGTGTGCGTGCATACTGTACGCTATTTAAAACTTTTGAATGACCTTTATATTATCCTTTAATGCCCATTTAAATCTACGATTTGATTGTACTTATAAAAGTAAACGTTTTTGTTGCTCCAGGTTCTACTGGGACCTGTGCATGCTGCTGCTCCTGGTGGCCAACCTCATCATCTTGCCCGTCGCCATATCCTTCTTCAACGACGACCTTAGCACGCGCTGGATCGCCTTTAACTGTCTTTCAGACACAATATTCCTTATAGATATCGTTGTTAATTTTAGAACAGGTAAATTCATTTTATTATTTTTTTACAATAATTTAATTTAATAAAACAATAGTTGAAAGCACGCGAATATTAAATTAAATTATAATTTCAGGAATTATGCAGCAAGATAATGCAGAACAAGTGATATTAGATCCCAAGTTAATAGCGAAGCACTATTTGAGGACATGGTTCTTCCTGGACCTCATCTCTAGCATACCATTAGATTATATTTTCTTGATCTTCAATCAGGTAAACGTACGTTGCAATTTGGCCGTGTTATTCTACTACATTAGTTTTTACTGTCTTTATGTTTTTTTGAAGTTCTGTTTCAGCTTGGGTGTATTTTATTTTATTGCCCATTTTTGTTTGTTTTTGTATTTGTAATTGGTTTCCCCGTTGTGAATCTTGCTACTGCCACGAGAACGTCGAACGTCTTCGTGTATTTTGGTCTCATGTACAGTATCTTAAGGTCCGCACTTACACGTGAAGGTTTGACTCTTTACCGTTTAGTTTCTGATCGATCTGTTCTTGGAGATCTTCCCCATTTTTTTAACTCTCTTGTCACATTTTATAGCTTTTGCACAATACTTATAGGTGTTTCTTATTCTTAAGGTAATAAATCGTATCTTTATTACTTCATTTTCGTGAAAGATTTTCGTCTCACTTCTTTTTCAAATCCATTCACGTAAATTATTGAACTTTAACTGTTTTTCAATGTTTCTGCAGCAAATGCTGTCGTCAGCTTTATTTGTCAACACTTCCTAACTTTGTGCACAAATGCTATATTTCGATCTGATTGCACACTGGCTGTATTCGACTAATACTGGTTTCTTCGGTGTAAGATGCATGTATTATTTATATTTCTATTGTTATCCACGTATTTTCGTATACCTTTACCTTACGTGTTTTATGTTGAGCATGTCGCTTAACATTAAGCCCACACAATATATCTTCCATTACACATTATGTCCTTTTTCGATAGTGTCTTCGATTTTAAAAATAATGAAACAGAGTATGAGTATTTTATAAATGAATAACACGACCAAGGTGCAACATTAAAATAAGCACACTTAATATATTTATTTTAAGAATAACTTCCAATTTTTTTGATGGATATTTGAAAACCTTAAAGGAAGCCTACAGGAAAAACTTAATTAAAATAATTTTAATTAAAAGAAACCCAGACCCACAAATACTTTTACGCTTAAGCACTTTCCTTTGGCTGAATTCATTACTTTATTTACCAATCAGCGATGCATGATAATTTTTCAATTCTCATTCTGTAAAAAGTTCAAGGATCGACTTGGGTGCCGTTTTCTGTCGACACTCTGGAGGTCTGGCATGTTTTGTTTTTTTGATCAGCGTTTATATTGGGATGTTGACAGGATTTTAGCGAAAGCTTTCAAATTCTTCACGCGGGCCGCGCGCTGCGGATACTGCGCCTGGCTAAGCTGCTGTCGCTGGTGAGGCTGCTGCGGCTGTCGCGGCTGGTCCGCTATGTCTCGCAATGGGAGGAAGTATATGTAAGCCCGCACTTTTATATCGTCACTACAGGGAAATGAATCGACAACGACCAGTAACACTCTAACACAGCTCTAATCACATTTGCTCCCATTTAATAACACAACTAACAATAACATCGGTAACTGTCGCAGAGGCGAGGGACAAGCCTTACGTTTCAACAATTATTTGCTTGTTTTAGCAATGTACAATATGTATGAAATTCTTCTGAAAATATTATTAAGTATAATTTACTGCTGTAAAAATAAGAAAAACTTTTAGATGTGCCTACCTAGTGATCCAACAGCGAATGGGTTATTTATTTTAATCCTGTTAATGACCATGCATTTCCCAACCCACTGTATGTGAGGCCCCACGTCCCGCTCTGCACTTCTCTACTGCTTCTCTGCAAGCTTGTTTCCGCCTGCGCACGCTCTGTCTTCCGTGACGTCTCTCTGTCTACCTTCTGTGACCAGCGCGCCCGCGCCGCGCCGCGCCGTGACCGCGATCCGCCGCGATACACATGCCTCGAATCTTTGTTTGCCAAATTATTTTATATATTTTTTGCTGCTTCTTCAAAGCCTTAGAAAAATGCTATATTGCACAAACTAATTAAAACAAGCGATACTCAACTCATTTATGTAGGTAGCTAATTCGAACATCACATCACCTGATTTTATTTGATGCGAGATACTCTTAATTTAATCAAACTTATTACGAAGAAGATTTATTCCAGTTGATAGATTGATTTTTTAAAGGAACGGGTTCGCTAGAAACACTAAGTTTTTACCGAAATTCGTAGTACGCTTTTAAAGTAAGTCAATCGGATAAAATAGGTTCCGTTTAACGTGTTAGGTAAGTTATTGGACATATAGATCCATAAATATAAGCGGAGATTCAGTGAGAAGTGGAGTAGGCGCGTGACGCGGCCGTGCCGGTGGCGACGTCGCAGTGACGGTGTTGTGTGCAGATGAGCCCCGCGCCGACGCCGCCGCGCAGCGAGAGCAGCGCGCCCGCCGGCGCAGGCGGCTCCCGCGACCTCGCCTCGCAGGTGCTCCGAACTCCACCCGCATGCTCCGCGTCTAGAATTAGCATTACACATAGTAGTAGCCATGTCCGTGTGTCCGTCCGCCTCGGTGTTAGTGCATCCTGTGTGTGCCCGCACGCCCACCCCGACCCGACCCGCTCCGCCGCCGACCGTCCGACCTGCACCCTGTCCGATCTTGCCGGGCGCGCCTGGCCTCTCTTCCTACTATCTCGTGTTTCTCGCTTGTTTTCTAGATCTTGCAGAATCTTCAAAAAAAGCGCACGGAACGAAGGGGACGCCTTAGCAGCTCCGACGTTGCCAAAAAGAAGGGTGGCCGCAAAAGCAATCTGATCTTCAAGGTAAAGAGGGTCGGCAGGAGCCGGCGCGCATGTGATCGCTCGCCCGCTTAGCATGCTACTGGCGCCCGCCGGGTGTCCTAGAACGCTGCGTTAGCCTCGCTTCCACTTTCTTTGTCGTTTCTTTTCCTGACTCGGTCCCGCAGGTGGCGTGTGCCGCGCGGAGTGCGCGCGAGGGCCCGCGCGGCCCGCGGCCGGCGCGCGGCGGTCCCGCCTTGCCGCGAGGCGGCCGCGGCAAGGAGCGACCGCCCGTCCACCGCGCCGTAATCGCATGTTCGTTCGCATACTACAACTCGTTTCACTCGATCATATTTTATTATTTCTCACTACTGTTCTGATCATCGGTAGTGTATCATCGCGATGCTTGACTTCGAGCGTCCTTGTCGCGCGCAATCCGCACGGCTTCCTTAGAGACGACCCCGTGCTGTCGCCTCGAACTGATCCCCCTCTCTGTTCGCAGTTCCTCAATATGGCATCCGTCTTCATGCGAATATTCAACCTGATCTGCATGATGTTGCTCATCGGCCATTGGTCCGGATGTCTACAGTTTCTCGTGCCCATGCTGCAAGGCTTTCCACCCAATTCATGGGTGGCCATCAACGAACTTCAGGTAACAACCTAACAATAAATGCTCAATAAATGTTAGATGATAAAGAGCAAAAATGACAGAAATTCTCAAGCGCATAATCTCATGCTTTTAACAACAGGAGGCAGGCTGGCTGGAGCAGTACTCGTGGGCCCTGTTCAAGGCGATGTCGCACATGCTGTGCATCGGCTACGGCCGCTTCCCGCCCCAGTCGCTAACAGACATGTGGCTCACTATGCTCTCAATGATATCTGGCGCCACGTGCTACGCTCTCTTCCTCGGACACGCCACAAACTTAATCCAGAGTCTTGACTCCTCGCGAAGACAGTATCGAGAAAAGGTAACACTGCAAAGGAGAGCTGCATCAAAATGGCTTAAATATTTCTACAACAACATCTCAACGACAATTAAGTACTTCTTATTCTGGTTGATATACATAAATCTATGTAGAACTCAACGGTTATGAACACCAGCTTTGAATTTACTCATTTCAATTGGAATCCCACAAAGTTATATGGACATTCTGTCCATATTGACCATCTCACTGCTTTAGCATCTGTAAACTTTCACTAAATCAAACATTACCTGTTTCAGAGATTAGACGTGAGTACGATTCGTGTGTGCAATCATTGTTGTAGGCATTAATGTCATCTTAAATGCTTTCTCCAATTAATAATGTAAATCGCGTTCAGCTCCATTTAACACTATTGGGTGCTTGGGTCAAGTCGGTGTTCATAACTGTTTCACCAATTCTCACTAACAAGAGTCATTCATCATTGTATTTTTTAAGTAGTAGTGAATATTTTACCAAGTTCTCCTCCTTTAAAAATCGCACTTTTTTGTTGCACGATCCGTGTGCGAGTGCTGACATATATACAATCACACGTATCTTCCTTATCTAAAATTGCTCCTGTACAGTGTTGTTGGTGTACGTAGATAAAGATATCCTATTGCTAAAGAAGATTTCTAAAGCAACTATTCTTACAGGTAAAGCAAGTTGAGGAATACATGGCGTACCGCAAGCTGCCGCGTGAGATGCGACAAAGAATCACAGAATACTTCGAGCACCGTTACCAGGGCAAGTTCTTCGACGAGGAATTGATCCTCGGCGAGCTGAGCGAGAAGCTCCGAGAAGATGTCATCAACTACAACTGCCGCTCGCTTGTCGCCTCAGTGCCATTCTTCGCTAACGCAGATTCTAACTTTGTGTCTGATGTAGTCACTAAGTTACGATACGAAGTCTTCCAACCAGGTACTTACCTAATAATATTTAGTGACTGAATTTCAGTCATTATTATAATGTGTCAATTTACTGAATCTGTGAATTAGATTAACTATTTACTGTATCTGTTATTCCTTTTTTAAAACCAGTAACAATTGCTGACGATATAATTTTGTTCATAGGTGACATCATCATAAAAGAGGGAACCATCGGTAGCAAAATGTACTTCATTCAAGAGGGAATTGTAGACATTGTTATGGCAAACGGCGAAATTGCTACTAGTCTCTCGGACGGGTCCTACTTCGGCGAGATCTGTTTGCTGACGAACGCTCGACGCGTAGCGTCCGTGCGTGCTGAAACCTACTGCAATCTATTCTCGCTGTCCGTCGACCACTTCAACGCCGTGCTGGACCAGTACCCGCTCATGCGCCGAACTATGGAAAGTGTGGCAGCCGAGCGGCTCAACAAGATCGGCAAGAACCCTAACCTGGTGGCTCACCGCGAAGATGACACGACTTCTGAGGGGAACCAAATCAATGCCGTTGTTAACGCGTTAGCCGCCGAGGCGGAGCACGTGAGCCTGTCGGACGACAGCGTGGCGCGTTTGTCCGAGCGATCGCTGGGGCTGGCGCTGCAGCCACTGCAGGCTGCCTCGTGTCGCATGGCCGGAGTGGCGCTGCCGGGGCTGGGCGTGGCCAGCGTGGCGAACGTCGCCGGCGTGGCGGGCGTCGTGCTGCCCCGGCCGAAATCGGAGCACGATTTCAGTGGAGCGCCACCACTGACAGCCTCTGCCGCCTTCCACAAGTCGGATGCCGGCATTTCGCCGATCCCGGGCCCTGCGCCCTGACGCCGCACGCGCCCTGACGCCGCACGCTCTGCTAGCGCCCGCGGCGACCCTCGATAGCAATACTAGGCTTAGAGCCGGCGGCGGCGGACCGTAGCGCCGCTAGCGGCGCTGAGGACCGCTGCCCGCTGAATCTCATTTTGTGATCTTATACTTAATTCTCCTGTGTTATTCTTTAGGTTAAATTTTATATCATTAACGCTGTGAGGAATCGTCGAATACACGAAGTGTTCGTTTGTAGATATACCCGTTAAATATTGATAAATAAAACCATTGAATCTTTATAGGGGTAGAAACAACCTTGCCATTAATAGAGAAAATTCAATAGACTAGAATGATATGTAATCAATATTTTATGCTTTGTAAACCAACAGTCCTAAGTGGACGCCCCTTGCGGCCAGGAAAGGTCCTCGAAACGTTCACGTTTTTCCATAGAATTATATCACTCGTCCTAGAAGTGTATAGACGGGCCCTAGGCCCTAGGCACAGGGCCCGGCCCGCGCCGTGCCGCACGCAATATAGACTGTCGCACACGACTGAACGACCTCTCGGGCCATCTTCGCCCTACCGCACAATTTGCTTTCTTCTTTTTATTAAGTATCAGTAAGTAGTTTATATTTATCAATAATCGAAATAATTAGCACAAAAGATTTTCTCAGTTTCCTAAGTAGAAATGAATCAGTAGCGCTTATAATCTTTTGAATTTCTTTATTTTATTATGGTATGTAAATAAGTATATATCATAAAGTGGATTTGCATACTGCAATTCTTTTTTTAATACCTACCTATTTATAGAAGAGATAGCGGGCGTTCGTTTGAGCGGTCCAGTCAATTATTTCCAACGCTCTTGAATGGCGAATGGACGTCCGAACTTGTTAGACTGTGAGGCCTTCGCTGCAGTTAGTAAACATTTGGTTTTAATATAGGATGAAATTATTTATTACTTATCGATAGAGTTCATTTCGTAGATTAAGTAGGCTGGAGCGATAACAAATTTAGACGAACTAACGTCTTGTGATAGAGCAGCTGCAAGCTGTGGCGGCCGCTCGGCGCGGGCGCAGCTCTCACCATGGAATTGATTGAGCTAAGATACAATTTCTTATCTTAATTTAGATACTTACAGTTCTTGTTATCCTTTTAGTAGGATCACGTTATCATTATTTGAGATTTTTTATAGTACCTAGAAGTAGAGTTACACACTTAGCAGTACAAACAAGAGCGACATATCGTAGCGCCTAGGGCGGCCGCGCCCGCGCCGCGCCCGCGCCGCCGCTGCCTCGACACGATCATCGTTAACTAATTCTTATAGCGTCATGACAATTTGTAAAGACAGTTTTGCAAATGTTGACTTTTTAGCCAAATTAATAAATATAAATATATATTTAATTAATGACGAACCAATATGCAGTAGCTTTACTTGTAGATTATCGCAGCCTAATTTTCAGTTTCTCGACTAACACCAAGAGTAAATTTATATACTGATATTTATACAAATTGGTCTTAGCGGAATTACTATCTGTCAATTTACAAAATATAAAGAAAAGTCTATAATGTTGCGTTTAATTCCCAGAAGCATTTATTTACTGTTATTTTTACCTAACGTTACTGCTTTTGTAAAGTACCTATATAAATTTTATAGAAGAGAATCTATTTTTATTGTGAAGTTGAGCTACTGAATGTAAGTCACAGAGTTTAATTTTATCTGAATTCATACATTATTCAATTATTTCTGGTACCTATCTATTTTCACCAAAAGTGCTCATCGCTGTCAAGAAATTAGTGAAATTGCATTAAAGAATGACGAAAACCCGATTTGTTGTTTTATTTACTTTCTAAATAGGTTAGAAGGTACCTCAGGAAGGTACATACTGTATATTAATGGTTGTTCGAGCGAGTCTATAACAGCGATATCGGCAATAGAGAACAATTCAACTCCCTGAAGTCGGCCGCCAGCCTATCTAGTATGACGTCAACACCGGTGCAACTTCACTCGCTCTCGTACTCGGATCCCTCTTCTAGCTAGGCGTGTCTTAAGCAACTTAAAATCTTTAATTAATATTGAAATACATGTGATAGCTGGCTAGCCAGTGTGGAGGTCCTCAGTCATCACGCGCCAAACAAAACTCAGAATCTTCGAGTCCCATGTGAAGTCGGTTCTCCTTTACGGCTGTGAAACCTGGTTTGTCAGAAAGGATCTGTCTGCTACTGAGGTCTGCTAGGTTGCAGGTTTTTATTAACAAATGCCTACGACAGATCCTTAGAGTATTTTGGCCCAAGACAATCAGGAACTCTGAGTTATGGAGAATCACGCACCAGAAACCTGTTGACTTGGAGATCAAGATAAGCGATAAGGAAATAGCGTTGGATAGGCCACACACTGAGGAGGCCAGACGACCATCCGTCGAAGATAGCCCTTAATTGGTGCCCACAAGGACGTCGCAAAGTCGGCCGCCCTAAGCAGACCTGGCGCCGCACGGTCGAACAAGAGGCTCCCACACTCGGAGCACCGTGGGGCGAGATGGAGGAGGTTGCCCAAGACAGGAGCAAGTGGCGAGCTTTACTGAGAGCCCTATGTCCCTGATGAGGGATTAGAGGACATCATCATCATCATGTGATAGGTTACGTCGAATAAAACCAATTAAGAAGTATAACTGCTGCTCTTCATATTCAGCCATTCACATAACTCCTGCAGATGTTTTGATAAAACTTTTGGCTCTAGATCCAAACAAATGTGTTGGTCCGGACGGAATCCCTTCAAAGCTTTTAAAATCATGCGCTGAGGAACTAAGTTTGCCACTCTCGATTTTGTTTAACATGTCACTAACTTCCGGCAGCTTTCCATCCTTATGGAAGACTGCCCACATGGTGCCGATCCACAAGTCTGGGGACAAAAGTGACTGCGAACACTATCGACCAGTAAGTATAATGTCAGCAGTAGCGAAACTATTTGAAAGTGTTGTATATGAGTCCTTTTATAGTCATCTTAAGCCGCTTATTTCTGAGAAACAACATGGCTTCGTCAAAAAAAGATCTACGATAAGCAATCTGCTTATTTACAAAAATTACCTTTGTGAGGCGTTTGCGAGATCGATGCAGGTGGACTCCATCTACACTGATTTCCAAAAAGCAATCGACAAAGTAAGTCACGGTATACTGTGTGCCAAACTAGAGGCATACGGGATTTGCGGTAGTCTTTATAGATGGATTAAAACATACCTTGAGAACCGTTGTCAGCTTGTAATGTTGAGGGGGTTTTGCTCTAAGCCGGTTGCAGTTACGTCTGGAGTTCTACAGGGCTCGCACCTTGGCCCACTATAATTTGTAGCCTTTATTAACGACCTTGTTGACCAAATTAGCAGCCCTTGTTTACTGTACGCCGATGATCTTAAAATATTTAGAGTTGTTTCGGATGAGGCTCAGTGCGAGGCGATACAGCGTGCCTTGAACGTTGTTGAGAACTGGTGTGAGCAGAATCATATGTCACTTAATGTAAAAAAAGTGTTTCGTTGTGTCTTTCAGAAGTGCGCGTACTAAACGGTGTTTCGGATATATGATCAGGGACAACGTTCTAGAGAGAAAGAAAAACGCAAAAGATCTCGGAATAGTATTTGACGAAAAACTCTCATTTAGAGATCATTATGAGTACATAACGAAAAAAGCTCTTCAACTGCCAGGATTCATATTACGAACCTGTAGGCACTTTAGACGCCCATCAAGCATGCTGACCATCTACTACAGTCTCGTGAGAAGTCTACTTGAGTACGGATCTGTGATAATGGTCACCACACTACGCTGTGCACTCAGATAGCGTTGAGAGGGTACAGCAAAAGTTTATGCGTTCTATGTGTTTTAAGTTTGGTTTGGCGCGGTCACTTAGGTCATACGAATCCAGGTTGAAACATTTTGGCGCAGTCCCGCTAAAGGCACGCCGTACCGAGTCGGATTTATTAACGCTTAACAAGATCGTACATTCCCTTATAGATTCCTCGGAGTTGCTACGCCTGTTAGACTTTAACATAAGATACATACACCGTAAGCCAAAAACATTTTTGCTTAATGTCTACAAGAACAACACCTCATTTTACAACCCTGTAGTAAGAATGTGTCGCACTTACAACGAGCATAAATCAGATTTAGGGATAGATATTTTTGATCAACGACACTCATTGTTTAAGGCAAGATTAAAAAAAAAAACATTTCTATTATATTTTAAATAATTAATAATTTATTGATTTAATTTTAATATTTTACACTTTTAATTTTCAATTTAAATTTTATGTTTTAGAATTTCGTGTTTGATTGTATTTGATAAGCATGCATGTTTTAGGCATAAATCAAGAGCAAAATATGTTTAATTTTATGTTTACAGCATTTTGGATTCTTTCCTGTTATAAATAAATAAATTCTACAATACCTGGGAGGGCCAAGTCACCGGACTAGGAGGCCGTAACAGAATTGTCTATGGTTTTGCCAGACCTAGACTGTATTAACAAAGAGCAAGAGCTATTTTGCAATACAGAAAAACCGGAAGTGTTACGCCGATCGTGTCCGCCACTGTACATAATGTACTCCTTAATTTTTGCCCCGCGGCTTCACCAGGCCACATACTATAGGGCGCGGCCACCAGCTCCGATTAGTTTGATTTTAAGGCAACTAATGCTACAGAATTACTACTATTTAGTACTTAAAGGAAAAAATAAGTACTAGAGTACTTTTCGAGTTATAAGAGGTTTTTGGTGGCCGCGTTGGGAAGGATGCTTTGCAACGCGGCCACCTTCAGATTGAGCCAAAATAGCAGCAAATATAAAATTTATGAATTAGAAATAAATCTACGCAAAAACTACTTCGCAATAAACAAACTTTTGTTTCCCTGAATCTAGGAGAAACTAAAAATTAAGTAAATCCAAGTTTTACCGCGCGCGGCTTTGAGGTTATTTCCAGGAATCTCGTAAATACGCGTCATATGAAGATGAGAATTCTAACGAGTATACAACAGTATGTCTACTATTTAGTACTTAATGGAAAAAAATGCTACTAGAGTACTTTTCGAGTTATAAGAGGTTTTTGGTGGCCGCGTTGCAAAGCATCCTTCCCAACGTGGCCACCTTCAGATTGAGCGAAAATAGCAGCAAATATTAAATGTATGAATTAGAAATAAATCTACGAAAATAGTACTTCGCAATATATAAACTTTTGTTTCCCTGAATCTTGAAGAAACGGAAAATTAGGTAAATCCAAGTTTTTACTAAGTTAAGGGTTACTCGGCTGTGCATCGTTACCTCCCATCCAAGTTTTGTACGACAGGGTTTTTCGTGTCAGTCACTAAAAACTTGGCTAGCAAAAACCATGTCGTGCAAAATCTGTACTGCAAAAATTTTTACGTATGAGAATATGTTCACGACACAGTCTTTCGTATTACCTACCACTAAAAACTTGGACAGTAAAAACTATGTCCTGCAAAACCTTCCGGAAATAATATAGACAATAGACCACACAGAACTAGCAAAATAATTGCATCCAATGATCACATTCACCAGCATATTTGCTATACTTACTGAATTTTCTCCATGCTCATTGTCCACCCACATCACAACCACTTCAGCTTCAGCACGAGTGCGTGGTTACGTGACTATAGGGAACTATTTATGCACTTTGTCTTGCTGGTTGTTAAAGGTTTAATAAACCCGCCTATTTGAAGGGAGTAGTCTATACCAATATTATAAAGAGGAAAGATTTGTTTGTTTGTTTGTTTGTAACGAATAGGCTCAGGAAATACTGAAACGATTTGAAAAATTATTTCACTGGTAGGAAGCTACATTAACCCCGGGTTTAATAGGCTTTATTAGATTTTCAAAAAAAATTAGGGATCCTTACCTAAACTCAAATAATTTAACCCAAGGTGCAATATTTTTTCTGTTGTTTACATATTTTGACAGGTGGTTTGTTGTTGTTGTTTGTTTTTTATTCGGCCATTCTGGGCAGTCAAAAAAACATAGTCTATAGAGCCAAGTCTTTTGTAGTATCTTATATTCTATGGCGTAACGAAGTAAGCCGGGAAAGCTCGTTAGATAAATAAAATTGTTCGTGATATTGAAAAAAAATTGTATCAATTATTCGTGTTTAGAAATATTTGTTATTTTTGTATTAAAATACTAATAATAACTATCTGATGTTACTCCCAGGATACTTTTTTCGTAGAGATTATAAAATATGTGAGTTAAAATATGTTAATATAAAAAATTATTAGTTATTTACAAGTTAATAATTAGATATATCTTTTATCTTGGCAAAAAAATAGAAATGCTTTTTTTTTCGCTCTTGTTGGTAATTTTTTCCTCTATTTCGGTGGAGATCTTTTATTAGTAGTACCACCTACGAAACGTCAAAAATTCCTGAATTCTAAGATAGACTATACGCTCACAAAGTTTGCAAGTAATGTATGGAAATGTCCCATGTTTATGCATGGAATTAATAAGTACTACGTAAAATTGGAATGCTTACTGCATGTTATTAGTCATATCAAAATGAACCATATTAGTATGTGAATAAAGTGCTATTAAAAATAACAAATATCACTTTTAATAAACGAGCTCAAGTGAAACGTCGTTTTTTGTTGTGTCCCTTTTGCACGTAAGTAAAGTGAAGGGTCGAAGGGTCCAATGCTCAGAATAAGGACAAGCATAGAAGTAGTCCTAAAATAAAAAGCCACATCATTGTGTTACGCTACTTACTCAAGTGCAACCATTGAATATGTTTAAAAGAGACCAATACACTTTCTCCACTGGGTCGTATGACTCTTCCGCACCTTGCCCGTAGCTGGGTTCGACTTTTTATTTTTAATTTTCTAAAAAGCTAGTGATGGCAAAAATAACTTGTCCTAAATCAAGTTGTCTATACTTTTATACAAGACATGGTTCTTTATTATGGAACTTATCATAACTAATTCAGGAGTAATTGTATGGTATTATAATAACAAGAAAACAGACAAATAAATCTACGAAAATAGTTCTTCGCAATATATAAACTTTTGTTTTCCTGAATCTCGAAGAAACTGAAAATTAAGTTAATCCAAAAGTTTTTACTAAATTATGGGTTACTTTACTCGGGTGTGCATCGTTACCTACCATTCAAGTTTTGTACGACAGGGTTTTTCGTGTCAGTCACTAAAAACTTGGCTGGTAAAAACCATGTCGTGCAAAATCTGTACGGCAAAAACTAAACACCGACACACGACATAAATTAAGCACCGACCAACCAGAACGATGTATTTTAAATTGAGTCTATACGCATAAAAATTGCCTATGTTGAGTCCGGAAGGTTTTGCACGACATGGTTTTTACTGTCCAAGTTTTTAGTTATAACACAAAAAACCATGTTGTACAAAAATTTGGCTGTGATAACTTGGATGGTAATGATGCACATCCGAGTAACCAAAACCTCTTACAACTCGAAAAGTACTCTAGTAGTATTTTTTTCCATTAAGTACTAAATAGTAGACATACTGTAGTATACTCCATAGAATTCTCATCTTCATATGATGCGTATTTACGAGATTCCTGGAAATAACCTCAAAGCCGCGCGGTAAAACTTGGATTTACTTAATTTTTAGTTTTTCCTAGATTCAGGGAAACAAAAGTTTATTTATTGCGAAGTAGTTTTTGCGTAGATTTATTTCTAATTCATAAATTTTATGTTTGCTGCTATTTTGGCTCAATCTGAAGGTGGCCGCGTTGCAAAGCATCCTTCCCAACGCGGCCACCAAAAACCTCTAATAACTCGAAAAGTACTCTAGTACTTATTTTTTCCTTTAAGTACTAAATAGTAGTAATTCTGTAGCATTAGTTGCCTTAAAATCAAACTAATCGGAGCTGGTGGCCGCGCCCTATAGTATGTGGCCTTCACCAGGGGTTTAGTATTATATTCTCTGTGACCAGGGCAATTTCCCTTCAAACCGCAAAATACCAATTATCCATTCTCGTATGATTTTCGGGATAATAAAAAGGAAGGAATATGAGTATTTGTTTGCATTCAACACCGTTTTAGGCACCACAATTTAACACTTGAACAAACCGTAGCTAGGTCACGTATATTGGCGAGTGATCGTGAGAGACAAAATCCTACCTTTATTTTGTTAAATACCTACTAGTCGACCCGGCGAACTTTGTACCGCCTTACCTATTACTATGTATTGCATGTATTTATACTTACATATAAACCTTCCTCTTGAATCACTCTATTTATAAAAAAAAACGCATCAAAATCCGTTGTATAGTTTTATAGATGTAAGCATATAGCGAGAGAGCGAGAGACAGACGCCGCGAAGCGACTTGTTTTATACTGAAGTCTAATTGAAGTAGTAAAGTTATAATATTGGCGACCACAATTTTATGAGACTGCATTTTATTTTGTAAATAATTTAAAGTTTGTTTGTGTAGATTAATCTATACCAATATTATAAAGAGGAAAGATTTGTTTGTTGTTTTGTTTGTTTGTAACCAATAGGCTCCGGAAATACTGAACCTATTTGAAAAAATCTTTTACTGGTAGGAAGCTACACTAACCCCGAGTGTCATAGGCTATATTAGATTTTCAAAAAAAATAGGGATCCTTACCTAAACTCAAATAATGTAACCCAAGGTGCAATATTTTTTCCGTTGTTTACATCACAGACCAACTAGAGATACTACGTATTACATATTGGTTTACATATTTTGACAGGTGGTTTGTTGTTGTTTGTTTATTTTTAATTCGGCCATTCTTGGCAGTCAAAAGAACATAGTCTATATATCTAAATATCTATCTTTTTATTACAAATAAGAGAAATAATACATCATCATTTTAATTTATAAATGCAAAATGTAAATCGATATGTGTGGAGTTTTTAGGATATTGGGGGTTCTGTTTACGAAAACGTTACAAATTTTAAAATCCAACATGGTGGACATATATGCGGACGCGGATACAGGGGTTAAAAGTTTGTATGAAAAAAGTTATGGTTGTTGAAGTATACTAGATAAGAGTCGCCCAAGACCAATATACAGCAGTGAACGTCTATCGGTAGCGAGCGACGATGATGATGAAAGTAAACGGAGTATACCGGGTAGATGAACTGGATTTTTTTTTTGAATCGTCAGAGTTATGCTTAGAGGCTAAGTTTAGTTTGTGTATTCAGAAAAACGGATAGCCCAAACAGCTAAAGATTTTTGTATTGTGAAAGGAAACTGCTGGATATTGATTTCTTTATGGGTTTGGATTAGAAATTAGAAATGATTTCCTGATATTTCTGAGTATAACCACAGATTAGAGAGTATAACAAAACAAATCTATATATATATAAAATTCAAAGGTGACTGACTGACTGACTGACTTACTGACTGACTGACTGACATAGTGATCTATCAACGCACAGCCCAAACTATTGGACGGATTAAGCTGAAATTTGGCACGCAGGTAGATGTTATGGCGTAGGCATCCGCTAAGAAAGGATTTTCCAAAATTCCCTCAGGAACGGGAATTACGGGACTTTTTAGTTAGTATGAAAAATCGACATTATTTAGTGTATCGACGTGAAACTTGGTGTACAGGTTACTCAGTGAATGAAGGAGTGTTGAAAGAAAGCAATTTACAAAATTCCCACGGGAACGGGAATTACGAGACTTTTTTAGTGAGAATGAAAAATCGACATCCTTGAGTGTTTCGACGTGAAATTTGATGTACAGGTTCCTCATTAAATGTAGGAATATTGAAAGAAAGTAATTTACTAAATTCCCATAGAAATAGGATTACAGGACTAACTATTTAGTATGAAAAATCGATTTCCTTGAGTATGCCAACGTGAAATTTGGTCTACAAGTGTAAGGGTGTTGGAAGGAAGAACCAGTCACCTTTGAATTTTATATATATAGAAGATTAAAACAATGTATATATATTTCTTTATTTCCTCGTAAAAATAGGAAAACGGGTTCTTCAGTGGGTGTAATTAGATTCAGAGTTCTATTAAGAAATAAAAACTTCTTAATAGAACTAAGAAGTGAGTAAATTAAGTCCTAATAGAAATTTTTTCCCAATTATTTAATGCTTCTCAGTTTTTTCGGCGGTTTAATTTTTTGATAAAAAGTTTTTATTTTTTGCTTTTCAGTTTTTTTTGGGCTAATTTTTTTTGACCCCAGCTAATCACCCTTCACAGGGTGGTCGCACCCCACAAAGTGGCCACACAACCTGGTGAATGTTGAAGGACTAACAGGATGAGGTTTGATCACGACCGGTCGGTGAGGCGATTTTTGAGGGAGGCCTATGTCCAGCAGTGGACGTCTATCAGCTGAGATTATGATTATTAACATTCATATAAAAAAGACTCATAATTATACCTAGTAGTTTTCATGTAAATCACAAAACGGCAATACAATCTGTGAGTGAACAATAAAGTCACCCCTATTTTTCCACCCTTAGAGTTAGAATTTTATTTCCAAATTTTTATGGGACCAACTTCAAGGTATACCCTGTCGATTAAAAAAGGAATCATCAAAATCGGTCCGCACAGTAAAAAGTTATGCGTGATCATACATAAAAAAATAAAAAAAATATACGCGACGAATTGAGAACCTCCTCCTTTTTGTTTTTTCGTCGGTTAAAAAATTACCAAAATTCAATGGTAACGGAAATTCCCAAAAACATAAACCTAAAAATCTTCAACTTTTTTTTACTCGAGTAGGTTAATATATGTTAACTCCAGGAAGGGAACAGTGGGATTTCCTCAAAGCATGAAGCTGGACGGTGTTACAGCAAGCACTCCGCAAGATATTTGTAATCTGTTCAATGAGTTTTTTGGCTCTGTATTTGATTCCTCCACTGGAATTGCAGGCTCTACTTGTCCTGATGTGCACTGTGGTTTATTGTCTGATATTGTGTTAAGTGAAAAGGAAATTCTACGTAAAATTCAATGTTTAAATCCACATAAAGGCCCCGGACCTGACGGTATTCCCGCGAGATTTGTTGTTATGTGTGCTGATGAGTTAGTTTTTCCACTTAGTGTGATTTACAATAAATCGCTTGCTCTAGGGGTCTTCCCAAACGTATGGAAAAAGGCACACATTGTGCCGATTCATAAATCCGGTGATAAATCTCTTTGTGATAATTACAGAGGTATCAGCATTCTCTCATGTTTCGCCAAATTGTTTGAGCAACTAATATATTATTATCTGTATTATCAGATTGAGCCTTTCTTATCTGATAATCAGCATGGCTTTAGAAAATCAAAATCTACAATAAGTAATCTTTTAGAATATAAAAATTATATCTGTGGTGAGTTTTCAGAAGGGGTCAAGTGGGTGCATTATATACAGATTTCCGAAAAGCGTTTGATAAAGTAAATCACGCTCTGCTGTTGAAAAAGCTTGCGGCATTTGGTATCCATGGGTGCTTGCTTCGTTGGGTAGAATCATATCTTTGCAATCGCAGTCAACTGGTAGCTATGCGAGGCTACACTTCGAATCCTTGCAAAGTCTTATCGGGTGTTCCACAAGGTTCTCACTTGGGGCCTTTATTTTTTATAGCTTTCATTAATGACCTTACTGGTAAACTAAGATGCCCAAATCTCCTGTATGCTGATGATTTAAAGTTATATAAGTCAATTAACAGCATTAATGATTGTCTTGCTCTCCAACGCGATTTTGATGTGATCTCTGAGTGGTGCGCTGAGAATCTTATGTTCCTTAATGTAAAAAAGTGTTTCTCAATGTCCTTTTCCCATAAACATAAGTTAATAACATTCGATTATACTATTGGTGGCGAATACCTAGAAAAAGCAAAGAACATTAAGGATCTCGGAGTTATTTTTGATGAAAAGTTGTCTTTCAGGGATCACTATGATTATGTAATTAACAAGGCACATAAATTAGTTGGTTTTATACTCAGGTCTACTAAGGGTTTTAAAAGACCAGACAGCGTTATTATTTTGTTTAACTCTCTCATTCGTTCTGTGCTTGAATACGGAGCAGTCATTTGGTCACCATATTATTCTGTTCACTCAGATAATATCGAAAGGGTTCAAAGGAAATTCCTTAAATTGTTAGGCTATCGTTACGGTTATGGTCGAACACTTAACTCTTAAACTGCACGTATGACGAAATTAAATATGACACCTCTGCACATCAGACGAGCTCGGTACAACATGATATACCTCCATAAAATACTGCACTGACAGATTGTTTCACCATCCCTTCTTTCGGCTATTTCATTCAACATTAAGATCAGTCGTCGCCGACCCCGGCCTTTTTCATTATTAGTATATAAAAATAACACATCCTATTATAATCCTATTGTTCGCATGTGTCGAGAGTATAACGATTTAGTTTTAAATCATAATACCCTAGACATTTTTGGTCAAAGCTTAAATGTGTTCACCAAACAAATAAAATCTTTAATTTAAACCAAATTTTTTTTTTTTTTTTAAGTGGACTCGTGTGTTTATTTATATACTTAATTTATTACTTAATAAATATTTATTATTATTTAACAGTAACTATTGTTTCTATTTATTGATGTAAGGTTAGGCTTTTCGTTACTTATTTTTATTTTCTAAAATACCATGTATCGCTTAATTATTATTAGTATGATATATGCACGTACATACGTAGGTTGGCTTTTATAATTGTTATAAATATTATTATTTTTTTCTACTCTAAAACAAATATTGCTTTTGTGTGTGCCCCTTTTGTAATGCAGTTTAGTTCAAATGTTTTCTAGTTCTTATGGTGTTTACTTTTATAAACTGTATTATGTTGTGTCACCTTAATAATAAATAAATAAATAAATATACTAGGTATGTAGGTACGTATATCCAACTACTTTTACCCAACCAGCTAATAGAAATGTTAGAAGTTTCAGTGTGAATGGTGGAGTGTAGAAATGAATTTATGGAGTTGCCACGGGTACTGAAATAAAGATAGATATTTTTAGGGAGTATGGGTGCGATCAGAAATGATGTCACCAAAATCCTAAGTCGTAAATCAAAATCATTAATGAAAAAGAGCGTGCGAAGCTGCGGGGAAAAGCTAGTGAACAAGTAATTTACATTTATTATAAAAAAGCGCTTGCGAAGCTGCGGGCAAAAGCTAATAGTATATTATATGCGCTGACGAAGTCGCGGGCACTGGCTAGTTAGAAATGAATATTTTCACCAAAATAATTAAAAGTTGAAAAAATTTGATTTCGCGTTTTTTATTTACTAAGCCGAAAGTATTCATTTTTAATAAAGTTTTCAAAATCTAGCGACTTCCATGTTGGTATCGCGAATTTTTTTACTACGGCAACAACGAGGCAACAACCAACAACATCACCACTGCCGAGTTGGCATTGGCATGGCAACATTGGCGAAATTGGTCGTCGCAAATACTAGTTGGTCTGTGGTCGCAAAGTTGCTCTTTGGTCGCACGGCTCGCACGCAATTATTGTTTGTGTTGTGTTCCAATCCAAGTCAGTTCCAAAGTTTGTCTAATTAAACCATAATAGATAACACATTTCTTCTCCTACAACTACAACGGTTTATGTGCATACAAGCTTAGCCCCTACTTGTGCCAATTTAACAAGATAGAAAATACTAATTAGTGAATTCAGTGATCATTACAGTAAAACATTATGTCGACACGTAGAGCTAGAATTAAAGCCGTAGCTTCTTTGCCAGTAAGAAGAAAAAACAACACTACTGCACCTCCTGATAAAACTGGACATGCTACCGTTCTTTCCCTGCAAGCTACTGTAGAAACTCGCCCTGAAGTCACTGAAAGTTCCAAAGAAATCACAGGATCAAAGTCACCATCTGTTAAAAATGAAACGAAAGCTGTACATACACCACAGATTCGTAGAACACCCTTAAGGACTCCTAACTTGATAGAAAGAGTACCGAGCACACCAAGATCTGTTATCACATGTGCATTATCACCCAGAAGATCCAGTCCTTTAGTGAGAAGTTCCTCGCCATCAGTCAAATGGTCACCAGCTGTTAAGCAAACAACTTCATATGGGCTACTGCATAAAGCTTTGAAAGACAATAAAAGTAAAGCTGACACTGTGAAGCAAACATACCAAGAAGATTACAACAACCCGCCAAGCATACCAGAGAGTGAAACAGAAGATACAGTACTGGATGGCATCATACCATTGTCACATTGTAATGCATCAAATCCTGCTAAGGTTCTGAAAAATGAAATTATTTCAGAACATGCAGAAGTACTCTTTGATCCAATTGTGCCACTGCCTTCCCCAGGAAAAGTGAGACCTAAATTAAGGCCAGCGCCAAGATTTCCTATTCGGAGAAATAGTATTCAGGTTTGTAAACTCTGAAATCTAAGTAAGTTTAGATTAAATTATTATTGAAAATAATGTAAATAGAGTACCTACACACTGTTTAGGCCACTCCCACGAGGTGGTCTGTTGCCTAAACTGGAAGGTGTGCACTTGAAGAGAGTGGCAAACAACCAGTGATTGTGGCAATTTGAGGTTGAGGTCTATGTCCAGCAGTGTGATAAGGGTTTTTAATGATTTTAGGGCAGTGCAAGTGAATCAGAGGATGAGAAACGTGCACAGATCAGCGGAGCCACAACACCTGCGCCGCCGCGCGCCCGCCACGAATCGCAGTCTTCCAGCGCCCAACCTACTGCTCCCATCAACAGGTTTTTTGTTTTATATTTATAATTATGTAGTAATGACGATGTAAAGATAAAAAAGGTACTTGAAACTGTTTCATGTAACCAATTTCAAGTCAAAGGTCTATGCTAAAATACTTAAAATCAGAAAATAAATATTTTGGTAGTTTTTCATCAATTCGTTTTTATGCCTTCCAGTAAATTTCAAAATAAAAGATTTATTTATTCATTTACATGTGCTATTTACAGAGAGTTGAACCGCGTTCGCAATGATTCGTTGTGCTCGTCGGTCAGCCAGGCCGCGCCCGCGCCGCCGCCGCCCGCCTCGCCGCTCAGAGAGAAGATGTTTAAGTTAGTATACTTCAGTACGTGCTCTGTACTCATAGGGCTTTCTCAGGCTGAGTCGTCTTTCGTATGAATATGAGCAAAACCAAGATCATGTTTGACGCCCATGCTAAAGCTGCTGTAGTCGAGGTCGAAACTACGCTCGATATTAGATGATCAACCCGGTTAACAGTCCTTTGGAAGAGCCTTTCTTTATTTCTTCCATTCTCTAAACTTTCTTTACAAAAAGGCCACTGGCCACACTAACAAAAGACTGTGTGCGAAGCAACGCGCTTTTTTCTATGATGTGTCCTAAGATATTAAGATAACTATGTATGTTAGGTCTCGTCGCGCGGAGGGCCGCGCGCGGGGCGGGGGCGGGAGCGGCGCGGCGCGGCGGCGGCGGCCGCGGCCCGACGTGCAGCGCCACGAGATGACTATGTACGACCTCATCTTCTTCAACCCCACCACCAACCCCATTGTGTAAGTTTTATTCTTTTCAATTGACTACGACTAGAATAATGGCAGAAGGGAAGTGAGTGACGATTGTGTCGCGGAGTTGAACATAAAGATCGAACGATCTCCCGTGACCCCCTTGCCAACAGCCGAGGAGGACACCGGCGAAGTTTTAGTGGGTGCGAACCCCACATAAGCTCCGGGGGGAGCTGCAGGGTACTCGTCAGGAGTTTCCCCACCTAAAAAAAAAACAAAAGGAGTGACGAAAACAAGAACCTGGCAAAAAAGACTGAAAAAAAAGGACATTGCACTTTTGTGTATGGCCACATAGAATTTTGTAAACAGTTTTTTATTGTTATTTTAATCAAATTCTGTTTATCCATGCAGCATAATTGATTAAAATTAAATAAATATGAAATTTATTTTAATTATTGTCAGTTAATTCGATAATCGGTTCCATCTGTCGCCACATCAGACACTTTTCAGGCTGTAGTAAAATGTAAATACTTGAAGGAAAGCCGCAGGTCTGGGTTGGGTTCCCGATAGGGGCGGAATTTATTATAATATATCGATTATTGTGTCCCGCTCTGGGTGTTCTTTTCTAATGTAAATAATGTATATTTGACTTTCAAAATTATATATCTTGTTGAACAGTCGCGATGAAGAGGACACAAAAGTTGTGGAATCGGAGCCGGACAAACCAAAAGAAGTGATAGAAGAGAAAGTGGACGACCCGCTGCCGCCGCCGCCGCCGGACGACGCCGCGCCCGCGCCCGCGCCGCAGATCAAGCTCGGGCCCAACGGAGAAATTATATTGGACGAGAAGAGCTTGGTAAGTAGTTTTAACTCTACATAGAACTACGGAAACAATACTCAAGAAGCGTAACTAGCCCAATAAGATGAGCCAACGCAAAAGATCACGCGGTGGGCGGGGCCCTAATTAAGGACATCTTGCCGCGTCACATCCTAGTAGTACCTTGAGTCGTGTGGCTGCCGCGTCGGAAGCTTATTACAGTGTTTTTGTGAATTTCTGATCGTGTTTTGACTTTACAAATATGCCTTCTTGAGAAAAAGACAAATTTCACCTCTTATAAGTTAATAAAAGATTTGAATGGTCACACTTGACCGAGAGAGCGAGGCTCGACACTCGGCCCCAGTGATCGTCTGTTATTTGGAGCTATGTGCCCTGCCCTTTGTCTCTTAAGTTTTATTATTTGTGCTATGTTGATGTTGCTTACGTTAGTTCTTCTGCGGTTCTCATCATTTCTGATTACCTATACAGAAAAGCTCCGCACAAAAACCCTTTCCATTGCTCTTTGAGTGACCCTCTCTGATTAGGCCCATAGTCAGCGATCATGTCTCGGTTCCATAAGTCATCACTAAAAACTTGTGTCCAGGTAATCGAACAAACAGAACTGAAGCGCAAGCTAAGCTCGTCAATAGTGCACGAGAGCGCGTGGGCGAGCAGCGGCCGCGGCCGGTACAGCCGAGCGCGGCGCACGGCCGACTGGCCGCCGGCGGAGACCGTGCGCTTCTACCGCGCGCTCGCGGCCGTCGGGACCGACTTCACTCTCATGGAGCCTCTCTTCCCGGGACGGACTAGGAAGGATCTCAAGATCAAGGTTATTCTGTTTTTTTACCTTAATTATCAATATATATAAAACTCTTCCGTTACTGACTGACTGACTGACTGACTGACAGACAACGCAGAGCCGAAACTACTGGGCGTAGAAAGCTGAAAATTGGCACGTGGGTTCCTTGGGGAGTATAGGTGAGCACTAAGAAGGGATTTCCCGAAATTCCCACGGGAACGGGAATAAACGGGATTTTTGTGTTTATGAGAAATTTACGCGGAAAAAACCGCGGGGCAGCCTCTAGTCAATATATATAAAACTCTTCCGTTACTGACTGACTGACTGACTGACAGACAACGCAGAGCCGAAACTACTGGGCGTAGCGGGCTGAAATTTTGCATGTGGGTTCCTTAGGGAGTGTAGGTGAGCACTAAGAAAGGATTTCCCGAAATTCCCATGGGAACGGGAATAAAAAGATTTTTGTGTTTATGAGAAATCTTTTGTTTTATTTGTTTAAAATCGTTTATTAATAATAAAGAATTACAGGCATATAACACACATTATATCGGCCAAACTGCAGGACAGTTTGTCGGCCGGTACACTCTCTATTCAATATGAAATATTATGTACAGCTCATAATATACCTATTACACAATTTATAATCTACGATGCTGAAACAAAGCCAAATAATAAAGAATTAGAAAAGTATTATTATTAAGTAAATATAAGTACTTACTATGCTTAAATGGTCGACAGAAAAAACATTTTTACCCTATTTTTAAAAGTATTAAATGACAGTTTGCCCGTAAAGAGGTCAGAGGGAAGTCGATTATATATACTAGTAAGTTTATGTTTTAACAATCTTTTTCCATAGTAGTTATTAGTTTTAATATTCATTTCGAAGTTCTTTAAATTTCTTCGCCTCTGTACATCTGCGCGAGTGAAACCGCGGGGCAGTCTCTAGTCAATATATATAAAACTCTTCCGTTACTGACTGACAGACAACGCAGAGCCGAAACTACTAGGCGTAGCGGGCTAATATTTTGCATGTAGGTTCCTTAGGGAGTGTAGGTGAGCACTAAGAAAGGATTTCCCGAAATTCCCATGGGAACGGGAAAAAAACGGGATTTTTGTGTTTATGAGAAATCTGCGCGAGTGAAACCGCGGGACAGTTTCTAGTCTATAATAATATTACTTAGAATTAAGGTGGTAACTCTCGCTATGGCGCGAAATTGAAATTTTTTCGTGTTTTTTATTTATTCTAGCAAAAGTATACATTTTTAATAAAGTTTAAATGAATTCGCGTATGTAAAATACCATCTCCCACATTGCAATACAACGTTTTTGGAAGACAGACCTACAGATTTTGTGTCTAAGGGGTAAAAGGCCAAAAAACAAGTTCCTTGAATATACACAAAATCGGTAACACTGTCTTTCAAAAACGATATATCACAATGTGGGAATTAGGTTTTTACGTACACGAATTCATTTAAATTTAATTAAAAATGAATACTTTCGCCAAAATAATTAAAAAACGTGAAAAAATTTGAATTTCGCGCCATACCGTGAGTTACCGCCTTAAGAGTAAAATTTTGTTTTAGGGAAACTATGCTCTGCTCATGGTGCGAAACTAGCGCCACTTCGATAAATAATTGATATCTTCTTAACCATGGGAAATCAAAAATATGCGCCTTTGACTTCCTAGCTAGATAATCTTGCTTAGAATTTTTCAGTCTCTGTTGGTATAGCTTTTAGGTTTAAAATCAAAGAAAAAACCGTTATGATTTTATTAAAGTGGCCACTTTAGGGAACTTCGCCGCCACACTTTTCGCTCCTTAAGTGTTTGTTTGTTTGCATTGAATGGCTCCGAAAGTATTGAACCGATTTGAAAAGTTACTATTCCCGGGTGACATAGGCTATAGAATATTCTCAAAAATTCAAAACACAAGGCGGTACGAAGTTCGCCGTTTCAGTTAGTAATTTATTAATTCTGTTTCTGTTCAGTTCAAGAAGGAGGAGAAGCTGAACAGCCAGCAAGTGGACAAGGCGCTGCGGTCGCAGACTGCGTGGGACGGGCTGCGCCTCGAGGACGAGTTCGCGGACGACCGCGCCGCCGCCGCCGCCGCCGCCGCCGCCGAGCGGCGCGCGCTGCTGGCCGACCAGCGCCGCGAGCGCGCCCGGCTGCGCGCCGCCAAGGAAGACGGCTTCCGGACTAGTAACTTATTTGTTTGTTTTGCCCTCTCGTGCTCCCTGCTTCTGACATGTACGAGACAGTTGTTTTTTTTTCTTCGAGATTTTGATGGTTACTCGAATCACTCCTAGAGCAAGGTCCATGTCGACCAGTAGACGTCTTTCGCCTCAGATGTAATCATGATATATGATGACAGATAATAATGCATGATAATCGGTAACCCACTTATTAGTCAATCTAAACCTCAATTCACAGTAAAAGATTTTCAGATTTCAAAAGTTTAATAAATGACGTATATTTGTCAGGTAAGGCAGCCAAGGCGTTGGAGGCGCGCCAGTGCCGATCAGCTGGCGGCGGGCTCACAGCCGACGCCTTCCTCAGCCGAGACGCCGAGCGAAGACGAACCCCAACCCCTGCCCTCCAACCCCCCGCCTCGCCCCGCCCGCCCTTCGCCACCCTCACCCTCCTCCCGCGCCCCAAGACTCCCAGGCCGCACCCCAACACCCCTGATGATAGCCTCGCCGTCCTCACACCCACCTCTACCCAACTGCAAGACATCAACGCCAAAAACATCGAGACGGGATCTTTAGTCGTCCTAACAGTCAACGACCCCAAAAACCCAACTAAAAAAATGCTCCAAACTTACATATCGCACGGTGATGGTAAACTTACCCCAATAGCTTTGCCGTCCACGCTACTTGGCTCCGTGATGGGTTACATGAAGAAGGGCACTCCGAAGAGTTCGGTTTCTGATAGCTCGTCGCCGCAGTTCATGTCGCCTGATAGTGAACGCAGCCAGGAGTCGACTAGGTCCAGTGTGATCACGATAAACCCGAGCCCGAGTAAAAGATCTAGACATAATTCTTATAATATCACGCAGCTTTAGCATTTGCTTCGTATTAAAGTTAGATGTATAATGATGTGACGTACAGGAAAATGTAAATATATGTAAGTTATAAATATTACTAAAACAAGCCTTATTAAAATTAAATAATGAAATTATAGTATTGGCTGTGTGTTTTTTTATAATTTTTCTTTTAACTTATTAACTGCTCAGCCTGTAGGCTAACGTGACTGAAACCTACTTTTAGGTTAACACAGGTCGGTTCATACGAATGTGCTACACCATAAGTTTTCCACTTTGTCATTGCAACAGAAAGTTATGTAGTAGACGTGTCTTATTATTTGTAAGTTAAAGAATCTTATGCATAGATGGACTACAATGTATTGTTTAAGTACCTAATGTAAACTCATAAAGAAAGCTCGTTTATTGTGATCGTTAGCTGGTCACCATTCATGTAGAACACTCGCTCACCACATAGTAAGTTCAGTCCATCAGTCCGAATTTACATTAATACAACTATTTGCAATACCTATATACCTACTAATAACTAACGTTAGGCGACAACTTGTGACTAGGCTAGACGATCAGTTAGTTTGTAGGTCCTCAATTGTAGGGACCTACCTATATCTTACAGACAACGTTGTAAGTTTGATCCCTGTTGCGGTCAACCTTGTTCGATCGCACATTATGGTATTAGCGGTTATTTATTGTTTAGTTATCATTATTTTTGTAAGAGTAATTTCACACTAAATTATTAACTTTTATATAAAACTTTTGTAATTTATAAAAATCGCACATGAATAAATATTGTTTTAAATAAAGTCAAACCTGTTTAATTTTTATAAGTAAAACAATAAAGTAGGATGTCCGTTTTATTTATATCCGTTTTATTTGTTTAGCTACAATGTTAAAAGTATAACCACGTCGAGATTTGGTTTTGATTTGAGAATCAATAAGTAGGTAGGTACCCCAAATTAATAATTTATGAATGACGAGCTTTCCCAGCTAACTTCGTTACGCCATAGAATATAAGATAAGTACTACCAAAGACATGGCTCTATAGACTATTTTCTTTTGACTGCCCAGAATGGCCGAATAAAAAACAAACAACAACAATAAACCACCTGCACCTGTCAAAATATGTAAACAACGGAAAAAATATTGAGCCTTGGGTTACATTATTTGAGTTTAGGTAAGGATCCCTAATTTTTTTGAATCTAATATAGCCTATGACACTCGGGGTTAATGTAGCTTCCTACCAGTGAAAGAATTTTTCAAATCGGTTCAGTATTTCCGGAGCCTATTCGTTACAAACAAACAAATCTTTCCTATTTATAATATTGGTATAGATAAACTAACGCGCAGTCTGAAAGATGACTCTTTATTTATAGACTAGAGGCTGCCCCGCGGTATTTCCCGCGCAGATTTCTCATAAACACAAAAATCCCGTTTTTTTTCGTTCCCGTGGGAATTTCGGGAAATCCTTTCTTAGTGCTCACCTACACTCCCTAAGGAACCTACATGCCAAATTTCAGCTTTGTACGCCCAGTAGTTTCGGCTCTGCGTTGTCTGTCAGTCAGTTAGTCAGTCAGTCAGTAACGGAAGAGTTTTATATATATTGATGAGACTTGATGCTTTTTGTGAATAAGAGATTTGAATTTGAAGGTATCTATTATTTATTTAAGACTTAAAAGTAGATACAGCGGGTATCGACAAATTGTGTCATCCAAATGCAATAGGAAAAAATTTACAAAACAATCGTGTCAGAGTCGGATTTTTACCGATTAATATTTTTTCAAAACTTTGGGAATTGAGAGTTGACTTGTTGTTTGTCACACACAGTCTCAGTAAGCATCAATAACTTCGTGGGGGAACCACTGAGACTCCTCCAGGCTGGTCCACAGAGACAGCTGCGGGTTCAGGAACTCTTTGTTCAGCTGATCAATGTCCAATGTCTTTTTGTGCTCTGGAATTAAACAAAATTTGATTGAGATTGTGGTCCATAAAACACTAATGACTTTGACACCGCACGGCTAATAAACCGTTGATTTTCACGTTGTCGTCGTCGTGGACAACAGGCCTAAGAATTAATTTAAGTATGTGGTAACTTATCACGCACTGGTAAGTGGTAGGAAAGTTTTCCAGACCCAAGCAAGGTCACAGTGTGCACATTAATTTATAGATTTTCTTAAAACTAGACAAAAAGTTTCTAAATGCTACATTTGCAGATTTAGTTTAATACTTTTATGACAAAAAATGCACAAAAAAACTACCCATGCAAAACGTCAAAAACCACACACACAGCACTTACCAACAAGTTCCAGTTCTGTGCTAGCCTTCGTAGGCACCGGTGGCTGCGCGACGGCGGCGGCGGGCGCGGCGGCGGCCTGCCCGCCGTTGTAGTAACCCGACCACGCATTGTAGTTGGACCAGTACGCCGACGGGTCGTAGTACTGACTGTGCTCCTGAAATTACCAAGTTAGGATTGCTTGAGCAGAGGGCCTATTACGGCCGCTTTTGCGATATTGCTTTGCGTCCTCTTTGCCTTTTTTTTGTATTGACTTTGACACTTGGAGGACGGAAAGCAAAATTGCAAATGCGGCCATAGGCCCTCAGGTTGTATGTTGCGTTGACAGATTTTAATCTAAGGAGCCTTGTCCACGGGCGAGAACTGTTGCGATGTTATCGTCGTCGTGCACGTATTTCTATACACTCTCTTAGCATATGTCTACACTTCTATCTACACATAGCGATGCTCTCGCGAAGATTCCCTCTCGGACTCTTCGCGATTCTATCGCTTACGGAAATGGTACCTAGATGTTTTCATACAAGGTAGAGCCATTTTCAAAACTTATTGTCTGAGAATGAATGGCATAGACTCTATCATAGAGGCTTAAATGGCAGTGTGATTAAGCAAGGGGATTAATTGACTTAGTTATAACCCTTATTTCAAGTCAGGTATACTATCCTTATCTAGAGTGACATAGGCTTTAAAATTATTTTCAAAAAAATTTGGATCTTTACTTTAAACTTTAATAAGGAGCAAAAAAAATGTTCCATTGTTTACTTAATTGTATATAGTGAGAGGGAGTGGCTGACTAAACTAAAACCTAGCTGATCTGCCGAAGCATCCAGGTCTCACTAAACCAGCAATTTGGCATTGAAAATTGAGATGACTTCAATAGATAAGGGAAACGCACAACAACCAGTGTGCATTTCTTTTCCAAGTGAGCTTAGTGCAAGTGCTTTGGCCCCATTGCATGTTGATAAATATAAATGTTTATATTATGTTACCGCTCCAGAGTTGTATCCGGCATGTCCAGTTGTACTTGCAGTCTGAGACTGTGGTGCTGTCTGCGATTTAGGTTTGGGAACAGCTGTGCAGATCTTCAGTGGCTTACTTCCCAGTCCAGTATATCCATTCATGGAGTAAAGTGCATTTCTTTGCTCTTCCTCACTGCCAAACCTGACGAAACCATATCCTTTGGGGTAGCCGGCATTGTCTAGGATGACTGCAAAATATGATAAGTTTTTAGTAATACAGGTAATTCCAGAAAAATGCAATTTTGTGGTTTAATTGATTATTATATTGGGCTACAACTTATGATGTTGTTTTTTACCAATATACATAAGAGTAACTGTGGATATGTCGTGGCCAAATCGTTAAATTGGCCATTTCATGATCTGGCCGGCCATTTCATGAAAAGTGCACATTTCATGAAATGGCCAATATTCCTTCGGCCAGATCGTCAAAACCTTTAACGTTTAACGATTTCCGACCACGTTTGTCCAAATCGTTGTTGTGTAACCTAAAAATTTAATTTTCATTATTTGAGTTGTAAAGTTCCCCGTACTGGCTAAATATAAATAATCTAACTAAGAACACAATAACAAGAAAAAAAAAGTTATTTTACTATAATTCGAATAATGTATAATTTAAATACGGACCTTTAAAAAATCGTTCGGAACTCAATGGTTTTTGAAGTTGCATAAAACTCACAAATCTTCGAATCAAAACGTAGTTGTTCTGTGCTTACTTTTATCGTATTTTTCCTAACTTAAATTCACTTTTCTCATTTTATTATTGTAAACCGTAATGGCGCGTCTCATCAAATGACACAACACACGCAACAACAGCGCCACTAGCGGAGAATTTTTTAACTATTCAACGATATGATCGCTAACGTTTGGTCATTTCATGAAATAGTCATACGATCACTTGGCCAAATCGTTGAACGTTGAGATTTTAACGATCTGGCCCACGAATATTGGCCATTTCATGAAAAATTCACTTTTCATGAAATGGCCGGCCATATCATGAAATGGCCAATTTTACGATATGGCCACGACATATACAACAATATTTTTCTGAAGATTGTGACTAAGAACCAGTTACCTATGACTAAGACAAGCAAAATTTACCTTTAGCTGTTTTGATAGTAGTATATTTAGAAGCAAACACTCTGTAAAGTGAATAGTCGTCGACATCAGGACTGAGATCTCCCACCCACACAGAGAACTCTCTCTCCTGCTGCATGCTGCTCCGCGCTTCCCGGGATGCCGTGTTGAGGCGAAACCTCACAACAGGAAGTGTGCCAGGGATAGCTTTTCCGTTAAGTTTATGCATAGTCTCTACCGCTTCTTCATCAGTCTGTAATGTATGCATTGTAAGAATAAAAGGATAAACTGTACATTAACGCCCAATGAATTAAGCTTTGGCAAATTTTTTATGAAAAGATAACTGTATACAGAATACGTATGTAGAATATTACAGCTCGGAATGTCTAAGTTTTCATAAAATTAATTTATGAAAATCGTATAAAAATTCAAAAAACACATGTTTTTTTAGAGTTTTATGAGTAAAACAATCAAAATATTGTTTTATTTATCTAAAAACTAATTCTTTAAATTTACTAGTGAATAGGTTAAAAGTAAGTTAAAAATAAACAATTTAGGGCAAAACCTATAGGTTAGGTCAGGTTAGTCTTGTGTTTTGCACCCAGCGAAGCGAGCGGAGCTTGGGTTTCTTTTGCTAAATGTGTATTTTTTGATTAAATATGTTGTTTTTCTAACTTAAAAGTAATCTCCCCCTCCCCCTCCTCCTTAACACATTTAAAGCTGGGCGTAGATGTACAGTTTTACCGAATAAAAAATAGAATGCCCAGGATAGTTTTATTGACGTTGTAACTAACCCAAACATCAACTAACTAACTTTTTAGGTATTAATTACTTAATTTTAGTAGTTTAACCAGGGATAGCTTATCAATTTATCTAGGACGAGCTTTCCCGGCTTACTTCGTTACGCCATAGAATATAAGATACTACAAAAGACTTGGCTCTATAGACTATGTTCTTTTGCCCGCCCAGAATGGCTGAATAAAAAACAAACAACAACAACAAACCATCTGTCAAAATATGTAAACACATAAAAATATTTCACCTTGGGTTACATTATTTGAGTTTAGGTAAGGATCCCTAATTTTTTTGAAAATCTAATATATCCTATGACACTCGGGGTTAATGTAGCTTCCTACCAGTGAAAGAATTTTTGAAATCGGTTCAATATTTCCGGAGCCTATTCGTTACAAACAAACAAACAAATCTTTCCTCTTTAAAATATTGGTATAGATGAAGCAGCTAATTATTTTAACCGTCTTATTCATAAAGATACAGTAGATTTTAAGTACTACTCTCTGGTTTGTTGTATGGTAAATACGTGACATCCAGTCTAAATTGACATACGTCAAATAACTAAAATGCTCTTTAACTTTTTATGAATATGAGGGTAAGTACATATATATACTAATGAATGGTGTTATTTTGGTATTATTATAACTAACCTGAAAATGTATGAACGCATAGCCAGCAGGTTCTCCAGTAAATTTGTTCCTCATAACTTTCACTGTAAGTGGACGTGAGCCCAGGCGATGGAAGGCAGCCATAATGAAGCTTTCGGTCATGTTTGGTTCCAGCTACAAGAATTATGAAAAGATTAATAGTGCTAGAGTGACATTGATTTCAATTTTGTATAAAATAATGAATGCATATTTACACTGCCCATCCATAGTTGGCAATTCATAGACATTGTATAAATTACGGGTTGACCCGAAATACCAAATAGATGCAAAAAGGACAAGACAATTAAACTTGAAATCAAACAAACACACAACAAGAAACCAAATCGTCAGAGTCAGAAGCCAACGTAGAGTTTAATATGTTGGTTGATGTTGTTGATTGATTGATTGATAAATGATAATAAAAATTGTATCAATTTACTAGTAGGCAAAGGAACAGTGTTGCCACCTTAGGATTTTCCACTAAATCTGGTGGTTTGGAACCCCCATTTAGTAGCAATTTTTTGCTCTTAGTGGCTAGTGGATCTTTTTAACGGAAAAATTACACCAAGAACTGTTGAACTTTTTGAAAAAATTGGAATTGCGGTATGCCGTTCAAAAGCGCATGACCTAAAGATGTTTTAGAAAATTTACTAGAACTCCAACATTTTCCCTTTCTTTTTAGAGTGGTTTTTTATTTGACATCTCAGAAAAAAAAACACATTCGAGTGCTCCTGCTTGGCAGTGATGTGGACTGAGAAGCGTGTGGTTTGATGTTCGTCTCTGTGTGTTTCGGGCACCTAGATATTCTTTCTATTTAGAGGCTCTGAGTGTGATGTGTTATTGTTATTACGCCATATAACGTTATCTACGGGCGCTTTGCGAAACTATTATTTTTTTTATTATCTCTTTAAAAAACCCCGCATTGAATACTAAGGTCGATGTAAATTTATTATTTTTTCATCTTTTTGTACATACTTTGAGGGCCCTTCGTTTTCTTTGTAGTGGACCTTATTATAGTTTTTAAAGACAATAGTATGATTCTTGATGGCAATAAAATTTAAAGGTTGCGAATTATAGTTAATTTTTAGAAAAGTTAAAGGTTCAAGTAAGGGTCTCTTAAAAATGGTAGTCTTAAAAATTATTATTTAAAAAATCCTTAAAAAATTAAAGGTCCCAGGTCATATATTTGGGGTAGAACGCATAGCAAAGGGTCACCCCTGTCCCCTATTTACATATGTCCATTTATCTACCATGCACCCTGTATATTTTAGTGGAAATTGTAGAGGTTTTCAGAGGGGGACATTTTTTGTTAAAGGTTTTCTGGTGGTTTGAGGAGCCTTATCTGGTGGATAGCTATTTCAACCGTTGGCAACACTGCTAAGGAATCAACTACATATCAACTACCTACATGTACTTTCATGTAATCTCAGAATAATAATAACACAAGAACAAGCCTATACAGTCAATCACTCAGTGCGCAGTGTAGACAGATGAGCTATACATACCTATAGAGATATGTGTATGACAGCTAGGGATGTTAATCAACTACTTACGTACCAATTAACGAGATGTCGATAAGTTATTTGCATTGGGTGCATAAGTATACTTACCGGTTTTATTTTGCATCTAATACTTTACGCAGAAGAAATATTGCGGGAAAGCTAGTTGATTTATTAAATAAAAAAAAACGTTTTGTTTATGTTTTTTTTTTTATCAACAATTTATGTTTTTAAAAGCATTTATTTAAATTGCATTGCAATGTATGTATGAATGATTCTTCGGATGAAATCTTACAACTCAATTTTGAAGCAGATATCTTTAAGGTGGTAAGTAACTCTCGGCATGGCGCGAAACTCAAATTTTCTAACTACCACTAGCTCCCACATACTAATCGTTATTATCACATATTATCGTTTTTGAAAGACAGAGTCACCGATTTTGTGTATATATAAGAAACTTGATTTGGTCTTTCACCCTATACAATACATACACAAAATCAGTAGGTCTGTCTTCCAAAACCGTTGCAACGTTCCAATGTGGAAAACGGCTTTTTTAGATACGCAAAGTCATTCAAATTTTCAATATATATAAAACTCTTCCGTTACTGACTGACTGACTGACTGACAGACAACGCAGAGCCAGAACTACTGGGCGTAGCGGTCTGAAATTTTGCATGTAGGTTCCTTAGGGAGTGTAGGTGAGCACTAAGAAGGGATTTCCCGAAATTCCCACGGGAACGGGAAAAAACAAGAATTTTGTATTTATGAGAAATCTGCGCGGGAAAAACCGCGGGGCAGCCTCTAGTTATTAATAATTTCCTTTTTACAAAAAGAGACCCCTGCCTTCAATAAAATAGGTACAGTCACGGACTAGGAGGTCGTAACAGATTTGTCTATGGTTTCGTCACTGTATTACCAAAGAACAAGAGCTATTTTGCAATACAGAAATAACGGAAGTGTTACGCCGATCGTGTCCGCCACTGTACTAAAACCTTTTCCTGAATGTAACAAATACTTTTGTGAAAACCACATCAAAATCGGTTCAGCCAAACTCGAGACAATCGCGGACAAACACACATACATACATACAAGTCAAACTGATAACCTCCTTTTCTAAAGTCTGTTAAAAACGAATACTTTCGTCATAATAAATACAAAACACAAAGATTTATGAATTTTGCGCCATACCGAGAGTTTCCACCTTAAATCCGCCCGGCCGGCTAGAGTTTTAGCGAGAAAACAAACCCCGATTGATTTTTATATCTTATAGTAGATAAAAGCTAGAAGATTATCATAAGATTTTAGTGATACAGTTACATTACTATCCTCTGCAGATTATAAACATTTGATAAAAAAACATCGACTCTAACGTTGGTCGCGGCACATCACTAAATCTCGAGTGGGAGCAAGTGGGGAGTGTGGTTAGGTGCGGTGTGGAGGCGGGCTTGTGCGTACCCGCCTCTCGCGTCTCCTTCAACCCCGAGATTATTGAATTGTTTTTATAAAAATAAGTATGAAAATCGACTTACCGGTGAAATGTAACACTTGATTTCGATTTGGTGTGTTTTCTGTTATCATTTTTGCAACAATCAACTGCACATTTCACCATAGTGACGGCGAAATACGAACAAAATCTCTCCAGGACCGCACGGTACAAGCAATCATCACAGACTATAGACGCTCGCGGCGGAAACGCCTTTTTGTTCTCACCTGTGTCTACTGTTCCCACTTGGATGTACTCCCTCTATAGCTGTAATGTATACTCTAAGCATGTAATCAACGATTGTGAACCCTTCAGAGAAAGGAAACCGCCATCTGAGGTGAACCCCATTACCCGGCGGTTTCCAACCTCGTTGCCATTACCCCATACATCCAAGTTACCTTAAGCCATCTGTAAGCTGGCGGTAACTCTCGCTCAGTATGGCGCGAAATTCGAATTTTTTCGCGTTTTTACTTATTCTGGCGAAACTCCTACATTATAACAACATTTTTTAAAGACTGGCCTACTGATTTTGTGTCTATGGACTTAAAAGCCAAAAATCAAGTAATCAATATATCGTCGGTGCGCTTTCCAAAACTGTTATGTGTGTTTTACCAACTTTTCAGGAGAAGCAAAAAACTGTTTAATTTAAAAATTAAAATGATTAAAAAAAACTGTTAATGACAAAAGTTGCTAAAAATTATGTTATTACCTCGACATTAATTACATACATTATCATAGCCCACCCATGGTGCTAGAATTTTTTTTCTTATTTTTTATGCACATAGCAGTTTTGTCTTCACAGAAAAGGTTTGCTATGTGTAAAAATGCACATAACAGGATACTTTACACTATGCGGATTACAAAGTAATGTCGGTTATGTGTAAAATTTCCCTAATAAATAAATTAAAACAATGTAATTTTTTCGTATATGGGATGCACAACGACACATACTTAACCCATTATCAACACTCTAGCTAAAGACCCAAAAGCTAGATTGATCCGATACCTATACCGAGGACATTCTCAACGTTAGCTTGTATGAGATTAGTAAGGATCTTAAACAGCTTAACCAATACAAGGCACATAAAGGTCAACCTTTAGTAGCCATGAGGATAACGGAATCACAGCTGAACTTCTGAAGGCAGGTGGTAAACAGGACCTTAGGGCTCTTCAGAAATTGTTGAATTACGTCATATAATATGGGGGGCAAATCACGTAATATGGCGGTGTCGCCAGAAGCGTGAAACAAAAGTGTTAAAAACCCTGCTAAAGAACTATCCCACTTCTGAGCCTGAGTCATGAAAAATCTCGCGGATCGTCTTCTAGCCCCCGAACAAACTGGTATCCGTAAAAAATTGTACCATAGACCACATTCATGCTTTAAGACAGGTAATCACAGAAGAAGAGTATTAACTGCCTCTTTGCCTAGCATTTGTAGACTTTGAGAAAGCCTTTGATTCGATTGAGACCTTAGTTTGGCAGTTACTGCAATTTTTCCAGTGGTTCCAAGAATGCTAAGAGGTCTATCGGATTACCGATGTGTTGAAGAGTTTGTACATTCAAGCCTCCATGTCAGTTGGACTACAGGATCTGAGCTCGAGGGCTGTTTGACTGCAGCGGGGTGTCAGACAGGGATGACATCCCCCTAAATCACCATGACAATCCCCAACACTGTTCACCGCTGCACTCGAGGATCTCTTTAAGACTGTGGACTGAAAAGAAGTAGGCGTCAACGTAAACGACGAGTCACTAACCTTCGATTTGCTGATGATATCTTAGTTATGGCCCCGACCACGAAGGAACTTAGTGCAATGCCTGATGACTTCAGTTGGGCCTCCAATCGAGTTGGTAAATCGAAGATCATAATCAACGCCTATGTAAGACTACAACTCCTGCCTAGATCCGAGACTATATGCTCGAAGCTGCGACGAATACAAATATCTGGGAGTAACTGTCCAACTAGCTTGGGCCAACTCCGAGAAAGAGGTCGATCGTCAAATCCAACTCGAATAGGCAGCTTTTTGGGAAGCTCTTCTACATCTTCTCTTCCAAGTTATCGCAGTGCCTTAATGAGACGAAAGTCCTCGAATAATGTATCATGTTTCCAGTGACGACTAACGACTTACGAACTGGAGACTTGGTCGCTTGCTAACTATGGGCCTCATCAGAAAGCTCAAGTTCATACAAAGGCTATTCAAAGGGTTATTCTCGGACTTTCTCTGCGTGATCAAATCAGAAATGATGAGATCCACAGAGGAACTAAAGTCACCGGCATAGCCCAAAGAATCGCGAAACTTGAGTGACATTGGGCATGGGCAGGGCAAATAGCTCGAAGAACTGATACAATCTTCAATTCAGCCCCAGCTACCATCTGTTTCTGGAGTGGCAACCCCGCACCGGAAAACGCAGAGTAGGCAGACTCCCACTAGGTGGTCTGACGACCTGGTGAAGGCTGCGGGAGTACACTGGATGAGGGTCGCGCAAGACCGGTCGGTGTGGCGATGTGTGGAACAGGCTTATGTTCAGCTGTGGGCATCTTTAGGTTAAGATGATGATGATATTATAAAAAATAAGCTTTGAATACCTTTACTAAAATATCTCGCTATAAAAGCAAGATACTTAATAATTCTAGTACAAACATATTATTTAATAAGACATTTTTTAAGTAAAAAATAGGTATTCAAATCAAAAAAAATATTATAATTTTAGTATTATTAACTACTCGAAAAACCAACAAAAGCTAAGAATACAAAAAATAATCAAAATTTGATGATTGTCTCTCAAAATGGCACCAAGCTTTAACAATATCATTGTTGTCAAAACTGATATGTGCTATATTGGACCTCAATATAATTGGTTGTCAAAACTGATATGTGCGATATAGGACCTGTTATGTGATTGACCGGAACACTTTGCCTGATCTGTTATGTGCTAAAACGTCACATATCAGAAATTCCAAATCAAATCTGTGCACATAACATGAAATGTAAATCGTGTTCTGAAGGTCTTAGGCACATACAAGTTTTTGCAAACGATGCGCATTTAAAAATGAAACACGATGGACTAAAAAAATTTTTTTTGAAAATTTGCACATAACAGTTTTGGCAAGCGCACCGACGATATATAAAACTGTTCCGTTACTGACTGACTGACTGACTGGCTGACTGACTGACTGACTGACTGACTGACTGACTGACTGACTGACTGACTGACTGACTGACTGACTGACTGACTGACTGACTGACTGATTGACAACGCAGAGCCTAAACTACTGGGCGTAAAAAGCTGAAAATTGGCACGTGGGTTCCTCGGAGAGTGTAGGTGAGCACTAAGAAGGGATTTCCCGAAATTCCCACGGGAACGGGAAAAAACGGGAATTTTGTGTTTATGAGAAATCTGCGCGGGAAAAACAGCGGGGCAGCCTCTAGTGTCCTATATATGTCGTAGTAAGATTTGATAATTAGGTTCTTTGCAAAAAAACTAGGGATTTTGCGAAAACACGGATAATTTGATATAAGCATTACTTTTTTTTCAATCATCCTGACATAAAGCAGTTTTTTTTGCAAAAAAACCTAGTATAATTGAAAACTATGAAACCTTCCTTTACTCTTATTGGCTAGATTATTACTTGCTGGTAAACTTTTATTCTGATTGGTTCTCTGTAGCGTCAAAGGATATTTTGTAATGCTTATATCAAATTATCCGTGTTTTCGCAAAATCCCTAGTTTTTTTGCAAAAAACCTAATTATCCAATCTTAGTAATGAAAATAAAACCATGTTATTTTATTTATAAAATGGTTTTATTTTCTACTAAATCTATGTAAGTACATTTTTTAGAAATAAATAATAATAATAATAACAATTATTATTATAAATGAGTTTACCTCCAAGGTTGCAGAAGCCGTTGATGTGTGTGCCGCTGACCCACGGGTGGCGACCAATGGGAGGTGATGTTAACCTCCAGCCATCTTGGAAGTTGAGTCGTCGAGGTTTCCTGTGCTGGATATTAATCTGAAGGACCTTACAAGAATTGGGGGTCATCTTTGGATGTCCCCTCTTCCCCAGCTCCTCTCAGGTCCAGCCAGCAGATGAGAAGGCATCCTTGCTTCTCATTCGTTCCCAGCAGGATATCCTCCGTACTAAGGTCGAAGTCGGCCTCCGATTCCGCTTCTGTGTCATTGATGTCCATGGGAGCAGGGGTTTCACGTTCATCTCTCGATGTGGTCGCCCTACTTTCATTTTCACCATTCGTTTCTTCTGGCTTTCCTTCTGGTTTACAAATCTGTCTGAGGTGGAACGTCCCGGAAATGCCCCCCACCGTGCTGAAAACGGATATAGACCGTGCCCATGCAGTAGCGCAACTTCCTACCCCTCTCCAGCACAGCCGGTACATCAGTCTCTGGAATGCCTACTATGAGAAGAGTGGCCCCTCTCTTTACCAGAGGTACGCATTGATGGAGCGTCCACTGTTTGACCTCTGCCCATGGGTTTTGGTAACTGAGGATGCGTCCAATCGTTGCTCTGTCAACTACGAGGGTCGGGATGAGCAATCCACACCTGACTTTCCGGTTCATCTCATCGTCCCTCTTACCAATGAGTTTGTCACCGCTATCCAGGGTAGCTTCATTCAGCAGCTTGTGTAGCCATGATTTAGTTTTGGCATTGCAGCACCACAGCTTCAGGTAGCCTTCCTCAAAACTAGGTTTCCCTGCAAACTCTGGTGGCTCAGAGGATGCATCAGGATCAGCCGAGATGGCTTCCCTGATAATGGCCTGGGAGATTTTTTCCTCAACCTCTTTTGCTTCCTGTTGCGTCAGGTGACCAGTGCGCTCGTTTGTGATAGCCACCATCAGGTTCTTTGCTGCAGCCTTTTGCTTTGTCTGGGTAGTGTTCCGTGATGAGGATGGCTTCTGGGCTTCCTTGGAGGTCTCCCCAGCTCCCTCCTTTGGTGTGTTTGGGCAATATGCAGACACACTCTTCTGTTTATTCAACATCTGCTGCTGCCTCTGCCTCTGCCTTTGTCCAAGTTTCTTTTTGTTTGGTTTGGCAGGTTTGCACCTGTCTTCCCAGATTGGGGTCACTTGCTTGGTCGCTTCAACAGATGTTGTCTCGACTTCAGCAGTTCTCCTATCTGAGTCGGATGAGGATCCAGCTTTCACCATCCCTACCTCCACCACCACATTCAACAAGGATGGGTCTCCATTTGGCTTCCCATCCATTGATGTCACTGGTACTGTTGGCGGGTCGGACTTGGCAGTTTCCTCACCTGGTTTGCTCATCTGCTTTGACGGTTCGACTTTCGTTGTCATCAAAGCGTGAGTGGTTGATTTAGTTGGGGTTAATTCTTCCTCAGAGTGTTTGCGCTTGAGAGCTTTGTTTTCTTGACCTGATTTAGTAAAGGAGATTTGAGACCCTTGTGTGCGGCATCTTTCATGAGCTTCATTTAGATCTAAACCAGCTGTTAATAAAGACCTAAATCTTTTTCTGGCTGCACCACTAAGACAATTTTTTTTTGTATTGTTAGCCGGTTGAGCAGTTTGACATTCTAGTAGAACTTGGTTCTCCACCATGCAGTTTGGTTTGACCATATGCGATAAACTATTAGAAATGTTCAGGTTAGTACATTTTTCCAACATGTTTGATTCCTGGGCAACAACAGGGGTCTTTGGCAAAGCAGTACAAATTTTTAATGGTTTACTTCCAAGACCATAGTGACCATTAAAGGTGTAAACTGCATCTTTTTGATCAGTTTGGCTGGCAAACTTTACAAAGCCAAATCCTTTGGAGTGACCAAATTCATTCAAAACCACTGAAAAATAACATATCCATACTTAATTAATATTATAAATGCGAAAGTAACCCAGTCTGTCTGTCTGTTTAGCTTTCATGCTAAAACTACTTAACCGATCTAAATTACAATTGGTATAGAGATAATCTAGGGAAAGGACATAGGATAATTTTTGTCCCGAAGTTCCCATGGGAAGTTAGATCGGTAGTTTTAGCATGAAAGCGAGACAGACGGGGAGACAGGGGAGTTTTAAGGGTAATTACGCTGGAATGCAGCGGGGAGCACACTAGTTTGAAATCGACCCACCGACCAAATAATCTTGATGAAGCTTATCAAAACAAAGTATTAGATAAGTCTAACCTTTAGCAGACTTAACAGTTGAGTATTTAGAGGCAAACAACTTGTGCAACGAAAAGTGGTCCACATCAGCGCTTAAACCACCAACCCAAATGGAAAACTCTTGTTCCATTATATAAAATACTCAGATGGAAGAAAAGTAAAAGTAAAGCTATTAGATACTTCTTTTGCGCCTTCTAGTTTAGGTACGCTACAAAAAAACATGAACAGAACAATAACTAGGTACCTAATCAAACACAGACCAACTAGAGATAAATAATAATACCACAGACCAACTAGAGATACTAAATGAAACCATAGACCAACTAGAGAAGCGACCATTGCGTCAACATTTCCTACTTTGTTGCATTGTAAAGCGTACACTATACTATAGCAGAAAAGTTTGTTTTGATATTGCATAGCGAAAGCACACCAGTTCGTTTGCCGATATGTGTGTTAGACATTGACAGTACCTAATTTATTTATGGCGCTAGGTTACAAATTAATTTCATTAGCTGTTATTTTAAGCCCCTGGGTAAGTGTATATTATGTGTAGTATGGTAAGTACTTAACTAAATTTTTCGTATGAATTGTTTGCTTTGCTAATAAATTTATATGGATATGGATAGAAAAGCATTTAGCCTAATTTTTCAAATTAAATTTTTAATCAGACCAGCTTTAATTTATTTACAAAAAGAGAACCGCATTCAACGAACTGACACAAACATACACAACCTTACGCCCTGCAGTACCGGGCCGAAGAATAGGACTGTAGGTATCCCCTGCCTGTCGTAGGGGCGAATAAGAGGGGACCCCGGGGTCGTTGGGTACACGAGGTGGGGGCCTCGTGTAGTCATATAACGTCCCCGAGAAGGACGGCGGAACGCGGGTGTCCCGTTCCCGCCGTTGAGCGTTGGGAAAGCTACCAAGCTCCGGGGGGACTGCTATACAGCCTATGCTGGGGGGGGGTCGCGGAGAATTCCACAGCTCGGCTATCAGCCGAGAAGGACACCGCCGGGGTTTTAGTGGGTGCGAACCCCACATAACCCTGCGGCTCCCCCCGGGGCTGCAGGGTACTGAGTTTCCCCGCCTAAAAAAAAAAAGTACTAAAACCTTCTCCTGAATGTAACAAATACATAACTGAAAACCGCATCAAAATCGGTTCAGCCAAACTCGAGATAATCGCGGACAAACATACTTAAATACAGGTCAAACTGATAACCTCCTTTTTTGAAGTCGGTTAAAAATAAATTATAGTGCGTGTGTTTAAAACAAGACGTGACTCATTCATAAAAAGAATCGTCTTTTGACGAGCTGTCTAATAAATCCAGAAGCAGAGTTCTTTTCGTAAACGTGAACCATACGTGAACTCATTGTAATTGTAACATCCAATATAAGTACTTAAACATTCTTTAGCAAAAAACAAGTCTGCTCAGTCCGAAGGATTTCGAGTGAATGTATAATCTTGTAATATTACCGCATCTACGTAATGTGTGGTACTTACTTACCTTCAGATAAAAAAGTTTGTTTAAATATTATCATATCTGTGACAGGCTTAAAGCGGCCACTTTAGTTTCATAACGGTTTTTTTCTTTGATTTTGAACGTAAAAGCTACACAACAGTACATACATATACGCGCCGCGTTTCCGCAACAGCTCTAGGTTAGGTGTGGGGTGTGGCCCAGCCTTAAGCCGCTATTACATTAGCCGACGCCTTACCCCGACTTGAAGTGGCGACGTAGTGTAAATAAACTAATAATATGTTTGGAGTTATGACCCCACCGCCAGGCGGCTAGGCGGTCACGACCGCCCTAGCTCCCTATGTAGGGCCCTAGCTCCCTAGCTAAGCAGCTACGTAGGGTTGCAAGGTGGTTCCAAATTCGATATTTTTATCGAGGTATTTTTAGGAGGTAAATATTCTATATTCAGGTGGCACAGGAAAGGGACACGTGGATACAGAGGGGGGAGGTCTTTGCCCAGCAGTGGGACACAAATTAGGCTACTAAAAAAAATAAAAATCGATAAGTAGGTATTTTATAATATCTGTGTTTGATATCGATTTAATATAATATTAGCTTCGATATTATCGACAATATCAGTTTTCCGATATATCGATGCTACTTTATTTTTAATGTGAAGGCTGGCTGCAATGGTCGCTCGCAACGCAACTAGGTACGCAAAATTATTTATTTTAAACCTACCTTCAATAAATTATCACATTATGTACCATCGACAATCGTGGCCCCTTTACAGTTTCACACAAATTCGTTTGAATCAAAATGTTATCCCAAAATGGCCAAAACAATTGAACTGAGAATGTGGCACTTACAAACATCTGGTACTTACCTATGTCGTGGCCAAATCGTAAAATTGGCCATTTCATGATCTGGCCGGCCATTTCATGAAAAGTGCACGTTTAATGAAATGGCTAATATTCCTTTGGCTAGATCGTCGAAACCTCAACGTTTAACGATTTGGCCGACCACGATTGGCCAAATCGTTGTTGTGTAACCATTGCATTCCATTATTTCACTTGTAAAAGTTCCCAGTATATACATATAAATAATCTAACTCAGAAACACTATAACAAGTAAAAAAAAAGTTATTTTACTATAATTCGAGTAATGTATGATTTAAATACGGACCTTAAAAAAATCGTTCGAAACTCCATGGTTATTGAAGTTACTTTCGTTTATCGATTGGTTTGCATAAAACTCACAAATTTACGAATCAAAACGTAGTTGTTCTGTACTTACTTACTTTTATCGTCTTTTTCCTTACTTAGATTCACTTTTTACATTTTATTATTATAAACCGTGATGGCGCGTCACATCAAATCACACAACAACAGCGCCACTAGCGCATACATTTTTAACCATTCAACGATATGATCGCTAACGTTTGGCCATTTCATGAAATAGTCATACGATCACTTGGCCAAATCGTTAAATGTTGAGATTTTACGGATTTGGCCAACGAATATTGGCCATTTGATGGAAAATTCACATTTCATGAAATGGCCGGTCATATCTTCAAATGGCCAATTATACGATATGGCCACGACACCTATATAAACTAAGAACAACAAAACCCTAATGTAACAAATACTTTACGGAAAACCACATAAAAATCGGTTCAGCGAAACGTGAGATATACTTACGCAAACAAATAAACATTTCAACATTTAGAAAAACAACATTTAGAAAAAATATGTTAGTAAAATAAACAATGAGGGTAAGTTTACTAGAGATCCCACACTAGGCGTAAACCTGTATCGTGGGCATCAACGAAAAAGATTGCCACGAAAGTTTATAAGCGGGCGCGACCTGCGACCTGCGACTGAGTAGGTGTTTAAGTTTGGTCTAAAATAAAATAATGTTTTGTTTTGACTAATTATTAAGTTTTATTTTTTATTTTTTAAAGGATGAATAATTTGATAATATAATCTTAAAACTACGAGCATCATGCAACATGCAGAACATACATATAATGAAATAAAATAAAATAGAATAAAATAAAATAATTAATCATAACTAGGATAAGGTTGAGATAATATTTTCTGTTTGGTCATAATCTAAAGATAGTAGCCAGGTGGTAATGGATTTTTTAAAAAGTGGATAATTTGATATATTGGTGGTACTTACTCAGGGATACAACTTTATTATATATAAATGGTAACAAAAAAGAAGCATGCCTTTTTGCTGCCGCAGATTTTATTACGGGTAAAGCTGCCTTGTACACTCGTTTAGTTAGTGCTGTAGTATGTAGATCTGACTTAGTAAAATCTTTATAAAATTTTAAAGATGCTCTTAAAACATATAGTTGGCGAACAGTCAGTACATTGCATTCTTTATATAATTTATCAGTTGGATAAAGCCTTTTTTTCCCTAGCATAGTCTTTAAAAGCAATCTTTGTGCACGTTCGCAGATAATCATATGTGTTTTGGCAGCGCCACCCCATATCGAGATACAATATAAAATTATAGATTCGCAAATAGTTTTGTAAATGCTAAGCAGAAGGGACCTCTCAACACTATGTCGCAACATCTTCATTATATATATTAGCTTACGAATTTTCCCAGATAGATTCAGTGCTTGATCCTTAAAAGACAAATGGCGATCCAAAACCACACCAAGGTAACGAATTGTTGTTGCGCTATTAATAGACGGACACATACATTTGTCATCGCTTGAACAACTTTTTCTACAATGAATTTTTATGCTAGGTGTATTTGCAGGGGCAGTAGCAGCGGTTTTATGAAAAACAATATATTTAGTTTTGTCTGTATTCATTGTCAGCAGATTACTTTGGAGCCAGTTCATTATACGAGTCATGCCTAACTCTGCATATTGAAACGCATCTATCCATGAATCCCCTTGAAACACTATAGCCGTATCGTCAGCGTAAAAATAGACTTCTGCGTTATCAATATTCAAATTCAGTATATCGTTTATATATATCATAAACAGAGTGGGTCCTATCCTAAGATACTGCCTTGTGGGACACCAAAATGTATTCCCGTTTTAGTTCCAAAAGTTTCACCAATTCTCACAACTTGGTTTCGTTTTGTGAGGTAGGATTTGAACCAATCTAGCACAATGCCTCTGACACCCAAACTCTCCAATTTTCGTAGCAGTATAGGGATTGAGAAGGTGTCAAAGGCTTTTGCCAGATCTAAGAACACACCCAGGCACCGTTTTTTTTTACAATCTAGTTGAAAAGCTAAATTTTTTAAAAGAGCTCCTACAGCATCCTCCGTTGACAAATTTTGTCGAAAACCATACTGACGATTACTGAGAAAATTGTTCTTTTCAAGATAAGCCATGAGTCTGATGTTAACAAATTTTTCCAGTATTTTAGAAAGAGATGATAGCAAGGATATTGGCCTATAATTTGCTGGATTATCTTTCTTTCCAGCTTTAAAGATTGGAATTACAATAGATGTTTTCCAACTTTCTGGGAAGATGCCGGAAGCCATGCTAAGATTACAAATGTGAGCCAGTGGAACGCTTATAAAACTATGTATTTTCTTAAGGAAACAGTTGCTGATTGAATCTAAACCACATGCATTGGAAGACCTAAGACTAAGAATTAAAGAAGAAACTTCAGAGGCATCTGTGGGAAAAATGAAAAAAGATTTTTTGAGTCCAGAAAATATATTAATCTTTGCAGCCAGAGAATTTTCAGATTCATTAAGTTCTTCCAAAGTTTTTTTAGCAAGTTTTTCACCGATGGTAGAGAAGTAATTATTTACTACATTAATAGATTGTTGTGGTGTTATATCTAAATTTAGTAATTGTGTTGCAATAGTGTTGTTAGACTTTGTGTGACTTATAGTTTTGATACTATCCCAGAGCTTTTTATTGTTAGTTAGATTGTCCTCTATTTGTTCTCTTTCGTACGAATGTTTGAGTTTATGGAGCAATGAGTTACAGAAATTCCTGTAGCGTTTATATACTTTTAACCTTTTCGGCGCCGCAAGAAATAAACGAAGGTTGCTCCCCCACGCCGAGGCATTTTACCTTCAAAAACATTAGTGATTGCAAAATTCAATCGACACACAAAATCAATCAATTTTTTTATGTGAGATAATTAAACAATGGAGTGATTAATATGCGAAAAGCTAAACATTTCCCGTTTTTTAAACTTTTGTAATGCTAGAGACCCAATTAGAATTTGCTTTTATGGAGTTTTGTCTGATTACTTTCAACTGAATTATATATAAAACAAAAGCGGTGGCACGTCACTAACTACTTCATATCAAGTACTCGGCGCTGGAGAGACACAAAAACTGCGAAGTTCGATCTCGTTAAAGGGTTGTTAATCTCAGAGTCGATAGTTTTTTTGTACTATATTTTTTAATCTTTTATTTAATCGTATTTAAATCTTTAAAATTATGCAACGGATTTCGATGCGGTTTTTTTTTAAATAGATAGAATGATTCAAGAGGAAGGTTTATAAGTTTAATACGTGCACAAGATAGTTATAGGTTAGGCGGTGCGAAGTTCGCCGGGTGGACTAGTTTTTAATAAAACGATTTATGTACAGTCAAGGACTAGGAGGCCGTAACAGATTTGTCTATGGTTTCGTCAGGCCTAGACTGTATTACCAAAGAACAAGAGCTATTTTACAATACAGAAAAACCGGAAGTGTTACGCCGACCGTGTCCGTGACTGTACCAATCAAAATAATCTCACTCAAGTAACTCAAACCCGAGTGAGATTATTCTTTCCGCGCAAACGAAACGCTTCATAATATGGTGATAACTAGTTAACTAAGCCTTCATAGGATTCGACAAATTAAAATAAAGGTCTGAACACCAATTCCGGCTGTTTTGGACGCATAGTTACGAAAATAATTGAACCTAAAAGAATCTTAATTGGAGGTTCGCGCGGCCATGGGACTGAAAGGTCATTATCTAGTAAAGTATTAGAGGTAGCCAAAATTTTATTACTTCGACATTTTTTGACAAATTGAACCTTGCTTTGACAAAAAAACCAGGTCTCTAAACCTTCCAGAAGTCTAGATCTCAATGTCCGCGCGGTTCTCCTTGTTTCGTTCGCGCGGACACCATCAAACCTTCTTAACTTCTTTATTTATGCTTTGACAAATTCCTGGTTTTCACCAATCAGTTTTGACAAATTTCGACAGAATCTGAGCGTAATCATTTTTTTATTTCAGAACTTGGTTGCGCGGTCGAAACGGCAATCACGTTTCGAAGTAAATGTAGTATTAGTAGGTAGGTACTTTTACGACCAAATCCAAACTGACTTAATGTAATTCAACAATATTTTATTAGTTTCTAATTAGAACCATTGGAAAATGCGCAGCGCAATTCATCTGTAGATGTACTTTTACTATTTTTTACGCTGAGCGTACCAACAGTCTAGACACAATGTACCAAAATGTCCACTCTTTAGCACAGCACTAAAAAACTTGTCTAGCTTGTGTGACGTCACAGCAGCACTTCACCTCAAGTGCTTGGCGTACGGGATATATCAAACAACTGATGAACGGGTTGCTTCGCTAGAGCCGCCCGCCTGCCTTATTAATTGTTGTCGAATTTTCAAAGGCGAGGATTTGTAATGTCTACAATGGAGGAATCAATAGTAAATTCTAATAGAAATTATATTTTTCCAGTCCCCACTATGCGTACACGTTATGAGATGGTTGAAAAAGTGTATAGTTATAATAATTTAAAAAATATATTTGTTAGGAATCATAGAAAATTCCGAGTAATGTCACAACACTAGACCACTTCCAATAAAGTACTTGGCGTGGGAGAGCACACTATTTTTCATTTGAAAGTTTCTTAAAGTTTATCGTCTTATTATTCTAAGTTTATTAACTTTTCACAAAATCTGTTGACATGAATTAGTTCATAGAAGCTTCAAGAACAGTATCCAATTGGATTTTTCTCTTTAGAACATATAGTTGGGTCATAAAATGTAAAAATGTAAGCTACTTCCAAAGAAGTGCTTGGCGTGGTGGGAGAACTTTGTGACTACTTCATATCAAGTGGTTGGCGGTTAAAAGGTTAATGCTGTTTCGTCAGAAGGATTATTTTTGACATTAGTGTGAAGCCTGTCTCTGTGTCGAATACATCTAATCAAGCCCGGCGTAATCCAGGGCTTTAAAGAAAATTTATTTCGACTAACTTTAATAATCTTCTTATGTTTTTCAATGATATTTGTGAGTGTTGTGGTAAGAGCATTAGCGGCTTCGGTTGGATTTACGATGTGCTGTATAAACTTCCAGTCACATTCTTTCATCTCTGAAACAATACCATCGTAATTTAAATGAGTAAATGTTCTATCAGCTTCACCTTTCACACCTGCAAAATCAATACGAGTGATGATCGCATCATGATCAGTCATTAAGTTTTTGCATATTAGTGTTGCGAACTCATATCTAGATTTAACAAAAACATGATCAAGGCATGTATATAACCTCGTAGGTTTATCGATACCCTGAGATAAAGAGTGACAAGCCATGATTTCTAAATAATCAAATTTACATTTATCATCATTGTTGGGCATGATGTCAATGTTAATATCCCCAGTAAGTAAGATATTTTTTCTATTGTCCAAAGTATTGAGGAGAGAATCTAATGAGTCTAGAAAAATTGTGGGATTCGGGAATGACGGTGATATATAAATTCCAAGTATCGTAATCAGATTTGGTATATCTATTACAAGACCATTTGCCTCTTGTAACTCTGGCTCATAAGCAGAAGGATGCAAAGATGTTCGAACGTAGACAAGTACGTACGTACGTACAAGAACGTAGACCTGCCTTGTTAATAAATTTTTCACTTCTGAAGGAACTAAAGCCTTCAATCTGATGAATTATAGAGTGTTCATGTATCCAACATTCTGATAGAACAATGATATCAAAAACGATTTTAACTCTCCTTAAAAATATCAACAATTGGTTAAAGTTTCTATTAAGACTTCTAATATTTACAGATAAAATCTTTAGCTGGTTGTTTTCAAAATTCAGTATTGAGCCACACTTTTCGACGACCTCATCGACAATCACACAGTTTGGTTCTAGGATGATGTCTAAATCCTTGTCAATATGGTTAGCCATTAGAGTGTCTAGAGTAGTATTTATACTGGGTTATAATATCCCAGTATTCATCACGTATACTGTTTTTAAATGCAGTCATGAATGAATTTAAAGGCGAACAGCTACTTTTTCTAAGGTTAAAGAGGTATGGAGAGATACATATGTTTTGATTGGAACTTTGTCTTTCCTGCTTTGGTAAAGATCTATACAGAAATATATTGGATTGCGTAAATACAAAGTTTAAAAATGTAACATAGTTGCTAATATATATACAGGGTGTTTCTGACAAGGCGGTAATAAATCAAAGGAGGTATTCAGCTCACCATACCTAACAACTTTCCCAAAGCAATATGAGTCGAAATATCAAAACGAAAACCAGCTGTCCCGTACATTGACCCCGTCAGCTGATCGAACCAATGTATGGAACAGCTGATATTTTTTTTGAGATTTCGACCCATGTTGCTTTGGGAAAGTTGTTAGGTATAGTGAGCTGAATACCTCCTTTGATTTATTACCGCCTTGTCAGAAACACCCAGTATATAATATGATAACAATAAAACATGCTTGATATTCAAAAATAAAATAAAAACAACAGACATTAAGGATAAAAGACAGAAAATCCAATTTGATACGGTTTTTGCCAGTGTGAGAATCTCTAGTTAACGCTATTATCAGGTAAGGTAGGAGCAGGAGAAATGGGAGATAAACTTCTGAGCCTTTTTTCCAGGTCTGCTTCCGACGCAATACGAAAGGTGGGGGTTTTATCAGCTTTTTGTACGAAGATGGTTCCGTTTTTCGTCCAGCAGTAGCGGTATCCATGGTTTTTGGCACGGTGGCGGGTTTCCCGAAAAAGAGTCCTAGTGTTTTTCGTTAATCTCTCGTTTATGTAAATCATTTTGAAGTCATGGTTTCCTAATACGACACTTTCAGATGTAAGATTTCTTCTTAATTTGGCTGCTTTCAGGATATCTTCTTTAATCCTATATCTGGTTAAACGCAGTACTATCGGACGACATAATTTAGTATCTTTATCTGATGCCTTACGCGCGCCAACTCTGTAAACGTGATCCAGATCTTCGTCTTTCAGGTTAAGTCCTATTTTTGTAGAGATGAGAGATGTAATTTGTGGTAAGTTTTCCCCATTTTGTTCCGGTACTCCAATCAACTCGATCTCGTTTCGAATAAATCTTTGCTCTTCTTCATCTCATCAATCTTTCTTCTTCTTTCTTTAATCTCTATAGTATGATGCATCTGATTAATTTGGGCTTTTAGACTTTCTATTTCAGCATCACGATTTTCGAGACGTTGTTCAAGCTGCTTAATACATTTCGTGGATCTCTCCAGAGCAGAAGTTACGGTGGTAAGTTGATTTTTTATGTCATTTAGATCTTGTTTTAGTTCTTTTAAATCAGCTGTAAGTATATCTAAGGAATTATTGGAGTTACCCTTTTTCTCGTCAATGTTTTCTGGTTTCAAGCGGTTACCGCGCTTCAAGTTGATATTGCTGAAGGTAAATGTGTCATTTAAACCAGATTGCAGGCTTCGAACAGGGGTGCTACTGTTGTTACCTTTGGGCATTGTTGTTTTGCATTCAGGACAGCAATAGGTTGTTTTTTGTGAAATAGTGAGGCCTTCGAGATCAGATTTTCCCAGGCCTAGACAAGGCAAATGGTAGTTGTGCATACAGTAACAGCAAACCATAAAATCTGGATCACATATATCAGTCTTACAAGCTTGGCATTTTGACGCCATGTTCAAAAACGTACCTGCAAATGCTTGTTGTGGTGTGCAGTATAGTTTGTAAAGCAACAAATCCGCGTCGCGTATGAAATCGCTTGTTCCGTGGCAGCGGATTGTTTACGTAGCGGTCGGCCCGGACAAAAAGCAGCGACAAAAATTGATGTTATTCAAAACTATGTTTTAAGTGAATGGAATAAGAATTAAAATTGATTATTGTTAAATAACAGAAATTTAAATAACTTTTTGAACACGTCTGTTCGCGTCAGCGGGTCGCGCGTAGATGACATACATACAAACATGTCAAACTGAATCTTCCTTTTAAAAGTTGTCAAAAAAAATTATAATCATCGATATCTAAATCAGGGATGTTCCGAATGTTGAATTTTAGACATTCGCGAATGCGAATGTTAGGCATGCGAATGATGCGAATGCGAATGCGAATGTTGGACAAGGTCAGTAGACTTCCTACAAATACAACAAACATAAACATACAATAAAATATATACCTAATTCTTAGTAGGTAGTTATTGTAAAAATATTAAGGGGATCGTCCAAAAATCAAGATTCACACATTTACACAAAATCAGTAACTCTGTCATCCAAATTTGGGAAAGTTACATACGCGAAGTTATTTAAAATTTATTTAAAACGATTATTTACGCCAGAATAAAAATAAAAAAAAAAATGCGCCGGATCCCCTTAAAATTATTCATCTTCACGCAAGCAATTGGTGTCAATGGAGGCACATTCGCATTCGCATTACATAATGCGAATGTTGAAGCGAATGTTAAAATTATGCGAATCATTCGCGAATGCGAATGCGAACGTTCGGAACATCCCTGATCTAAATCACGGATTTTATCGATAATTTCATCACTTCGATATACAGAGTGGCCCATAAGTCCTTTGAAATTTAAATTTCGAATTAAATTCAAACGGTGCGCAATAATGGCGCGCGGGGTACGGGGGAAGCACTAACGGTCTTTCGGAATTCAGTCGCTATGGAGCGTTTCACTGGTGCGGACCGTGCTTTTTGTGTGCGTGAGTTTTATCGCAACAATAATTATGCTACCGTTGCATAAATATTAGTTTATTTTCTTAAACAGCCGAACATCCACAACCAAGCATACTGAACTGCAATACAGTTCAAGTAATTTGAAAGTACCTTATTATTCTCTCTCTGTCTCTTCTATACTCTTCTTTATTTCCATAACTCCTTTCGCCTTTCTCCATGTTGATATGTGGGCGCCAAAAGTCCAGGTTCTTCAGGTCCATCCGCCCGCCAATCTCAGACTACATAATGATAATGTAGATGTTTTAGAACTTCCTTCCATATGTTTCAGAAAGCGAGTCAAGACTAACTATATATCCGACATACGGAACCCTTTTGTGGTGGACTAAGGCTAAACATCCCTTAAGAGACCCCGGCCTTTACTGTGGTTAGAAGCGATAGTCAGTTAGTTACGAGATGTCAAGATTATGAACTCGATTGTGCTGATTTTGCGCCGGAAGATGTTCTATTAAACTGACAACCCTTGATTTTAAAAGTGATAATTTTAAAACCAAAATTGGCTTTGCCTTGCTTAGATTTCAGTGCTTCTGCAGAAGGCTCGTCAATTGTAAAGGCCACTGTGTGCCCAGTTGGACTCTCTGTCCCTCTGTATAGTACCCTCCAATGCTCTGTGTTAAACCCATCATTTTGTATTCTCAAATATTGTAGAGTCTGCTCAATAGATTCTGCTTCACTCTTAGGGATGAAGGCACTAACAACTATAGGCTTTGGAAGTTCGTTCTCAGGTATAATAGACAGTTCTGCCCCAGGCCAGGGTTGTATGTTTTGGACATTCTCCACAAGCCAGTGCTGACTATCCTTGTTTGCACAAGTCACCAAAATCCAGCCTACTTTGTGAGAAAAGCTTAAAAATTTGGGCCCACACCCTCTTTCATTCATATTCTTTATCAGTAGTAGAAGAGACTGATGGACTGCCTTCATCTGTTCATCACTCATAGAGCTCTTACTACGAATGCCAAGTCTGGAAATGTTAGCAACATCACAAAAGTTGTTTTTTGATACATTAACTTTAGTGGTGTTTTTGGGAGCTTTTTTAACATATTCTTCTAATACCTCATTGCACTGGAGATCATTGTTTCCTTGTCTAGAGTTAGTCAAGCAGATTTGAGATTTTGGTTTGCAGCAACTTTCATAAGCTTCATTTAGTTCTAAACCAGCTGCTAATAAAGAGCGAAGCCTTCTTCTGGCTGCACCACTAAGACGTTTCTTTCTTGTTTTATCAGCAGATTGTGCAGTTTCACATTCTAGTAGAACATGGTTCTCGACCATGCAGTTTGGCTTGTCTATATGCAATAAACTATTGGTCAATTTCTGGGCTGTTTCATTACAATTTTCTGAGACATTTGATACTTGGGTAACAACAGTGGTCTTTGGCAAAGCAGTACATTTTTTTTGTGGATTTCTTTCTATTCTAGTGTGGACTGCATCTTTTTGATCAATTGTGATTTTGGGAGTGTTTTTAACAAATTCTGTTAATTCATCAGTGTCTTTGTGTTTGAGAATCCTGTTGCCTAGACTATATTCATTAATTTTTTCTAAGATATTTGATTCCTGGGCAACAACAGTGGTCTTTGGCAAAGCAGTACCAATTTTTTGTGGATTATTTCCAATTCCAGTGTTTTCTGCTTCTTTAAGTTCAATTGTGATTTTGGGAGCTTTTTTAACACATTGTTTTAATTCTTCCTCAGAGTGTTTGCGCTTGAGAACTTTTTTTTCTTGACTTGATTTAGTCAAGGAGAATTGAGACCCTGGTGTGCGGCATCTTTCATAAGCTTCATTTAGATCTAAACCAGCTGCTAATAAAGACCGAAATCTTTTTCTGGCTGCACCACTAAGACGAATTTTACTTGTATTGTTAGCTGGTTGAGCAGTTTGACATTCTAGTAGAACTTTGTTCTCCACCATGCAGTTTGGTTTGACCATATGCAATAAACTATTAGAAATGTTCAGGTTAGTACATTTTTCCAACACATTTGATTCCTGGGCAACAACAGGGTTCTTTGGCAAAGCAGTACAAATTTTTAGTGGTTTACTTCCAAGACCAAGTGACCATTAAAATTGTAGACTGCATCTTGTTGATCAGTTTTGCTGGTAAATTTTACAAAGCCAAATCCTTTGGAGTAGCCAAATTCATCCAAAACAACTGAAAAAAAATTATTTATTATTATTTTACAGTTGATTTTAAGACAGACTGAACTTACAGACAGAGTTTTTTTTGGATTTTGATATTTACAAAGTAGGAAAATTGGAATAAGTTTAATGGATTTTTTTATAAGGTCAGTGTAGGCAAGTCCTACTTTTCTCCAAATTCACTTTGAGATTAAATAAGTATTGATATTTGTATTCTACGCCGATTTATTTGCTCGAAGGTTATAGTGTATGAAATGTCTTTCTATCAATCAATGCAGAAAATATATTCACTTTCATAAGCTTCGAGATATAGATATTTTTTAAAAAAATTGAAAATAAACAGACTTCCTGCACATGAAGGGCAAGTCCGTCTAGTGGTTATTATCAGAATCTTCTATGGAAATACCCTTGAAAAATTCTTTCAGCTGATAACAACAAATGGATTGGCACTTAGGTTTTAATACTATTGTAAATACAGTTGAGATTTCGATAATAATCCAATTTTATCATTTTTAGGGCAAGACCATCAAACATATCTAAGCAAGCAGGGGTTGTAAGCTTTATTTTTATTTTAAACTAAATATAATTGTGTATATAATTGACCCCCATTATAATGAATTGTACTGAAGGTGATATTGCCGTGAAGTTCATCTTAATTATTTAATAAAATCAAGCTCAAAGCTGTTCAAAAGTTGATTTTTAACAACTTGCACTATACTCAAGGTTTACAATATCTGATAGTTAGGGAATTTCGTCATAGACAGACTTTCCAATTTTTACTAGAAGGACTTCCCAACTTTTACATTTGAATGTTGATTCTTTTTGGATGAGAAAATTGTTTAAAACAAGTGATTTTATCAAATCTAGTGTAAGAAAAACAAAAAAGGATTATTAAATTACCTATGTAGAAACTGGAAATGGTAAAACTCCTTCAATTTTCATTTTTTCTAAAAAATATTTAGAAAGTTCATCACTGCTACACTTCAAGTTCTTATACGCAAAAAAAAAATGATTGACATATTTCTCCTAAGATAATGCTTCTAGCAACATCTATGATAATTAGCTAAAAAGTAATTTACAGATCTGCTTTAGCGATCGAATCGTAACCACTAAATTCATTTTAGAACGGAAGTTATTGCTGCTAGACGGACTTACCTCCCAGACGGACCTTCCCACATTGACCTTAAAAAAAAAATCTTGTACTTATAGACAACCTAAGTACCAATTTCATATTCCCTGGTCCCCTTGCCCAACACTTTCTAAAACCTAAAATCTACGCAAACCTAAAAAAGTTTCCCAAAACTACACACTAACTGATATTTGAAATAATCTTGATGAAGCTCTATAACTATAATTCTGACCTTTAGCAGACTTAACAGTTGAGTATTTGGAGGCAAACAACTTGTGAAACGAAAAGTGGTCCACATCAGCGCTCAAACCACCAACCCAAACTGAAAACTCTTGTTCCATTGTAAAATACTCAGTTGGAAGAAAAGTTTAGGCTTAGTTTACAGGCTAATCAATTATTTGGTCGGTGGTATTATTTATATACATCATGAATTCGTTATGGAGTAAAAAAATCTTAGAAAGAAAGAATTAGGAACCACCTCAGAATAATAATAATACAAGAACAAGCCTATACAGTCAATCACTGAGTGCGCAGTGGAGACAGATGAGCTATACATACCTATAGAGATATGTGTATGACAGCTAGGGATGTTAATCAACTACTTACGTGCCAATTATCGAGATGTCGATAAGTTATTTGCATTGGGTGCATAAGTATACTTACCGGTTTTATTTTGCATCTAATACTTTACGCAGAAGAAATCTTGCGGGAAAGCTAGTTGATTTATTAAATAAAAAACAACGTTTTGTTTATGTTTTTTTTTATTAACAATTTATGTTTTTTAAAAGCATTTATTTAAATTGCATTGCAATGTATGTATGAATGATTGTTCGGATGAAATCTTACAACTCAATTTTGAAGCAGATATCTTTAAGGTGGTAAGTAACTCTCGGCATGGCGCGAAACTCAAATTTTCTAACTTAATCGAAAATGAATACTTTTGCCAGAATAATTAAAAAATGCGAAAAAAATTGAATTTCACGGTTAAGATGAAATTTTGTTCAAAATTTTGTACAAATATTGTTGATGAAAGATTGTTCTTCATCAGTACCTACTGATAGTTTAGCTCTCTCTTCTTCCGCGTAGGTATGTAAAAAAGTTTAAAAGAATTCGCGCATGTAAAAAACCAGCTCCCACATACTAATCGTTATTATCACATATTATCGTTTTTGAAAGACAGAGTCACCGATTTTGTGTATAAATAAGAAACTTGATTTGGTCTTTCACCCTATACAATACATACACAAAATCAGTAGGTCTGTCTTCCAAAACCGTTGCAACGTTCCAATGTGGGAAACGGCTTTTTTAGATACGCAAAGTCATTCAAAATTTATTAATAATTTCCTTTTTACAAAAAGAGACCCCTGCCTTCAATAAAATAGGTACAGTCACGGACTAGGAGGCCGTAACAGATTTGTCTATGGTTTCGTCACTGTATTACCAAAGAACAAGAGCTATTTTGCAATACAGAAAAACCGGAAGTGTTACGCCGATCGTGTCCGCCACTGTACTAAAACCTTTTCCTGAATGTAACAAATACTTTTGTGAAAACCACATCAAAATCGGTTCAGCCCAACTCGAGACAATCGCGGACAAACACACATACATACATAAAACATACATACAAGTCAAACTGATAACCTCCTTTTCTGAAGTCGGTTAAAAATGAATACTTTCGTCATAATAAATAAAAAACACAAAGATTTATGAATTTTGCGCCATACCGAGAGTTTCCACCTTAAATCCGCCCGGCCGGCTAGAGTTTTAGCGAGAAAACCAACCCCGATTGATTTTTATATCTTATAGTAGATACAAGCTAGAAGATTATCATAAGATTTTAGTGTTACAGTTACATTACTATACTCTGCAGATTATAAACATTTGATAAAAAAACATCGACTCTAACGTTGGTCGCGGCACATCACTAAAATGTCGAGTGGGGAGCAAGTGGAGAGTGTGGTTAGGTGCGGTGTGGAGGCGGGCTTGTGCGTGCCCGCCTCTCACGTCTCCTTCAACCCCGCGATTATTGAATTGTTTTTATAAAAATAAGTATGAAAATCGACTTACCGGTGAAATGTAATACTTTATTTCGATTTGGTGTGTTTTCTGGTATCATTTTTGCAACAATCAACTGCACATTTCACCATAGTGACGGCGAAATACGAACAAAATCTCTCCAGGACCGCACGGTGCAAGCAATCATCACAGACTATAGACGCTCGCGGCGGGAACGCCTTTTTGTTCTCACCTGTGTCTACTGTTCCCACTTGGATGTACTCCCTCTATAGCTGTAATGTATACTCTAAGGGAACCACAAATTAATAAAGAATAAAGATACACTAAAGATACCAGTGTTGCCAATGGCTATTTACCAGATTCCCCAAGATCACTGGTCAAATTCCCCAAATTTGGGGAGAAAAATATCCTGATTCCCCACAAAATCCCCACACAATGAAATAGTGAACTATTTACGAAAAAACTTAAAAATCAACCATTTATTAACAACAAACACTTAAAAACTCGCAATATCACTTTTAAAAAAATCATCCGGTAAGTATATTATAATCCTCCATCGGTTTTCTCTTATGTTCAGGCTTCATACATGTAAAAACTAATAAAGTGTAAATTTAACTTACTCGAGCAAAAACCAAAAAAATAAAAATAATCAAATATTTTCTAATTTACTTTAAAAAAACAAATATTTATACATAGGTTTACATTACATAGCAAAGACTATCAACTAGTTCTGCAAAGACTATATTAAGGATATCCAACAGACTGATTTAGGGTGGGGTGATACATTTCACTATTGTATTTCGCTATTATTCAGTAATTTAAACGAATAAGGTAAATAAACACTTCCCTAAAGATAAGTTTGAGCCGTTTTAAAAATTAAAATAATTATAGGCCGTAATTTATATTTTATCAATGGATGTTTTGGTTGAAGTTTTTTTGAATTGGTCAAATGCTAAATTGGGAATTCCCCACACATTGGCAACGCTGCTTAGGAACCAAGCCACCAGAAAAGAAAAACAAACAGACATGATTGAAATTACAGTTTGATTGATTGAAATTACAGTTTGATTGATTGAAATACAAAGCTACAACGTAGTGATCTCAGGTAGTGATGTATGAATCAGAATCAGTTGTCGTTTCATTCATTTCGTTCAGCTAAATGATGCATTCGTTCGTTCATTTTATAAAAATAATCTGTCACTGTCACACTGTCAGTTTTATCTTATCTTTCTTACTAGGTAGGTAGGTACATACTTTCATTTCATGTCTCTTCTGTTGACGAAAGCAAAGTTTATTCTTCGAAAATTTACTTATAACTTTAAGTTTAAAAAATATTAAGTGTTAATACTGTTTACTTACTTTTAGTGTACTTTACGTTTGCGGTTTGATAAATTGTACTTTTGAAGCAGCTGAAATGTAAAGATTCAATCAAGAAAGGAAGAAGTTGTGTTTGACTTCAGTGACTCATAGCCTGCTAAGAATGTCTCATCTAGATAACGGTAATTCTCTTGAGAAACAATTTGCTGATTTACAATTGAAAAATCAAACAAATGGTACAAATAAACTTAAGAAGATCCCACCAGCTGTGCCACCGAAAAACAAGGCACAACCACAAATACCACACAGTGTTTCAGTCAATACATTAAAAGAACCCTCGTACTCATCAAGGATTCTACCAGTTATAAGCAATAACAATAGAGCACCAAATAATATTGAAGCTTCACATAAAGATTATAATATGCATACAAATCGCAATACAGGCAAGTTTAAAAGTCAAGTTCAAACTTACAGTAACCTCCCAACATATCGAAACAGTAGCGATGAGCTGCCACCACCTCCTCCTCCACCATTGCCCACGATCAGTCAGGACAATTACGACCAAATTAATGAGGTCGACGATTATTTACCTGCTCCACCATCTCCAGTCAGTTCCAACTACAGTGAATTGATGAGGGCTGCATCAAACATAAATAAATATAATCTTGATCAACCAAAGTTTCCGCCCATATATCAAAATGACTATTCTGCTTATAGCACCTCACAAGCATCAACTTACGAATCATTGTATGAACCTATAAACCCACACCCTCAAAATAATAACTTGGGACAAGCCTCTTTACACAGCAACCGTTCGCTACAGACTTCCAAGTCACCCCTTCCTAAAGAGGAAGAAGTTGATGCCTTAACCAATCTGCTAGTTAAGTCTATATCAGATGGCCATGAACCAGATGTATTTGGAGTATGTGTTAAATGTAATGAGAAAGTAGTAGGCGAGTCATCGGGCTGCACTGCAATGGGTAATATGTATCATGTTAAATGCTTTTGCTGTCAGTATTGCAATTTGAATTTACAAGGTAAAGCATTTTATGCTGTCGATGGGTTTCCTTACTGTGAAACAGATTATTTGGAAACTTTGGAGAAATGTTCAGTGTGTGAAGCACCAATTTTAGATAGAATTTTGAGAGCAACTGGAAAACCATATCATCCAACATGTTTTACTTGTGTTGTATGTGGAAAAAGTCTGGATGGGATACCATTCACTGTTGACGCAATGAATCAGATTCATTGTATTGACGATTTCCATAAGAAATTTGCACCAAGATGTTGTGTTTGTGAGCTTCCAATAATGCCTGAGGATGGGGAAGAAGAAACTGTGAGAATTGTTGCATTAGATCGCAGTTTCCATGTTCGCTGCTACCGATGCGAAGATTGTGGGCTCTTACTGACTTCTGAAGCTGAAGGTAGGGGATGCTATCCCCTCGATAATCATATTTTGTGTAAAAATTGCAACGCTCATCGCATCCGACAACTCACCAATGTTATGACAACTGATTTGTGAGTTTAATATCAACTACTGCTTTAGAGTATTTGTTAAAATTTTAAGTTAATTTGAATACTGTTAAATTTAAACCCTCATGGCTATTGCAGCTGCGAATAGGCATTTAAATCAATAGAAAAATTAAGAAGCAAGTGATACTTTACACTTGCAATAAAAAACAGGAACCTAGTTACCGCACTAGGTTCAATTTTCGCGCCAACCGAATACTTATTGTTTGTAAACGACATGTGTAACATTCTCGCAGGGCTCTGTGTATCAGTTTGCTGACGACACTTGTCTTATAGTATCACACAATAACATAGTTGAGGCCAAAACTGCAATGCAAGATCATTTCGATTTGCTTTGTAAATGGGCACACGATCTAGGGCTGGTCATTAATTACAGCAAAACTAAACTCATGCATATTCGCTCATCACATAATAAGACACCACACATACCTACTATAACAGCTCACAGCCATAAATGCCTACACTCGAAAACATGCAATGATTCATGCAAAAAACTTGAAATAGTTACAGAACATACATGTACCTGGGTCTTGTTATTGATGATCGCTTTAATTGGGGTCTCCATATTAATTACGTATGTAATAAAATTAGGTCAATAATATCAAGAATGAGTATATTAAGAGGCATAGCACAGCTAAAGTAGCGCCACCTCCGAAAAAAATTAATATCTTCTAAACTAAGGCAAATATCAAAAATGTGAAACAGCATTCCACTAGATAATGCAGCCTAGTATTTTTAGAGTACTATAGTATAGCTTTTAGGTTAAAGACCAGAGAAAGCTATTGATTGTTGCTAAAAACGGCCACTTTTGTCTAAAAGCTATACAACAGTGCCCTAAAAATACTTGGCTGCATTATCTAGGGGAATACTGTTTCACATTTTTGATATTTGCCTTAGTTTAGAAGATATTAAATTTTTTCTCGGGCGGCGCTACTTTAGCTGTGCTATTCCTCTTAAGAAATAAACTTCCATTTAGCACCCGAAGAATGTTATATATGTCATTAGCTGAATCAGTCATTAGTTATGGGCTATCTAGTTACGGAAGATCGTATAAATCATACATAGATAACATTTATAATGTACAAAAACGACTTGTTAAAATTATAGTACCACGCATGACGCAACATTAGAATTTTTTTTTTAAAATAATGATACAGGATTATTCGAATATTGTCACTTAATTAACGTATTTAACAAAATCAAAATGTGTATTATTAGTGAAGAATTAGAAAATATTAACCTACTAGAAAAAAGAGTCAGAAACCCAAACCTAAGAAGCCTAACGAACATAAATAAATTTATTTTACCTAAATGTAATAATGTATATGGCAAAAGAACCTCTAGCTAGATACCTATTACCTGATATTCTTAATACTTTACCGGAAGATATCTACCAACAGCTCAAATACAAATAACAAAAAGTCCGTCATAAAGAGGCCTTCTTACCTACTTATCCTTAATGAGATTAGGCAATTTTCAATATTTGTTTTCGCATAGACACCTACCTTATTATGTAAACATAGCTGTAAGTTAATAGTTAAGCGATTCCAGCAACAGATAAACCGTTCGTGGTTTTCGTTTGCTGTATTTAAGATATAAGATTATGTAAACTTTATTATAAAATAAATAAATAAAAAAAAAGTTATAAATTATGATATTATTATATATTTTAATCAATGTACATTTTATAAACTAAAAAAATAGTCGCAAGTCGATTAATAACAAAAATTATCACCGTATTTCTCACTCTTCTGAACTTAAATATGCCTGTCTACTTAACATACTTAGTTACTTAACTTAATCTAAGCCTACCTTACCTTAACTTAGCCTAACCTAAGCTTACTTAAAATACTGTTATCTTTATTTTATTTGCATTAAATGTAATATACAAAACGTATAACGTAATAAAATTAAAGTTGTAATTTATCACTTTACTACATTACAAGTTATTAATTATTTAAATTAAAGAACTTATAAAACAAAATCTGTGTTTATTTCTTGTTTGTTTTCTTGTATAGAAGAAAAATGTAGAAAGAAATAAAAACTTTTATCAAAAATTAAACCACCTAAAAAACTGAAAAGCATAAATTAATAGGGAAGAATTTTCAATTAAGAGTTAATTTACTCACTTCTTAAATTAATTTAAGTATACCTAGTAATTTTAAGCCGGCGTAAATTTTATATACCTTTTTTTTACTAATGGAATATTGATAACGAGCTTTCCCGGCTTACTTCGTTACGCCATATAATATAAGATGCTAGAAAAGACTTGGCTCTATAGAATATGTTCTTTTTACTGCCCAGAATGGCCGAATAAAAAACAAACAACAACAACAAACCACCTGTCAAAATATGTAAACAACGGAAAAAATATTGCACCTTGGGTTACATTATTTGAGTTTAAGTAAGGATCCCTAATTTTTTTGAAAATCTAATATAGCCTATGACACTCGGGGTTAGTGTAGCTTCCTACCAGTGAAATAAATTTTCAAATCGGTTTAGTATTTCCGGAGACTATTCGTTACAAACAAACAAACAAACAAATCTTTCCTCTTTATAATATTGGTATAGATAACATTAAATACGCGATTTTAAGCGGAATATTTTACAATCATAACATTTTTTTTACCTTTATAACACCTTACACATTTTACTCCCACTTAACACTAAAGGCGAGGTACAGGTAGTGGGCCTTCGGACGGAGTTCTAGTCAGTGTAAAAATAATATTGGTTTACTACAAAACATTGAAAAACTTAGCTTTTACTTATGCACGGCTTCTTTTTATGACCTCTATAATTTTCAGGACTTCTTTGCATCACATATTACCCAAATCAATTATAAAAAAACTTATTTTTTCGACACTTCTCGTACGGTGCTAGTGAGGCCACCTTAGTTCTTTGCTCTGATGCTGAACATAATTTTTGTTTTTTTTTTTTTGCAAAAACTTCCGAAGTACGTCAAGTGAGCACGAATCGGTGAATTATGTTTTAATTTATTTTTCAGAAATCAGTCCTGCCAACCATGTGTAAAATTTACCGAAATTATATAAAAGAAACCCTGTCTAATATCAAAATATTAATGCCACTAACATACACCTATTGAGTTGGTTGATTTCTCTGAGCATACACCGTACTTATTACTTAATTAATTATGTAACTCACATTTTGTGTCTTAACCTTGTATTATATTTAGGAGAGCTTAAGATTTGCTTCATAAAGAGTGTTCGCTTCTCTTTTATATCTTTCGATGCGTTTGCTATGGTAAAATCTACAGCTAAATTGATTTTTTTATTCTTCAGTACATCTTTGTTTTTTGATGATATTTCGCAAATATCAAGATAATTTTTTACTTGTATAACATTCTGTATTTCCGACACATTTTGAAACTTTTGTTCGGATATGCTATTAATCCTTGGTTCAAACTTTTCTTTTAGAATAGATATTTTTCTACGAGGTTTATTTTTATTTTTTTTAGTAGTGGAACGTCTAGAAGGCACATTGTTTTTGGATTCTTTTGATATTAGTGATTGCATTGATGATGCTAATGTGGATTGGAACGTAGGCACTTTTACAGACACCAATTTCCATAATAAATCAATATCTTTGTTAGATAAATCTTGAAATTCATTAGTCATATTGCTTTTAACAAAATATCCAATATTTCTGTTCTTAATTATTAGCTGATCGTTGGTCTGACTACCGCTAGGTAGGCTAGGATTATTAACATCACTGTCTTCACTCATTTTGGTAATTAATTTTGATCCTTGTGGAATGTCATCATCATTTTCTTTTGTTAATTTTTTCATAATATTATTCGAATTGTATTTTGATGGTTCTTTCCATAGAGCTCTTTTTATATTGGAATCAATTTTTGTAGAGTTCATATGGGGAGAATCCCAAATATGGTCTCTTCGATGATATAGATTTCTAGGTGAATTTGTGACTGTGACTTTATGTATCTCATCAATTGTTGCTACTAAGGAACTTTCCGTTTTCTGTTTTTGCTTTTTCGAATAATCGTTCGTTTCACATAAGTCGTCCAGTTCTTCTAATATTGGTTCCAATTGACTGGAGTCTTTACCTTCTACCATGCAGGGCCTTGCCAAGAATGTTGAGTCTTCAGTTCCTGAATATCCAATATTTGCATAGTCATCTTGATTTTTTTTTTCATATTTGACAGTAATATTACAATAAGTAGGTGTCTTTTTTGGAAAAGGTGTAGCATTTAACATATAATTTTTCAATTCCATTGATATGCAACTACTTATTTCAGAGCTAGCTGAAGTAAGTGTGTCTCGCCTTCTTTCCCTAAAAATACTTCCATCGTGAATCCAGTTTTCAATATCAGAATAACCATTCCATGATCTTAAGCCCCATGCTTCTCTAGCTATGTTCACAGCGCATATATTTTCATAGTCATGAACCGAGAGTGATTCAGTGGGTGTTTCCAGTTCACGTTGTTTTGTATTTAGTATTGGCATCTCTATAATTTCTTTCTTCTCTTTCTTAGAGTACATTTTATTTAGAATATCTAAAGCTATTCTTTGAATATTCTCAATGTCCGCTTCCTCGTTTCCAAATTTAATATTTTTCAAGGCACTTAGGCACAATTTTTGAACAATATTCTCATTGAATGTGTTTATATCTGAACTATTTATGTCGCTAATACTTAAATCAAGATCCATATCAATAGAATCAGATGCAGTTTTCTTACAATCTGTATCATTACTGTTCATTTTATAAACTTCGTTATCAATTGAATTCAAGTCTCCTTTTTCTATAGAAATTAAATTGATCCTACTATGATAACTTAAGTTACTTGAAGTAATTTCGTCAATAGTACTCTCCATGTTTTCAATAGACGTTAGTTTCATTCTTAACTCATCAGGACTACAAATGCTTTTCTTTTTTATTTTCATATTTCTTTGGTTAAGCGTATAATTTCTATAATGTTCAACAGTTGGTGTATTTTCTACCGTATGAAATTCAATACTAGAAGCTTCTAAGCTATTATTACTGACAGGTTTAGAAATAAATGTAGCAGAAGCCACGGGGGCAATCCAGTGTTTTAGAAGAAACTTTTTGTCGGCGTTTTCAATTCCAGATTGTGAAACAACTCCAGAGCAATTGTCAATTCTGAAAAAAAAATGTTGCTGATGATTTTTATGTACGAAACAAATAAAATAAGTTATACATACTTTCAATGTGTGATATTTTATTATTAATTTTGGACGCAAGTCCGTTTTTACCTATAGACTTTTTAGGTATTTTTATAAAATCTATATTCAACAATTTAAAGTAAGTACTTATTCTTCTCTACATAATATTAACTATCAGTGTATATCTAAAAATAATGATTGCAGCATGTTATTGTGATTATCTTTATTTCCGATTGATAATTGTTTTGCAGGCAAATTTTTGGTAGGTATTTAGTTAGTTACCTCTCATTTTTAGTTAGCTTAACAGTTTTTTGAGACTTGAACGATCTAACATAATTTAAACTAGAATTCTTGCTCTGGATTGTCTTATTTGGATTTATAACTTTATTGTTGAGTTCCACGTCTTCTTGCATGCTTTTCCATGAAATGGGGCCTTTTTCATGAAACCATCGATAATAAAATATCATACCGCACATTCCTGCAAACAAATATTGAAATATAAATTATGATAATACAAAACTAAAAGCATAAATTATTAGTTATAGTCATAGGTGCTTAGCTTAATACTTAGTTGTTTTTTTTATATATTTCTTACCAATTAAAGTACCAATGACTATGGCAGATGTTGCTATAACCGACCACAATTTTTTTTCTCTTTCTGTATCTGAGGTCAAAATGTATAAAAATAAACTTCCAAAATTTTGCGTTATCATAAATGAGTGAAACATTATAAGACGATAGCGAGTATGGCCATCGCGTAAATTAATGTAACAAAAACAATACACAAAGCCCATGACAATGTTATAAAATGTCTCCTCTAGTTTGCTTGTGCAAAATGTAGTTTTTTGAGTTATGATCCAAAAAGTCATAGCAGCCCAGTGCAGACCTGTAAATAATACAAACAATTTAAATGTTTTTATTTTGATTTCCATACTAAGTTTTTTTTTTTAATAATATTATAAAAAATTGTAACATATACATATCTACTTCTACTATCTAAATACAGTGTGTACCAAAAGTCGATAATAAACCAGAAGCAGGAGATAGAGCAAGTCATTACATTATTTTTCCCCTAACACAGGTTATATACTTAAAAGGGGAGTTCTACTAAATGTTATGAAAACTTTGAAAAATAAACTTTATTTATTATTATTATTATGTTTCTCAATACTCTTCGGTATCACGGGATGGAGCCCGGTCCTTTGAGAGGCGTGCGAGGGGACGAATCCAACTCGTAGAGGCCCTTTCGAGAGTTTTGCTATATTGTATATGGATCACCAACCAGGCATCGCGACTAAATGCACAAATAGATCATGCACCCAGAGGCGGCACCCAGCAGGTGATAGGAACTATTGTAAAATGGATGACAAGAAATGAATTATTATTATTATTATTATTATTACAGCTATCATTAAAACACCGCGGGGTCTAGATTTTTTTTCCGGTACCTGTAATGACTTGCTCTATCTCCTGCTTCCAGTATATCGTCGACTTTTGGGACACACATACTGAAGGTATATTCACATGAATAGTGGTTCGTTAGTCTCGCTAAAACTCGAGAACCGTCAAGCTGATTTAGTTGATTTGTTCTGAAATGTTCGTAAAAGTCCAGGGAAGGTTTAAAAGGTACTTACACAAAAAAAAACTTACCCAAGAAAACAAAAGTCCAAAAGCCAAAAACTGTGGTAAATAGGATAATTCCAGATAATCTCGCAATTAACATGCCAAAATGCCACATTAATTTAAAATATACAGAGTTCCATTTGAAATTCTCATTTTTGAATGAAGTTATGCTGTAGATGTAAGTAGCACATGCCCAAATTACAGATGCGCCTGAAGCTGTTAGAGAGAAAGCTGTAACAATTTTTTTCATTAATGGTGTCATCCTCAGTTCAAGTTCTTAATTGATTGTTAATACATGCAAGTACTTTACCTTTAGTGTTATGATTATCAGGCAATATAAGTATTGCATAGGACTGCAAAATTATTTGAGGGACCGTTCCAGTAAAAGAATATAAAAAATGTAACATACTCAAATCGTTTCTTTGAAAAAACAGTTTCTTAGATTTCATAGATTCTATGTTCTTACAGGAGAATATTTTTAATAAAAACTTTGCGTATCTGAAAAAAAAAACAAAACAATTAACTACACAATAATAACAAAAACATTACAGCTTGTTTAAATAAATAATAAGGCTTCAAACGCACAGGCGGATTTTTTCCGCGCGGTTTTTATGTAACATATTGAATCCTATGGAAGTGTCCGCACCAGCGGATAAAAAACCACGCGGTTAAAAATCCGCTGTTGCGGTTTTATTTCCGCGCGGGTAAAAATTCACCTGTACGTTCGGGAACTAAGAACAAGGTTGAAAATGAAATAACAACCTTTCAAACCGCGCGGAAATAAAACCGCAACAGCGGATTTTTATCCTAAAAAAATTTATATGAAAAAAATCCGCCTGTGCGTTTGAAGCCTAATTATGTCCCACTGCTGGGCTCGTGGCATTTCTTCTTTGGGAATGCGTCATTTTAATTTTTACTTTGCAGTCCGTCGTCATATGGTCCCAGCGCTGATTGGCGGAAATTTGGTGGTAATTTAAAAAATCAAAAATTACTTCAATTACTTACCTTACGAAAATGCCAATCAAAAAACAATGTGTTATCCAGTGTTTAATTTTTTTGTCTTGTTCTTGGTCTATGACAATCCATCTCAATGAGAAAATATTTATGATAACGTTTGGTGCTAACAAAAATAATAAAGTGGAAGCTGCCCAGTATAAATAACCATTCTTGCAATATTCTGCTAAAACTAAAACCTCTGGAAATAAAAATATTATTATTAACTAGCATCCCGGCGTCCATGGAAAAATTCAATTGTTGTTTTTACTAACTTCCCTTAATTTTTTTCATATTTTCTCACCTTAAAAACCTTCCCTGGACTACTAAAAATATTTTAAAACCAAAATCATCTAAATCGTCCCCGGCCGTTCTCGTGTTTTAGCAAGACAAACCAAGAGCGATTTATTTTTATATATATAGTCGATAGTAGATAGATACAGTAGATAGATTGTATAGGTACATACTTAATTTGTTAAGAACAATTTCATTATCTTTAACGTTTTCCAAGATGTAGGTAATTTATGTTCTTCTTGACGATTGTTGCTCTTTCATATTTAAAAATGGCCATAACTTACATTTGAAAGAAGTACCATTAATTATTATTACCTACTTACTATCTTGATTGTTTACCTACCATTAGGTATTTCATAAATATATTCTATTTGACGCTTTAGGAATTCTGTGGACACTTCTTTTTTTTTGCTTAGTATATAAGTAATAATTACACCGTACATACAATACACCTTCAAAACAGTTGAAACAGGTGTAAGTAACTTAAAATATTTTAAATTTAGTACTTACCGGTAGTCATATCAGCGAGAATCGTTATTAAAGATATAAAAACACAGAAAACATTAAAAATGCAGAAGTTTTCTTCATTTTTGTGTGAAATCGCCTTAGGTTCTGGAATATGATGTTCCAAATTACAATTTTCAGCCATTCTTCTGAAATCTTTACTTTTTATTAAATCAAAATCATATTTTCATTCTAAAATAGCTTCCGATACCTACTAGGGAGTTAATTGGTGGATTGTATTTTACTACCTGAGCTTGGCTACTGTGAGTGAGTTGAACTTGCATTGCTTGTTTTTAGTGGAGTAGAGGATGTTTCACTAACTAAAGCCATCTTTAATAACAACCAATATCTACCTTAATGTAAAGGCGTAGGAGCTATGAATCTTCCGCGTCCCCGCTAAATACATTCAAGAGATGCGAGCGGTTGGTTGGGTTGCGCCGGCGGCGGGCGGGGCGGCGGCGCGGCGGCAGAGCGGGTCAGATCAGACGGGCGGAGGGGACGGACGAGGTGACGGTCGGACAACGAACACAACATGCGGGAAAGAGATAGCTAAAATGATAAATACGAACCTATACGAACGAACCAGTCAGTCTTAAAATATTTTTTTTTAATCTTTTTTATTCGTTCACTCGTTTCGAAAAGTTCGAATGATGTACTGTACTCAAACGCCCTGCACCCTGCACTATTTATGTTAATGATTGATTGATTATGTCATAACTCAGTATGTATAGCTCATCTGTCTACGCTGCGCACCGATTGATTGTTTAGGCTTGTTCTTGTATTACATAAGTATTATTATTCTGAGACTTTAGTCATAGTTCCATGCTGAGACTCATTATATGAAAATATGAAAATCTAGATAGGTAGGTGTAGCACTAGGTGGGGAAACGCTACGCTACAAAGGAGATGAAACAAAATAACAAATCCTGGTGAGACCACCCTCACTGAGACCCTCACATTTCAATGAAAGAGGTTTTCAATGAGGGGTTTTCAAAGTGACAGAAAAGAAAAAAAACGTTTCATAATACGCCGGTAGATGGCGGTGTCTAAAGCTATATAAGAGAAATGGGAAATCGAATATTGACTGAATCTGAGCTGTCAAATTGAAAACCTCTCATTTGACAGCAGAGCTCAGAAGAAAAAACAAGTTTTATTAAGCTGCTACCAGATGGCGCTCTGCCAGGAGCAATAAGTCAAGCTGAAATGAATAAGTCAATAGCTCAAAATGAAACATAAAAAATTAAATTTAACTGAGGCAGTGACGGAGTAGGTGAAATTAAGATTAATACTTAACAGAAAATTATCCAATCCAAAGATTCAGTCAATATTCGATCTCCCATCTCTCTGATATTGTTGTAGACACCGCCATCTACCGGCGTATTATGAAACTTTTTTTTAATCTTTTCTGTCACTTTGAAAACCCCTCATGGGTTAGGTTAGGATCCTAGGCTAGATTAATGGTACAACCCCATTAAACTACAGGAGACTTAATAATAAGATATAACCAGATAGAAGGTGATCACTAAATATAAACCTACTGAAGACTTGGCTGTATGGACTGAGTTCCTTTGCCTGCCCAGAATGGGCGAATTCCTCGCGAATTCTGAGGGCGAATTACGAATCAGTCAGTAGACACTTGTTTTTGTACGGCTGTTAACCATTACCGCAGTTCGATATATATTTTTAAATTGTTGGGTTGGATAACGTAGTGATTTACCTTCTCTCTGTTACGAATAAAATAAATAAAAAAAATATACCTTTATTATCTTTAACTAATCTCGTTTTTATTTCCTAAAATTTTAAAATAAAATCTTAGGCCTTTGGCATGCTATACAATGCATTATCTATTTTGTGGGGAGGTCTACCATCAGCCCCAGAAGTAAGTATTGTCTAGTTACTTTCTACTTTACTTTTAGAGATATTTATCAATAGGTAGGTACGTATATAAAACGACCCGCTGCCCGGTTCATATGTACTTTATGTACTTATATGCAATGTAAATAATGTAATGCAAAGTAGTCGGTCGGTGGGTCTTTTACCCACTGACCAGTTTGTCAGAGGCCCAATGTGTCTTTTTGGTTAATGGCCCTGACTCTCTTTGTTCACTTCTTGGGCTGAAGATTTCCAATCAATGTCTTGCTTGAATTTGATCTAATAAAAATAAAAACCTACCTATAATAAAAAGAAAATATTTGATTGTTTGTTTGCATCAAATAGGCTCCAGAACTAATGTTAAGTAAAAGACCGTGATTCTTGTACACCATTTATTGCAAGACTGAACTCTAACACAACTACCTTCAATACTATCATAAATGTTCATAGATACTGAAACTATTTCATAAATTCTTTTACTTTTGGGAAGCTACACTATGCCCGAGCGAGTGACATAGGCCAAAGGCCATATCAAATTTTCAATATAATTACCTAGGTATACCTACTTGGCCTTACATGTTGCGAAACTAGCGCCACTGCCGATAAATAATTAATATCTTCTAAACCATGGCCAAAATCAAAAATATGCGTGATTCCCTAGATAATCTTGCTTAGAATTTTTAAGGCCCTGTTGTGCAGCTTTCAGGTTCCAAATAAATAAAGTAAAAGAATCTTTCTAAGATCATTATCATAAAAGCTACACAACAGAGCCTTAAAATTGCAAGTCAAAGACGCATATTTTTGATTTAGACCATGGTTTATATTTAGAAGATATTAATTATTTATCAAAGTGGCGCTAGTATTGCACTGTTACCCTTACACTCAAATAATGAAAATTATTATTATTAATTTTAATGGACTTGACTCCACTAAAGTGAAGTATTTTGCCAATGTCAAGTTCACAAATTAGCTTAAGGGTGGGCTTAAAGCCCGGCAACGTTGTATGGTTATTAAAAGTTTATTGGATTATGGCTAACAAAACATGTGGTTTCGGAACCAACGTTAAAACAATAATCATAATGTAAATGTAACCCAAGGTGAATATTTTTTTTTCAGTGGTTAACACATTTGGGCAGTTGTGGTTTGTTTTTTTTTTTATTTGCATCATCATTATTCTGAGCATCATTCCCATATTCTGGCCAGTCAAAAGTCTTTAGTAGTATCTCATATTCTATGGCATAACAAAGATTGCCGGGACAGCTGGTATCTTATAAGCATACTTGCTGAATGTGTGCTGTAACCATCATACAAACTATTTTTTTGTTTCAGGATACAATAGTATTTGCTAACCATGGTGATGCAGAAATATATGCCTATATTTATGAAATAGCAAAAAGCCATGATAAAGTTCTGGACTTTGCAGAAGAATGTGATGGAAATCATAACAATATAATTGATGGAAGTAAGAAATGGGTCTAGTGCCTTTACATTTTTAATTATGATTGTTCTTAGATTAATGTAATGCATTGTAAGCTTCTGCTAAAGCTTTAAAAGTAGACCAGCCTAACTTATTAGTATATTTTATTTTTAGATGACAGTGATTCAGAAGATGAAGATGATATATGTCTCTACAAGCAAGCTCTGGGCGAGGGCATCACAAGCTGTCTTCAACCATATCTTGAAACCTTAGTGGAAGTGCAGGATCATCTGGCAAGAAATGAAACACTGACTCTCTCATTTGTCTACAGCTATGTAGAGAAGTATCATGGGCTGTTTAATACTCTTAACAGAATTATTAAAACAATTCAAGCAAGGAATCTTGTTGGCTGTCAAATCCTGAGTGCAATCCATCAAAATATTTTAAGTGGTGATGAAATGGTACATGGAGCAGTTATTAAGTAAGTTACTAGAAGGTAAAGTTCGACTTCTATCGACTGTAAGGGTTTGTCTTGGAGCAGTAGTGATTCTTTAGTCTATGACTATGATATAATATATCACAAGTCATACCTAGGGTTGCCAGATGTCCTGTACTGTATTTAAGCATAAAGTCTTCTGAGGAAATTCAGTACTACTGCTCACACACAAGCACCTACACCCTCAAATGCAAAACATAAAGTTCCTATCTGTTTTTAGGTGATTTATAGCTTTTTTACCGGTTAATAAAGACTCAAAAGTTAGCATAGTCTTGGCGACAACAATTTTTTGACTGCATTAATTTTGATATGTTCTAATTTTGTTTATATGTGTGAGGTAATATAATAAATAAAAAGCAGTAATTTTGCGACTTAGCTAACATCCGTCTCCCCGGCTCCCCGTATGGGGTTGTCCGGTATTTTTTGACCGACGAAAAAAAAAGGAGGAGGTACTCAATTCGACACGTATATTTTTTTTTTTTTTTAATGTATGATCACGCATAACTTTTTACAGAGTAGTCCAATTTTGATAATTCTTTTTTTAATCGACAGGGCATACCTTGAAGTGGGTCCCATAAAAATTTGGAAATAAAATTCCCACCCTAAGGGTGGGAAAATAGGGGTGACTTTTTAGTCGGCGGGTCGATTTATCAACTCACAGGTTGCATTTCCGTGTTACATTATAACTTTTGATACCTACTTACAATATCTTTTGAAATGAAATAAAATCAGCCGAAAGACGTCCACTGCTGGACATAGGCCTTCCCCACAAATCGCCATACCTTCATACATCTTGTCGTCCCTGTAAACCATGTCGTCTGATCACCTTATGCGGTGAGACCACTGAACACCTTGTGGGAGAAGAAATAAAAAAACCCTAAAATAACTGAAAAGCATAAAATAAAACTTTTTATCAAAAAATAAAACCGCCGAAAAAAAAACTGAAAAGCATAAAATAATAATCGAATTACTAAGTTCTTAAAGTAATGTAGGATATACCAAGTAATTTTGAGTCGGCGCCACAGATTCCTCGTACAAAGATCACTAAATTAGGTACCTTAAATTTAAAGAAATAACCAAAATTCGTGCGCTGCCGCGCATCAATGTTTACGTAATTAAGGAATTTGCTTGTGTGGCGCGCCGACTTAAAATTACTTGGTATATCCTACATTACTTTAAGAACTTAGTAATTCGATTATTATTTTATGCTTTTCAGTTTTTTTTTCGGCGGTTTTATTTTTTGATAAAAAGTTTTATTCGTGACTCACCTGGCAACCCTAGTCATACCATATCTTAATATGATGTGTCTGTGTGTGTGTGTGTGTGACATGTGATGTGGCTTACATCAAGATCTAACTAAAGAAATCACTTTCTATCTTTCAAGTTGTGGTAGTAGATATTACCCCAGTTCGGCCCTGTAGTTACGGGCATAAGAATAGTACTTACTAAGGTATCCCTTGCCTGTCGTAAAAGGCGACTAAAAGGGGTCATCGGGGTCAAAGGTCAATGAAAACGGCCCCGAAACGTGCGGCGGCACAGTTTGTGGCACTGTGCCGCTGCAGCATCAGTGGTGGTGCAGGGGAGGGAAAAACATACCCTCCCCGAGGCAGAAGCTGGAATGCAGGCTATGCGTGGAAAGGATCCTAGCGGAAAGCTTTGATGCGAATCCCGGGGTCCTTTCCAAATCGCTGAGGCGGCCACCGGGGAGTTTTAGTGGGTGCAATCCCCACACACCCCCGTCGCTCCCCCGAGCGACGGGAAGTGCGTAAGGCATTTCTCCCCGTTACAAAAAAAAAAGTACTTAAGTATTACAGTTCACTAGACTTTCATTACGATATCCTTGTGTCATTGAATGTTTTTATGATTAGGATAACCATTACTTCATTTTCTTTATTATGCTATTAAATCAAAACTTTTTTCTTCTAGAATATTTACATCCCTCAACCGAGTGTTTGTAACACAGCTGACATACTGGTTGCTAAGTGGACACTTGGTGGACAAGTCGGGAGAGTTCTTCATATGCCAGACCAAGAAAGAAATTTGCAAAGATCCCAGTGAAAAGACTTCAAACAGTATCGTCTCTTCCCCTTCTGTGCCTGACGCGTATGATACTACTGAGCTTGTTACAGCAGTAAATATAACGAATTTTAAAGCCTGCTTACTTAAAAACAGATTTTAATTTATGTTTTCACTACATACAGCATATTGTATTGTATATGTCCTATATCAGTCTTGGCTGTCACCAGTTTTTTTCTTTTCTTGTGTTTTAATCTGCGATCGGTCGTAAGACCATAAGCGGATCTGTTGAATGTTAAATGGCTTGTGGAGTGAAGTAGCCAGTGCTACTTCTACCCCTTCAAAGGACATCCTTTCTCTTCAGTCGCCGCACGGTGCGCGAAGTGTCAAGTAGTTGAGTTGCGTAGTAGTTAAGCTTAACGCTTAACTCACCACCCAAACCCTCTCGCAACGCTGTCACCACTTAAAATTTTATACTTTCTTTCAGATACAAAATGCAAGTTTGGAAAGCGAATTCAAACTAAACCTAAATATGATACCATACTACATACCAATGTCACTCGCTCAGGACATCCTCTTCGTAGGCAAGACTGTCGTACTGTTTGGCACTGAGCCGAGGATGAAAAAGAAAGAAAATGGGATAGTTGAGATAAAGTATGTATTTTTTTATATATTCAATGCTCATAACACAAACTTTCTCAAAGAAGTCATGTTTTGTACATTTTCGTTTCGATGCAAGTGTGTTAGTCCCTTTTTAAAAATTTAAACAAAAAGGATGTTAAAAGTAAGAAAAATCGAGAAAACCATGAGAAAACTGATAATTCACACTGTATTCAATTCGATAATCCCATTCGCGATTCGCGAAACACTTAAGTACTTACTTAAAATAATATGTTCTAAACCATTTTCCATTTCAGATTTTCAATATGGGAAGACAGAGAAAAAGAGTTCCATGAGAAAGTGAACAATCTAAAAAAAGAGGAAACATTTGAGGGACACAGTCTGAGGATCGTTGTGAAGGAGATTAAGGAATGTATTACAAAGGTGTGTAGTGGGCAGACTGCATTAATCCTTTATCAGGATTTTGTCAGAACAGTACAGTGACCACTCTTATTAGCAAATCACTTATTGTGTGTGGATGAGGGTTGCTACTGGTCGGTAGGTTGATCGCTGGGTGAGGCTAATGTTGAGCAGTGGACGTCTTTCGGCCGACATGATGAGTAGAAAGTAGAAATGTATAAGCCGCGCACATAAAGAAACCATTTGAATATGGCGGCCGAACGCATGCTATCTCGCGTATATCAGAGTTAAGAAGCGTGACAGCACATTCCACAGACGGCCGCCATTTTCAAATTGTTTCTATATGTGTACAGGTTATAGCTGCAATTGGTGCATTGCTTAAATGTTGGATGGTCTATGAGAAAATGTCTGGTGGTATCATCTGGTTTAGGTGTTACTTCATACTTGAATAGCCACACTGCGATCGCTAACCGCCTGCCAAGCGTGGCAATTACGGCAAATTCCATCCACAATGTGTGTCCTTGTAGAAATCTGTGAGCTATGTCTAGTCCAGCAGGATTGCAGGTTGTAATAATGATTCGCTTGTGCGGACAGCACCTGTGGGCGGCGGCGGTGCAGGAGGCGGGGCTGCTGCACGAGCTGCGGCTGCTGAAGGAGTTCTTCCTGCTGGGCCGCGGCGAGCTGTTCCTCGAGTGGCTGCGGCTGGCCGCGCACCACCTGGACGCGCCCGTCACTAGGAGCGTCTCTAAAGGTTTAACGCCCTGTATTCATTTTAGTATTTAGATAGATTTTGACCCATTTTTATTTGGGAAAGTTATTGGGTATGGTAACCTTGATCCGCCCTTGGGTCAGAGATTGCACAGGATTGGAAGGCTCAAAAAAGACCGTGGTATTTTTTTCGAAGAGTGTGGTGCTGCTAAGAAATTCAATGAAAATGAAATTCAATAAATTTTAGAATATTTTTTTGTAAACATTTTCTTTATCAAGCAGATCTGAACCAAGCGTTCCAGCTGGCGGCTCGCGCGGTATTCCTGGGCAACTGTGAGGACGTCAAAAAGTTCAGCTTCGAAGTGCCTTCAACTAAGCAGCTCAACTCAATCAACATGACAGTCAATTCTACTGCCTCGTCCGCGGACGAAAGCTCTGTTGGTAAGAGGTTCACTATAAACTCGTCTCTTTTCTTAACAGTTACGTTTCCACAAAGAAAAGCGATAGAGGGCATTCAACAACTATATTAAAAATAGCTACTTTTTTATTGCTAGAGACTATAATGAATTGAATTATAATTGAACTTGAGCCCAACGAGGTCGAGATAAATGAGACTCAAGGGTTTATTTTAAAACAAAACTTTCTGCAAGTAAACTGTTTTCGATCGACGTAAAAATTGGTTAAAATATTAAATAACTTTCATTATTCTTAAAACTATGCTCTGGCTGCAACCATACCGTCTAACGTGGACTAATTTTGTGGCTCAGAAGGCAGTGATACTGACTTGACGCTGGAGAGGGCCGGGTTTGCATCCCGGGAGGGGCGAACATCCGTAGAAATAATATCGATTTCTGCATCAAAGTTGTTGTTCTTGTGGCGCCCTAGATAGGTTATCAGTTTCTACATATAAAAAAGTTCGGAACGTGATGTGTGAAATTCTTAAGGCCATAACAGACTAAGCAGATACAATAAGATATCTGTATCGGAGCAGATCCTATGGACTACCACACACTACGCAGATAATGTAAAATATATCTGAGCCGTAACATATAAATTGAAAGATCTCCAGATAACATCTGCCGATACAAATTTATTTGCAGATAACATCTGCCGATACAAATATGGCATAATATTTTAACTGCAGCTAAATACAGGATGTATGATGAAGTAGCCCTCGGGTTTCAGAAATAGGCTGTGAATTTGTTATCTGATCGATCCTAGAAGATATAAAATTCATCTCGGTCCTTTATCAATACATAGTATAAAATAAAGTCGCGCGTCTGTACCTATGTATGCTTATATTTTAAAATTATGAAAAGGGTTTTAATGCGGTTTCTTTTAATAGATAGAGTGATTCAAGAGAAAGGTTTATAGGTACAATTCGTGTTTAAGATTGTAATAGGTTAGGCGGTCCGAAGTTCGCTGGGTCGACTAGTAATGTATAATCTTGTAATATTACCGCATCTGCGTAATGTGTGGTACCTTCAGATAAAAAGTTTGTATACGCAGATAAAAATCTTATCGTATCTGCGTAATGTGACAGGCTTTATATTTATATCCGACTTCAATAATAGTATTATTATTACTTGTTTGCTCTAGCTAATGACGGCTGGTCAACCATAGTGCTAAAGTACGATATAAAATGGCCGCTTCACCTACTTTTCACACCGGAGGTTCTAGCGCGGTACAATGATTTGTTCCGCTTCCTGCTGCGAATCAAGAAGACTCAGCATGACCTGCATATGCTGTGGAAAACTTATAAGAAATCCACCAAGTGAGTATACCTTCAGACTAGAACATAGCGTTTGATCAAGATACAAGACTTCTGGCATAAACTTTTGCAATAATAAATCATAAACTTTAACTAATATTGAGGAATAAATTTCTCTCATTTTTTATTGGTTATTCAAATGTGTCGTGTAGCGTGCGTGACAGATGTTGTGTTTTTATTTAAGTACTAGTTGACCCGGCGAAATTCGTACCGCCTTACCTATAACTATTTTGTGCATGTATTATACTTATAAACCTTCCTCTTGAATCACTCTATCTATTTAAAAAAAACCGCATCAAAATCCGTTGCGTATTTTTTAAGATTTAAGCATACATAGGGACAGACTCGGGAAGCTACTTCATTTTATACTATGTATTGATTATAAACTAGCTAACCCGGCAAGCTTCGTATATGGAATCTAAAAAAAAGAAATGTAATTGGGCTGTTCTTCCATTATGGTAACCAGAAGAAAAATATAGATAGACCTCAGTGTAAGTTTATTTTAACCATCTTAGCTAGTAAGTATTTTTATTTATTAGGAAGGCATATCAAATGTCAAGATCTAATTACAGAAAACCTTTCCTTTCAGTTTCGCCATGTGCCAAATGCACAACAAACTGATGTTCTTAGTGGACAATCTGCAGCACTACCTGCAGGCAGACGTCCTAGAGACCAACTTCGCCAAGCTTTGGGCGGTCGCCTCCCCCTCCCCTGCCACCTCCCCCTCCCCCAGCGACGCTACTCCGCCGCAAGGGGATTTCGAGCAGCTGCGGCGGGCGCACGCGCAATACCTCGCTGATATTCTTAGCCAGTCTTTCGTTACTATTACTGCGGTTAGTGTCTTTTGATGTTCCATGTACTTACTAATAGCGTAAATTGAAAATTAATCTCACAGGATAACTAGTAAGCTAGTTTATTATAAGTAGTCAGTAGTTTTCTAAATTTAATTACAAGTTATAATTCAGAGCTTCTTTTAATTCATACATTATTGTTTAAAAATAACAATATATTGAACTTATTTACTTACCAGTCTAGATAATGAGCGAAAAAAAAGTTCTAAAAAATAATAAAACTCTGCCAAACGACAGTCCAACTCGATGCTCTGGTGCCTCTTGTGAGCTCTCTTCGGGGAGAATATAGGCGTGAGGAGAGAATGTTATCTTTAAAAAGTTTTTTTTTTACAATTTAAGTCTGAGAGCTCAGACGCGGACTCCTCAGAAGTGATCTCGAACCCGGTGTTCAGCAGCGTGAGCGCGCTGCTGACGCTCAGCGGCGCCTTCTGCCGCATGAGCGCCGCCGCCGCCGCCGAGCGCGCCGCACAGGACTACTACCTCGTCGGGTACACTGACAGGTATGTAACAACCCGGTGTTCAGCAGCGTGAGCGCGCTGCTGACGCTCAGCGGCGCCTTCTGCCGCATGAGCGCCGCCGCCGCCGCCGAGCGCGCCGCACAGGACTACTACCTCGTCGGGTACACTGACAGGTATGTAACAACCCGGTGTTCAGCAGCGTGAGCGCGCTGCTGACGCTCAGCGGCGCCTTCTGCCGCATGAGCGCCGCCGCCGCCGCCGAGCGCGCCGCACAGGACTACTACCTCGTCGGGTACACTGACAGGTATGTAACAACCCGGTGTTCAGCAGCGTGAGCGCGCTGCTGACGCTCAGCGGCGCCTTCTGCCGCATGAGCGCCGCCGCCGCCGCCGAGCGCGCCGCACAGGACTACTACCTCGTCGGGTACACTGACAGGTATGTAACAACCCGGTGTTCAGCAGCGTGAGCGCGCTGCTGACGCTCAGCGGCGCCTTCTGCCGCATGAGCGCCGCCGCCGCCGCCGAGCGCGCCGCACAGGACTACTACCTCGTCGGGTACACTGACAGGTATGTAACAACCCGGTGTTCAGCAGCGTGAGCGCGCTGCTGACGCTCAGCGGCGCCTTCTGCCGCATGAGCGCCGCCGCCGCCGCCGAGCGCGCCGCACAGGACTACTACCTCGTCGGGTACACTGACAGGTATGTAACAACCCGGTGTTCAGCAGCGTGAGCGCGCTGCTGACGCTCAGCGGCGCCTTCTGCCGCATGAGCGCCGCCGCCGCCGCCGAGCGCGCCGCACAGGACTACTACCTCGTCGGGTACACTGACAGGTATGTAACAACCCGGTGTTCAGCAGCGTGAGCGCGCTGCTGACGCTCAGCGGCGCCTTCTGCCGCATGAGCGCCGCCGCCGCCGCCGAGCGCGCCGCACAGGACTACTACCTCGTCGGGTACACTGACAGGTATGTAACAACCCGGTGTTCAGCAGCGTGAGCGCGCTGCTGACGCTCAGCGGCGCCTTCTGCCGCATGAGCGCCGCCGCCGCCGCCGAGCGCGCCGCACAGGACTACTACCTCGTCGGGTACACTGACAGGTATGTAACAACCCGGTGTTCAGCAGCGTGAGCGCGCTGCTGACGCTCAGCGGCGCCTTCTGCCGCATGAGCGCCGCCGCCGCCGCCGAGCGCGCCGCACAGGACTACTACCTCGTCGGGTACACGACGGGTAGGCGATCCCACCCTATATATCCGGCAGTAATCGACTTTCAAATGATATGCTGCTCTTCCCCCCCAGATACAACCGGCTGGTCCGTCAGCTGGCCACGCAGCTGTGGGCGCTGCGCGCGCGCGGCGCCGGCGCGCACCTCGCGCGGCTGCTCATGCGCCTCGACTACAACCGCTGGCTGAGTCAAAACATGCTGCAAGACACGGACCACGGCCACGACCACGCTCGTAGTAGCGAGTAAAGCTTCCCACGGTCCGCGATTCCACCCGGCTTCCGGCGTATATACCATCCTGTATATCCGGCAGTAGATGATTCCAACCTCTATAGTATTAAATATGAACGATGAATCAGCCATTTTATTTTGTACCTACAGTGGCGACACCAGTCGCGCGTAGACTTATGTGGCGCACTGTACAGTGCGTCTGCGCGCGACTAGACTAACTTACCTGATGAGGGGCTGCACTTCTGTTCTACTGGTGGTGTGGCACTGTTTTTCCAATACTGTTAACTTACGTTAGTCCATCATCATATTATGTAGGACGATCAGAGCTTCTTGGGACCAAAAATTAATAAAAAAAATGTATAATGTGTTAATAAGTTATGAGTTATCGTTTAATTTATTAACATAGACAACCAGATACAATGCCTCAGTGTAATATTAATTTTGTATCAATGTAATAAAATAATAGCAATAGCAGTTCACAACATTGAGATTGTAACATATTATCTACAATTACCTTTTAATCTTATGTAAGAAAATTAACTTATATAGCTAATTTTACAATAAAAAATTTAAAAAAGATATTTTTTTAATTCAAACAGGATTTTTAATACTTAAAAACAAGTTTTGTTTATTATGACAACATTTTTAGGTCTGATTACTAGCTTCAATCCACATAAACTTCACGTAATAAAATTTCACTCACATAACTGTAAAGTGTAAACTACACAAGGTTTTTAAGTGTTTTAAACACAATTTGCACCAACTCGTACAGAAATGCTTTGCATACCCGTAGCATACAAAAAATACGAAAGTCTTATTATACAAATACAATATTAAAAAATCTCTATACAAACATAAATTTGAAATGCAACAAAAAGTAAACTCACTGGATATAAGATATAGCTTACACCATTAAATGTATTAAAAATACCCTACCTACTTATCTATCTACCAATTTGTTCAGTTGTTCACATAGCTGAACAAAAGAACAATTAAAACTCTAACCGTGACTACCAAGCTCCATTTTGACCTGCTTCACCTCAGACTTGACCTCATGCATCGATCGGCTCATCAACTAGGCAAGTGGAATCGTTGACTGCACTATTTTCAATTGAGATGGGTCTGGCAGGGTGATCGTTCATAAATTTCTTGACTATTATACATTTAGTCATGTAGCAGTCACACGGCACCGGGTGCTCTTCAACTTCCGGGTCGAGGAGTGTCACTTGGAGATCGTATCTGCATAGGTAAAGAACAAAAAAAATAAAGTGCAATATGTGCGAGTGTAAATATGCAAAGTAACGTAAGTAAATGCAATCATTATTGTAGTCACAGAAAAGGACCTTCTTTGTTTTTTTTTCAACATTAGATGTAATGCAATAAGCATAGCACAATATTTTTCCATTCAAGGCTAAACATTCATTATTTTGTCTTCCTTATGGGTAAGGTAACAAACAACTCCCAAGAATTCAATTTAACATTAAAAGAAATGATGAACTTACCGCCTTTGATTATTCTGGTCTTTTGTAATATCTAATTGGAATGCAATGGGCTCATTAACTTCTACAGACAGCTCGCTCTGCAGAACTATGACAGTTTGCTTCCAGTGCGTCGGTGGGTCCTCTGGGCCCGTTCTGAGCGTCACACGGTCTTCTGTCTGGGATGGGAAGAAGCATTCGAACCATAGGCATAATCCTTGATAAAATCCATTCCTACTTGCAGCTGTGAAACAAGAGCAATCAATAGTGAATTCAACTTTAAATATATTGGATGGCAAAAAAAATATAGAGTAGGTAGGTACTGCCAATGCGTGCCAATGCTAACAAAGTGAAGTGATGTAAGTTCTACTAACCAACAACTTGCCGAGTTGTATACGTCTTTGGTTCATGCCGAGGCTCCTCCCTTAGATCAATCCAGCATAGAGCCTGTTTCTCAGCTAACAGTTCTTCTGGCTTTACCTCAATTATTTCAGGCTTGTCTGCCTTATTGCTGCGTAAGATGCGTCCAAAGCTTGGCATTGCTACACCGTCTACATTGTTCCACTTTTGGAAAAGTGATGGTACACTGTAAAATAAAGCTTCATGGATTACACTTTCAACTATGAAAGGGATTTCATAATCTCAGATACACAGCATGTTTAATTTACAATTATTGGCTTCACTTACACATATTTCCTTTAAAAATGCAAAAAGAAAGGTTTTTAGTGGAGTTTTTGTTATAAATAGTATCCTATGTATTTTCTTAGGTGCTCTGCTCTAGAATATCTCTGTACCAAATTAAATTAAATTTACTTAGATCAGTTGTTTAGGTGTGATAATGTTTCACATAAACTGACAAAATATTTTCAAATTTATAATTTTAGTAAGTATTTTTCCATACCTACAAGGAGCTACATAGATAACAGCACTCTCAGGAAACATTGTGCCTCCAGGCTTCAGGAACCGATCTCGAGCTTCCAGCACACAGTCCAACATACCCTCGTGGAGGAGGTAGAACCCCATCCACTCGGACACTATTACATCCACCTTCATGTCTCGCTTCAGCATAATGTTCTCGACTTTGCCATGGAGAACCTGTTATAAATGAAAATAGCAAATTTATTTAGAACCACACAATGTCTGGTCAAAAAAAATTATACATTATCCCTGTTAGTGGGTCCTTTCCTTGCTTGTAACAAGTTTTGTCTTTAATCAATAAGGTCAATGTGGGGAAGTCCGTCTAGCGGCAATAACTTCCGTTCTAAAAGGAATTTAGCGGTTACAATTCGATCGGTAAAGCAGATCTGTAAATTACTTTTCAGCTAATTATCATAGATGTCGCTAGAAGCATTATCTTAGGAGAAATTTGGCAAACATTTGTTTTGCCTATTTGAACTTGAAGTTTAGCAGTGGCAGTGACGTACTTCCGAAATAATTGTGGAAAAAATGAATATTGAAGGAGTTTTACCATTTCCTTAATTTCCTGTTTCAACATAGGTAATTTAATAATCCTTCTTTGTTTTTCTTACAGTAGATTTGATAAAATCACTTGTTTTAAACAATTTTCTCATCCAAAAAGAATCATAAGATTCAAATATTAAAGTTGGGAAGTCCGTCTAGTAAAAATCGGAAAGTCCGTCTATGACGGAATTCCCTTAATATCAGATATTGTAAACCTTGAGTATAGTGCAAGTTGTTGAAAATCAACTTTGGAACAGCTTTGAGCTTGATTTTATTTTATAATGAAGATGGACTTCACTTTAGCACAATTCATTATAATGGGGGTCATTTCTATACACAATTATTTATTTTGTTTTAAATAAAAAAAAGTTTACAACCCCTGCTTGCTTGGATATGACGGTTTTGCCCTAAAAATGATAAAATTGGATTATCATCGAAATCTCAACTGTATTTACAACGTAATTAAAACCAAGTGCCAAGCCATTTGTCGTTATCATCTGAAAGAATTTCTCAAGGGTATTTCCATAGAAGATTTTGATAATAAACCACTAGACGGACTTGCCCTTCATTTGCGGGAAATCCGTCTATTTTCAATTTTTTTTTAAATATATATCTCGAAGCTTATTAAAGTGAATATATTTTCTGCATTGGTAAATAAAAAAACATTTCATACTATATTACCTTCGAGCACATAAATCGGCGTAGAATGCAAATATCAGTACATATTTAATCTCAAAGTGAATTCAGAGAAAAGTATTTCGGACTTGCCCACACTGACCTTAATTCAAATGCAATTTTAGAGAATATACAAACCTCAATAACATGCTCAAAACCATTGTCCTTTACAACCTCCCTAGCAACCTCTACCATCCTGCTAGCCTCGACAGCATACACCATCCTCGCCCCTGCTTGGGCACAATAAACTGAAAGAATGCCACTGCCTGCCCCGATATCCATTACTATTTTATCCCGGAACAACTCGCTGTTCCTCATAATGGCTTCTCTGTAAGCCAAGTTACGGGGTTTATCGTCAAGCATAAGTTTGTGTACCTGAAATCGTAAAAAAATAATCATGTGTTTTATATGCAATCATATTGATCGTGTGATGTGTATGATGCAAGTAGTGATTTTGATAGTACATAGTAAAATTACTAAGGATGATACATACGTCTAAGTCTTCATAGCTAGTAAAGTACGCATCCACTAATTGTAACGACATCTTAAATTTTTAAATGTTTCTTTCTTTTAGTAGGTACATAGAATTTTCATATAATCGACTTGTTTACAAACACAGTAAAAAAATGAGGCGGTCTCGGACCCACCTCCTAACCTCAAAATCGCAATGATTGATGCACAGACCAACTAGAGATGATTGATGATTGTTGTTTGGTGTCTTAGAGTATACATATTAGCTATAGAGGGAGTACATCCAAGTGGGAACAGTAGACACAGGTGAGAACAAAAGGGCGTTCCCGCCGCGAGCGTCTATAGTCTGTGATGATTGCTTGCACCGTGCGGTCCTGGAGAGATTTTGTTCGTATTTCACCGTCACTACGGTGAAATGTGCAGTTGATTGTTGCAAAAATTATACCAGAAAACACACCAAATCGAAATCAAGTATTACATTTCACCGGTAAGTCGATTTTCATACTTATTTTTATAAAAACAATTCAATAATCGCGGGGTTGAAGGAGACGTGAGAGGCGGGCACGCACAAGCTCGCCTCCACACCGCACCTCACCATTCTCCCCACTTGCTCCCCACTCGAGATTTTAGTGACGTGCCGCGACCAACGTTAGAGTCGATGTTTTTTTTATCAAATGTTTATAATCTGCACGGTATAGTAATGTAACTGTAACACTAAAATTTTATGATAATCTTCTAGCTTCTATCTACCTTAAGATATAAAAATCAATCGGGGTTTCTTTTCTCGCTAAAACTCTAGCCGGCCGGGCGGATTTAAGGTGGAACCTCACGGTGTGGCGCAAAATTCATAAATCTTGGGGTTTTTTATTTATTATAACGAATGTAGGTATTCGTTTTTAACCGACTTCAAAAAATTAGGTTATCAGTTTGACTTGTATGTATGTTTTATGTATGTATGTATGTTTGCCCGCGATTATCTCGAGGTTGGCGCGCAGGGCCCGAGTGACGAGGGACCGTAGGCATCTTGCTATCAATGTTTAGTTGTTTTATTTTGTCTATGAAACGTCTCTTTGCAAGTTGTATTTTATTTTGTCTTTATTTTATCTTTGTAATTATGTCGATTTTGGTGAATAAATGTTTATTCTATTCTTCTATTCTATTCTAACTTATCGACTTCTCGTTAATTGGCACGTAAGTAGTTGATTTACATCCCTAGCTGTCATACACATATCTCTGTAGGTATGTATAGCTCATCTGTCTACACTGCGCACTGAGTGATTGACTGTATAGGCTTGTTCTTGTATTATTATTATTCTGAGTTTGGTGTATTTAGAGGTGAGAATAACTGCTATTTTTCAATCGCATGCGATCGCTGTTATGCTATTTTCAAACAACTGCGATTTTAAACTGCGATCGCATTTTCGTTGCCGGATCGCATATCATGCAACGGCAACGAAAATGCGATCGGCAACGAGAATGCGATCGGCAACGAAAATGCGATCGGCAACGAGAATGCGATCGGCAACGAAACTGCGATTGACAACGAAAACGCAGGATGTAACTAGACATGCAAGTTTGCTCTAATATCAATGTTAATATGGATATTTTTATCGAAGTGCAGCAATTATCGATATTTCAAAACCTTATACAATTTTTTTTTCAGCAAAATGTATTTTTAGTACATTTCATATTAATTCGATGAGTGAGATCGCAATGCTTCAATGCGTTTCGTTGCTTTGCTAATGACAAGCTGTCACATGCGATCGCGTTTTCGTTGCTGACGGCAACGAGAATGAGATCGTTGCCGACGGCAACGAGAACGCGATCGTTGCCGGGCAACGAGAACGCGATCGTTGTCGACGGCAACGAAAACGTGATCGCATTTTACATTCGTTGTGAATAGCAATGCGATTCGTTGCCATGAAATAACGAGTGTTTTTAAATGCGATTGTAAATAACGACCACCTCTAGGTGTATTTTGAATTCGCCCATTCTGGGCAGGCAAAGGAACTAGTCCATACAGCCAAGTCTTCAGTAGTTTATTTCTGGGTAGAAGTCAAAAGAAATTGTACGCAACGCACATGAAATCCTGTTCGTGACGTTATGCACATGATCAAAAATTTTTACGCACAAGAACATGGAGGCGCATACAGAATGAAACATTATATAGGGATAAGTGCAATGTTTGGTTATTTATGTTAAAAATTGTTATTGTTTAGTTTAATCGATTGATGACTAAAGAAAAATTTTAGCATCAATGGATAAACTTCATTAAAGATAAGACTCCATCAAAATCAGTATTTTTGTTCAAGAGGTAAAAGGAAACAAATAATGCACAAGTAACAAGTAAAATAACAAATCCTCAATCCAGGGTTGAAAATGTAAGTCGATAAAACAAAACATGATTTAGAGCAGCGTTACGCACAAATTACATGTTTTCTGTGCATTTCTGTGTTATGCACATGAACAAAATTTTACTGATTTTACATATAAAAAAATTCGTCGAACTACATTAAACCTTACGTAGAGCAATGCCGCCTGTGTGTTGTATCCACCATAACAAACACTTTCTTTCCATGGTAACCGCCAGCGTATGGACACTTTGAAACTTAAGATAACCTACCGTTAGGCACACGAACTTTTTGAATATTTTTGTGTTGTTTGCACTGCGATCAGCCAAAACAAAGGGATGAAATATAAGATGGGGTTTTGAAAGTCATGTGTACATAGGCAATTGATGCTAGTACACAAAATAAAAGAGTTTTGTTGAAAATCATTGATAATTTGCTAGAAATCACCGTTACAAACACGAATAACGCACAGGAACGGAAATCGTTCGCAGGTTTGTACTTATAATTTGAATAGCTTAGGAATTCATAAATTACGCTTATATATTATAAAAACATAAATTTTATCCTTGGTTTACATTTTGATAATATAGTTTCAATAATAAATGCCATCATACAATTTTAATTTTATTTATCAATTTAGGAGTCGGCGGGGGGACACTCCTGATTTGTATTAAAGTAAAAATGGAGGTTGATGTATTTTAGATTTTTCTTGAAATTATTTATATACTTATGAAATAAAATAAAAGTATATTGAATATGACATAGACTTTCAGTCTACATAAATTTTTAAACCGTATTTCAACCAGTTTATTTTTTTTAAGCTTCAAAGCGTTGAGGACATTAATTTTTGCACCTATGTATGTACACTTTTATTGACTTCTACTTACCCTTCTATTGAAGTCTTCTGTAGTTTAATTCTTTGTTTTCCTTAACCTAGGGTCCTAACCTAATCCATTGAAATTAGAGATGGGCGAATTCGAATGATTCATTCGATTGAAACATTCGAAGACCGAACAATCGAATTATTCGATTGCCAAAGGTGTCAATTCGAAATATTAGAATGCAAAAAAATAATTCGAATCCATATTTAAATCGATTGATTTGTTTTATTTGGATTGATTAGGAATGCCAATAAAACTTAGTGAAACTCAATTAACTATCTCCGCAATGTGAATGCAACGTAAGAACAATGTTGTTTTCACTACTGATAAACCTATCAATGTATTTTAATAACACAAAAACTAATTTTTTTGAAACATATCAGTCACTTAAGTAAGAAAATTACTTCTCACTTTTAAAAAATGTATTATTCCTTCGAATAGCAAAAATTTATTCAAACTATCGTTCGGAACAGCCATTCGAATGCCGAAAATTCATTCGAATGAAAAAAAAAACCATTCGAATGACGAAAATTAATTCGAATGAGGGGTTTTCGTTTTTGACAGTTTTAATGGTTTTAGGCGAATGCTAATAGATGGCACTGTATAGCCAATGTATGTAGGTGTAATGTCAACGTCAAATCTGATTGACCTTACTGATTGAATTCATATAGAATTTGACATTTAACCTGATTGCTAGTGCCATCTTATGGCAGTCTCTGTAACTAATAGCGACAGTTCGAAATTCTTGATTTTTTCACCGCTAATTCTTGATTTTTCAATAATCGCCCATCTCTAATTGAAATGCGAGGGTGGTCTGTGGTCTCACATTCCAATGTTCACACGGAAGTTTTCGAGGGACATCGATCCATCGAATTCGGGCGCGCCTTCCTTTATTTCTCACTTCGCTACCTACACAGTTTTCCTAAGGTGGTAACTCTCGCTATGGCGCGAAATTCAAATTTTTTCGTGTTTTTTATTTATTCTGGCGAAAGTATACATTTTAAATAAAGTTTAAATGAATTCGCGTATGTAAAAAACCAATTGTAATACAACTTTTTTTGAAGACAGACCTACAGATTTTCCGTCTTATTCATAAAGATACAGTAGATTTTAAGTAGCCTTACTGGAGGTCTACTTCTCTGGTTTGTTGTATGCTAAATACGTGACATCCAGTCTAAATTGACATACGTCAAATAACTAAAATGCTCTTTAACTTTTTATGAATAAGAGGGTTAGTGTCTAAGGGGTAAAAGGCTAAAAAACAAGTTCCTTGAATATACACAAAATCGGTAACTCTGTCTTTCAAAACGATATATCACAATGTGGGAAATAGGTTTTTACGTACGCGAATTAATTTAAACTTTATTTAAAATGAATACTTTCGCCAAAATAATTAAAAAACGTGAAAAATTTTGAATTTCGCGCCACACCGTGAGTTACCGCCTTCCACCACACTAGCACAATAATAGAACGAAAAACTAATTTAGAAAATTAATAGACAAAACATCCCCCTAAAACTAAAACCTTCCAGTGATTGATGGAAGTATATGTATAAGCGCCTGTTGTCCAGGCATATTTATTCACATCTAATCACTAATGCCACCCATATTACATACCACCTCAGGCATACCACCAATTAAATCACGGAAACAAAAGTCCGACATTTTCTTCTAGCTTCCCGCCAAAAAGTCCTTAGTGATTGAGTGAATGATTGAAAGAGAATCAAAAAGAAGTGGAAAAAAGAAGGAAAGAAAATTTCTGAGGTACCCTGGTACCCTATTTAGTTTGTCAATCATATAATCAATTCAAATTCAATCAAACTCCGCTTTGTGTTGGTTGGTTTGTGGTTTTGTAAAAAAGATTTTTCTTTCAATTCAAGCTGTAAAATTGCATTTTTGAGCTTGGTATGAGTTTTAAATAATCGGCCTACATTAAAGGAGAATAATGGCAAAAGAAAGTGATATCTCGCTATTTCATGATGTGCTGGAACCCTTCCGCAGAGTAATAAACACCGACCCGCCGAAAGACAAGTTATCGGCGTCGTCAAAATTAAACTTTTCAGACAGTAATCAGTCGATAAAGGATGGTAAATACTAATAATTTGTTTAAAATTTTAATGATAACGTGATATGTGATCACAATATCATTTATTTGAATAATTACAGGTGTTCCTAACCTCTCCTCTCTTGGAAAGAGAAAGTTTAGTCTCGGCCATAACAACTCGGAGACGCCGGGTAAGCGGCTGCGCAACGACTCCACATCCTCCACACCATCTTCGCCTTGGGAATCTAAAAGAATGAAGATTGACTTGATAGCAGCTAAAGCTCAGGTACATTATTGTCTTAATTTTTTTGTTACCAGGAGCTCATAATGCAGTCCAGTATTTTAATTCATAATTTTTAATCTACAGATAACAAAACTAGAGGCTCGAGTCAATCATCAGCACACAATACGCAAAGAGATGCAGATCCTGTTTGAGGAAGAGAAGGCCTCTTTAGAGGATCAGCATAAGCGTGATGAGCGAGCTCTGTCTGAAATGGAAGACCGTTTGCAGCTGATACGAAGGCGTGAGCAAGATCTGAAGGATGAGTATAGTGAAGTGAGTCCTTATTCCTTATACCCATTAAACAAAATCATATAAAGTTAGCCCTTGGATCAAACTGGACCGGACCTTAGATCTGGTTATACTACATGTATTTGATTCATACAGAAGTCATACACTAAGAACAATTAGGGTAAAAATTATCTCCCATTGATCTGAGAATATTCATGCTGGTCTGCGCTGCAATCTCTTATTTACCTTCTTCTAAAGTTATCATGCCCTGTGTGTTTAAGAGCAAAACTCTGACATAAACTCTTTATAACAAAAATATTTCTGTTCACTGTAGGCTCTAAAAACACACAAAGAAGAGAAGACCAAATGGGACAGAGAAAAGGCAGAGCTTCAGAAGCAGGTGGCAGATCTAAAAGACCAACTTTTAGAGGCTAACATGTCCAGTAAAGATCAGCTTTCAGAGATGAAAAAAGACATGGATGAAATGCTACAGGTCAGTACTAGTATTCTATTTTGTACCTTCTTCTGTACATAGGAAACAAAATGTGATGAGTTTACAGTATGCTGCTTTTTTATACTTTTGAAAAACAAATAGTCAATGATCATAACAATAATAATTATAATTACAATATTATAATAAATTGTAACTAAAAAAAAACCAAATTTTTTACTAACAGGCTTTGGAAGGCGCCCAATCTGAAGTGGAAATGCTGAAGGCAGAAGTGTCGAAGCAAACCGCACGAGCTGAGCAGTGCACTGCGCTGCGAACACAGCTTGAGAAGCAGACATTTGAGCTGCAGCAGCTCAACGGAAAGTTGAAGGAGATTGAGTATGAGAGGGACTCTTACAAAGACTGGCAGACCCAGGCAAAGGTATAAATTATTATCATAATTTTACTAGTGTTTGTTTAGAATGTGTTTAACTGGTTCATTAATCTGACAGTGCATATTGATTGTTGTTTGATTTTCTTGGAAATATAGATCTTATTTGTACAGCAATTCCCTGACATCCACCAATGTGAGCTTTGGTTAAGAATTATAATTAAAGTAATATTCAACCAGATCACACATCTTTCTTGCATACAAGAGTAACATCCTTACATGGCGACCCTGCCAGCTGGCCTGCCACCAACTAGGCAGCGCCAGTCAGCCTGAAAGATTTTAGTGGAAAATGTAAAAATTTGCAAAAACTTGTGCAAAAGTTTACATTTTTTGAAATCTATCTTAATATTCATCTTGAGTTGTATATATTGTGGGCTCTGAGTGTCCGTAACAAATAAGCAATTGCTCACGGAGGGATCCGCTAGCGCACTTTTCATGCTTTAAACATGCCGTGCATGCGGCCGATCGGCGAGTTATGTGGTTCATCTTTGTACACCTTTTAATTTTTACACAGACAGCACAGAAGCGGCTATCGAACATGGCAGAGCTGGAGAAGGAGGTGGTCCGGCTGCGCGCCGCCGAGCGCGGGCTGCGCGACGCGGCGAGCGGCAAGCTGCTGCTGGAGGAGCAGGCGCACGCGCTCTCCGCCCGCCTCGCGCAGCTGCAGCCCGCGCAGCACGAGCTGCACCGCGCCCAGGTGAGTGCTGGAGGAGCAGGCGCACGCGCTCTCCGCCCGCCTCGCGCAGCTGCAGCCCGCGCAGCACGAGCTGCACCGCGCCCAGGTGAGTGCTGTACGCGGTGATGTTAACATCGATGTTTTGTTTCCTAAAATCGGTGATCATCGAACAGCACGATTCGCCATCGAAATTGTTGCGTTTCCTTTCAATTTTTCGTTTGTATAAAAAAAGACGAAGGTAGCGGGGATGATGCGCACGATTTAGACAACACCCTTTTAATGAAAACAATTTCACTGTTGATTGAGAAGAATAATATTTCCAGGTCAAGATAGGCGAGCTAGAGTCGTCCCTGGAAGCGTGGGAGTCCACCGGGCGGGCGCGCGGCGCGGGCTGCCCGGCCGCGCTGGGCGCCGCGCTGGACGCCGCGCTGGCCCGCGAGCTGGCCGCCGTCTCCGAGCGCACGCAGGCCTGCTCGCAGCTCGCCAGGCTCTCTGAGGTACTACAAAGGAACTAAAGCTTCTCTACCTTGATCTTCTAGATAGGAGAGCTAGAAGCGTGGGAGTCGACGGGGCGGGCTCGCGACTCGGACATCTTGCTAGACTCTTCTGACCAATATGGCAGGGATGGCAAACCATTACGAATCTTAATCTACTTGCCTAGGTCTGAGGACCAATATCTAGACGAATCGATGTGCGATTTTTCTAAAGATATCTTTGTGCGTCGTGTAGATTGTTCACTATATACTTAATGCAATCCTTCCTTTCCGACACTGTTATAAATCATCGGAGCATGCGCAAACACTTTATCTATAAAAACAAAGTCAGAAAATTTTTAATGTTGTCCACAGGAATCGGCTACAATGAAGTACGAGAGAGACACTGCTGTCTCAAAATTGAACGACCTTCAAACTGTGCGCAAAAATCAAGAGAGTCTCATACACCGACTGCAGAAGAGGCTTCTACTAGTTACAAGAGAAAGAGATAGTTATAGGTACGTTTATTTACTCTATTTAAGTTTTAAGTGTTCCATAAATGCAAAGTTAACGCCATAACGGTCATATTAATACACTGACGTGGGCTGAAAAGTACTATTTTGCTGGACGAGTACATTTATAATTTATCTGACAATAATTGTAGATTAAATAAAATAGTGTGTAAAATGTTGAGGGTTTTCATGTTTAAACCCGAGCACAGCGAGAGTTTCAAGTGCAATGGCTTGCAACTTGAACAAGCGAGGATTATAACAGCACCCGAAGCGGAGTAACTTAACACCCACATTGTATACTTTACTTTTCATTCTATACGTGTACTAGTCGACCTCCAAACCGCACCAAATCCTTTGCAAAGCTTTTAAGATTTAAGTCTATATAGCGACAGACAGAATCAGAATCGGTATATGTGCTACATGAGAGTTTCCACCAACAGACAACAGCTGGACTGCTACGAGAAGGAGCTGACAGTGACATTGAGCGGCGAGAGCGGCGCGGGCGGCCAGGCCCTGCTGGCCGCGCGGGTCGAGCAGCTCGAGAGGTCGCTGCAGGGCTACCGGGAGCTGCTGGCTCAGACCGACCAGGAGGCGCACGCCAAGGGTGAGTGCTCTGCTCTGCTCTGTGACTGTGAAGTCACCCCTGCCCCGGATCTGAGACGATCTTAAAACTTTTTTTCAGTTTTCCATAAAAAAGTAGCTTATTCCTTATGATCTATATGTCTTTCTTTAATGATAATCACATTTCCAGTGGTGGAGAGCCTGCGCGCGGAGGTGTCCCGGCAGCGCGAGGCGGCGGAGGCGGCGCGGCGCGACGTCGGCAAGCTGCGCGCGCAGCGGGACCACCTGCACGCGCAGCTGGAGCGGCTCGGCGCGCCCGCCGCCAGGGTCAGTCACTCTCACTGGTCTAATGTTGCACGTTGTCAGTGACGTCGGCAAGCTGCGCGCGCAGCGGGACCACCTGCACGCGCAGCTGGAGCGGCTCGGCGCGCCCGCCGCCAGGGTCAGTCACTCTCACTGGTCTAATGTTGCACGTTGTCAGTGACGTCGGCAAGCTGCGCGCGCAGCGGGACCACCTGCACGCGCAGCTGGAGCGGCTCGGCGCGCCCGCCGCCAGGGTCAGTCACTCTCACTGGTCTAATGTTGCACGTTGTCAGTGACGTCGGCAAGCTGCGCGCGCAGCGGGACCACCTGCACGCGCAGCTGGAGCGGCTCGGCGCGCCCGCCGCCAGGGTCAGTCACTCTCACTGGTCTAATGTTGCACGTTGTCAGTGACGTCGGCAAGCTGCGCGCGCAGCGGGACCACCTGCACGCGCAGCTGGAGCGGCTCGGCGCGCCCGCCGCCAGGGTCAGTCACTCTCACTGGTCTAATGTTGCACGTTGTCAGTGACGTCGGCAAGCTGCGCGCGCAGCGGGACCACCTGCACGCGCAGCTGGAGCGGCTCGGCGCGCCCGCCGCCAGGGTCAGTCACTCTCACTGGTCTAATGTTGCACGTTGTCAGTGACGTCGGCAAGCTGCGCGCGCAGCGGGACCGCCTGCACGCGCAGCTGGAGCGGCTCGGCGCGCCCGCCGCCAGGGTCAGTCACTCTCACTGGTCTAATGTTGCACGTTGTCAGTGACGTCGGCAAGCTGCGCGCGCAGCGGGACCGCCTGCACGCGCAGCTGGAGCGGCTCGGCGCGCCCGCCGCCAGGGTCAGTCTTTCCTCAATACAGAATATCAAACCGGCTATGATTTTTTCCCGCGCACACGCAAAAAATTGTGACAGCGCCTAGCGGCAACTGCTTTAAAAGTAGTCTGAAGCGATAGCAGACGGTTTTTCTTATTTCGGTATCGATATGACAAATTTCACTTTTCAACTGTTAAACTAACAGTCGATCTCAGATCTTGTTTCAAAATGGCGGTGTGAGAGAATAGCCTGCAAAAGCGCCTGAAACAAATACTATAGCAAACTGTTAATGCGATTATATAATAACCTTTAGGTGGTTTTCTCGTATTTTAGCTAAAAATGGCATTCCAGTTGTTTATATTGTTAATCTTAAAATCTAAGCTGGATTTTATTAAGGATAAAAACCACAAAAAAAACTGTTCTACGAAAATAGCATTCGGCGTGGAAAAAAGTGTCGCCCCCGGGTGGGCTCGAACCACCAACCTTTCGGTTAACAGCCGAACGCGCTAGCCATTGCGCCACGGAGGCTCTGTAAATGTATTTTAATTATTGAAAATTAATTGCAATATTACAAACAAAGATGGATTGGCTCTGCAAATAAAATGCACTTGTGAACATTTGTTTTTGTTTATTAATTTTTATAGACTATTCTATAGCCTCCGTGGCGCAATGGCTAGCGCGTTCGGCTGTTAACCGAAAGGTTGGTGGTTCGAGCCCACCCGGGGGCGACACTTTTTGCTTCTTTTCCTAGTTTTTAAAATTAACATAGTTAATGCCTATAATATTGTATTGCACATCATCTGTTTTTTGCTGGGGATTAGCAATATTGGGGATTTCTTGATAAAGCCATGACTGAGATGCGCATGTCTTACAATTACTAAATTTTTTTTGATAATAGGTTTGAAAAGCTATTTATTATGTCTGTGATAATGATTTTATATCAGACAAATTGTGCTACTATTTATATTCTAGCGATGTGAACCAGGTTCCATGTAGGTACAGTTAACGCATGCTAAAATTTGAATAGAATCCTAAATTATAAATGGTCAAAAAGTAACGCCCCCGGGTGGGCTCGAACCACCAACCTTTCGGTTAACAGCCGAACGCGCTAGCCATTGCGCCACGGAGGCTATGAAATCGCCAATTAAAATTTATAAACAAAAACAAATGTGCACAAGTGCATTTTATTTGCGGAGCCTGCCATTTAATGCATTCTTTGTTTTAATATTGCAATTGGTTTACAATAATTAAAATAGTATAACAGAGCCTCCGTGGCGCAATGGCTAGCGCGTTCGGCTGTTAACCGAAAGGTTGGTGGTTCGAGCCCACCCGGGGGCGACACTTTTCATCTATGTGATGTTTAAGCCATTGATATAGAAGTATTAGCATTACTTAGTTTTTTATTATATTATTATTATTATTATTATTAGCCTATATTGTCCCACTGCTGGGCAAAGGCCTCCCTCCCCCTCTTCCACTCCTCTCGCTCTTGCGCGGTCTGCCACCAGTTCTTATCCAGCGCACCCAGCTCGTCGCTCCACCTCTTTTTCGGGCGACCACGGCGCCTCTTCGCGTCTCTTGGTACCCATTCTGTGGCTATTTTGGGCCATCTGTTCGGCTGCATCTGTGCGACGTGACCGGCCCAATCCCATTTTAACTGGGCAGCTTTCTGAGCTACATCTAATATTTTAGTCTTGGAGCGCAGCTCAGTGTTTCGGACGCGGTCAATCAACCGGACCCCGAGAATGCTGCGCTCCATGTTTCTTTGGCAAACCCCGAGTTTGGACTTTTGCATGTCAGTCAAGGACCAAGTTTGAGCTCCGTAGGTAAGGATGGGGAGAATGCACATGTCCATGAGCTTTCGTTTTAAAGAAAGGGGAAGGTCCCCCTTCATTAGCTCCTTCATCGACCAATAGCTCTTCCAGGCATTGTCCATGCGTCTTTCGACTTCTTTGTCTTGTCGTGCCTGGAAAGAGACTATTTGGCCGAGGTAGATGTATTCTTGGACATATGCGATCCTCACTCCATCCACGTCCACTGTATGCTCTGTATGATTTGTCATAACCTTGGTATTCGACATATTCATGCTTAGTCCCACCTCGAGGCTTGCATTGCTAAGCTGTTGTAGCATAGATTGTAGCTCAGATGCTGAATCGGAAAACAGAACAATGTCATCGGCGAAGCGGAGTTATTACTTAGTTTATTACAGAATTTTAACCTTTTAACCGCCAAGCACTTGATATGAAGTAGTCACAAAGTTCTCCCACCACGCCAAGCACTTCTCTGGAAGTAGCTTACATTTTTACATTTTATGACCCAACTATATGATCTCAAGAGAAAAATCCAATTGGATACTGTTCTTGAAGCTTCTATGAAGTAATTCATGTTAACAGATTTTGTGAAAAGTTAATTAACTTAGAATAATAAGACGATAAACTTTAAGAAACTTTCAAATGAAAAATAGTGTGCTCTCCCACGCCAAGTACTTTACTGGAAGTGGTCTAGTGTTGTGACATTACTCGGAATTTTCGATGATTCCAAACAAATATATTTTTTAAATTATTATAACTATACACTTTTTCAACCATCTCATAACGTGTACGCATAGTGCGGACTGGAATAATATAATGTCTATTAGAATTTACTATTGATTCCTTTATTGTACACATTACAAATCCTCGCCTTTGAAAATGTCGACAACAATTAATAAGGTAGGCGGGCGGCTCTAGCGAAGCAACCCGTTCATCAGTTGTTTGATATATCCCGTACGCCAAGCACTTGAGGTGAAGTGCTGCTGTGACGTCACATACGCAAGACAAGTTTTTTAGTGCTGTGCTAAAGAGTGGACATTTTGGTACATTGTGTCTAGACTGTTGGTACGCTCAGCGTAAAAAATAGTGAAAGTACATCTACAGATGAATTGCGCTGCGCATTTTCCAATGGTTCTAATTAGAAACTAATAAAATATTGTTGAATTGAATTAAGTCAGTTTGGATTTGGTCGTAAAAGTACCTACTTACCTACTAATACTACGTTTACTTCGAAACATGTACACTTAGATCTACAAATGGTCATCACAGATTTTTTACAAACATCCATACATAGCTGGGTAAACGCTTTAATAGACACCATAGAATTGAATATTATACTATAGAACAAAATCACGTCTTTTAAAAAAGCTTTCAACATTTTAAACGGTATTCACAAAGTAATAGGAAATACCCAGCAAAACTAAAAAATAAAATATTGGCAATTAATTCCATAAATGGGTTTGATTTGTTTGCTAAAGCTTTAGGTAGCAGTGCTCTGAGACAAATAGATGTCGCATTATGTTGTCTTTGTGTGTAAGGTATGTTGGATAGGCACCCCGCCTATGCGTTTATGCTAAAACAAAAGCGTCGATTCCAGGTAAGAATACTCTGCAAAAAACCCTTTACAAAAATGAGATTTATGACTTTGTTTACCTTAAAAATTATTCTTTCCCACGGCTTCTACTACTGGAATACAGATTTGCAGAGAACTATTGGGACCTTACCTCATAAGTTGTTTTTTTTTGAAATAGTTAAAAGTTCATTAAAAAAACTCTACAACATATATTTGTTTACGTATGTAAATTGAGATACTTAAGAAAATTCCTGATGAAAATTAAAAAATCTCTTTGATGAAGTGTAAGGTTGTAAAAAGAGACTTTATAGTATTTTACAATTATTTGTAATTTTTAATTTAAATGTTATTTATGTCCTCAAAATTAAAACAACCTTTGATTTTACATAGTTCTTTATAATGAATGAATGAATGAATGAATGATATCTTTATTGCACAAAAAACACAAAAACAAGAACATTATTAGTACAGTAAGTTGACAAAAGGCGACCTTATCGCTTTAAGCGATTTCTTCCAGGTAACCTGTTTTTTTTTTTATACATAAGGAAAAAGAAGATAATGACGTTTTGGATACGATGTTATCTATGATTGATTTATGGCAATGGTCGAGGGACGAACAGCTACAAACATAAATTATATTAATTTTTAGATTTTAAATTTATAGAAAGTATAGTTTTAGTTTTGTACATATTTGTATTTGAGGACGAAAGAGAATGATTAAAAAAAAAAAATTGCCAAAAGTATAGGTACTATATATTTTTTTATCCAGAATTAATTACGTATTTATACAAAAATAGAAAGAACGCGCGTGCGGTCGGTGCGAAGCCTAGATCTCTCTGGAGGGGCACGATAAGGACCGATGCGCTCGCGACACTATAGGCTCCGTCCGCCCCATTTATATTGTCTTCATAATGTAAGGTAAGGCGTAAGGCCCCTGCAAACGCAAAAGCGGAGCATTTTTTAATGGTGGCGAAAACACCAAGGGAACATTATTTTGTTGTTACGAGTGTTAGACAAATTTACCCAACAACTTCCATGTCCCAATACAACTCAATTTTATAAAGCTTGACAGCTATTGGTTTTTTCAAATTATAAGCTTTATAACACTAATACTATACGTTTATAACTAACAACTATAGCTTTTGGAGTATAAATTGAGGTGTGTTTCCATGCCCATTGTCCAGGTATGATTCAATGAAATATCCCGCCACGCTCATGACAAAAATGGTGCCTTAAACTGTAACGAGAAATGCATCACATGACATGTGACTCATGAACTTAAAATTATTAAGTTACTTGAGTGAGATTATTTTGATTGGTACATAAATGGTTTTATTATAAAAACTTTTTATCAAAAAATTAAACCGCCGAAAAAACTGAAAAGCATTAAATAATTGGGAAACATTTTCTATTCGGACTTAATTTACTCACTTCTTAAAGTAATTTTGGTTAACCAAGAAATTTTAAGTCGGTGCCACACCACACAAGCAAATTCCTTAACTACCTATAGCGCGATGCGCGGCGGCACACGTTTTTCGGTTATTTCTTTGAATTTCAGGTAATTTAGTGATCGTTATTCGTTGATTCTGTGGCACCGACTCAAAATTTCTTGGTTAACCAAAATTACTTTAAGAAGTGAGTAAATTAAGTCCGAATAGAAAATGTTTCCCAATTATTTAATGCTTTTCAGTTTTTTCGGCGGTTTAATTTTTTGATAAAAAGTTTTTATTTTTTGCTTTTCAGTTTTTTTTGGGCTAATTTTTTTGACCCCAGCCAATCACCCTCCACAGGGTGGTCGCACCCCACAAGGTGGCCACACAACCTGGTGAAGGTTTAGGGACTAACAGAATGAGGTTCGATCACGACCGGTCGGTGAGGCGATTTTTGAGGGAGGCCTATGTCCAGCAGTGGACGTCTATCGGCTGAGATTATGATTATAAACATTCATATAAAAAAGACTCATAATTATACCTAGCAGTTATAATGTAAATCACAACACGGCAATACAATCTGTGAGTGAATAACAATAAAGTCACCCCTATTTTTCCACCCTTAGGGTTGGAATTTTATTTTCAAATTTTTATGGGACCAACTTCAAGGTATACCCTGTCGATTAATCGAAAAAAAAATATACGCGACGAATTGAGAACCTCCTCCTTTTTGTTTTTTCGTCGGTTAAAAAACTAGTCCACCCGGCGAACTTCGCACCGCCTAACCTATATCTATCTTGTGCACGTATTAAACTTATAAACCTTCCTCTTGAATCACCTTATCTATTTAAAAAAAAACCGCATCGAAATCCGTTGCATAATTTTAAAGATTTAAATACGATTAAATAAAAGATAAAAAAATATAGTACAAAAAAACTATCGACTTTGTGATTAACAACCCTTTAACGAGATCGAACTTCGCAGTTTTTGTGTCTCTCCAGCGCCGAGTACTTGATATGAAGTAGTTAGTGACGTGCCACCGCTTTAGTTTGTTATATAATTCAGTTGAAAGTAATCAGACAAAACTCCTTAAAAGCAAATTCTAATTGGGTTCTAGCATTACAAAAGTTAAAAAAACGGGAAAATGTTTAGCTTTTCGTATATTAATCACTCCATTGTTTATTTATCTCACATAAAAATTTTGGTTGATTTTGTGTGTCGATTGAATTTTGCAATCACTAATGTTTTTGAAGGTAAAATGCCTTGGCGTGGGGGAGCAACCTTCGTTTATTTCCAGTGGCGCCGAAAAGGTTAAGCAAAGTCTAAAAAGTATCGCCCCCGGGTGGGCTCGAACCACCAACCTTTCGGTTAACAGCCGAACGCGCTAGCCATTGCGCCACGGAGGCTATGTATGTGACTCTTTAAATCTAAAAGTTCAATTAAAATAATGTTAATAGAAATGCAGGTACAGGCTGTGCAAATACAATTCAATTATTTAGTAATCATTTGTTATTATTAATTAATTTTTATAGCCTCCGTGGCGCAATGGCTAGCGCGTTCGGCTGTTAACCGAAAGGTTGGTGGTTCGAGCCCACCCGGGGGCGTTATTTTTTTGATAATGAATTATATTTCTTACATAAGTAAATATATCTAGTTAAATAGTATACAGTAATGTGTGTAATTACACAAAGAAATGATTCGCAATGCGATGTGTTCTCATTTACGCTCCCGTAGGACTATGTCCAATAATATTTTAGGTTTTAGGTGCCCTTTTTTTTAAGCGGGGAAACTCCTGACGAGTACCCTGCAGCCCCGGGGGGAGCCGCAGGGTTATGTGGGGTTCGCACCCACTAAAACCCCGCCGGTGTCCTCCTCTGCTGTTAGCAAGGGGGTCACGGGAGATCTTTGACTGCTCCGTGGCTCAGTTGGCAGTGATGTGGACTGAGTAAGCGTGTGCACCCGGGTTCGATTCCCGGGCGGGGCGAATATTGATATGATGAATATCGATGTTTGTTTCCGGTCTGGGTGTGATGTTCGTCTCTGTGTGTGTTTCGGGCACCCTAGATACAGGTTCTTCCTAGTTAGGGGCTCTGAGTGTGATGTGTTATTATTATTATCTTTCGATCGTTATGTTCAACTCCGCGACCCCCTCCAGCATCGGCTGTGAAGCCTCTTCGCGGGCGACAGGTGGTGATAGTCCCCCCTGAGCGCGGACAGCCGAAGCTGACCGTGGGCAGGGCATTCCCGGCATCTACTAGCGCAGGGTTTCTAATCAGCCGAGCCATCAATCTCCACGTGGGCGCGCTATTGGGGAGCTTACAAGTCCCGCACTCGACCTCCTCGCCGTGCCTCTCACATACTCTCTTCCTCTCTTCCCCCCTTGAGCAGGGCTTGTTAGCCCCACTCTCCAGCTCGACTCTCCACTATGCTCTCTGATAGAGCAGAGAGCATGTGGAGCACCACTCCCGCCAGATTATTAGCCACCGGGCGATCACACTCAACAGGAAACAAAAAGTGTGATCGCCCGCTGTTGCCCGGGGTGCACCACGTGGAGGTTATCTGACTAGCACCCCGGTTGTAGGTGCCCTGTCAGGTGGTCTATGAATTTACCAAAAAACGAATTAAATAGTAATATGGTCACAGGTACTGCACCTGTCCGACAACCCGGCCGCCGCCGCGCAGAAGCAAGCGCTAGCCGACTATGAAGCTGCCCAAGAAGAGGTAAGCTTTGCATGCTTGGTAACCTGAGTCCACCTAGTCATTTTGTACTGAAATCAAAAGATTTTACTTCGTTTGGTAAAGCTGTACCGACCGGTATCACATGCCTACTAAAGATTTTAGCAGATATGTATAATGTGGAAACTTACTAATTTTTTCCCTCTATTATGAATAAAAGCAGTAATAATGTTAACAATATTTCTTTTTTTTTGTAATTTAATAAGCTTAAGCTAGATACTTCAAATTTTGTAGGTACAGGTTGGTTCTTACAATAAGTATTAAAAAATATCTATTCAGGTGACAATACCTTACTATTAACAACAACTCGAGGAATATAATTCTCAAAAAAAAAACTGCTGTCCCAGTCAACATTGTTACTAGTTAAAAATTTTGTGAATATTACAGTACCTAACAAAAACTTTCCAAAGTAACCTACATAATTACCTAAAAATAAAACTTAATATGAAGTTTACAGCTGATAATGAAGTTGTTTTTTAGATAAAAAAGTTGAAAGCAGCTCTCCGCGAGGGCGGCGGCGGGGCGCGCGCCGGCGCCGACGAGGCGGCCGCGCTGCAGCAGCAGCTCGAGAACAGCAAGATTAAACTAAAACGGTAATTATAGCCCGGGACACGAAAGTTGAACTATGACCTTGAATGCACAGAGAAACAAAAAATAGTGATACGAGCGGGAGACGAGTTCTCGGACCACGGACTTTGGTTCAACTTACGTGCCTGGGTCTATACGTTGTTGGCTTTGCCGATGGTTCTGATAAGCGGCATGCCGCGGCAGGTTGCATTCTGGGTCGCGTGGCATAACAGTTGTCTGTCTACAGTGTTCTGCTATACGGGCTGGTCTGTCCTTCTGTTAACTGTTGGTTTAACATTTGTTTGCCTGGAATCGCATTGGGAGCGCCCCTGAGCCTACTATGTAAAATACTGAGAACTTACTCTTTTCCGAAGTCGGCATAGGTACTTAAACCTTCTCCTAAATGTAACGAATACTCTTCTGAAAACCGTTTTTGAAGTCGCTTAATAAACCGGCATGCGATCAACATCGTGTCACGTGTGTCACCGAACTCGTAAATCTCCATCCGCTCCGTATCAGACCTTACCTGTACTACTAATTGTGGGTGTCAGGATGAAGGAGGAGTTCGCGGCGTCGGCGCAGGAGTACCGCGACGTGTGCTACATGCTGCTCGGCTACAAGCTGGACCGCACCGGGCACAAGACCTACAGGTGAGCCTCTCGACACTCCTTCATCATCATCTTCTTCTTAGACTTTAAAGAAATACGTCCACTACTTGATTTAGGAAAGGCCTATGTCTAGCAATGGACGTCTCGCCACAGTAATCAGCCAGCAGCCAGGATAATGGTCACAGAAACAAATTCGACGTTGGGTCCATATATTTTTTGTCAAAGACGTTGACAGTTTACAGATCATCATCATCATCATCTCAGTCGAAATACGTCCAACAGCTAGACAAAGTTTCCTTCACAAATCACTATAAAAAAAATAAAATAAATAAAATAAAATAAAAATTATTTATTTCAGTTCAGACCATATCCTTATGTTACATTTTAGTTTGAGCTTATCATAGGCAGAGATTAAATTTAGTTTACAAATTAAAGTTAAATTCTACATTAAAAAATTGGTGCTTAGTACTAGGTAGTAGGTATACATTCAATATCACAGCATGACATATTTACAGACTGCTTTCTGTCCTTGCGACCAGTGCTTATTAAAAAAATTGTGAGGGCGGTCGGCTATGACTTTAAGGATGCTATTGGAGGCCGCATCAAGCCTCCGCCATGTAGCCAGGCATCGCTTGCGGAGCACAGCTGGAAAGCCGTCAACATGTGCATCCGCAAACATGCCCGACGCACTGCAGAACCTCGGCAGCCCCAAGAGCATCCTGAAAGCATTGTTAAATTGTACTCGCAAAGCATTCAAGGTTGATAATCTATAGCATGTCCACAAACTGCAGGTATATAAGGAAGTACAGTACGCCTGGAAAAGTGTAATCTTAACTTGTGCAGTACATTTTCGAAACCTATGGACTATCATGTTAGCCCTTATTGCTAAAGCCCTGCGCTCTCTTTCAATATCGGCGTCATCCTTCAAATCATCTGTAATAATGTGCCCTAGATACTTGAAAGAAAAAACTCTAACCAGGGGCACACTATTCAACCTTACCTCAGGTATACAAGAAGGACATTTAAGGCCAGACTTAAAAACCATTATCTCTGATTTGATGGTGTTGTATTTTAGACCATGTTTCTTAGCGTAATCCTCACATATGAGTAGCAATTTTCGAAGACCGTTGATTGATGGGCTCAGCAGCACCATGTCATCGGCATAACTTATATTATTTACACAGAGCCCATCAACATGGCAGCCTACATGAGTACTGCTAAGCTCCTCAATAAGGTCGTTTACATACAAATTAAAAAGTGTTGTAGAGCTAACCTCCCCCTGCCTTACCCCACATCTCAACTTATAGTTTTCAGACATTACATTGTTCCATTTCACCATATTTGATTGATTTTCATACCAATATCTAAGAATATTCAAAAGATTATGAGGAAAGTTACATTTTTCCAACTTATTCCATAACAAATCATATTGCACAAGATCAAAAGCCTTTGATAAATCTAAGTAACATGCATAAACAGGTGTTTTTCTAGATGTATAGTATTTTACAGTATGTTTTAAGCTGATAATTGCACTTTCCGTAGAGAGGCCCTGTCGAAAGCCAAACTGTGAGTCATGTACCTTAACATAGTTATTCAATTCGTTATTTATAATGTTATCAAAAATCCTGGCAGTTATAGTAGCAAGAGAAATAGGTCTATAGTTGTTTTTAGAAGAGATATCACCAGTTTTATTTTTAACAACAGGCACAACAATAGTTTTTATTAAGTCTGGAGGGACATAGGAGTAACCAATACACAGATTAAAAAACATAGCGAGCAATCTAGGTAGGTGAGGACCTGCATGCAGTAGGTGCTCGATACTAAGGCCATCATGGCCTGGTGACTTCCCCCTCTTCATTCCACTAATAATCTTGGCAATTTGCTTAGCAGAATAGAAGGATCTGGGTTCACCAGGACACCCAGCCCCAATCTCCAGCACCCGATCCGCACTAGGCTCAGGATTAACAGCAAAATGGTTTTTAAATAAATTTGCTATATCACCCGAACAGGTAACTCCATCAACACTCACAGGGAGGCCCAGGCGAGGGTTCAGTTTATTAGTATTTTTCCAAAATGCCCTAAAGTCTTGTTTATTGTGGTGTGAGGCTAGTATCTCCATTTTGATCTGGTCTTGATTTTGCTGGCACCATTTGAGTTTAGACTTAAAAGCTTTACGGCTATCACACATGTCAGTATAGACGACACCACTGCGAGGCCTTCCCTGCTCTAACCATACTTTAAACCTCAGTCGCGCCTCCCTATGAGCATCCCTTACATGCCTATTCCAGCCCATGAGTTGTTTTGGCTTTAAACATTTCTTTGAAAAAAAAAAAAAAAAAAAAAAAAAAAAAAAACTATATGGACCAGTCTTTTGCGACCATAATCCAGGATGTCGTTTGACCACCTTATAAGGGGTCTGCCTACTCTATCTTATTTATAAACCATTGATATGTGGGAGATGTTATTTAAAAACAAATAATCTAGAATTGTTAAGCGGATTTGGACTTTGACAGACGGACGGACATATTAGTCATATTAAATAAATCTCTCTACTAAAAAAGACCGCATCAAAATCCGTTGCATAATTTTAAAGATTGAAGCATACATAGGGACAGATGCGGGAAGCGACTATGTGTTATAGTAAGTATGTATTGCCGTCCGTGCTTCGGAAGGCACGTTAAGCCGTTGGTCCTGGCCGCAGGTTGTGGTCGTTATAACCGCGGCGACAAGCTGGCCCCTTGTCACGTTGGTAATAAAGCATAAAAATCGGAAACGTGGGTCCGGCTCTTGAGCTGGTACCTCTGCCTAACCCTTCGGGGAATAAAAGGCGTGATATTATTATGTTATGTTAAGTATGTATGACGAACAGAGTGTCGAGCATGTACGCGGAGTCGGCGGACGAGTACCTGGTGTTCTCGCTGTGCGCGGACGGCGTCGAGCTGGTGCAGACGCAGTACGCGGCGGCGCTGGCCGAGCTGGCGGCGCTGCACCTGCACCAGCACCGCTCCATCCCGCTCTTCCTGTCCGCGCTCACGGCCGAGCTCTTCACTCGCACCACCATGCAGGTTCTTTACTTTTTTATTTTTTACTAGCTGTCCCGGCGAACTTCGTATCGCGCCTTACAATTTGTATAGGAAAAATAAATTGTTACTTTTCCTAACTACCTATCAATTTTTCCATATTTTCTCACCTTGTAAACCTTCCCTGGACTACTGCGAACATTTTAAACCCAAAATCAGCTAAATTGGCCCAGTCATTCTCGAGTTTTAGCGAAACTAACGAACCACGATCTATTTTTATAAATATATAGTAGAAGTAGATAGAAATAGATAGTAGACTAGCTGACACGGTGAACTTCATACCGCCCTGCATTCTAAATTTTTGAGAATATTCTATAGCCTAGGTCACCCGGGGATAGTGCAGCTAGCTTCCCAACAGTAAAATAATTTTTCGAATAGGTTCAGTAGTCTCGGAGCCTATTCATTGCAAACAATGAACACACAATCCAATCTTTCCTCTTTATAATATAAGTATAGATTTATTTATTTACTACTTTTCTTTTTGGCTGTGTTATGTGTTTTTTTAATGTATAAGTATATTATGTATTGTTTTGCTGTAAATAAATAATTTCATTCTATCTTTTTTTTCAGGTAACCGCGCAGGAATCCTAGCCCACTGGGTACAGGCGAGTCGTTATAGGATAAGAACAACGTAGTGAGTAGTGTCAAGTCACCCAACTGAATCCGATACCAACAAGTCAAAATTATACTCGATAATATGAAAATTTGCAATGATGTTACTCGCGATGCAACTTTGCAGTACTCTGAACGTTTAAATATTCCACAGCATTGGGTGGTGAATGAATTTTTTTTAACATTATTCTCTGATAAATTCTACATACATATGTTGTTGACAAATCAAGCTCCAATCCGCTCAGTGCAACGCGCCATACTGCTATATAGTGTATTAAATAATAATTATAATTGACTTATGAATAGTGTAGTAGATCTCTAGTTAACTTTTATTACATAAAGGTTGTATATAAGTTTCCTAGCGGTTAAGAATAGCATCTGTTTTGTTAATATATTAAATACTACGAATAACATGAGGGCGAATGTATTGTAATGTAACCGCATCGCATTGCTAATTCTTGTTTTTATGATTTCCGCTTTATCAAAGCGGCAATAACAGTTCTTTATATCCCTAAAAACAGCAGTAATATTTTACGAAAACGTTAGAAATGCAATTACAATGATATCACAATTGCTTACTGGGATTCGTCACTTGCTGTTCGTAAATCTTTTCATTATCTGCAGATTTAACTGTGTACATCTTTAAGTTCGTGGTAGATTAGTTATGATGACACAATTAACATTCCCATTAATTATTTCCGGGCAATTTTGATCGCTATATATAGAAATAAGAATGTTGCGTGTATCTATTTTATCGTATAAATATTTAATGTACCTATTAAATTTAAGTTCAAAATTGTTTATACATTTCTACGGTAGGTTAATGGACATAATAAAAAGTGAAGACATATAATATAGTTTTCTTTTGTTTTGTAAAAGAACTAAATTTTTGCGTGTTTTGCGGTTAGAGACATGCGACTTAAATAAAAAACAGTAATAATTGTCAAATGTTTATGGAGATAAAGAAAAGGTATTCAACAATGATAATATATTACAACATTATATCCATATCTAGGTCAAATGTAAAAAGTAAAGCCTAATTTATTTATGGATGGGAATAATTATTGGCATAATATCTTTATTTTAGTTAAAAATGGCGTAGTTTTTAGTAACAAGAAATACTCAGTTAAAATAATTATATAAATAAGTACCAAAATAAATTTCCTAAATTATGACAGAAAATATAAACGGGAAATAAGTTTTGAGACACAAAATGTTTAAAGCTAAGTAAGTAGACAGAGTTTGTATATAAGAGACTATCTCGGGAATAATTTAAAAGTAACAATAATTACTTTCTAACTACAATCTATACAATAAAGATCACTAATTTTCAGTGTAAAAAGTTTCGAAAATAAGAATATTTTAATAAATCCTAAGCAATCATAATACTGTTAACGTATAACTCTCTATAAAACGTCCACATAACAGTTCAATGATTTCAGAAACAATTGAATGACTCAATATCACCATTTAAAACATAAATTATAAAAAATAACCACACATACAAACATTTCATTATCATTCTCAATAAAACATATTGCACTAAACTCCATAATGATAACTAAACAATAAATATTGCATTAAGCGTCAGTATCGGTCCGCGGGGCGGCTTCTACACTAAACTTAACACTATCTATCTAGCTGGGTATGCAGTCTGTACCACGTCGTCAGTCTGTCTGTGAAGCGGGCACGTCATAGCTTGTCACAAGCACGTCGCAAGCACGTCGTGAGCTCGTCACGATCACGTCACGAGCACGTCACAAGCACGTCATAAGAACGTCACGAGTTGGTACCCTATGTCGCGAGCACTTCACGAGCACGTCGCGAGTACTATATGAGAACGTCACGAGCACGTCGCGAGCACTTCATGCTCCATGAGCACGTCACGGGCCTGTTCCCTGTTTCTTCCGAGGCGCGATTTTAACAAAAGAAAAGCTAAATACTTCAAAGTAATAAAAAAATGAAATGTAAAATATTAGATTCACATACATACAGACATTTAAATTTTACAGGAAGTTACAAATATCATGATTAATAACAAGGTGAATATTAATTTTTTCCTAGATATACATAATTATGTAATTAAGTACCTACTTTCCAAATATTGTGCTAACTAACAGTCCTATAATATTTTGACTAAGTAAGTACAGTTTGGTGCTCAATTTTCTTTTAGACATTAAGTGTTAATTATTTAAATCTATAGAATTATTTATCTACAAAAAGTTTCAAACATTTAGTTTATGATTGTCGCACACACAACTTTACGACAGTACTCTGATTTTGTTTTATTCAAAAATAATTAATTCATTGACAGATTTTTTTAATTACAGATGTCGAAATGTTATATGTGCGACACTCTTAAGTCTAACATAAAATTATATTGAGTAACGTGGCACTAGTTGACTCGACAAAGCGCTGCCGCACTCCAGATCACCTCGCCCGAGACTCGGCAACTACCGAATTCAGTCTTATCTATAAATTTAGTAAGTAAACTAATAATACTTGTGCCGTATGAGTAACTCATTTAACGATTCATGTATGAGAGTATTCTTTTTGTTTGAAAATAGGCTCAAGACTCTAAAGAACGTACGGACTTAAATCGAACCGCCGCCGATTATTTACAACAAGGACATCACTCGAAGTCGAAGTTCTTCAGTGTCAAGCATGTTGTTTGGCGTCTTCGATGCATAGTCTTCTACGACCAGAATAATAATCAAAGAGTCGAGTCTACGTCTCATTTTACTTGAGATCCTCGAGGGCTGCTACACCACGTCCATGTCATCCAAACTGTGTTCACCAGTCACACTATTGTCCGTTATGTTCTTGCTACCTGAAATAAATATAAAATGTTAGTTTAAGGTGGTAACTCTCGCTATGACGCGAAATTCAAATTTTTTCGTGTTTTTTATTTATTTTGGCGAAAGTATACATATTTTTAAAAGTTTCAATGAATTCGCGTATGTAAAAAACCATTTGCCACATTGTAATACAACGTTTTTAGAAGATAGACCTACTGATTCTGTGCCTAAGGACATAAAGGCCAAAAATCAAGTTAGGTCCTTAGACACAAAATTAGTAGGTCTGTCTTCGAAAAACGTTGTATTACAATGTGGCAAATGGTTTTTTACATACGCGAATTCATTAAAACTTTATTAAAAATGAATACTTTCGCCAGAATAATTAAAAAACGCGAAAAAATTTGAATTTCGCGCCATACCGTGACTTACCGCCTTAAGGAAATTGCTTAAAACATCCAGCTCAAACCAACACCAACTCTTACGGTAACCAGCACTTTAAGCCATGACCATCTTTACTGTAAAACTCTCTTTAAGTGATAAGGTACAGGGTAAACCTTGTTTTTTCGGTTCTCTAACAATTTTGGTTGACACCGTGGACACTGTACTTAGAAAGTAATCTACAAAACTGTACTCTCTCTATTACTTACCATAGAAATATATCAAAAGATGGTGGAAAAAAAATCCTAGCGTGTGCGGAATGGCACCGTAGCAATGCGTCACGACAAATAGGAGCCGCGGTCTTCGGTTTAGCGCGGGAAAAACGCACTCTATGAATAAGAAGCATACCTTTACAAGGTCCAGGATGTAAGGGGTCGAGCACACGGCCGGCGCTGCAGGCGGCGCGCTGCAGCCGGCACCAGGACGCGTAGGTGCGCGCGTCCGAGCCGCACAACTGTCTCCTCCCGCCTCCTCCCCCGCCGCCGCCGCCGCCGCCGCCGCCGGGCGAGCCGCACGCGCCGCACGACACACAGCGCGCGCCCGACGCGCCGCCCGACACGCAGCGCTGGCCCGCGCCGCAACGGATTGTAGAGCAGGTTGCGTTGGCTGACAAGCAAGGTGAATGGTATAGTCACATCCAAATCACACATAACATAACTCACACAATTCTCAGATGGGTTTCTATTAACTGTTATTGTTTGCTACAATGTGCTATTGGAATTTTTGTTATAAGTTTCTTTCTCTCTGGCCGTTGCACCATTTTCATCAAAAATTTTAAAAATAGATTTATTAATTTATTATTAATTTATTTATTTTTTAGAGTATTTAATTACCTATACAAGACCCTCTGTAAGCGAGTGGCAAAGCCTTCCCTCTCTCGCAAGCCGCGCGGCGCAGCGCACACGCGCCGGCGTAGGTCCGGCCGTCGACGGCGCACACGGGCGCGCCGGCCAGCGCACACGAGCCGCAGCGCACGCAGTGTGCGCCCAGCTCCGCGTCCAAAACGCAGCGCTTGTCCCCGCCGCAGCGCACGCCCTCGCAACTCCCAACTGTTGAACAAGTAAATACTTTCTTAGAGAGCGAGTTTTAACTCATGATAATCATTTCAGCCAATAAATCCCCCATAAATAAGCTTCCCCCATAAATCGCCAGAACGAAGTGTCTAGAGAGACCCTCATCCAGTGTACTCCCGAAGCCTTCACCAGGTCGTCTGAACTTGTGGGGCACAGCAGTGGGAGGTCTGCCTACTCTATGACTTTCAGTGTAGCGGTGTAAACCATAAGACGCAAAAACGAAAGCTAATGTGCAATGGTTAATTAGAGTACCCTACACTAGTTTTGTTTTAAAAGTTATCGTTAGTTAGACTTTGCAACGGCGCATTGCTATGTAGTAAAGTAGAGTTTTTTTTTTTTTTAATTATTTTAATTAATCCAGACCAACCGGTTTGATGCATCACATTGTGTGGCACGAGCAGGAAGATAAGATCTCGAGTAATCCGAGAAACCTAGACTAAATGACAAGCGACAAAATGACTAAGGCTAATTTAAACGATTGAAGCGATGTTATCATCACAAGACAAATTGGGCAATCAGATCTGCAACGGAATAATTGGCGTGATGAATGCGCAGCGCGGCGCGGAGCGGCGGCTCGCGGCTAGACGAGGAATCAGACAGCCTCGGAACCGGTGTGCCGTGCCGGTAGATAGCGGCGCGCCCGCCGCCAGTGACTTATATTAAGTATAGCACCTTTATACGTCTTTTAGTGATGCTGAGGCTATTCGACCTGTTTTATGCTTAGATTTAGTTGGCATCGTAAACTTTCCTTAAGGTGTCTACACACCAAAGCCGGCACGAAACCCGGCAGGGGGCTTTGTTGTGTGTAGTGTAGACAGAATCACAGAAAGAAAAGAAAACTATAGAAGTACAATAAGTCTAGTCAAATATAATGGTTTAAGGGTCCACACCACAGCACACGATGCGAAGGCTCTGTTGTGTAGCTTTCAGGATAATGATCTTAGAAATATTCGTTTGTGAAACTAAAAGTGGCCACATTAGACAACAAACGAATATGTCTCAGATAATTATCCTGAAAGCTACACAACAAAGCCTTACAAATACCAAGATTATCTAGTCCGTCCTTGACGCATATTTTTGATTTCGGCCATGGTTTATAGGATATTAATTATTTATCAAAGTGGCGCTAGTATCGTACACGCTCAACATTTATTTTATTTTATTGTAATGTATGTATCAGACAAATATTACAATCAAATAGGCATCATACCAGCTATCCCAACACTAGCTATTAGTAGTAGAATCAGACCAGACGAGACTGTGATCCCGGCGGGCACGCCGCGCTGCGCCGGTACTCGCCTATATCCGATTACTGCGAATTTATCACAGGAGGATCAGCGGCGGCCGCTGCGGGCGCACGCTGCCTGCCGCTTTGATGCGGAACAACTCGCAAAACTGCTTGAATTCGATCAATCAAAAGAAATCTTAAATTCCAGCCCAGCTCGGCAGATATGAATCCAACTTTGCTGTTTACTTTTGCCATATAGTAATGCCAAGTTTTGTGTTCTGTAAAGATGCCAAGTTTTCTGTTTTGTAAAAAAAAGATCCCGATGCCTGAACAGGCTCTACCAGTCACAGGTTTACAAGTAACTTGCTAGAGAGTTGTAACAAGAATTTGTAACGTTTATAGAGCAAATAAATTTTATAAGTACTTCTATATATATTTTTTTATTTATTTTATATAGGATTTTTTAGAGTACCAGCACATTCTATCCCTACTTATATAAATGTGAAAGTACTCTGTCTGTCTGTATGTTGAGCTTTCACGCTTAGATTCTGAAGCGATACGGATGCAAATTGGTAGAAGTTAGCTTAAAACTTTTCTCCAAAACAAACCCACTGGAACGGAAGTATGGGATCTTGCTTTTTGAAGGCAATTTGCGCTGGCGTAGCAGCGGGGCGCAAAAAATATACAAATTACCTGATTTTACTAATTATTATTATTGACTCCACTTCAGTGGAGTATTTTGCCAAAGTCAAGTTCACAAATTAGCTTAAAAGGGTGGGCTTGAGCCCGGCAACGTTGTACGGTTATTATTAGTTTATTGGATTATTGTTTTGCCCGCTAACAAAACACGTGGTTTCGGAACCAACGTTAAAACCATAATCGTTGATTTTACTAAAAAACTGTCCCGCAAGAACATTTGAGTGACAAGTTATTTGAATAAATTATTAATCAAAAATAATTAACTCACAAATATGAAATGCAAAATCGTACTAAGTTGTTGTACCCATAGGAAGGCCTATAAAGGTTTAGCTTCACGTTTTACGAGCGGTCACGCTTTTCATTATTATTCATACGCGTCTGGTCTGGCAGTCTGGAAGTCGTCTAGGACGGCGGGACACAACCTCCACGTTAATTATGCATTTAAAATTTAATGTAAAATAAACAGCAACATCAGCGTTACCTCACGTAAACGACCGCCCGTACGACCTACGATTCGTCCTTTTATGTAATGTCTCTATAATAAGTGTCATTACTCAAATGTTTAAAAACATATATCTTTGTCATTTGTAATTAGTGTTTGTTAAAAATTTAATAATTAACTTGGAAGTCGTACGTATCTCGAAACTTTAGTGCCGAATAGCGTTCGTTGCAACCCGTGCAACATGAACGGAGGTATAAAAGTACCTAGATACTTAAACATATTTCTTATTTTGGGTTTAAAAAAAAACAAATTACAACTAAGTACTTACTTAGTAATGGTAAGTATCTAATAGGTCCTAAGGTGAATAAATAATAAGTCGTTCATATGAAGACAACTGTACTTACAATAAGTAATTGCAACCGTAGGAAAATAAATTGCACCGCCCCGGGTCTGTCGTGATAGTGAAATTAACTCGATACGGGATGGATGATGTTGTTTTTTATACCTTACACGCATCTTGTCGTGATCGGTGTCTACGTTTTGCTAAACTATTACAACTAGGATTTTAAAAACGAGACACTCTTGAATTCAGTAGGAAAACTAGGAAAGTATAATATAATGTATAAAAACTTTGAAACAAACTTGCCTCTAAAATTTAAATACCTACCTACTACTATTACTTATCATGAAAACGACTAGTGTTTGCTCAGGTTGTATAGCTGAGTCTATCTGTTTTCCAGTTTATTGCACCTTCAAGTTTTCTTTACTTAGCTGTTGTTTATTGTAATACATGGTTCAGTATTCTGAAATAATTTACAAGCTCCGTTATGCAAGTCGGTTTTAAAGGTTGACGTTTACTTGGCTACTCCAAACTTACCGTAATTTTGGTTTAACTAAGTACGTAAGTAGTAACTAGTTTATAAAAATTAAAGGAATGCAAATGCAAATGATGTTCAACTAAGTATGCTTATTTGTCGTTATTTTCTGTGAAAATTGATTTCCTACGAGATGCTAGTTAGAGCAAATTTCGTTTCTAGCGCCAACCGCTGTAATGTTCACGCACCAGTTTGTATTTTTTTTGGCAAAACAAACTGTTCTGTGCACACCTAGAGGAATTTGTGGGTGGCAGGCAACTGGCAACTGCTCAATTATGTACCTTCAGACTTAAACACTGCTTTATGTTATTCTTAAATACATAGTACGATGGCAGAGGCGTGTGTTCACCCTTACATAAAGGTCCACAATGCCGCGGGTGCATGCATGTCAATGAGTGGTCGTGTGCGCGGCACTCGCCGCGTCGTCGTGCTGCTTTGTTCTCGCTCGTTGTTTTTGGTTCACTGAGGACATGGACCGGACCCGGCCTGTTCCATTGACTAGGCAATGTCGATATATTACTAATTTTGCTTAGCTAGGTTTTAAGACTTATAGAAACATATAGCAGGCCGTAGAAGGGTTTTTACATGAGATCGGAAGTTTACCCGCTACCTTCCAAGTCCAAGTATCATCATCGAGTGACGTCCACTGTTGGACTTCTCTACAAAAGTTAGCCACAAGATATATATCGTTGGAGGGTTGTCATAATAATCGCACGTTTGGCGCTTAGTAGATAAAATAATTTCTTAATGAAAAATTCTATTCTTATTATATTTAAAGATATACGCGAAGAGGCACCGTGGTCGCCCGAAAAAGAGATGGAGCGATGAGCTGAGAGCAGTAGACAAAAACTGGTGGCAGACCGCGCAAGAACGCGATGAGTGGAAGAAGGGGAGGGAGGCATTTGCCCAGCAGTGGGACAGTACAGGCTCGTAATAATAATAATATTATATTTAAAGAAAATAATGGGTGAATAACTAGAACTTATTAGTGAGTAAATTAAATTTAAAGTTAAACCTAAACTCGTATAGCATCTTAACGTATTACATATTATTATTAAGACCAAAATTCAATGTAGGTACTATGAACAGACAGGCAGACAAATTTATACTCACTAACACAGCTACTGATGAGGTCGTGGTAATGGTGAAAATTTCGCAATGTTATGGTGATGAGATTTAACGCTAGTGACGCGACGCAGGAAGCCCGAGAAATATGAAATTTGTATGTGAGGTGAGGACGCTCTTCAAATTTCATTGCATCGTATAGATAAGGGTGCAAGAAATATAAATAACAAAATTACACTATTATGTATTATTTACCTATACTTAAGTAACGATTCGATATTAAATATTTTTATAATGAAAAATAATTTAGGGCGTTGCAGCGGAGCCATCCCGAAGGCTTTCATTGAAATCTAAAGATAACATTGCAGAACAGCTTTCAATAGGCGATTCTTGCATAATGGTAGCGCTCAATAGGCCGATGTCTTGCCAGAATACGTTGGCTCGTAGATAAATAGTGAAACAATGAGATATTGAGAATTTCCTGATATTTAATCCAGTAAAATTTCAATGCACATGAAATTTGAGTCGTGCTCTAGGCCGGGAATTTCACTCCGTAGCAACGATCGAAACAACAATACTGACTTGAAAGTAGACTGGCTATAATAGGTACGTATTCAACGGATAACAAGGATTTTTTAATGTTTCCGGATGCAGCGATTTTCTTGATCAATTTAAATAAAGAATGTGCGCCTCATTGCGATCGCTCACTGATTGTTTTTACGATCATTTAGATAGGCACCAATATGTTTTTATTATGGCACGTACGTCGTAACACGTCGTGCTTTGGTCCACTTGATGAAATTAATAATAATTGCAGGCAAATGACTATGCGGGACTGCAGCAGTCGCCGAGAGAAAACTGCGATCTCGATGCCTCGCCAATCTCGCCTTATATTCTCTTGTGTCTAAATAAAGATGCATTATACTTATATACCTTAAAAAAATAGTATTTATCAGGTAAGTACTTAGAATAGCAAGGGTGGGTTATCTTTACCTGTGAGTGAGAGGTTCATTTTCACGGTCATGACAAATTTGATTGAAAAATACCATTTATCGTGATATCAATATATATAAAAATCTTCCGTTACTGACTGACTGATTGACTGACAGACAACGCAGAGCCGAAACTACTGGGGGTAGCGGGCTGAAATTTTGCCTGTAGGTTCCTTAGGGAGTGTAGGTGAGCAATAAGAAAGGATTTACCGAAATTCCCACGGGAACGGGAAAAAAACTGGATTTTTGTGTTTATGAGAAATCTGCGCGAGTGAAACCGCGGGGCAGCCTCTAGTTATTAGATATAAGTACAAACTAGGTTTAAACTGCACAAATATTTGTGGTTACATTTACTTAATTGTATCGTTTTACCATTACCACTCAGAAAATTATGTGGTTAAAATGTCAATACCTATCTTGTATGTTATTTACAGCCACTATGAAATTCCAAATCAAATTGCTATGAATGAAATGACTTGCAGTGTTGCAGCCAAGTTCAATTCTGCATTGAGCCGAAGTCATTATGCAAAAGACGATGAGTTAACGTATTCAAGTCTCACTGGTCAAGATTTCCTGGAAACTGATTGTGGAGTTACTTTGGAAATCTGGCTCATATGTACTTTCTTATTTTTTTAATTTACTGTTTATTTAAATAAACTACTACCTATATTATATGTTTTCTGTTTTTGTGTGTGTAATTATGCATTATTTTTTTTCACTAAATCTCACGTTCAGTTGAAATAACATTTTAAAATCTTTACCAATATTATAAAGAGGAAAGATTTGTTTGTTTGTTTGTTTGTAACGAATAGGCTCTGGAAATACTAAAACGATTTGGAAAATTCTTTCACTGGTAGGAAGCTACATTAACCCCGAGTGTCATAGGCTATATTAGATTTCCAAAAAAATTAGGGATCCTTACCTAAACTCAAATAATGTAACCCAAGGTGCAATATTTTTTCCGTTGTTTACATATTTTGACAGGTGGTTTGTTGTTGTTGTTTGTTTTTTATCAAGCCTATTCTGGGCAGGCAAAAGAACATAGTCTATAGAGCCAAGTCTTTTGTTGTATCTTATATTCTATGGCGTAACGAAGTAAGCCGGGAAAGCTCGTAAACTATAAATACTTAGTTCTTTATATGAAACTAGAGGCTGCCCCGCGGTTTTTCCCGCGCAGATTTCTCATAAACACAAAATTCCCGTTTTTTCCCGTTCCCGTGGGAATTTCGGGAAATCCCTTCTTAGTGCTCACCTACACTCCCTAAGGAACCTACATGAAAAATTTCAGCCCGCTACGACCAGTAGTTTCGGCTCTGCGTTGTCTGTCAGTCAGTCAGTCAGTCAGTCAGTAACGGAAGAGTTTTATATATATTGAAGAGAGAAAATGTTTTTTTATTAATGTGAAATAATAAAAAGTGAAAATTCAACCAGATAAATTTTAAATTTACTAATTTTAATAATGTAGAACTAAAATTTAGAACCCCATTAAGAGTTAACTTTAGTCTTTTTCTATGGAACAGGCAAAAAGTAGCTCAGACTTGTTATGTTTTTCAATTGCAAATGTAGTTCTAGTAGATACAATAAGTCGCGGGCGCAGTGAGCCGGGGCTTCAGGCTCGACTGCCTCCGTAATGGGCTGCAGACCACGTGCTGAGTAACAAGAGCTTTACACCATACACTTACAACTCTAAGAAGTTTTTGTTACATATTCATAGGTGGTACAATAGGTGGCCTATAATAGGCCACCGTAAACCCGGGCTGTGCCGGTAACATGTATCTTAACAGTGGAAAATATTTAAGTGATTACAAATCAAGCATAACGTACACGATAGTTAATAATAAAGTATTGACATACCTATTTATTGGATTCGCTATGGTGTTATTCATGCGTTATTCACAATTTCACACTAACATGACATGTAACGATTTAATGTAAACCACAAGACGACCTGAAGGCTGCGGGAGTTCACTGGATGATGGTCGTACAAACTCAGTAATTGTGACAATCTGTGGCGGAGTTTAGATAAACTTGGCTCGAGCGGAAGTGAGGTACCATTTTTTTTTTATGCATTTAAAGTAATGAATGGCGCTATAATAGGTCTGCTTTTTAATACCGTAACTGTAAGGCCAGGCCACAGGTCTCTAGCAAGTATGCCGATGTCGTGCAGGCTAATGTGCAATCGCCCATCAGGTTATTTATGGCTAGTTGTGTGGATGATGGATGTTAGCCGTCGCCGGCGCGTCGCCTGTACCGTTCGTAATGCAATGTAATTTAGATAAATTGATCTAACGCTGCACTTGCTTGACGATCGACTTCTCAACTGCTAGCTGTAAAACATTTGTAAGTGGTGGGAAATATCGTAAGAAACACAAAATTTTTTAGAAGAAGAGTTACGTTACCAGAAGTTTTTTTTTTTCTATAAATATTTATATATGTATGCTGTAAGTTTTCCTAACCAATAAAATAAAATAATACTAATATGTAATATATAATAATATGCTGTAAGTTTTCCTAACCAATAAAATAAAATAAAGTATTTTTCTACGATATTGTAAGTCATTTGCGGGGATGATGTATTGACGATGTATTGTATTGATGTATTGTCATGATGTATTAAATCTAGAAAATGTTATTCGGATTGTGTGGAACCACAAAATGTAGAACCTATGTAACAATAATAAGGTTAAGTAACTACTTAGCTGAGAAGAGAAAAACATAAGAGATAAAAAAAAAACATATGCATCTTAAAATACGACAGTATATTGTTACCTCGGCACGGCCCAGGATAATCCAACTGTAGATGCTTGGCTGGGCGGCGGCACGCTCGGCGCCTCATGCGGCAGAGCGAGCGGTACGTGCGTCCGTCGCTGCCGCAGACGGGCCCGGCGCGCCGGCAGGACGCGGAGCACACGCAGCGCGCGCGGCCGCCGCGGACCGCGCAGCGGCGCCCCGGCCCACATGCCATTCCTGCGCAAGATTCTGCTGACAAATAAATACATTGTTCAATCAAGCTGCTGCACAGTAGTTTTAAGAAGGACTCTCACCACGTAACCCTTATCGGAGTTCTGAAAACGAAGAACGATAAATAGAAAGCGATCGCTGAAATCGCTGCCTGGCAGTGTGGTGCCTGCACAGAATACCACCACCACCCCTTCTCCTCCCATTGGTGTCGTAAAAGGAAACTAAGGGAACTAACAGGGTCTTTTGTTTAAATACTTGGGGATCCATCATACTGTTAAATCCGTCAGCCAACCGTGGAGATTTTTTTTTTGATTTTGAGAGCGACTTTGTCTAGAAGTGGTCGTCTAACAAATATTATGAAATTATGAACGAATAAATCGCCTAAAATAGCAAAAGTTACCAAGAACAAATATGACCAATTACTTACCAGCGCAAGCAGTGCAGGGCACTCCCCCAGAAAGCGCTTTGTAAAAGAAAATCTCTCCGCTGTCAAGATCCCTCGGGCTCCAGGCGGCGGGTGCGCGCGCGCCGCCCGCGCAACACTCGGCGCGACTCACGCGCAGCGACGCGACCGAGCTGCAGCGGCCGCCGCGGTCCATGCCCGACCAGCAGATACCAGCTGCGGAACAAGTACTGGTTTATAGTTCAGTCAGCTAATGATAAGTTATCTCTCTCATGTGATAAATGGAACAAAAAGATAAAAATAATTTATTTATCCCAAATAAAAAGTTACGTCCGCTAGTCTTTCCCTATTTGGGTAAGTGAACAAGAGAAATGCGTACATATTATTTTTAAGATCTTCGTATCAACAATGAAAAAAGGTTTCAAAACCGTATAATTATTATAGATGAGAAGAAGGTTGCCTATATATATATATACTGTCTTTTTTCAGTTGAAAAGAGAGTTGATCAGTTCCACACTTGACTAGCCCCTGCCACAAAAGCTAACAACTTAAATTCAAGTAGAATTTGTAAATTGTTTCTCTTGCATTGTTCGTGGGTTGTTACGTTAAAAAAAAGGCTTTTATATGTATAAAATAAAGGAAAACGTAACGTTATCTCGTGCCAGCATATAAAATAAGCCTTTTTGTTAAATAAAAATAAATAAAAAACCAACCTATTAAAAGGTCTAAGATAAAAGTTGCACCTAATTGAAGAATTTGACGAGTCAATAAGAAAATTATTACCATACTAAATCATGTAAGCTTGAACAGAACATAATCTATCACGCGACGCTTGAGTCAAAAACCTGCCTTGTTAACTATGTGAGTAAATAAAATTGATTACAGGCAATATTCTTTTACCTTTACACCTGGGCAAATCTTGGTGTGTTTACTGATCCTACTACTCATGCTCGTTTTGTTGCTATCTCAGATTAACGTAGCGGCGGTTTCCTCTCTGAGGTTGCTATGCAGTAGGTTTTTGGCGCGCACGCGCTTTCGCAATTTTAAACTTTAATTGACGGATGAAAGAACATGTCAAAACACAGGGGAGTTCCCTCTACGCTACCTACTACGTAAAATCGAATGCCTAGCACCCCCGAAGGCGTTAACTCGAAAGGTATAGATAAAACCACTAAATAATAAATTAATACAACGACCGAACGGTTACCAGTTATCAATGCATCAAAGTTGTCAAATGAAATTATTTTAAAAATACATTAAAAAAACTAGCTGTCCCGGCAAAATTAATTTCTCGTTACGCCATGTAGTAAGTACCTAGGAGTGGTGAAATGCAATACCAAAATGTGCAAGTTACTTTTTTGATTTGTAAAAAAGTGAAAACTAAAATTTTATTATTTTTTCTTTCCGTACAATCACTCTACAAAGTTTGAGGAATCCAACAAAGAATGTTACTCGTGGTTAGTGCAGCTTCTTAACAGTGAAATAATTTTTCAGATCGGTTAAAGAGTTTCGGAGCCTATTCGATGCAATTAAACAAACAATCAAATCTTTCCTCTTGATAATATTAGATTAGTATAGATTGGTGCAGTCAAAGATCTATCCATGTTTTTGTAAAATATTATTAAACTTTTTTTTGAAGGGTTGCAAGTGCAAGACATGCAACTTCGCCTTTAACATTGTGATGAACATTTAATAGAAGTTATCTTATTTAAATCTTCATTCATACATTCGCTCTTGAAATAATGAAATAATTTTGATATGCAATCACAAGTAGCAAGTAGCCGATTAAATTTACAAATTATATATTGGTCAATGTGTTTTTTTATCGTGCCAATTTGCCAAAGTTCATAAGCGTAACCACATGCGTAACGCACGTTTTGCCCTTTATTAGTTGGCCTTGATTAGATCACAAAAATACACGTTCATAAGACCTATTAGAAACAAATAACAAAGATTTATTAACTATCTGAAAAATTAGTGATAGATCTCTATCTTGGGAAGTAGAGTCTAGCTAGGATCCGCGGAATAAAAGATAAATATTAAAAATACATTTCTAATATTTCTCGTAACCGAGGGATGCCGAAGGTTACTACCCTGATTTCTGTGTTCTGTTCGTTTATGTTATCAGAAGGCAGTTGAAACCTAAAAACGTTAGGTCGACGGATTCCCTGCGCGTGAGTCACGCTCGCGGCGCAGACGGGCGGCAGACGTCGCGGCCGCGTCACTCGACCGCTTCGACCGCGCCGCCTTATTGCTCGATCGCTGGTACAGGTTTTCCTTACCCGTGTGGGTTGCATGCAATAATGTAATTTCGTCTATATACTTTTCTATATACGCCGTTAAGTCTTAACGAGCGTGGGTTCCTTTTTTCAGGGAGAAAAGTGAAGCTACAATTGACATCAAAATAATATTTGAAGCTTGATTTTCTCTCTCAAGTGTCTCAACTGGTATTAGTTTTTTTAGTTGCACTTGCGAATGTTTTAATCATTTCGGGGTCAAAAGCGTAGCTTCCGCAGTGTCCACTACTTGTTAGCTTAACTTAAACTAGTCTTATGTCCCCTAGATGAAGCAGAGGAAGGACGTCCATAGTACGTCGCCATCCCGAAGGGTCTTGAGCCTCGCGCTTTACTTCGCTCCAGATCATTTTTATCGCCTTGGCTATTGCAGTGATTGTCGGCCACGTTTTCGCTTTCCTTGGGGATTCCAGTCAAGGGCTTGCCGCGCCATGTGATCAGGGTCCCTTCGGAGCGTGTGATCGATTTAGTTCCATTTGCGGCGTCTGATCTGCTGGTTGATCGGGGTCTCACCACAACGTTTTCACATATCTACGTTGGAGATTTCGTCGGGCCAGTATACACCCAGAATACGACGAAGACAGCGGTTGGTTTAGACTTGGAGCCGGCGCGAGATGTTTTTAGTCACTTTTTTTTTTAGGCGTGGAAACTCCTAACGAGTACCCTGCGACCCCAGGGGGAATCGCAGGGTTATGTGGGGTTCGCACCCACTAAAACCCATTTTGCAAGTTTGCAATTGTTTGCAAGGGGGTCACGGGAGATCTCCCCGCCTCGTGCACCCAACGACCCCGGGGTCCCCTCTTAGTCGCCTCTTACGACAGGCAGGGGATACCTCAGTGCTATTCTTCGGCCCGGTACTGCAGGGCGTTGTCTTTAGTAACCTTCCACATCTCACATCTGTACAGCAACACGGTTTTTATGTTGGACCGGAATATCTTGAGTTTAACTCTCCTAGTAAGTTTCCGTGATTGTCATACCGCACGGAGCTAGACGAAGGCGGCCCTCCCTTTGGCGAAGTCTCGCAGCGATGTCCACTTAAGTCCCTCCTGTTTCACATTTGTTAGCAGTAGAAGAATATAATTTTACGTAGGTATAGTAAAGCAGATAGACCCAGGAAACGAACATGCTCATGTTATTGCCTCTGGGAATCGCACCCGGACCTCCGGGATCACGTCCACCACGAACCACGGAGCTGACAAAAAAGGAGTTTAGAATTGTTATCGTAAATTAAAAGGCTTGCCTAGCTGTCGCTCTTAAAATGGGATGACAATTTAACATTAGAACGAGCAAATAACATTTACAAAAACATACAAAAACTGTTTTAACCACGTCCACCCAAATAGTTTGTAAAATGTTACTCACTGGCCCCTAAGATACAGGCTTAGCCTAGTTTAGGGACTAGAAAACACGACAACAAAACATGTTTTCTGTTATTTTCTATTAATTATGCACACCTTTATTGTTTATCTATAAGGCTCAAATTGTAGAAAGAAAATAAATTTTTATTATTTTATTATATTATTATTATTATTATTTTATTTTCATGACAATGTCCTCCAATTCAATGTGACACCAAGGGATCGTGGATAACATGATATTTTGAACGTACATCCATAAATCTCACTCATCACGTAAACTGAAAAGATAAAACCAATTGTTTTGTAACAGAAAAAGTGTTATCTTGGCTACTTGTTGAGAAGGTACTTTGCTTTTCGACTTAGGAGAGATTCTAAAAAAAATACGTTTCGGTTAAATTTGCATGTCTGCGAGATATCTTTCTATCATTATAAGTATCTTTTTGGCAGTATCAGAAGACAGATTGGAAAAAAAATCTTTATATCCTTATTTGCGAACGATGTGTGTTAGGTAACAAATCAACTATTGAGTTATCTACTCTAATCTATTTAAGTAGATTATTTATTTATTCGTATGGCTGCGGCTGCACAGAATATGCTAGTACTAGTATTTATGTAGGTGATACTATTATACTAGGCACTTTTCGGTCTCCGAGCCGCATTGCCTAATTCAAAATAAAAATAGCGCCGCGAAGACAAGGTTGTTGACACTATATTCTGAATCTGCTTGGTTTTTCAATTATTTGCTCCTCAGGTTCTGTCACTTTTGGCGCCACTTTTTGCAAAGATCCGGTTCAAGCTCGACCCGAGTGCCAACATAGTGCGTATACGCAGGAGTTCGATTAAAAAACATGACGCATCGTAAAATAAGTATATTATCGCCTAAATGTAGTTTTTCATTACAAGAGCCAGGAACTGAGGCAGGTATCGGTGTGTTTAAACGGACATTTTTGCTTAACAATTTCATTCTTCATTAGAACTGGTTACTTAAAATTGGACAGTCGGTAATGGTTTTATCTATTCATGTCATCTTGTGATGCAATTTGCTACACGTCTTAGTTCCAGACAACAATGGAGACGAACGATTTATAAGACAACAATAAAAAATCTGATCACAGAAATTATCTTGTTATATGTCGGATGTTAGATATTATTTCTGAAATGATTTACGTTTAAAACTAAGTATTTGCTAACTTAAAAATGCTTTTTGAATCCTCTTACTAAAAAAAAACAATATCTGTTTCTTGATCGAAGAGCAATAACAAATTCATTTTCGAGACGATTTCATTGATGATCTACAAATAGATTTATACCGGACGTGCAAATTTTTTCAAACAGCCTCTTAATTTTGTCAGCAGCTGTTTATAATTTACACCTAGGTAGGTACCTACTCTCTTTGACGAGTGATTAGTATATTACAATACTAGAGGCTGCCCCGCGGTTTTTCCCGCGCAGATTTCTCATAAACACAAAAATCCTGTTTTTTCCCGTTCCCGTGGGAATTTCGGGAAATCCCTTCTTAGTGCTCACCTACACTCCCTAAAGAACCCACGTGCAAAATTTGAGCCCGCTACGCCCAGTAGTTTCGGCTCTGCGTTGTCTGTCAGTCAGTCAGTCAGTCAGTCAGTCAGTCAGTAACGGAAGAGTTTTATATATATTGATTTTCAAAAATTTGTTTTCATTTCGCATCTTTGCAAAATAAGCTTGTGATCTCTTGTGATCTTGTGATGTGATAATAAAAGTTGAATGGGAAAATTTGGAATGTCAGTTTTCCAGATGTTTGTAAACGTTGGTCATTTGCAAATCAGTTAGATTCTTATCTGCAGTATATAGATAGACTAGTGGCTGCCCCGCGGTTTCACTCGCGCAGATTTCTCATAAACACAAAAATCCAGTTTTTTCCCGTTCCCATGGGAATTTCGGGAAATCCTTCCTTAGTGCTCACGTAGACTTTCTAAGAAACTTTCATGCAAAATTTCAGCCCGCTACGCCCAGTAGCTTCGGCTCTGCGTTGTCTGTCAGTCAGTCAGTCAGTCAGTCAGTCAGTCAGTCAGTCAGTCAGTAACGGAAGAGTTTTATATATATTGATTTAAACATAAAATTGGTTTTAAATCTATATTGATGGTTTACATCCGTTACCTAACTAAGGAAAATCACTAAAAGCATTATAAGTAATCTGTAAGCCTGTACATCTTACTGTCTCTTCTTTTCTCACTAAAATGTTAAATACTTGCTAATTATGCTACACAGCACCTAGTAACAGCCTTGACTTTTGACTCTATAATGTGAAGCGGAATATTTAGCACGACATTTATTAATCATGTATGAGAGAGAGCCGCTAGGGTCCCTAATTTAAAATTGTGATTGTCTAGCCTAGAGTCTAGACGACCCAGTTTTAGTTTCTGGGACGAAGGGCGTACGCAGGTGTCTGGGCTCTGTGTTTAGCATAATATCATATCGCGCCGTCTAGCCTATCCATTAGTCGTTCACTTTACTGCTTATTATCTAGGCAAAGTGCTTAATGTAATCCTGCGAGGTGTTTATTTAATATTTAAGTCTCGTCCGTCCTTCTAGCAATATTATCTTACCTTAGATTTGAGTAGAGAACTATTACCTACTTAACATCGTAACTATTTTTGTAAAAAAAATTTAGAGGTAAGATTTTGAAAAAATAACATCTACACCCTATAATTATTTCATAACTTAAAATTTTTTACACAAATATTTATGTTAAGTTGACTTAAGGTTGACTTTAACCATTTAAAAGATGATTTGCTGAAAAGAATAGTAAAGGTACTTTGATTTATTATGACTTATTTATTGTATGAATAATGAATGACCATATATTATTTTATATGCTTAAAAAATAAGATTGATGATAAATAAATAATAATATAGGTAGAGCTGGCAAAGGAAGATGCGGGCAAAGAACACTTGCAGGTATATAATAGTATGTAGTGAAGTGACAAACAATAGCGACGACGACGTCTCTCCGCGCTGAATACTGGAGCCTGCATGCTGCACGCATCGCCCCCGGTGCAATCGAGCTAGCGCTGCGACGACCGACGCCTTCACTCTTTACATCGATAAAACCAAGATGCTACTGTACAATTAGTAATATAGTTTTAGTCTCTTCAAATGACTTTTTCCGACACTTTTATATCTATGGTAATGAAATCTTGCGGTATTTGTAGATATGCGAGGCGCCGCCGTACTCTACATTGAGTACAAACGCGTAAGTGTGCCCGTGCGCATAAATCAAAGGGGCGATCACCAGGAATCGCCTCTTGGCATGCAGACGGCCGTGTTCATTCGAAAGCAATAAACCCGTTACCAACGAACGACGTAATGTGCATATTGGCAAAGCCACGGTACCAGCTCCCGAAAACCAAAATAGCTGCAGATTGCACAGCGTGTCGGGAAAATACTGTCCAGTAAATGTAATATTTTTAAACAATATATAGGCATTCCTATAGTCGACTACGCACGTTTTGATTGAATATGCAAAGTGAATCATAAGAAGATGGACAAATAACGTGCGGAATTTCGTACACTGGTAATAAAAATAGCTGTATCGACCTGAATAGTTTGGTTGTTTTGATCGTGTGTGATGGAATCCGGATCACATTAGTAGTAGACGAGTCCTTGAGAATTCGCCGAAGGCGTAAAAAACGGAACAACATTTCTACGAGGTAAACTTAGTTTGGCATTGCTAGTAACTTTAAAATATGCTGCTCTGGATTGGGTTTTCATAAGTATCGATATCGATTAAAAATTGTCAATATAAAAGGTATGCCGCGACTCCGCAGGTGCTTTTAGACTGATACTACGCCAGTGCTTCTCTGGAATAATTTTGTGGCGGCGGCGGCGGCAGCGGTGCTGAATTGCGGCCAGACGACTGGACCAGTCTTTAATATTTATTTAACACATGCAAAATACCCCGACCGCGCGGCGGCGGCTCGGACGAGGCGGTCTGCTGCTGCTGGACCACCGCTTTAATCATTGCGGGATTGCGCAATTAATTAAAGGATATTGTTTTCGGCGGCGAATTTAATGTTTTATTCGTGTTTTTAGGGTTCACAGCTTTTTCTTTGTGTTCTGTGGCCAGTTTGCTGCATTTGGTTATTATTTATCTGCATTTTATATGGTAATCAATGCACATTTGGCTTAAAATCTTGTTTGGAACATCCTAGATCATAAAAAAAATATTTTATTATACTACAATGCATAATCTTAATATAGCGTATTTAAAAAAAAAGTTGGTTGCAACAACAACTTAAAAAAATATACTATTCAGAAAAGTAAGACATAAAATTTACTATACAATTAAGAAAATCAATGATTGACGTCAATTATCTTAAACATATTACAAATAGGAGTGCCTTCGAGGAGGATACCTTCGAAAAAGATGATTTTTTATAAAGAATTAAATTACGAACGGGTTTCTATTATAATTAATTATGTATGTATACTAACTTATACTACACCACGAGTATAAGCACTAAGCCTGCGCTTTTTTAACGTGGACTTTAGTTCCTTTTCTGTTTTAGTGAGAATTTCAGGAATTCCTTCTTATGTGCACCTCTATCTACACAGTTTTAGTTAGAGGACAAATTTTCCTCATAGTACGAACACAGTAAGTCGTTTGATTATATTTCTTTTTGCAAGGTTTCACGAAAAGTTGACTGGCATCGGTTCAACCAACACAGGTCCGGGGAACCTTTCAGACTCTCACTCATTTTACTGAGAAAATCGAAGACGCCAACTTGCACACTGCCTTATCTAACCGGATGTATCTCAGACAGTGAAATACGTTATTCAGTTAAGTGGCGAGATAAAATCGTCGCTAGGCGTTAACTGCCGCTAATTTCACTTAAATGTCACTCCGGTCTTCTAGCCAGACCGCTTTATGGGAGAATTATGCGGAGGGTTGAACTGGGCCAGGTCTGTCGAGGGCACTCCTGGGCTCTCGACCTGCTGTTGGCTTCTTTAAACTTGGTTTCTTTTTATTGAAATGAAATCACATAGTGCGGTAAATTACTAACGCTACAATTTTTTTCTTCTCAACTATGGACCTACTATAGTAGCTATACAAACATAGGTTGCACTAGTAATAAAAAAAAGAATTTCCACAACAAGACACTATACATACAAGAAATCGAATAAAATAATTTCTTTCACATAAATAACAATATGAAAAAATAAAAAATTACTTATATTGTGAAAATAGCATATAAGTATTAATGGGCGATGAGCAAACATACTACCAAGAGGCATGTAAGCGGAGACAGGGCTCGTCTCATAAATTACGACATATTTACGATGCTTTAATAGGCGATATTTACAACGATAACGCGCACGGGAATTATGCAGTAAAATGTTTATAATTAAGTGATAACGGTGAATAAGTAGCGCCTATAACGCGCGCTTTATTTAGACATCAACGCACTAAGTACTCGGGCTCTGCTCAAGTGCTGGCGTAGAGTGTACGATGCAACGCGGGTTTGACAACTTAAAAGACTACATATCTATTAAGTTTTTGTAAGTTAGATAATGTGTTATTTTAAGTTAATTTAATTTAAGGCCTAGTTTAAGACTTATTGCAGTGTCCTTACAGGGTTTCATGTTATCACTATAATTATGTACTAGTCGACCCGGCGAACTTCGTACCGCCTGACCTATTACTATTTTGCTCATGTATTATACTAATTAACCTTCCTCTTGAATTACTATTTTTAAAAAATAAAACCGCATCAAAATCTGTTGCATAGTTTTAAAGATAAAAGCATACAGTGGCGGACACGATCGGCGTAACACTTCCGGTTTTTCTGTATTGCAAAATAGCTCTTGTTCTTTGGTAATACAGTTTAGGGCTGACGAAACCATAGACAAATCTGTTACGGCCTCCTAGTCCGTGACTGTACATAGGGACAGACGCGGGAAGCGACTTTGTTTTTTACTATGTATTGATTTAAGATTACCTTGAAAGCAATAAATGATTTGATTCAATTTGACAAAAAAAATCAGGTGATTCTTGGCAAACAAACTTAAGGCTTGCTGCTTCAAAAATTTGTGTTTTTGAGATTTTTTTAAACAATCTGAGACATACAAAATTGATGTCTTCATTCTGAAAAAAATATATGTGTTAGTTAAGGATCTAATCTAGTCATCATACTAAAGGGAAACAGGATCTAATTAATTTTAGTTGATAGAAAAAAATCTCAAAGTTACCCCTTTTTGTTCCGTTTTTTCCATTTTATTTTTAAACCGCTGATTGTGTTTATTTGATTTTTGGAATGAAAATTGCTGACCTTAAATTTTAGACATACTACTATAGTAAGAATTTTTAAGTTTAACGAAAAGACAAAAAACCAGCAAAAACTAAAAAAAAACATCGTTTTCGCGCGGTCCGATGCCATGCCGCGCCGCTCCCTACCCCGTCAGTACCCTTGTGGCCACGGCCGAGGCCGGTTCTGTGTCAAATTTTTGTTTTCGCGCTCTCGTATTTCGTTTTATTTTTATTCAAATGTAAACAAATTTTGACAACAGATGTCAAAACAATGAACCATAACATCTGATTAGGATCTGTATGGAGCTGAAAGAAACCAATTTTGATACCGATATTACATTTATAAAACCGTCGCATTACAAACTTACCTTTTTTATTCCCACAAATAAAACTTAAATCATAGGGTACTTATATAGTTATATCATATCTTTGTTAGTTCTGTGGCGCCGATAACACAATATTAATATTACATTAGCACAATATTACGTGGTATACTTACTCAAATTACTATAAAAGGCAGTAATTTATGTCTTAATAGAAAATGTTTCCTTTTTATTTAACGCTTTTAGGTTTTTTCGGCTGTTTAATTTTTTGATGAAAAGATTTTATTTTTTGCTTTTCAGTTTAATTTTAAGGAATTACCCCCCCCCCCCTCACTTCAAGGTTCACCTTCACCTCAAATCACCCTCCAAACGCTGGTCTCACACCCCTGAAGGTGGTCAGACGACCTGGTAAAGGTTGCGGCCTATGTCCAGCAGTGGACGCTATCGTGTGAGATCGGCTGCTTAAAATCAAAACCTAGTAACTCGTTTTAACAAAAATGTTCAGGAGAGCCAAAAAACGGGTCGACTACTTTAATTCGTTGCCCCGAAGAAACCAGACGCAATAGCAATTTCGGTGTTTGACCAAAAGTTTGACTATATTGTTGACTATAGTCACACTTAAATCGATCCAACTATTTTTTTTTTTTTTAATTTACCCAAATATGACAATGAAAACAATTTCAAAACATAGTATTTCACACTTAGTTAATTAACTAAGTGTGAAATACTATGTTTTGAAATACAATCTCTGAGTTAATTCTCTACTTTTTAAAGCATTTAATATTTTTAGTTGTACGTTTCGAATGAAAAATGTTATTTTTTGAAGTGCATTCATTTAAAAGTTATACAAATGATTGATTTGTGGCAGAATTAAGTTTTGTTTACGATTTGGTTACGACTCGTGGTTAATTCAGCCAAATTTGTATACTGTTTTTGTAACTTACTAAATTCCATCAAAATTTGATTGATTTTATAATCGGCGCCAAATTCAAAACATAGTAAGTCAGCTTTCAAATTCATAACCTAGTAAGTCGGTTGAGTTGCTAGGTTTTTTTATTTGTAATCCGACATGCGCTATGTTAAGAATATGTACTTCATGGAAATTTCAATAACTTTTCCAAATTGGGTAGACTTGCTAAATTTTATTTTTAAAATTACGTAAGAAACTGGGTGTTTTAAGGTTCATATCAAATCTATACCGCCTAGTAAGTCGAAAAATGTCAAAAACGGTTTTTTTTTGCAAAAACACCAGTTACTAGGTTTTGAATTTGGGCAGCCGAGATGATGATGATGATGATTATTATTATATTAGTCGGCGAGGCGCTTCTCCAGAAGTCCCCCAGAGTCCTCCAGAAGAAGGCAGGTAGTCGCCACTTACAATGGAACTGGTGGGGCGAGTGTTGAAAATTTTGCGGTTTTTGTAATCCAATCGTCGTAGGTCGCCAATTTAGAGAACTCCTATGTCCGCCCGCCTGCAGTAGAAATAACTCCAGAGGTTGAAGAAGGGATGATATATTTACACATGGTTAGGTACACTATTTACAAGAAAATGAATGCATGTTAATGTGTACAGCGGCTGAGATGTACTGCCTAGTTAACAAAAGTCTTTTTGAAAGGTAACAATGTCAATTTTAAAATCTTCTTCTATAAATTAAAAAGTAACAGTATTAAAAATTTGTTTGGTTACAAAAAGGTTGGAGGAAAGGCATAATTTACTTTTATATAAAAAATATATATACTTATGCGAGCAGTTCTCATGTAAATTACAATATGGCAATACAATCTGTGAGTGAATAAAAAAGGCATCCATATTTTATCCACCCTTAGGCCGCAATTGCAGGCCGCACGCAGGGCGTTGCGCGAGGCGTCGTGCGGGGCGTGCTGCGCCCAAATCAAATGTATAGCAATTGTATGAGACCGTTTACGGAGACGCGCATAGGCCTATGTTCGATATCGTATAAGGAAACGCGTCGGCTCCCGCGGCGGCGCCCGCAGCGGCGGCTACCGTGGTGGCGCCCGCGTCGGAGCCCACACGACATCCCGCACAACACGCCGCGTCTTCGTAAAGGAGGCCTTAGGGTGTGATTTTAGTTCCAAATAAAAAAAGTTATCAACTCAAACTATATCGTTATTTGTTTAAAATTAAAACAACCAGTGGTGTTTTATTTATATTGAGAAAACACTACAAAAAGGGTTTACTTTGATATTTATTTCTACAAAGTGAAATTCATTACATCTTGTTACTTTTTAATAACTTGTCTAAACTAAATCCTACATCTATATTTTTCAGAATTAAGAAATCTGTTTTATATTTCTCAGATGGTTAAAAAAAAACTCGTTATTACAAATACCTTACCTAAACGCAAATTCTTGTTAGCTGAAACGAAAATCGGAAAGAAAAATTGTGCGGTAGGTATAAACATCTCGATTTAACTTCGGCTTGTATGAAAAGTAATAAAATTTAAAACTGCCGCGACATTTCGCATTTCGACGCGCGCATGTCACAGCTGCGAGGGTGGGGGACCCTCATACCTAATTAGGTAAGAAGCTTCAAAGTACAGGGTCTTAAGTTTTCATTTAATAGCAAAGCACCCGTCCGTCGATGAAGACTTTACAACTGCAGTTTTATCATAAATATTTATTTAAGAAGTTTGGAGCTGAGGTTTTTCAGAAACGAAAAAAAAAGAAATAAACAACAAACAAAAAGGTTGCCTGGAAGAAATCGCTTAAAGGATAAGGTCGCCTCTTGTCACCTCTATTATATAAATTGTCAAATGTCACTGTATTTGAGTAGGTAAATTGTTCATTCATTCATTATGAAAAAATCTTAATAACACGGACAAAAATTAAATACCTTAATTAATTTTAGTATCTCGTTGGTTTTTGGGATTTCGTAGTCAATATGCAATGACGGTGTTGCCATCGTCCGTCTGTCTGTAGTTACGCGGCTGTGGCACCTACCTACTTACTACAATCATGTAAAAAAAAAAACTTTTTATTCTAATAAAGTGTATCAATTTATATTCTTAGGAAATATACTTCTGTCGTGTTGTCGAGATGGGGTTGTTACTGTTTCGACCCCCGGTCTTTCTACCCACGCACCTTTTTTTCTTGTTTCAACCCACAACAAATGGTCATTATTGTTTCGACCCACGATAAGTACCTACCTATTAAATACATTTAAGTAATATGTAAGGTTGTCAAAAAATAGATATATTTGTAAGGTAAGCCAAAGAAGTCCGAGAATTCTTTTGTTTTCCACTATTTAAAAAAAAAATCTTTAATTCTAGTGATTTTGTTTTTGGTAAAAATATAAGAAAAAAAATTAAGTTAAAAATAAAACACAGAAAACCGCAGATATGTTTAATTACTTTCCTACTATGAAATTTCACAAAATTTTGGTTAGTACGAGTAGGTAAGTGTTTTGTGAAGTGAAACAAACCTATCGCAGTTAACATTAGGATGATTTTGATCATGTTTTGCAAACTCTCCAAAATTAGAAATTGCACAGCGGATTGAAACAGTACTATGAATGGGTAGAAAACGGACAAAAATAATGATTATTTTATGTTGGGTTGATTGTGGGTTGAAACAGGCATACAAATGGGTTGAAAACGGAAAAAATAATCGTGGGTAAAAAGTCCATGGGTCGAAACAGGAACAACCCTCGAGATGGTTAAAAAACCCTTGATTGAGACTGTAACAACAATAATTAAATTCTAAGAATTATCGTAGCTAATAAATTAATGAAAGATTTTATTAAAATCAAATGAATCTGCTGTAAAATCCAAACGTAAAAGTGAAACAAAAAGTTGGCGCAGTAAATATTGAAAAAAAAAAAATTATAAGACCTTTTATACAAGCAAAATAATCTAAGTATTTGGTGATAATTTATTATAATATAAAACATATCAATGTTTTATTTTATTATGAGCTAGTAGACCCGGCGAACTTCGTACCGCCTAACCTTTAACTATGTTTTGCATGTATTATATACTTATAAACCTTCCTCTTGAATCACTCTATCTATTAAAAAAAAACTGCATTAAATTCCGTTGAATAATTTAAATGATTTAAGCAGACAGACGCGAGAATCGACTTTATTTTATACTATGTACTAGTCGACCCGGCGAACTTCGTACCACTTAACCCATTAAGTACTTTGTTATTTTCCGGTATTTATTCGAATTTTTCTCGCCTTTAAAATCATCTTTTGACTACAATGAACATTAAAATAAAAAGGGTAAAATTGGTCCAGGCGTTGTTGAGTTATGCGCTTACCAATACATTTTGCGATTCATTTTTATATTATAGAAAATTGAGGAGTATGTGTACTGGTTATTGCTTATTTAAAAAAAAATAAAAAAAATAAAAAAAAAATTGTAATTGGCCATTGTAAAATTATTAAGTTACCGAGGTCTCTATTATCCACCTTTATTTCAAATTTTAAGAAACTTGTGCAGGTGCTTAAATTTTATTTAAAAAAGCTTAAATATTGAAAAGCTTTAAATACAACAAGAAAAAAAAACACAAGTCATTGGTCTCTATCAAATTGTTTAGTACACGTAACAATTACCCTATCATTCAGCTAAATAATACCGATCTTTAGTACTTTCCGATTATAAAAAAGTTTAATTGAGGTAAGCTAGAATAAAAAAAACGGCGCTTCGTCTGAGTATGTTAATAATAAATTTAGTTATAAAGTGTAATGTTATAATAAGGTACTGGACATGGAACCTAAATATAAAAAAAATCTGACTATGTATTTAATTCATTAGGGTATGAAAATGAAGCGGATCAAATAAGCAAATGCAGTAAATTTACTTTTAAATACGACCAGTAAGTAACAATTACCAACTCAGTTAACTTTTTTTTCCTCAAATCAACCCAAAAAAAAAGTAATAATTATAAAAGTAAAAAAAAAAGTTTTCAAATAAAAGAAAAATCCTCACCTGAAGCTGGTGGCGCCAACATGAGCACGATCAAAGGTAGGATCGGAGCCCGCATGCCGCTACCGGACCGGGCGCATGACGGCGGCGCGACTGACCGCCGGGCGGGGCGGGCGCGCCTGCTCGCCGAGGCCATCGGCGGACCACTGGCGGACCGAGCCTGTGTTGCTAGTGCTTGTGCTAACTACAACCTGAACTCGGCTCTGAAGTCTCTAAGCTTCTATTAATCAAACTTTATTCAAAAACCATTGCTGCTTTAATTTTATTAGGGCATGTTTTGTTATCGTCTTTTAACAAGATCACAATTAAATTCAATAAGCTAAGAAACACAGGAGCATAATTGTCACTCTCCGAGTTGAAGCTACGAGCTACAAGCTGGGCCTGATCCCGCCCAACCACTGCAAGATACTGAGGCGAGATGAGCGTAGAGATGATCGCAGGGTTATAAGGTGAAGATGCTTGGCTTCACATTAAATAATTTTGATTGTGGAAATCGTCAATAACGGTCAGACTTATGAAAGTTACAGTTTTTCTATTTAATACTGAAATATGTTGTCTACAAAGGAGAATAAATTAAAAAACGCTCTAAAATAATGTATATTATACTTATTTGTCCAAAATTGGCATGGCACAGTCTATGGATTTCTGATAAATGATTTTTTTATTCGCTTAAGTATATTTTTCTTATGTTATTATTATAAAAAAAATATTCATAGGTAGGTATGAGCCGTAGAAATATTGTGCACGTAACGCAGAAACTTATTTTTCTTGTTATAGCCCCAGTACTTTATCAATCTTACCGACGACGACGTGCTAATGATTTTTTCGATATGATTTTGTTTGATAAACTATTCATAACATCTGAAAATAGATGGCAATATATTGCCCGATTTAAACCGAAAAAAAGAAACAGCTAATAAAAGTCAAAATTAATCTTACGTAAAGTAAGTGGTTATATCCTCATCAATGTACCAAAGAGAATAAAAAATATCCTAAACAGAGAAAAAGATTGTATATGGCAACACAGGCCGTCAGTAGAAGCGAGCGCCGCTGCCGCTGTCTACGCCGCGCTGCAACTGCACCGCGGCGCCGACGGTCGACGACCGGCGCGGCGGCCTTCCGGCTCGCTGGAATGCGCGCCGCAGACGCCGTCGCCGTCTACGTCTGCACCTCGTCTTCTGAAAGACCGTTCTTCTGGAGAACTGAATCGTTTAGATTGTACCTAGGATTCAAAATGTAATACAATGTAGAGCAGTATTATTTGCAAAAAATTAAAGGCCTACCTACCTTCAATAAGTACCTAAGACTTTAGGTGTGTGCAATAATGTAACTCGTCCAACTAATGTCAGAGAAGAATCCTGATAACCAAAAACACCGAAAACCTGTCATCGTTGTCCAGGATTATTAATTATTAATTGATTATACAACAAAATATTATTATTATTAAAAACTCTCCATAACTAATTAAAATTTTGACAATGTTTTGTACATTTTAAATAAAAAAACAATTTTTTATATAGTTACAAACCAAAGTTACAAAACCATCATAATCTAGTCCGAGTCAATGTCAAGTGCGTTGATGTCTTTTCAAGGCCGTTCTTATATTTGCACGGTGACGGTGACGCGTTATTATAAGCAGAAGAGTTGGACAACCTGTAAATTCACTTGTTTACTTCGAGTTTATTATTTTTTTAGATATACCTAATAGTGTTCTACTCTACAAGTGGAAAACGACCGAATTTCGAGAAAATATTGAGATTTTTTTCTGTCTAAAGAAGACTTTCCTTTACCCGCACGGCTCACATATAATACAGTTACATTTGAGTATCTCACAAACGTCCGGGGTTTATTACTCGATGACCAATTCACCGCACATTCTGTTTTTTTTTAAATTTAATTCGATATGCACATTTAAACGTAGTGTGTGCGTAAAATATTGTAATTTATTTTATTGTAGGCTCGCCAGTCGATTCCGATGGCAGTTGTCGCCCGGCCTACGCAAATACGCACGCTCAGTCATTGCCCGAATATGCAGTGATATCAGAAAATTTACATGTTTTGTGTGAACAAGTATTTGGTGTTTTTAAGTTTAAGGACATCATGTCACAGAGTCAAGGACCCTCAAAAAGAAACCGTTTTTACTATCATTGTATTTATTTTAGAATTATTAAGACTAAATTTAAAGTATAGACAGACAATAAATTTATATTTCTTGTAATTTGTATATATGTCGTAGTAAGATTTGATAATTAGGTTTTTTGCAAAATAATTAGGGATTTTGCGAAAACCCGGATAATTTTATTCAAGCATTACTTTTTTTCAACCATCCAATCCCTAGTTTTTTTTGCAAAAAACCTAACTATCAAATCTTACTACGACATATATACATAATATGCTTATAATATTTTTTATATAACAATGTGCTTCTTTCTAATACTATATTATATTATACTATTATATAAAAACTAGTCGACCCGGCGAACTTCGTACCGCCTAACCTATGACTATTTTGTGCATGTATTATACTTATAAAGCTTCCTCTTGAATTACTCTATCTATTAAAAAAACCGCATCAAAATCCGTTGCATATTTTTAAAGATATAGGCATACATAGGGACAGACGCGGGAAACGACTTCATTTTATACTAAAAAAAATTCATCGTGGTTCGATAGTCTCGCTATAACTCGAGCACGGCCCGGCCGATTTAGCTGATTTTGGTTTTGGAATGTTAGTAGTCCGGGGAAGGTTTAAAAGGTGGGAAAAAATTGAGGGGGAAGTTAAAAGCAACTATTTCACTTTCCATTATAAAATGTTCCATGTTCGAAGCGCATTATATCGTTTCAATCAGCAGGACAACTAGTGGTTAAATAATTAATATCATTATATATTTTCTACAGGAAAAAAATAATGTACCTTATCTTGGTACTAATAGCTCTATCTTATGTTCATCTATCTATATACCTATAAAGTTTAAATTTAAGAGCCAGTTTACAGCGATGCTAGCGCCATTCGCGCAAAAAAAAAATATCTTCTAAACTAAGGCAAATATCAAAAATGTGGCACTGTATGACACTAGATAATGTAGCCTAGTATTTTTAGGGCACTTCTGTACAGCTTTTAGGTTGAAGACCAAAGAAAGCTACAAAGTGTTGCTAAAAGTGGCCACTTTTGGCAACAATCTATGTTTTTTTTGTTCTTTTAACTGAGGACTACTTTGCTGTGCCTTAGTTTAGAAGACATTATATTTTTTTCGCGAATGGCGCTAGCATCGCTGTAAACTGGCTCTTAAGAAGAAACTTAAAAGTAATAATTTAAGGCGTAACGAAACAAGAAAGCGAGTTTTGTGTAATGTAAATAGGTTTATTTTATAGACGCAATAACTTTGTCGTAAAACTTAATATTATACCCTATTTAATTTTAAATGACTTTACTTCTAAATTTTATATATTCGGCTGTTATTTATTATGTCTTAATCTGATCAGAATTTGAATAAATCACTTATTGTAATTCAAATTAAATTCAAATTCAATATTTTTCATAGGGACTAGATGAGTATTATTATGCTATAATTTCCTTAGAATTACATTTTGTTTAAATTCATACGTTATCTCCTGGTTACACGTTAGCTCGTTACACTAGTACAACTCATTCGTCGCGATGAGAGCATCTTCCTTGTTCTGTGGTCGCGATCATGACTCGTTTGACCTTATTTACTCGGATGACATTTGTTGTTGCAATTTGTGGGAAAATAGAAAAAAAAAAGTAATAAGTAATACAAGTTTAAAATATACAACGCTTACGTGGCCTAACAGGCGGTGTTTAGGGAAAACCGTTGTGAATAGAAGTAATTGATCAAATATTTTTTAAGTTGTACGGTTAAATAAATTGTGTTGGATTGAGATGACAAGTAGGTTTTTTATTATGTTATTATATATTACAAAATTTACATCTATCTAGGCATCATCAATCGTTTATTAGTATTATTTGATGAATTTAAAAATTTCATAAATTATTTTTATTATAAATATATAAATAGATTGTTTTGATATCACACTCCCTAGCATATAAATGTTGAGCAAAATACCGTACACTATGCTTAACCAAATGCATAAAAGTCAACTATATAATCTACTTAGGTACTTAGTTTTATCTTCTATTTTTTTTATTCACCGTGAAAACCTTAACATTATATTACTTATGAAACTAGGGTAAAAATTATAACACTTAGTTTGAACGCTGGCTTAAAAATAACTTACTAAAATAATCGCGATTTAGATAAAGCTTAAGAGCTTGCATAAGAGAACTAGGACAGGCTAGTGGCACGACAATCGCCATTCACGCTGAAGCTAAACCGATCATTAATAAATTCCACGGCAAGGTTTCATAGTAGAAGCGTCTCGCATTGTGCCAATAAAACGCGCCTCTAAAATAATACTATATTGCAAGCAAACATAATGGTTACAAAATAGCGGTTTATATGTATAACAAGGGTATAAACTGATGAATTATAATAAGAGGGCACAATGCACCATGTACATGTGTGCATAAAACCCGAGCGTAGCGCGAGACAAAAATGGCTTATGACTTGAACAAGAGAGGGTTGCAGGTTGCAATTGCAGCAGCACCCGAAATGGAATTGATTTTGTTATAATATACTTTTTAATCTGCATTTCGGCATCATAGTGCGTAGGTGCGTTAAATCGTTAAAATATGCGGGCGGTGCGCGATGCCAAGAATCCGCGGGAACATAGCGCACTTGTTTACCTCGCAAGCAGCTATTTCTGATTCTGAATATCGTTGCACCGGCAGAGATACTAGCGCAACGCGGACTATATTATTCAGGTCACTACCGAAAATTAACAATTCATGTTTCTAGCTTTGCAAAAAACTAATTGCACTTGGCCTGACGGTTTCTGTGTACCTTACATTGGTTTGATAAATTATAGACATTTTTAGTAACACACAGCTATTTAGTATTTTTACTGAGTTACAAATATATTGAAAAATGCGCACAATAACAGGAAATGCCTTATTAAATGTTAGAACGTAAAAGAGGACTATAATTGAGTAAATAAATAAGTAAGAGGATGTCTAGATTTATCATGTTTATTGATACAAAATAATAAAATTATTTCTATAATTAAAAGTTTACCCTTACTATGTGGCATTTGACGCCATTTTTGTTTTTTTTTTATTAATTAACTATTTGTCATTTAATAAACATTAAAAGATTTGATATTATGCTAAAATTATTAAGTAGGTACCTACCTATTATTTGTTTTATTACCTACCTATTGTGTTTTATACCTACTTGTTATATTACTTTACTTTAAATTGGTAAGCTAAAGTACTGGCTACTGTACAAGAACATATTTTATAGAGCTTATCGCTACATAAAATCAACCTGAGGCCCTAGTTAGCAAAATTCACTACGTGGAAAAACTATTCCTATAAACAAGCTAGATGGTTGATAGACCTCAGCATAATAAATTGCATAAATTAGAGTATTTTAATTGGCCGCAAAATATTTAAAAAAATTGTCTGTACGCACATTAAAAACAATGAGCATTTTCTTTATGCATGCTTTATAAAGTAGCAAATGATTGACTCTCTTCTTATAAGCAAATTTTTCTGTCACTCAGACTTATTTTGGATATTAAAATTATCATATCCTGCCTGTTTGCTTAACTTATCCCTAAGGCATTAGGTTTAATTAAATAAGTATCATTTTACCTTATAATTACTATATTATATTTGTTACAATATAAGTATTCACATTTTTTATTTAAAAAAAAGTACAAAGATTAGAAATATTGTTATTTTTCTCAGTCCTACCACAGGTCAGAGAATAGGTCCTTTTTTTTTTTTTAAGGCGGGGAAACTCCTAACGAGTACCCTGCAGCCCCGGGGGGAGCCGCAGGGTTATGTGGGGTTCGCACCCACTAAAACCCCGCCGGTGTCCTTCTCGGCTGATAGCAGGAGGGTCGCGGGTAAGCCTGTGGAATTCTCCGCGACCCCCCCCAGCATTGGCTGTGTAGCCTCTTCACGGGGGGACAGGTGAAGGTAGTCCCCCCTGAGCGCGGATGGCTCTTCCTACGCTCGACGGCGGAAACGGGACACCGCGGTGTCCCGTTTCGCCGTCCTTCTCGGGGCCGTTATATGACTTCACGAGGCCCCCGCCTCGTGCACCCAACGACCCCGGGGTCCCCTCTTAGTCGCCTCTTACGACAGGCAGGGGATACCTCAGTCCTATTCTTCGGCCCGGTACTGCAGGGCGTGCGGCGGCGCTTCAAGGTCTCGCGCCGCCGCGGCGACGAACTCGCCGTCTGGCTGGGTTCGCCGCCTCCCTCTCGCGTTCGGCCGCCTCCTTGGCGAGCATGACTGCTTCGCAGAAGGAGACGACCGCCGCCCAGGCCTCTCTGCCGCCGACCATAGTTCGCACCACGGCCGGCAGGGAGAGGTCCTGCCCAATGGTGGCCTTGAGGGCCGCTCTTTCAGTCGCCCAGGCTGGGCACACCTCCAAGGTGTGCTGGGCCGTATCTTCAGGGCAGTCACAGTGATGGCATCGGGGGGACTGCTCGCGCCCCAGCATAGCAAGGTAGCTCCCGAAGCAACCATGCCCCGAGAGCACCTGCGTTAGCCGGAAGCTGAGAGCCCCGTGATGCCGATGCAACCACGGCACAGGACGGGGAGGATCGCCTCCACCGTCCTGTGCCCCGCGCTCGGCTTCTCCAGCCTGAGCGCCCAAACTTCCTCTGCAGAAGCGTCGGCCTCCTGCCGGCGAGCTGCTATTTCGCGCGGAGTGGGCCAGTGGTCCCTCGCACGCGCCTCCTCGCGCCAGTGGAAGAAGTCCGCGAGGGCCCTCGCGTCAAGGTCCCACGGCAGACTCCGCGCCAGCACACACGCCGCCTCGCGGGATATCGTGCGATATCCACGCGCTACCCGGACAGCCATCGTTCTCTGGGCTCGGCCCAGCAACACCTCAATGTGGCTGTCCAGTGCAGGCGCCCAGATCGGGGCGCCGTACATCGCGATGGACCGCACGATCCCCGCATAGAGCTGCCGGCATAAGGCCGCTGGCCCTCCAATATTCGGCAGCAGCCTGCTCAGCGCCGCTGCCGCCACAAGCAATCTTGGTCCCAGGCGCTCAAAGTGAGCGTGGAACGTCCACCTACCGTCGAGGACCAACCCCAGGTATTTCAGGGTCGACTCGACGGCAATGGTCTCCCCGCCCACAATGATGGGTGTGTTCGTCGGGGGAGGATTTCTCGCCCCGTGAAACCACACCGCCTGGGACTTCTGGAGGGCCACTTCAAGGCCGACCATTCGGATTCTGCGCACCACGTGCGCGACACCAGCAGTGGCGATTATCGCTGTCTCCCTGTAGTCGTAACCTCGAGTCGTCACCAGGGTGTCATCTGCATAGCAGGTTAGCTGGACACCCGGGAGGTTGGATCCGCGCAGCACCCAGTCATAGCCAAGTAGGGTTCATGATTTCTCGAGCTTTTCAGTTTCTCGGGTCTCGAGAATTCTCGAGGCCAATTTCTCGGGTCTTCTCGGGTTGTCGAGAAATTTACATTTACCTATGTTTTTCAATCTTTTCGATTCAAATAATAAAAAAAGTTGACACAAAATTAACAATGTGAATTATAAGAAAAATAACTTATTTTAAACCAATAAATTGAGTGGTTTTTCTGCCAAATATAAGTAAAAAAAAAAAACTTGCAAAAATTAACTTCTCTCAATATATACCTATTATACCGTTAACTAATAAAAAATACACAAATTTCGGCTTGTTAATTAGGAAATAGTCAAAGTTAAACTAAAACTATACTTCAAAATAAGTGTTTAAATTTAAAGAAAATTTTATAGAAAAGAAGGGCCTGAGTCGCTTAGCTAAATAAACAATGAAAATTCGATGACAATGACAGCATTCGAAAACTATGCTTTTCGGGAGGCATGTACTATTGTCGTCTTTAAAAAGCCGCAACGATTTTCGAATGCTGTCACTGACATCAAATTTTCATTGTTTATTAAGTAAGCGACTTGATACTCATGTAGGTAGTGTGAAATTCATAAGATTATAAATTTAATTTGATAAAATAAAACACAAAATATACAAAAGCAGTACACCGTCAAGCTTCGTCGTTGAACTCTATCGAATTGTAGTTGTTTTGTTATCGATTTCGTTAACCATTGCCACTTTGTAAAGTCGATTTCTGTTATACGCCTAAAGAAACCAGCAATGGTTAAGACAGTCGCTTGTAATACGATTACGAGTCGATTGATTTTGGTTACGAGACTTGACTCCACCGCGTACCATCATTATGCTTATAAAAGTAAAAAGTACATTTCCATCTTTAATTCACGAATTCACGAACTTATTTGCACTACATAGACACAAATATGATTTCTCAAGTTCTCGACTTTTCTCGAGCATAATTTCCCGGGAACAGAACCCAAGGATTTCCCGGGAATTCTCGACCCGAGAAATCCCGGGAATGAACCCTATAGCCAAGGTTCCACAGTAGGGGGCCGAGAACGGACCCCTGTGGAACCCCGCAAGACATCGCCCGCCGGACCCATCCCTCTCGGCCAGGGTACGAAATGTGCCTGTCCGAGAGGTACGACTCGAGGACGAGCCTCAAGTAGGGAGGCACCCGATGATATATCAGGGCCTCCCTGATACAGGACCAGGGCAGGGTATTGAAGGCGTTGGCGATGTCCAACGACACCGCCAGCACCACCCCGCCCCCAGCAATCGCCTCATCCGCGATATCGCGCACGCGCTGCACAGCATGCAGCGTGGAGCGACAGGCGCGGAACCCGAACTGGTTCTCCGACAGATCCGGCCCAACCGACTGAAGATGCCGGTTGATGCGGGCAGCTATCACTCTCTCGAGCAGCTTGCCCGCCTCGTCCAGCAGGACGATCGGCCGGAAGTCTTTCGGAGCGACAGAGTCGGCGAGCCGGCCCTCCTTACGAAGAAGGACCAGCTTGCCCGTCTTCCACTGCGCTGGAAACACTCCTTGTTCCATGCAGGTGGAAAACAGGCTGCGGAGCCGAGCGTCCAACAGCTCTGGCTTCAGAGACAGAAACCAGGCCTTGGCGGGAATGCCATCCAGGCCTGGCGCTGTCTTCTTGCCGCGGAGGCGTTCGACCGCCGCTGCCAACTCTGAGAGAATAGGTCCTACTCTAAGCCTACAGTTGAAAATAATACGACAGTAAAGCTAGCCAGTGCACTGCCTATAATTGCGGAATTAAATCGTCAGTATCAATGCAGAATCATTGCGGAGTGATTTAAAACCGCATAATATGCGCCACCACCGACGACGCGACGTGTTTGCTAGTTTCGTGACGTCCTCGTCGTGTTTGGTACGTTATTCGAAGGACATACTTTAAAGAAAAGTTAATAAATAATATTTTTTTTATTTAATATAGGCCACGAGGTATCACTTGTTGTACGTCTAGTAGACTAATATACCTACCTCAAAACATAGTATCATATAGGTACTGCAAGAGGCTAAGTTTTTTAGTGCCCCTCATGCGGTTTTAAGAAACCGTTTTTTTTATAAATTCAATGTTACAATCATAAACATAAGTAATATGTAATTTTTAAGCAAATAAAACCATTTTTGAATGAGAAACGTGTGCGCGCGCATCCTTTTTTAGTTTTTAAAATATTTCTGCGAACGATTTTAAGATGATGGTGATAAAATAATTTGTAAATTACCTAATAATCACAGTAAGATCAGCTTATCAGTCCGGCGCATGGTGTCATCGCCTGAGCACTTGCCTGCGTCGCGTCGGCTGCAGACGAGCAAAAAGTTCACTCGCAAAAAGTACTACAAACAATTCTATCGGAAACTAGATTCCATTATTTTAAGAGCCGTACGTTTAATTTAAAGTCTTATTATTTCAAATGAGATCTATCTTCTTCAGGACTTCAGGAGCACATTGCTAAATACTAGTCCTACCAAACATAATAATTATATATACACTCAGTTACTTAAAGTAATACCTACTGCATTTATACAAGGTGCCTTCATGTTAAAAATATATTTAACCTTTATATTTTTATATAACTTTATTGTTTCACCGCTAAGAGAGTCCAGTATTATTTAGTAAGACTCATATTAATTAAAAAAAAAATGCCTTCAACTGCGTTATTGAACCCCATAAATTTGGTCGGCGATCAATTTGTTTTTTTTTTCCTGTTAAACACAGGTTAATCTATTTGTAAAATTGATTGAATCCGAAATTTATGCCGCCAGCTACAATTAAGGAACATTATTGCAGTTTTTATAGGTACAAAAAATCTGCTTAATGTTTCAATTATTATGACATAAATTATTCAAAACTGCGGATGTTCAAATTGTTCCTAATCGGTATTACCCGCGATTATGATTAGATTAATAACCTGTTAGATATTTATAATTCATACCCTTTTCTTCATTTTGCTCAGCACATACGTCCAATGATATCATAAATACGTATAATTTGCGGATCACGTAACGAAAGCAGATACTTAAATATTACTTTCAAGGTGTGCAGAATTATGTAACTAGGTAATTTATTAAATTGCAATCTTACGGCGGGGGCCATTTTGCTAACAATGGATTTCAAATGTTTGTCGTAGTCCAGGAAAGGTTCAAAGGTGGTAAAATATGGAAAAGTCGCTAATCTACGTGGACGAGGTCGCGGGCACAGCTAGTAAGCATGTCAATAAATGTGTAGATATAAATATCTTTGTTATTTAAGACAACGAAGTAAGCCAAGCGACGCACTGCTGAATTAAAAGTGAACAAACTTATTGGACAAACTCATAAATTCACAAGTCTTACATCAAACTTTAATTCGATGTTATTTGGTCCCCGCTAAATTACATAGCTACACGCCATTATCAGATAATAACCGCATAATGACCGGCTATCTCATTTTTATGACTTTTACATCAATATTCAAATCGTGTGTATTGCTTAGGTAGGTAAACTTATTTATGAAATGATTGTGTTTCGCTAATATTATTATTAAACAGGTAACGAAGCGCCTGTTGGTCAGTCTACATTGGTGTCTGGCTAGACTCGGCTATGTATTTAAATGGAAAACAATAAGCTCTTCTAGCAAATTAAAAGAAAAAACATATCTACTTAGGAAAATAAGCTTTTCGAATTTCTTCAGTTATTATACGTAAGTATCTAATATAATGCAGGTAAGTAAGTACATGAAATAAACATAGATAGTGTTACATATTAAGTTTAGTACAAACTTCTTTCGTGCAAAGATGAGAAGGAAGAAGAAGAAGGTACCCATTTGTACGTTATCATGATGTTGAATACCTATAAGTGTAAACTTATTTTTCTGGCGAACTAACCGTGTTAGCAACTGACTTCCACGGAAGATCTGAAATTAAATACCTTCCAATGATTTACAGACACGGACAAGACAAAACAAAGTCCTCCTTTGAACTAAACAACTAGGTACATATCATCACCAAGCGGGTGAGTTTGACGAATTAATTTGATTGAACACGTGAAAAGGCCAATCTTTTTTTAACTAGAGCGTAGGTTCGCCCCATTTCTATTAATTTTGTGAAACACATAAGTATATTGTCCGGATCACCAAACAACAGCTTTAAGATAAAGCAAAGGTAATGTATACTCTTTTACTAGAGACTAGGTAAAATTTGCTACATATACACGGTAATTTTTTTATCATTGAGGAAAATTTAACCAACGGTAAGCTTAGCTATACAGGACTGATTCCTGAAAACAAAATTGAAAAATAATAAACCGTGCTCACTTGAGGTGCTTCGAAAGATTAAAAAAACACTAAAAACGATGTGTAGCATCAGAGCAATGACCTACGGTGGTTTAGCTGGTGCCATACGAGTCAGGGGGTAAAAGGCAATGCGCAGGGGGGGGTGAACAAGGGGTCCATCGGCATTTTTGAATTTTCAAAAAAAAATGAAAAGTGAAAAATTAAAAAAAATATATATATAATTTTTCACCGCCACGAAAAAAAATGATCGTGTATAGCTAATTTTAGTTACTGATTTAGGTGCTAAGAAAGACTTGATGTGCCAATAGACCGTTTTACCTTTTTCAAATAAGATTCCTTCCATACTTTGATGGAGTAGCCGTTCATCCTTATGTAGGCTGGAAGAATCACTGTCACTGATAAACGGAACAGATAAAGTAAAAACTAGCAACATCGACTTGTTTGTCAATAAGTATCGTATCGTGTAATCATAATAATGCGCTCCGGGAACCGTGACGTCACATGCTGTCTAGACTCTAGACATCATACAGCATGTAGTTTAAAAATAATAAGGGGATTACTGAACTTTAGAAAACATGTGGCAGGATTAGCCTGTCTGCTGGGAATAATGCAGAAGCATGGGAATAGTCATATACTCTTGTATGTGTGATGAAAGTAGGTAGCTGCTTCTTGCTTACTATTAAAACTAACTAAGAAGTTATTAAAAAACGTTAGGTGTATACTAAAACCTGACGATAGATTTATTTATAGATAGAATGTTGATCTTCGACAGCCTATAAAAACGACCTAGCAACAAATAAAATGGTCGAGCACTGATTACTCACGCTTTTGCTGAACTCCATCAAACAACAATTAAAAAGTCGTAAACAACTACCGATCGTTGTTAAATTTTTATGTACCAACTACATATCTGATGGTGCATAATATGTTAAATAATATATATAAATACAGTTTCTTGCAGAAGCAAGATGAATCGCAACTGTTGTTTTCTTATGAAATACCTATGAAAAGTTATCCTAAACCAACAAGAGAAATAATATTAACTATGCATACATATCAGGTTATATATATAGCTAGCATATTATAAAATCGTTATCAAAAATAAATTAACTGATAGAAAGAAAGAAAGTCACAGTCAATGAGTCGCAGGCCAAGTGCTGGCGCAGATTCGCCATTTGCAGCTGGATACAGGTTTTTTGCGCAGCGAGCGGGCGCACATCCGCGTCTGCGCGAGTTTTTGCGCGGCTGCTCGCGCGACGCGTCTCTCGGCAGTTTTTCTACACGCACTCGATTGATTCCCGCCTGCAGCTCGTCTGTGTTTACATTTTACACGATTCACGCGGCAACGGAAGTGCTGTTTTAAACTTGAATCGTCCGTACCCGTACGACATTGACTTTGCCAGTGTTATATAAAGGTGTATCGTCATAGTCTGCTTGCGTTTGCATCATGCAGTCACTAGGGTTTTTTCTTAAACAAATGCATTAATTACTGCATTAGGTATTCTCAGAATGGGCAGAGAAAAACAAATGACGCTTGCTACTATCTTCTTCTTCATCATGGTCTACGTCTACGAATGAAGTCTTATTTTATATTCTCATAGCAAGCAATAAAACTCTACCTACTTATTTACTTAATCTTATATTTTTTGCAAACAAAGTTAAGTAAATATTGTGAAAATAGGTAAATAAAAGTACCTAGACTACAGCCTGGGAACATCACAGAAGAGGTGGATTGATTAGATCAAGGCAGCTTTCTAGATGTCCCATTACACACAAAAAGCTGCAGATGAGAGAATTTAGATAAATTGTAGAGCGTATCACTGGAATAGAAAAATATTGACCATCAAGCTATGTTATTTCAAAGGGGAAATGAAAAAGATTATATACATAGGTAAGGTAGTATGTGTCAGAGAGGCGTCATTCAAACACGAGGCTATGATAGGAACTGGTTTATTGATGCGCTTACACACATACATAATAACACAATACACTGACAGTATTTTAAAAGCCCCGTTTAAATACTCATAACTTGTATCCATATCCATATCCTATGGTTGCGTTATATCGAAGTTATCTATAAATTATTTTCAGTAAGCGGTTAAGAAACCGGCATCGCTGTTAAGTTCTTAAGAGGCATAGCACAGCTAACGTAGCGCCACCCGCGAAAAAATTACTAACTTCTAAATTAAGTCAAATATAAAAAACGTAGAACAGTATTAGTCTGCTATTATTAGGGCACTTTTGTAAAGCTTTAAGGTAAAAACCAAATAGCTAAAAATAGCAGCCACTCTTGGCAACAATCGGTAGATTTCTTTGGTCTTTAACCTAAAAGCAACAGTTACAACAGTTCCCTAATAATACTTGGCTACATTATCTAGTGGAATACTGTTCCACATTTTTTATATTCGCCTTAGTTTAGAAGATATATTATTTTTCGCAAATGGCGCTAATTAAGCTGTGCTTTGCCTCTTATTATTGTTTGGTACAACAATAGCAGACATCTGTGGCTTAGAAGACGTTCTCACAAGATGCGCCTCTCAGACGACACAGAGAGATGTGGAGATTGCCTATAACAGCAGTCTAGGCTGCCTGTGCTGGCTAATTGGTGACTTACACCGTATTGCCAAAGCGCGAAAAGTGCAGAGCACCCAGTCCGATACAGAAAAAGATTTCATATCAAGAGCGCGTTAGATATAAAAAATAAAATAAAAATAAAAATAAAAATTATTTATTTCAGTTCAGACCATATCCTTATGTTACATTTTAGTTTGAGCTTATCATAGGCAGAGTTTAAATTTAGTTTACAAATTAAAGTTAAATTCTACATTAAAAAATTGGTGCTTAGTACTAGGTAGTAGGTATACATTCAATATCACAGCATGACATATCTACAGACTGCTTTCTGTCCTTGCGACCAGTGCTTATTAAAAAAAATTGTGAGGGCGGTCGGCTATGACTTTAAGGATGCTATTGGAGGCCGCATCAAGCCTCCGCCGTGTAGCCAGGCATCGCTTGCGGAGCACAGCTGGAAAGCCGTCAACATGTGCATCCGCAAACATGCCCGACGCACTGCAGAACCTCGGCAGCCCCAAGAGCATCCTGAAAGCATTGTTAAATTGTACTCGCAAAGCATTCAAGGTTGATAATCTATACACATTATCTATATACATTACAGCAAGTATTTCTTAATAAAGATGTTTTACGTCAACCTTGTATAAATTGCAGCAGGGCACTGGACGAGGGTCGCATAGACAGACCGTTTATTGTGGCGTTCAGAGAGGGAGGCCTATATCCACCAGAAGGTTTCAATATGCAGAAATTATTATGATTTTATCATAAACCTCGACCCTTCTCTTATCAATGCATTCCAGATCTCAAAGAGCTGTTCCATACACCTAGTATTGTCAGACATGACAATGAGTCAAAATGACAGAATGAGTTGGAATCGAGGAAGTGGCGAAGAAAAAATCATGGAAGGAGTAGGTACCTTAACCGAAACTGTGTTCGTAGGAAAAATTAAAGTATTATTCAAAGGTAGACCAATTCTTACCAAAGTTTATAGCGAAAAGAGGAACAGAGAAGACTCGAAGTCAAGACTTTAAAGAGTTATAGGGAACATAACTTACTCGGTATTACTGAAAAATAATGAAGATTAATGCGATATTATCATTTTACAATAAAAAATATGCCCAAATATTTCAATTTACAAGAATTAAGAACATTACGTTATTCGCTTCTCTTATTTTCGTTTAGGATCTAACTAACTGAACCATCTGCTCTCGGTTAGGCAGTGTGTGCCCGTTAGTTCGCAGACAGATGGCCGCCGTCTAGACGAGCTTGCGATCACGTTTCGGACCAGCATGGTAAGTGCGTCTGACTACATTGTACACGGCACTGATATCAATGCAAACATGTACATTGCTCTTTAGAGAGGATCCCAAGTCACGGAATGGTATGTATTGTTGAGTTAAGAGAAATGCAAGGGAATATAGGTATATTTTTATGTACCTATAAAAGATTTATTAACAAGTAATTAATACTTTAGAAACTTGCTTGCATTATAGTACCAAAGTATAATATAGTACAGTACAGTTACACTGAAACTCGACTTCATTAAACATGGTGGTTTTTAGACAATGCATCTTTCATCTTTTTCCTAGATTTAAATTACCACTTCTTAGCATCCGCTTTCATTCCATAGATGACTTATAGGAAAATTCGCGGCGGTCGTTTCAACTCCATTCCGAATACGTAGTTTTTTTTGATGATTGAATAATTCTTAAGCGTTTGTGTATCGTTGTTAAAGAAGCATACTTTAAAGGTGATAAAAAATAATTTTGATGAATTACTAACATTTTATGTACAATAGATATAGATCTAAGTAATTTTACTTTTTCTAAATGGAAAGGTTAAAAGAAAAGACATTTCAGTGATTACATAAATACCTAAATAAAAATAATTAAAAAACTTCCCGACCGAGTCAGAAACCCTCATCAACTAAACAAGAACTAGAGTTGATGATCTTCAAAAGGTTATGGTTACCGTACCATATACTTTCAATATCATTGAAGTACCACGGTACCAAATTTCGAATCTATTGGACATGAGGAAGCTAGTTAGATCCCCTCATCCACTATTTAAGAGCTGATGATCTTAAAACGGCTGAACAGATTTTCATGAAACATGGCTAAGAACACTCGGGCTGAAATTATCTATGACACAAAAAAAAACTAAACGACAATCGGTTCATCCGTTTAGGCCCTACGATGCCACAGACAGACACACGCTAAACGTATAACACAACACCCCTCTGTTTTTTCGTCGGGGGTAAAAAGGTACGTAGGCCTAGGCAAAGGTAACCGCGTAGGTCTTAGAAGGAAGTAAGTAAGTACTTATTTAGTTGGCTTGAAAATTTAACAAATGCAACAAATTTAACAAACATCGACGCAAACTCGCTAGAGACATTTTGTAGCTTTCTTAAAAATGTAGCCAATGTAGATTATAGCCAGTATCTCGTCTTGGCTGAAGGTTTTGACATTTTTCAGTTGGTGGTCGTAGGTAAACGCTGCCTAGAAGTCAATTATGCAAGATTGTGTAGTAATCTTCCTATGTAAGTAAGCATTTCCTGGTTTAGGTTGATTTTTCACTCAACATAATTATGTTTCGCATCCCAATTTTATCTGATGGCAGTTTCATGAAGAAAAAAAAACACTAGGATTTGGAACCCTAAAAAATATTATAAAAAAAGTTTTATTTTTGTTTTATTAATTGTATTAATAAGTATAAACCATTGATGGCAGGCAGGACCAAAAATATGTTATGATTTAGTTAGCTTTCAGTACCAGTAGACCAGTACCACAGTATAAATAGCTTACTTCCCTGAAAAAGTTTTCGACATTTTATGATCAGACAATTCAGACATTTTATGCAAGACTGTAGGTGTGGTGTGTGACGTATAAAATAAATAAAAATTAACAAGAAAACAATACATAGAATAAGTCAATTTTTGCAGACAATGAGCGGTCGGCGGTCACGCTCGCGCGACCCCGCGCCCGCGACCTTGACATTGGCTTTCACACCTGTTGCGGTGCGCCATCTCTTTACGTAATGTCTGCTTGGATATACTCACATACCTCTAGCTTAGCTAGATACTTACCTACCTTAATATGTATTGAAATTGAACAGCTGTTCTCTGAAATTCGCACTTTTTCCAGATGCTGTAGATGTTAAGGGGCTTGTAGCCGCTAAAGAAAGTAGGTAGCGACACTATTTACAAGTTTGTCACTTTAAATAAGGACAAATATACAAAAATATAAAAGTACTAACAAGTATTTGCAGATCATTCGTGTGCAATAAAGTGTATTCTATTATATTTTATCAAGATCTCAGCAGAAAGACGTTGAATGCTGGACAATATGAATGTTGCCTACACATCGCCATACCGACCGGCCTTGTGTCTCCAACCACCAACCAACATCCATTGTACACCAGCAATTTCATTAGGTCGTCTGAACACTTTGTGTGTGAGTTGGGGGGGGGGGGGTGTTTGGCTGCTTAATCTGCATCTTCCAGCGCGCGGTCGGCACTCAATAACTTTTTGGCCACAGTAACACAGCTATGTGCCCTGCCCATTGCAATTCATATAACATTTGCATACCTAATTATAAGTTTTATTCCTTGCCTTGGTAACTTTAAGTGGAACACCAAACCAGTTAATACTCAGATTGGAAGGAAAATAAACTTTGTACATCGCAAAGAAGGCCAACATAAAGGCTCACTCAACATAGCTCGACTAATTTAATGTTGTCCTTAAAAACTTTTATTCTTAAAAAAAAACATATTTTAAACTGTTGCAATTTTCACGGGCCGGCAGGCGGCTGGGCACCGACAGGAAACGCGGCAGACGGCCAGTCATGCATGGCTAATACCAGCCCACCTGCCCAGACCTGACCTTTCACCGCTCATCAAAAATTACATGTCTACTACTAAAAGCAAGCGAGTTATTTTTGGTAATACCTTAATTAAGTCGGTATTTAATTAATCATCAATAAAAATAATGTATAAAACAAAGTCGCTTTCTGCGTCTGTCCCTATGTATGCTCAAATCTTGAAAACTATGCAACGGATTTTGATGCGGTTCTATTTAATAGATAAAGTGATTCAAGAGAAAGGTTTATAAGTATAATACATGAGCAACATAGTAATAGGTTAGGTGGACCGAAGTTCACCGGGTCGACTAGTAACAAATAAATCGAAAAAAAATATTCTGGCTGAAATATTTTTTCTTGTGTATTAATATTAATCAAATATTAAATAGATGAGATGAGATAATGAGAAATAGACTAATGAGATTTGCATAATAATCTATAGGCTGGTCAAGTCATAAAGTCACAAAAGTAATAAAAGTGTTTTTTTTAATCCAAACTGGATTATGCTAATTTTAATTAAGCCTCTAACTTAACGTGAATGTAAATTACTTATATGTTACCGAGACGACAAAAAAATACTGTTTCAAAAGGAAACCTGCCCGTGCTCCGCCTTGTAAAATAAAGCGACAATTTTCTAAAGCATTAGGCCCAGACGTCTAATCGCCGGCCAACGAATGCGTGACCACATGCCAGCACTGGAGGGCGTAATGGCGAGCCTCAAGAAAGTGCTCGTTCCAAGAACTAGGTACTTTTACTTGTTTCTTGCGCTGTGCTCGTAATGGAGGGGTGCACACGCGAGCGCAGCCGGAAAGCCATCCCGTTATTTTTTTCCTGGCTAGCAAGTGTCAGAGGTTTTTGTGAATTATGGAGCTGGTCCGCAGACGGCGCGCTCGCTTGCCACTCAATGTTGCATTTACTTACCCGCTCCAGCAATTCGCTGGCGGCTAAACTCCTTCCTTGTGTTATTCCCGGTATCTTTACTGTGAGAAAATTGCTTGTTTAAAGTAAGATTACTAATGGAAACCCTCGTGAGCGAATTTATAAAGGCTTTGTCAAACAGAACGCGTCAGAGCACTAGCCTGCCGCCGCACTATAGCGTCGAATTGACTATATTGTACTATGACGGAATATGCTGTCAAACAGAGCTTCGGCGCTAGGACGCTTTGATACCGCGCTAGTACGTTTTGACACCGGTTTGCTCTGTTTGATAGTACCGTCACAGTTAAAGGATACTTACGTACCGTCATTTGTAGTACATTACAATTCGACGCTATATCGCGGCGTCAGGCTAGCGCTCTGACGCGGCGCTATAAAGCATTCTGTTTGACAAAGCCTTAAGAAGATCCGTGCGATTAGTTGCTTACTACAAGAAAAAGAACGCAAACTGTAAAAGTTTTATGAACAAAATTACGGATTCATGGCATCGAATAATCGCAGGCATGGAATCACAAAGGCAACCGTTCATTTACACACAGTTTCTAGAAATGTTAATGGTGGTGCGTCGGGCCGCGCGGGTATCATTTACTGCGCGGTAGAGTTAGATTAACTATGGCCGAGTCATTAGACCGACTACTTTAATGTTGCATTTCCTCAATTCACTCTGTTTCAATTATTATTTTTATCAAGTTGCACATGTCGTTTCTGGGAAGATATCATGAATAATTGCAAGATGCAGAAAGTGATCTGAGTACCGGTGAAGGAGCGACTGCAAAACGTGGACCAACGACGGGATTTTATACGAAACCGACAATTATCCAGCAAGAGTTGAAACACAATTGAAATTACAAAACATAAAAGAAGTGAACATGTCATTTTTAATAAAATAAAATTTACCAAAAAATACACGAAGCCAGTTTAAATTTAGCTTTTGGCGTTATGACGACAATTATTACCATTCATTTATTTTATTGTAACGTGCAATGATCGATACCTGCCCATCCGTCAAAAGTTATATATTTGTATTGCTTTTCTACTCCCTTATTAAACCATTTATACGCAGCGTAGTAACTCACAGCATTTTCCCATGTAATACACAACAAAACAACATGGGTAATTTTTTATCATTCTTCATTTATTAATAAATAATTGTACATTAGTTATTAATTATGTACATCGGGCATGTCCTTACATAATGCATACTTTTAAAACTTTCTACAATTTTTTTTATAAGGATACTTACAACATTTAATTTGTTTTAAATACTTTGTTTTGTAACGTTCTTAATTAATTTCAGGAGACGATGATTTTCGGCCCACCCATTGAACCAGTATTATCCATTTATCTTGTTTGAGACCGGATTGGTGCATTTGATTTAAATCTAATCGTCATCTTCTTCTAGTGGGTCCCTGAACAACTTAGCTGGAGGTCTTAGGGGTTTGGTTTTTCTAGCCATTCGCAGAGGAACGGAGCCAATAGCACCCACTGTCACCGGAGCCGCGGACCCCGCCGCGCCGAGCCCGGCTTTCGTCTCGTTGCTCACAAGAGGAATCTGCAACAATTATTGGACATTTACATTTTTTTCTCTTCTATAAATATTACGTTCATCAACAATTTGTCAATAAAACTGAGTGTCGAAATTATCTAGTCGACCTCACGAACTTTTCTCCGTGGTCCTTGTGCTATTTTTATATCAGTAGTTTTCCGGGAAAGTGGAACAAATCTCAACATACCCAAACATCCTGAATACCAATTAGTATGATGGTACCCTCCCGTGATTCCATCAAATAATTTTCGAGGCAAACCGAATAGCTATTAATCAGGTGCCTCAGCCTCAGACAGACAAGCTCGGGCTAAGCTCGGGTATCTAATAGTGCTCAACCAGGGGCCGTATTCTCTTATTTTGACAGCCACGATTGTGCCTAGCGCAAATCAATGTTAAGACCATTCAACAGCGATACACAGTAACTTTTCTATACCTAGGTTTTTTGTTCAGAGAATTGCAAAAAGGTAAAATTTTACAATTAACATATCATTTTAATGAGATAATAATGACTTTTTGTTCTTTTTAAAATAAGGGAATTACCCCCCAGGGCGTATTGTCTATGAGACGCCGCTAGCCGAGACGGCCGGAAGCGCAAATATCCGGCCCGGACGACGGCAGGGTTCAAGAGGGTTTATAGATACTCGCAGACGACCAGCAATTAGTATCGATGACGATGTGATACCATTGTTATAGGACAAATTATTATTTTATAATGATACTTATATTTCATGTATTTATTCTAGCTTATTAAATAGCTTGATATACCAATTAATTCAAAATTAGTAAGTATTTAACTTGTGCCAATTATGTGCTTGTGCTAAATAGGTACATACCTATTTAGCACAAGCACATAATTGGCACAAGTAGCATAACATTTGTTAGTTGTATGGTGGAGGCTGAGAATACAAACATCTCTTCAAAGGGTGTCGAAAAAGAGTGAACACCTGAAAAACGGGCAGCAGCGCCCTTCGTTGAAAAACTGGAAGAGTCTACGGCGATCGCGAACCAGTCGCGCCTGCCCAGAGCGTGGCGATTTGTTCTTGTGGCAATGGCGGAAGAGGCCTATGACGTCTAACAGTGGACGCCTCTCGACTGCGATAATGATGATGAGGAATGAATATTATATACATACATACCCTACGGACCGCATTGAACTTTTTCTTTCAAAGAACACGCCTGAGTTATGACTTGGCTCCGAATCTTCCAGCCTGGGGCTATGCGTCAGGAATTGATTATACTACAACCTCTAACCTAGCCCCACCACCTCCCTGAAAGGAGACTTTAATCTTGTGCTAGAACTTCTGTAAGGGTTGACAACAAAACCAACGAAAACCGGATAATAAACAACTCGATTAGTATGCATTTGCTTAAAAAACTATTGCAATTTATTCACAAAGTACAAGATTTTCTATGTTTTCCCAGGGCAAGTTGGTAATTGCGGCTTCTGCGCCCGCGCATCGCATCAGGCTATCTAAACAGCATCGCTGCACCGCGCAGGCTCGCCGTTGCGCTGCAATCGTCTTACGTGACGCATTATTTAAATTGCCCACTTTACTCTATTCCTCTTTATTGCTGAGAACAATGTCAGGTTTTTTTTTGAGTAAATGAACATGGAAAATAGTTTAAACATTTCTATAAGTGCTGTCTGTGTCTGTATTTGTCCAAAATAGAATCTAAAACAATTCCGATTCTATTTTGGACAAAACTATGCCAAAAATAAATAAATATTTATGCCAATAGCCATATAAACAAAGGCGACTGTTCTAAAAGAAAAAGGATCATAAAACGCGACTAGTTACAAATGCGGCGCGTGTCATAGAAAATAGTATCAAATGTCCGGCGCCAGCCACTGAGACGGCCAAAAAAGGAGTTGTTGTGACCGGTGCCATTGGCCCCATGGAACCATGGCCTTGGTGCCAATGGCACGTGAATTTTGAGTAATCAGTATGTATTTCCGGCGAACTATTTATATGGAAGAACTAGTGGATGCGCGAAACTTCAACTGATCTTCTAAGCGTTAAGTAAATCTGGGGTAAAACCTTCCTCCATTATAAATGGTTGAAACCGTGAAAAGGTAACATACACAACACACTAACACGCGCACAATCTTTCAGCTCTATAATACAACAAGTATGATTCGGTTGCACAAGTAGAAATATTTTTTGTAAAGACTTATCAAAATTAAACCTTTTGTAAGTATAGTAAAATAAAAAGTAATATTAGTACCACCGACCGCCTAAGAATTTTATCATCTTTTATTATAATAAACTACAAGAAAATAGTCTTCAATTAGTTTATTATAATCATAATACAAGGCAATGTAACATAAAGATGGCAGACTGCGATTGCAGGCGGAATGTTGTCACACGTCATGCTACGTGGGCACACGTGGACTAATGAGCCCGGCGGCCTTATTCACATTCACGTATCTATACCAATATATAAAGAGGAAAGATTTGATTGTGTGTATGTTTGCATTGAATAGGCTCCAAGTTCATACTCTGTTGGGAAGCTAGACTATCCCCGGGTGACAAAGGCTAAAGAATATTCTCAAAAATTTAGAACGCAAGGCGTTACGAATTTCGCCGTGTGAGCTAGTCTACTATAAGTTATGATATTTTTGATTCTTATAATATTTTTTTCTCTGCTTTGCTTTTTTGCTCTTAAGAAAATTAATTGATAGACTCAAGCAAAGCTATTCGGGCTTAGCGTTGTTTGTCAGTAAGTAACGTCTATACAGGTAAGTTTGAATTATACGAGAATCGGCGCGGAAGGCTGTATGTGCAAATAGCATTGTGTCTGCCTGAAGGCAGCGCTGGGCAGAGATACCGACCGCTTTATTGCGATAAACAATCCTGATAAACGCTAATGCATTCATAATTGTTAACTTTAATATTTTAAGAATAATTGGGGGCTAAAAATAGACAGCAAGCGGTTCCTTTTAAAAATAAACTTTGTACAAATTTACCTAACTGCGATAATAAGTGGTTGACATGTACTAGGCAATTTTTTTTAAATACAGGTACAGTGGCGGTCTAGGATGGCGTAACAGATTTGTCTATAGTTTAGTGAGCCCTAGACTGTATTACCAAAGAACAAGAACTTTTATGCAATACAGATAAACCGAAAGTGTTACGCCGAACTAGACCGCCGCTGTACCTATCAAGACTATCAACTCGGCTACTGTTGCGTAGAATCTCTATATTTTTGAATCTATTCTAGTGAAATTCGATTCCAGCAACATAACGATATCAAAATAATTCAGATATTGCTAGACAAAGTTCACGAATTCAAGGCGCGCGATATTAATATTCGTTTCCACTAGTGCCTTATTAGGCTCGCAGCTAGATCACTAGACGATTAGTCAGAATTCACCAAAGAAAATGTGTTCAGACAGACAGACACACCTAACAAAAACATTATACATATTTGGAGATTAACTTAAAATGGATGGGCGCGGATCCGTTGTTTTGGGAATTTCCGTAGAACGACACTTACTTATGACGTTGCTTTCGCCTAGAATTATTTAAATGAAATTCAAAATTGTGACACAGATAATTTACAAAAACAACTTGTAGGTCATATAAGAGAATATACGACTTATTCCCACACCTATGTAGTAGCCATCGTGTGCAGGCAGTGCAATCATTCTGATAGGTCGAATCGAAACATTTAAATCTCGTAAAAGTTTATAGTCTCTTGTTTCCGCAAGTCTCATGTCAGAGAATCATCGCTTTCTGTCCCCATTGCGAGGCTCACTCCTACATTATTGCTTTTCTAAAATAATAATGCACCTTATAGGTTTACATGACAATATTAAATGAGATTATCTTTGCGTGTTGAGCAGACCATTAGACCATAACGGACTGTTAGTATGGTCCGACTATATATTTTATGTATGAATAAATTGCTTAAAGTGTTATATTATAACGAATATTCATATTACTTTATAAACAAAGTAAACAAACAACATTACAGTTTGTTTATAAACAAACTCTCAAATGCAACAAACAACTATGTATGTATTTTAATATACCCAAAGACTATTCCTATTTATGAAGAGTATGCAGTTGAGTACACTATCAACACAATCAGGATTCAGGCTAGACTAGGCGGCAACTTGCGTGCACTTGGCCGAGTCAAATGAGGAGAATGTGCCCACTTAATTCGCAACTTTACGATACACTTTACCGATACAGTATTCAGACTTAAATGTGTAAACAAGAACATTTGCTCGGACATCGGTGCGGCTTTATCTAACTTTTTATTGTTGGAATTATTTTTTATGACAATCGACGCGACTTTTTACCTTGAGGATTTTATATTGTGACCGTTTTATTTTTGTTTTCAGTTTCATTTATTTAATACTAGAGGCTGCCCCGCGGTTTTTCCCGCGCAGATTTCTCATAAACACAAAATTCCCGTTTTTTCCCGTTCCCGTGGGAATTTCGGGAAATCCCTTCTTAGTGCTCACCTACACTCCCCAAGGAACCCACGTGCCAATTTTCAGCTTTCTACGCCCAGTAGTTTAGGCTCTGCGTTGTCTGTCAGTCAGTCAGTAACGGAAGAGTTTTATATATATTGATTTGCAATTTGAAATGCTATGCCAAGGTAGCCACAGCATTTTTTCTATTTTATTTTATTAATCTGCGCTTGATGACCGTGTAGTGGAGGCATAGAATACTACCACCCTATCTCATCCTGTAGGTGTCGTAAAAGGCGACTAAGGAAATTTCCGAAGGGCGGGCAGCTTTCTTCGCTGAAGAATTTAAACAATCATTATGCGATCGTCAACACGCCTGCCAAGCTTGGCGACTACGGCAAATTCCCTCCACAATGTTTGTCCTTGTGACAATCTGTGTCTGTGGAGTAGACTATGTCCAGCAGTGGACGTCTAGTGGTTGTAGTGATGATGAACGAATCTGTCTGCGCTTAAAGGGTACGATGGTTGGGTCACAGCCACGAATTGACAATATAAATTAAAAAAGCGAATGAAAAGAAATGGTGAGGAGAAGTAGGCCGTAGGCCACGGCGAACATTCAGCGATCTCTCTCAAAAAAACCACTTGAAGATAGTTCCCGGGTAAGAAGATAGTTTTTGTAGAGCAAGAGAGAGAATTATGTCATGACAAGTGGAAATCAATTGTATTTGCCCACCCCAATGGAGAGCAAGCATAAGAGTGACGTCTGCGCTTATACGTTAAATAATACTAATGTGACTTTTAATTCCAAAAAACTACAATTTTTAAAGGTTTTAATGGCATTAAAAGTTGATATCTACATTATTGAAATATAGGCATTAATAAATAGCAGCAGAGCACAACACAGTAGAAGCGAAATCCTTAGAATAATCAGCATACAAAGCGACTCTTATAGGCCACGGAACCTCCGGCGAATACGGCGAGTGCACTTCTTGCACTACAATACAATGTTGCATGCTAAACTTGTAAAGGCGAGCAAATATTTGCTCAAAGACAGGTAACCCGAGCTAACGCGCGGACCTCACAATTATTTGTACAGCACTACACCACAGATTAGAGAGTAGTTACATTACACCACACAGTCAGCAGCAAAATATAAATTTTGTAAATTAATCAAATAGGTAATAGATAAACATTTTTATTTTTTTTCGGTACCACACAGTTGTATGATATGATTTTTGTAAAAATAAAAATAATGACTTAAAAATTTAACTGTGTAAGTACTGAATAGAAATAGTAAAAGTGAAATAGTGAAATTCCTATGAGATCTCCGTGTAACTGTATTAAATTTATCAAACTCTTTTCAAAATTAACCGTATTTATTCAGAAGAAGAACTACGCGAATCATGATTGATACTACGCTTAGGCTCTGCATGTCATTTGTGCACACTGGGTCATCTAGAGTATGTATTTACTAGGCTTTGCATATCTTAGTTTTTTTTTAAAACGATTTTTTAAAGAAAGTTAAACTCCACCTAACATTAAAAGAAAAAAATAAGGGCTTTAGTTTTGTATTTTTTTTCAAGTGAATAAAATCATAAAAGTAAGGAAAGGCCCGAAATGCGTCAACATCCGCAATTTAGAACATTGACTCCCAAAAAACAGAAAAAAAAGTATGGTCTTAACATTTTAAGCACCAAACGATTTATGTTAGTGTCGTCGCATAAAGATGTGCAGATAAATAATGCGAAGAGAGATGCACACGAGCACGCAGTGTTTCTGACGGTGGGTTTAATCATATTTTTGCCGAAGCTGGTAAAAATATATATACTAAAGGAAACTTTGTTATTGACGTAAGATTTCCTAATTTAGTATAAATAACGGTGTATTTTTAAATTAAAAAACCTGCATGCCATGTGGCTTACATACATTGTAAGTGATGGAACAGCGATATTCATCAACGCAAATAATTCCTCTTGATTTATAAGGATGGAGTTCCGTCAAATCGTTTCAGACGCCAAGAAACCCCTTCGGGGTCCAAGAAAGCATATTAAATGCAAGTCATTAAAATAAAACATTAAAAAAGTGCAATAAAGGGCTACCTGCATTTTAAAGCATCCAGCTGAAATAAAAGAGCGAGGTATTATAAACGTATTAGGGTAATGGCTGCGGTGGGCACGGCCCGCGCGCGGTTACCTCGGGCGGACGGCGATCGCCCGCGAACGCGCCCGTGTCGTGTTCTGAACTGAGACATTTGATACCATCAAAGTTAACGCATATAATTTCTAATGCTGGATAACTTTATACTTATACGTATCCAGGAAATAATGTAAAGCTTGATGCATACAGTAGAGTCAGAGTACATTAGAAAGATATGGAGATGGAGGAAAGGACTTTTTCAAGATTGAAATAAAAAGCTAAATGTAGGAAAACGCAATACTGAACAGATTTGCCAATCGAGAAGAAAAGATCGTAGATGTAGGTTTAACTTTTGCGAGCCGCGCCGACAATAATATTAGTTTTGATTCTAGTTTAGCATTTGTAAATAGAAATATAAAACTTTATTTGTTAACACAGGTAAAAGTTACAGAGTAATAATTATTTAGAATCACTGTGTTAGGCCATTTTCAGGCATACAATTTTTTTAGAAAATTTATAAATGTTAACATTTACAACAACAATATTTAAGCCGTAGCTGTAGGAACAGACAAATACCTATACGTATAATATGTAGTAGTAAGTACTAAACAGTTGAAATATAATGAAATATATTTTTTTATATAAAAAAAAAAAACAGAAAAGAGTGGAAAATAAAGAGTGGAACAACCGCTTGAAAGTGTATGTTATACTAGAGGCTGCCCCGCGGTTTTTCCCGCGCAGATTTCTCATAAACACAAAATTCCCGTTTTTTCCCGTTCCCGTGGGAATTTCGGGAAATCCCTTCTTAGTGCTCACCTACATTCCCTAAGGAACCTACATGCAAAATTTCAGCCCTCTACGCCCAGTAGTTTCGGCTCCGCGTTGTCTGTCAGTCAGTCAGTCAGTCAGTCAGTCAGTCAGTCAGTAACGGAAGAGTTTTATATATATTGATTATTAAATTTATTATTATTATTATTTGTTAATATCCATCCAAACTGTTTACGAAGCGTCTGCGTGTGCCGCCCAGATTGGATCGAGTTTTTTTTATAACTTTAAAGCAATTGCGGTCAGCAGTACTAATTAAGGTAAGCCTCGTAATTTCGCGAGGACTATTCAAACTGCACCGCGCGTATTCAGGTAGCGATACGTGCCGGGTGAAATAACTACTCTTCTGATAAGTTATAACAGGTTGCAGTGCTCTGTTCAATCAGATATTATGGATCTAAGAACTGTATTATTGGTGGATCATAGAATTGGATATTGAATAAATACATTTTAGTTTGAGTTTACCTCCTTTATCAGTTAATTTCGGCTAAATCCTAAAATCATTTAGCAAAAAATACAGATTTTTATGTACAGTTACGTATCTTAGTCCATACAGAGTTTGCAAAAATTATTGCATCCAGTGATCACATTTACTACGCATAGACATATTCGCTACGCTCACAGAGGTTGTATGTAATGTATGGAAATGTTCGTTATGTAAAAGCCTCGCTGGATCAAATGGATACAAATGTGTTAGTACAAATATGTACCCATTTGAGCCGGCGGGTTAAAAACAACAGATGTGTGTGGTATTTGGGTGCAAGTTATTTTATACCTTTTGCATGTGACTGTACATATTACTAGTGTGCGATAAATCACGCAGGCTCTGCAGCGTGACTTCCCTTCAAGCCTCAAAATCATTTCTATTCGATCCCGTGGGATTATTGAAAAAAAAAAGGTATTCTATGGCCTCCTCGTGTTTTTAAGCTACGATTTGACAACCATATCGTGTCTGTAGTTTAAGTGTGATTGCGTAACACACAGATAAGCTTACTATTGCATTTATATAATACTATTCGACCCGGCGAACTTCGTACCGCCTCACCTATTACTAAGTATTTTGTGCATGTATTATGACTATTAAAAAAACCGCCTCAAAATCCGTTGCGTAGTTTTAAAGATTTAAGCATATAGGGACTATTAGGGACAGACGCGGGAAGCGACTTTATTTTATACTATGTATTGATTTAAAGTTTTTAGTTATCATATACAATTATAAAAATATTAATGATACGAACAAAGCTGTAAAAAATTATTTAAAGTTTCAGAGGTCACCCAACCTGTAACCTGTGTTTCCGAAATAGAATCGGTATTTATTAAGACTCTTAAACAAACATATAAAGGGTACTTAAAAAGGTCATTAAAAAAATACACCTCACAAAATCCCAAATTAAAGTTTAGTGTTATAAGTGGAGGAGCGAGCGTGGGTCGGCGCAGGATTTGTATATTTCACTAAAACACGAGCGCAGTCCGGTTCAGGATTATATCAATTTTTCATACTCTCCCGTTATTAATTCAGACAAACAATTCATTTGATATTTTAGTGAGACAAATGATGCTGCTATTTAAATGTCAAGAGTTGTAATTGCTACAAGTTTTGTGAACTTCACGCTATGTCCTTTAAAATTGTGAAGTGCATCATTTAGTCATGCATGTATGTTTAGTTGGTACTGATCTTATACTATTAACTTGTACTACTTAATTGTTTTAATATGAATATAAAATATATCGTTTAATTTGTGTTTATTAAATTTAAGTCTATTATAGCAAATAATTGAATTAATCAGTATAAAATTATATAGGTAAATAGGAAGAAAATTTAGTGATTACTGATAGCAAAACGTAGAAAGATAGAATTTGCTAGGAGTCTTACCTACACCAAAAGCAGTTCGATAATATTTTACTTTTTTTTACTAAAATTGCTTGCTACTAAAAATTAGCAGGGCGGTCGCGGTCGAAAAAATATGTAACATTTAACTTGATACAAATGCGAACTGCAAAGATCAATGGAAGCAAGCAGGGGAGGCCTTTGCCCAGCAGTGGGATACTAAAGAGGCTATGTAAAAAAAAAGAAGCGAACTGCGCTCCAGAACTAAAATACGGGATGTAGCTCAAAAAGCGGCAGAATTGAAGTGGGACTGGGCCGGCCACGTATCCCGTATGGACTCCAATTGTTGGGCAAGGAGGGCCACTGAGTGGGTCCCGAGACACGCCAAGAGACGACGTGGTCGCCCCAGGGAGCGATGGAGCGACGAATTGGGAGCACACGATAGGGACTGGTGGGAATCTTCCCAGGACAGGGAAGTGTGGAAGGAGGGGAAAGAGGCCTTTGCCCAGCAGTGGGATAACATAGGCTAGTAATAATAATAATAATAACTTGATATATTGACTTATTTTTTTTCAGAATTGAAAACAGCTGATAAAATTGACACTAGTGAGGGAGCGACACAGTACTAACTAATGCGTAAGACGTTTTAAAATATCTATGTAGTAATTTCTTGGTTATCATGTTGTAAAAATCTAAGTAGAAATACATTTCAGAAGCGCGTTTACTTTTGGATGTCAATTTATTCCGTATCAAGTTCTCATTAAAAACGTTACCATACCACTATCGACTGCTTTTATTTATTCTTAAGTGTACAGCGAGCTTTAAACGAGCAAGCACTCGTCCGTGAAAGCTCGTGTGGACACAACACTCTTGTCGGCCGAGCCCGAGGCGGCGGAGCGCGCCGGCCGCGACCGCGCCACCCGCGCGACCGCCACTAGCAAACACCGCACACGCATGCGTGATATGGTACGAGGGGCTGGTCAGTGCAGTTTCCTTTCAGTGCAGTTGACGTTATCGCAAATATGGTCAATTCCACAGAACCCAAAGACGTTTTGAACTATCTTATTAAACTAAACTTGTAACTTGTACATATTCCAAAGCAAAAGAGTAATTCTTAGACCAAAGAATGATTGTGTTATCTATTAGATCTTATTGTTTTATTACTTTCTGAATCTTAACTGTCTCTACATAATGTTTTTTAAAATTTAAATAAAAACAAGATTAAGTTGACATGAAAATGAATAAGCGAGAAATTATAAATGATAAAGTGCAGTGTGAACAGGGGTTTTTCTTTGCAACAATGTTGCAGGCAGAATTTAAATCTCTCTCGGATTACATCGCTGTCCCGTGGCAGCAGGACACAAATCACCAAAGGGGCTGCCGCCGCGTGCCGCCGCCCGCCGAGCCTCGGCGACCACTGCTTTGCTTCACGGAAACTAATAAAGCAAATATTTCTGTATGCAAATTTTACCGTTATTGACTCTAAAACCCTAATATATTCAAACTTCACGTTTTATATGTACGTACATAGGTAGGTACAAAAATTGCACTTTTTAAAACAGTGATAACAATAAATAAAATTAAAATCGGATTAACAGTTCCGCACCCATATTTCGTAAAAGATTTAAAACTTCCTAAAAGATAGATCAGTCATCCACTTATGTAAATATCCAATGGAAGTCGGACTTTACGAAGAAATATGTATGTTATTTCTTTAGCGTCGTCTGTGTTCTGTTAGACATTAATTAGTATATAAATACTGGTACAGTTGCCAGCACATCAAGGGGGATGCCCGAACTCGTAACGAAGTCGTAACTGCCTGGTACTTAATCCCAGTAAATCCAAGTTCATGGTTCTGGGCACTTAATGTCAAATCAGTAATACGGTGCAAGCCCTCTCCGCCAATGATATAGCTATAATGGGTGAACCAGTGGAACGAGTTGAAGAAGCAAAAAATCTTGGTTTGCTGATTGATGGTGAGCTACGCTTTGAGAAGCACATCACAAGCATCGTTAGCAATTGCTTTTATCGACTAAAGATTCTTTATAATATTCGCGATTACCTTAGAACGGATTGGCGTGTCCGTCTTTGTGAATCTCTGATATTATCAAGATTAAACTACTGCGATGTCGTTTATGGTGGCTGTATACTTGAACGGACCAAGAGGTTAATTCAACGTGTACAAAACGCATGTGCACGTTTTTGTTTCAAAGTCCTTCCCCGTTCCCACATTACTCCACACTTGAACAATGCGAAGCTACTAAACATGGACTCTCGTCGGCAGCTGCACCTCGCCACGCTGCTGTTTGGCGTAGTGCACACTCAGCAGCCTAGCTACCTGTTTAAAAAGCTAAAATTTTCAACACGAGAGCGCCACGTTCACAGGACTAGGCTGCTCATGCCTGCGCATCGGCTGACGGCCTTCCGTGGTAGCTTCAGGTATGCGGCGTCCAAGTGCTGGAATAATATCCCCCCTCCGGTCCGTGAAGCTGCAAGTAGGTATACCTTTGGGCGCAAGCTCAAGGTGTATTTGCTTGACCAGCAGAGGCTTTTATAACTTCAAACCCCAACCATTGCCGCACGATCTTCAATGACCTATGACTGAGACGTAATCGCATCCCTCTTGTATATTTATGTACCTAATATTTTATATTTATAATAGTATGTATTCTGTTTTTATTTGTTTTTATTTATCTATATTGGAGTAATATGTATCATATTATAATATATGTATGTAATATACTGTATTTACTTGTTGCGCATTTGTGGCACGCTTGTGAGTTACGCTGGCACTAGGTGAAAATCAGCGCTGATGGCTCAGCATGTGCTGCATGCTGAGCTAGTACCATTTTGCGGCTGCAGCGGCACACCACGGCATACACCTCTGATAGTCGAATTTATTTATATGTCTTGTATTTTTTATGTTTTAATCTTTGTTATTTTTGTAATTTACTGTTATGTTTTTGTTTAATTTGTTTTGTAATGTGTGTCGTTGTTGTTGCGAATAAATATGTTTTCTTTCTTTCTTTCTTTAACTCTATTCCACAGTAATAAAGTGCATAATGCAATGACAATTGATAGCTTGGGCTGCTGGTGACTGTACTATACTTGATAAAAATAACTGAACACAAACCTTCAAAGTCTAATTAGTATTACTAGACATTTTTTATATACATTTTGATTCCCGTTGGTTTCTTGTAAATTTAAACCGAAAAATGAACTAAATTGATCTACGATATACCTACTAAGTATATTATTATACTTTGTGAACGAAAATAAAAGCGGAATTCAAAAAGGAACACGTCTGTGCTAACACAAATCGCCGACCGCGCCGGTGATGTATCTCCTTTTGGAGAACATTAACAAACCGAGACAAATTACTGGATAATTTAAACAAATAAGATAAAGAGCTAAGGTCAAACATGTCGAATTCGGCCAGTTGCTGGATGAGTTTCACTTTTTGCTATCGATCGACGCATCGTTATTTTTGCAGTGACTTTGAATTTACAAATATTAATCATTTTAATTTTGCAATATTGATTTAGGTAGGGTTTTTATACCAGTTCTCGCTGCTTTGTTTAGGCGTTATATAGATTTTATTTATTTACATAGTTTAGTTCCCATATGTTTATCGTGTAAATAATATAAGACAGGCCAAAATAAAAAAATATTCACGCTGGGTAACAATAATGTTTATTTATACGAAGTACCATTTACTCAAGTGTTTTTTGTACGAATCGCATTAATACAAAGTAACAGCTGTTGAAATGCGTTTGTCACTGAAAAGAAGAAAAGAAGGCGAGAGGCGAGCCTACGTTACCTCGCCGTTTGCCGCAGCAGAACCACCGCGCGGTTCCCACAGACATCTCCGACATGCATTCATACATATTCAGCGCATCCACGACGTCTAAATGTGCAGCGAGCGGGCCTGTGCAGTCGTCATCGCCTAGCCATTGAATTAGGTATCGAATATAATTCTTATGCCTGTCTCTGGTAACAGTGATGTCGACTGTAAAAGCAGAAAACAGAGAGTTCGATTCCCGGCAGAAGCGAACATTGTTATGATGAATATCATGTCTGGGTATACTTGTTCGGCTCTAACACGGGGTGTGCTGTGTCCGTCACCGCGTCTCCCATAGATAATATTTCTCCTTAGATTATATAAAAAAATACTTGAAATCCGTCTTGCATCAGTTTCTGCTGCTTGCAATTGTCCACCAACTTCTACCTTGTGAATGACATTTCATAATTGATTGAATAAGATGTACTATTACAAGTATTTAGTTACATTATTGATGTATCGATACCGTAATCAAGGCGCTGTCTGGAGGTTTAATGGCAGGCCATAAATTCGTCTGAGTCTAATGCCGGACCCGTCGAGCAAAAAAAACGAGTGCGCAAATTGTTTTAAATGGGCAGGTTGGCGCGCGGCCGCCTGACCTACAGCCGGCGCGCAGACTCGCTTCAGACCGCTTTATTACCGAAAAAAGACGAAAACACTTTTCATTTTTTCCCAACTATTGGGGTTCCTTAGCAAAAAGGTTAGAATTTATAAAAATGTATCGCAGTGCAATCTTAGTACGAACTAAATACTCGTGTACAGCGACTCAGCGAGTTACCGGCGAGTTTAAATTTAAAAAAGAAATTTTGAAGTCGAATACGAATGTCAATATTTTGCTCAGTACATAAATACTCTTCGCACATTTCGCAGCAGTTTGCAGTCTTATAAAGTGTTGACTATTGGAAAACATAATTACAATACGGTCCTGTTTACAAAGTCATACAAATATTGATATATTAGCGAGTGACGGACCGCGGCCGCTGCCCCGCTCTTGACCCGCGTCTCGTGTCCGTCCTGCGTCCTTCCTGCAGCCAGACAATGATAAACATCGCCCAGGTATGGACTAATTAGTCACGTCGACCCAGACAGACGTCAATATTATAATTTATTTTTATTACTCATAATATTTGCATATGTATATTCGCGCCGAGCCAGAATATAACACGTTAAAAATAAAAACTAAATAAAACCGGTCAATACGGTAGCTGTATAAATTAAATGCGGATTAATATGGTAATTTATTCAGGTGATGCCGATCAGCGCCGAATTGATATTATATGTTTTGATTATTATAACTTTTTTAAATTCCTTAATTAATGAATTGTCTGCCGGTACTGCCCATATAAGCGAAAATACGTTGTGTAAAATAGTTTAAAAATAATTTTATATTTTTAAATTACTATGTATTTTTAGTTTTAAGATATTTTTAATATGGGCCTCTGTTTATGTTGTTTAAAATCTATTAATGTATATTAAAGGCTGCGGGTCCACGCTGAATGCAGGCCACCTGCGATCGGTACAGATGAAGAGCCTTGAGGGAGGCCTATGTCCAGCAGTGGACGTCCTACGGCTAAAATGATGATGATATTACCTAAAATATGTGAATGTTAATATTATTGGGTTTCTCTATCTCTTGAATATTAAGGGATGGCATGCGAGTCTCGAAAGGGCTAGGTTCTTATAGGGCCTTACAGGGTAGGTCTTGTTATATTGTTTATGGATCACGTACCAGACCTACCGCGAACGACTGTCGTTCATGCAACATTTCACAAATTATCATATAATTTATTATTAATACGCGATGCTTTGTTGCCGGGTTTTAAGCTACTTGTAAGGTGAAAAAAACTTTAATATTGAGCAAGGCCTGAAAGGTATGCTTTTATTAGACGAGTGCGAGTCGCAGCTGATGTCTTTTAAAATACGAGCTCTGTACCAACCCCTCTGAGAACTTTGATGGCGCGATGTAGGATTGAGATCGTGGACCTCTTAGCGCAGGTGCCTTGGAGATGCATACGTCTAACAGTAGATAACATAATCCTGAAAAGAAGTGAAGAAAATATGAAGGGACTCACCGGCTCCGTGTCCCCCTGGCCGTCCTTGCCGAGCCCCTCGCCCTTGGACCAGCCCATTTTCTGCAAAAGCTTGAAGCCCTTGTTGTCTGCTGCTATGTTCCTGTGTAAATAAAGTTACACACTTTATATCACTGTTTCCATAGTCGCCACGTTTGGCAGGCGGGTTGGTGATCAGTGTTCAACGAAGGACGCTGCTGCCCGTCCTGCTGGTGTTCCTTGTCGCCTTTTACGACACTCACGGGAGGTGATGAGTTGGTGTTATTCTAGTAATAATAAGTGTGGTGGCGGTACTACACTATGTGCTAGTAATTAATAGTGAATGTCGTAACTGCGCTTTAAAATTTTTAAAGACGATTTCTCATAGAATTTTAAGATATCCTTCCTTGTTGTGCCTACAATGTCGTCATTCGTGTTGAGCCAAGCTGCATCAGATCAGGTAGAGGGTGCGGTCAATAGCTGGGTCTCAAGGATAACGGTCAAAGTGAGCCGACTGTCGGTCCGTTGGAATGCGCGATCGGATCGTTTTGGATTGCTTTGTGTGGAGTTGTGGTGTGGAGCCAGTTAATTAGAATAGAGCTGTTCTACTCACGTGTCGAGGTCTGCCTGGCTCGGTCGTGGTACTGCCCGTCCTCTATGGCGAGCGGCTGCGGCGCGTACAAGTTCTTGCGCCGAGCTAGTTCCAACTGGTGCTGCTTTAGGGGTGCGGCCAATTAGAATGGAGCTACTCTACTCACGTGTCGAGGTCGGCCTGGCGGGTCTTCTCGGCCTGGTGCGAGGAGCCGACAGCTTCGCGCCGTTCACGCGCTCGGTCGTGGTACTGCCCATCCTCTATGGCGAGCGGCTGCGGCGCGTATAAGTTCTTTAGACGAGCTAGTTCAAGTTGGTGCTGCTTCTGAACGCTGCAGGTGCGCGTGTATGCAACTTTCTTTTCTTTTTCGTCCGCTGTAATCGTAAACTTCATGAATGAATGACAAAGACACGACATACAGTAACAAGTAAAGTAGTAAATTGGCAAAAGGCAGCCCAGATAGTGGTAAGATTTTTGATGTTTTTTTATTTTTAATAGCATTGGGAAAGTCTCATTATTTTTCTCTGTGTAAGAAGGATGTTATAAATTCATACAAGATGTCTGTAAAAAAATTATACATACTGGTAACTTTAATAGTTTCTTAAAAAATTATGGCGACGGACAGACGTACTTAGCATTACTAAGACTGCGGAACTCTAAATACAAGTCACTAAAAAGAGTAAATAAAGATAAAAACTCAAATTAAAAAATTTAAAAACCCCCGACCCAGTCAGACCCCTCATCAACTTAACTAGAACTAGAGCTAATCATCTTAAAAAGAGCATGGTTACCTTAACATATACTTTCAATATTATTGAAGTAACACCGTACCAAATTTCAACTCGATCGGACATAAGAAAGCTAGTTAGATCCTCTTATCCATTATTCAAGAGCTGATCATCTTCAAACGGAAGATCAGGTCATGGTTACCTTAACAAATACTTTCTATATCATAGATGTAACATTTTACCAAATTTCAAATCGATCGGACTTAAGGAAGCTAGTTAGATCCTCTCATCCATTATTCAAGAGCTGATCATCTTCAAACGGAAGATCAGGTCATGGTTACATTAACAAATACTTTCTATATCATAGATGTAACATGGTACCAAATTTCAAATCGATCGGACATAAGGAAGCTAGTTAGATCCTCTCATCCATTATTCAAGAGCTGATCATCTTCAAACGGAAGATCAGGTCATAGTTACCTTAACAAATACTTTCTATATCATAGATGTAACATGTTACCAAATTTCAAATCGATCGGACTTAAGGAAGCTAGTTAGATCCTTTCATCCATTATTCAAGAGCTGATCATCTTCAAACGGAAGATCAGGTCATGGTTACATTAACAAATACTTTCTATATCATAGATGTAACATGGTACCAAATTTCAAATCGATCGGACATAAGGAAGCTAGTTAGATCCTCTCATCCATTTTTCTAGAGCTGATCATCTTCAAACGGAAGATCAGGTCATGGTTACCTTAACAAATACTTTTTATATCATAGATGTAACATGGTACCAAATTTCAAATCGATCGGACATAAGGAAGCTAGTTAGATCCTCTCATCCATTATTCAAGAGCTGATCATCTTCAAACGGAAGATCAGGTCATGGTTACATTAACAAATACTTTCTATATCATAGATGTAACATGGTACCAAATTTCAAATCGATCGGACATAAGGAAGCTAGTTAGATCCTCTCATCCATTATTCAAGAGCTGATCATCTTCAAACGGAAGATCAGGTCATGGTTACATTAACAAATACTTTCTATATCATAGATGTAACATGGTACCAAATTTCAAATCGATCGGACATAAGGAAGCTAGTTAGATCCTCTCATCCATTTTTCAAGAGCTGATCATCTTCAAACCGCTGATCAGATCTTCATCAGACATGGCTAAGAACACTCGGCCAGAAATTATCTATAATACAAAAAAAACTAAACGATAATCGGTTCAGCCGTTTGGGCTCTACGATGCCACAGACAGATACACAGACAGACAGATACACACGTTAAAATTATAACACCCGTCTCTGAATTCCTTCGTCGGGGGTTAAAAAATAGTTACCATCCATGATCAGGCCGGGCTCGCAGTGGCCGCACGTGTCGGCGCCGGCGTGCACGTGGCACAGCAGCTTGGTCTCTCCCAGCTGCAGCGTGCTGCCGTGCGGCACCTGCAATCATCTTACATTATCATCAGCGTCTGTCGAAAGACGTCCACTGCAGGAAGAGATAGACCCATCCCACTGATCGCCACAATGACCGTTGATTTTTAACACCTAGCACAAAATTCCGCGATCGGATTTTCGTATAGTGGATTTTTTTTTTCAGATTTCAGTTGATTTTTTCACCTATGACTGATTAAGTTATGGATAAATTTCGAATGTCAATCCATAGAGGTTGAACACGAATTAATAAAAAAAATGAGAAAATATAAAATTAATTTAAATAAATCCCATTTTCTGAATTTTCCACCATTTTGAAATGGGTTCAAGGGTAAGTAAAAATTTTTTGAGACTAGCACAGATGGATAGACACTACAAGGGATCCGTTGTTTAGCTATGGGAGCCTTAAGACTCCGTACTTTGAAGCTTCTTACCTAATTAGGTATGAGGGTCCCCCACCCTCGCAGCTGTGACATGCGCGCGTCGAAATGCGAAATGTCGCGGCAGTTTTAAATTTTATTACTTTTCATACAAGCCGAAGTTAAATCGAGAGAAAAAAGGGGTAACTTTGAGATTTTTTTCTATCAACTAAAATTAATTAGATCCTGTTTCCCTTTAGTATGATGACTAGATTAGATCCTTAACTAACACATATATTTTTTTCAGAATGAAGACATCAATTTTGTATGTCTCAGATTGTTTAAAAAAATCTCAAAAACACAAATTTTTGAAGCACCAAGCCTTAAAACTGAATAAGTAACCTCCTTAGGCCCGCTGGGCAGCAGGCTCGCGGACATGCGCACGCCGTTGAGCACGGAGCCGTTCTTGGACCCGAGGTCGGCGGCCGTGTACATGCGCCGAGACAAGTCGTATCTGATCTCCAAATGATTCTGTGAAAAAAATTTTTCTAAAGTTAAGCAATGCTAAAAAACTAACTGTAGTAGCAATAACTAGGTAAAGTGGCTGACTAGGACGGTGTTAAACTTTTGTCTATGGTCTCGTGCGCCCTAGACTGTAATACCAAAAAACAAAAGCTATTTTGCAAAACAGAAAAACCGGAAGTGTTACGCCGTCCTAGACCGCCACTGTACCTTTAATTCCATAAAAACCATTGCAAGCTATTTTAATGCGACGCTCTATAGATTAATCACACCAAGCGCGCCAATATGGAGGCGGAGAAGGCTCTAGATTCCTCAGTACTTCATCAGTACTCTCAGTAGTCTATTGTATTATATATAAAGATTTAAATTTTGTTATAATTTTGGCAAACAACTTCATTTTAGATCCAGTTTAATTCACAAGACGAGTCACAAACATCACTTGGCTTCACAGCACATCTAGATGCGAAGAGTAAAAAAAAAAACGTAAATCCCATACCCTAGAAACATTAACATCCTTCAGCACGATGGCGTGGTGCTCGCCCTCGCGGCCGACCGAGCCGCCGTCCTTCGTCACCAGGAACAAGCTGCCGACCCGCAGCTGCGGCAGGCTGCTCTCTTTGACGATCACTCGCATGCACGGCGGATGGTGCTTTGATACCGCCTCTGTAGATTATTGGATTCATATCAATACATAGTATAGAGCTAAAAAATAAATAAAATACAAACAAAATAGCTTGTGTCGCTATGTGTGCTTTTATATCTTTAATAGATAGAGTGAATCAAGAGGAAGGTTTATGTGTATAAACAACAACACAGTAATAGGTTAGGCGGTACGACGACGGGTCGCTGGGTCGACTAGTTTATTTATAAACTAGGGGAGCCAGTGTTTTGCTAGCAACATCCTTTTTTGATCAATCTCTTATTTTTTTGAAAATATTATTAGCCTATGCTCATCAGGTAAAAATTGGATTTTGATGGTGAAATTAAAGAATTTTTCAAATTGGCCAAGTAGTTTCGGAGTATTTAATTCAAACAATAAACAATCAAATCTCCAAATAAATTAGGCGTAAAGGGAGCTTTATCTCAATTTTTTTATTATTATCTTTTAAACAATCCTGTTATTTTCAGTTTCATCACAATTAATTGTAATAAGGCAAATTAGATGGTATAATGGACTGTATGTTGTCTGTTACATAAACATGCAGACATTCCTACACAAATGAATAAGTTCTAAATATAATGATGTTATAACTATAAGCCTAAATGTTACCATCATCACTGGCGGTAGAGGTGCTAGCACAAGATTCATTGTCCGATGGCTCAGCCTCGCTCGCTGTGTCGCTGCATTCACCATCTTCTATCTCTTCTTTAACCATTTTAATGTCTACTTTTTTAATATCTTTTTCTTCTTTACTTTTCTCAGGGCTATTAACTTCAACTTCTTTTTTATCTCCATTATCATTCCCATCAACTGGTGAATCATTCTTTACTTCCGGCTTCTTAGCTTTTTGCTTCTTGGATTTGCTTGAATTGCTCTCCTTAGTTTCTTCCTTTTCCTGTAATGAAGGGCAAGCGTTGGTATTACGGTGGAGTTTAAACTATTTACCTAGCGGCCCGTGGGGCTGGAGAGAAACCCGGGAGAGGTTTGTCGCCAGACCGTCTATCTCCGCCTCCGTATTTCGAACCTGAGGACAAAACAAAAGGTTTTTAGAACAACCTTATATAACAAGAATGAACGAATTGAATGAATTGTATAAATATAACATGCAATTGATAATTGACAGCTAACAGTATTTAAGATTTAATTATTAAAACCTTCCTTAAACACATTGTAGATGTTAAAAAGTCCTTGTACATTCATTACTCCATAGATTAATTGGCATTCCAATTATAAAAAATAATAATTAAAGATAAGCATGTCCTGTATGGTCAAATGCTTCCACTTTATTGATCACAGTATATTTATTTTATAGCTATTAAAATAATACCTGTTTACGCTTCTTAGCTTTCTTCCGTTCATGGTTCAGGAGAGCCTGATTTGCTTGCATCTTGCTTGTGTCAGGGTAGGAATGAAATTGAAATGTCTTCTGATCTTCTGAGTAGGTGTAGTAGCACCCCGTGTCGGTGTGGTAGTACAACCCCAACTCCTGTAATTAAAGCAAGACCTCTGATATACTATAATAAGATTCTATTTGGAATACAATAAAAGCTTTGCCTAACCATCGGGAGCCGGTTTTTGATAAAAGCCTTGGTGTGGCGCCACTGTTTGTGTAAAAGGAATCTTAAATCTTTTTTTTACTTTTTTTTTTGTTTCTTGTTTCTTTTTTTTCTTTTACATTACTTTACTACCTATTTAAAACAGGGTTCAATTATTGTATGAACCAGAATAAGTTGCTTAAATTGCAGTAAACATATATATGTATTTTTTAAACAATAAAGACTAATAATTATGCTTCCTGGAAATAATCAACTAAGTAATATTATAATATGGAAAACTTACAGAGCTATAATAATACCCAGTCTTGTAGTCATAATACATTCCTGCCGACTCCACATAAACCATGCCATTTTCAGCGAGGGCGCTCTGGGCGACCTCAGCTACCTGCTCTGCTATGCTCTTCTCCTGTTTATCTTGGGAGACATTCCAAGACGGAGTCTCCAACAAGACTTCATTCTCTGAAGGCTGTTTTTGCTCTGGTTTGGCAATACTGGAATCTAGTGTCTTAGTTTCGAGTCGACTATTTTTTGTCGCAATAGAGTTATCCTGGAAAATATAGTTGTGTTGGAAAAACATTTGAAGTGAGCAATCAACAAAATTATTTTAGGTTATTTTGTTTTCGGTACCTACCTTCTTTTGAAGCTCATGACGATACCTCGCTAATAACTTGTTCTTCTCACGAATAGCGTGCCTTAGTTTTAGAATAAGTCTATAAATTTTAGGTTGATATTTCAGTGAGATACGTAATTTCTTCAAGTTAAAAGGTTTCTTTGATTTTTTTTTGTGGGTTAAATCTTTTGGGTTTGTTTCTCTAGTTAGTGATTGCACGGATGTGGACGACATCTCATAAGTATCTAATATATGAAAAACCACCAATATTAATCTAGAAACACAAACAAGACAACCAAAACAACAAAACAATCACCGAATATTATTATATGGTACATACGATGATCAATCAAACAAACAATCAATCAATCGAAGAAGCTTGCAAATACTGACTGACCATATGCAAAATATTGCTACAGCCACGTAGATGGCGCTTTGTAAAGAATAGAAAGCGCCATCTCTTATCAAGTAGCAGAACCTTCAGCTAATTAATAGGTATATATGTATAAATTTTGAAACGATTTATTAGATTACATATTATGAAGCATATCTCTAGTTGGTCTGTGATATGAAGTAAATATACAAAACATGGAATGGTGAACGTGAACGTCTCGCACGCAGCCTTTATAATTTACTAGTCGACCCGGCGAACTTCGTACCGCCTAACCTATTACTATTTTGCTCATGTATTATACTTATAAACCTTCCTCTTGAATCACTCTATCTATTAAAAAAAACCGCATCAAAATCCGTTGCATAGTTTTAAAGATATAAGCATACATAGGGACAGACGCGGGAAGCGACTTTGTTTTATACTAGTAACTAGTGTTTTTGCAAAAAACCCTTTTTTGTCATTTTTCGACTTACTAGGCGGTATCGATTTGATGTGGACCTTAAAACACCCAGTTTTTTACGTAATTTTAAAAATAAAATTTAGCAAGTCTACCCAAATTGGAAAAGTTATTAAAATTTCCATGAAGTACAAATTCTAAACATAGCATGTCGGATTACAAATAAAAAAACCTAGCAACTCAACCGACTTACTAGGTTATGAATTTGAAAGCTGACTTACTATGTTTTGAATTTGGCGCCGATTATAAAATCAATCAAATTTTGATAGAATTTAGTAAGTTAAAAAACAGTAAGTCAATGAAGGGAAATTTGGCTGAATTAACTACGAGTCGTAACCAAATCGTAACCAAAACTAAATTCTGCCGCAAATAAACCATTTGTATAACTTTTAAATGAATGCCCTTCAAAAAATAACATTTGTCACTCGAAATATACGACTAAAAATATAAAATTCTATAAAAAGTAGAGAATTCAGAGATTGTATTAACTAAGTGTGAAAAACTATGTTTTGAAATTGTTTTCATTGTCATATTTGGGTAAATTTCCAAAAAAAAATATAGTGTGATCGATTTAAGTGTAACTTAAACTTCTAACACGATAACTAGTACTACAAACTATAGTCAACAATATAGTCAAACTTTTGGTCAAACACCCAAATCGCTATTGTTTCTGGTTTCTTCGGGGCAACGAATCAAAGTGGCCGACCCGTTTTTTGGCTCTCCTGAACATTTTTGTTAAAACGAGTTACTACGTTTTGATTTTAAGCAGCCGAGGTGCCCCACCTCACTGGGGATTTCTCATTAGATATTCTTCCGTTATTTTCCATCAAATGCTGCAGTCCTGCTGCAAGATCCTTTGGTAAATTGCCTATACTAATTATCAATTATGATTATGTTATACTACATAAGCTAGTAATAAGCTGCCTATTGCCTGCCTCCGCAAAATAAAAAAAAACCGTTTTTAATCGAACATCTAAATTAAATGATAATATTACAAAACAATCGTTACATTACAAATTGGAAACCTTATCTTAAAACGACTAACAGTTATCAGTTACAAGATTATAAAAATACCTAGGTAAGTATATATAAAAGAAAAATCTTTGTATAAAATCTCAGTTCACAGCGGACTCTTGATAACGCGGCAAGTTTCTCTTTATCTCGTCTTACTCGCTTAATAATAATGCCTACTCTAAGAATCGAAACTACTATTCCTAGGTCCAAAGTTCCTAAGGACTTCGTTACTAAAGGTGCTGCACTTTTGGCCAAAATCCTCGGAAAACCTGAAGCTGTAAGTACGGGCGTTTACTTGCATTTAGGTATTTTAAGAACACTTTAATATGTCCGTGTGCTAAGGGTTCTAATTGGGTTGTCTGGAAGAAATCGCTTTTAGCGATAAGGCTGTCCCTGCGTACCCTGAAATTATGCAATAAAGTGTTTCTGTTCTATTTTAGTAGATGGTTAATTTTCTGTGGTTTAGGTAAGAATCTTTTGCTGTTTGCCTGCATTGCCACCAATCATAATAATTTCAGCGGAAAGACGTCCATGGACAAAGGCCTCCCCCACAGAACGCTACAGAGACCAGAGTTAGGCGACCCTCATTCAGTGTTTTCCCGCAGCCTTCAACCTGGTCGTCTGACCACCTAATGGGGGGGGGGTCTGCCTACTCTGCGTCTTTCGGTTCATGGTCGCCACTCGAGAACTTTTCGGCCCCAACGACTTGTTCTTCGAACTATGTGCCCTGGCCCATTACCACAAGTTTCGCAATTCTTGCATTAATACTACAATGCCTGCAATCTCATTGCCTCAAGTACTTATGTATACAAAATTTGGTGGCTTCCGTCGTTGGTAAGTATAGCAGATAATAGCTTAAGATAGTGAAGGTGACTGAATGTTAAATAATCAGTGACATAACTAACTATCTTAGCAAAAATATACTAAGAGGAGAGTCTTCCAAACAACATTCCGCAACATGGGTCAAAATCTTAAAACAAAAATCAGCTATCCCTATACCTTACTTACAATGATAACCGTTGAAATACTTGAAGAGCCATTACTGCGATCGCCGACCCGCCTGCCAAGCGTGGTGATTACTGTAAACTCCCTCCACAATGTTTTTCCTTGTGGCGATCTATGGGGGAGACCTATGCCCAGTGGTGGACGTTAATCGGTTCTAATAGTGAAAAATAAATATATAGATATATATTCAGTTTCGTAGGTACATACCTATACTTACTCTTCAGCATTTCATAACATAATTTAAGGATTAGGCGGAGGCACCATCTCAAGAGCCGCGCCCACGTTTAGCCGAGTTTATGTTTTATTACCAACGTGACAAGGAGCTTGTCGCCGCGGTTGTGAGGACCACTACTGCGGCCGGAACCAACGGCTCAATGTGCCTTCCGAAGCCCGGAATCATCTTACTCTTTAGCATGATCTTTCATAATTTCCAGTATTGTTACGTGTCAGTGACCCCCGACGTGATTGCAAGTTACGGTGGCACCGACGCTCCCACCGGCTTCGCGGTTCTCATGTCAATCGGAAGTCTGGGCGTCGAGGAAAACAAGAAATGCTCCAAGGAGTTGTACCCATTCATTGAGAAGGAGCTGGGCATTCCTCAAGACAGGTATAATATTTTTTCTGTTTTCTGATAACGATAAGTTAGTAGGTATTTAAAACATTTTGCCTCGGCGCACAGGCCATATTTTAAAACAGATATTTTTTTTGCATACTCATAATGATGCGTTTTGAAAATCTATTTAGTTTTAAGTGTTTTAATGAGTTGATATACAATTAGTTTTCGGATTTTGTGGCCTATTTCTAATGAGAAACTTATTGATAACTAGCTGACACGGCGAACTTCGTATCGCCTTGCGTTATAGATTTTTGAAAATATTTGACCTAGAACCATGACATCCGGGATAGTAGAGCTTTCCAACAGAGAGAGAGAGCATCTTCCTTGTTCTGTGTTCCCAACATTGAAATCATTACGGTTCTTTCGGTCGAAACCTATACAATGCAAACAAAGTATAGATACATATATTTTGTATGTAAATGAAATTATAGTTATATACATTGTTTTTTTTTGTTTGATTCAGATTTTACATTCAGTATCAAAATGAGGAGAGCTCTAACGTCGGGTACAAGGGAACAACTTTCCACCAGATTCTCGGCAAGTAAAATATGATTAAGATAATAATAATATAATAAGCTAAGACATAATTTTTTTAATGTTTTATTTTTTACAAATGTTTACTAATGATATTGTTGTTTTATTTGGATAAATAAAATGCGAAATATTTTTCACTAAACCATTTTATTGTATCAGTTAAAAAATAAAAAAGCTCATTAATTACATAAAAAACATGTGCGTTTTAAATGAGACGAATAAACATTCTGTTATTGTAAAAATGGTCCGGTATTTTTGTTTGGACGTCAATTAAGTACCTTATAAGTACTTATACAAAACAATAAAATTAAAAAAAAAGAAAAAAAGAAACAGAAATAGATCAAGAAATATTGTATAGAAGTAAAAATTACACTAAAAGATCTATAAAATGCAACACTCTAAATGAGTATACAATACCATAGAAAAAAATACATCCAAATTAATAATATAAAGGTAGCTCGATTCTTTTAAAGTCCTATCGTTACACAAATTGTTAACCTTACGCGCTATGGTAATAGTTAGACAAGTATAAAATGATATTTCATCCTTATAAAATATCTATTGATAAAACTAAAGCTAGATTCAGTTGTATAATTTAGTACAATATATATGTAGAAAGTCGTAGTGTACACACCGAAGTAAAATAACCATGCGTCGTGTTTGAAGTATTTATGTACATTTTAGTGTTTCACCTAGCAACGTATCGAATGTTCTGCAATATTCAGTCACACAGCTAAAATTATGCATGGAAGAGCTACGCTAAAGGCTAATATGTTTTACCATAGTATCCGATATGTTTAATATTAAGTTACGTATGTAATTAAATAACAATTTATCAAATAATGGCACAGTTTTAGCCAAACCACTTCCGCTGTTCGTGTACTATGAATATTGGAACACGCGCGAAAACGAACCCTCGCGACTCGCCAGAGCGATCTGATGACGCCCGCGGGCTCTCGGCTCATCTAGTGTCTACTTCAACATTCGCATAATAACGCTATATTATTGTATTGTGTTACAAAGTCTCCCAATTTTATATTAAACATACAGTTCAACTTTTAACCTAAGTTTACACTAATTCGTGACGTATGCCCTACCCTAATATTAATCGTGTTACTTCGTAGACGAACAATTCCATTACGACGTGAGGTTACTATTTTACTTTTACTTAAATGCAATTTAGAACTGAAACTAATTTTGTAGAGAAGTTGCAAATTTTTTAATTAACCGTCATATCATAGCCAATTGGACATCGAACTAATATCAATGGTAATATTGCGTTGTTGAAACGTCGACTAGGAAAGCAGAATATGTGACGGACAGAAGTTTTCGCTTGTTAATTAAGACACGATTATAAATAATTACTCAAGTATAGTACTTACATACTAATGAGAGTTACACAACACGATAACGTACCCATTACCCCCCGCAAACCGCCTTACTTTTATCTTTAATTTTGTTTGTGTCACTACGGCGGCAACAACGCCCGGTCACATCTCTGCTTTAATCACAAGCAATATTACCGATCTGCCTTACACAGCACTAGCGCCACACACGAACAAATTAAATCCTTATATGGACAAATTGGCTCTGTGATATATATTGAAAAATATTTTTTTTTAACGGTTCTCATTTAAAAACATAAATATTTTCATGTGGCGTTTCATTCTATCCACCGGACAGAGTTAATAGGGTAGAACCAACCCATTCCACCAGTCCCATACTAATTCCTTTTTCTTAACAAACTCATTCCGGTGAACAGAATCGACAGTGCTGCGTCCTACATACTAGGTAGAGGTGCCACAACACTTCACTTCTGAAATAAAGCGATCAAATTAGGGAGGTACGTAAGGCGGGGGCTTACGGTAGGTAGGCGTGGTGCTCTTGTGCCGGGGCGGGGAGGCGGAGTGCGCGGGCGGCGGCGGCGGGCGGTAGGGCGCGGAGGCGCGGTAGTCGGGCGCGGGCGGCGCGAGCGGCGGCTTCTCCTCGCGCAGGATGACGGGACTCTTGTGGAGCGGCTCGGAGGCCGCTTGTTCCTCGAGCTCGTCCTGGAATATCACCGGGATACCCTTCGAGCGGAACGCTTGGCGCTCTTCTTCGTCGCCGACGCTCATTTTGCCTGTGGGATCAATTAATCAATAAGTATGACTCACACTCAGAGCCCCTGACTAGGTAGATGCTGCATTAAGGGTGTCTGAATAATATACAAAGAAAGACGCTCTGTTGCAAAATGGTTGCAAAAAATGACCGTGTCAGTCACTTTAGCGGCGACAGTGGTGCAAATTAGCCTAATTCTGATCACGTAGAAGTTGCAATAAAAGTACTATCGAATTTGTATCGGCAACGGATGTCGTTAATGAGGTCGAATCGTTGACGAGACATAAAATAACTGTGAATTTGTTTCTTAAATGAAAAAAATATATTTAAAAAAGCTGCGAATTAAGGCGGTAACACACGGTATGGCGCGAAATTGAAAAATTTGTCACGTTTTTTTATTATTTTGGCGAAAGTATTCATTTTTTATAAAGTTTAAATGAATTCGCGTACGTTAAAAACTATCTCCCACATTGTGATATATCGTTTTTGAAAGACAGAGTTACCGATTTTGTGTATATTCAAGGAACTTGATTTTTGGCCTTTTACCCCTTAGACACAAAATCAGTAGGTTAATCTTCCAAAAATGTTGTATTACAATTTGAAAAATGTTTTTTTACATACGCGAATTCATTTAAACTTTAATAAAAATGTTTAATTTCGACAGAATATATAAAAAACACGAAAAAATTTGAATTTCGCGCCATACCGAGAGTTACCACCTTAAGATCCTTTAATTAAAAAATATATATTTGCAGTGCATTGCACTACTGTTTGACCAACATGATTTAATACAATAGCGTAATACAAATTGTGTTCTATGCTTAGGCTGTTACGATTTACCTGTTCAAACATCGCCACGTCCTTGTTGAACAGAGATAACTAAGGTTAAATAAAATTAAAATTATAACCAGATAATCCATTATCCGGTGATGGACGATTACCTACCTAATACGTAGGTGCATACGTGTAATGAATCAATTTAATAAACATTTGCAAATTTTTACGGATAAAAGGGGTTGCACTAAGACGTTGAGCGTTCACACTAGCGGAATATCTCTTATATTCGAAAAACATGCTGTAAACAAGTCATAGCAATCATCATTGCAACCAATAAGACGTCCATTACTGGCTATAGGCTTTCCCACATATTAGCACAAGGACAAACGTGCGCCACGCTTGACAGGCGGGTTGGCAATCAACAAGTAAGGCAAGTCAATTACCCTCGCAATTATAATATACACTGCTGCATTTATTCAGGTAAGTTGACAGAGTTTGTTAACAAAGATGTAACTGAAACTAGTTTCACAGTTAAAACTCTATTAAAAAGGAGTGAAGTTTATAATGAAGTCGTTATAATATAATATGCAGTGGTAACATATGGGTGTAGGCAGCGTTATTGTACATTCCTCCTGTATGTGTCAGAACTAAAAGCTTCAGTATAGTGAATACAGACCGGTCCTCCGGCGGCGGTACAGCAGACAGGCGACGGCGCCGGCCAGCAGCAGCATGGCGGCCACCACCACCACCGGGATCACGAAGGTCACCAGGTGCTCCGAGTAGCCCGCGCCCGCCGCCCCCGCCGCCCCCGCGCCCGCCCCCGCCCCCGCCGCGCCGCCCGGGCCCGGGGGCGGCGCTGGCTTCGGCTTGGACACGGGGTCCGCGCACAGACCTGCGCATTATAGGATGATCTCTTTATTGTACAATCAAAAACTAAAACAAGAAATATAATACATTAGTCTATTGACAAAATAATACTCTATTCCAGAGATTTGAAATTAATTCTAGGTATAACTTGTTATTTATACAAAAAGAAATCCAGACAATTATTACTTTGCAGTAATAGAAAATATTAAAATAAATCAAAGAATAAGGTACTATACAATTCTGCATGATATGCGACGTAACGTGCCATCTGAAGCGCAGAAGTGATTACAATACCATTAAATACCTACTATAAATCGTTAAATTCTATAAATAATCCAATCCCAATCCTGCAAGTGACCCCACTCAGCGTTGCTCGATGACGATTAACACAAAACTTAACCACCTGGCTAAAAATCCGCTTACCGAGAGGCAGTAAAGTGATGGACATGACTTTGAAGTCCTGATCGAACACGGCGTCGAAGCTCTCGCTGAGCGCGCCGGCGCCCGCGCCGCGCTCCTCCACTATGATCATCTTGCGCAGCTCCTCCACTTCCTTCTTCGGACACCTGTCCATTGGTAGGCTGGTGTTGTACCTGTTGAAAAATTGCTTTATAAGATATCTACTCTTAAGGTGGTAACTCTCGCTATGGCGCGAAATTCAAATTTTATCGTGTTTTTTATTTATTCTGGCGAAAGTATACATTTTAAATAAAGTTTAAATGAATTCGCGTATGTAAAAAAACATCTTCCACATTGCAATACAACGTTTTTGGATGACAGACCTACATATTTTGTGTCTAAGGGGTAAAAGGCCAAAAAACAAGTTCCTTGAATATACACAAAATCGGTAACTCTGTCTTTCAAAAATGATATATCACAAGTACGCGAGTACACGAATTCATTTAAACTTTATTAAAAATGAATACTTTCACCAAAATAATTAAATAACGTGAAAAATTTTTAAATTACGCGCCATACCGTGAGTTACTCGTAAAAACCTAGCTTTATTTAACAAAGAAGAAATATTTTTTGATTGTTTGTTTGAATAGACTCCGAAACTACTGCCCGGTTTGAAAAATCATATAAGAATCCTAGTAAACATAGGCTAACACTATAGACTATACATTAAATTTCAGAAGAGACATATGCTTATCACTTATTATCATCATCTTAGCCGAGAGTCGTTCACTGTCATAACCTTCAATGTCCTTTTCTGGTGGGTGATTTGCAATAATCTCAACGCTTGGCAGTCTCTTCCAGTTTTTCAATGAATGTTTTTTATGCCACCACCACACCCCAAAACGCACAGTCTACAACAAATTATAATATTGCGAAAACTTATAAAAAACAAAACTCACCAAATAATAGTAGTAGGATTATCAGTGATGCTCTGTATCCTGATATTGTCCGTGTCGGTCTGGCCGAACAGCGTGGCAAGCTTCTCAACAACTTTCCTCTTGGCGGGCGCGCTGTACGCCAGCGCGGGGTACGGGTGGTCTAACGTCATTTGGAACTCGACCGTGGGCCGGATGGCGGGCGCCTTCACTACTTCTACTATCAGACTGTCGTAGGCGCTCTTCTTGCTGCTGTCTTCGGCAACCTATAATGAAAATTTCACAATTTGGAATGATTTAACTTGAGTCAAACGTTATCCTGATGATCCATTAGTAGGACAGTCAGTCATCAGTTAGTTAACCAGACAGACTCATAATTTATTTTATATACATGCCACTATCAAAAGCCATATTCGGGCAGCTTTTAGGATTTCTGTTTGTGTCAATATACTCACGACCTGGTACAGCACCAGGTCTGATCACCTTGCGAGGGTCTGCCTACTTTGCGTGTTCCGGTTTGCGGTCGCCAATTAAGCTTGGCAATTCTTTGATCTACGGTCGGTGTCGGTGACTCCAGCTGGTGTCAGTCTACTCACGAGCTGGTACTGCAGCGGGCCCTCGTCGGCGGGCGCGGGCAGACCGTAGAACTCCTGGTTGTTGGCGTCGAACTGCAGCCAGTGGCCGGCTGGCAGCGGGGAGCGGTCGCTGTAGCGCAGGGCAGCTGACTCCAGCTGGTGTCAGTCTACTCACGAGCTGGTACTGCAGCGGGCCCTCGTCGGCGGGCGCGGGCAGACCGTAGAACTCCTGGTTGTTGGCGTCGAACTGCAGCCAGTGGCCGGCTGGCAGCGGGGAGCGGTCGCTGTAGCGCAGGGCAGCTGACTCCAGCTGGTGTCAGTCTACTCACGAGCTGGTACTGCAGCGGGCCCTCGTCGGCGGGCGCGGGCAGACCGTAGAACTCCTGGTTGTTGGCGTCGAACTGCAGCCAGTGGCCGGCTGGCAGCGGGGAGCGGTCGCTGTAGCGCAGGGCAGCTGACTCCAGCTGGTGTCAGTCTACTCACGAGCTGGTACTGCAGCGGGCCCTCGTCGGCGGGCGCGGGCAGACCGTAGAACTCCTGGTTGTTGGCGTCGAACTGCAGCCAGTGGCCGGCTGGCAGCGGGGAGCGGTCGCTGTAGCGCAGGGCAGCTGACTCCAGCTGGTGTCAGTCTACTCACGAGCTGGTACTGCAGCGGGCCCTCGTCGGCGGGCGCGGGCAGACCGTAGAACTCCTGGTTGTTGGCGTCGAACTGCAGCCAGTGGCCGGCTGGCAGCGGGGAGCGGTCGCTGTAGCGCAGGGCAGCTGACTCCAGCTGGTGTCAGTCTACTCACGAGCTGGTACTGCAGCGGGCCCTCGTCGGCGGGCGCGGGCAGACCGTAGAACTCCTGGTTGTTGGCGTCGAACTGCAGCCAGTGGCCGGCTGGCAGCGGGGAGCGGTCGCTGTAGCGCAGGGCAGCTGACTCCAGCTGGTGTCAGTCTACTCACGAGCTGGTACTGCAGCGGGCCCTCGTCGGCGGGCGCGGGCAGACCGTAGAACTCCTGGTTGTTGGCGTCGAACTGCAGCCAGTGGCCGGCTGGCAGCGGGGAGCGGTCGCTGTAGCGCAGGGCAGCTGACTCCAGCTGGTGTCAGTCTACTCACGAGCTGGTACTGCAGCGGGCCCTCGTCGGCGGGCGCGGGCAGACCGTAGAACTCCTGGTTGTTGGCGTCGAACTGCAGCCAGTGGCCGGCTGGCAGCGGGGAGCGGTCGCTGTAGCGCAGGGCAGCTGACTCCAGCTGGTGTCAGTCTACTCACGAGCTGGTACTGCAGCGGGCCCTCGTCGGCGGGCGCGGGCAGACCGTAGAACTCCTGGTTGTTGGCGTCGAACTGCAGCCAGTGGCCGGCTGGCAGCGGGGAGCGGTCGCTGTAGCGCAGGGCAGCTGACTCCAGCTGGTGTCAGTCTACTCACGAGCTGGTACTGCAGCGGGCCCTCGTCGGCGGGCGCGGGCAGACCGTAGAACTCCTGGTTGTTGGCGTCGAACTGCAGCCAGTGGCCGGCTGGCAGCGGGGAGCGGTCGCTGTAGCGCAGGGCAGCTGACTCCAGCTGGTGTCAGTCTACTCACGAGCTGGTACTGCAGCGGGCCCTCGTCGGCGGGCGCGGGCAGACCGTAGAACTCCTGGTTGTTGGCGTCGAACTGCAGCCAGTGGCCGGCTGGCAGCGGGGAGCGGTCGCTGTAGCGCAGGGCAGCTGACTCCAGCTGGTGTCAGTCTACTCACGAGCTGGTACTGCAGCGGGCCCTCGTCGGCGGGCGCGGGCAGACCGTAGAACTCCTGGTTGTTGGCGTCGAACTGCAGCCAGTGGCCGGCTGGCAGCGGGGAGCGGTCGCTGTAGCGCAGGGCAGCTGACTCCAGCTGGTGTCAGTCTACTCACGAGCTGGTACTGCAGCGGGCCCTCGTCGGCGGGCGCGGGCAGACCGTAGAACTCCTGGTTGTTGGCGTCGAACTGCAGCCAGTGGCCGGCTGGCAGCGGGGAGCGGTCGCTGTAGCGCAGGGCAGCTGACTCCAGCTGGTGTCAGTCTACTCACGAGCTGGTACTGCAGCGGGCCCTCGTCGGCGGGCGCGGGCAGACCGTAGAACTCCTGGTTGTTGGCGTCGAACTGCAGCCAGTGGCCGGCTGGCAGCGGGGAGCGGTCGCTGTAGCGCAGGGCAGCTGACTCCAGCTGGTGTCAGTCTACTCACGAGCTGGTACTGCAGCGGGCCCTCGTCGGCGGGCGCGGGCAGACCGTAGAACTCCTGGTTGTTGGCGTCGAACTGCAGCCAGTGGCCGGCTGGCAGCGGGGAGCGGTCGCTGTAGCGCAGGGCAGCTGACTCCAGCTGGTGTCAGTCTACTCACGAGCTGGTACTGCAGCGGGCCCTCGTCGGCGGGCGCGGGCAGACCGTAGAACTCCTGGTTGTTGGCGTCGAACTGCAGCCAGTGGCCGGCTGGCAGCGGGGAGCGGTCGCTGTAGCGCAGGGACAGCTGCAGCTGCCGCGTGCCGCCGTCCTCCGGGTCGAAGAACGTGTCCTGGGGAACGACAGACAAGAATAGTTATGAGAGACAAAAATACAGCTGATGTTGAAGAGCATTTCACCTAAGCTACGGGTTTATTGATTACCGATAACTATTACAAAATACGGGATTGTAAACTATCACAAATGTATGGTATGGCAGCTGGCACTGCTAAAGTTTCCCAGTTTATTAACCCCCAAACGAAAAATTCAGAGAGGGGTGTTATAATTTTAACGTGTGTATCTGTCTGTCTGTCTGTCTGTGTATCTGTCTGTGGGATCGTAGAGCCCAAACGGCTGAACCGTTTTTCGTTTAGTTTTTTTTTGTATCATAGATAATTTCAGGCCGAGTGTTCTTAGCCATGTCTGATGTAGATCTGATCAGCGGTTTGAAGATGATCAGCTCTTGAATAATAGATGAGAGGATCTAACTAGCTTCCTTATGTCCGATCGATTTGAAATTTGGTACCATGTTACATCTATGCTATAGAAAGTATTTGGTAAGGTAACCATGACCTGATCTGCCGTTTCAAGATGATCAGCTCTTGAATAATGGATGAGAGGATCTAACTAGCTTCCTTATGTCCGATCGAGTTGAAATTCGGTACCATCATACATCTATGATATAGAACGTATTTGGTAAGGTAACCATGCCCTGATCTTCCGTTTGAAGATGATCAGCTCTTGAATAATGGATGAGAGGATCTAACTAGCTTCCTTATGTCCGATCGAGTTGAAATTTGGTACCATGTTACATCTATAATATTGAAAGTATATTTTAAGGTAACCATGACCTGATCAGCCGTTTAAAGATGATCAGCTCTTGAATAATGGATGAGAGGATTTAACCACCTTTCATTTGTCCTATCAATTAAAAATTTGGTACAGTGTTACTTTAATGATATTGAAAGTATATGTTAAGGTAACCATGATATTTTTAAGATGATTAGCTCTCGTTCTACTTTAGTTGATGAGGTGTCTGACTGTCTGACTGGGTCGGGGGTTTTTAAATTTTTAAATTTGAGTTATTTGCTACGTACCTCAGGAACTTTATAGACGAGCAGATGTCCCACAGTAGCAGTGAGATGGTCGACCTGGTTCCTGGTGACGGGCGGGTAGGTGTCGGGCGCGCGCGTGGCGGGCCGCGTGGGCGAGGAGCACTGGCCCAGTGGGACCCACGACACTGACGATACTTTCAGTTGGGGGGACATGGCTCGGGTTAGCCCGGCCGATGGGGCTCCCTTCTCTGTTGGGGATTCTAGGATCTGTGGATAAACATATAATTATAGGTTTATCACTAAAAATATACAGATGGTGGAAGCGCAAAGTGATCAGCCACCCTGTGCAGGCTGCGGGAGTACTTTTTTCAAGGGTCGCTCAAAACCGGTTATGAAGATTTGTACGACATTCGACTAAATTATGTTATTTAAAATTTACAGATAATGTAAGTAAGTATGTAAAATATAAATACAATAAAGGATACCAAATTAAAATAAATGTAATGTCATTATAGTTACAGTTAACGAAGTTGAAAATTTAATAGTCATTCATATGTACGTCCGTTAAACGCTTCTTTAACAGATCCCCGTGGCAAATTTCACCATTGCTTGGACTGGCTGATCGTTATGAACCTCTAAATATATGTATGTATTAAATTAAACCAACCTTCATTAGCCGGTCAATATCCTCAGTGGGGCAAACATCCTTAGGCAGCGTGTCATTGGTCCAGACAAACTCGCACAGATCTCCGCTCTGCGTCGCGTTCAGTACAGTCAAGTGGTCCATATCCGTGTCTCTGAACAAGTTGACGATTCCTTCGAGAGCTCGAATTTGCCAGTCTATGGCGTGGTCGTATGGCCGGTTCAGCTTGACCTGCAGTAGAGATGAGCGATTGTTGAAAAACTAAACATAAACTAATTTCATTGTCATTTGAATAGTTTTTTCCATTAGAATGACTTGCGTTATTCGAATAAGTCGATTGTTTTTTTTTTCTTCATAAAAACTAATCGAATTATTCGACCTTCACGAGACGGATTTTTGGAAGAATTTCAACAGCGGCTGCGGCCGCGGCTTGCGGTTGCCGCTTGTTGTGTAGTCTTGGAACTATTCACACTGACGCGGCCGAATTAGTACAAACAAGCCGCCACGTCGTCCGCCACGGCAGGCCGCGCCTGTCTGTGACAAGATTTACTTGAATCATAGAAATAACCATATTTTATAATAGAAAAGTTCGATTGTTTATTATAATTATTTATTCGTATTCGCCCATATCGTCGGTTACAATTCAACACCGCGAACCCGAAAAAAACACACCCAATAACGGTTTTTTTTTGTAAAAGCGCATATTCGCGGTGTTGAAGTGTAGTCGACGACATCTCACCTGTAGGACGAACTGGTGGCTGACAGTGCGGCGGCTCTTGTGCTGCTGCACGGTGACGTCGAGCGGCCCGCGCGCCGCCAGCCCCGAGCTGTCGCGCGCTTCTACTATGTAGTTCCAGCGGGACACGTGAGACTCTAATGGCCTGTGGAAGAGATAGATGTTAGATCGTGTCCTGTTCGTTCGTTTTCTATTATATTAGCACTTGTCTTATCTAAATTAGCAGCAGCTTACAATCTACTACTTGAAGCGGCTTTTGCCCGTAGCTTCGAAAACGTTTTTAACTGTAAAACTTGTTTATTATATTTGTGTAGGAATTTAGGTAATGTGTTTTTGAGTACGATCCCAAAGAAACATCATTCATTTTAAATTGTACTCGTACGTAAAATGCACCTCAAATTTGTATGAAATAACAGTATCTTGCGTTCGTTATACTTTATACTGAATATTTATTAAGTGTAATATTTTTTTGTAGGGTACTACTTATAACAATGTAGTTTAAAAAACTGGCCATAAATAAAATTTACATATCCCATTCTTCTATAACTTAGTCTAATCTAATATGAAGCTTCACTAAACTTCACTTCCACTTGTTTCTTTTTAGTTTCTTGTTTTAGGGTTAGATTGTAAAATAAAAAGAGAGAAGAATGATTTATTAACTTACAGTCCGTAGACCTCCCTGTCCGGCGGGTAGAACTGTATCCAGGAGCCCTGGCTGAGCGGCGCGCTCTCCGCCTCGTACATCGTGAAGGTCAGGTTGCTACCGTCTTCAGGGTCCGTGAACAGATCCGCTGGGATTATGTACCTAGATAACAACATTATTTCAGTAAAAAAAAGATAGTCGATCATGCAAAGATTTAGTAGATCTATGCCTATTTAGAACATACAAATGCATTATGAAATAGAACACTCCCAAGCCAACACATCAACCTTCTCATTCAACATTTATGCGTACTTCATAAAGACTGTTGTGTAACAGAAATGCGTAGGTTGATGTGCTGCCTACTGTAGACAGTCGTGTACGACGACGACGTATACAATTTATGTCTACAGTATCCAACGCCTTTTACGTAACCGATTGTAGCAAAAAATTTAGCCTAAGCAATTCCAAAACCCGTCAAAGATTATCGCAAAACCCCTCCACAATGTTCGTCCTTGTAAGAACAAGGACCAAGAGGTTATGTGTGGAGGCATATGTCCAACAGTGTACGTATTTTAGACTGAGAAAAAAGAAAGAAGAAGAAAATCATACGACAAAATAACGTGCCCTATCTTCGACAAATTTAAAAGTTACCTAAACGCCTTTCCAGCAGTGATGGCCAATTTCTTCATGTGATGCTTCAGAGTCGGCGGCTGGTTGACGGGCATCGGGAACGTGACCGTCTCCGTGGTGCGCCCGAATATAGTGCTTGTGCGTTCCGTTGAGGGCACAGTCTCCTGTGAATATTATCTGGGTTAGCTAGATTGAATTTGAAAGTTTTGAGGACCAAGTGATAGTTGTGCTTTATTTATAAGAAATCATATTTTTACATAGAGTTAATTTTGTCATAGATTATGCACATAAGTATAAAAAGCAGTGGTTTGATCTTTTCATATAGATTGTTGTACGTAAAACTAAATAAACTACCTAAGCCAATTGTGATAGAGTATAAAAATTTTACATAGAGATAGTGTATTTTTTTTTATATACAAATGTTGAAGACACGAAAATGACTTGTCTCCAACATTTCCTATTTTTACGTTAGCAGAGCATGCTTATGATTATTTTTTAGAATGATGCCAAAACAACCAAAATCGTGTTTGAAAGTTAAGTGTGCGCTAACACCGTGATGTGGAACAGAAACAGATAAATTTACAATAAACAATACATATAATACGTACCATACCATAAAAGTAACATAGAAGAACAAGTCATCACAGATTTTACGTCTCGGTTCCCAGGCTAAGAAACAACCCGATAATATTTTAATCAATAAACTTCCAGAGCAACAGGATCGCGGTCCATCATTCACGGGTGGTCTTACTTGGGCGACTCTCAATGCGAACGCTAATGCGAATCGAACCGATGCGAATTAACGCGATGCATGCGTTTAGGCACGTATGACACTTCAATGAATTCGTCAATTATTGATTTTGCGCCGCACCGAGCTTCTTCACGTTCGCATCCAGATCGCTCACCTAATGCGCTGCGTCAGCGAGGTTCACGAGGCGAAGAATCTGGTATAACCATTCAAAGAACTAGGAGACGCGACACAACGGACCTGTGTAGTCACTTCCTGCAAGGTTGTCTCTGGAATGTACGTTGTTTGCGTCGGCGGCGGCGTTGTGGTTGCGGCCGGCGTTGGTACCGTCGTCGCTTCCGTAGTTAAAACAACCGGCGGCAAAGGAGTTGTCGTCGTGGACGTTGAAGTGGAAGTTATCACAGTAGTGGACGAAGCTTCAGTAGGAGGGGGCGACGGAGACGCCACGATAACCTCCTCCGTTGAGGACGGCACTTCGTTCGAAGCCCGTATTATAACTGTTTGCTGCAAAGTGCCATGCGACGCTCACACACTGTGCAATGATTAGGGTTACAGGTGACGGGAAAACGGAATTAGATTTAGTTGTTTTTTATTTTTATTTTGTAAGGTAGATACTTCATTTTATCGCGATCAGATTTATATGGGAATCAAACTTTGTGGTTTAAAACCATAGAAACTAGCAAAATCAGTCCTTTTGAGTGCTATTTATAAATTAAAATGTATTGAAATAAAAGTAGTGGAAATAGCTTAAAGAAGTTTTCACTTTTCGCGGCAGAATTAATTATACATTTCTAGGAAGGACAGCCATAAAAGATATAAGGCTCGGGAACCTGTTCCCCAAATTACATTTGCATAAAACCAGGTAGGTAGCTATTTTACACTATTTATGTACAGAACATAACATAAGAACAAACAAGATATTTACATCAAATCTAAAATCAGAATCCGTTTTCTCACCACCTCGTAAACATATTAGTATTCTAATGAATTTTCAAATTACCTACTTTTAAAGATGAGACCATGATCAACCATTCTATTCTACCCCTGTTAACCAATCCAAACTTTACAGTTAGTAGGGTATTCAAAGTGGACGTCTGATAGATTTAGGTTGTATAAAACTAAGTTGATGGGAAATATTTTGGTTTGGTTGGAATAAATTACTTTAATCGCTTTAATATCGCCTTTTCATAAAGTAAAAAGCATTTTAGTGACTGTTCGTTACTATTAAGTTCAAGATGAACCAATTGATTCCATTAACGGGAGCGAGCGTTATGTCGTGACGACAGGTTATGCGTGCAATTCAAGGGTCGATGATTTTTTTCTTAAAATAAAATTATGAAGAGTCCGCGCCAGATAATTCTGCGCGTGACAGATGGCGCCACTGTATTCGTTGTTCACGCGCCGTTCGAAACAAATGGCTGATTACTAATTATTTCATATTTTGACTACGCAGATTCTCAGGCGCGCACACTGCACGATGAATTGTCATCCGTAACCGTTATTTTTTTTCCACAAAACGTTATGACTGACTGTCGTCACGACACAACGGGAACGCGCTCGCAAAATAATTAATAGAGTTATTCCAACCAATAACCTCATATAACCCACCAAACCAACGCACCAACCATATCACTATTTCTACATACCGTCTCCTCTGTGGTAGTCGGAGTATCAGATTCCGGAACTATCAAGACTGGTGAATGCAATCTAGGAACGGCTATGCGAGAGATGTTGATACTCGAGGCTTCGGACGCGGACTCGGGGATAGGCTCAATCTTCACCCCGCCTTGGTTCTTCCATGTTGTATCCTGTTTGAAGGGTTTTGGAGGATAAGTATTGACAATTTGAAAACCTATTGCAGTTGGACAGCTACATACATATTTGTTTAGGTAAATAGTAAGGTTATCATCTCGCCTTATGCTATCTGTTTAAACATTATTTTTGTTTAAGTTAAGAGATAAGTCCAAACATAATATGCATGTATTGTATATAGCGGATGTTGGTATCAAAGAGTAAAGTAGTTCTTTGATATTATCATGCTGAAAAAAATATCTACTGCTCTAAGTATGCTATACTAGTTAACAAAATCACCTTACGACGATTATATCTACGGATTTTAACAAATATTTAAACGTGAATCTAGGTAACAAAAACAAGGCAAAACTCTAAATAATTTAACCATCTAGTCTAAAACTATAACTAAAAAACTAGTGACTAGCTTCTTGTAAGGAAAAAGTTAAATAATAATTAGGAAACAACTTAGAATTAGGAAAACGAGGCATAGCCAAACTCCGCAAAAACTTAAGATCTATTGTTAAAAAAAAACTCCAAACACACTAAACTCTAGTCACTGTAAAGTGCAATCAACAAGATGCTCAACATAGTGGGTTTGTTAAGTCCAATAAATGTATGGGAACCAATATTCTCTGCATTAAAGCATGAAACTTGGCACAGTTGTTGCTTAGGTGGCCCAGACTGAGAATCGCCCGGGAGGGAGCGGGATACCCCCCTCTGGGGGGCGGGGGGAGGGGGTGAAGTTTTCTTCTGCCGCGCGCGCTATCGTTCCCTATTGCTGCTATTTTATAGCCAATAGGGCAAGTGTGGTGTCATTTTCGGATAATTTAAGGATGAGGAATCCATTTAGGAACATTTTTTTTACATTTCCATACAAAAAAATTGGAATTTACCATAAAATAGATAATTGTCGACGCAAAAAAAAATCTTCTAATCACGATATTTTTTGAATGAGTATAGATATCAGCAAAATAAAAACATATTTGAAAAGCTGCATTCATGCAGTTTTCAAAAATATAGGGTTCGATATACTTTTTGTTTATATTTATGTGTTAAAAAAAATAGTAAACACTGCGCGGAAGAGGATGTAAAAATATTTAATGCCTAATTTCGGTTTGAAAATTACTTGGTTCATTCAAATTACTACCAAATACTGAACAGGGTCATTCAACCTGTGATAAATAACAACTTTCTGTATTAAAACATAGGTTGTATAGGTACGAAAAAATACATTTCTCATACAATTATCTACCCAATTAGCTGACAAGTATGTATGAAACAAAGGATTTTTTTGTGCTTTTGCCACTGAAAAGAGTTGTTATTTACAATATCGGAAGACAGCTTAAGGAAGCGAGAGCATCGGAAGTGGACCTGCATAAGTCTCGACGGTGCACTCAAAAAAAAGAAATAGACTTCATCCATCATGTCGACATATAACCGTATATTGAAAGATGTATGTGATCAATGCGGTTAGAACCGGAAGCAATCACTGTTGGTACAGGACACATTGATATCAATGTTAAGCTCGAAAGGTCGCAACTGGTAAAGTCTACACTCAGACCGGCAAAACCGGCAGACCAAAACCCAAACTCGGAAGTCTTTTAATTAGAACTCCAAAACCGTTTCGATTGCCTAGGGCGCAGCGTGGATGATGTAAATGAAGGGTTCTTGAGAAGTGTCACTGCGGTTGGAGGTAATTACTTAATACTAAGCACACTTGATCTGATAGAGAAGAGGCGTGATACGTCTTAGCAGACAACGGCACCGGATGCCTTTGCCTGCAGGCAGCTGAAGAGACAGATCTTTATATCAATTACAAGAGACATAAGGCGATTTTATACAAAAAATATTAAGGTGAAGAGCCATAGACCGAAACAATGCCTCCAAAGTTTTTGCTCGAGATCAATTTTTTCGGCAAAGCCAGGCATGGTTGAAGACCGAGGATTGTTGGTAGAGTACTATATCCACACCTGAGATTGTGGGGGAATTCGAGAAGTTCTATGGACAGAACTTCTATTATACACGTCGACACGACAACCCATCACTGACAGTCAAGATAAGGTCCCGAGAGCAACATGGACCCGACACTATACCGAGGACATCTCGGCCGTCAACATCTTACAAACAACAAGACTGCATGTAAAGTCGCATCAAATATGTTTAAATGTATGTCTCATTGTTATGTTATGTTATGTTTGCGTGACAAAGGCTGCTGTAAATAAATGATTTCCTTCTTTTTCGTTTCTTTCTTTCATCACACCCGAATTTCAGAAGGCAAGTGGTAAAACCAGCGTTTATGGCCCGTCTGAAATTCTTCAATTTCATTATACGCTAATCATATTCCCCGAAAACTGTTAACCGCTGCATTCCAGGATGTATTCAAGACTCTGGACTGGAAGGAACTAGTCATCATTATAAACGGCGACAACATTACTCGCTAGTTACTAGTTATGGCCCAGACCGCGAAGGATCTAGTACAATGCTCGATGTCCTCACCTCAGTTGGGCTTCCGATCGAATTGGTATTAGAATGAACATGGACATAACAAAGATAATGTTCAGCGCCCATGTAGGAACAATTCAATCCACTCCAAATCAAAGATAATGACTACCATACACTGAATACACTCGAAGTTGTTAAAGAATACATACCTGGGACAAACTGTTCGTCCGTCGACTTCAACTCGGATGAGCATAGTTCGGGATGCTTAGCTTAACTTGAATAAGCTTACTGAACGATGCTCATCCGAGTGGCAGGTTCAAGTTTTGTCTTGAGGCAAGAGGTGCCTCAAGACAAGTCTTTGAACAATGTGCGTTACCAGTGGTAACTTACGGAACCGGGATACGACTGCAAACAACGGGCCTAATTAGAAAGTACAAGGTCACTGGAGGATAAGGACAAGAAAAGAGCTGTTTCCCTGCGTGATCGGATATGATGAGATCCTACGTCGATGTAACTTACCTCCAACCGCATGCCTCCACGGTGCCGTTGTCTGCTGAGACGTTTCACACTTCTTCTCGATCAGATGAAGTGTGCTTAGTAGTAAGTAATTACCTCCAACCGCATTGACAACTTCTCAAGAACCCATCATTTACATCATCCACGCTGCGCCCTAGGCAATCGAAACGGTTTTGGAGTTCTAATTGAAAGAGTTCCGAGTTTAGGTTTTGGTCTGCCGGTTTTGCCGGTCTGAGTGTAGACTTTACCAGTTGCGACCTTTCGAGCTTAACATTGATATCAATGTGTCCTGTACCAACAGTGATTGCTTCCGGTTTTAACCGCGTTGTTCACAGACATCTTTCAATATATGGTTTTATGTCGACATGATGGATGAAGTATATCTCGTTTTTAAGTGCACCGTCGGGACTTATGCAGGTCCACTTCTGATGCTCTCGCTTCCTCAAGCTGTCTTGCGACATCGTAAATAACAACTCTTCCCAGTGGCAAAAGCACAAAAATTTCATATGTTTCATACATACTTGTCAGCTAATTGGGTAGATAATGTATGAGAAATGTATTTTTTTTGTACCTATACAACCTATGTTTTAATACAGAAAGTTGTTATTTATCACAGGTTGAATGACCCTGTTCAGTATTTGGTAGTAATTTGAATTAACCAAGTAATTTTCAAACCGAAATTAGGCATTAAATATTTTTACATCCTCTTCCGCGCAGTGTTTACTATTTTTTTTAACACATAAATATAAACAAAAAGTATATCGAACCCTATATTTTTGAAAACTGCATGAATGCAGCTTTTCAAATATATTTTTATTTTGCTGATATCTATACTCATTCAAAAAATATCGACATTAGAAGATTTTTTTTTGCGTCGAGAATTATCTATTTTATGGTAAATTCCAATTTTTTTGTATAGAAATGTAAAAAAAATGTTCCAGAAATGGATTCCTCATCCTTAAATTATCCGAAAATGACATCACACTTGCCCTAGTAGCTATAAAATAGCAGCAATAGGGATCGATAGCGCGCGCGGTAGAAGGAAACTTCACCCCTCCCCCCGCCCCCCAGAGGGGGGTATCCCGCTCCCTCCCGGGCGATTCTCAGTCTGGGCCACATAAGCAACAAGTGTGCCAAGTTTCATGCTTTAATGCAGAAAATATTACCTTTGGTCGTTAACAAACCCACTAACACAACATGCGAGTACAACAGCCAGCACGGAAAGCGTTAGGTTCACAACAAACCTCCGCGGCGATAGCGTTAGTCGAGGGCTCGGGAGAGGTCGTGTATTCTTCTGTCTCTGTCTCTGTTTGCGTTTCGGTAGTAGTTGAGAGTGGGAGGGGTGTAACCGTAGTTGTGGTAGTGGTGGTGGTACTAGTGGTTGGTGGGTCGGTAGTGGGATCAGTGGTAGTGGCGGTGGGAGTGGTGGTCTCGGTGGTTCGCGCGACGTCCTCCCCGTGGTGGTGGCGGTGCGGGTGGGGCAGCGGAGTGAGGACCTGACGCACCGCGCCATACATTCAATGGTTAGTACTGCCACCCTCTTAGTATGGTATCATGTAAATCTTGCTCTACGTAGAGTTATACTTAGGTAAAGTAAGTTTGATGAATTATAAATAATACTCCATATTGCTAAACTATACATTTATAAGCAAGATTTACAGTAAAGCTACCGATAAGGCCATAAAATCCTTGCGGAGTGGAAAATCACCAGGAAATGACAATATACCCGTTGAAGCTCTGATACCGTGATGGTAGTCTTTACTAATTTAAATGAAGCAGTACAACAAAGTTAAATTTGTTAGAACTTTAAAGAAGTCCAAATTTTTTTATATTCATATTTTTCATCTGAATAAGCTTTTAAACACAATTTATTTAACAAACCCAAACAACAAGACAAATTGTTTTTTAATATGAAAAAAACATTAAAAAATTATGATAAGCACATATATGTATGTAAGTGACATTGTATGATATAGGTAAAGAGCCAAAATAATGGGGTGAGTGAGATGCTTAAAATAAAAATAAACTGGAAATTATGATTTTATTTCCGATAAATTGAAATATTTTGAATGTATTGATCGCATATTAATTCGTTATTATAGTTTTCATCTTCAAAAGGAAAATTTAAAATATTTCAATTGAAAATCCTTAAAAAATGACTATATTCATTCAGAATACCAACCGATATACCATGCCATACATTCTGTTCCCCATTCAGTAGATGCCGTTAGGTGACAGACAAGTGCGGGTGAGGTATGCATTCGTGAGGGAAGACTATGAATAATACACTGGCAAACGCCAGGGATTGGATGATGCATGCATGATTGGATGAATAACTTTAAAAAGTTTTTTAATTTTATTATCAGAATACTTAATGAATTCCTAAAAAAAGTTTGTAAGTAAAACCACAAAACGTGTAAAAGTCGCTTGTTTACAACTGACAACATTTTGCCTATTTAAACATGGAAGTAGCAGGTCGTTATAAAGTTATCTTAATAGTAATTGCAGTATGGTGAGCTGAATCCCCCCTTAAATTTCTAACCGATTTGTTAGTAAAGGCCATATTTTCGCGGCTCTGAACTCACTCTCCTATATGCGTCCGTACACGCGAACATTAACCCTGGTTTTCACAAAACTATCTATAGAGATATAATTAGATAGCTGTCACTTTAATACTATTACATAAACTAAATTTTAATGATGTTGAGTTGATTGATTACAATAATAAATTGTCTGTCTATATCATCTATCTAAAGATCGGCTTTGTTTTTGTATGAATAGACTAGCTATCTTTCTCGATACATAGTATAATTGAAACGGTCATAGGTGAAGTAAAGAGTGTAACGTACCGTGGGAGAGGAGGGCGCGAGCTCCCCGCGGCCGTAGTCGTCGTCGTCGTCGTAGCCGCTGTAGTCGCCGTCCTCCTCCTCCTCGCCGTCGTAGTCGTAGCCGCCCGAACCTTCCTCCGGGGACGGCTCCAGCTGGGGATTGTATGACTCACATTACTTGTAATTCCACCCTACACCAAGCTCGTAACTAAACAAGACCTGACCTCGACTAATTTAAGACATGTTTGAACTTAATAAAATATTTGTTTCCTTTAATCTAATTATTATTATAGAAAGAGTTATCGTCGCACAAAATTAATACGTAAGTTTAAATAAATACTGTATTTTCGATTATTCTAAAGTAAAAATGTAACTATTAAGTCAGTCAGTTCAGGTAGTTTTGGAAGATGGCCGGAATTTGTTTCAACTTTTGAGTGTTCAGGGATGGAGACGCAAAATGGTCCGACTTTTCTTCACTGCTATATAGTTATTAGGTATAAGTATTACCTGTATCTCGGGCCTGAGCGCGGGCCGCGCTGTAATCAGCCTTCAGGCCAACAATTTTTACGAACAATTTGTGTAGAACTTCAGCGCAAAACAAACAATTGTGCCGCACTCTGTTCGGTCATGTGGTGAATAAGAAGTTACCTGTCTCTTGGGGCGGGGCGCGGGCCGGGCGGCGTACAGCCTCCAGCCCAGCACGGGCAGCCCCAGCAGCTGCGCCAGCGTGCCGTCGCGCGCCTGCTCGCGCAGCCCGGCCGCCAGCACAGAGTGCCGCGCCCACAGGCGAGACCCACACCTACCTGTCTCTTGGGGCGGGGCGCGGGCCGGGCGGCGTACAGCCTCCAGCCCAGCACGGGCAGCCCCAGCAGCTGCGCCAGCGTGCCGTCGCGCGCCTGCTCGCGCAGCCCGGCCGCCAGCACAGAGTGCCGCGCCCACAGGCGAGACCCACACCTACCTGTCTCTTGGGGCGGGGCGCGGGCCGGGCGGCGTACAGCCTCCAGCCCAGCACGGGCAGCCCCAGCAGCTGCGCCAGCGTGCCGTCGCGCGCCTGCTCGCGCAGCCCGGCCGCCAGCACAGAGTGCCGCGCCCACAGGCGAGACCCACACCTACCTGTCTCTTGGGGCGGGGCGCGGGCCGGGCGGCGTACAGCCTCCAGCCCAGCACGGGCAGCCCCAGCAGCTGCGCCAGCGTGCCGTCGCGCGCCTGCTCGCGCAGCCCGGCCGCCAGCACAGAGTGCCGCGCCCACAGGCGAGACCCACACCTACCTGTCTCTTGGGGCGGGGCGCGGGCCGGGCGGCGTACAGCCTCCAGCCCAGCACGGGCAGCCCCAGCAGCTGCGCCAGCGTGCCGTCGCGCGCCTGCTCGCGCAGCCCGGCCGCCAGCACAGAGTGCCGCGCCCACAGGCGAGACCCACACCTACCTGTCTCTTGGGGCGGGGCGCGGGCCGGGCGGCGTACAGCCTCCAGCCCAGCACGGGCAGCCCCAGCAGCTGCGCCAGCGTGCCGTCGCGCGCCTGCTCGCGCAGCCCGGCCGCCAGCACAGAGTGCCGCGCCCACAGGCGAGACCCACACCTACCTGTCTCTTGGGGCGGGGCGCGGGCCGGGCGGCGTACAGCCTCCAGCCCAGCACGGGCAGCCCCAGCAGCTGCGCCAGCGTGCCGTCGCGCGCCTGCTCGCGCAGCCCGGCCGCCAGCACAGAGTGCCGCGCCCACAGGCGAGACCCACACCTACCTGTCTCTTGGGGCGGGGCGCGGGCCGGGCGGCGTACAGCCTCCAGCCCAGCACGGGCAGCCCCAGCAGCTGCGCCAGCGTGCCGTCGCGCGCCTGCTCGCGCAGCCCGGCCGCCAGCACAGAGTGCCGCGCCCACAGGCGAGACCCACACCCAACCTGCAAAATAGGTATCAAGTTCTTTGTTAGATCATCACAACCGCAAGCCGCCACTGGTAGTATAGGATTTCCTCCACAGATTGCTACAAGGACAAACATTGTGAGGGGTTTTTGCCGTATTCGCTAAGCGGGACGATTACGATCGCAGTGTGGGTCTTCATGTTTATCAATTAAAAACGCTGCTGCCCGTCCTTCGAGTGTTCCCTCAATCGCTTTTACGTCACCTACTCCGTGTTCCTACGCTACGGAAGATAGGATGGTAGAATTTTATGTCGCCACCTTACAGCAATAGAGATTGAGACTTTGTCAAACAGACGACGCTAGCCTAACGCGGCGCTAGGCCGTTGTGTTCAGTCGATCGACTTAAATAGACGGCTAACGCTTGCGCGACTCGAATTTCAGTTCACCACAAATTTACAGATCACAAAAAAAAATAGTATTGGGTACTAAATCAATACGCCCTGGGGGGACAACCTTTAACCTTTTAAGTTAAATACGATTAAACATAATCTTAAACAGGAAGGAATTGTAAAAGCACTTACGTTTAAGAATATAGCTGTAGTAGGGTCTCCTTTCTTCCTGAGCGTGGTGCCCGGCCCACTCTTGAGAACTGTTTGATCCTTTACAGATTCCACTTTGTACGGCTCAATCCAGAATTCGTCCTGCAATAAAAAGGAGGTGTCAACCTGTAAGTAGAATGACTAAAACGACCAATACTAATGTATTTCTAAGTAGAAAACCGCAAACGTGATGGCGCAGAACTATTACACAATCAACTGTCAACCGCAAAAAAAAAATCTTTGCTGTATAATTGATGTTATTTGGATTTATCTATCTTTTTTTTTTCTCATTCCATAATTCTTCACAAACTTTTGTATTTAAAAAAATATTCAGATTTAATTTAAGAACTTATATTTTCAATTTGTACTCACCCCATCAAGTGCCATAAAGTTGGCCAGCTCCATAAGGGCCCTTATCCTTTGTCGCGGTGTTATCCTGTTGAAGGCCGCGTCCACCAGCACTGCCAGCACCAGCCTGTTCTCGTTAGGGCCGCATGTCCCGTATTTTGAATGTGGTTTGTCTTCTGCTCGCTTCACCTTCAATTTAAGAATATATTGTGTTTATTGCTGACCTACCAACACAATATTATTAACCCCAAAATCTCTTCTCTAGAAATAATGAAAAATACTATTATTTCTATATATATATAAGAAGACAGACATGTGAAATTCCTACAAACAGAATTAAGCGATAATAAGGGCGTCGACACATTTAAAATACCAACATTGGCGTGCGTCAGGGCGTTGGCGCGTGCCGTCACGAACGGCTCAGCATTTCACATCTGGCTTTATAGAATAGTCGAAGTACGTAGTATAGCCTGAGTGCATAGTATGGTCTGAGTATTGCAATCTAAACTGTAATTCAAAATAACCAGACAGTGTAAATTTAGCAGATCTTGTTAGATCCATAAGCACGGTTCAGGTAACGAATTACATACCAGAGGTATTACTATCATAGATATTTTTTTGCTTTGACGTCATGATTGGTTTGCAATAATTTCTTGCCAAAATAATTATTAAATTAGTCATTTTAGAATTTTTCATAGTACGTGATATATTGGATTATCAGTTGGTAACTTCATTGTAATTTGTCAAAGCTATCTGTGTGAGGTGGACGGAGTGTAGTTCAGTGTGCGTGTTATTTTGAATTAATAGTTTAACGAGACACAATCTGTTCGATTCGAACATTATTACTTAGAAATGATAAAACGCTCGTTAAGAAAGATTTGTCGATGTTCTCAGTCATTATACGCTAAACACGTGCGCATTAGTTTAATTAATAGTTTTAGTTTTGTATTTTCGCTCAGAGCCGCGCGTGCTATACATCTGGCTAGAGATACGCGCACAGCGCGATCATACATTGCTCTGCGGAGTAATAATGTTTTAATTCTTAATTCCAGTCCTATGTTGTTTTATTAAAGGCATGATCGATTTAAAACTACTCAATGAGATTGTAAACTTCTAGTTCAATTCATTTACTATCCAAGTCAGTTAAAAAAATATGTAAGTAAATTATTTGAATTTCATTTCTGATCAGACTGCTTTTAAAGCACCAAACGATTTATCACTATTAATTTAATTATTATTTGTCTTTATGTTTGTCGCACTAATGCAAAAAATACAGTTATATACAAAATAAATATAAATTTCTAGTGAACTGGATCGCGGTGATACATGTTCAACATGTTTGCCGTCAGCTTACACATAGCACAATGGCCGCTTTCATATTTATACACTATGTCATGTCAATGTAATCAATTACATTGCAATAACACCGACCGGCACTCCGCTTATTTGCTAAGTATACTTTCATGCTAATTTATAGAGAAAAAAGAGACGCCGATTTAAAAGCTTAACTACTCAACGGAGCACGGCTGGACATTTGAAAATATACCATCTAAATTGAATAGCGTGTGTTCTATGCAACAATCTAAATGATCGATAGCGTATTTCACAAACTTAGCATTTCCAATATTTTTATTAGGCAAATACGTGATTGAGTACCACCGTCTGGCTGTAATCCCTTATCGTGATAAAAAGGTTTTCATAAAATCTGAACCTTTTATAAAATTTCCATTCGCCTCTGTCCTAGTTGGTCAGTTAATAAATTGATGCTTCATTCTGAAATACTAAGAAATCCGTCCCCTTATGCCGTATCGCTGAAAGATGGCTAATTTCAACTTCACCACCGCTTTAGAGACATATCATCTAAAGAATTCTATAATTTTAGTAATCCGGCCGGTAAATGAATGTCTTATCTACATCTAAACATACCTCGATCTTATAGAATTCTATGAAAAAACTCTTTAAACGGGTTGGTAAAGTTGAAGAATAAAGCTATCCTTCAGACGACGCCAATCACGATGTTAGCGCCAATATAAAAAATAAGATACCTTCTAAACCATAGCAGATTAAATAATTTCGTTTTTTTTAAAAACATACATAAAACTGAGAACTCCCTCTTTTCTAAAGTCGGTTAAAATAGGTACTAAAACCTTCTCCTTAATGTAACAAATACTTTTGTGAAATTTTTTTAAAATACTTTTGTCAAAATCGGTTCAGCCAAACTCGAGATAATCGCGGACAAACATACATACATACATACATACATACAAACATACATACATACATACATACAAGGCAAACTGATAACCATCTTTTTTGAAGTCGGTTAAAAATGTATCACAATGAAGCACTATGTAGATAATCTTGCTTTATATAATAAGGCACTGTTGTGTAGCTTACAAGTTCAAAATCTACGGAACTCTACTGTTTGGCGCTTAAAGTAGTCACTTTAGCAACAAACCGTATATTTTTAAATCTCCTGAAACCTACACAACAGTGCCTTGAAAATTCTAAGCAAGATTATCTAGTGCATTATTTATTATCCAACATTTTTAATTTCGGCCATGGTTTAGAAGGAATAAATTTATTCCTGATTGGCGCTTGTAATCGCAGTTGACGCCGTCTAAATACATACGAAAAATATTAATATACGAAACAGGTTTTGGTTTTAGTAGTTACCTCAACAGTAAAAGAGTCCTTGGCAGTGAGTCCGGCGGTCCTGCCGTGCGCGGTGACGGTGAACCCGTGCGGGCCGAGGTCTTGGTGCAGCGGGACCCCGCTGATGAGGCCGTGCTTAGAGTCCACGGCCAGCCAGCTGGGCGTCCGTCTCCCTTCGTCGCTGCGGACCTGGGTTACCAATCAATCAAACAAACTTCATTTATTCAATATAGGATACAAGGTATAGCTTTTAGTCTGGTAAACTGCAATACTTATCATAAATTAATTACAAAAATTACCTAACCTAAAAACTACATACATACAATACATAATCTCACGCCTTTTATTCCCCGAAGGGTTAGGCAGAGGCACCAGATCAAGAGCCGGACCTACGTTTAGCCAAATTTATGCTTTATTACCAACGTAACAAGGGGCCAGCTTGTCGCCGCGGTTATAACGAACGACCACTTCTGCGGCCGGGAACAACGGCTTAACGTGCCTAAAACTAAACCTATATATTATGTACTGCATGAAGTAAGATGTGATTTTGGGTCGTCGCCTCTCATGCGGTTTCAGACAAGCGAATGTAAAATTAACAGTCCACAGAAGGATTGAGCAGCCCGAATAGCAGATCACTGTACGGAACTACATCTCAGACGCAGTCTGCCGCTAAATCGGAACTGGCTGGTTAATAAAATTATTATAAAATAAAACTTTGCGATATTTTGAACGTTAGAGACAGGGTTTGATTTAAAAATACCGATAGAGTCAACAATAAATCTTAGCGGTTGAGTTTTTTTAGCACTTACTTTGTATGCCAAGACTTCTCCAGAGAACGCTTCCTTGGGTATCTCCAGTCTGAACAAGTGTCCCACGTAGGCCGATGCGTCGGGAACACCCCATAATCTCTTTAGGCCGTTCTTTGTTATCTCCGAGTGATTCGCTGTCAGCTCCACCTAAAAATTTTAGTACATCGTTATCGTTTTTTTATCCATTGTGATTGTTATATTTATGTTTTAATTGAATACATAGTTTAATTGACTTAGTTTTTCCTAACAAACCTAAAACAGTTTATTGCAGGCAGTAAAATAAAAATGGAACGTAGTTAGCCTGTAAAAATAGTTATTTTAATCAAAACTGCTACTATGTCATGATTTAAAATAAACGCGGTGCGCCGTAATAGTTTACGCTCCGCCGGGAAATAGGGACAAAACAGTTTCGGGACATCCAACTGTCCGGTCCAATGACTGATAATATGACGCCTCCCCAAAGTTTTAGCGGTGGCCGAAAGTGCCCGCGATTCATTGGCTTCATCTAATTATCCCGACACGCGTCTCGTTTTAGCATTCATGACCAAATCTGTCATAATGTTGCCGCAGGTTGCGTACCACTCCCGCATACGCCTATTTGAGTTTATTATAAACTAGTCGACCCGGCGAACTTCGTAGCGCCTAACCTATTGGTATTTTGTGCATGTATTATACTTATAAACCCTTCTCTTGAATCACTATCTATTTAAAAAAAAAACGCATAAAATCCGTTGCATAGTTTTAAAGATTTCAGCATACATAGGGACAGACGCGGGAAGCGACTTTATTTTATACTATGTATATTGATGCTATGGCCTCCAGACGCGAACAATAGCCTAGACCTAGACAATGGGCAGTTAATACTTAAAATATACAAAATCACGTGAATAGCGGGACTTGTTTGGGTGCATCCTTAATGTTATATTCCATGTATGCAAATCGTGATCGGTAATGAAAGGTTTAAATGGACGATTGTTATACCCGGTTCAATTACTTTCTGAGGACCGAGAAAGGAATCGATTAACGATATCCGGCCAACAATCGATTCAGATAACGAGGACCCATTGTCGATTATATCATAGGTTATTAGATTTGAATTATGTTTAGCTTCAACTGATCTTGTAGGTATTGTGCTAAATGATGAAAGAAGCGTGAATTTCTGGCTTCATCTTATCGCTAAACTTATTTATATACATGCAAACAATACACACAAATATATATCCTACACAAGTTTAGACAGTACAGTAGTCTGCGCACCAACCTACCGATTTTTGTGTACAATTAATCTCATCGAGCATCGAGTAAACATCTAAACATTAGGGTGGTAAGGAAGGTGTTGGTTGGCGTTGGCTACTGAATATGCAAAGTACAGCTTGTCACCGCACCTGAAACTCATCGCCATTGTCGAAGGCAAAGTCATCGTCGTGCCGCGTCAGCGCCAGCGGGCACAGCATCAGCAGCGCGCACGCCACGAAGAATGATCGCTCCATCGCCGACCACTGCTCCCCACCACTCCTGGATGCACCCCGACCACGAAGATACTCATAAGCGCATCTTGTTCATCTGTTGACAATAACAACATGTTTGGTTAGGTAGGTTGAGTCTCATTAATGGTAATTAATGTTAACAATATCCATGTTTGTAATGATAATTAATTTACAAATGGAATTGGTAGTCGCAATTGGTAGCAATAACACAAGTCAGACATACTAAAACAAAAGTATAAAAACAACAGCGACAAAGAAACTTACAATAAATTATGCTAAAAACAATGAAGAACAGCCAATAACAAAGAGTGTTAAATTCAATTCCATCCTTTTAGCATCAAACAAATTGACATCGACATAGTCTGAAACATAATTTCTGTGTAAAATATTCAGCATTAAATACGCTTGAAAAGGGCGCTGCGAGCGGAAACGTCTGAGTACAGTTACACACAGTCGGAGGCGCGTGCGGAAGCATAATGATCGGACGCAAATAGACTCTTTTGAATGTGCCTGTACCTTTTATGCGCGAAAAACACTTCTGGGAATAGTTTTATTGGAAATTCATTCCTGAGGTGACGAGAACTATTCCTGAACTCGTCGTTCTTATAGGTATATTAATGATTTTCAGGAATGTTTCTGAGAGGAGAACATAGTTTTATGACTTGAAAATATTGGAATCAGTCGGTTAAACTGATAAGCATCTCTATGTGTAAAGTTTTTTTTTTTATTTTCGTGTTTGATTGTAATTGTTATGCATGCATGTTTTAGACATTAATCAAGAACAAAATATGTAATTTTATGTTTACAGCATTTTGGATTCTTTCCTGTTATGTGTGCTTAAATAAATAAATACTAACATGGTTTAACGATTTTAATGTGAACAGCTATAAAATATTTGTTAATAAATAAACTTATATTTAACGAAGATATAAGATTAAATTATAATTTTAAGAAAAACGTGACATCGTTAGCAAAGATCTTGACGAGGTTATCGCGTGTCTTTACTTTACCAAAAGACACTTGCTTGCCGCAACACATGCAATTTATCGATCAATACATTTTAAGTCCAGTGTTTTGATGAAATAAAGTTAATGCTGAATGAGAGTTAAGTGGCAACTCGTGAATAAGTTGGTAAGGCTGCTACTGTTTGAATTTTGAAAACATTTTTATATTAAGAAAATGAATCCGAGACGAGTAGAAATATTACTTGTTATTCCAATGGTGAGGTATAAGGTCATAGACGCATGTCAAAACTTAAATCAATTTTTTGTAATCCAGCTTCAAGATGGATCAATTCTCATTAAATATTAAAAGTGATCGTAAACAAGTTTGTAAGTAACATTAGAGACCGCTCTACCCTCTCATAGGAAGGGGGCTGCAGAGGGTTGGCACAATGGGACACTCCATCTCCGCTGCGGGTAAAAATGTTTTATGTTTCGGTAGTTATAGCGTATTGCAATCAATGTTTTAGGGCTCAGAGAAATAATTTATAGGGCTTTGCAAAACTAATCGACTTGCCACTTGCCGCGCAAAAAAAGTAAAGTTTGGGTCTTTCTACGCAAGATTTGACTTTTAACATACGATTGCCGCGCTTAAATGCGTTTGTTTTGGTAGCAAACCAGTGTTTTTAAACACAAAAAACTATTGTGTAACGTAACCTAGCCGACTTCGTCCTACATCGGTAACTTATCCATCATTATTAAACAAAAAGTATAATTTTGTTTGAGTTGTAGCTAAGTAAAACAATAAATCAAATCAGAAGTATTGAAGATAAACCGCCCCTCGTTATACAGAAGAATCCTATTCGAATTATCGAAATACATTAAAACGTTTCCCTGAGAGGGACAAATTCAATTTCTTTACCGAATTCACACTGCACAGCGAAACGAGGCTAACGGATAATGCGATAGAATTTAATCAACGAAAGCCAGTTTTGGATTTAAAGGTAAAATGAATATATAATGAACATTTATAAATCTGAAAATAATACAAGTTATGTTGAATTCAAATACTTATTTGTAAGTAATTATTAGTATGTACGACAGGAAAAACACACCATACAATATACATCACAATACATAGTATAAAATAAAGTCGCTTCCCGCGTCTGTCCCTATGTATGCTTATATCTTTAAAATTATACAACGGATTTTGATGCGGTTTTTTTTAATAGATAGAGTGATTCAAGAGGAAGGTTTCTAAGTATAATACATGCACAAAATAGTAATAGGTTATGCGGGACGAAGTTCGCCGGATCGACTAGTATAGGTATAAAACACAATAAACATATAGGTATGTAGGCAGATTTCTATAATGAATGTCTTATTTGATCTTATGAAATATCAGTATAAGTAACGCAGATACGGAACGGAATGCAAATGACGCAAATCCGTTCTTCAGATAAAATAGTATTTTCAGCGAAGCAAATTAGAGTGCACTGCACGCTTACGTCTCTTCCTAACCAATATTAACATAGAAATTTTGACTCCGGAACGCAACGCATTTAGGTCAACCGAAGCCAGGCGAGCAATATCGCCATTATTACAAAAGCCGGGTATCTGATTGAACAGCGCTGTGCAAGGAGTATGCCATCGGGGAAACGGCTGGCGTGTACCGTTCAACTTTGCTGTATGCACGCTCGCTGCGTGTGACATAAAAGCTAAATGTAGGTAAAATTTGTTACAGCAGTTTTTTTTTTAATATTTTATTTTAACTTTAAATCTATTATTCGTTTAGCCATCGCCAGGACATGCATAAAATGTTACAATTTCAGTATTCAAACTGGAAAGTTTCAGAAAATTTTATATTCTACAGAAATACTTTTGCAAGGAAAACTTTTACGACAAGACCTTTTTCGAGCGAATTCGCCTCTCGACATCTTCTTCTTGTTATAAGTTGTCTCAAGTCAAAGTAAATTACAAAAATATACAATGGTACAAAAGTATAAATTACATAAATGTACTTAGTAAAAAACTGTATTTTTTTTGTATAAGAATGAAATCTAAAAAACGCACGTAGATAAAGTAAATATGTCGACTCGATTTGTTCGCTGTGTGATCATGATAATGTAAGAACGACAGTGTTCTCAGAACATGCGGGATACAGAAGCAGGCCTCTGTCTATTTCGACAACGGAAGTCACGTGCCTTACATATGATGTGGCTGTGTGCGTGCATCATAATGTCATAGTTCTCGGTACCCGCCTGCTCCCAAGGTGCTATAAATATGCGCGCGCCTCGTTTGTTTATGGGTTGCACCGGTAGCCAACGGTACGTGGCCAGGTTGCCCACCCAGGATGCTATTGTGAGCTTCTCTCAAAGGCCAGAAGGGGTGTTGTTTATAACTCAGAGCGCGTGGCGGGTGCAAATGGCAATGCAGGTGACATTTCCAGTAAATTATACGGTTCAGAGATGGCGCAAAAAAAGGACACTTTATAATAGGCGTTCTTGAAGAAAGGTTAAGGGAACAAGGCAAACAAATCGATGTTAAGGGTGGGATTTATATACATATAAAAGAGAAGTAGAATTTGTCTTTGTAAATTCGAGGTCGGGATAACGACGGTAGAGTAGGGCCAAGGTCGGCACGTTTTATGAGTGTTCCCCAATCGCGATACACTCTACTAAAGACGAAGCTCTCTTTGGCGAAGTTATTACACTAAGTCAATGGTAATATCAAAAGCACAAGCTTAGACATCTAACAAAATGGACATGTAGTTCTTTGTCTGTTTTTTAGGTTTCGAAGGATCAACAATAACAGCATCCGGTGTAGCAAGTAACAGAATTAGTTTTTATGTATCTTCTCTATCGAGTCATTAAGGTGGATATTGTTACTCAGCGTTTATCAACATTTAGTAATTGTCACCAGAGCACGTTACGTCTTTACGACTTCTGTTGGCGCCTCATTGCCGTGTAATGAAGTTCACAATTCCGTAGATTTATGCCTTTGCGGCGGAGTCCCATTCTTAGTAATGAGTTCAGTAGGCCGAGGCGAAACAAGAAATAGTTAAATTGTTTTCGATTGTAAAGTTTGATGTCTCGACGGTTGTGCCAGAATGACATGCAGAGAACGCGAAACAGCAATAACCTGAATTTAGCGGGGACCAAATAACTATTTTGAGTGGGCACAGCTCCGAAAGTGCCAATATCTCATCTCGAGGGAGACTTATGGCTGCAGTTACGATTTGACGCTACATCATAAAAGGAGAATTTTATTCGGCACTAAACTCACTCGCAATTTCGTAAACAGCAAATCTCTATTGCTACAACGATGGTGACGTCAAGCCAGAGGGGACTGTAGAAAACTATTGTAAACCGCCCTCATAATATAATTATTCCCTAATCTCATCATATTTAAATTAACACACATCTGTGCATGTAAAAAATATGGTTAATTCATATTTCGTGATTCTGATCCTGGGGATCAGCTTACGCAATTGAACCTAAAATAATATAAAAAAAAAATATTCACCACTGTCCCACTCTCACATAATATCGGAGCTTACAGCCTATCTGTATTTATGAGTCTGGCGACGATAGATAGTGGTAAAATTCGATTCACGGATCAGTTATTAATAAATAAAAAATTATGTGATTTTACCAAAGAAAATAAAATAAAATAAATTGTATATTAAGAAATCTGTTTTATCACTTCTCAGAATTATTAAGTGTTTGGAAAAGTTACCTAAGATATTTAAATTATGAATTATGATTGTTACTATCCGAATAATTACAATTCTAGTGCAGATTTCCTTACAAAGAAAGCATTTTTGATATTCTTATAATAATATTCATGGCAATACACGGCAATATGCGAGAACAGAGAGACAGGAGCCCAGACATCGCACACCCGCATGAAGCAGCCCCAGCTGCCTAGTCTAGACGGACCACTAAACTGGCTGGGGCGTTGTGTTTAAAAGCTGAATAACGTAATTAATGCCTTCTGTAGTTAGAAAGAGAGAAATGTAAGTACTAGCTTTAGCTGCTGTGCGTTTTGAACCTTGGGATCGACGTGACAAGTTGTTAGTCGTATCATGAGATGCTCAAAATAATATGATTACGTAATTGAGTTAAGTAAGAAGCAAAAAAAGCGATGCCTAATCGCTTTTGGATATACCTATGGGCAAAATTTATCACGGTAGTGTTTTAAGCATTTTCTGTTACAACTTTTTCGTAAAAAAAATTTACATAAACATACTTACTTTGGTTATGATTACAAAATAATAATATTTTTATAAATAGACACCAGCGCGAGTAAACTCTCCAAAGCAGGCTGGCCAGACTGTATTTTTCAAATTTTTTATCTCAGGTGTGGCACTGTTTCAAAAATAGGGGAATAAAATTGAGATAGGACATTGAAATTGATAGTTCAAGACATAATAGCCAATAGCGATATGATTTAGATGCCATTTGGGTCTTGACGGAGAAATTTTAAGTCTAGACAATTTTTAAAGCACAAAGAAAGTGGTGAAGAGCAACGACCACTATCCCTACCGTCCCTACTTTATTTGCCTTCCGTTTCACCAAGATTAATCATATACTTTGTTATTTAAAAAAGTAGTGATAAATCAAAGCATTTAACTCAAATTAAACATCGACCTTACGTACAGTATCCAGCACACCAAAGCTACAATCTAAGCTTAACAGATGTTAACATCCTAAGCTTAAAAGCCTATTTATTAAAAAAAATATATTCACAACTTACTTGAATAATTAGGCAGCTGCTGCTCTATATCTTTATGCAGCTGGAGCCTATTTAATCTGAAACAAAGAAGCAAAAAACCTTAGGAAAAAGTTTTCCACGACCTATTTTCAGGCTTGCATATTGTTTAATCCAGTTCGAGTTACTACTGGCAAACACCGAGTTTATTAACTTCACTGACCACACCAGCGGCGCGGCGGTCCCAGTCCAAGTTGTAAACTATGTCATGCGGAATACAGCGCCTCATCGTTTACAGTTGCATTAATAACGAAAATTTTGCTAAGCTGATTGATGCAACGTACCGTTAAAATAGCAGGTAAAATGATAAAGCTTAGTATTAAATAAGTATAGGAATTATAGGAAATTCAAAGTGGGAATTAAAGGTAGATTTATGAAATACACACAACATATTCTAGAGTTGCGTATAAAGATCATATCAAAAGTTCTACTTTGTCAACGAGGCACTGCTGTATCATGAGCGAGCTAAGTATAAAATATGATGTTACAGTTCGCAACTGCTGCCGGGTTGGTCGCTTATCGACGGGCTGGCGAGGCGGCAAAGCCTCCGCGAGACCAAGTCGCAATTCCCAACATTCATTTTAAAAGTTTTACAATTGCTCTCTCGGTTTGGCCCGGAATCAGTTTTTTTTTAAGTTTGCAGCGACACGGTTTGTTGTTGCTTCACTTTATTTCCATTTCATTTAATGAGTTTGAAACGAAGCAGCTTTGTTTTTAACGATGTGTGAATTGATCCGTTATTTTGAGTTTTCAATTTCCAGAAACATTAATTAATTAAAAACAAGTTTATTGGCGGGTCTATATACCGAACAATCCCCGCTGGCAGCTGACAGCAGCTGTGTTAATTAAGTTTACGAGCCTATTGTAAAATTGCATAGTAGAGTCGAGCCAGATAAGTCTGCTTGTAACTGGGGGCGCTTCTGAACACAAATAGGTACTTAATTCATCCGACATTCAAAACAAATGGCCGATTGCTAATTGGTTCATATTTTGACCGTGCGCAGACTTAGATGGCACGGACTTTACCTACAGAAAACGGAAAAAATGAACAGTTCAAGTATTAGAAAATTGATATCAACAAACCTTCAAGTTGTACGTCGAAATATTCACATACCACACAATAAAGTTTAAGCTTTTTCTTAAAATGAGATAGGAGTCGATAAAGATAGTAACAATTTAACTATGATAAATCATCTTAACAAATTTATAATTCTCACAACGAAGAATCTGTCCATACAAAACCATGGTGTCAAAAGCAGAATCTTTCAAATGTAGACTAAACGATTGTAAATAGTTTTACTGTAATGCACAGTCCGTAGATACTTGAAATGTGGAATCTAGGTTTATCAGGGGCGTTTAAACCAAAACTGCTTGGGCGATATACAGTTAAAATGCTCGTAAACGTATAAATAAGATACGAGACGAGTAAAAGATACTGAAAGTCATTCGAATACGACATATTGTTACGAATCGATTACTTGGCGACGGTTACGGCGACACTACGTAGGTAACAGAGCGGAGCATGTAGAGTGGAACCGTTGAAGGCAGGGCAGAGGATGATGTCACCAGCGGGGTCAGCAGTCAATTGTCACACATTCGTACTCAACTGAACTGAGCCATACTCAACACATCTCGGATTGCTGTTGCTGAGTTGTGCAATCACAGATCACAGAGTGGGCAGAAAATTCTATGCCTGTTTGGTAGACAGTTCAATCATGAGTTGGCACTTGGTTATGGTTTATTGCTTATGACCTGCCGTATTGTCATATCATTTTATAAAACGTATGTAATGTTGTTACAATGTACAATACGAAGGTCTTAATAATCACAATTCAAGCTTTAATTCAGCGCATGGAAACCTATTTGCAAGCATCAAATTACAAATTTGATATCGATGCAATCTGTCTAGCTAGGCTATCAAAACTTAACGAGCGTTTGATATCCGAGAATATAGAAACGTCTATTAAGCTAAAGATACCTGAACCGGAATTCGATCAACAAAATCAGGTTGCTTGGGCTGCGGCTTTAATAATTTCACCTAATTTCCGCTAGCCCTGTTTGTCGTCAGTGCCAATATTAGCACTTCACATTTGGTGTTATTACGCTAATGCGTTGACTACGTTGTTCGTGTACATAGTTCGTTACTTGCTTTACTCATTTGCAAATGGTTTCGTAATCTTGATAATTATTTTTACCTTAACCTTTTGATGATCGACCTCATTAATCACATAAATAAGCCGAGCACTTAAATAATTTCATTTGGCGATGGAAATGGAAACGCATGGCTTGGACTTTAAAGAGGTCTTTAATAAAGAGATTTACAGGTTTCGATTTAGCAGGATTATATTATCGGATGTCATTGTCAAAATAGGAGATAAAGAAGTGGCCATAGGAAGGAAAGAGTGTCAATTCAATACTACAAAGTATATCTGAAATAAAACAGAGTGCAATCCGCAATCTCAGGTTGTAAGCAGGGAAGCGTAAGCGTCACTCGCCGTCGATTGTTAGGAGATTAATCAGTAACGCCTCTGTGAGTCGGTGACTGAACCTTGGAAGCCAACGCCATGCATAGCAATGTTCCTAATACATTAAATTGTTTTTACCCGCTAGGATCGTATCGTATTCGTATTAAAAGTAGGGTTAATTGCGTTTAATAAAAATAAATAGATAATGTATAAAGAAATATCCCATGCACTCATGCATGACAACGCTAAGTATTTTTTTCCCCGCATATTTGTCCGAGGAATGAACGAGCTCAATCTCGCGTGTGATTCCACGAACAGATGGCATTTCGATACTAGTGGACGGTGCCGTTGCTCAGCAAACCGGAAACGATGTTCCGCTTCTTTTGATGTAACGCACAATACTTGTCGAGATTGATTTCAAAGGATATAATTTTTTTGCATGGTTAAAATCACAGAAAAGAGAAAGAGGGAGTAGAATCTTCCTTGTACTGTGGTTAAAAAAAACGTGATTTGCAGTAGTAATGGCGCACCATGAACACTGAAAATAAAGGTCATAGTCTTGAAAATATAAACTGGCTTAAAATATTTGCAAAATTATATATCTGTGATTTACGGACGAATGGTTTAGCTCATTAGGCAAACTCGTAGGCGTATAAAAGGGATGATACCATTGTTACTAAGGCAACGGTCGATTACACTTCACAACAAAACTCGCATATCTTAGCACTTTCCTTCCTTTATGCTTCCGTAACGGAGTTATTCACCTTGTTCGTAGAAGCTAAGTCACTAAGCTATTTTGCTTAAGGCTTGGTGGTTCAAAAATTTGTGTTTTTGAGATTTTTTTAAACAATCTGAGACATACAAAATTGATGTCTTCATTCTGAAAAAAATATATGTGTTAGTTAAGGATCTAATCTAGTCATCATACTAAAGGGAAACAGGATCTAATTAATTTTAGTTGATAGAAAAAAATCTCAAAGTTACCCCTTTTTGTTCCGTTTTTTCCATTTTATTTTTAAACCGCTGATTGTTTTTATTTGATTTTTGGAATGAAAATTGCTGACCTTAAATTTTAGACATACTACTATAGAAAGAATTTTTAAGTTTAACGAAAAGACAAAAAACCAGCAAAAACTAAAAAAAAACATCGTTTTCGCGCGGTCCGATGCCATGCCGCGCCGCTCCCTACCCCGTCAGTACCCTTGTGGCCACGGCCGAGGCCGGTTCTGTGTCAAATTTTTGTTTTCGCGCTCTCGTATTTCGTTTTATTTTTATTCAAATGTAAACAAGTTTTGACAACAGATGTCAAAACAATGAACCATAACATCTGATTAGGATCTATATGAAGCTGAAAAAAAAACAATTTTGATACCGATATTACATTTAAAAAACCGTCGCATTACAAACTTACCTTTTTTATTTTCACAGACAAAACTTAAATCGTAGGGATGATAGAACAATAGCTGCTGACGAAAACTTGGTTGTTTAACTGTAGCAGCGAGCGGTCTCAGATCAGACAGTGATATTATAATATTATATAAACATACATAGACCTAAATATTTTACACAAGTTATTTTGCGTATAGTGCTTGATAGCTCAGACTTGCCTTTGGAAAGTTTAATAGCTCGAATTTCTGCCATCTTGGTTTCAAAATGTTGGTAGGTATGTCATTTTCGTTATCAGCGAACCCGGAAATCTACTTATTAAATAATTTTTCTCGTAAAAAACCTATATACTTACAATGCAATATACGCGCTACCGCATCCAGTGTGCCCGCCAGTTTGAGAATTAAACAATAGATAATAGAGGTACACAACAATTTTATTTAATCCAACAGTACACGCAAAATCATACCTACAATATAATTAAAAACAAAAAACATAGTTTACCTTCAGTTTACATATTTAACTAAAATAAAATAACATGTATGTAATGTAAATGTGCATGGCGTGCCAGAGAAGAGGCCTATGTCCAGCAGTGGGCTCTTACAAGCTGATGATGATGATGATGAATGTATTGTCAAGCCTTTTTTTCTGGCTTACTCCGCACTTTAGGTATAAACCTGCAAGTACGTGCGGCGGCAATACGGAAGCGCAGCGTTCTACTTTGTCTATGCCTAAATACAGAATGTCAAATCAGAAGAAACCCAAGTTTCTTAAAATTAAAAAAATATTTAAAAAAATATATTAAGTACATTTTCAGAAATAATTAAATTGTGTACTTCTTACAATATTAATTTATTTTTTGAAAATAACACCATCTTAATGTGATCCGTTACAATAATTGTAATTATTAGAGGTACAATTGCGGCACTCATGCAAACGAACGTCTAAAAACTTTTTTATCAAAAAATTAAACCGCCGAAAAAAAAACCGAAATGCATAAAATAATAATATAATTACTAAGTTCTTAAAGTTATGTAGGGTATACCAAGTAATTTTAAGTCGGATATCCGATTCGGATATTTTCTTTTTGATCAATAATTGTCTTCGGATTAGTTTTTATTTTATTAGACTTTAGTATAAAGACCCTCTAAGAAAACCCTTTAAGAAAAAGTCCTTTGAAGTCAGATCTGGTGGTGGCCAGGGAATGACGACTACTCTTAGAGAAATAAATTACGGACGATAGGGAAAGTGGTTTAAGAGATGTATCTATTTCCCGCATTTATAGGTATGTAAACATAGTAAATTGAGCAAAAAGTTATCAACTCAAACTATATAGTAATTTGTATGTAATGTTTTTTGAGTCACAAAATCAAATTAAAACAATCAGTAGTGTATTTCTAATGGAAAAAAACACTACAAAAAGGGTTTACTTTGTTTTATTTCTACAGAGTGAAATTCATTAGATCTTGTTACTTTTTAATAACTTGTCTAAACTAAATCCTACATCTATATTTTTCAGAATTAAGAAATCTGTTTTATATTTCTCAGATGGTTTAAAAAAAAACTCGTTATTACAAATACCTTACCTAAACGCAAATTCTTGTTAGCTGAAACGAAAATCGGAAAGAAAAATTGTGCGGTAGGTATAAACATCTCGATTTAACTTCGGCTTGTATGAAAAGTAATAAAATTTAAAACTGCCGCGACATTTCGCATTTCGACGCGCGCATGTCACAGCTGCGAGGGTGGGGGACCCTCATACCTAATTAGGTAAGAAGCTTCAAACTACAGGTCCTTAATAAGATAAGATTACAAAGCATTTAAAGGCAGGTTGGTATTTTATAGATATATACAGTTTTTTTAAAAAAAGATCTAATTAAACGGTAACATTAACGGTTTAGAAATAAAATTCTTGAAAAAAAATTATTAAAAAATAAAATAAATGTATAGGTACATAGTTTCCAATCACTCTAATTTAACCGAGGGATGAGAAACGTTTTGTTACAAAACATAAGTTACCTTACCTACCCTTTTACGCGCTTTAAGACTAATAGAGCTATTAGCTTTACTTAGACTTTGTTCTATAAGTCACAATCACAATGAAAAGGGACAGCTACCTAATCCTGAAAAGTTTGTTTTCAATTTCTGGTTTCTTGTACATAAAAAATTTGCTGTTCATTCATACACTTTAGGGATTAGGTGTTTGTTTCATACAATATGTAAGTACTTAAATTAAATTTATTAATCTTCAAGGGAGCGATTCTGTTCAATTGGAAGTAAATTGTCGTTAAACTGGGGCAGACTGGCGCAGCATGAGCATGAGCTAGCAAGACAGCATTGTTAGTTTTATTACCTTTAATTAAATTAAGACTTAACCCCGACAGTTCGAGGGCAACATCACAACATTTATTTTTATCTAACTATGAACTTTTATTTCATCATTGTTTTAAAAAATATATATTTAAAGCCGTCTTCATTTAAAATTTCTTGTACATGAAATAATTTATAGATACGTTAATAGCAGAATGGAAATAAAGAGGTTGACACACTTGCCAGATTACGTCAAAGTTCAGCTGATATTACGTAATTGTATAACAAGATTAGCAAGTAACACGCGAGAAACCGTAAAAAGAGCTTGTGATCATTGAAAAGTATTTCAATGAGATTAAAAGTTTTATCTTCCTAATAAATATCCCTTAGTCTATGCTTTGCTAAGTAATTAAACTATAATGACAAAGTCTTACAAAACTCTATTAAGTGAGAAGGAAATTCATGTTGAAACGTATCTAACTAAAATAAGAACAATGAATTCTAAGGAATAAATAGACCTGTTCAAAAACCCTCTATAGGAACATGAAAAGCAAACAGAGGACTGGGCCAAAAAGGAAACTGAATATTGAAATGTGTCGGTCGGGGACGGGGGTATCCGCAATCAATATCGCGAGGTGCTCCCTGACCGAACTCCAAGACGAATGGACCAAGTTCTTCTGTTTTCGCTTTACCAAGTTTCTCCTTGAAAAGCTTTGCACTTGGAATAACTTGGAATAAAGTTTTATAAGTATCTAATGATGTTATATGTATAGATACTTGAGTACCTTCAATAGAATAAGGCTAGCGCGAGTGACGTTAGGTTATTGGATAAGAACCCACTGAATGAAATCATGTAAAATATTTTCAAAGGTTTCATATAAAATATCAATTTTTTATCCCAATAATATTCAACTTAGGAGGATTTGGGGCACACAGACCGACTGGAAAGAAGTCTGCGTTATAACTCAAGGCCGTCGAGATTGGCGACGATTTGTTAGGGCATTTGCTTCCCAGAGGAGTTTGGGCACACACAATATATTATCATTCGATAAAACATATCTTAGATTCAATGGTAAAAAGATTATATTTTTAACGATAAAAGGGACGGCCTCAACATCTGATATATTGTAGCCGTCCACAGACCCAAAAAAGGGTAGAAGTAGAAAGTAATAGATTATGTGAACGGAAGCAATAAAACGGCGAACCCTAAAACGATTCGCAATGGATTAAAACGGGAGACTTGCGAGGAAACTGTGTGTGCTAAATGAGAGCCGCTGGTATTTAGTGTTTGTATGTTGCCGGTAGTAAAAAGACTTACTTTGATTATACATAAATCTTATGTCTATTTTGTACAGATTGTTTAAAAAAAAAGTTTATCAAACCTGACCCTGGACAACGGAGCAGCATAAGTAGCGAAGTGACAAAAAAAACAAATGTTTACTTTCTCCTGTCTTAGAAAAGCAAGTTGAGATAGTCTCGGGATATAAAAGCACCCCAGGGTATTTCGGGGATTTTATGAAATTTAATAACCCCACGCTTGTTAGCCCGGGGGAATTATGACTGTATCAAATTAATTTAATGTGACATTACGATACCGCGATAAATTTAGCTGCAAATGGGAAATGCGCATAACTGTTTTATTCCATTCCGTTTGAACTAAATTCAGAGAAGCGACTCAACCGGAAACATGCAGGTTACAAATAAATGAGACTAGTGTTATTTTTGAGGCGTTTATTTGGTTTATTACCAATTTAAAAAAAGTGCTGCCGATCTAAACATGCTTTGACCAAACCTCTAAATAATTTAATTACATTTAAACTCAAAATGATCAGGCCTCTTCATACGTGGTAAAATGGTTTGAAAAAATATATTAAACTGACGTAACATGTATCAGGCTGTCTGTCTGTATCTGTTTCATACTGCACATAACGGGAAGCCGTCAAAATACTTGAGCTGCGAATCGATAAACGTGTTAGCTTGCAAAGTGCGGGAGCGGGCAGCGTCTTCAAAGCACCCTCGCGCACGCTCACGTCAAAAACATGTGAACGTCAAAAGACGGATTAGGGGCCGGATATAATTTTTAAAATAAGAGATATTGCGCCTCGCTCTCTTTTTACACAATTTGTGAGTAAATCTATGCATAAGGTAGTTTTTTTTCTAAATATAGAAAAAAACTTTTTTATTCATATAAAACTAGCAACTGTTTAAATTACAATTCATATTTGACCCTGTAAATGTACACATTAATTTAGTAAATTTTGTATCTTAAACGCTTTGGTTCCTAAATTTCTGAGTAAGCTGTCAAATTGAACACTTTATTACCTAAAATTATAGCGAAAATTCTCAAATAAAGGTAATAAAATGAATATCATTTTTAGACACTCTAGATAAATTCAATAAACATTCGGACAAAGGAAATGCTTACTAGTAAAACTAAAATAATTATAGTACCTACTCTAACACTAATAGCTAAGTAGACACGTATGCATCAATCAATATTCGAATTCCCACACATAAGATATGTTTATTGGTAAAGCAATAAAAAAAGGAAGTAGTGAAACGATATGTGAACCCTTTTTAATAGGTAAAAACTTGCAATTTCGTGATTCAGCGAGGCTTTGAAAACTTAAAACCTCCTAGTTTACTAACAACAAAGATACAACGGGGTTTGAAAATAAAACAGTCATTTTGTAAATTGACGTAGCAAATGAGGCTGGTCCGGAAGGCACGAAGTATTTTTCTGTGGATTAGAAAAATGCATCGATGACTGCATAATAAAGTGAGTGAAAGATATAAGCAGCATTGAACAATTACTTGAACAAATGTTCCGCTACTAAAAGACAATTTCAATTCCTAATAGTATTTAATCAATATTACAGTCATGTCATAAAACTTGGTAATTTTGTCGCGTTGTGCTATGTATGCGTAACAGGAATTGCGATTTATTAAGCATAGAGAACGTTCGACGAGACCGCCGGTGTGTAACGGTCCCGATGTGTCGTGTGACTTTGCCATGACCAACAGAGAGCTAAAAGCAATGAAGATACAAACCAAAAACTGAATTGAACTATGTTTAAAACTGAATTTCAGACTGAACGAATTCTACTAAATCCACAGATTCTGATAATTGATGACTTATAAATTGTTAAAGAATTGTGGAGAGTACACTAGTGCGCTCAATAAAGGCTAGTAAATTATATAATACAACAAATGACCAGATTTGTATATTGTTTTAAAATCATGACTTTGCAGAGCACCCGGTTATGAGCGTCATCAGTAAAGCACATTAAATGCGTCAGATATGAAATATCATTATACTTTAAGCCAGCAATGTAAAAAACGTAATATCGCTGAAAACGAGGCCTCGAAAATTGAAAGAAGACGATTCAATTTATTTTAACGATCTTGACTCACGCTGTGATTTAAATGAAATCAAAACCCACATGATTCTTTTACATTAGACCAAAACAGTTGGTTTATAAATGCAGAACCGGTTTAATTACTATAATCATAAGTACATTAGCTGATGAAATGATGACCGAGACACAGAAGTTGCAAGAATAAGTACCCTTTCATACTTTTTGTGTAAAGGCTTTAGGAAAAACATTCAGTTTACAGTTATGAAATGGTCTGTGAAAATTTACAATATTATACCCAATAGGGTATTATCAATACATAGTATAAAATATAGGTTAGCCGGTACGAGCTTCGCCGGGTCGACTGGTATATAGTTATTTTAATAATTCAGCCGTCAATAATATTGAATGTGATTTAAGGTTACCTAATATTACTTCTTTAAAAAAAAAGTCTTCCACGGATGTTTTTTTTACTATTTGATTCATTTGGTAATAAACTTCGTTATTGACAATGCCATCAGTGAAACCTAGTTAATCCTTGAATTAAGTAAGTTTAAGACATGAGTGAGATCAAATAACTGACCTTTCCAGTTTAATATTAGAGTATTGCCGTTTATCAAAAACTATTTTGGGGAGCACAGTTGCAGGGCTGTTCCAGTCAGTGGCTTATTGAGTCTAATCCCGAAACGGTTCCAACGAGAAAGGGAGCAAAAATACATACTCATAAGTGGATATACGAAAAAGGAAAGGTCTTTACTCAGAAATTTTATTAGGGTTGCGATGCGAATCATTTGAAGAAACGGCTTTGAACCTTGAACTTGCTTGGTTTGAATGCAATGAAAAAAAAACATTACATGCTCTACAAAATTAAACATTGCGAACGATTTAATTAATTAAATGAATTAAAATAAAAAATACTAGAGCAAAAATGTTTAGAAACCTTATAAATCAGCGTCAAGAAGTCAGGAATTCCTCAGAGCTTTTCCGGGTGCGTTCTGTAGAATCAAAATAACAATTTCTCTTTGCACTCTCACTATATATTTGTATCACATCACCTCTGTTACTTATTTTTGTTACAATTCCTGCGGTACTATTAAATTTGGGTGCACGCGCCCGGGTTAACGTTCGACGCGCGTTGATCGTCGGCGACTCGTAAAAGCAGACTGAGCCGCACACACAGAGCAACAAATTGAGCAGAGTTGCCACTGAGTACAGTGACTGTGTTCAGTACAGAGTGTTAAGTTCAGTAAGTGCAGTCCCAGACAATGTAAGTACAAAAATGGTTCCGTTTCTGGAAACCTATGTCAAAACGGAACATTTTTTTAGTAGTGAGAAACCCTAAAAAAAATGTTTATTGTAAAGAAACAGATAATGAATTTGTTGATATTGACTATCTTTGGTCTTAAATTGTAATTTAGGCAGGAGGTGGATAAAAATTTAACTTCTCTACATATTGGCGACCGGCGGCACATTATTTTGTAGACTTTTGTGCCCATCTGTATATGATTCAAGGCATGTCCGATTGTTCGTGTCCGTGCACTTTGAGTAAATTCATGAATGGATTGGACACTTTAGTGTGTAGTCATTTGAAGGTGACAATGACGGCGTTCGAAAACCATTGCCGGTTTTTATGAACTACACACAATAGTAAATATAAGCAACAATGGTTTTCGAATGCCGTAGTTGTAATCGAATTTTCATTATAAATGTATCTTAAAGACTGACTTTTCCCTCAGAATGATGATTATACACCGTATATTAATATCCTATCAAATATGAACGAGTATACAAGTAGTAGTACTATAATACAAGTAGCTTCAATAACATTTGAGAATACAAAGATAAACCTTTGTTGCATGATTTGAATATCGTCAAAGGTTTCAGGTATCGTACCGAGTGACACAGCTCAAAGGATTTTCTTAATAATGAGCTCTACAACCTAGATTGACTCCTTTCAAAAGGAAATACAGCAATTGGCTATTTATAATATAATATTCCACTGCTTTTTTCAGTTTTAAATTAAAAAAATATGAAATCACAATTATTTGATTAGGACTAAAGACGTCAATAACGTTGCAATAAAAAAGATTCTGAAGATTTTGTTAAAATAATAAAACTCAAAATATGAGCTGGGTTACAGAAAAAAATTGACTTTAGAGAGCAAGGAGTTTCATGAAGTTTCGAGCGAACGTTTCGAAGGAATATATTACAAGGACACTGTATATTACAAGATGTACTCATGAAGCACGGGCTTTGTCGCTGGAGTAGTCTGACAACACTTGAGCTTCCTTATGTAGGGAGCGGAATTCAGGTGATTCCGAGCGGAGGCGCAAATTTTAAACAAACCGACGCTATATCGAGAATCATATGTTCCTGGACTTGCTATTTCGCTGAAAACATATAAAACACTATCTATCATCTATCTTAGCACATTATTGTTAAAATTTTAATTCAAATATTCTTAAAATAAGAAGCAACATGTTAATTCTAGATTCTGTTTAGCAAAAAATCTTGAAAAACAATTTATTTAACACTAAAGTTATCGTAGTAAATATACAATCACTGATGGAATGTCAGCAAGTAATAGTTGCTGTTGCATTCTCGCTGACAACAACGTGGGCGACACGGCACGCGAGCGGGTGCGGCCTTCCGAATCGAAGAAAACTAACTTTTAGCGCAGCTAGGAGTATAACATGCAGACAACAGCAAAACTAAAATTGTATTTGTATTTTGATCATTTAAAACCAGCAGACATTATTTTTTTATTATTATTCGAGAACGATACATTTTAATAAAACGTTTAGTTTCTTTAAAAATTTAACGTAAGAAAGAATTATAGTCAAGTTTAAATGGCTCATTTATGGCTCTCCTGTGTCACATCAAAGCGGGGCATTATGTAAGAGGAAACAGGCATGAATACCTAATAGGATGACTGGATTATAAAGCCATTGTAAATCATTTAAAACAAACAACTAACCTAACTAATGAGATTTAAAGAATAAATAAAGGGTATAACATATAACAAAAGCGGACGCGAGTTTCTAAAGACTATACACACACAGGCACGGGCAGACAGGACGTGGCAAACAAGTTGAAAAAGTAGACGAAGTGAACATGCCCAAAGAGCATAAAGTTATCGCGGTCCGTGATTAAAGAAAATAACAAACGAGCCTCGACGACGTCGCGTCGGATGCGAGTTTTTAGTAAAATTCCACAGCGAGCAGTCTCGAGAGCTTTTCATTATCAAGCAGGAAAATTAGGGCAGTCTGCTCGAGCTGTGAGGCGACGCGCCCTCGACTTGCAAACACAAACACTCGCACCAGCATAGCATCTTAGGAATGTCTTTATAAATCTTAGGAGATTTATGTGATGAAAATATAGAGGAGAATGACCGAGAAAAAATTGTTATAGCTTTAATTAACTTTACGCATGTAAGTAAATTGTACGAAACTGTTCAATAAAGGAACATAACGGTGTGTGACACGTCGTAAATTCTGTGGTCGTACAACTGAAATTACATCGCTTTGTTTTCTCATTAAGTAACTTAATAGTGCTAGGTTTGTTCACACAGGTTGCGGTGCCATGGGTCTGAAGCACTTTTTGTGTGCTAACAACAGTTGGAGCTAAATATTCAATGAGCATAAAAATAAACTGCATGGTCGAGGTTACAGTTTTTTTGTGTGTGTAGAAAATAAGAATTCATATGCTGCATCATGCAAATAAGATTCTGACTTACAAACATTAGAAGACGAGGAAATAACATTAATATAATTTAAATAGTCTAATTATTTCCAAAATAAATACGTTAGAGTAAAATACATGTTTTAATTAGTGACTTTTGCACAATTATTACAACTGTTTTGCTGACGCACTACATAGAAATGAGTGCTCATTGAACTCTCGTTTGAGTTGACATGGTAAATAGTGAAATGTAGAGCAACACTAATTGAATGTTTTCACATTCCTTTGATTGGTAACAATTTGATGTCTGAGTGTACTGTACATACAAACAGATTAATTTCGCGAGCGAAGTTCTGTTTGTTGGCATTCAATTAACTTGCCTTGAAAGAGCGACGACCTATCGCATGACGGACGATACTGAAGTAATAAACCCCGATGCAACTAAAAACTTTAAAAGTTTCCTAAGAGTTTGCCCGAATATTTGATAAGACATCAAGATAAGCAGTTTCGTAACATTGATAGTCACAGAATAAATTATAATTTAACACTCCAGTACCGCTGCTTCTTTAAGCTATCTAAAGGTGATAACCTACATTATTATAATATTATACTTACAGGTTGTAAAAATCTAAAAAATAATAATGTTAAAATAGTATTTTTTTTCTTTCTAAAATCCCAACGAAACTAATACTTATATATAAATGTATTTTAAACTTATGCTGTTTCTCCAAGAAACAAATGCAGAACTGAATTTATAAAACTGGTCATAAAGTTTTTCAATCAAGTACTGTAGGGGCAAGTTTAGTTCAGACCGAGAATATCTGAGTTTGACAAACTCAATTGTAACTAAAAACAAGATTTAAATTAACTTCATTTTATTGTTCCGCATTTTACACAATTTTTCTCTGGTTATATTATACTTAACACATTTCTACTTTTACTCAATTACATACACGGAATCTTGGAAGATAGATTCTTACAGAATAAGAACTTTTGGATTTTTATTCAAAGGAATACGATATAATTTGAAATAAAATATTAAAAGTAAGTTCTGGAATTTGTAAAGAATTCCTTCGTGAAAATAAATCAATACTGCCTAGCAACAAAAATAAAAGAGGTCGAAATAAACCACGAAGCCTTCTTATTCTTCTTATAAATTTCTATTTACTTTGTCCGAAAATATTTTAAGGTATTCGACGCTTATATATAAGTCGACTAAAACATTTGATGCAAAAGAAAATATATCTTCCAACATCTACTTGAACATCACTGTCCACTCAGAGGGTAAGTAAACAATTAAAACATTCTAAAGAGCTGGATTAAAAAAAACTCTCGGCCTTTCCTTGTGGAAACCATAAATTGTTGGGAAGCAATTGTTGGGGTGCACATTGTTCTCACACAATAGACAAACATTGGACAAATCTGGGCCGGCCGACTCGACAGGATGATGAGGATGAGAGCCTTTTGTGTTAATATAATTGTCCACCGCTCACTATTAACGCGTAATAAATTATGAGATGAGACATACCAATATGACGTTTTGCAAAAGGTGTTGGGATTTCAAATATAAATGGTTATAGCTGTAATATATTTTTTTACTTTAAGGTTTTGCAGATAACCCAGATCTCTACCACAGGAAACATTGTAAAAGGTAGAGAATTTCAAAACCCGCTTCGTGCTATTGATAGCAATCTCTTTGTAAACTGCTGATGCATTACCAAGTGCTGCTGATAGTAGCACTGGGCAGGTCAACGTCTCCAGACAGAAATAGAGTGAACACTGAACGGGCACGTCGACGACTTGGGGCTTCATCGCCACTCCTCTACTCTCTCATTTCCACCTAATTTGTTTAAATAACATTAAAATGTCAACAGGTTATCAATAGATTTTTAATAACACACAGATTTGAACGTAAATATTTTCGTTACTACTATGGGTAAGAGATAAAAAAATCTTTGATATTTCTCTTGGATATTTATTTACTTTGCTTTCGGCCATCGACCGCTTCGACGACCTATTTTTATGAAGGTACAGGATCGGCTGCCAGTAACGATATCTCATTGACTTTCGTTCTATATTTTTTAACTATGTAAAACAAGCAATATACGAATCGTTGTTGATGCTAGTTATAAACTTATTACGTACATACTTTGTTTGTACCTGATTAAACTTAGGTAATTTTCCAGCGGTTAATGCAAAGCTATCTCACAGGAAATTTAATAAAAGCTATTCTTTCTTTATAGCAACCTCGCCGTCTATCAAAGCAAAATGGGTGGTGCAAAATGAGATTGAAACGGCAAAGAGAATTGGAAAACGGAATGGATTGATCACGTTTCATCCATCGAACAGTATTCGTACTATTAGCAGATTGTTCGCGTCAAGCGATAGCCGGAATTTCCCTTGAGGCTCTGCGGCCGAGTTGTCTTTCGCGCTTGGGTTGCACCAATTTCTGATTGATAGGGAATATTATATAAGAAGTGGAGCATAAAATGGTATGAAGAAGTTGTATATTTTTCGTTTAAAAATTTAATGTTAACTACTAGCGTAAAAGTCGCCCATCATTCGAGAAACATAATTAAATGTTTATTATAAAAATATTATTAGAAAATGCCTTGTTCGTTGAACAACCTTGTGCTCATGTCAACATCCAGTATCGCCGTCCTAATTCCTCTCAACATACAAAACAGCAACATTACCGGCCATGCAATGCACACAGAGGGAGCAATAAATTAACTCTTATCTCGACGTCTCTCTAGTTCGACATCGGATGTAGTTTCAATCTATCACTGTCATAATGAAGGAGCATCTTCGCCTACATTAGTCAGAGTGGATTTAGTTCAAAATTGAAACTCTGCAGAAACTTGCGAGAAATTGCAAGCTTTGGAATTTTTAATTACTCTTGCTACGTTCAAACTTTTTACAGACTATCAAATTGAAATAAAAAGATTCCAGGGCATGTTGACAAAGTTGATAATATCGTTAATTTTGTCTTTCTACGAGTACTTTCTTTTGTACATATCATGCAATGTTAAAAATAATAAACATTATGTTCCAATAAAAATAAACCCATCCGGCTTGACTTTTTCTTACGAACCAAACAACTACATAAATAAACAAACGCTCCGTCATCTCTGGCTTAAGAGGCTGTTTTTGAAGATTTAAACCATATTTAAGTTGCATGTTGTACAATGCACATTAAATTGTCTAAAAGTTTTGGGAATTCGACAAAAAAGAAAGCCTATGTACGATACTTAACCGTGAAATTATATGAACTCTACATTTTTTTTTAACCAATAATACAATTAAAGTAATTATAATATTCCTACCTTTAAAATATATATTGTGCAATCGAAACCGCATTTTATTGAGAGCTTAGCATAATTTGAGCTCAAAAATTGTTTACATTAGCATTCGGCAGCTGCTTGAACTAAGAGGGAGACAAATTTGACGCCAAACCTGTGTTTTGTACGCGATGTACAAAAACATCATTGTTTTAGCTTAAATCGGGAATTCTTTGCACAAATCCGGCTGCATTTATACTTAAGTTCGGAACAAACACAAATACTCATGTGATTATATTTTCAATTATAAAAATACTAGAGGCTGCCCCGCGGTTTTCCCCGCGCAGATTTCTCAAACACAAAATTCCCGTTTTTTCTCGTTCCCGTGGGAATTTCAGGAAATCCCTTCTTAGTGCTCACATACACTCCCCAAGGAAACCACGTGCCAATTTTCAGCTTTTTACGCCCAGAAGTTTCGGCTCTGCGTTGTCTGTCAGTCAGTCAGTCAGTAACGGAAGAGTTTTATATATATTGATTTTTTGCCTGAAGCGCCTATGTTTCCTTTAGTTCCAGATTAGTATTTATTTACACGAGCATTTTTTACACTGTAATTTAATATTTTTAAACGACAAAGACACGGATACGAATTACCATAAAGGCTCTTAAAACCTTTCTTGTTTCATTTAATAACACGGGAGCGAACCGAATCGATTTCACTATGTGCCTGTTACAGTACTTTGAATTACAATTATTTTTGCTGCAGTACAGTATTATGTCTGTGCTGGTTCCGGAGCCTAGCAACCATGTCTCGGTCCTTCGTGTCATTCACGACCGGTTATTGTATGCAAATCAAGGACATTTTTCAGTACCCGCAAAATTAGTATGCGACGGCGTTGCGAATTTGTCATTGTATCATTCAGTGTATATCTCCGATATTCAAATTAAAGGTTGCCAGAAAACAATAGACAGATTTGTAAAATGCGACGTTACTCGTAAAATTTAAAGCTAAAATAAAATCATCATTACTATAACGCAATAGATAAACTTTACTGAACCGTAACTACTTTCTACTGTTTTTGAATGTTGACAATGACTTATTATAAAAAAATGTGTAAAACACCGACTTTATTACGTATTCCTTGAAACATAGTTATAACGTGAGGCAATTGTCATTAGAAAGCAATCCCTGGTTTGAGGAATAGATCAGTGAGACAAAGGGCTGCTGATGAGTAGGTAGGTGCCCATTGTCGCCGAGAATCCCAACTCCGTACCAATCACTGTGATCCAGATACGGAATAGCTCATAATTATTTCTGAAATGGGGCGTATTTGCAGCCTTATGCTTGCTACACGATCACCATTCTTTTTTGATTTAATTTTCTTTCAAAACGGTTTAGGTTTTTTTTATCCAGCAGAAATACTCATACTTGTCCAATACAACTAATGTCAAATGTTGGCAATAAATAATCGTCGTAAATTAGGACTAATAACAATACACATGCGTTATAGATAGCGATCATGAGTCCAAATTTATCCGCAAGTGACGATATTTTCGGGGCATTGACCGGTCTATGTTGCTGGCAATTGATCAAACTTCATGAAGCCAGAGCAGACCTCACGCGTGCCGGCGAGCACAACCTTGCGCGATGCAGTTTAATTGACTTAATTGCTGCAAATCAACCGCAACTCAATATGTCTTTCTTTAGTCGCATTACGTGCCGTGGCATTTCAAGCAAAGCACCATCCAGAATATATCTCTAAGCAAAGTCCTTACTTTCATGGTTTTAAACGAGTAGCATTCGCAAGAGCGAACTCACAAACCTTAAAGTCAAGTCGAGCTTTAAACTATTTGATAAGAAGCCAAAAACTAAAAGACAAAGATAAAGATAAGGAAAGATAAACTATCAGGTTTTATATCGTAGAGACCATTACATCAATTACTCGCACAATTTTACACACATCATAGTCATCATTTCATTTAACGAATGCTGTTACGCTGTTGACACTACAGTGATTTTAAAAGTAATTGATTTGACAGAGCAGGAATGCAGTGATAACGCTTGTCGTGTTTGCGATTTCTCTTATCGTTAAATTTCAGGAAAACAGGTTTCAGTTATTTAGCGAAAATATCAGGAAATCTTGAATTTTTCTAATTTAATTAACTCTATATTTTATTTTAGTTTAAAACTTTTAAATATGCTATTTTAACCGCTGTGTCTGCTTTATGTTGAAAGGCATTGGTTGCTGACGGCTGGCGCTGAATGCATCTTAAGCCATGACTGGTGCATCAAACGTCTCGGAATAGCGGCTGACTCACCAAGTCCACTCACGCTATATTAGCATGTATTATAACATCATACAATGTTCCGCTACCTTTCCTTTGTTAAGATTCTAAAATTACTACAGATTTGTTTATAGAATACGAAGCTATTGATACTTCTCCTAGCGCGCATGTTCCGAGCGATGCTTTCAATGATCCAGCTTCAATTTTACGCATCAGTGGCGCTTTCTTCTTCGGCCTTTTTATAAGTGAGAACAAATAGTAAGGAATAACAATCTAACTTTCCAATCCAATACATGGTTGGTAAAATAAGTTTTATTACCTACCCTTTCATAAGTACTCGATTCCATATTTGGTGCTAAGCGACGGCGGATGCCTCGACTTCTCCTAAAATGGGAACCAGCCAACAGACGTGGCTTTTAACGAGCCAGAGTGCCGGTGCCGAGTGGTCAGGCGGCTTCTTTAGCTAAACCTTTAGCCACAAAGCCGATAGTTATCTGTTTCTGATTCTCGTTCTTTTCTGTATGCGGAATAAAGACAGGAATAATGCAAGTCAGTGATAATAACTGCACGAGCCGTATTGATTCGATCGATGCGGTTTATTATTGGTGGCCAATGATGAGATGGCAAAGGATGATTTGTAGGATGTTAGTTTGTAATAAAAAGTAAAGGACTTGTTCAGTGTCCATTTCTTAATGTAAATAAGGACAGACTGGTATTCGTTATCTAGCTTTACAATATTTATAGCGGTCAACACGCACTACCTTATCAGGATGGAGACAGACGGCGTCGCTAGGCCGTTGGACTTGACTCTTGGCATATCAATGATTCGAGACGTTTCAAGGAGCAAGCTCACAATGAGTAATTATAATGTTTTCCAAGAAACTTAATTATCCTTTAACCTCCGTTTTAGATTAATATTAAAAAGGATAAAAATGTGTTAAGGAATATCAATATTTGTACATTGCAGTTATTTTTCAGTGTTTAGTTTCTGGTTACAGGCAGACAACGCGTAGGTCAATGGATGTTGTGTATGTTGCTGTCAATTTAGTTTGCAAAGTATTACCTATACATACATTCATTAAGACAAGGCACGTTTTCGTTCTTTATGGTCCGTGAATTCTGATACCTTATATCCGGCGCTCGAGCCGGCGACTCTGTTTGCCATTGCATGCCACCGGATACCGCGGAATTGAAGATCAAATGTTTGTTAAAGTTGAAAGAGATAAAAGTAAAAATATTTTTAGACTTGACTGAGTTTTTAACTTTAAATTATACTGCGTTAGTTTTTTACGTGTTTCCAATTAATTTTAAACAGTTTTAGTTACCCTTTTATTTGCGAATATACTTTATTTAGGTCACGAAGGAGCATCTAAATGTTACAAGGTACTGACTGACCTATTTACCAACACATGCGTTAACAAAAGCGCGAGGCGCCAAGTCTGAAAACTGCCTGAGCCCATTAACCATCGCGTCGATAAAAAATAGGGGAGAAGGTTTAGCAAAAACTCACTTTTCATCGTCCATTAGACGCGTTTGAGTAACCTAAAGTAATCTTTGAAAAATGCTATTAGAGTTAGACATCTAAACTTAGAGCAAAAACGATACTCAACAGTCAGTAAACCGATAGTACCTGGGTGGCAAATGCAGATCCTGATCCTGAAGTATTTAATTAAAATATAGAGACTACAGGTATATAATAAAGAAGAATTGAACATAATTAAAACATACTATGCTAAAAGAAACAAAAGGTGCCATCTCAGCGGAATCTGGGAACTAGTTACCCGGTTTCCAGCGCTGGTTTTCAGATGGCCCTAATGTGTTCTATGCAGAAACCCCATATATAAGTAACAAGAATAAATCATCGCACGGGGACCCTCTAGTATTTAATAATTTTGAACATTATCAGGTGAAAAAGTTAGTTTGTTGTAAAATACAGAATCTTTTTAGTTACAACAGATTTCGTAACGCAATCTCGTTTAGGGGGAGCAGCGAGCACGGCTTGCGAGCAAATATTCGTTTAGCCTAGAAACTGCGCCAACTTAAATTAGGCGAACGTTTTACTTTGCATAGCTGCTTACTCCGCAATTGCCTAGTTAAAATAAGCAATAAATGAAAAGCATTTTACCAGAAAAAAAAAAACAGAAATGCTTTGCACATTTGAATAAAAATCATGCTTCACTTTTGTATAATATATGTTACTAAGGGAGCAGTATAATTCGAAAAAGGGTGTTTTGCAATCCCCTTTAGACGATTTCCCAGGGGTGGGGGTTCTAAGACAAATTATGTGGCTTGAGAGCTTTCAAAAATAAAGTTAGTTAATAATGTTGTGGAAATAGATTTGTAAATTGAACACGTAACGGTTCGTTACACTATCTTTGTGTATTAGTTTAGGGGAAAGATATATTGGGGTAAACAATATTAAATAAGAAAGTACGTAAAAAAGTTATTTACGGTACGGGTGTTTAATAAAAGAGAATTCTTACCTTTGAAAAAATACAGCTTCGTAAGAACTTCAATTGATTGACCTGAAAAACGAAAATCAGAACAAAATTACAATATTGTAGTTTCCAGTCTAAGCAACTTGTCGTGTCATTAACTTGTATTCTATCCGTACAAATTTTGACGCTGTACTTGTTTACATATTTAAATTATCTGACATCATTTAAATTTTGAACTAATGTACTACTATAGTAGTTCGTTTAGTCTTGCTAAAACTCGAAAACGGCCGGGCCGGGTATCCATAGTAGTCCAGGGAAGGTTTAAAAGGTTAGAAAATTTGGAAAAATGGACGGGAAGTCAGCAAAAACAACAACTTAATTTTTCCTAAAATTGTAAGGCACGGTACGAAGTTCGCCGGGACAGCTACTTATACAATAAAAATCTTAATTTGACGTAGAACAGTTAGCCTGTTACAAACTATTCAATGTTGCTTCTGGTTCAGTATTTTTTTGTTAATGTTTCTTGTTTTTTCATTAGTTTACATTGGCTCCCGACCAAAAGCCACTATCGGATACATGCAAATGAGTGTCTCAAGTCATTGACAAGCCAGCCATGAATCTGTCGAAGTGTTGCTATTTCCTATTGTATGCAAATATATTCTAGATCAAACTGCTGAGATTTCTCACCTAACCGGCAATTAGTACTGTTCTAGTAGTTTTAGGTTGAGTTAGCCGTGTTGCGGCAGCAAAGAATCCGCCCACACACCCCATCTCCTTCTATGGGTGCCGTAAAAGGCGACAATGGGAATGCTTGAAGGTCCGGCAGCAGCAGTTTAATAAGTAAAAGTAAATACTAGAAGATCTATTCTGCGATCACCAACCCTCGTTCCCAACGTGACAATTACAGCAAAGCCTCCAAAAATGTTTGACCCTGTCCAACAGCGGACTCTTGCGGTATATGATGATTGGGTGGAGTAAACTTCCTGAGTACGAAACAATATACAACTTTATGTTCTAGGAAAAGTATATTATTCCCATTCAGATATACTTAGGAACAAAAACTGTATTGGAAACTGTATTATTCAAACCGCCCCGCCCGTGCCAGGCGACCTCTCACGCACTCGCAAGCCTACAACGGCACTTGAGGTAAAAAAAACGGGAATACTATATTGAAATACTAAAGGATCCAAGACTGTGGGCTTTGACCTCGATTTATTCAAACAGCGAACAATGTCTCTGATGCGTGTCCTCGAATTCTCTTAAAAATCTTTGAACAAGGTTTTCAGATTTTGTTTTTCGGGATGAAACAGATTGAGACCTATAAGCTTTAAGCCTAAAGAAGTATTTTTAATGACAATTGATTAAATTATGATACGGAACAAGACTAGTACTCGTTCTACTTTCATAAACATCATACCAAACCATTTGCTTTCTTATCTTTTAAAAACCAACACATTATGTAGATATCACCTGATGAAATTAAAAACCTCTGTTGCTACAATTTTTCCTTACCCAAGTCACAGAGAATATAATACTTGCCTAAGTTTTGTTTACATTCATATGACTTACATAATAAATAAGACACATTGTATATGACCATTAGGGATGAGAATGAGATAGAGGTGGTTGCGATCTTTTTAGGTCACAGCTCAGTCACCGCGAAATTAGATCTTGTCCTATTAGTTACGGTGTAATATCCAGCCCAAGAAATTCAGCAAGGCGAACACGCCTGAAGTAATAGGCTACGATTACAATATGCTTACTTCAATTATAAATGTATTTACAAAAGAAAAATAATGTATAGATTTAGGAGTTGACATCTTGATTTCTAGTCCACACTTTGAAACGTTATTGATCAAAATTACAAAACGTATTTTAAAAGTAATTCTAAATTATACATATAAAACACAGCAAGCATATTATTTATATATAGGAACATCCTGGAATAAACCGACCCAATTAATAAAAACACATCAATAGCCGACGACGCCTGGCTCGCTATTTGAAACAGATCGATATCGCGGACACGTCCGGTCTCAGTAGATGATTGATGAGGGAGGAAACAAAGTTGAACAGCGGCTCTGTGAGCAACGCAACGGGCTAGTGCTGACGTACACAGGAGTAGCTCAAAGAGTGTTCTAGTGGTTATCAACTTCATTCACTATATTAACCACTGTTTCAATATCGTGTTGATCGTATCCTTCGTCCTCTAATGAGGATCTGCTTTGTATGTCACGTTTCGCCATATTATTTTGTGTTTGGTTGTAGTTGCATCAAACTTACACCATATAATCATTAACACAATCAATACAAACTATCCTCGGCTTTCCTCTTTTACGTCTACCAATTGGTCTACTTCATTATCATCGTCATTGAATACCTCTGTCTAGCAATACGACCTCTAAATTATGATTTAAATATTCGAAAATAAAACTAACCCAAGCACCAAAACCAATTTTAGCTGTCAAAATATCGATAGTAATTTATAGCTGGCTTAGACGCAGAAAGCAGCCCTTGAAGCTCAAGCCTAAAGTTAGTTTTCAGTTGCCGTCGCTAGCGTCAGTGCTTCACGTTCACGTGTGCGCCAGCCAACACTAACGCACGTTAATATTGTCTTCTTATGTCTTATCTAAAGGCACACGCCACTGTTAGCACGAGCGTTATCAGAGCCGTGAATAATCCGCCGCGATAATAATCTGTGACACCCTTTATGTGGGTTAAGAAAAGACTCATTGCATTATGAAAACACAAGAAGTGGCAAAAAGTGTGATAGAGCGATGACACACAAGGATTTTGATAAATATGAAATGTAGTAATTAGAATAGATAAAAAATGCATAATGCACTATTTAGATATAGCAAAGGACATGCACAGGCACAAAACTTCTAAGCTAGAACACCTAACAAGCTTACTTCCCTTGAGTGACTATACTATGTGAGTGAGAGCCAGTTTAGTGTACAGGCTCGCATGCCGGCTAATCGAAAAAGTTTCCTACCACGTTTCCGTACACAGAGGGCAAGTAATCTCAAGGCGTACGTGTTAAGCCGACCTCTAGTAATTTAGAACACGGCAACATGCGCCCACTTAACACGTAGTAAGACAACTTTATTTTCAAAAGGAAATTAAAGTTTAGTATTTATTACCTTAGTTTTTTTTAAATAGAAAATATAGGTTAAACCTTGTTGGTGGGGTATTAAAATATTGAAACAATTAGTTCTTATATTCATATGGCCAAAGTTATGTCGCTTCTTGGAAGCCAGACAAATAAGGTACTGACTCATGTTTTGCCAGACGCGATTCTTGTGTGGTCCAGGATCCTCGCAGACGGCAGATAAAACACAATGATTAAAGGAAAACTATAATATAGAGGTATGGAGAACTTGGATTTTATGCGTTACATACAAAAATCTTGAAAAAAAAAGTGGTATATTAATAATACTAGAGGCTGCCCCGCGGTTTCACTCGCACAGATTTCTCATTAACACAAAAATCCAGTTTTTTCCGTTCCCATGGGAATTTACGGAAATAATTTCTTAGTGCTCACCTAGACTCCCTAAGGAACCTACATGCAAAATTTCAGCCCGCTACGCCCAGTAGTTTCGCTTCTGCGTTGTTTGACAGTCAGTCAGTAACGGAAGAGTTTTATAAAACTTTTATCTATACCAATATTATAAAGAGGAAAGATTTGTTTGTTTGTTTGTTTGTTTGTTTGTAACGAATAGGCTCCGGAAATACTGAACCGATTTGAAAAATTCTTTCACTGGTAGGAAGCTACATTAACCCCGAGTGTCATAGGCTATATTAGATTTTCAAAAAAATTAGGGATCCTTACCTAAACTCAAATAATGTAACCCAAGGTGCAATATTTTTACCGTTGTTTACATATTTTGACAGGTGGTTTGTTGTTGTTGTTTGTTTTTTTATCAAGCCCATTCTGGGCAGGCAAAAGAACATAGTCTATAGAGCCAAGTCTTTTGTAGTATCTTATATTATATGGCGTAACGAAGTAAGCCGGGATAGTATGTTGTATTATTTCGTACATCGAAAAGGGATGGCACATTGAAGTACTTATCGCTACCTTATAGGTTAGAAACGTTTGTTTTGATTTCAAAGTATTGGGACCTATTAAATCAAGAATTCAAGAAAAAAACACGCTTTACATAATGTAATGGAATGCCAGTGCTTATCTTTCGGCTTCTTCATCAGACCTTGAAGCCCTAATCGTGGTCAAAGTTCATTACAAGACTTTTTTAACAGCTTCACACACAGCTTCGATAGGTACCGATGTTTCATAAAGTTCCAGTTTAAACCCTCCGGCTCCATCATCAGATCAGTTCTACAGTACAATATTATTGTATTGTCATCAGAAATACACACTGCTGCCACTTTTCATGACGCTTCGCTACGACCCTTGGAAGATGGTTAATTTTTTTCCAATTCATAAGGAGCAAAGCCAAAACGACCCACTGACCAAGCCATCCTCAAATGGAGAACAAGAGATGGGAAAAGAAGTGCAGGCAGACCACCAGCCAAATGGACCTACGATATAATGACCGTTGCTGAGGAAACATAGATGAGACTGGCAGCCGCTGGAGCGAACTGGAAAATACTTGGAAAGGCATTCGCCCAGCAGTGGGCTTATATATGATAAAGTAAAGGAAGAAAATGTTTCATACAGGTCAACTTCATAAAAGTGTTAAATAAAATGATAAAATTTAGGTTTTTGGACTCATTTTGTGGTAAAATAATTATATTTATAAAAAAATTAAAAAAAATTATTTTTAATTAATAATTCTAACTAACCTAAACAATAGCTTACACACAAGCATAGCCTGTATTGTTGCAAATAATAAATTTTAGTTAGCGGGCCGCTGTTAAAAATTTACAGTATACATTTTTTTATTTTGGTTAGTGGGAGGTGTAGTAATTATCTATACCAATATTATAAAGAGTAAAGATTTGTTTGTTTGTTTGTAACGAATAGGCTCCGGAAATACTGAACCGATTTGAAAAATTCTTTCACTAGTAGGAAGCTACATTAACCCCGAGTGTCATAGGCTATATTAAATTTTCAAAAAAATTAGGGATCCTTACCTAAACTCAAAAAATGTAACCCGAGGTGCAATATTTTTTCCGTTGTTTACATATTTTGACAGGTGGTTTGTTGTTGTTGTTTGTTTTTTATTCGGCCATTCTGGCCATTAAAAAGAACATAGTCTTTAGAGCCAAGTCTTTTGTAGTATCTTATATTCAATGGCGTAACGAAGTAAGCCGGGAAAGCTAGTATAAATATATATTGATTAACTTAACTATAGATCGTTGATTGATCTCATTTGGCCCTCATCGTTCCATATGGTGAACAGATTTGATACGTGTTGCAACGTTGGAACTCAATAAAATAAAAATGTGTGGGTTTAATAATCTGGTGTGGTTGTGTATTCAAAGGGTTCAACATGTGCAACGGAAAGGCACAAATAAACCTAATTCAAAGAAAATTATAGCCCAAAATTAGTTACCGAAACCAGAGCTTTTTAACATATTCTCTACCACATGATTTAGTGATTTAAAGTTGAAAAATAGCGACTTAGTAAAAAAACTAAAAAAAAATCGATTACCGATTTTCCACTAATATGTTTAATTTCAAATTAAATAATAATTTGTCCCGACACGGGCGGCGCCATGTTCCTAGCGTAGTGAGAAGAATCATTAATTAGATCACCCATCATACTGAATAACTATCTGTTACCATGATGTCTGGTGACATCAATATAATTTATAGCATTGTTAAACGATGTCAATAAAATAAAATGACCACATGACCTATTCGAAAAGTCGAATAAGGTTGCGTTTCGTTGCTTTTGATGCAGGATTTTGCAAACTGCACTGATGGTCTTAATTTTGAGATTTATGTAACATTAAGATCTCAAAGGATAAGCATATTTTACGCAATACAGCCTTTTTAGCCTGGCCAAATTTCAGAGGTCGAAATTGACGTTTAATCAAAATACAGTTTCTACGTGTTCAGATTTTTAGTCCGTACCATGGTTGGTTTTATATATTTTATGGTACTATGTACCCGATGCTATATTTAACTGTAACTTAAAATTAAAATAATTAACTTTAGATTGGACATATGTGCATGCAAGCAATATAAAGACACAATATTTCAATGTTAGCTGATGTGATGACAAATTGTGAGTTTTCTTCACGATTTATGAGTTTGTTCAGTCATGTGACAAGTTCATTATCATCAACCGAGGGGATCTAGATTAGCTCACCAATTTTGGGGCAGCTCATGCATCACTAAAAGGGATGAAAGCATTTGTATGTTCATCTTTGTAACTAACTTATTAATTAGACAGATGTGTAACCAAGACTTTAAATAACTTTCAGTGTTTCTCTTGTTTTTGTTTGTCTGAATCTTTCAATCCATCCAACAGATGTGTGGAGGACGTTTATTAATAATTTATGTCAGAATTCCGCAGTGTCTTTGATTTGAAGAATATCTAAATCATGTCATCCTTTAAGGGGAATGGGAAAGGAAATTGTCTCATAATTTCCAATAACCTGTTATTTATAAGCTGTCCTAAGAAAACTGGTCGGCATGCGGTCTGCGTAGGAGTCCTATCAGAATTGCCACTGTCTTGCGTAGACGCGTGCCTTGTAATGAGGCCAATAAGATAGCCATTGAAGATAAAGCTAGACAAAGTAATCGAATGAGACGATCGTTATCAATATATATAAAACTCTTCCGTTACTGACTGACTGACTGACTGACTGACTGACTGACTGACTGACTGACATACAACGCAGAGCCGAAACTACTGGGCGTAGCGGCCTGAAATTTTGCATGTAGGTTCCTTAGGGAGTGTAGGTGAGCACTAAGAAGGGATTTCCTAAAATTCCCACGGGAACGGGAAAAAACGGGAATTTTGTACATACATACATACATAATATCACGCCTTTTATTCCCCGAAGGGTTAGGCAGAGGTACCAGCTCAAGAGCCGGACCCACGTTTAGCCGATTTTATGCTTTATTACCAACGTGACAAGGGGCCAGCTTGTTTAGATATATTTTCTCTTACGCCATTCAAGGAATCGTGTATATTTAACAAAAGTAAAATTTTTGAAGTGTAAACTTAATTTGTGGACAACGTTTAATAACTGTATTAAATTAGAAAACAAAATTAATGATTGCTGTAAATGCCTCTCATCTCTCATCCATGTTTCCCGTTCAAAACCGATTCCCATCAGTGCTTCCTCAGTTCGTCCGTCGCTCTACCGGTTTCTGGACCACCACGTCTATTGGCGTATTTTGAGACCTACTCAGTGCACCTTCTTGCCCAAAGATATGATGCTTCATTGGGTAACCAAGAAACCAAAAGAAAATTAACACCAGAGTGCGATTTTTATCATGAAACACTCATGATAACGGTTTTAAACTTTTTAATTCTTTACTTATTATATTCTCGAGTGAGAGTGGATGAACGATGAACTTTGAATGAATAATTCGTCAAATAATACTTAGGCAATGACGTGTTCTTTACTACTAATTTAACAGGCACTTGGCAAGCAGTCGAGTTCATCGCACCCCTCTTTTAATGATAAGTAATGTGAGAAAATACTCTTGCTTCATGCATTTGTTAGGTGTGTACTGAGCAGAGACGTCATAATATTTATTTGGTGCTTCCCAAAAGAAATATTCATAATGTAAGAGAAAGTTATCGAGATCGATGAGATTAATTTTAGTGCGTCAGATTAAACAAAATATTTGTCCACAGCTTGAATTTTGAAAAGATTTCTATTGATTGTCTAGAATATTTTTTGAAGGGTTGATTAAATGTTTTAAGGTTTTGTTTATGATAACTTATTATTACATACAATGCGTAAAAAATCCATCCCAGTTATTCTTTAACATAGAAATTATATCTTATGTGATAGTTGTGTGTGCAAGATAATAATTGCACAATATCAATGTTAGTATATCTAAGAATCACTACAAAACAAAACGCAACACCGAGCCGCATTATTCTCAAACAAACCTAAACAGTACCATAAAGCGATCGCTCCAATTTTACAATCGGCATGCTCTAGTGCAAGTAATTTGATATTCCATGTGATCCAATAAGCGCTTTGTCCAGTGCACTCGGCACAGACTTACGAAACCACAAGAAAGGATCGATATATTATGATATATGCGGCATCACAGTATGTACAAGATGCTCTTAGTTGAGCATGAAAAACAAGACTAGTATCAGTAGTAGTAGTTCTATGGATGGACATAATCATAAAGTATCCAATTCAATTCATTCAGATGCAGGAGCGCCTAGATGTTGATGCAATCGTGTAATGGTGGCCTTAATTCGGAATGGATCGACCGGCACATGTGGCCCGAATTAATCACGATACAAGGCAATGAAGGGTTGGACAATAGAGCCATTTGGTGGGTGGGCCGCCGCGAGCTCACCGCTAATAGTTCAATCAGAGATGAGTGTTTTAACTAGAACGATTTCTTCGGTTCGTGTACCTAGTCCTATCGATGTATCAACAGACAGTCTAGCAAGTTATAACTTTATTCTCATTCTTGTTATTCCCCGAGACAGTTGGTTGGACCGAGTTGCTCCTACAAAAGAGATCGCGAAATTGGCTATCATTTTGACAAACGACGCCTATGTCGATTGAATCCCGAACCGAATTGCGTATAGAACACTTCTCTAACAATTGTTCGGGTCGTCGAACTGAAACGCCTCAAAACTTCTAAATCACCCCGGAAGCAGGCACTCCGTTTTGGATTGAGGAACGAACGTGCTTAATACAAAATAGGAGAAGTCAAAGCATTACCTAATTTCGATAATACTGTTGATCGTGAGGTCATAACAAAGGCGCCAGTAAATCTTGACCAATAAGAGACTGGCAACCGAGTGAGTCATGTCTTATGTGAGCTAAATGAAATTGAATTGTTGCTCATGCCTTGACGAGTAGCTTACTATGTTGATAAAAAAGAAGTACTACAGTACAGTCTTGGATAAGTGATGGCAAAAAATGCAAGTTCACTGGCCTGGCAAAGACTTGGTTATCGTACGGTAATGACTGGGTAGTATCGAGCATTTAAATCAATTTCATGAGCGTGATATAACAACGCCCCTGCATTGACAACAATGTAAATATAACGCAAATTAACTTTTTTTTGTGTAGATGCGTGCGTGATTGTAAGCATTGTTCACTGAAATAGTTGATTTATTAACATTTCAGAAATTATGAGTGATACCGATAGACTAAATAAACACACAAGTTTGCGCAGTGGCGATGGTGGCCATAAATCTGTTTGCAGAGATAAAAATATTATATTAAGCAGCGAAATGTCATAAAAATACACCGAATGTAATCATGAAAATTATCAAATACTGCATCATCGTAAAATAGTCGCCCGAACTTATACCGGTTATTACATTTTTTCGAGGATGTATAGATCCACCAAGAGAGAGACCATGTAGAAAGCAGAGAGTACTTACTATTTAGAAGCACAAGATAGTTAGGTGTTTTATGATGCATTTGATTACTCTATATATCTACATCTGTATATTCTAATCCAATGCAAGAAATATTCTAGTAAAGAACTATTTCATCAATTAAGAAATCTATAACAATTGGAACTATTTTTCATGTAAGTTCAACAACCAGATCTAACATAGTGTTGAAGTTGTACAGTGGCGGTAGTAACAAGAGCTAATTTGCAATACAGAGAAACCTGTTACGCCGACCTAGACCGCCCCTGTACCACCGCAAAATACTAATAATATGTTCAGTACTAGTAACGGAAATTAAAATCAATTTGCATTTCTTCTATCAAATCCACACAGTGTGTGTATTATACAAAAAAATATGACACTAACACACATGCGTCCATACAAAAAAGGTGTTTGTTGGTGATAGTGCAGAAACATTGCAAATCGCTCAAACATTGTCATGGTGTGGTGATGTCTTATAGTAACCATGGATTTTATAAAAGAAAGATAATGTGTAGTCATTGGATTATGGAAAAGCAACTGCACCAATCACTAATTGTTTCTTGTTTATCATCATAGTTTTATAGGTATTGTAGCTCACACAGTTTGACAGCCTTTTAAATGAATCAGTGTAGTGGGCGAAGCACTTAAAATGTTTTATTTCCCATTCTCAACTTCATCCTACAAAAAAACTGGGCTACCTGGATTTCTCTAAAAATTTTGCACAAATCTTTTCATACAAATAAACAAGAACTTTATCAACAGACTTAGAAAAAAGGTGTTCAATAAAGATAATTTAGGTAGGTACTAATGAAGAATAGGCCCTAGGATACCTAACATTAAAGTTCTCAGTTTTACCCAGTTATTCAATTTATATATTTGTCTGCTTTTATCTGGGGTTTAGTGAAATCAATTGTGATGCGGTTTTCAGAAAATATTAAATTGTATGTTCTTTAAAGCTGTAAATGTCTTGGAATACTTATGAATAATTCATTGGGTCAAAACTGTTAACAGCTTTTCCTATAGGTACTTGGTCAGTGGGTCATTTTGGGTTTGATCAGGAAATATAACAAATGGTAGGATACTTACCTGCCCTGTATGTTAGGTAGAGGGAGGCATTACTTACCCTTTAACTACTTAGAATTATACTTTTTTACAACTTATTATTCTTAACTGTAATAGCATTTACATGATCTTGGCAGTTGGAAGTTTCATTCGAGTAGAGCCTACATTTTTTACTGGTTGATATTGGTCGAGGAAAGGGAGTACATACCTACAGGCCGGGCTATACTCAAATGGACGGAAATTCAGCAAGTTAGTAGGTAATAAATTCAATGAAATACTTACGGGACTATGGGTCGAAGTTATTGCTGCAATTATAACGTAAAATACACAAAATCACTGTACTTTCACACAGAAAAAACCGAAAATCAAAATCAAGAGTTATCAACCCACCGACCGCACGCACAGCAGAACAAGAACAAAACCACGGAAAACAGTTTGATTGAATTGAACACAGAATCCAAACCACAATCATCAATCAATCAATATAATTTCCGTAGACCGCACAGACCAGAATAACTATAAAAAGAAATAAAAAAGATTTTGCAGTCTGTATTGGTCTCCCAAAAAGCTTATATAGACGTCAGTGGCTTCTAACTATGCATAGTAGCGTCATCTAGTGGCGGGTAGTTTTTTTTTCAAATAATCTCATAAGCGCCATCGTACGGTGAGTAGCAAGAGTAGTTGAAAGCGAAAAGCGCCATCTAGTCGATGCCCCTTCTCTCTATAGGTTAGCGAGCAAAAATTAGGGCGCCGCGCCACCGCCCGCCGCCACCGCCCCGCGCCACTGTAAAAAGTAACTCTTTCTTCGTCCTTCCGAAATTTGTTAAAATAAATGTTTTTACAAGAAGCTCATTATTTATAGGTTTCCAACTGAATAATATTAATACTGACGTTTTTAGACCAAGCTTTATCGTTTGTTTTTCAGTTGTGGCGTTATGTTACTCACCTCTAGCTGGGCCTTAGAGCCAGTTTACAGCGATGCTAGCGCTATTCGCGAAAAAAAAATCTTCTAAACTAAGGCACAAATATCTCCATACTGCAAGAACTCGGCATCAAGCAGCGTCTATCCAAAATAGTACAGTCTCGGATCCTCAGATTTTTTGGTCACATCTCCAGAAAGGAAAACGACTCCATCGATCGTTTGGTCGTACAGGGAAGAGTAGAAGGCACTAGACCCCGTGGACGGTCACCGATGAGGTGGACCGATCAAATCAAGACCGCAGTGGGAGGCCCTGTCAACGAGTGTAGCCGAATGACATCCAACAGAGCGAGGTGGAGAGAGATCGTGAGGCGAGCTACGTTGGCACCCGGGAACAAGTCATCGTGACCACGACCGCTCTGTCAAGAGCGAAACGAAAGAGAAGAAGAAGAAGGCAAAAATCAAAAATGTGGCACTGTATGACACTAGATAATGTACCCTAGTATTTTTAGGGCACTTCTGTACAGCTTTTAGGTTGAAGACCAAAGAAAGCTACAAAGTGTTGCTGTGTTGCTAAAAGTGGCCACTTTTGGCAACAATCTATTTTTTTTTTGTTCTTTTTACTTGGGACTACTTTGCTGTGCTCAAAAAATACTAGGCTACATTATCTAGTGTCATACAATACAGTGCCACATTTTTGATATTCGCCTTAGTTTAGAAGATATTAATTTTTTTCGCGAATAGCGCTAGCATCGCTGTAAACAGGTTTGCTAGCGAGTTTACGTACGCGTTTTTATAGTTTTGCTATTCCAGAAGCACTGGAACGGTTTCTTTTCTAAATTAGGTACCGTGATTTACTTGATTGACGTAACCGTGATAAAAAAAACTCATGCTAGGCCTACATGACCTTATTACATCATTAATGTCTGGTCTGAAAACGGAAATAAAAAAATAACTATAAGTTTACAATATTAAAATGATAAAGTTTTGATTCGTTTACTTTGAGATGATTTTTCATTCTTTTTTTAAATTCATGCTAATGCAAAACATATATCAAATAAAACCTCAATAAAACTCTTCCGTTACTGACTGACTGACAGACAACGCAGAGCCGAAAGTACTGGGCGTAGCGGGCTGATTTTGCACGTGGATTCCTTGGGGAGTGAAGAGCAGCATGCAGCACTAAGGAATAATTTCCCGAAATTTCCGTGGGAACGGGAGAAAACGGGATTTTTGTGTTTAAGAGCAATCTGCTCGGGTGATACCGCGAGTACATATTAAAATTAGATTCGTTTACTTACCTACTTTTACCTACTTTATGTTTATTTTTCATTCTTTTTTTTAACCGACGAAAACTCAGAGGGGGTTATAATTTATAAGTCTGTATCTGTCTGTCTATCTGTGTGTGTCTGTGGTGTATCGGAAAAACCGATTTGCGTTTAGTTTTTTTTTTGTATCATTGGTAATTTCATCCCGAGTGTTCTTAGCCATGTCTCATGAAGATCTGATCAGCGGTTTGAAGACGATCAGCTCTATTCTAGGTGATGAGGGATCCTTAAGCCCTATTAAATTGAAATTTGGTATTATGTTACATCAATTATATTGAAGGTATATGGTAAGGTAACAATGACCTGATCAGCCATTTGAATAGTGGATGTGTTAAATAGTGGATGTGGGGATCTAAACTACCTTCCAATGTCCTATCGATTTTAAATGTTGTAGGTAAGTACCTTGTTACTTCAATGATATTGAATGTATAACCATGACCATCAAGATGATCAGTTCTAGTTTAGATGATAAGGGTATAGGTAGTTTAGATGATCTGACTCGGTCGGGGGTTTTTTTAAATATACATTTTGTTATTTAAGTCTAGCTGGTTTTTTTATAGGTAAGTCATAAAACTTAGTACTTAGAAACTTTAATTTAACAAATAAGCTGTTAGGTACCCTGAATTACCTACTCTGAATTAAAATGACAGCCGTATATTTTTATCAGTAGGTAGAAAGAACGGAGGTCCTGCATTAGCATCAAGAAGTCCAATTATTGCAAGGTTTTTAAGGAAATTTCAAATCTTAGGCACTTTAAGTACCCAGTTAGGTACTTATATTTCTCTCATTAAACTGTAGGCAACTTTTTTGAGTTTATAATTAAAAAAAAAAAAGGATTCTTTCAGTTAGGCACAGGGTCGGCCCACGTGACATGCTCACGTGTCCCGGACTCCGGCCACGCGACGGCCTAAACGGTAGGCTGTACGACAAAGCCCAACAATTTCGAAACTGCGAAATTTACTCCTTTGAAATATTTCACGGTTCTATTTCAGTACAGTAAATTTACTCTGAAAGGACTTCTTTTCAAAGAATTGTGAAACAGTTTTTAAGAATCCAATGACATTAAGGTGGGGGCAATTGTCTAAACTCTTTTAAGGATTCAAATCAAAACGCATTTTCGTACTCTTGACAATTTTGACTGCTCCGCAGCTCAGTTGGCTAGAGAAGTGATGTGGACTGAGATGCGTGTGCCTGGGTTCGATTTCCGATGGGGCGAACATTGTTATGATAAATACATATCAATGTTTGTTTCCGGTCTGGGTGTAATGTTCGTCTCAGTATATGTTTCGGACACCCTAGATACAGGTACTTCCTAGGTCTATGGTTTCGTCAGCCTGTAATGCCAAAGAACAAGAACTATTTTGCAATACAGAAAAACTGAAAGTGTTACGGCGACCTAGACCGCCACTGTAGGTACTTGTTCAGTGTTCCGAATCTTATCAAGGAACGGCACCCCAATGTTTAGATTTAGACGGGCCGAATGACAAAACTAGAAAGCAGGCAGGGGCCGAGCCCCGCTTATTTTATTACCGGCCGGAAGCGACAATGACTTGGCATTTATATCAGTTATGAAATACATTCCTACTCATGAAACAAAGGGGAAAAGGAAGAATAAATAAAAATCACTTGCTCTGAAATAAAGTTTCGACAAAATTTTCACTTAAAAGCCGGCTGGTTATTAAAATTAAGTATAAGTACAAAAATACCCATGGGTTGCCTGGAGGAAATCGCTATTTTAAGGTGTAAATTAAAGGTGTTTAGATTGATTGCAAAACAAATACTAAGTATCTATATTTATCTACCTCAACGGTAAAAATAAGATATAAAAAACGCTGAAAGCGGTGACTTTAGGTATTTCTCTCATTTTGACGGTGACATAGGTACCAAACATTACTAATATTTAAAAAAAACTGAGATACTTAGGAACAAATAATTTCTGGAAGCCCTTCTTGAAATAAAGCCTAATAATATTCAAACTCCACTTGTGTGCCTGAAATTTCAGACACGTCTTTATTCTTCTAAAAACTAACTCAGAGATTTTGAAATGCTTCTCTTTATGGATTCAATTTCAATATTACTGTTATAAAATATTTAAATGCTATAAAAATAAATTGAAAATCAAACCTTCTAAGTGTATTCAACGTGTACCTATACAAATGATTTGGTTACATGTATTTTGTATTGTTATTTTAAAACAATTGGTTTTTGTACATTCAGGTAGGTACTTACTGTAGTTTTTTAATGAAAATAATTGTATGAGTAATGATATCAGTATTTAGTAGGTATATTCTTTCTTACTTAATGTTTTGTTTTTGCAGACACGGTTTACGACATACCTTGGATAGAAAACTTTATCCCCGAAGACGATACAGGTCATGCACTTACATACTCGTGAGTAAAATTCAAGCGAAGTTAATACTTTCAAAAAATATCTTAAAAGTAAGTATGAAAAAATCTTAACGTTTATAAACTTTTTAGTGAAGAATATTCACGAAGAGCCTTTAATAATAGTGTATTGTCGACATGGTCTCCAACTTACAAACCTAATGCCATTGGAACTGAAATTCCAACTACTGGGACAGTCACAACAAAACCAATTCTTAGAAATAAAGTGCAGAAGAAAGTCATCCAAAAAAAACCAGTGCCGAGAAGCAGACAGAAAAATGTTCAAATGTGGGTAACGATAAATAATATAAAATTTACATGAAGGTTCATGTGTTCAAGTTAATGGAAATATGCTTAGTGCACTTTAGGTATTTTATTGGCTAATTCCTAATTCTATTGCAAATCAATAATAATGTATTGTCGTCATGAAAAACTCGGTTACAGGTCAACTAGGACTCTAATGGATTTAAAAGGAAACGATAAGTAAGTAAAGATCATATTAAAACATGATGTATTTGTCACGCAACATTCATGAACTTAATGAAAGCAGAGTTTGTATACTAAAATAAATTAAAATTTCAATTTCAGTAAAAAACCGTCCAAAAAGTTTGAAGAATTATATAAATATTTACGTCCTTATACGGTACGTTATCAATAATAAGCAGGTAAGATAAGTTACTCAGAACAAACTAATATCGAAGTGAGATCTTAGTCGCTAATTTCGGTGACGTACTTTTTTTTACCCTACAAATAAAACACCTACCTATACTTATTTAGATTGCAGTTTTCGAATAGAAAGATAAGTTTCAAATAAAAATAATCAGGGCATTATAATAACATATTTAACGTTTTGTAGATAAAAGAAACGATGGAGGTACTAGCAGCTGAGCATAAACATGTGAATATAACTGTTGAAGTGGTCGGGAAGACGGCAGAGTACCGAGACATCGTACTGATGACCATGACCAGGCCTGACGACGACGAGCCCGAGCCAAAGCCGAACCGGTTCAGGATACAAGACGACAGATTCATCGACGAAGAAGATGAAAAAAAAGTTATATTCATTGTTCATGGACTGAGCAGCACGAATGGACTGCCATTCTTACAGGAAAAAGATTATTTTCAACAATTACTCACGAAATATGTTAGCCATTTGGATAAGTTTAATATCTTTCTGATGCCCATGGCTAATCCTGATGCAGTGCTCACCGCGGCAGTAAGTTATGAATACATTTTTTTTTAAATAGAAATTCATTCACAATATGCTTCATCTTCAGCACATGCTTTATAGTTGTAATGTATGAGGCCACTCATTTCTACCAAACCTCACTTGTGAGAAACATATGATTTCAGAACAAGAACATGTCACCGCAAGGCTCCTGCTCGGGTGTGGCACTAGACCGCAACTTCGACGTTGCCTGGGGCTCCCACAAGAACGTCAGCTCGTGCAGCGAGTTCTACCCCGGCCCAGCACCATTCTCTGAGCCAGAAACGCGAGCGGTGCGCGACATACTCCAACGGTACAATCACAAGATTGTCTCCTTCATACACATCCATTCCAACAACATTGGTCTGAAGACCGACCAAATTGTGCAGGTTTGTTGTACCTAATAATATCAAATTTGTATTTTAGTGATAGATTATGTTTTGTAAAGTTAATTACTGAGTTACAGGGCAATCCGCACTAATACGTATCATCTGCGTAAGTTAGTATGTACTTACACGGCGGAGCCGGGAGAGGGTTGTTGTTGGCAAAGCTCTTGTGCTGTAATCTATATCTATACCAATATTATAAAGAGGAAAGATTTGTTTGTTTGTTTGTTTGTTTGTTTGTTTGTTTGTTTGTAACGAATAGGCTCCGGAAATACTGAACCGATTTGAAAAATTCTTTCACTGGTAGGAAGCTACATTAACCCCGAGTGTCATAGGCTATATTAGATTTTCAAAAAAATTAGGGATCCTTACCTAAACTCAAATAATGTAACCCAAGGTGCAATATTTTTTCCGTTGTTTACATATTTTGACAGGTGGTTTGTTGTTGTTGTTTGTTTTTTTATTTGCCCATTTTGGGCAGGCAAAAGAACATAGTCTATAGAGCCAAGTCTTTTGTAGTATCTTATATTCTATGGCGTAACGAAGTAAGCCGGGAAAGCTCGTAAATTAATATAGATCTGGGTCGTGTGTCAAACTTTTTAATAATTTTTACCATCTTTTGCAAGCAATAAATATTTGAATGTTGCATCTTAAAAATTACTAGTTCCCGAATTTGATTCCAGGGAGATGCAATTCTGTATCCCAAAGGTTACACAGAAACAAATAGCGATGACGACCGGTACATCGACCTGAAGGGAGAAGTCGAAGAGGCCATGAAGAGTGCCAACTTCCAGACGCTTACTGTCGAAGTGCAGACCCTGTATGAGTGGTATGGGCTCGTCTACGGCACTAGTATTGACTACGCCGCTTCTGTAAGTTTTAACTTTCGTATAAGGGCGATCCCCAGCTAATTTTAAACATTACGCATATACCTAATTACTCTAATTTTCTAAGAATGACCTTAATGACATGAGCCGATTAATCATACATAGAGCAGAACCTCTCCTATGCATATTATTAGAACTAAGAATTGACAAAATGCGTTATGTGTGGGTAAGGAGCATTAGCTTCAACAAGTTAGCCTACTTCATCAATACATAGTATAAAATAAAGTCGCTTCCCGCGTCTGTCCCTATGTATGCTTAAATCTTTAAAATTATGCAACGGATTTTGATGCGTTTTTTTTAATAGATAGAGTGATTCAAGAGGAAGGTTTTAAGTATAATACGTGCACAAGATAGTTATAGGTTAGGCAGTACGAAGTTCACCAGGTCGACTAGTACTCAATAAATGCGAAAGTAACCCTGTCTTTAGTGTGTTACGCATTCACGCTTAAACTACTGAACTGATTTAAATGAAATTTGGTACAGAGATATTTTCGAAATTGAGAAAGGAAAAATAGACTACTTTTAATCGTGAAATTCTGGAGCAGCAGCGGGAGACACACTATTATAGTAACATATAAATTTTGTTTTTAGATATTTGGCATTCCGTTTTCTTTCGAGTTCGCAGTGCAGCCCATGCCGACCTACGATCTCGTGCAAACGCATTTGGAGTTTGTGTGGGGCAAGATGATCGATGTCGTCTTCAACTACGTATACAAGAATATTAAAAACGGTGACGATAAAAAGTAAAGAATTAAAGTATTTATTGATTTCCTATATTTTATGTTAAATCGATATTATGAACATAAATGTACTAATTGCACTCATAGCCAAATAAATAGCCTCCTAATTTGCTAAAACTGAAGTAGTTTAATATTGTTTATTTTGGTAGTTCACAACTATCGCATAATTACATGTAGGTACATAAAATACATAAAAAGCTACCGGCAATAGCTTAAAAAAACATAATAAATCAATATTAAATAAGGATCCTAAGTAATATGTTACGCATTATCGTCACCTCACATCATATGTAACGGGTTTTTATGTCCACTAATCAAAATATCAATTAAATTCAATTTAGTGTAAATTCATCTTAAATAATGCACTCTCTACTCTTTCAAACATTCATCATTAAATTAGACTGATGTTTAGAAAAAACGGTTCCAATTTCTTTTAAGATTTAGGTTTAAAAAACAAATAAAAGTAGGTAACATGTTGTTTCTGTAGTTTTTAAACAAGAAAAGGATCCGGGTCTCAAAAGTATGCCGTCGACAAGTACGACAGGTTTTGCATATTATGTTGACAATTGGGAGACAGTAAAGAAAGTGAAGCGGTAACGTTGTATCACTTTTGTTTTTGCCACATGTTATATCGTTTTGCTAGTGCTATTATATAGGTTTTGTGCCAATAATGTTTGTTTCACTCTCACTTGGCGATATGGACACGTGATTATTGAATGTCGTCTAATTATATTACTTAACATTTAGTAACTCACTTTTTGAGCATTTCTGAGTATTTTTTTAATTCTACTAATTTAATTTTTTTTATTCTGTGTTAACTAAGGCAATAAGACTCAACTCAATAAGATGCGATAAAGAATTGAATTTGACAAAGTAACGTTATTCAAAGCATTTTTGGTTTTACCGTTCTCTGTTTTGTGTTGTTAATTTGGACTCTTGTTAGAGCTGCGAAAATACAGTTTGTATCCTTTATTCATCGCATCCCATACGGATCTGACAAAAGGTGATAGGAACGTACCTATCCTATTCAGCTTATAAACAGAATAAAAGGCATGTGATAAAAAAAATGTGTAAGCGAATCGATAGGGTTTTCCAGGTGCTAAAATCCAAGTTTAGACTCAAACAATTCTAAAGTGTTCATCGATATAATGCAACGCTGATCAGTACCGTCCGTCAAACGCATACATTTCAAGTGAAAGGACCAAATAAATGCAAAAAAGAGTGAAAAAGACACTCTTTGGTTTGGAACCCAGCCTAGAAATTAGGCTATCTTGGATTATTACTAAAAAATTTAATACTGATGGCGCCAGATGTATAGTCCATGTGTCATACAAATTGAAGTATGTTCTACTCATAGTCCAGTCTCCGTATAAATCATCATGTTATTGAAGATAATAAACGGCCAAGCACTAGCTTTAGGTTTTTCTTCGTCATTTATCGACACGGTCCCGTTTCTCCGTTCCCTTGACAACAAATCTCGAAGTGTCATACGCTTCTCGTGTTGAATGAGCAGCCGACAGCCCACGTCCCTGCCTCTAGGAGGGCAACAATGGAAATACCCGTTACCGGCCGCGTGGGTGCTCTCACGACCGACCTCGTCTCTCTCGTGTCATTACAGTTCAATAAACTCAAGAACGATTAAAAAATTAGCGCCACTGCCACATGCAATGCAAGGCGGCGAGAAGTAAATGCGTTGACAATCTTCGCGTGTGCTAAATAAAGTAAGTACTGTTCGCAAATAAGTTTAAGACTCGAATTACGCTACTTGTTATTAATTAAAAATTTTGTTGTAATTTTAGAAAAGCCTTGCTTGTTAAGATTTAAACCGGTCCGAGTATTTTTTCAAGATAATTTGTAAGACCTAGGATACATTGCTTGATTAAAAAAGTAATAATATTTAAAAAAAAAAACAAATAATAGACCTGCCAGCACTATATAAGTTTACTTTAGATAGGAACCTATCTAATAAATTTTAAAAACGGCTAAGTAGTAATACACAGTGCGTATTTCGTCCAAAATTACAGAAGCACTTAATTCTGATCACTAAGTACTGCTTTGTATAGCAAGTTAACCTTATAATATACAATAAAATGTAAGTAAGGTAATGCATGTAAGTATTCTGTAGTTCTTTAAAATCGCGTTAAAATCCTTTTTTTCGTTCATACAGGGCCAAGTCGGGCCAACAACTAAGGTATCATTATTTTGTCCATAGTTTGCTAACTGGCCATAATTCTCGTCCTTGCCCGAGACTCTCAAGATCAAGACCAGTCAGTAGTCTAGTAAGGATTACCGGTACCGTTACGCCGGGTGGTCCCCAGAGTCCCCACAATGTGTTTTGTATGAGGTGAGCGAGTAAAGTGCGACGTGCGAGTGCGCGGGCGCAGTGAGAGGTCGGCCCGAGCTGTGCGCGCACGCAGCCTACTCCTGCTGCCTGCTTATCGGTTTTCGCCCCAGTATAAATCGATTATAAATGGTGTTTTTAATTAACTTTATTAATCATTAAATAAACGCAAGATCGCAGTGAAATTCGATTGATTTAAGTGTACAGTTATGTCTCATACGTGTGTTTGGATTGTGGGTAAGTAAGCACTGTTTTATTTAAAAAAAATATGAGATGGACATATTATTAAAAAAGATAAAATTCAGTATATTATGTAGGTCTTACTCATAATAATCATTATTGCAATTAACGATCAAATGGACAGGACGTCATAATAAAGTACTGCAGCCCAAACAAAGTATCTGCAACCGAAAACAATTGAGTATTTACCTTAACTAATTATCAGAATACACCCTAAATTAATAAAATAGCTGAATCTTTTTTGTTCAACTTCAAGAAACTGTTATAATATTAACAGATTGATACTTGTATACATAATAATATATTGTGTATTCAATTACCTAACAATATACCTACCTTTAAGTAACTTGTTTTATAACTTCCGTAACGTTGAGTACATTAACTTTACATATGTACCTGTATTGCAATGCAATCATGCGCAGAGTTGCCGGAAAAAGGAAATTGCAAGAAACTTGCATAACAGTTTTTATGTATAAAATAAATATCAATAGCAAAAGATAACCGTTCGTTATCGTTATAACCGCGGCGACAAGCTGGCCCCTTGTCACTTTGGTAATAAAGCATAAACTCGGCTAAACGTGGGTCAGGCTCTTGAGCTGGTACCTCTGCCTAACCCTTCGGGGAATAAAAGGCGTGAGATTATATGTACAAAAGATCTCTCGGCTAACACAATACCTATTTTGGTTTTAAAATACTTTTATGGACAAAAATATAAAGAATGTGTGTAAGATTTATCATAAACTCCAATATAACAAAAGGCTATATTGTTTATGAGGGCTTTGGAGGCGGGTAGGTTACCTGTTAAAATAATTTTACATTACCTACCAGGATCAGGAATGTTTGAATGTATACATACACCTATTAAATAATTATTTTCAAGAGGATTAAAAATAATACGCAATATTAAGTTCACAAAATTGGAAGGGCCAAATTAATCAGAGGCCACTTGACATTTTGATTCAAAGGGTCTATAGGTTTTTATAACAAAATACCAATTCATCTTAGATTGAGTAAATTTATATTTAAAGCCTCTTATAAATTTACTTTCAATGGTACGATCGGAAGATATTTCTGATAAAACTGTAATTAAATTAAATAAATTTAATTATCAGGGTCCCGCGATCAAAGGTTCTAATAGCTTCAATAAATCAGATTCTTTATTAGAATTTGTGTAAGGAAACCCTGTGAATTTCATTAGATAGTGACTGATGTTGCTTTAGATGTATAATTTTATTTATGATTCATAATAAAAATTTCAATGCCTGCCTGATTCGTAAAAAAAACTTATATAATTTTATATTGATTCAAAAAACACTTTGTAGAGGTATATTATAGCAAAAATAAGTAAAAAACGCCATGGTATTAACCTTATATTAACACAAATTATTATACAGACCTACTAACGAGTAGGTTCCCCACAATACTAAATTAGGTTATTTTAAAACTAACAGTAATTGATCTAAACCTTTAATAATTTCTTTGCAAAAAGAGACCCGCCTTCAACAAACTGACACATACATAATCTAAGAACTTTCTGTTTTTCGAAGTCGGTTAAAATCGGTACTAAAACCTTCTCCTGAATGTAACAAATGCATTTCTGAAAACCGCATCAAAATCGGTTCAGCCAAACGCGAGATAATAGCGGACGAAACATACATACATACATACATACATACATACACACATACATACGTACAGGTCAAACTGATAACCTCCTTTTTTGAAGTCTGTTAAAAATAAGCTCCAACGTATTTTAATAAATACGTCTAAAGAATCTTATTGGTAGGAAACCCTGTTAGGTCATTGAATGTGGCCACAAATTAAAAGTGGGTAAGTAAGTATAAAATAATTTCGTCAAAGACTGACTGCTCTTTACAGGAAAACTTACAACGTTTAGATCCCAAATTCATCAAACATTCTGGTTTGAGTAACCGTCTTGTTTTGTGCTGCTCAGATTTGTTATAAATATCATAACTTATACTTTCAACTACTTATTACCTATAAATATACTTATACGTTCATTTTAGGTCTTCTGGCGTTATGCTGCCAAGTGGGCTACGGCGGAGAGACTAATGCATATGATGAGTACGTATTTATTTTACTGAAAGAACGAATGAAATAAAAATAAGGTACCTAGCTGCAATTTACAATTATAAATAATTATGGCAATCTAAATTTGAAGTTGAGGTAAGGTCTTGGTGGGGATACTAAATTAGTGAGTTTAGTATTCCCTATAAAATACTAAGAAACCATCTGCAGTGTTAGTGGCGGAACACCGATAAAGCAGAGCCTCAACCAGTCCGCGTCATCCACGTCCCTGTCGTACACCCCGGGACCTTCTACAACAGTGTAATCACGAGGCCGCCATCCTCGTGTTGTAGATGCCAAGGATGCAGGGCGAAGGGCGAGCATTCTGCGCCTTAAAACAGAACGACTCACTAGGGAGGAGACCCGAAGAAAACCGAGTCAGCTCGCAGACTCCAAGACGGCAGCCCCGTCGGCGGGCTAGGGCACTGTGGGCTAATCACCTGCATGCCTGAATTTAACTGATTAAAGAAACAAATATTGTGATTAACCGGACCGCTTCTTCTACGACGACTTTTAGCATGAGAAAACGGACTCGAATTGGCCTATGGAATGTAAGAACACTTAACAATGACACAGGAAGATTGGCCCAGGTTGAAGTACAGCTGTTCAAATACAGGTTAGCCATGATAGGATTGTCTGAAGTGCGGTGGAATGGATTTGGTGAAGAAAAAGCTCCCCAAGGCTCAACATTCTTGTACTCTGGGAAGGAGAACGAAGATGATGTACGCGAATTTGGTGTTGGACTCCTGCTCTCCAAAGAGGCAAGAAGGTGCCTGCTGGACTGGAAACCTATATCTGAAAGAATCTTAACAGCACGATTCAACTCAAGAGCTCGAAAAGTATCAGTGATCGTCTGCTACTCTCCTACTGAGGTATCGGATGACCAGTCTAAAGAGGACTTCTACAGCCTGCTTACTAAGACCATGAATGGAATCAGACGTCAGGACATAGTTATCCTAATGGGAGACCTCAACGCAAAGCTGGGCAACGACAACACAAATTTTGAAAAATGTATGGGGAAGCACGGACTAGGCGAGCGAAATAAGAACGGTCAGCTGTTTATGGAGTTCTGCCAAAACCATGACCTCGTTATTGGAGGTACACTCTTTCCTCATAGAGAGTGCCATAAATATACATGGACTTCACCAAATGGGCGAAACCACAATCAAATTGACCATCTAGCCATTAGCTCTAAATGGCGTGGTTCCCTTTTAGATGTAAGGAACCGTAGAGGTGCTGATATAGACAGTGACCATGAGCTGGTTGTAGCTCAACTACGACTGAAAATTGCCGCCCCACGTCGTCAGCTCACAGAAAGGGTTTGTAAAAGTTTCGACGTAGAAAAACTCAGATGCCATGAGTTGCAACATAAATTCAGAGTCGAATTGCAGAACAGATTCACAACCCTCGAAGCGATTGATGAACACGCTGACCTGAACTTGATCTGGAATAACGTCAAAGATGTGTACGTGGAAACGAGTGCAACTGTACTTGGGTATAAACACCCAGCTCGCAAAGCATGGATGTCGGAGGAAACTTGGTCCCTTATTAGTCAGAGACAAGACACTAAAATCCAGATGTCCCTAAACATGGATATTGCCACCCAAGACAACTTACGTTCCAGCTACCGGATAATACGTAAGAAGATATACCGTAGCTGCCGGAAAGACCGTCGCATATGGGCTGAAAATTTAGCGTCTGCGGCTCAAACTGCTGCCAACTCTGGAAATCAAAGAGCTCTGTACAAGACCATGAAAGAGCTGGCAGGGAAAGATCGGCCAAAGAAACGACCACTTCGCCGTCAAAATGGCGAATTAATAACAACCTCCGAAGGACAGCTTGCGCGCTGGCACGAACATTTTACCGATGTATTTCGCGGATCTTGTTATCCAACACAGGATAACCCAGTGACCCCGCACACTCCTCCCTGTTTTCTAGACATTAACACTAGCCCACCATCATATACCGAAATACGCAATGCCATCTCTCGATTAAAAACAAACAAGGCCCCAGGATCGGACCTCATTAGTGCCGAAATGCTGAAAGTTGACATTCCGACTGCGGCTACAGTGATGACCCCGCTAATCCACAAGATATGGCACGATGAAAACGTCCCGGATGAGTGGAGAACAGGCCTTTTAGTCATAGTGCCAAAAAAAGGAAACCTTAGTCACTGTAGCAACTGGAGGGGTATTACGCTGCTGCCGATACCTTCCAAGATTCTATCTCTTATTATCTTAGACCGACTTTCAAAGGCAATTGAACCGATACTACGCAAAGAGCAGGCAGGTTTCCGACCGGGAAGATCGTGCATTGACCAAATAAGCACATTACGTATCATTCTAGAACAAGCTGCAGAATTCCAAAGAGAGATTTACTCCCTCTTTGTTGACTTTGAAAAAGCATTCGACACCTTAAAATGGTCTGCTATTTGGTCACGTTTAGCGAATATCGGCGTTCCTGAAAAACTGATCCATCTTGTGAGGTCCTCATACACGGGCTACTCGTGTAAAGTTCGGCATGATGGCCTCATATCCGACAAGATATCGGTTCACTCGGGTGTGCGACAGGGATGTCTGCTCTCTCCTTTGCTATTCCTGATCACCCTAGATGGAATAATGACACGCGTCAATACTGGCGGCTCTAAAGGCATCGAGTGGGGCTTAATGAACCATCTACAGGACTTAGACTACGCCGATGACCTATGTCTACTCAGCCACCGACGCAGTGACATACAAGCAAGGCTGGATAAACTAGTTGAGGAGGCAGCCGACGTGGGTTTGAAGATAAATGTCGCAAAAACCAAAGACATGAGATCTGGTAACCACGACAGTACACCGCTCGTAATAGGCAACGCGCAGATAGAGAGAGTTGCCCACTTTGCCTACCTTGGCAGTACTGTGTCAGAGACTGGAGGAACGGATTTAGATGTGACTTCACGTATCGCCAAGGCGAAAAGCGCTTTTGCGTGTCTACGACCAGTATGGCAATCCAAACATCTCTCTAAGAGATTGAAACTTAAAACCGACGTGGAGTGAATTGAAGCGAGTCGCCGCGGACAGATCGACCTGGAGAAACACAATATCTGCCCTCTGCCCCGACTGGGGGACACAGGACTGAAGAGAGAGAGAGAAATTTGAATGCAAATAACTTTATATAACTTAAGCGATATGAGATTTACCTAGTATCCGGTAAATTATTTACTTATAGGAGAAAAGTTACAAAAAGATTGAAAAAAGATTATAATATGTAAAAATAAAAACATAAAAGGAGTAAAAATAAAAAAATAACTGCAGTGATATTTATTAATTTATCAAAGCTTTTAATAATATTAAAAACTATGAAGGCCATCAATTACTATTAAAGTTTTGCAGGTACAGCCTCATCAGTCTTATACCGTCGAACAAAGAGCAACTCGATGCCTTGGTCAACTTGGACGAGCCTCGCTTGGAAGTTCTGAAGAGGAGCAGAGACCTCCACGACAGCCATGATGTCCTGGTGCCGCCCAGCCAGCTGGACGCTGTTAGGAGGTTCTCTGATGATAATGGAATTAAAATGCTGGTCAAGAATAAAAATTATGGAAGGTTTGTTTTGCCTACTTTTTTATTAGTATTCCACATAGCAAGATTTTATATCTAGATCGCAGAACATATTTTGAACCTGAACAATAATTACTTTTAAACTCGTATGTACAAAGTTCTTAACAATGTTAAAAAAATATATATACCTACTTACAAAGATCAGACAAGTAATGTATGTTCAGTGTTTGACTGTTTTTATTTCTCAAAGCAATACATTTTTAAACAGAGAGTAATTGGCAAATTAAATAGATTGTATTAATTACGATTTCAGTATGCATTAAAAAGTACTGAATTGTCTATTTACATTAAGGCTAATTTTCTAGGAGTCTCCAAGCTGATTCAGTCGACGTTTCGTCGAGAAACAATTTCGCTCGAAGAGTAAATCGCGGTTTCAGTATTTTTGGTTACAACAATTGGGCTGATGTAAGTAAAAACCTACAGAACTTACAAAATCTCCCTAAAAATCTATACACCGTACGAAAGGTTTGGGTCCCATGTAATGTAAATATGTACTTGGTTCAAATAGTTTTTAATGAATATAGTCTTGTTATATTTAAATAGTTCACCCGGCGAACTTCGTACCGCCTTACGTATTACTGTGTTGTGCATGAATTTAAATATATACAAACTACTCTTTATTTAAAAAAAGCATCAAAATGCGTTGCATAGTTTTAAAGATATATAAGCATACATAGGGATAGACGCGTGAAGCGACTTTGTTTTATACTATGAGTTGATATTGATTGATGATTACTAGTATAGCGAGTTAATTAAAAGGGTACGGTTACTAATACATATGCACCAGGCCGCAGCCGCTGTGTTGATTAACTAATCAAAGCCATGGTTGGCAGTATACTTATAGTTTACCGGCTCTTAATCAGCCAATTATTGTTGGTGCACACCGGCCTAAGTTGACTAGTTTGATTATAAAAACATTGTTAAAAAGTTAAACATAATTTCATGACAGAAACAGAATGGATTAGAGTCGAATAATTTTCATTTTAAATTAAAAAGTAATTTTCGAAATTTTAGCACATGCATTATAGTTTCATGGACTTAACTAGTTGAGACTTTACTTCCCACACTAGAATACTTAATACATTTTAATATTTTACCAACCATTTATAGATCCAGTATTTTATCGATGGCCTAGAAGTGAACTACCCAGGGCTGGTGCAGCTGGAGGAGCTCGGCCAGAGCTACCAGGGTCGCAGCATGAAGCTCGTCAAGATCTCGCAGAACCCTGCCGCTAACAACCCTGCCATATTCATTGATGCTGGTAATCATAATAATATTATCAAATTAATTAAATTAATAACTTACTTTTCTTAGATTATCTCGTATAAAAAAAAAACTGATTTAATTACCAAACTTAAAGTGACAATAGTTAAACCTATCTTTAAAAAAGATGATAAAGAGACCATGAATTTCTATAGACCAATTGCAATAATCTCGGTTATTGCAAAAGTATTTGAGAAAATAATTTATAATAAAATTTATAACTTTTTGGAGCGAAATCAAATACTTATAGACGAACAGCTAGGATTTAGAAAAAATAAATCTATTAATCTCGCAATATTCAGGTTTGTTTCACTGATACTCAATAAAGTAGATAAAAAGATACCAGTTAGTGCACTCTACATGGACCTAACTAAGGCTTTTGATCTGGTTGACCACAACACCTTGCTCACTAAATTATATTTTATTGGTATAAGAGGTAATGTGTTAGATTTAATTACATCGTATTTAAAAAACAGAAAACAAGCAACAAGGATAGAGAGATTTTGTCCAAAATCTAAAATGATCCATAAATATACTTCAAGATTTAGAGAAAATAGATACGGTGTACCTCAAGGAACAGTGCTAGGACCATTATTGTTTCTAATCTACATCAACGATTTCCCGAAAACAATAAATCAGCCTATGGTACTGTTTGCAGATGACAGTACCGTTATTTTTAGTGAAAAAAGAGAAGATCTATAAAATAATATTAATAATGCTATTTCAAAATTAGTAGATTGGTTGACTTTAAATAATCTTATGATTAATATAGATAAAACACATATAATGAACTTTAAAAATAGAACAAACCTTACATATAACATGAATATCCATAACAAAGGCAAAGTAATAAATGAAAAAGAAGTGACAAAATTTTTAGGATTATATATAGACTCACAATTAACATGGAAAACACAAGTAGAACAGGTAAGTACAAAGATTCGGCAATTTTCTTACGCTTTGTACATGCTTGCCAAAATAGTAGATAAAGCAGCAGTTATAACAGCTTACTATGGACACGTAGAATCTGTTTTAAGGTATGGTCTTATATTCTGGGGAAACTCAACAGACATAGAAAATGTGTTCAAAGCACAAAAAAGATGCGTAAGAGCTATAGTGGGTATATCGCAAGATCAAACTTGTAAACCCCATTTTATTGAATTGCGAATAATGACCTTAGCGTGTTTATATATATACGAGATGTGTTTTTGTAAGATCAAATGTTAATATTTTTGAAAACATGAAAAGTGAACGGAGAAAACATTTTTTAAAGGCAGATACTCGAAAAACAGCTTTATTCTCAAAGAGTGTACTGGGTATTGTCCCTAAAATATACAATAGACTTCCAAAAGAAATAAAAGACATTGAAATTATTCACAAATTTAAAATAAAACTTAGGTCATTCTTAATAGGTAAATCGTATTACAATACCAAGGAATATTTGAATGATAAGTTTTAATTATTTATTTGACATTTTACTTAGAATTTTGACATTATAATGTATAATATTATTTTCAATTTGATAGAAATTTGTAAATAATGTATAATTTGCATGAGTTGCATGCCATAATTTTGTAAGAATTTATTTTTTATGTAAGATAAAGTATCAAATTTTTTTGCATGCCCTTTGAGGCCGATTACAGTGTGACTATTTTTTAACTAAGATCTGATTTTATGTAAAGACCTGTTTTCGCAAAATAAAGTATATATTGAATTATTATTGAATATTGAATTAATTTAGCCAGATACGGCACCGAAACTATTGCGGCTTCGAAAAAAAAAAATAACACTATTATTTTTTGCGAAGTTCCAGTGTCTTTTATTCCCATCTAACGAAATGAGCCATAAAATCGAATTATAGCCAAAGATCACTCTGCAGTCTCGAATACTAACAATACCATGTATTTAATCAGGTATCCACGCACGAGAATGGGTAGCACCTTCCATGGCTCTGTACATCATCCACCGTCTCCTGAACGACCAGAACGCGAGGCAATACGAGTTGGACGGCGTGGATTGGTACATCCTGCCGGTGGTCAACCCAGACGGTTACGAGTACACCAGAACTAGTACTTCTGTAAGTTTTGTCAAATAAATTAGTTCAGGTGTTTCTTTTAAACATATCATAATTTAATTTGATGGGACAGGGCAGGACTTCCTAGTTCAAATTTTGCAATTTTTTTTTGTATAATTCCAGAACCGTCTCTGGAGGAAAACCCGCTCAAAGACCAATCAAAACTGCTACGGTGTCGATGGCAACAGGAACTATGGCTTCAAGTGGGGTGTAAGCGGAGTTTCCAAGAACCCTTGTGATAAGGAGACCTACGCGGGACCGCAGCCCTTCTCGGAGCCAGAGACCCAGATGGTGCGCAATGTCATGATGAAATACAAAAATAATATTAAGTTATACGTCTCGCTACATGCATACGGACAGTACTTGGTGTACCCTTGGGGTTACACGGGCGAATTTTTGCCAAAAGAGTGGAGGAAGCTTGAGACTATGGCAAAGCGTGTGTCCAACGCTGTTGAGAACGCTGGAGGAAGACCTTTCAAGGTCATGAGTGCAGGGAAATGGTACCCCGCCGCCGGAGGCAGTGATGACTTCGCTTTCGGAGCTGTCGGAATCCCCTACTCCTACACTATGGAACTAACTGACGGCTATGAGTTTAGATACCCGGAGAAGTATTTGAGGAAAGTACTGCCCCAGTTCTATGAAGGCTTCATAATGTTCGGAAAACAAATCAAAGCCGAATTTGGTACTTTTAGCTCTTCAAGGGAAGTAGACAAGAGCACTAGCATGTACTAGTAATGAGAAAGGCGAGCTTGGGTTTCTTGGTTAAGTTAAAATTCTTACTAAGTTCAGAGAATAACCTATAGTATTATTTAAGTATTTATTTAAAAGTGTTCAATATTATTTATTTCCATAAAAACAAATTCAACGATATCGATTGTTTTATTGCTGCTACTTGGAATATATTTATTCTATAAGTTTACGACTTCACGCTAACAGTATTTACAATCAGTACAAAATGTATTTTTTTGTGACAATAATATTTTTTACAATAGCAACAAGTGAGATTATACCTTTGTGTTATACAAAAAAAAAAACAGATAGTAGTATTCAAATGTTTAAAACATAACTGATCCATATTTTATAATTTTATTTTAGTAAAAATACATGCAGCCAATGTTCCAAACTGTGGGTGAGTATGTTTTTTTAAATTAAAATAAACAAGAATTGAATTTAACAGCTTCACACTGAAAAAAGATAAGATCAACAAAAGTAGAATATATAAAAATGAATTTATATTACTAGACGCGACTATTTACAACAACAAAAAAAAGCCAAGTGTATTACAAAATAAATAATTTTTAATGCGTCTCGGACAGAAATTGTTCCCAGGAACGTTCTGCATAAATTAATGAACACTTGATTGTACTCAAATGCAAAAGTAAGGCAATCCCCTAGGCCTTTAACTTTCAGCCCACCTACGAGATAGCGTACCTATGCAGTCCATTCCACCATTCCAGACGAAAAACTACTTAAAAAAAATTTAGTCACATAAGGTCTATAACTATAACTAAGTTCCTATTTATTGGATAAATTTCAGGTGTCACGTAATGCGTCCATGCTACAAAGAAATGCTTGACAATTTAATCGATAGAGATGAAGCAGCCTGCGTCGAAGATGCTGAAATAAGCCCCAGCTCTGTAAGATAGAGACAAACATCATTTTATTACATCTGATCCGTTTCTTATAGGCTGTTAATTTTCCAAAATATTGATTCTTTATTATCGACTAACTAACAGTAGAGAGTACATCAACCTAATACCAACAATGCTACTTCAATGCCTACTACATGAAGACTTGCAGAACAATAATGGGTGGGCTGATGTGCTGACTACTGTAAGATAAAGCAGTGGTTAAAGCTTTCAAATGATGCTTGGCGTGAACATTTGCAAATGTAGTTTAGGGTTCTTAGATCATTGATTATTATTAGAGTTTAGTTTAGACTATAGCAAAATGTAAACTTAAACATCCGGTGAGCTAAGCAAACAACGCTTATCTAGATTACCAGAAACGAACTTCATCGTAAAACTTTAAAAGAATAGGATGTTAATTTAACATTAATAATCAATCTTAATAGCTGACAGACAACGTACAGCTCAAACGATAGCCCATAGAGACAGCAAATTTCGGAATAAGGTGTGAACTGAATACATTCTTGAAATTTTCACGGGAAGGGAAAAAATATGAATCACCTTTTAAAATTAAAGTGCAGTACTTTAGGTATGTACCAGATCCGTATGTTAATTCAATAATAAAAACACACGTTTCAGATACATATTTTCCTATTAGCCTTGAAAAAATACTGCCACGATGTTGTTGACTTTGTCGAGGGAAGTAAAACTTACGAATCCAAAAGTCTCTATGAGGTAAGCAAGGTTTATAATAATTAGTAACAAATAAACTAAATTTAATCTAAATAAATAATTATTAAAGTAGTTTTTTTTCTAGGTGATTGTTACTAAAAACCAAGATCTTACCTTGCGCACCGAGGATGATAATAGAAATAACGAGAAACCAGTTATTATTATAGACGCGGGGCAGAGGGCCGGCAAGGAGCCGGTAGAATTTGCTATCTACATCATACAACAGCTTACAGCTTGCATGGAGTATGACAGAATGATACAGACTGTAAAATGGGTGATAATGCCATGCACGAACCCCGACGGGCTTGAAAGTACCAGATTTGTAAGTTCTTTTAATTTTGCACGTAGGTTCCTTAGGGAGTGTAGGTGAGCACTAAGAAAGGATTTCCCGAATTTCTTATATGAACGGGAAGAAACTGGATTTTAGTGTTTGTGAGAAATCTGCGGGAGTGAAACCGCGGGGCAGCCTCTAGTCAATCAATATATATAAAACTCTTCCGTTACTGACTGACTGACTGACTGACTGACTGACTGACTGACTGACTGACTGACTGACTGACTGACTGACTGACTGACTGACTGACTGACTGACTGACTGACTGACTGACTGACTGACTGACTGACTGACTGACTGACTGACAGACAACGCAGAGCCGAAACTACTGGGCGTAGAAAGCTGAAATTTGGCACGTGTGTTTCCTGGGGGGTGTAGGTGAGCACTAAGAAGGGATTTCCCGAAATTCCCACGGGAACGGGAAAAAACGGGATTTTTGTGTATATGAGAAATCTGCGCGGCCTCTAGTCAAACATAAAATTATTAAAGTATAGATGCCATCGCTATAATTAAATCCATGATCTTGAGAAAATACAATAATGTATAAATTAGGTTTACATTTTCAGGTAAAGCACGCTTGGTACAAGAATATGAGAATGCTGGATGACAAAGTTTCAAATGGAGTAGATATTTCCCGAAACTTTGACTATCAGTGGGGTTCTTGTCACCCTAATCCCAAGCCCTTTTCCCAAGAATTTCCTGGATCCCAAGCAGCTTCCGAAAAGGAAACTAATTTTATCAAAAGTGTAATTAAAAAACATAAAAATAGTGCAAAGGCTTACATTTCCCTTAGGAGGGATGGGCACGCCATCTTGTATCCATATGGATACTCAAAAGAAAAGCCGCTGCAAGATTCTCAAATTGAAAACGTGGCCGGACGTATCAGCAGCAAGGTGAACCAGAAGGCTGGTAGCGTTCAGGTGTTCGCTAATAAAAGTATCTTCGAGATGAACGCGAAGCCGCACTGCGGAAACAGTGTCGACTATGCATACGATTGCGGGATACCGCTCGCCTACGAGATGAGAGTGTTCCTCGGAGACGAAAGCGACATCTTAGCCATGTTTCAACCTCTGCCACGAGGCTTCGAGCCCTCACTCCGCAGCGGGTACTTCAATGGCATCAGAGAACTCTACAACGTGATAAACGAAAAGAAAACCAAACAAACACAATCACGTCTTAGGTCTAAAAATATTATGAAACACGAGTTCCAGTCAGCAGGAAACCAGATATTTTACTAAAATATTCAATATTCGCTACATTTTTACCAAGACGAGGGAAGAAATTCGTTGTCGTATAAAGCGCTCGTTATGAGCTGATGGAGCATGATAATCTTTAACTAGGACAAAATTGTGTGCTGGGCATCTTTAACGATACAATATTTATTAAGTATATAATGATATACCTATCTACGTTGGAGGAGTCACTTTTCGAGATTTTGGTCGGTCATGCGCGGTGGTGGCGAAGTGCCGCGCAGGCGCCAGGGGTGGGGCCTGGAGGCGAGCCCGTCCTCGCCTGAGAGCCGCCACTCGCCACCACTCCGCCGACCGCCGGCAGCCGCGACACGTGCCACCTTCGCTCCGGCGGGACCACTCGTCCTCACTCCTTACTTCCACTCGAACGCACCTCGCGCCGTGCCTCGCGTCTAACTCTACACTTTACCTTTCGTTCAAATTATTTTTGTTGTTTGTTTTTTTAATATCAATTTCAAAATCCGAACTCTTAAAAAGTTTCATTACTATTTTGTTTTTGTGAAAATAATTAAGTTTTTTTAAATACAAAAAAGGTAAACTTTACCTCAAAAAAGTTTAAATTAGTTTTTTTGTCTATTTTGTTTAAGTTTTTGCGTGAAAAAGTTCCGGTCCGCTGCGGCTGCTGCTGCCAAGCTGCCTCTTCAGCCAGCTACCAGAAATCCAGGTGAGTGTTACCAGCAGCCCGCGGACGGCTGAGGCTCCTCGCTCGCAGCTTCGCAGCCCGTCGGCTCGGTCTCGAGTTCTCGGCTCGGGGGCGGAAGGCGGCGCGCGGCAACAGGTTGCAGGCGGCTACAGCTCCGGAGCCGCGCCCTGCTTCTACTACTTTTAATAAAACACCCAGATACGACCTTTCACGCTAATTACCGACGGGGGACTTATAATATTAAATTTCTTCCCTTCAACGCGAAAATTTACAGAACGCAAAATCCCTCAAGGAAATTATTAATTTCCGGCCAGCGGCATTCGCAGTGTATTCCTTCTAATTAATATTAAATTACTGAATTAATTAAGCCGCATTATTAAGTTACGTTTAAGTACATCAAAGTAATTCAGCCGGTAAAAGTAAGTATCAAAAATTCTGATTTGTGCCAAGGTTAAATGTAAGCCAAGGGGATGCTTCTTTGTGAGATTTTACTTAAAAGATTATAGCGAGTGAGAATCTGAAATATTCATAGAATGACTAAACATGTTTCATAGGTGATATTCAAAATTTCTTACTAAAATAGATCCCAAAATTTAACCTCGCGTCCCATCGATTAACTTTATCATTGACAAAATTAGGTCGTTCATAGTGAAGCCTTCATAAAGGTAAAAGTTTCGAGTGCAGATAACAGCAATATCGACCGTGCGCGTGTTGCGACGTTTGTATTAAACGAATGAGCGATTACTGTTCGTAGTTGCACCATACAATAAATTGCATGGTGCAACTTCCCTTCACTATCTTGAGAGAAAAATCTCAATTACTTACAGAATTTTAGAAAATACTACCTTATTATTATTTCTAATAAATGTTTGGAGATTTAAAGTATCGAGATAATAGGGCTTTAGCGTATATGTAATATGAGCCTCTTAAAAATAGCCCGTCGGATTCTGTCTTGAATTACTTTTTTTTTTTCAAATAAAAGCTAAATTAGGTAAGTTAAGTGATTGGCTTTTCATTTTAAACATAAACATGTTAACTTTAAAGTAATTGAAATTATAAATTTTCAATTGACATCTGTTATAATAACGATAACCAATAAAAACAAGATTACACCTGTTAAAAAGTTTCTAAAATGTTCGCTTTGAAGCTTGTTAGCGTGCAATTAAAATTAACTATATTATCATAAATTATCGCGTAATAAAATTGTTTTGTAGGATTTTTATCAAAATGACTTAGATCTGTAAATTGTTATTGATATTTAATAAAATGTATACTGTTAGGCAGTATAAAAACTTTACTGGGTGAGCTAGTCATTATAGTAAAAATAATTAAAAAGGTTTTCAATGAACACCTAAAACCAATGAAATCTTAAAATTCAGTAAATAACTGAAATTATTAGTAAATCATAATGGGATTCTTCTTCAGCTTTAGATGTCAAATACTGGTCATAGGATAAACATTGTGGTGAGGTTTTGCCATAATCACACCGCTGGGCAAGCGGGTTGGCAATCGGACACTGCTGCTTGTGCTTCAGAAATTTCCTTAATTACCTTTTATGACACGACCGCCACGGGAGATGTAGTGCAACCCGAGTCCCGACGGCATATGTCTAAGACACAGAACAGGATTATGTCTAAGAATTTGCAATAATAAAAGTTTGGCGTAATTATTGCAAATAAACTGGTATAGAGATTAATGGTGTTCGTTACAGTTTACCTGTGTAAACGCAGCAGTCGCCCAGGAGCGGTCGCGGGTCGCGTCCCGCTGATAACGACATGCGGGTGATATTATCACGAAACGTTTAGTATTAGTAGCGTAGCGCGTATAGGTACCCACATCATGAAAATACCTGTATTTGTTATTAGTACCTATCCAACGTGTTGGCTTTGTTGGGATAACTTGTTTGATTGCAAGCGAAAACTTTTCCAGGAACAAAAAACAATTTGGATTCAAAGGTATTGTAAGTAGAAGACATATTCTACATAGCGATAAAAATCATAAATTAACATTACGATAACTTAATTATACATCAGAATATCATCATCATCATAATTTCAGCTGAAAGACGTCCACTGCTGGACATAGGCCTCCACCATAAATCGCCACATTGACCAGTCTTGAGCGACGCTCATCCAGTGTACGAAAAAAAGGGCCATCCATCATCCATCCATCAATTTATTCACGGAAAGGGTTATGCTCGGAGTTTCTCTGCGTGATCGAATCAGAAACGATGAGATCTGCAAAAGAACTAAAGTCACCGACATAGCCCAAATAATTGTGATACTTAAGTGGCAATGGGCAGGGCGCATAGCTCGAAGAACAGATGGTTGTTGAAGCCGAAAAGTTCTCGACCGCGAACCGGAAGACGCAGAGTAGGCAAGGCAGACCCCGTACAAGGTGGTCAGACGACCTAGTGAATGCTGCAGGAGTACAGAATATCATAGTGGGCTAAATGTAGCTATAGTGTAAATGTATGTGTTAATTACTTATATGTATAAAGCGGTACCTACGCCGGGTCAGCTAGTTAATTATATTTTTCCCAAAGTACATTTGAGTTCAATAAGTGCGCAATTTATTATATAAAGTGTAGAGTTACAGACCAGTAACTAGCAATAAATTTCATAAAAATACTTTTATTTGATTACGGATATACGTTGTTGCAAGTATTGACTTATAAACAAATGCCCTTATTAATTCACATTTCGGCTTTGATCGAATTTGCGATTAAGGTTTTCTCCTCACCTCATGAAAAGATGGAAAACAACCGCTCTTGCGTTAAACCAATTAAAGATTAACCTAACTTCCTAACAGCGGGTCTCATTTTCCGAGTTGAGAGTGATTACAGGATCCGTTTCCTCAATAATTAGTTATTCACCCCGCGCCCGCGCCCGCGCCCCGCCCCGCCCGCCGGGATCACAGAGCATTCCTGCAGGAGTTTAATAGTAGGCACATAGTTGGATCCCTTCATTCATCTAAGGGGAGGGAGAATACTTGTCATGTTAGATTATGTTGGTGACAATAGTGAATTTTCTGAAGCTGATGGACATGTTAAAGTAACAAAATGTCAAACTGGTTTCTTGCAATTACCTACAAAGCATCTACTAAGACTTAAGTTACAAGCAAAATCCGAAAGGCACTTATGTTTTCCTTACATAGTTAAAAGTATAGTTTTGGCTATCTCTAAGTAGGATCATGAGCAATAAACTACCATATTTAAAAGAACCGCATATTTGTATTATTTTCTATTTAATTAAATCAATATATATAAAACTCTTATGTTACTGACTGACTGACTGACTGACTGACTGACTGACTGACTGACTGACTGACTGACTGACTGACTGATTGACTGACTGACAGACAACGCATGGCCGAAACTACTGGGCGTAGAAAGCTGAAAATTGGCACGTGGGTTCCTTGGGGAGTGTAGGTGAGCACTAAGAAGGGATTTCCCGAAATTCCCACGGGAACGGGAAATAACGGGATTTTTGTGTTTATGAGAAACCTGCGCGGGAAAACCGCGGGCAGCCTCTAGTTTGTAATATTACAGTATGAAGATATATATTTTAAAATATGTTTAAGCTTTATTTTGACTAAGTTAAACTTTTTAACTATTAGATTTTACACCTAAACATTATTATTAATCACATAAACTAAGCTAACTTATTATCTGACAAATATTAAAGCCGAAAGCACCTTCCCTGAGCCGCTGTCCCTTATTCTCGAGTGAGTGAAGATCAAAGGCTTTAACTCATATTTGATGTTCGCTCTCGCACTAGTTTAATAGGTGATATAAATTAAGTTTCATATTATATTGCGGTCTAAAATTTAGCTGCTACCTATCTAAAGAATAGCTTAATATTATTAAGATAATAAGAAAGTAGGTAAATTCAAAAGTACACTCATATCGTAATATTTTATTTTACTAAAATGTTTCTGGCTGCTTCATCTGCTGTTTTAAAATATTCACATAAAATTTCCGGATCAGCTATGAATTAAGAGAATGATATTTTCCTCATTGCGGCCTCATAATATCTAAAGTAACAAATTTAAAATATCTAAATCTCAACCGGTTTGCTCTGTACGTTAACTGGCAGTCCGAATGGAAGTGGTTCAATCATATGTTATTGAGACAGTGTACAAGATAAAAATGCAATTGAGAGCCATCTCAGGCATCACAAATCACAAAGTACATCTAGTGCGGAGCACGGGCCCACTCGGCAAACAGCAGCTCATAGTTCACAAACTTCGCGATACAGATATTGGATTTCTAAACGCAACTTTGACTGTGTTATGAATTCCTCGCTGTCAATTTACTATTAAAACGCTCCGCCACAAGCGGTGAGTATTAAAATTTGAAGCGTTCAAAACTTGCCTCCTTTTAATGTTCATTACGTCGAAAAGTTGGCGAAAATTTCATACAAGTCCAAGTTCTAATGAACACCGGGGAAGTTTGGCTCTATGTAACGGTGAACTGTTACGCTGTTGTTCGAGCCTCGCGCGCATAAAAGGCTCGGGATTCTCAGGCTTTTTGTTTGGATTATCAGACGTCGCAACTTAAAGTTTTGAAGGAAATATTTTAAGGAAACAATGTTTTGTTACTGAAGTATTAGGTTTCTCAAATATGTAATTATAAGATAGGTATAAAATAATTTAAATTACTTCTCAATTTACTGGAAAAACTAACATTATTTTCCTTAACACCCTCTCTCTCTGCATTTAAACCGTTCAAACCTCTTTAATTTTGACAACTTTAACTAAAGCCTTTATAAAGTTGAGCATCTCAAACTTTTGAATTCATCTGAGGATGTCTAGAACGATGTGTGGTTTTCGGCTTTTGCAGAGGCACTGGCAGCTGGAAACCTGCCCCGCCGGGACCAGCCAACTTGTGGCACTCCAAACTAATTTCACCCTCAAATCCTGTGGAGGAAACCTTTCGGAGAAGACTTTCAAGAGGATTCCAAATTCTAAAGTTACCTAAATTGACCGCAGATTTTAATAGAAATATTTAGGCACTATAACTTGTCGTTGACAGGTCAAATTTACCTGACTACTCAGATTTTCATGACAATCTACATATTAGGGGTAAGTTTATAACTGGAGTAATATTTCAAAAAAATTACTCAGCCCCAAAAATAATCAAAACTTCCAACAAAGAAGTAGCTTCGTACAATGTCGCCTGGAGTAAATCGGTTCAAAATCCCCCGAAGTAATACAATAAAGTACGCGGTTACTTTCCTACGCTATATTGCGCGGCGTCTTGCAGCCGAGCACCTCGGCAGACATTAGCCCAGCTGTTATTCTAAGTGGATTAAGGCCGGCACATCTCAGTTCTGCTTAAAGCTGAGACCAACATTAATTCTGACAGAAAGCTTACTGGAAAACGTTGCATTTCGTTCTTAAATCCTCCTAAAGTTTCGAGACGAATTTTTCGCTGGTTAGGTACGCTTTAACTGAGATTTGTAAGGAAGAGTGCACATCAAGTTTATTTTATACAGTGAACTGAAACAGTATACATACAAAAAATATCTACAACATGTTTAGAGCGTACCATTAGGCTTGTTTATAAGCTCTGTTTTACTTAATTAGGAAACATATTTTACAAAACCTTTTTGTTTCAATCAGTATCATTATTGAATTATTACATCAATATCGCCAATAACCTAAACACCATCAAAACACGCCACGCAAGCCCTCAAAATCACCCCCGCCTTGAGCAAACTTCTCAATAGCTATTTTATTGCAAGGGAGCGTCGGAAACTCATTATATAAATGAAAGAGTTTACAAGACAGCGACATCTAGCGGCTGCTACCGGAACCGGAATGATTGATTGGGTTTACGTCCGAACTTTGTGTGGTCAATCGATCTTGGGGAGCTGGAGGTTTGAGAATCAATAATAGTCGTAAATTATTGTTGCGGTCTTTGGCTAGAATACTTAAAAAATAATTAATATAGGCAGTATTTTACTAAGTTTACTTCCTTGTTGCATGAGCGGTAACTTATAGAGCCAGTTTACAGCGATGCGAGCGCCATTCGCGAAAAAAATTATATCTTCTAAACTAATATAAGGCAAATATAAAAAATGTGGCACAGTATGACACTAGATAATGTAGCCTAGTATTTTTAGGGCACTGTTGTATACTCAGAATAATAATAACACAAGAACAAGCCTATACAGTCAATCACTCAGTGCGCAGTGTAGACAGATGAGCTATACATACCTATAGAGATATGTGTATGACAGCTAGGGATGTTAATCAACTACTTACGTGCCAATTAACGAACGAGATGTCGATAAGTTATTTGCATTGGGTGCATAAGTATACTTACCGGTTTTATTTTGCATCTAATACTTTACGCAGAAGAAATCTTGCGGTAAAGCTAGTTGATTTATTAAATAAAAAAATCGTTTTGTTTATGTTTTTTTTATTAACAATTTATGTTTTATAAAAGCATTTATTTAAATTGCATTTCAATGTATGTATGAATGATTGTTCGGATGAAATCTTACAACTCAATTTTGAAGCAGTTTATGGTGGTAAGTAACTCTCGGCATGGCGCGAAACTCAAATTTTCTAACTTAATCAAAAATGAATACTTTTGCCAGAATAATTAAAAAATGCGAAAAACATTGAATTTCACGATTAAGAAGAGGTTTATTGTTGATGAAAGATTGTTCTTCATCAGTACTGATAGTTTAGCTCTCTCTTCTTCCGCGTAGGTATGTAAAAAAGTTTAAAAGAATTCGCGCATGTAAAAAACCAGCTCCCACATACTAATCGTTATTATCACATATTATCGTTTTTGAAAGACAGAGTCACCGATTTTGTGTATATATAAGAAACTTGATTTGGTCTTTCACCCTATACAATACATACACAAAATCAGTAGGTCTGTCTTCCAAAACCGTTGCAACGTTCCAATGTGGGAAACGGCTTTTTTAGATACGCAGTCATTCAAATTTTCAATATATATAAAACTCTTCCGTTACTGACTGACTGACTGACTGACAGACAACGCAGAGCCAAAACTACTGGGCGTAGCGGGCTGAAATTTTGCATGTAGGTTCCTTAGGGAGTGTAGGTGAGCACTAAGAAGGGATTTCCCGAAATTCCCACGGGAACGGAAAAAAACGGGAATTTTGTATTTATCAGAAAACTGCGCGGGAAAAACCGCGGGGCAGCCTCTAGTTATTAATAATTTCCTTTTCACAAAAAGAGACCCCTGCCTTCAATAAAATAGGTAAAGTCACGGACTAGGAGGCCGTAACAGATTTGTCTATGGTTTCGTCACTGTATTACCAAAGAACAAGAGCTATTTTGCAATACAGAAATAACGGAAGTGTTACGCCGATCATGTCCGCCACTGTACTAAAACCTTTTCCTGAATGTAACAAATACTTTTGTGAAAACCACATCAAAATTGGTTCAGCCAAACTCGAGACAATCGCGGACAAACACACATACATACATACAAGTCAACTGATAACCTCCTTTTCTGAAGTCTGTTAAAAACGAATACTTTCGTCATAATAAATAAAAAACACAAAGATTTATGAATTTTGCGCCATACCGAGAGTTTCCACCTTAAATCCGCCCGGCCGGCTAGAGTTTTAGCGAGAAAACAAACCCCGATTGATTTTTATATCTTAAAGTAGATAAAAGCTAGAAGATTATCATAAGATTTTAGTGATACAGTTACATTACTATACTCTGCAGATTATAAACATTTGATAAAAAAACATCGACTCTAACGTTGGTCGCGGCACATCACTAAAATCTCGAGTGGGGAGCAAGTGGGGAGTGTGGTTAGGTGCGGTGTGGAGGCGGGCTTGTGCGTACCCGCCTCTCGCGTCTCCTTCAACCCCGCGATTATTGAATTGTTTTTATAAAAATAAGTATGAAAATTGACTTACCGGTGAAATGTAACACTTGATTTCGATTTGGTGTGTTTTCTGTTATCATTTTTGCAACAATCAACTGCACATTTCACCATAGTGACGGCGAAATACGAACAAAATCTCTCCAGGACCGCACGGTACAAGCAATCATCACAGACTATAGACGCTCGCGGCGGGAACGCCTTTTTGTTCTCACCTGTGTCTACTGTTCCCACTTGGATGTACTCCCTCTATAGCTGTAATGTATACTCTAAGGTTGTATAGCTTTTAGGTTAAAGACCAAAGAAAGCTACAAAGTGTTGCTAAAAGTGGCCACTTTTTCTCTTTAACTCTTTTGAGTTAGGACTACTTTACTGTGCTCAAAAAATACTGAGCTTGATTATCTAGTGTCATACTGTGCCACATTTTTGATATTTGGCTTAGTTTAGAAGATATATTTTTATTTCGAGAATGGCGCTAGCATCGCGGTAAAGTAAATTGGCTCTTAATTCGCAACATTTATTATACAAGTATTTTATACATGGAATCAATTATTTAACATCATTGCTTGAAATTCAGAGGCCAACAGTTCAAATACATTTTAGGCCAACAGTTCAACCAACTTCGGAAAAAAAAGGAAGTTCATTCTCAATTCGGTGGTATTTTTTTACCTCAGAACTAATACATAAATACCATGTACTCTTAGCTTTATTTATTTTAATTTGCAAACTTAAAAATCAGTTTTCAAATTATTTATTGAACATGTGAAATAACAAATTTCCTCAATTTCTCAATAGGCAAAATACAAAACTCGAATTATTTACGTAATACATCACAAGTGGATAATCCGTTTCGAAATCGTATTGGCATAACAATATATTAAAACGTAGGTATATAAAATCTTCATTATTCGAAGATCTCTTGATATTGAACAAAAGATATTGGTAAATAAATTCGACAATACAAGGTCTCCTTCTGCGGGGAGTTATAATATGGGTTCTTAGCCGAGCTTGTTGTGTAAACGTGTAGTATTGTTGCTCAAAATATATTTAGTTGAACAAAATATATAGAAATGAATATAGTACATTCAAAATCTCAAGATTGATAGTGGCCACGAACAATACATTTTGCCAAAAGTGGGGTAAAAGTCCTCTCCTCGTTGTCCACAATAAAGGTGAACTACTCGAGGACAAAGTCAACAAGCATAAAAATCTATTTGCGGATAAGGTCGCATTCGCATGTACGTTTCCGGACGCGTTTCTGTATGAAACCGTTGCGCAGTAAAATAAAATAAAAGGTTACTTTTTAACCGACTTCAAACAAGGATGTTATCAGTTTGAGCTGTATGTATATTTTTCCGCGATTATCTCGAGTTTGGCTGAACCAATTTTGACGCAGTTTTCACATATGTATTTGTTACATTTAGGAGAAGGTTTAAGTAGGTACCTATTTTAACCGACTCAGCTACAATACTTTGAAAGAATTAAAAAAATAAAAACACAAAAATCATGTACACCATCTGTTCAATTATCTACAGCGGCTTGGCTAGCGCCAATCGAGGCAAGGTTGAACAAGGGGTTATCCGTTTAAATTAGTTCCAAAGAAATTAGTATTTGTCAGACAGATTAGAAAAACTATTTTTGTTTAAACTACAATAATTTATTCCATGTATAAATAATATCATGTAATGACTTAGTCCTAAAAATTTGCGAAAAAAAAAGTAAGTAAGCGTTTATTGTTAGATGCTGTAGCGGCATTTATTTAATGTGCAATAAATATTTGTGGCAAAATGTGTTTTTCACAAAGTTTATTTACTAAGATAAAATATAAGTTACAGAATGAAACGTGTTACAGTAAAACAAGAAACGGTAGATTGTGTATGATTACGCATACAAAACAAAAAATTAAAATATATTTTAAAATAATTTAAAACAATTGAAAATGAATGCAAAACAAAGAAGGATGCAATTAGGGTTTTTAAATTAAATAGAATTAAGGCCTTTAGTTTAAATTTACCAAAACAGCCAGTTCCATGTTATATAGCGTTCAACCAAAGAGGTCGGAAATAGAGTCCGGGCGAGCGGAAGTAGGCAGACGTCGGACGCGCCGTTCCAATAGCTTGCTGTAATCTACGCGGAACACGTCCTAACTTCGAAATTGTTGCAATAACTGTCCATTGCGACTGTATGTAAAAAAGCATTTATCGAAAAATAACTAATGTTCAAAATAAGTGAAGATAATGTGTAGCGAGCGTAGCGTAATATTATAGGTGAGTTAAGCTACGCCACTGCTACGAAAACGCGTAGCAATCTACGAAGCACTATTGCATCAATCAAACTTAAATTTACGAACTTCACGGCTCTGTATTAGAAACTTTAAAGCTGACACAGTCTAAAGACCATGAAATGATTCAAAGCACTCGTTAAAATGCACAGAATTTCGCCAGCTTTATCACCTGAACTCAGCCGGTTTATGGGCTGGGCTGAGACTGGGTATCGTAAACTTGTCTTCATAAATGCTCTTTTGCTGACGCAGCAAATGTACAGTTCTACGAGCTTTACAAGTACTCAGAATAAGGTTTTGTGTGATGCTGCAATAATTTACAAAAAAACACATTAAATCGGTGTCAAATGTATTTCTTGATATGCTAACGATAAAAAGTAAAGTTTATAACGTTCATAAGACTAACTAATAAATGAAATTGATCAATTATCTTTACCAGTTTGCTTCTTTTATTAAAGCAACAAAACCGATCAAAAGCGCGCTGTTAGTATTCTTATATCACTGGGAATAAGATTTATGTCCTAATTATTAAGCCTTGTTCCATAGTCGTATATCGGACTACTCAAATACTAGCTCGGTAGTGGAGCTGGCTGGCAGACTGACTTGCTTGCTGGCCTTGGTTGGCTGCCTGGCTTGGCTGGATTGCTTGGCTAGCAGGCTTTGCGGCAATGTGAAGAATTGGCATACGAGGTACTCAGTACTAGGTATGAACTATTTGGTATGTTTTATTCTGATGACTGTGTAAATAACGTATGAAGGAATGTAACATGCGTTTCTTTTTATGGTTTAAAATACTTTTCCCTGTCGTTTACGGAACCTCGCTCCTTTATGCCTACTTTAATAGCCTGATAGCGCGTCCATACTAATCTCTCAAATAAATCCTTTATACAACATTTTTAGGGACCGTTTTACGGCAATCACTTTGTAGAGCGAATTAGATGTTACATTTTTAATGAGTTGTTTGTGCGAGTCCCGATTAAAAGTTTTTAATTTGTTTTCGTCTCGCTTACTGCTCGATTAGGAGAAGTATCCGAAGTTTTTGATTCATTTGTGATGAAATATGAACTTTATTACCTACGTTATAAAATCGAGATCTTTGTATAGTAACCTATATATTTTATACCTATATTTCTTAACAAATATGTTTTTTGGTAAACTCTATTACTTAATATAAAAATTTAAACAATAAAAAGTTGTAGCAACAAGTTTGAGAAACTCACTGAAACTTAATAACCCAAGGCGCTACGGAATTGAACCAGTACTGAGGCTGAGGCGAGTACTGAACCAGTTAGTGAGAACGAAGATGATAACTCACATTTTTTTAAATTAAATTGACGGTGGTTAGACCTTTTAGCTCTGCTTTTTTTAGCTTTTAGACACTAATATAACCTTTTTTTCTATTATTCAAGCAACTAAGAACTTTACATTCCTTAAAAATGCCAGTAAGTTGGCTATATAGGTATTTAAATTCGATACACAGTCGATACGGCCAATATCAGCGGTATTCAAAGTTTACGGTCCCCTCCGCGCCCTGAACACAATAAAAATGTTACGACTAACTGTATTCAATGGGGCGAGACGGTTATTGAAATCGCTTCGGTGAAAGTAGCATTTCTTATAAACGGTGCATAATAAAAGGGGTTTTGTCTGTTGCCCCGTGATTGAATATATTAGGTACTATATTTTTATTTTATTTTTATACAGACAATCTTATAAAAGTCTAGTTTAGAGTTTAATTATTTTGGTTAAAATCATTGTGTGTCGCGTTAAAATAGTATAATTTTTAAATTAAAAACCATTGACTTAAAATAAAAAGAAAACTTCTGTTTAAAGTGACTCATAACTCAGATATTATTACAGAACCATCATAATTATTAGAAAAAAAACTTAATAATATTTATTATTACGACGTCATGTAATATTATAAGGAAGTAGAAAATTATAACCTAATAATAATAACAGTTGCTTAGAAGAAGACAAAAAAAATAAGCCATACAAAGTAACACACGTATTTGCAATGCAAGTCAGTAGGTACTCTTAAATTCTGAAAGAATTCGCTTATATTTCCGCGAAGTCAATATTTCTTCTCAGATGACGTGCTCGCTTTTTCATAATTCTGTACGAAGACGAGCTGTCTCACAACCCATCTCAAATGAATATTTTAACCTACCGACATAAAAAATAATGTTTTATTTTGTCGACGCACTATCTAATACTAAATTCCAACCTGGCCGTAGGTAATTAATAAAACCGTTTTTTGTTTTTATAACTTCTCGAAAATTATTCGTGAAAAACTTATTCAAAGTAATTTACATTTTTAATTTACAAATTAACTTCGGTATATAATTTATAAGAACATCGCGGTTCTTTTGGTGATTTTTGGGCTAGACTTCCCAGATGTTACTTCTGTAATTCAGTATGTTATAATTACTGTTGATAATGAACTTTACTTCTTTATGATAGAGCCTAAATCAATTTATTTAAAAGCATAGTTTCAGTTACATCTGGGTGTAAAAGTATATTCTGTGCTCAAAACTTTTTCGTTGTAATTATGATTTGATAAAAAACATTTTCAACTCATAGAAAATGCCTGAAATGAATAGCGCGATATCGACCGACTGTGTATTGGATATACTTCCTGTACCTATGTGAGTATGTACCTAATACATTTTGTAGGAACATGAGGGGTGACAGTATTTTTTTATGGCCGTGATGTTTTATGCTCTTTTCAGTGCCGATAATAACAGGATTTCCATTGGCAAGGCCGAGTATGCGCGGTGTTTGTACCTGGTGCGGGAAATAGGTAAAATCTGATAAAATGCTGCATAAATGTAAATATATATATTTTAGTCTGCACAAAACCACGTTTTAGTTCAAAGTAAAAATAACTACCTATTGATTATCAATAATAGATAATAGTAATACGTACATAAAGGGAGGATATACAATTCATATTATATCTGAAACAAATTCACTAAAATATTTTTTAGATATGTTTATTACATCGTCTATTGTTCTGTTAACAGTATGATCTACGCTCGTTTCGTGCTCGATATGTGCTCCGCAGTCCTCCAGAGACCAAACCTCAAAATAAATATCCAAGGTAGGAAGTTTTTCACGATATCGACATCAAAGTATTAGGGGTGCTACAACTAAAGTCCTAAACAATTGACCGTTGTCAAGATAAAACCTACTTTATGAGTTCGAAGATAAAGTTTAGTGTCACGAAAAGTGAAGGGTCAAGTTTGACGGTCATAACTCTAGAGGTGTACCCACAGGGGGCGCGACAGTCCGTAAAGTTTCACATTTTAAGACTTTACTTAGTTTTGCACTCAACTCTTAGGGGATATTGTTTTGAAATAGTTTATTTTGGATGACCCTTCTAAACTTTGTAAGACCTATTGAATTGAAAATAATAAATTTTTTATTATGTCCATTTAGATACTACCATTTTTCTACCTAATTTCCCGAAAAATATTTTTAAACAATTTTCATTTCAATAGGAAAATCCACATGAAAAGCCCACAATTCTTGTGTTCGGGTCAGCCGCGTCCGGTCTCGGGCCAGCGTGCATTAGGGTACTCATTGAAACAGGTTCTAACTAAGCCCCTACACAGACGGGGCTAATAGCCATTGTGCACGGTGGACGGCCGGCCTATTGTCCAGTTGGAATAGAGGCTCGGGACAGGCATTGCGTGGATGTGTCCAAATGAAATGTTCCCGGAAGACTATCCAAATGTGGCTTGTTAGGAAACGCGAATTATAATATAAAAAAAAATGTCAAGTGAACTTGAAGAAAAATTCTCACTAGTAAACGTTCTTATTCTCTACTGAGATAGGGCTCTTTTCCTTTATTTTAATTTAGACTGCGTCGCATCTATTTGCTTTTTGTTTCAAAGTGCCACAATAATAGAACAGGATTCCATAGGATATTCAGTGCCCATTGCTTTCAATGTTCGAATTCGTGAAATTTCAATTTACTTTAACAACACCGAGCGTGCTCGTCCATTTCTTTATTTCAATTTGTGGAAAAAATGCACTTAATTAATATGTTGTTTAGTTTCCTTTTCAGTCATTAACATTATTACTTTGAAAATTCAAATTAAAAAATCGAGTACCTAAGTAGTTTATTAATTGTCATATTTAGCTTTTAACATAACATAACATAATCTCACACCTTTGTTACCAGAAGGTTAGGCAGAAACACCAGCTTATCAGAGCCGAAACGACGTTTAGCCGAGTTTAATGATAACAGTATCATCGTTAATCAATATATATAAAACTCTTCCGTTACTGACTGACTCACTGACTGACTGACAGACAACGCAGAGCCGAAACTACTGGGCGTAGAAAGCTGAAAATTGGCATGTGGGTGCCTTGGGGAGTGTAGGTGAGCACTAAGAAGGGATTTCCCGAAATTCCCACGGGAACGGGAAAAACGGGAATTTTGTGTTTATAAGAAATCTGCGCGGGAAAAACCGCGGGGCAGCCTCTAGTCGTTTATATAGTTTATCATAAGTGATACTTTGTATCCTATATTGCATCATTTTGAAATAAATTATTTAGGAATATGTAAGTACCAACAAAACTCACGACCAGTGACGTCACAATCAGACTGGATCAGTCTAAATGAGCCCCAATACAATCCCTTACGCTTACGAGCACTAGTCACGTTCGCACGTGCACTTTATGTGAACGCTGCGTTTTATACCGCGATAACCCTGTTATTATCCCGTTGACGTTTAAACAGACTATTTGGGATCTCCCGGCCGTTGGCCGGACGGCCGGACTGTTCTGTTGGATATTTACGGAACAACTTGCAGATTAACATAGGGTTATCGGATACTGTTCAGGATTATTAGGCTCTTTAAACAGACTAATTATTAATATATTTTATAAAATAACATATACCTACATACTGTATTGGTTTTTCTTGCAATTAAATTCCGTATCATTGAAAACGATATAGATGAAGGTACAGATGTTTGTTAGCCTATATAGTCATCCACATTGAGCCTGCTGGATGGAATAAGGCTACTTCTCAAAATATGAAAAAGTTCCCTGTAGTGGAAATTATAAGGGTTGATACTTGTTAACACTATAAGAAAATTGAACGAAACATAAACTCAAAATAAACCAAAAATATCCGGATAAGAATACTTTAGTTACCAAATGATTAGCTGCGAAGGACCAACCTGCCCCACTCCCCCGAGCGGATCCAAGAAGTTTTTTCATAATCGGACCAAAAAAGAGGGAAGATCCAATTTTTATGAAGAGACAGACGTTATCCGGCAAAGAGGGTGAATTAAAGATTGTCAACAACTTTATTATCCGGTCCGATGGGTCCGGAGCTCAGGTACCTGCCTCCCAAAGCGAATATTTATTCAAGACAAAACGATACGGTGTGAAAATTACGATTTGCTGAGAGGTTTCCTGAAGGGTTGTTGCATCCTCACCGCTTCAAGTGGAACGATTTTTATTTTCGGGCAGCAATGTGGGTCGACAATTTTGAGCCGAGATATTCCGTACTTAATATTAAACATTGGTAATTTTCAACATTATATCGGTTACCTGTTGACATGAAGTGTCTTAGTCGCTTTCATAGAAAGGAATAGTGACACGACCCCAACGACGAACGACGATTTTTACAGTTAAATCCGACATTGAATATTTTAAAGTTACGTTGCCTACCAAAATCACAAGAAATCAACTAAAGAAAACACGTGGCGACTTAAGTACGCTCGCGATGCAATATAATGATACAAGAAACTACACAAATCAACATGTGTCGTGGTTTCCTGCCCCACTAATAGGGTATTATGAAGTTCGAGCAACAACTGTAAGGCCGAGGGTTCTTAATGGCGAACTGAAACTAGGGCGTGGAAAATCGGTGGATTTTTTTTAAGAACAATATAGATAGTACGTTATAATATTATTTGCTTCAAACCTATTGAATTGCAAAATAATATCCCAATGTCCTCTTAATAATGATAAAAAAATAATGTTGCTTTTTTTACTTGACTACGGCTAGGCCCTAAGGAATGTTAATTTTTAAAAGTAGTCAAGTTTTATATGTCGCTTGTATCTTTCATATTGTAAATTTTAAGGTCAGTATTATTATAGGTATATAGCGTTTTTTTAACATTTCGAAACAAAATTATTGTGTACACCGATAGCAAGCTCTACTTCTTAGAGGAGATACAAAAGAGGGGACATGAAACAGCGATACAGGCTTTCAAGGTGTCTTGACAAAGTTGAAACCAATAAATTACTTTATACATAATACTGTAAGGTTGATTTTATATTGTGTTAAGTTTCAGTACGAGAAAGCTTAGATACGGATGACGGGATAAGCCAAAGAATTAGCTGAAACGAGTTTTAGAAGCTGCAAAGCTATACTGAAATGTACACAGGTATAAAATATTTAGATTTGCTATAATACTTACATTAATAGTAATACATTACGTTTAAGCCACGTTAATACTTAATATTATGTTACTACTTTTGTATAGCTCGAGTAAATTAATATGCAAATGGTCTCATCATGTCCCGCTCAAATACAAAAATCATACTATGGCTTATCTAGACCATGGTTAAAACCGAAGACTACGCGCCGGTCGCCTGAAAACCTTCAGCAGTCATCTCCTATTACGAGCAGCTTGAAGCGTTTCGTTTATTTCCTTTATCTCTTATTCTAGTATTTCCTTCGTCTCAGGAAAGTTGCACCCGCAGGCGTGCCCCAGGTAGAAAAACATCGCCCCGGCTCGACCTTAAATCTCAATTAAGGATAAAACCTTGTCTCGTGCCGCGCAGCGCCGCCGCCTCCGCCGCTTCCGCCGCCCCCGCCGCCGCCGCCCCCGCCCCCGCCGCCGCCGGCGCACGTACCATGAATTAAATTAATGGTTACACATATTGCAACTGCTGTGGTTCGTCTTGAATTAATTGCGGCTTTTTGTAGGGTTCCTTGGCGCCGTGATTTTAACTGTCTGAAGAAAGTGGAAATTTATTCTCTTTTCTCTTCATTGAAGTGAAAATAATGATTTTCAGGCTCTTTTCTTTAAGTACTGTTAGCCATTGCGTAATAATTATTACGTTGTTTTAGATAACATTTAAGATAGTCACTCATTGAAAAATTTGATATTGATTGACATCCTATTTATCAATGAAGAAACAAAAGAAAAACACATTTTTTTACACGTAAAGCACACATTTTTCTACTGAACCCAGTAACTATCTTTATTTAAACTTTCTCTATTTGTGTCTCTTTTTTCTCGGCAGAGGTTAAATGTTTTAGTAGGTAATGTTTCTTAATTTAGCGGAAAGGAATTGAAAGTGGGTTTAATTATTGATCATTAGGGATTTAATGGACGATTCGCATGTCTACTGCTGGCTTTGATTTGTTCAGAGGGTTGCTTAATTTCGTATTGTCAAAGGTATTTTTAGAATGTTTAATTTATTTCTACAAACATGCCGTTTGTAAATAGTTTATTAGGCTTTTTTTTTTCCTTGGGCCTTGAATAAAAATTATTTTAAAACAATCTCAACACGACTATCAAAATACAAAAGGTAAGGTTTTGAACCGTACAAAATATTTTACACCACTCTCAGATCAAAAATTCAAAATCCCCCAGCCCGAGCTCACTAGCTCACGCGATATTAATTGAAATGCGTTTGTGGAGCTAACTGAACACGGGCTGTAAAGTGAACTCTGAAATGATGACGTCATAAACTACAATATGTAGATCCAGATTTCCTGATCCTGTGTGAATAAACTAAGCCGAAGCGTGGAGCGTAGACTAAAATTAACGCTGTGGTCTTTGGTGGGTATATTTAAAGATCGTCTTTTGATGTTTGTTTTTACAAATTTATGTTAACTTAAAATGTAATAAAAGTTTGGTAAAGTCTCCAATTCATTTTCTTGTTTCAATAACTGACTCCCATGACAAAATTATTCTCTATGTTATTACCTATATTGTGCTTTATAATTTAAGTTTTGGATATGAAATTGCATTAACAATCAAAACAGCTGACAGATAAACATCTTTACTGAGGTTAAACGTCGCTCAATAGCCGACAGACGCGAGACGAGTCAAAGGTTTACTCTAATTCTATAAGCCTTTTGAGAGAGTTTGAAGATCTGACGAGATAAGCTCCGAATATTCTTACCATGCTTGAAGTCCCTTACAACGAATATTATCGAATCAAAGAGTACTTTAGAACGCCGAGATAAGGTTTATTTTTGAATTTTTGAAGAGTTACAGCTCATGGTGCGAAGTATTGCTTTCATAGGGATCCATGCCAGTATTGTCATGACAACACAACCCTCTGCTACTGCTACAGAATTATGAATCAAAGCATACGTCAGAGTAATCGAGCAATGTTGCAGGTTTTAACTTTTCAACTAGCGCGTCACTCGCGTCAGAGCAAGATAGTCTAATTAGTTGTCACTTTGTATGTGTTTTCAACTTGATCGTAGTTAGCCTGTATAATGCTGATATTGCAAGTATCCTACTACAATATATACAAAATCTAAGTATAATACCATTTTTTTAAATACTTGAAACTTTAGAACGCATAGAGCAAGTTATAGAGCATTATCTATACCTATCTATATACGTCATAGTAAAGTCAAAGTCACATAGTAGATCGCTACGCTCAAGATATAGGCACGCACAGAACTGCACATAATTTGGGCGCGCGAGGGCTTGCATAGCTATGTGTCGCACATTCCGGCAATATATGACGGAAATTAAGCGCTTCATTAGGGCCGGCCGGCAGATATGTTTGTTGCTGGTGAATATATATCTGGATATATTTACAAAATAAACCGATTGACTGGAAAATTGGAAATACATCATGCCGGTGATGATTGAGTCGCAGGAGGAATTCTGATTAAATGAAAATCGGCGATAATAGTCTATTACTTACTTATCTATTTAATTTTCTTTCAAGAAAACATTAACATGAACCAAAGATTGGATGTTACAGTTATCCAGATGTAGCAGATCCCACTAGCAGTGATTGATTGTTACGCTGAAAATTAACATTGGAAGCGGTTTAACATTAAATACACTGTAACTAGTGTAACAGTAAAGTAGTTAAATCATTGGTTAAACTTGGCTAGTATATGAGGTCACTGTAAAATAATAAACGAGATAAATTAATAAATCAGGAAAGTTTGCCTTAGATCATCAATTATCACTTGAACAAGTGTCATGCAATGTATAAAGATTATCAAGTTTTGTAACGTTTCATGTTTCATGTAAAAAATTAGCTGAATAAATTACAGAAACAAAAATAGGTACTCAAGTTTATGAAATGCCTTGCTGACTGCTTCGGCGTAATGAGGTTGGTGGGGGTTCGTGTTGCACTCCAATATACAGATTGGTACAAATTAATTAACTCAACACAAAGGTACGCTGCAAACCCCACGTTTTGTGTTTTATTAGAACTATAAAAATGTACCCTTTTATAGTAACCAAGTATTGGCCTTTTTATTTGTTTGCGGGTAAAATAAATATTTCAAAAACATTCAATAAAAGCATAATAGTTGGTGGAACTGCACCACAAAAAACCCTTTTTTGGAAAAACACTTTTTTGTACCTATAGAATATAAATTGAACTAAAAAAAAAAAGAAGAAAGAATATACATTTATTTCAATGGCACGATAAATAACTACAACAACTCAAGTGTTTAGTACAAATATTTTTCAGAGGGTTTTCAACAAAAAGAGTATTAAGGCTTGCTGCTTCAAAAATTTGTATTTTTGAGATTTTTTTAAACAATCTGAGACATACAAAATTGATGTCTTCATTCTGAAAAAAATATATGTGTTAGTTAAGGATCTAATCTAGTCATCATACTAAAGGGAAACAGGATCACATTAATTTTAGTTGATAGAAAAAAATCTCAAAGTTACCCCTTTTTGTTCCGTTTTTTCCATTTTATTTTTAAACCGCTGATTGTGTTTATTTGATTTTTGGAATGAAAATTGCTGACCTTAAATTTTAGACATACTACTATAGTAAGAATTTTTAAGTTTAAGGACCTGTAGTTTGAAGCTTCTTACCTAATTAGGTATGAGGGTCCCCCACCCTCGCAGCTGTGACATGCGCGCGTCGAAATGCGAAATGTCGCGGCAGTTTTAAATTTTATTACTTTTCATACAAGCCGAAGTTAAATCGAGATGTTTATACCTACCGCACAATTTTTCTTTCCGATTTTCGTTTCAGCTAACAAGAATTTGCGTTTAGGTAAGGTATTTGTAATAACGAGTTTTTTTTTAAACCATCTGAGAAATATAAAACAGATTTCTTAATTCTGAAAAATATAGATGTAGGATTTAGTTTAGACAAGTTATTAAAAAGTAACAAGATCTAATGAATTTCACTCTGTAGAAATAAAACAAAGTAAACCCTTTTTGTAGTGTTTTTTTCCATTAGAAATACACTACTGATTGTTTTAATTTGATTTTGTGACTCAAAAAACATTACATACAAATTACTATATAGTTTGAGTTGATAACTTTTTGCTCAATTTACTATGTTTACATACCTATAAATGCGGGAAATAGATACATCTCTTAAACCACTTTCCCTATCGTCCGTAATTTATTTCTCTAAGAGTAGTCGTCATTCCCTGGCCACCACCAGATCTGACTTCAAAGGACTTTTTCTTAAAGGGTTTTCTTAGAGGGTCTTTAGACTAAAGTCTAATAAAATAAAAACTAATCCGAAGACAATTATTGATCAAAAAGAAAATATCCGAATCGGATATCCGACTTAAAATTACTTGGTATACCCTACATAACTTTAAGAACTTAGTAATTATATTATTATTTTATGCTTTTCGGTTTTTTTTTCGGCGGTTTAATTTTTTGATAAAAAAGTTTTTAGACGTTCGTTTGCATGAGTGCCGCAATTGTACCTCTAATAATTACAATTATTGTAACGGATCACATTAAGATGGTGTTATTTTCAAAAAATTAATTAATATTGTAAGAAGTACACAATTTAATTATTTCTGAAAATGTACTAAATATATTTTTTTAAATATTTTTTTAATTTTAAGAAACTTGGGTTTCTTCTGATTTGACATTCTGTATTTAGGCATAGACAAAGTAGAACGCTGCGCTTCCGTATTTAGGTACTAAGTCACGCACACTGGATGCGGTAGCGCGTATATTGCATTGTAAGTATATAGGTTTTTTATCCTAACTAACGAGAAAAATTATTTAATAAGTAGATTTCCGGGTTCGCTGATAACGAAAATGACATACCTACCAACATTTTGAAACCAAGATGGCAGAAATTCGAGCTATTAAACTTTCCAAAGGCAAGTCTGAGCTATCAAGCACTATACGCAAAATAACTTGTGTAAAATATTTAGGTCTATGTATGTTTATATAATATTATAATATCACTGTCTGATCTGAGACCGCTCGCTGCTGCAGTTAAACAACCAAGTTTTCGTCAGCAGCTATTGTTCTATCATCCCTACGATTTAAGTTTTGTCTGTGAAAATAAAAAAGGTAAGTTTGTAATGCGACGGTTTTATAAATGTAATATCGGTATCAAAATTGTTTTTTTTCAGCTTCATATAGATCCTAATCAGATGTTATGGTTCATTGTTTTGACATCTGTTGTCAAAACTTGTTTACATTTGAATAAAAATAAAACGAAATACGAGAGCGCGAAAACAAAAATTTGACACAGAACCGGCCTCAGCCGTGGCCACAAGGGTACTGACGGGGTAGGGAGCGGCGCGGCATGGCATCGGACCGCGCGAAAACGATGTTTTTTTTTAGTTTTTGCTGGTTTTTTGTCTTTTCGTTAAACTTAAAAATTCTTACTATAGTAGTATGTCTAAAATTTAAGGTCAGCAATTTTCATTCCAAAAATCAAATAAAAACAATCAGCGGTTTAAAAATAAAATGGAAAAAACGGAACAAAAAGGGGTAACTTTGAGATTTTTTTCTATCAACTAAAATTAATTAGATCCTGTTTCCCTTTAGTATGATGACTAGATTAGATCCTTAACTAACACATATATTTTTTTCAGAATGAAGACATCAATTTTGTATGTCTCAGATTGTTTAAAAAAATCTCAAAAACACAAATTTTTGAACCACCAAGCCTTAACGAAAAGACAAAAAACCAGCAAAAACTAAAAAAAAACATCGTTTTCGCGCGGTCCGATGCCATGCCGCGCCGCTCCCTACCCCGTCAGTACCCTTGTGGCCACGGCCGAGGCCGGTTCTGTGTCAAATTTTTGTTTTCGCGCTCTCGTATTTCGTTTTATTTTTATTCAAATGTAAACAAATTTTGACAACAGATGTCAAAACAATGAACCATAACATCTGATTAGGATCTGTATGGAGCTGAAGAAACCAATTTTGATACCGATATTACATTTATAAAACCGTCGCATTACAAACTTACCTTTTTTATTCCCACAAATAAAGCTTAAATCATAGGGTACTTATATAGTTATATCATATCTTTGTTAGTTCTGTGGCGCCGATAACACAATATTAATATTACATTAGCACAATATTACGTGGTATACTTACTCAAATTACTTTAAAAAGGCAGTAATTTATGTCTTAATAGAAAATGTTTCCTTTTTATTTAACGCTTTTCGGTTTTTTCGGCTGTTTAATTTTTTGATGAAAAGATTTTATTTTTTGCTTTTCAGTTTAATTTTAAGGAATTACCCCCCCCCCTCACTTCAAGGTTCACCTTCACCTCAAATCACTCTCCAAACGCTGGTCTCACACCCCTGAAGGTGGTCAGACGACCTGGTAAAGGTTGCGGCCTATGTCCAGCAGTGGACGCTATCGTGTGAGATCGGCTGCTTAAAATCAAAACCTAGTAACTCGTTTTAACAAAAATGTTCAGGAGAGCCAAAAAACGGGTCGACTACTTTAATTCGTTGCCCCGAAGAAACCAGACGCAATAGCAATTTCGGTGTTTGACCAAAAGTTTGACTATATTGTTGACTATAGTCACACTTAAATCGATCCAACTATTTTTTTTTTAATTTACCCAAATATGACAATGAAAACAATTTCAAAACATAGTATTTCACACTTAGTTAATTAACTAAGTGTGAAATACTATGTTTTGAAATACAATCTCTGAGTTAATTCTCTACTTTTTAAAGCATTTTATATTTTTAGTTGTACGTTTCGAATGAAAAATGTTATTTTTTGAAGTGCATTCATTTAAAAGTTATAAAAGTGATTTATTTGTGGCAGAATTAAGTTTTGTTTACGATTTGGTTACGACTCGTGGTTAATTCAGCCAAAGGACCATGCAAAAAAATGTATGGGCAGTGTCCCATCCCATCAACAGACATGGGACAAGTTTCAATATCATTATTACGTCCCATGAAAAGTCAGTACCAATTTTTAGTTCGGAATTCGACGGGGTTTTTTTTTTTAAAAAGACTTTTGACAAAAATAAAGTATTTTTATTTTAAAATAAAAAATTACATTTTAGACAATAATTACAAAAAGCAATTGTTCAACTAGACATTTTAAGTATTAATAACACAAAAACAATTGTGCAAGTAGACACTTAATAACAACAGAACTACTATCCAGACAAAAATAACGTTATATATTTTTGTAATAAGCAGAAGTATTTTTTCTGTGTTATATTGATTATATCGGTGTTATATGTGTGCTTGTCAGTTGTCTAGAACTCGGAACACAATCTACACTCACTTTTGGACTAGACTATAAAAATATTAAGGTGAGATTAAATAATTATGCAGGTAAAAATATCTCATTCCTCATAGGAATTATGGCCGGACGATTTAGTCGTTCCTAACGTAAGCTATACTTTAAGTGCTATATTTCTATTCAAGCAATTCTAAAATGTATCATATAGTATCGTAGCAATGTTCTATCTGCTTATATATTCTAACTACATGACACTTATTCTTATTCATTATACGTATTCTACATAATATCTAAAAGTTATCGATATATGTATAATAAATCAGTAAATAAATACAATGACTGTGACTTACTTGTGTCAATCCATTTTGCAAAATGTAGGCCGCTAACTCAGGACTACTATGAAGCAATGTTTCTTGTAATATATGTCGTCTCTGTCTTAAAACAGATCTAGGACACATTACACATTGGCGTCCAGTCTCCATATTTATAAATCACAGTCCATTAAACGTGCCGGGGTCATCGAGTAGCAATCAAAAGGTCCAATAAACAAGCAGAGGTTAGTAATAGTCGCAAACAAGCCGATAACGCACAAATAAACAACGCGAACACAGCAGAACGTACTAGCCACGACTGAGGGAGGTGCGCGGGCGCAGGCGTCGAAAGGGTGCGGTCGGGGTAACGGAGCAAGGAGGGAGGGTAAAGTACGTCTTACGGCTGTTCTCTCTCGAGTTTTTTTTAGTTAAATAGTACATTTTTAATTCGATTCTTAATACTTAATAAAACTGTATAAGTATAACATATTTTTTTTTATTGCACGATAACCCCATATCCTACAGTGATGTCGCCATAGTAAAAAATAATCATAATGTCGAGATGTATTTAATGAGATATGTTTGGCATCTGTTGATGATATGGGACGATTTTTTGCATAGTCCTTTGTATACTGTTTTTGTAACTTACTAAATTCCATCAAAATTTGATTGATTTTATAATCGGCGCCAAATTCAAAACATAGTAAGTCAGCTTTCAAATTCATAACCTAGTAAGTCGTTGAGTTGCTAGGTTTTTTTATTTGTAATCCGACATGCGCTATGTTAAGAATATGTACTTCATGGAAATTTCAATAACTTTTCCAAATTGGGTAGACTTGCTAAATTTTATTTTTTAAATTACGTAAGAAACTGGGTGTTTTAAGGTTCATATCAAATCTATACCGCCTAGTAAGTCGAAAAATGACAAAAACGGTTTTTTTGCAAAAACACCAGTTACTAGGTTTTGAATTTGGGCAGCCGAGATGATGATGATGATGATTATTATTATATTAGTCGGCGAGGCGCTTCTCCAGAAGTCCCCCAGAGTCCTCCAGAAGAAGGCAGGTAGTCGCCACTTACAATGGAACTGGTGGGGCGAGTGTTGAAAATTTTGCGGTTTTTGTAATCCAATCGTCGTAGGTCGCCAATTTAGAGAACTCCTATGTCCGCCCGCCTGCAGTAGAAATAACTCCAGAGGTTGAAGAAGGGATGATATATTTACACATGGTTAGGTACACTATTTACAAGAAAATGAATGCATGTTAATGTGTACAGCGGCTGAGATGTACTGCCTAGTTAACAAAAGTCTTTTTGAAAGGTAACAATGTCGATTTTAAAATCTTCTTTTATAAATTAAAAAGTAACAGTATCAAAAATTTGTTTGGTTACAAAAAGGTTGGAGGAAAGGCACAATTTACTTTTATATAAAAAATATATATACTTATGCGAGCAGTTCTCATGTAAATTACAATATGGCAACACAATCTGTGAGTGAATAAAAAAGGCATCCATATTTTATCCACCCTTAGGCCGCATTTGCAGGCCGCACGCAGGGCGTTGCGCGAGGCGTCGTGCGGGGCGTGCTGCGCCCAAATCAAATGTATAGCAATAGTATGAGACCGTTTAAAGAGACGCGCATAGGCCTATGTTCGATATCGTATAAGGAAACGCGTCGGCTCCCGCGGCGGCGCCCGTGGTGGGGCGCCCGCGTCGGAGCCCACACGACATCCCGCACAACACGCCGCGTCTTCGTAAAGCCTCCTTTACTTTCCCTTAGGGTGTGATTTTAGTTCCAAATAAAAAAAGTTATCAACTCAAACTATATCGTTATTTGTTTAAAATTAAAACAACCAGTGGTGTTTTATTTATATTGAGAAAACACTACAAAAAGGGTTTACTTTGATATTTATTTCTACAGAGTGAAATTCATTACATCTTGTTACTTTTTAATAACTTGTCTAAACTAAATCCTACATCTATATTTTTCAGAATTAAGAAATCTGTTTTATATTTCTCAGATGGTTTAAAAAAAACTCGTTATTACAAATACCTTACCTAAACGCAAATTCTTGTTAGCTGAAACGAAAATCGGAAAGAAAAATTGTGCGGTAGGTATAAACATCTCGATTTAACTTCGGCTTGTATGAAAAGTAATAAAATTTAAAACTGCCGCGACATTTCGCATTTCGACGCGCGCATGACACAGCTGCGAGGGTGGGGGACCCTCATACCTAATTAGGTAAGAAGCTTCAAAGTACAGGGTCTTAAAGAGCAATAGTTAATAAGTCATATTTTTTTATTAAATATCTACTGTTTTTATCAATACAACATTGTAAATTGTATTGTATACTAATAAAATAAAGACCCTCCTTGTTCGTGGGGTACTCCGAACACCTTGCACAACAAGTAAACTAAAGCTCAAAACAAAATTAAATATCAGCGAACCGAAAGGCTCCGAGTATTGTTGTTCTAAACAATAAATAAAGAGTAAAAATTTTATTTTTACAACAACAAAACGAAAGAAGCCAGCGAAATTACATTCAATTAAGGTTCCCCACCCACCGCATACCGGCGGAGCAATAAACCGCCGAGGAAACGTTCGTGGCGTAAATTTTTTGGACGTAAAACTGTGTAAAAGTGAACTTAGTGAGATGTAGAACGACAATAAACGTTTATTGGGGTGCGACACAGGCGAGCGGGGGCCGGCGGGCGGCGGCGGCGGCCGCGCACATTGTACGAACAGTTTTAACAGCGCTTTATGGGACTGTCCTCTTAGACACTTATGCTGTAAGACTGGAGGCTGCCAGAAAGCTTCGTCTGCCATCACTTATTGCCAACCTATTAATATACCGTATTGTAAGTATGACGTTAACTAAAGTATAATTTCCAATTTTAATTAAATCTTAAACTTTCATAAACCACTCAGCTTCGAAAAGATGTATATTTCCAAGCAAAATACAACAAGATTTTCTGTATAAAATATTAACACCATCTTGAAACACTCACATATAATACACGATTTTTAAATTAATGTTAAAAGAGAAATTGCTAAACCACATGAATATGAAAAAAATATCACACTATTCTTCTCAAATTAAAATTCTATTTTATCCTTGCGCAAATTTTATTCGCTACTCTATAATATCAATAAATAATTCATTATAACTTGTGAAAAATGTTAAATATATCTGTATGCAAAACCATGCAAGTAACTAGAACCTTGCCCGGCGGTCCCTCGCTTCAAACTCTAGAGAAAATTAACTGAACAAAATAAGGTTTCAGCAAATTGGGTCAGGGCTGAGGGCGGGGGCGACCGCTGACTTTTGCATCTTTTTATGAACGACGATAATAGGTAAATTATGAAATCTTTCTAATTTCCATATTTTGGATTAAATCCAAGTAGATTTATGAAATATACCCTTAACATTCACAAATCACAATCTCCTACAAATCTGTATGGTTCAATAACTGTACTGAAATAACATTAATTTTGAATTCTAATAAGATCATCTGATATGATAAATTACATTTCCACCGTCAAACAGCCTCCAGTAACGCAACCAATTTTCTTACCTTTGACAAAATCACATCGCCTCCTACTGATTATGTAACATTACCCAAAGGACAAACGTGGCCCGAATACATCGTCTTTCCAGCGGACAGTACAATGCACTTTGAATCCTTCTTATAAGTAATAAGGTACAGTTTGAGATGTATCACCCAAAGTAGGAGGAATGGCCACAGAAGGGAAGGTAAACGTATGTCTAACGAATATGTGGGAAGATTGAAAAAGAACTCTGAATGCAGGGTGCTAGAACGGGCTTCCCTAGAGAGGGCTTGCAAGGCGCTTCGTGGCATACGCTGCCTCGCAATGGAGTTTGAGACGCGAGCAAATTAGAAAATCTTTTAGAGAATAATTTAAGAAGTAAGCCTCCCGCGGTTTCTGAGTTAACTTCGTTTCCGGCGTCTATAGGGCGATCAAAGCTACTAAACGCTCATTTCGTGTTTGTAATTTGAGAGTGCAGCGGTGTCGCAAATGAGATGGGATCGGAGCCGCGAAGCGAAAGAGTTAACGTTCCGAAGTTTGCCAATTTCCACAGAGCCAAGTATATAGGTATTGCTTTAGGAAGAGTAGGTACGAGTAACTCTAGATTGTGTAAATATATCTATATCCTCAAAACACTGAATCATGGGATTAAAAGCCGAAAAATTTAATAGAATCTGTACACTTTATGTGTACCAATCATATGTGGTAGGTATGCAAATATTTATATCTGTAAAACACGTAACTTCTGATTAAAACGGAAATTCTAACTTTGAATCATCCCGTACAGTGCACAGCAGAAGGGCGGCGGCGGCGGCGCACAGCGCCTCGGGCTGAGTAGGCTCGGTGGGTTTTACCCAATTTCTTTGTCTTCAAAACACCCTGTAACATATTTAATTAACCCGGGTAATGCGGACTTAAATGCGATTTTATGTTTTTGAATCTGCACGATGTTCGTACACATAGGTATGTTGAATTTCAGTAGCACCTTCGTGCAGACTGTCACTTAACTGACGTACCAAAATCAATTCAGTTGTTGCAATAGTGGAATCAGTGGAATATTCAAAAACGATTGAGCTTCTCAATAAAAAGGTACTTGTTCGTATATACGTATCACAAAGCTACGAAAACATAACCAACACAAATAAAAGTTCCAACTTTCCCTCTCGCTTCAGTATTCGCAGATTTTAGTATTTTTGTTAAGGGGAAACTCAAAATGTATTCCATAAATCTTGATACACTTACGAAATGTTCACGTTACAAAAATACTTACTTTAAATTTGCTGAGTTCGCTGTTGAAATGAGTCAATACTTTGAATCAAAATTTATAAATTCGTACACTTTGTACCCTGCTGGTGCGGTGGCGAAAGTGGCCGGGCTACATTACAGAGTGTAGCTACTTGACATGACACAGCTCCTCACAGGGAACTCAGAAGGTGCCACGTAATGCTTTCTTAGTTTTTATATGCCATTCAAAGTTAACTCAAATATTTATTTTTAAAAATCCAAGATTATTCTCCAGTTTTATTGATGTCTTGATTAGCCAAAGCCATGTTTTGATAAAAATTCAGACTGAATATACTTAACTTTCTTTTTTATACAAGAAACTGAAGATTAGTTACGTCGTATTACACAGTATAAAAACTGTTAATTTACGTAATCAGTAAATTTATTTTATTTTGACTTCTACGAATGAACAGTGGCGGTCTAGGACGGCGTAATAGATTTTCTTAGGACTCGTGCGCTCTAGACTGTATTACCAAAGAACAAGAGCTATTTTGCAATACAGTAAAACCGAAAGTGTTACACCGTCCGCCACTGTACATAATGTTATGAAGCAGTAATTCTTGCTTGCCGCCCGCTCGCGCTGTTCGCGTCCGTAGCCGGCGCTCCGGGGTCCATTCGCCGTCCTAGTAAAATATTGACATAAATCCCTAAACTTATAAAATTGTGCTTCCGTCCCCAATGTAGGCAATATGGGATTTCCGTCATTTTGTTGCGAGGCCCCGCGGCGGGGGAGGGGAATATTTGCGGAGGGGACACCTGGCCACTTCTTATAGGATAGTTCTGTTTACTCTGCTGATCGATATTTTGATTGACGAAATAGAGATTTTACTAAAACATAACCACCCCATCCACCAATACAAGCGACACAGCTTTCTTGTTGTTGCTTGAAAATTAAAAAAGGTGGCCTATTTTAGTAGTGGCCATTCTTGTTAAGAATCACATGAAAATAAATAGTTCGCTATCTGAAGCAAGACTAGACCAATTAGTTCTTCCACACATCACACACACAACATTTAACTTGTATACCATTCCATACATTTGTAAACCGTCGCCGCCCGCCGCGCCCCGGTTCCACTTGAATCTCCGAACCGCATCCTCAAGCCGATTGTCCCAATACAACAGCTTATTATTGGCAATATTGCAAACACAGAGCAGTTGGGCAATACACAATGCTCTTAATCCTCGATTCGGCTGGCGGGGAGGGAAATGGAAAAATATTTGTCTGCGGCGAGACTGTCTGCGGGCACGTGCGCGCTCGTTTTAGAGCCTCGTTTGTGAGTAGATGATTGTGATGTGAGATATTTATGAAGCTATACTTATACATATTTTCACATCAAGGTGATTAAAATTTCGTAATTTTTAGATAAGTTTTTTTTTATGGTTTAGTTATTCAGCAGATAAGTTGAGGCTAATAATAATAATAATAATAGTTTATTTAATTTCAATACACAATTTTTGACACTCGTGGAGTTTCAAAAATATACCTATATCAGGAAACTCCTCTCTTCCTCAATGACAATTTGTGGTGTGTTACATTGTTGCTTTAAATTGATCTGATGCTCCTACACAATACATATCTATGTAACAATTTTCTGAAAAAACATGGGTTTAAAACATTTCGCATTCAAATGATTTTGAATCGTCTTCGTATTTATAAATTCAATTAAAAAAATATGGAAAGTAGAAACATAAATAGTCATATTAGTTATCTTATTGCAATCAATAAATTTAACTTTCTGTTCGCGTACCCTTACTTTTTAACGCTAATTCAGAGAAAATAATAAAAGTTTAGTTAGTAATCAATGTATTATTTTCAACAAGTATCGACGCTTGGCAGTCGCAGTCGCGGTCTCTTTATACGTTTTCACCACTCGCTTTAGAATCACGTAGGGATTTAGACGGTTCCGGTATTTTCAGTGTTTATGTGTTTGTGCCACTCGGGACATCTCACTCATGTTCTGTTTACTTTGTTCGCAGGTGGAGACGGAAGAACGGTTTGTAGAATTTATTCTGGATTTTTAGAGTTTAAAAGGTGTCTGCCTAATTTTCACGTATATTCCAATGCCATTCATTTAATAAAGCGCTCGCTTCATATTCTCGAATATAAGTTAAACGAGCTACTTATTGAGATTTTAATTATTTATTCATTTCTGTAACGTTTAAAATCAGACAGAAAAAGAAAAGAAATATTTAATATTGTTTAACTTTGACACAGCGAAGTTGTGCCTTGGTGTCGGCAACCTTTGCTTTTAAAGCGATTTATTCAGACAAAATTGTCTCGCTCGGGGCGAGAATGCCTTTTTGCGATTCCAGCTAACAAATTTTAATTTCTGGGCAGACTCCAGTTAGGTAAACAAAACCGCGGGAAGTTGCTCTAAGCCGGAGCTCGTAGCCAGAGTTCACTTTGCAACTTTTCAAATATCCTCGCCACGACGCCGTTTATGGCACATTATGCGGAATGAGCGGATCGTGTTATTATTGGGATATTATGATGGCACCGCTTTATGCTTAGAAAATGGCATTTAGTCTAGCCCTTAGGGTAAAGGGCTGTCGTGTAGGGTCCAGCCTTAGACTGTATGAGCTTGGTCATAATATTATGTTGTATTTTCTAGGTACCTACTTAAGTATATACAATAAGCTAAAAGGACTTGCTTTTGATTCTTTATAGACTTTATGCTGTATACAGGAGTCAGCAAAGAAAATGTGTTTTGTTTTTCTTTTTACTTAAGTAGTCAGACCCAAGCAAAGCGCATCACAAGCAAGAAGCCTCACGGTCTCCGGATATTTTAACGGCTATTTTACGCGGTGTTTCCAGATTGCGTCTACCGATTCCGCATTTTAACCGCTGCCTGCTCCCCTCAGGATGAATTCCGCTTAATAGAGCCGTTTGCTTTTATACAGCTAATGACTGCTAAAGTGAATGGCTTTATGAGGCTAACTAATAATTTTATAAGAAGCCATTCAGTTATACTAAGTAGCTTTTTATATTATGATGATTGAAGTTTAGTGTTTTTTTTATGCAAATTTGTGGTTTAGTGCGATACCATTTTTATTTTTAAACAAAATACTAAAAATTATTTGAACTCCCTTAAATTAGATAAAACCCGCACTTATGAGACTGATTTTCCCTTCCCTGAAAATTTTACGGAAACAATTTCAGCGTGAACAATTAGATTAAAAAAATTAGAACCGACACTTATAGCAGTTATTAATTATTAATTGTTTTTTAATTACCTAGTTAGAGTTACAGTTTACAAATCATTTAAAGTTTAGTCCACGCTCGTGCGATATCAAGTTATTGAGTTAGTTATAGTTGTCAAACGCTAGGGCCAAAAAAATAGAAGAGTTTACCTGACTTTATTCTTTAGAAATCTAAGAGTGGTAAGAATTTTAAAGTTTTGTTCAGTTTTGTCTTTAGAATTTTAAAGTTTTGTGCAGACTAGACACTGTTTTAACAAAATAATGGGAACGTAAATGCTATTTCGTATTCAGTGGTAAGTATAATTCATTCGTTTTTTTCGCAGGCAAGAACGTTAACCTAATGCTAAGTAGGAATTGGATGTTCTGATTCGATGCCATTGCTATTATTATTCACAATAAATAAGCAATCTCTGATCAGGTTCCTGGGGAATACTCCAATATATTCGTGCACTGTCCTCCTACCAGTTGCTAGACGTTGTAGGGTTACGGAATAAAACACCGGGTCTTCGTCGTCCGATATAATAATTAGAAAAACATGTATGTATGTCAGCTTTGTTTTTTTTTTTCATGACAGTAATTTAAAGAAAATTTGCAAAATTTTAAGATTTAAATTTAACATTTGGATTGTACGTTTCTAAGGAATGTAAAGGGGGAACTAAGAAAGTAATTCTCAAAATTTCACGGGAACAGGAAGAAACTAAACTAAGATAAAATTGCGGGTGAAGCAGCGGGCTTCACTCATCAGTAAATAAATACGGTCTTCATAGCAAATTAGAGACCGAACTTTCGCAAAGTGTCTAAACTGAAGCAAACATAGTTAATTAGGAAGTCAAGACGTGCAACTATGTAAACGCACGTCCCTTCTTGCCCAATGGACGACAGCCTTCAAAGATTAGAGACAGCTTTTGGCAGCTTATGAAGTGTGCTCACGGCGCGGTGTCGAGCTAAACTACTTACTGCGCACTCCTGACTTGAACGTTTAAGGGATCTCTTGGAAACATGTTTTGAGAGGAGACCAAATAAAGTTCTATTTGGCCCGTGCTTTAACAGTTTGCTTGGGTAAAATGTGTATCTTACAAATAAAAATTGTATTTTCTTGGTAGACTATATAATGTCTTTAAAATTAAAGTCAAAGAGTGACAAACCACAGCTTAAAAAAATCGTGTTCTATTTTCAATCTCCACTTCTTTTGTAGGAAAGCTAAATATAATTTAAAATTAATTATATACCGCCTTTTTTTAGTATAGTTTACTTCTGTGACCGAATCAATTCTTAAAGGACCATGCAAAAAAATGTATGGGCAGTGTCCCATCCCATCAACAGACATGGGACAAGTTTCAATATCATTATTACGTCCCATGAAAAGTCAGTACCAATTTTTAGTTCGGAATTCGACGGGGTTTTTTTTTTAAAAAGACTTTTGACAAAAATAAAGTATTTTTATTTTAAAATAAAAAATTACATTTTAGACGATAATTACAAAAAGCAATTGTTCAACTAGACATTTTAAGTATTAATAACACAAAAACAATTGTGCAAGTAGACACTTAATAACAACAGAACTATTATCCAGACAAAAATAACGTTATATTATTCATCTATTATAATAGTCGATAACATTGCCGCTGGTAGATTAAAGTCGATATGTCGACCTTTGCCCATATACCATATAATTGATATTATATGGGCACAACTTCCAACCGTACGCGCCCCTGTTAGGCATGTGCAATACCACTGTTCAATAGCACGTCTGCCAGTTTCACTTCGGTTTATTAATATGTAACAATAATAAACGCGCGATCTAACGTGTCGAGATTGTATTCGTCCTCTAATTAACCAGACATTATCTTCTCGAATATTATACCTTGGCAAATCAGTTAGCAGAACGTACTAGCCACGACTGAGGGAGGTGCGCGGGCGCAGGCGTCGAAAGGGTGCGGTCGGGGTAACGGAGCAAGGAGGGGGGGTAAAGTACGTCTTACGGCTGTTCTCTCTCGAGTTTTTTTTAGTTAAATAGTACATTTTTAATTCGATTCTTAATACTTAATAAAACTGTATAAGTATAACATATTTTTTTTTATTGCACGATAACCCCATATCCTACAGTGATGTCGCCATAGTAAAAAATAATCATAATGTCGAGATGTATTTAATGAGATATGTTTGGCATCTGTTGATGATATGGGACGATTTTTTGCATAGTCCTTTGATACAGAGAAAGTGTGTCTTATGTACGACGTACTTTTTATTTTTCAAATACAAGTTTCATAAAAAGAATGACCCGGTGTTTTATTCCGTAATACTACAAAGTCTGGCAACTGGTAGGAGGACAGTGCACGAATATGTGGGTGTAATTCCCAGGCACGTGATTAGAAATTAAAAAATAATAAAAAGCGGAAAATTAGATTCATATAGCATGATACTAAAATTACTCCTACTTACTATGTTTAGAAATTCTCAAACCGCCTATTCAAAGCGTCCATCCTGTCACACCTTGTAAGTGAATTACGAGAACCGCGCTCTGTAGGTGCCTTATAAAAAGGCCACATAGAGCTTGCCTGCAATTTGAACTCATGTACAGAAAGGGACTCGTTTAAAAGGCGACGAAACGGCGATTACATTCAAATTGTTAAGAGGAGCCACCTGTTGACTCCGCTCCGAGGAGCGAATAAAATGTGCTTGGAAAAGATTTTATTGGTTGAAAATGCTGCTCGTCGTCAGATGTTGCGGGAGATTTGACTTTGGGAACTCGTGTCGGAGCGGGCTTCAAACTGTTTGGGTACTATTTAATGCTATAAGAGGACTTCAGTTCATTTCTTCTGTGAACGGCTAACTTTTCCGTGTTTTATTATTCACAGTCTGTTTGAATGCTTTATGGGAAAGGCTTTGGCAACTTTGTTTGGTTTGCGCGACTGTGGAAGGCTGCCGGCGTGTATTCTCAAGCAATAATAGAAAAGGATTTGATTGAATGTCATTTATTTACTTTTCTCTTAAATAATTACCCAATAACTTTATATAAAAAAAATGTTTTAGAGGGAAAATTTTAGCCTATTTTACTAAAACACTTGACTAACATTCTTATATATATCACAGATCCATAGAAGCCTCTGACCAAACTACTATTCAATTAACTTTTGCTATTTAGACTACGGAACCCTTGAAACACCCGCACAACGTTAAAAAAACAGCCGAGCCATTAATTTGTTCGCGGGCACAACACACACGTTTAGCTCCGACTTTACTAATGAAAATTTTCATACGACGTGGGAGTGCCTTATCGCCTATCAGTGGCTTATTGTCCCTCCGTAATTACCCTATGCGGTTGTTATTGAACTTCGTTTGGGACTGCTTTATGTGCGCTGCCTTAATTATGTAGTAACAGGAGCGTCGTCGTAGATCTGTTTTGCACAAATTAGAAGATTTTTAACAAAGATTGTTATTGAAAACAAAAAGTATGGTACCTATCAATTAATGTAATATTATGTATTTCTATTAAACTTTTTTCAATTTATGTATCCTAGCAAAAACACCAAATCCAAAACCATAACCAATCATCAGATTTATCATAATAATATTCGGCCCGACAGGAAAGCAAACCAGTAACAGTATCGACTACACCACGGCGACTTGTGTTTTGTAATTAACGTTTCATTACTTACCATGTTTTGCTAGACAGACTCAACTATCACCGAGGTAGTTTTTACTTTATGCAAAGCGTGACAATGCAAAAAAATAATCATATCGTCATTTGGCATGAAAGTAGAACATTAATTTCAATTCTATAAATGAAATTCTCTTTTATAACGCGCAATATGCTGCATAAAGTCAATTTCGTTGGTTGCAAATATAAATCACATTGTGCGACAAATTTTTGACGTATTATAATATTACCCACAAAGGAAGATTTACTTCAGCAACGGTAACACACATTTTCTTTTTCTACCAATACCTGTTTCGGAACTGATTTATTGTCCCTTTCCCTCAAGCGTCTATACCGGGTGTAGAGGTGTCGTTTGCATCCCAAATCTTTCGAGGCGCGGACTATATTACAGAGGGGAATTGGCTGGATCTTAATTTATCGAAGTTTTTATGGTTTAATTAACGGAATTCACTTAGGCGAGGCGCGCGGGCCGAGGCGGGAAGGGCCGGTCTGTCGCCGCGGTTGACGCTTTATTTTATACTAATAGATGCTCTCCGTAGCCCATGCCATAATTAGCGCCAGGAGGACCCCATTGAAAGTTTTAATTGAAAAGCCTTTGTGCAGTTTTATAGACCGTGGACAATATAATAGAGAGTTTGGTGACGGCGCCGGATCACGGCTAATCTTGCCACCTCGGCGCAATTCACCGGTTGCAGACGATGCACTATTTATTATTTCATCGCTATAGGTATATCTATTAACTAGTCGACCCAGCGAACTTCGTACCACTTCGTTCTATGTCTATGTCTATGTTGTGTATGTATTATACTTAAAAACCTTCCTCATGAAATACTATCTGTAAAAAAAATTCGCATCAAAATCCGTTACATAGTTGTAAAGATTTAAGCATACATAACGATATAGGGACATAGAAAGCTACTTTGTTACTATGTAGTGATTTATTAAAGTTTTTAATATTTTAAAATCTACCACAAAAGGCATTGAGGTAAATCATTTCACAATATACGCAATTTCCACTAATTTTAAAGAAAAGAAAATTAATTCGCTCCCAAAAATTTGGAATTCAAACCCCTAATTTGTATGATGTTGGCACAATTATTACAACATTTATTCTTTATGGGGTAAACAGATCCCTATTTATTAGGGTTCATTATTCGAATTAATTTGTTGATGTTATGTTTCGGGGCGGCGTCTAACCGCGCGGAAGGCTGTTTTCATATTCAAATCAGGGTTAGGCCTGATTGTGGCCATTGAGACGTGAAGGGTTATCGATACTCCGGGCGAGCTGACTAGCTTGGACCCTGCTGCAGATAAGAGCTTATTGCAGTTGAACAATTGAACATTTTAGTGTGTTGATAGTCGAAGGACTAAATATGGAGTATCATACAAAAACTACTGATGGAATGAGTTTGTGTTTTGATAACAGCTGTAGTGTGCATTTTATAACTGAACAGCATCGAAAAAGTTATAGTGAGGATAATAGCAAAAGTAAAAAATGTCTATAAATCTAACTATATAAAATAATTTACTTGAACAGCATGGGTAGGTTAAATTCCCCTCGCCGACTACGTAAATATAACGCCGAAAAGTTTCAAATGTCCGTGTTCATTGAAGCATCCATGTTTCGGTTTAACCCCGTTCATTTCTCTTCACATTCGAGAAACGTTTTAAATTAAAATTTTCATAATTTTAGAGGGCCCTTTACTTATTTACTAGGAATTCCTCCCACATTTTATTCTATTTATTTTTTCGTTGCATTATTTTTTTAACTGTATTAAATAATATTAATATCGTTAAAAGACTTATTTAAGAATAATTGTCTTAACGTTCCCTGAAAGTTACAATCAAGCCATACAGTTGTTTCGAAGAATTTCATAACAAAGTTTCAGAATTAAAAAAAACTCAAAAATGTAGTATTTGGTATCACAGATAAAAAAAAGAAAAACCACTACGTTCTTTCGAACTCGAATAAAAAACAAAGATTATTATTTTAAAGCTACGGATTTTATAAAAAAAATACCTACAAATGTTTAAAATATTGAAAACTTTAAACGTAATTTAAAGAATAACTAATTCAACTTAAAAGGGGCTGAGTTCCAAATTGAATACGGGCGGGTTCGGTTACAAATTAAATTACAAGTCGCGGTGCTGTAACAGAATCACCCCGGCCTGCCACGATTACTCTACTTTTATAAATTTAAATTTAAAAAATTGCGTTAATTTTAGTATTTTTTCTACTACTCTTCTCCTGATCACCTAAATACTAATTTTCTAAATAGAACTAATTCTATAAAACCAAATCAACTAAATTTATTTTTTGGATCAATATTTCACGACAATATATCAAACTCTCATAGTTTTACCTTACTATGTAATATTGCATGTTTTATTAGAACAAATAGTTTTTATTTGAATAGCAGGAATAAATCTTTCGCTAGCGGAAATCACATATTCAAACAAGCGGCAAGTCGCCGATCGACGGCGAACAATGGCGCATTCTAAATTTCGACCGGGCCGCGGGGGATTGCTAGGAAATGATATTAGTTACCTACTTATTACATATTGTATATTTGGATTGTCATTAGTTTTGTCTCAGATTTTGAAGGGGATGTATGGTGTAGGTATAAAGCCAGCTCAGCAAACTATTCATATTTGTATATAGTCTAGTTATATGCAATAGAACAATTCAGTTTGTATGGTGGTGAGTTTCTGAGATGACACATGGTGGTAAAAAAGGAAAAGAGAATACAATACTTAATAAAATAAATTATTTTCAATAAGTGGCAAAGAGGGAAATAAATTGCATCATCGCTTAAAAGTAATTATTTCTAGGCTTGCTTCACAACTAAATTAATAGAATACAAGGAATTCGATGGACCTTTCAAGCTTTTAAAATTTGGGCTAGTAATAAATATTTAATAGAACTGATAAGATACAAAATGTTGTAGGTAATGCTATGATATTATATTCTTACCTACGAACGTTTGGAGGCTTTGAGAAGTAGGTCCCCCAATATCAAACATTTAGCGGTTGAGCACAACAACTATCTTCTCAATAAGGATAATCGGCAAGCGTTCTCAACTCGATAACTTTTTAATAAAAGGCAGATTACCGTATCACTTCCGCTTACACGTAGGCCGGGGAATGTCATACAAAGAGCCCGTAACGCGGATGGATACATTTCACACGTCGCCGCCGCCGCGCGCGACTAGGGCTGCTGAATTTATCGTTTCTTCTCGATCGGGCTAAAATATCGGACGCAGGGAATACCTAGGTACTTGTTTCTTTAACTCTATTTATCAATTATCGAAACAAAAGGCCGAAACTTTATTTCAAAAGCTAAAACTAAACTCATGTATTCGGAAATATTGTAACAATAACAATAATTGAATTTATAATTAACGAATAATCTTAGAAACAATTCCTTTTACGGGACACTGTTTAAACAAGTGTTTTGATTTGCCTGAACAAGTTAGTTTAGAAGTTATTTTTTTAATAACACCTACGAATATGGCAGCCCTACGTTTTCCTAAATCTGATGTCATTCTGGAAGCAAGGGCGGGAATCCCGGGATGGTCGCAATTCGCCGCTATTTTTCACCCGGCTGCGTTGCTCCCCGCTCTCCTTATATCTTGGCATACATACGCCGGGATCTAAGTTTGTTGACATCTGATGGATGTTCTTTAATGGTAGCTTCAGCTTCAGTTGTTAGTAACATAGCAGTACGTCTGAAAGAGGGTAATTCTGATACCGTACGTTCGTAGGTGGGCCCAGCGTCAAGCCATAGGTTGTTCAGACATGAATAAGACATGGTTATTAGATAAAGGTCCATAGACTTAATGAAAAATGCAACATTTTAAAATAGATTACATATGTAGGTACCTATATCATTAAAATATGTAATTGTTTTGGTAATTACAGCGAATTACTTTTGGAATTAAATGAAAGCTTACTGTTAAAAAAATTTTATAATACCTTTTCAATTTAATTTATTAAAATTCTTATTTAAAATTTGTAATAATTTTCTATTTTCAAAATCAAAATTTCTATGTTGTTTCGGATATCTGTCAGTTCTGTGCTCATATTTTTATTTTTACATAATAAACTACATTATTTGTGCCTTAAACAACGATATTATTAAATTTTCGACTCCAACTTTCAACATGGACAACGAAATTCAGCGGCAAAATTGCGTTTCTACGTTTAAATAATTCAACACATGAAAAGTAAAGTCGTGTTACCGTGTAACCTTTGACTTGTTACCTTTTTCCGGTGAAAAGTTTCCAGTCTGTTACTATTTGTACGTGGCATGTTTGGACAACACTTCCTGTTGCTACTTTAACAGCTAGTTGATGTGATTTTCAGTGTAACTCAATTTTATACTGTTGAGAATTTTAGTATCACGTTTTTAGTTTTTGAGCACTCTTCCGTTACAAAGAGCTTCAAGATTCAATATTACTTACACATGTTAAAAATAATATATATATACTTGTTAAAAACTCTTATCTGCCCGTATGGTGGTGGCATAGAAGTCCACTACGCCATCTCCTCCAGTGGGCTATCGTATTGGAAACTAACGGAACGACCGAAAGTCGGGCCGCAGTGTCCTTCGTTGAAAAACTTGAAGAGCCATACTGTGATCTCTAACACGCCTTTTGATGATGACGATATTAAGAAATCTACTGATTCCAAGAAAACATAAACAGACAATAATAAAGTATTCTGAAATGGCATTATTAGCGCGATATCGGTTCATCGTGGAGCCGGTGATTTGTTTCCCGGACAATGGCTGCACAATGCGGCACGCTCGGCCACATTTTAATTTACCGAACGTATCGGTATCCGATCGCTCGTCGGTGTCCGTTTTAAAAAGCCTTTTAATTCCTCGTTCGGGTTTATTTGAAACGAAAATGTACTGAATACCCAGTGGCTTCTTTAGACAAACAATCAGGTTTATGAAAAAAAAAAAATCATCTGTATTGTCTTCAAGCACCCTATTATTAAGTAAATAATTTTTCGATCCATTAGTTTTAATAAAACTATTTGGTTAACTGATCTTTTATCTCTTATTGTATAGCTAATTTAGTGCCGTTTTTGTTAGGGATTAATAAACATTCAATAATAAACATTTTTCTGGCTTCGTTCAAGTAAAATCAGACGAAATTTTTACCTAAGGGTTAAGACCCTGAACATGAAATCTACAAATCAAACAGAAAAAAATCAATAAACAGGACGAATCGCATGAAGATTACATCGCGGAAAGAGCACAAGTAATTAGAGAGAGCATGGCCCGGGGCGCCCGGCCGTGCGATGTTTTGTTGATAATTCAATAATCTGCCGCGGGCGTCTTCGCGACTCAACACCCCTGAGGGTTGCCAGCTAAGAAAGCTATATTTATGATTATTTCTAAATTTTGTGTATTTTTTTATTTTATTTTAATGTTTGGTGCAAAAAAAGAGAAATAGGTTTCCCCTATTTCTAGGATTTTTTTTTGTAGATGTCGACAACGTATGATAATTCTTCCATGAAGATAGAAAGACACTTTATTGTTTACAACCCACTTAGCATAATTACATGTATCATGGTGTCAACCCTAATTACCCTCTTCCTTGTTCCCTCATTACATCACCGATCACTTACCTTGTTTTCGACTAAATTTTTTACTCCCCCAAAATATAACGGGGACGATAAATAACTTTCTGAAAAGTTTTTTAAGTCCTTGAATATTGAGTCGATACAAATAAAGTTAAATTGGTAAAGTTGGTACGATGTGATGCTACATATCTTGTAAATGGAAAAGCTTGATAAATCTTAAGTAGAGGTTATAGGGTATCATTTTAGTTTGAAAATTTTTACTTTTTTGTTTGAAATTGGTGTATACGAACTAATCGATGCATGTGCTGAATTGAGCTCTATATATGTACTAGAGGCTGCCCCGCGGTATTTCCCGCGCAGATTTCTCATAAACACAAAAATCCCGTTTTTTCCCGTTTCCGTTGGAATTTCGGCGTAACACTTCCGGTTTTTCTGTATTGAAGAATAGCTCTTGTTCTTTGGTAATACAGTCTAGGGCTGACGAAACCATAGAAAAATCGGTTACGCCCTCCTTGTCCGCCACTGTACAGTACGCTATAATTATAATTTAAAAAAACGGCGCTCTAAATAATTAAAAAACGAGAGCATACTTCATACTGGGAGAGGAGAGAGAGTGTAAACTTCCCAACTTAAAAACTCATGAATCCCAACCGCGCACAATAAGTGCGAGCACACACTTCGGTTTTTCCCGTTCAGCGCACAGCGTGTTGCATGCTACCCCGCAAATTAATTAAATTATCACTGAAACATAGGTTTTCACCTCACATTAAAGTAACTGCGGGTCGCAACCGTGCTCGGGGCGCTTTTATTAAAACAATATGTTTAAAAAATAAAAAACACAGCGAGGTTCTGTAACGGCTCCATTAATATCTTTTTATGAATATGAAATGCTCTTGTTGCTACTGTAGGTTTACTTTTTTTCAACAGAAACCGTCTTTCAAGGAAACGAAGTTCTATATTGTGATTTAGGGAACACGAAACTACAAGATGCCGTCATCTAGAAAAAGTAGGCTGCAACGAAAAGTGCAATACCAATTTGTAGTTATAAAACATATTTTCTATTCATATATACACGTGTAGCACAGAAAAAACTTTATTCTTCCTAGTTATAAAGGGAGCTATAGTTGAGTGAGTACTATACTTACAATATATACCTTTGTGTGCGTAAGCACGGGGAAGCTCTTAGTGGCCTACATGTCTCTAGTTACAAAATTGCTTTCTACGTAGGGTTAATTCATTGATTATATCTGTGTGCGATTTTTTTTCTTATACGGTATCTTAATGGTTTTGAGATATTATTTTATTTTAAAAATGAACAACCAAACAAAGCAAATTCCGTAGCTGAACTAAAGCCGTATTGTCACCGCAAGTTCGTGGCTAATCCACTTACGGCCCGCCCACCATTTATCATACACCTATCGGCCATTTCATTCATTAAGCTCGGCGCCCACGCCACCCATCTCGCAGCAATTCGCACCTTACACCAATGGCTTTGTGCACAAATTAGATTAACGATGTACGAATTAACTGATATGCCACTTTACTAATGTGTTAATGGACGTTTGTGTCCCGCTGGCTCTTATTCAGTGACGATCGATTCGATATATGTTAATGTTAACCATCAAGTTGTCGAGTTAACTGTGGTTTGTTATGTAATAATTTATCAGAACACTTAGTAATTATAAACTAGTAGATTAGAGGGCCAACTAAACTGTGATTATTTAACTAGGTCGACATTATATAGCAAAAAATAACTTGACATAATTATAATTCATGTATGTAACCCGATTGATAACCGTCTTTCTGATATAATTAAAGATATATTAAAAATTACAAAATGTTATCTATACCAATATTATAAAGAGGAAAGATTTGTTTGTTTGTTTGTAACAAATAGGCTCCGGAAATACTAAACCGATTTAAAAATGCTTTCACTGGCAGGAAGATTTTCAAAAAAATAGGATCCTTACCTAAACTTAAATAATGTAACCCGAGGTGCAATATTTTTTCCGTTGTTTACATATTTTGACAGGTGGTTTGTTGTTGTTGTTTGTTTTTTATTCGGCCATTCTGGGCAGTCAAAAGAACATAGTCTATAGAGCCAAGTCTTTTGTAGTACTTATCTTATATTCTATGGCGTAACGAAGTAAGCCGGGAAAGCTCGTTTTTTTTAAAAGGTAATAATTATCAAAATAGGTACTTAGTAAAAATAAAAACAACTTTCCAAGTATTATTAAATCGGGCTCATCCTGACTAGTAAATTTACTTAAACCACGTGACTGTGTGTTCGTTCCAAGTCATTAGGCGATTGCTGCTTCGTAGATTAATTACTTTGTCATTGTAGTGCCTACGCAAGTACGCACATACGCAGGTACATTTAAAGTTCGTTATTTTTGCAACATTACACTATATAATGAACCTAAATTATAAAATGTATGCAAGCGTTTAAAGGCTTTACACGCTATATTAACGGTTGAGTTTTAAGTACATTGATTACAGCTCTGTGTAGCTTAAGGAATATTGAAACAAGCTTTCGAAGATTGTGGGTTCCTCCCTATTTTCCGAATCAATCAAGCACTCGAGACGACCGGATGTCTAGTGCCCTCGGCGGCCGATCACAGTTACCGACGAAAAACAAAATGCAGCCGGAAGACGATCATTGTGCTCGATTGCAGACTCGAGGAGAAACGAAGATTTAAAAAATAAAGAATCGAATAATCCTAAAGAGCGTGCACCGACAGGAGTCAAGTGCGGTTAAGGTTCTGTGGTAACCAAATATTCAGTAGCATTGACAGAATCATTTGTTAAGAGGACACGATAGCAATGCAAAATATTAAGAAAAACTCATTCTGTTGCCCCCCAACCGCAACCATGCGAGAGAGAGACAGCAAATTTTTTCATGATATTTGCTATTCGGGGAAAACGTTTTAACTACCTTAATTTAAGCAAATCACAATGATTTTGATGTCCATTGCTTGAGCATTAAATTATCTAGCCGAATTATTCATAAAGATACAGTATATTTTAAGTAGCGTTACTGGAGGTCTACTTCTCTGTTTTGTTGTATGGTAAATACGTGACATCCAGTCTAATTTGACTGACGTCAAATAACTAAAATGCTCTCTGTCTTTTTATGAATAACAGGGTAGGAATAATAGTTTTTTTTTTTAATTTTGAAAACAAACAACTTTATCCAACCATTTTTTTCTACGATTCCAGGGGACCAAGTCCTCCTTTAAGTCATTTAAATTTAAAGATATCTAGCTGATGTAAATAAGATCTCTGAGAAATATTAATTAATTTAAAACCAGTAAAAATATAAACTATTGGATTGCGGCAAATAATAAAAAAACAGGGCCACTCTCTCCGACATAAAAAACGTATCAGCGAAATGAATAGGCAGGCATCTATTACATTTTACTATGAGAAATGAATAGAGTTAAATATATTTTTATTTATTTTTATTGTTTAAAAAACCAATACCATCAAACTCAGTAGTTTTTTATATATAACTAGCTGTCATGGCGAACTTCGTATCGTGCCATACAATTTTATTTGTTTTTTTTGTTTTTACTGACTTCCCGTCCATTTTTACATACTATCTTAACTTTTTAAAAATCCCTGTACTACTACGAACATTTCAAAACTGCTAAATCGGCCCGGTCGTTCTCGTGTTTGAGCAAGACTAACGAACCACGATTCATTTTTACATATACAAGTAGATAATATATATTAGAAGTACATAATAACCTTATTATGTAATTATTAAAAGTTTACCTAATTTATTTCAGTTTTATGTGTACGAGTACATTTTATTATCAATACATAGTATAAAATAAAGTCGCATTCCGCGTCTGTCCCTATGCATGCCCTAATCTTTAAAATTATGCAACGGATTTTGATGAGGTTTTTTTAAATAGATAAAGTGATTCAAGAGGAAGGTTTATAAGTATAATACATGCTCAATATAGTAATAGGTTAGGCGGTACGATGTTCACCGGGTCGACTTGTTTATAATAATAAAACAGGCTGGGTAAAAAACAAAAGCGGACTCTGAAAAAAAAAAAAAAAAAACGCTGCTATAATTTCAAAATCAGACTTAATTGATTGCTAATGACTTATGTAACATAAATAAAATAGTGAACGAGATCATTCACGCACGGTTTGTGATTAATTAACCATTTACTTTTTTTTTAGTCCACAGAAGTGACCAAATTCCACAGGAAAGAAAGAATCAAGTTACAGTTTTAATATTTCTTACTCTACTTTTAATTAAGTCACTAAAAACGATAAATGATGAAATTTGACACAAAATAACTTCCTTAAAACCTTAAAACCACCTAATACAACAAAAATATATATGATCTACAGAAGATATTTTTCTGTGGACACTTAACGTATGTACAATTACCCACTGAAAAAATACTTTCATCAGAATCACCAAAGAGTATTGATTTGTTATTAGTTTAGCTTTAGAAAAATTAAAGAGTCATCAGAGTTAAGATCTTCAAAGTAGAGTTAGGTTTTTTAGGCGTTAATGGTAGTGGTTGCGGAAACCGACGACGCAGACGGTGGTGTGTGTTTTACAGATAATTGCAAAAATAGTGTTCTGATACCACCTGACGCCGTTGAAGCGGTATCTATCCTTAGTGATTATTAGCTTGAAGATGCCGTAATTAATTATTAAATGTTAAGTCACGTTGTTTCAGTACCTATATACAAGTATCATTTAAAAATATATGTAGGCACGGTAACGGCATTACATTGTTTCATCTATTAGCATATGGAATATCTATGGACTGACAAGATAGGTCTACCTAATAATCAAATTTCACGAGATCCTAAGGCTCTTATTTTATATGAATCTAGATATATGATAGGTAGGGTAGGCTTGAGCATCAGGCGTAGCAGTCTTCTCCCCCTGGAGAATCCTGCTACGCCTGATGATCCTACGGGATAAGGATGGGCTGAACATATCATACATAACAGGTGTAAAATATCTGAACCTGAAAGGTCCCTTGAAAAGGTATACCCAAGTATGAATCGCATCTGCAATATATTAAAATTTATTAACATCTGCTGTAATAGCAATCAGAATAATCTTATTTTTTATGGTTTCATCCGATATATTCCTTCTTAGTATTTCTTTATGCTTTCTGCGTCTTTTTTCTAAGTCTCAGTCATCTTTTCCTCAGTCAGCTCTTGCTCTCCTCCATAGAAATACTCTCCTCATAATAATCTGTTTTTATACTCTACGGCGTTTCTTTTTCTCTTCTTTGCTAAAATGTAGGTACCTAAACGAGACTTAAGGTTTCCAGTGGCTTAATGACGCTGAAAATAACTGAAAAATATTAAAATCTCATAATAACGACTTTTCCGTGGTCAAATGTCTCTTCTGTGGACGTCTAGTCCACAGAAAAGATGTCCACAGAAAATACAATTCAGTTTTAAAACATCGATAACGGTTATAATTTTTAGGGTAGAAAGAAAAAAAACTGTATTTGCAATACTACTCCCAGAAAGGTTCACTGAACTTAAGTCATTGCAATAATAATACTGAAACTTACCAGTTAATCCATAGAACAGGAAAGTTGCATCGATCTTTGACAAATTTCTAAAAACAAATATTATCAGCTGCATTCAAGAAACATTTCGACGCGCTCCGGTGAAAACAAAATGGTTTAGGACAGCTGATCGGTGTTGCTAGTGCATGATTCTCAAATTATCCAACTTTTTTAGTATTCTGGATGTTTATAGTCGTTTTTAAGGTCCACAGAAAAGTCGTTAGGACGTATAACCGATTGTTTATGATGAGTATTATTAATAAATACCTATGCTTGTAATTATCAAATTGATGAAGAAATATAGAAATATGAACAAGTAAGTAACAGTATTTATAGTAACGATATTGTTATTAATTATATTTTTTTAACGGGTGTATAGCCATCAACTGTCAATCTGAACAGACCACAGGAAATAGTTTTAAGGCATATATAATTTTTTTTTAATACTAAATTCTTACTTATCTAAATGGTTTTTAGTAAAATATAAAAATATAGTGTCTTAAATATGTAAATAAATTAGAATACTGAAATATCGTCATACAAAATTTTTAGTTATAATGTCCGAACATGCTAATGTTTTTTACCCGGCTACACGTTGCAATAGCGGCAGTCAAGTCAGCTATTATTCATCAAAAACTTTGGAACTTTGACAATAAGATATTTGAAAATAAGTATCGATACGGACTCCACAGCTTCCTCTGTCCCTTATATTGTTAAAGGGCGTTGGTTTTCCCCTATTGATTACCCAAAAAGCGGAAAATAAAATCGCCTACCCACAGGCACTGGTAACCTGAAACTCGGAAGAGTATTATTGTAAAAACAAAATTGAATATCTGCATAAAATACGATCAAAATATTGAATACGAGCTTTCCCGGCTTACTTCGTTACGCCATAGAATATAAGATACTACAAAAGAATTGGCTCTATAGACTATGTTCTTTTGACTGCCCAGAATGGCCGAATAAAAAACAAACAACAACAACAAACCACCTGTCAATATTTGTAAACAACGGAAAAAATATTGCACCTTGGGTTATATTATTTAAGTTTAGGTAAGGATCCCTAATTTTTTTAAAAATCTAATATAGCCTTGACACTCGGGGTTAATGTAGCTTCCTACCAGTGAAATATTTTTTTAAATCGGGATAGTATTTCCGGAGCCTATTCATTACAAACAAACAAACAAATTTATTCCGTTAGAAACGAAATTTTTTTTTGTCTAAAATAATAATAAAAGCATTGCATTAAATAAATATTTGCGTTTGTTCGTCAGCATAATGGATTGCCATTCTCTATTAAAGTACAAAACCAACTACATGTGTTCAAGTAACATTAGAGCACAGGTAAACTTGAGCAGAAAATTATCAAAATCACTTTCCGGATTTCAGCAACTTTCAAACCGTGTTAGCGAGCTTTTGCGGGGTTTCAGGGCAAAGTTCACTCCGCAATCTTTATCAAATAAACTCACTTTGGGGGAAATAACTTTACAGTTTACCGCCACTGTGTTTCTCGCTAGGCTTTATGCATGAGCTGAATCTCTTAGAAATTTAGTTTACCTAATATGACTTTAAGAACTAAGGTTTAACATACTAGTTTGTGTTACATATTTTTTAAGGACTATTAATTGAGAATTTCGCCAATATCATGTTCACAAATATATTAACTCTTCGTTTTCTGTTAACTGCGGTTTACTCTTGAACAAGCCAAAGTCACAAAGGTAGATACTGGGTAGCTTGGCAACGTTGTACGGTTAATATAAATTTATTGTATTATGATTAAAGTCCGCTTATAAATTATATACGTTTTCAAAACGGACATAAAAATTATGTACTTTCAGAACTGTCTAAATTCTACATAATCGTTCAATTTACCCTTAAATGAATATATTGAATTAATACTTAGAATTAAAGTGGTAAAAGAGGAAGTAAAAAATACGTTTACAAAGATATTCGCGATCACGCGCGTAAAAAACGCGTGAGTGTTACGAACTAAAACCCGCAATATCGCCAAGTGAGTGAACGTATAAGCTAAAGTAATATTTCCGTGTTCATAATAATAATAATAATAGCAGGAACGACAGGGGAGGCGTAGAGGGTTTCGGATTTATTTGGTTTTTATTACTTTTTTACGGGCCCCTGAGAGGACGCTTGACGTATGGGCTGCGAGACGTTACGACCCGGGTAATATGTCGCCACCGCGTCAGCTTTCTCTATTAGTATTTATAAGTTCATAATTTAAGTGTCGCTACACTTTCTAAAACATAAATCGATAGTCATACATAAACTTTTCCTCAAAACTTATCCCTTCCCACAACCAACTAAACTCTTTTGCAACTCTTACTCACTAATATTTGCAACTCTTTTGTTCTGTTTACTTTAAAATGATCGTAAATTTAAAGCAGTCTATCATACCTATACTTGACCCCGGGTTTCCTCTAAAATAATAAAAGCAGCTATAAGAGCCCAATGGCCGGAACGGAGCGCGAGTGTTTGCATTTGATAACGGCCGATACACCCGCCCTCGCTCCCTCAAGATACCGTCACTTTATTGTTTTATATGCTCTCGCGGTTTCAGGGCTGCTGTGCTGATGCATTACATTATGCGTGTTTTTGTTTTTTTTTTTGGAAAATTCATTTGTTTAGTACGAAGTTTAGTATCTTCTATTCTGTTAATAATAAACTGTCCATTAACTTTAAATAGAAACATATTTTCATTTATCTCTTTAGTTTTATAAAACAAGAAACTAAAAGTTGAAGTCGTGTCGTTATTAAACCTGTAATTGCAGTTTAAGTTAGCACCGTCTAGCTATTATAAATACGGAATTCTAATCTTAAGCGGCGTTATTAATTCAAAAGACTGCGACCGGCCAAAGGACAGAGCTCTGAAAAAGGCAAAAACACAATTTAAAAAGAGAATTCTTAAACAGCGAAGACGTTTTTACAAAAAAAAAGATAATTTGGTCGGGTCCGCTGGCTGCCCGTTTGTCTTTGCCATTGTGAGCTTTTATTTTTCTACAATTTTTATGAATTATTTTCAGTTGTTTTCAAAGCCAGTGAATTCAAGCAGCTTGGGGGTAAGTTTTTTAAGACACGAACATAGTTGCTGAGAAGTTGCCATATTTTATTTTAAACTGCCTTTTGGTGGCGACCACTTCGGTGCCGAGTTCTAGCCTGAATAATTTATGGAGATTACACTTTTCTTTAGTGGTGCTGGTGTGGCAATAAAAATATTTTCTTTCTAGTATAGTTTTAGAAAGGCTAAATAATTTTACGGACTTTTGGATGCTTATTTTAGTACCAAATCCAAGTACAGCTAGTCGTAGCGGAGCTAAGTTCACCAAAACCAATTATCTTTCGGCAAACATAGGAGCGGAGATGAGACGCGAAACTTGCTCATTCGGAATGACGTCTGAATTGAGCCGTTTGGTGTCGCTCACAAGAGTACTTGTTACGGGCTCTTGTTATGTTAATACCCTCTTGTGGATTGACACCTTATAAATTAGTGGAGTTTTGGGCGTAATAACCGGCTGGCGTGCCAGCTAATTGGCAAGATGTGCCGGTACAAGACCGAGCAAGTTACCGCTTAAACAGTTGCTAGGAGATGTTGTGTTTGTCTCGATTTCGTAATGATAGCAATGATGAATGATGATGCCGTCAGCGGTTCTTAAACTCATATTTGAAAGTATTTTTATAATTATTTGTATGTTTTCATTATTTTAATAAAGAAAACATGGACAAAGTTAGTTGACATCTAGCAGCAGTCACAACGTTGTTCACCAACTGTCGCGGTAAGGTGGTCACACTTTCTCCTTATGAGTGTGTTTATAAAACATTTAAGAAACAAAAAAGTCAACAGTTATCACTTAGCTAACTGTATAAACGTTTTACAGACTACTTTAATCAAAAGGGCAGGGCAAAGGCGCTCGCTACACAACAATCGTCTCAAGAACAAAAGAATTTGCAAAAGAACAGAATTGTGAATTGCAAAGCTTAAAAATGTTCACGCGTCGTGAGCGCGCGTCCGGCCGTGAGCGCGAACCAGCGCTCGGAGAGGCACAAACACATAAACACTCCTCAGACGAAACGGATGAAAAAGAAGACTCCCGGAGCATTCTCAAATCCAACAAACGTAAAGGAGATTACCCACGCTCCGGCTGCGCCCAACTTGTATAAACAAAAAAATCTCAATTTGTCTGTTTTAAACCAAGTCGAAATTGCCATAGAGCGCGCAAAGACGGCAGAGGAATATTAAAACGTTTTTAAAAAACGAAAAGACAACAGCGCGACTGCAAGTTATTTGAATTTTTATTGTGACAAGTGATGTCTGCAAACTGTCCGTGTTTGCTTGCTTGGCTTCGCAGATTTTAGTTACCTACTACATTTCGGATTTCAAAAACGAGTCGCTTCTCTTTAACGTTATTTTTTGACGCGATAAACCTACTTAATAAATAAAAAAATTAAGCCGATCTCAAATAATAAACACGATGCAACATCTTGGTTATTACCATTTTCGAATAAATGTTAAACGATCCCGTTTAACCGCAATGGCAAGAGAAACGTATTTTTGTGTCGGCCCCCTCTGATTATGCACAAATTGAAATGAATTGAATTTTAAACCTACTTCCCTCGCGCGCCTTCGCCGCAAGATGTGCTGAAAACTGGAAGGGTTAGGTTTATAGGGTTGCCAAATAGAGAATGATGTCATTCATTAGGGCAGTCAAGTCAAGTTATTCTTGTTATTATTTTTCTTATACAAATTTCTTCTATGAGAAAAAATTGAGCTAATATTTTTTTATTTAAAAAAAATATTTGCTTGCATTATCTTTATAACAAATGCATGCTGTGCATATTAAATAAAATATCTTAATATTACTTTTTATTAAATTTATCAAACTCGTAAAAACACATTAATTGCAGCTACGCGTTACGCGGCTACGTCTTCTCCGCATTACGCGACTACGCAGTCTTCTACTACGCGTTACGCCGTAGCAGCTACGCTACAATTAACCGCTTTATAACCGACGACGAGTCACTAAGTACCCTTTTACTTTGCAAAGAATTAAATATAAAATATATTTCCAGTGTATTGTTGTTTTCTCGTTTGCTACAGTTATACACGGTTATTTTTTTATCGTGGTGGAAAAGTTAACAAACGGTAGGACTGATTCCTGAAAACTAAATTGAAAAGCCTTGACCTTCGAAAGTTTTTGTAAAACTATCTAAAAATTATGTGTAGCATCAGAGCTGTAGTTAAGCTGGCGCCAGACGAGTTAGGAGGTGGAGGGCAACGCGCGGAGTGGTGAATAAGTGGCCCATCGTCCTTAAAATAACTTATTTTTTTTTATTCTTGAAAAAAAAAAAACAAGAGTGGTAAAAAAACAGTTATGTATCATGCAAAGAATTAGTCCTGAAAGTTTCCACTACGATAAAAAAGTAACCATGTATAATGTCGAAAAATCTTAGAAATCTACAAAAAACGCAAAACCAAAACAATTTCGCTTCGCAACCACAACACACCGCACACTATCTTAAAATTAACGCGCACTGAATACTCTTACACCCGCATTGTATTACGAGGCGAGCCACTCTTTATTGCTCAATTTGACTTTATTTAACGCAATTCCTCCTCCCCCTTGCGCTACCCTCCACCTCCTCACCCCCTCCTCGCCTCCTGTCTCGGGCTGTGACGGCGGAACAGATGAGGTCCCACTCCAATCCACTTAGCGCGACCAGTGCGAGCAGTAAACACTACCGGTTGGGTTCTTTAAATCAGGATATAATCAGTCATAGAGACATCTCGCAGACATGCTACTGTTCCACTGCATGGTCAAGGATTTGCATTTCACAATAAAGTTTTATTTCAAAAGACTATTTCTATGGACTAAGTTTTACCAGTCGCCTTTTATTTTATTGGTAACAACCTTGACATTTCGGCGGCGAAGTTAGCACTGAGAGCAGCAAACCTCTCACGACACAACTTGAGACATCAAATAGACACAAACAATCCAGCAAGTTTCAAAGCAATCCCACACTGAATGGAGCCGGCCACTTAGTACTAACTTGGCAAATGAAGGTTCCGCTGAAATTACGCTGCATATGCCAGTGTGATGGTGTATCGAGATTATGCACACCTGCACGCAAACTTCGTGGCGTCCAAATTTAATTAGTTCCAGACGCCGTCACTCTCGACAACCCTCAGTTTGCTCGGTTAGTACAAGTTTGTACTAAAATAATCTTAAGTAGATTGTTTATTATCCGGCTAGAACACGCTTGGTTTGCGCGGATTAGGGCGCTGGCATGTCGCAAATTTCTCGCAGCGGTTCATTGCCGCGCGATAATTGAATAATAAAATTGTCGCGTATTTTGGAGCTGGGCTGGCTGCTTTGATTCGCGGAATTTTGATGGAGAGCACGTTCCTAGCGACCCCACCCCCCGCCTCGCTCCCCTGCGCCGCCCGCGCCGGCCGGTGTCAGTTTCACGGAGGTTTATAGTCGAGGCGCGGCTGTGCTCAGACCAACTATATTAACATACATTACGCTGATTGAGTTCGTAACCCAATGACAGTCACAAGTTAAAAAAGTAAAATAAACAGACAACCGATGCTGAACTTATATAAAAATAAGAAATTTCGTTCTAAAATAATGTTCTGTTTTTCGCTCCGAAAATTAACTCCACTGAATATTAAAGATAAATTCCCATCAACCGACTTTGTGTACAGAGCACTTCTTTTTCCATCAAAAGAGATTTATTCCCTCTCAAAAATATGTAAAGTTGCGTCCGTGACACCTTCGATAACAGTCTCCTTGAGGGCCCGATGATATTAAAAAATATATCTCGGTATTCGAGTCACGTGAAACATTAACTTCGCCCCACAATAAAGCGTACCCTTAAGTTTTCCTAAATTAAAATTTTCCGCTGATCTCTCCGGAGTGACATTTGTTGATGGATTAGTAACTAAATTTGCTATTCCGTTACTTTAGCTGGAGCAAAGCAGAAGCGAAGCGATCGCTAGTCTTAAAATGTCAATCAGGATTTTATCGAAAAAATTGCCACAACTGTTAGAATATCACCACATCGATAACACATTGATGGGCGCCCCTGAAGCACCTCGCCTCTCAAAGTATAGGGTACTAAATCTATGGTACTAACTAAGTAGTCGTAATTGACTTACAATAAAGTGATGCCTTGTATTCTATATGTGTGTGATTGAATGGTCCTCCCTCTTTTTACATTACCTACTTGCAACAGTCTGATTCCTAACCTTTGCTTTGAAATATTATGACAAAGATTGTAAGATTGACGTTTGTAAATTTCGTGACGCGCTGATCTAATGAGCTGTATAACGGAGTACGTTTATACACCTACACATAAATTGAGGTAATTAAATATTATTCATTTCAAAGTATAATTTCAATTATACCAACTCGTTTAACGTTTATTGTCGGCAATTCAAATTAAACTTTTGATTTTCTGTAAAGTTTCTTAATAACTTTGTGCATAATTTTGGCTTCTCATCTCAGAACTCAAAAGAGCACACGGATAAGTAATAGCAGGCATAATATTTCCGGGAAATGGAAAATAATGAATATAAAATGTCGTAAACACGGTTCAAGGCAGAAAGGGTGTGCGTTTTTAAAGTCATTTGTAGCTGGCTACTTGGCATGCAGCGTGCGGCCGCGGAGACGACGACGGCGCATATATTTTAAATTTATTACCACTAGCGTATAGCGCCACGACGATGTTGCGTCGCGTGTCACACCACGCCGCCCGCGCCCGCCGCCTATCTCAATATGAATACCTAAATTGGTCTACCTCTCGCTTCTTACAATGATAAACAGGAAAAAGAAAATCAGCACGCAAAATAAGATCTTTTACCAACTAAATCATATAAGTAATATATACAAACAAAATGATACAAAAATAAGGAAAATCGCGTCTCCTCAGGCGCTCTCCTAATGAACGATGATCGAATCAATCAGCTGATAATGAGCGGATCAAACAACCACCCAATAATATCGTCATATCGATAACTGTGTTGGCACAAGAAATTTGCCCGCGCAATATCGAGGAATCCCTCGGAGGGAGCGGCCAATTTTAGGGGCAAATCGAGGGCGATAATTATGTTTGAAGTTAGTTATTGAGCAGAGTCAACACGCTAGGTATTAGTCTCTCGGGGCAGGTTTAGGGATACTTCTTTCGATCATGGATTTGGAGTTCCGTATTCATAGCTGTTCTGTATGCGTACCTATAGTTATCATTATAATAACAATTTCTATGCTTCTCGCCAGTCTTTAGTAAATTAGAAATAACTTAAGTTGTTTTTTTTTAATAAACATAATTTTTATTAGAATACACTAGTCGACTCGGCGAACTTCGTATTGCCATAGCTGTTACTATATTGTGCATGTCTACTTATATTATAAACCTTCCTTTTGAATCATTTATCTATTAAAAAAAACCGCCTTAGAATACGTTGCGTAGTGTTAAAAATTTAAGCATACATAGGGACGGACGCGGAAGAAACTTTATTTTATACCTACTACACATTAATGTGAATTATCAGAATACTAAACGTGTCACTACACGTGACTTGACTATGACTTAACAAAATACTTTACAATTTTGTAATTATTTATAATTTTCCGAGGTTTCCTCAATCCTAAGTTTAAACAACACCAAGATATAGTCCACTGATTGCCGTCAAAACCTCGAGATACAGTCAATGCCTTCAAATTAACCCGCAGCTCCCGTGTAGATCAACACTGCTGTAATTACAGAAATTAATTTAAAGTTGTCGCCAAATATACTTTAGTTTAAGGTCACGTTTCTGCTTGGATAAGGGTAGAGAGCGACGACACTTAAGGGCCTATTTATACTAGACTTAGTCGTCCGCACCGTAGCTTCTAGCCGTACGAGCTAGGCGAGACACGAATATAAAACTTCAATTATAGAAAATTATTAGGAACTAGAACGTTTCTGTCAAGCATTGTCGCCTGAATACGAAATATCTTTTTGCAAGAATATTCTCTAGACATAAGAAGATAGTTTACTATTCAAGGAATAATATATGTCCCTATCTTTAAAAAAACAAAGACCATAAATGATTTTCGGTACTTTTTGCTATACTTATACAATACACAAACATTCTATTGACCATTAAAAATAAAGAAATTAGTTTCTAAATTAAAATCTTATTTATAATAATACTGATTAAGATTATAAATTTTAAGTAGAGCTTAAATTGTATAGACGATCAATGTCAAAGCAAATGCCTTGTGTGTACGCGTCCTTATCTAAATTGAAGTTTAATTTGTTTAATGACACAAACAAGTTGGTGTTTAGACGCCGAAATTAGTGGGCTCATTGAGATTACACGCTGCCAGCCAGTTGCGCCAGTACACAGTCGCTCGTGCCATCACAATACGGCCTTATTGTATTTTGATTATATTAAGCTTGTTTCTAAATAATATTATTCATTTATAAGCATAAATAAGTGAGTGGAATTATTTACTTGTAACAAACAGTTCACCTCGGAATATAATAACGATTTTTTTAATAGCGAATTGATGAATTTCACGGACAAGTTGATTTCACGCATAATTTATAATCATTCTTAAAAAATAAAACAAGACAACAATGCTAACTTAAGCAGCATAAAAATTAAACAAATGACAATGGCAAACCCTTTTAACCCTTTACAGCTCACCCTTTTGTAAATCATGCGGTTCAATAATAAGGTTTAAAGTTACGTGGCAAGTTTTCCAGCTGATCGCGTTGTCTAGGGTTGCGGTTCATTAACATTTTAATTATCTGGAAAGTCACTCGCAGCCACCTGCGCGGAGATCACTTCTGTTTCGCAAATATTTATATTCTCTTTTGCATTGCTTTTGAAAATGCATCTTAAATACAGGATGTATCTAAGTGTAAAGAATATATATCATGCCCGGAAGTGAATTTTATTTTTCAGTTACTTGCTCAACCGTAAAAACAAATTTGCTAATTACGATAAAAAATGTTGCCCGTAAAGAAACTTTGCTTTTCGTTATTTAAAGTAACCTTATGCGTTTTTATTCAACAGAATCATAATACCTATTCCGTTATTAGACGACAATAGTTTCTTACATAAATATTTTTACAAGTTTATGAAGCCCATTCCTGAGCTTGGCATATCGATTATAATGTCCTCTTTCCAAACAGACGGTCGCTACAAATAAATACAAAAATTAAAATTAGTCAAGAAAATGTCGCAAACTAAGCGCCCCGGCGGGAAGAGCTCAAGGAAATTACACCCCCAGAGATCCCCGTAACAAAGAGCCACTTGATTCAAGGTAATAAGGTTCATAATCGCACGTTTACCTTACCAGTTAATTATCGTGCTTCTGCTAAGAAGTCGCGCAAACATAAATTGCTAAGGATAAAACGTTTAAAATTCCACACACGGTTTAGAAGATTCTGTTATCAAATTTTGAAATCTCTTGTATTTAATTAAAAGTCCCAAATATATTTAAAAAAAAAAACAGATGTATTGAAATGAAGACTCAAAAAATTGTCTTTAATCGAAAAAGGCCTACACCAATCATGTGGTTAAAAAAAATACATAGACTTAACTTAATAACAGGTATGCACACATTTCAAAAAAATCCCACATCACAACACCAAGAGAAAAAAAAAGAATGCATACCCTACAATCGGTCTTTCAATTAATATATCCTGTTTTAAATAGAATATTTTCATTCGCGGAGTATTTAAAAGCCGCGCTTTGGAGTTTTACCTTCCCCGTTTCGGGCACAAGTTAATTTCTTTTCGTGTGTTTTTAAAATTAATTTTGCTTTGTGGCCGTCGCCTTGGGACAAGTTGCCTTGTATTGTGAAAGCTTTCTGTTACAAGAATAAAAATAGGGGAAAAGTTGCAATATTGTTATATAGATGCTTGGATTCGGCGTTGTTTTAGAGAGAAAGACGTAGTGATTTGCGCACTTAGTTAAAATCAACTATGGTGTGTTAAACATTTCTAAAGTAGTATTATATAGTCTAAAAGTACCTAGTATTTTTCTATAGTTACAACTAACCTAAAAATTTTAGCATATATTTTACAGCCTACAAAAAAAAAACAGCGATTTACATATTCTACATGCGGTGTAACACAAATCATTGTGAATAGCGCACGGCTATGCCACAATATATAGGTATAGTCGAATTCACACCTTTATAAAATACGGGCCCAAAAAGTGCACTAACAAAATACAGTTTGCTGCAAATTCGAATAATCAAGTGAAACGACGACACATGTGACCGTTGATGAACAATTGTAAGCCTTATGTTACATTGTAATAGTACTCTACGGGAAATATTCGCTTGGTTGGCGGCTGGATAAAGCCTGATTCTGGTAACATTTGCATATAAATAGCAGAACGAGCTGGGGCCTCGTGTGGTACCGAGATTTGTCGAGAGTTGATAAAATTTTTTCTTTAAAATGAAATGTAATAAAATAAGAAAAGACAAAGTTAAACGTATTATAAAATAGAGTAAAAATATAACTTAAAGAACAATTTAAAGCTTCAGTGCTATCTTTGCATTGTCTTTGTATAAATTCGAAATAATTGTCTGACCTTATCGCTGTAACCGAAAACCGAAGCCAGGTGGTCTAACGACTTAGTTACTTATCGGCAGTGGATAAGACTGGCACAGGACCATGTTGCATGGCGTACGAGAGAAGAGGCTTATGTCCAACAGTGGGCTCTTACAGGCTGATGATGATGACGACACTAAAAGATTACGCCACCTTAAAATAGTATATTTTCATGTAGTAAATATTTAATATAATAAAAGTAAAAACATAATCAGCTCCGCAATTTCCTGCCCAACAGGTGGCCTGCGACGATCTAATTGTCGTTCAAATTTATGGCAACTGCACTTTTTTGCTCAGGCTGCTGCAATCTGCCGCTGTCTGCCCACTCTGGAGGCGTACTATGTTACATTACGTCTATGACGTCATACACAAGCCAGATTGTCTGTCCTACATTTTTTTTTGTCAAATATTGACGCTCAGAGAAAATATCCGACGTTCTCTTTAATTCATTTACTCTCTCAAAATGTTGTGCTCGTAGCTATACTAGGCTGTTTCATGTTTTTTTAAATTGAGATTGTGTGTACGTGAATTTACATAGACACAATTATAAAAGATTTAATGATTTTAGGGAAAATATATTCAAAAATATTTTAGTCAGGGGGTTTAAACAATAAATAAGTTTTATTAAAGAACAATTGCACACACTTAAATTGTAAAATTATTTTTTTATTGATTTTTATATTGATTCTGTAGGTGTTTTAGAATAATAAAACTTCTACCTATACATACAAACAAGCAGTGGTACGCGTCTTCGATACGACGTAGCGATGTAGCGTTGCTAAGCAGGCAGCTACGCAGCTGCGTAGCTACACAAAGGGCGTAGCGCGTAACGCATCACATCAAAGGACGAGTTCAAAGTGACTGATATCAGTGACAGCGAATCTGGGTTATCCTTGATAGCCGATTGTGGGCTTAGACTACACTCAAGCCCCGTGCGAAAAGACCTTAAAGCGGTTTACATAATAAACAAGATTTTCGACTAAAGCTTTGAACGTTTGTTACAAATAGAAACGAGGATTTGAAAATAAATACATAGTTAGTATTTTTGTAAAAAGTAGAATCTTGCTAAAGAATATTGATTAAAACGGCCACTTTTATCAATATTTCATTGCATTTTCACCTATAAGATTCTATGTTTTTACAGTTAATTGAGAAACATGTACATAGTTTGCATGTAAACAAAAAATTACGAACTATAAAACTGTTAAAAATCAAAGAATTATATAATAAACAACTCTGACTTGTTCCTGCTCATAGCAACATACTATACAAATTAAGTAAATATTGAGGTATGTATTTGGCCATTTTCCCATGCATATAAGCGCAAGCAACGCCGCTTTTATCTATTTAGAATTCAGAATGGAACCTTTGCGCTTGACGGCCTTTGTTAGGGATCGCGCGAGCCATCACAGTATTCAACCAAAATTTGACGTCGACTGCGGAGTAGATCACGTAGATCGTGCATACCGCCGCTGCAGATTTGTCGCTGGCTGCAGCCACAGCGAGCCTGGTAATTGGCGAGCAGGAATAATCCCTCGCTTTGTAGGATTTACTAGCTTTACCATTTTGTACGGAGCGCCGCCGCACGCTTACCTGGGTTAGTGTAGATTCGCCAAGTGCTCATTTCGCCAAGTTTCAAACGCCGTGTATTTTCGCCAAGTTGATTTTGATTACAAAATTTTATAAAGTAAAGTTGGTTTCACTTATTTCTTAGGTTATTTCCTTTAAAAATTACTTCATGCATTTTAGTTTTAAATTTATATTTAAAAGTACCAGGGCTACATGAACTAGTAGAAGGTCTGCCTACTCGGCGTCTTCTTGTGCGCTGTCACCCACTCCATTACTTTTCGGGCATCTGTTCTCCGCTTTAGTCATAGTTTCATGGTTCTCCGAGCTATTTGCCCTGCCCATTGCCTGCATTTCGCAATTCTTTGGGTTATTTCGGGGACTTTGATTCTTCTGCGAATGCCATCACTTCTAATTTGACTACGCAGGGAAACTCTGAGCAAAACCAATTCTATTACCCTTTCAGTGACCATTTCTCTGTTGCGTTTGCACATACTGGCAACACACAATTTTCGTAGACTTTCGCCGTTTGTTGATGCTTAGATTGAACAGTTTTAGGGATATGATATCCCCATATGCCTCTATTATGAATCCCCGCTGCAGGCTTTGAGCTCTGATCCTGTAGTCTAACTCATATAGTGGCTTTTTTGTACAAACACTTCAACACTCGATATACCAATAGTTTACTTGGCACTGCTGACTCAAACGAATCAAAAGCTTTCTCATAGTTCACAAATGCTTAGCAAGAGGCAGATACGCTAGTGTTAAATTGGTACTGCATTAGTGAAACTAACTGTAATAATTTTAACGACTTGGCGAAAATACACGATGCAAAATTAATTAATAAATCACTTGGCGAAAATACACTCGATGTATGGAGTTAAAAAGTACTTGGCGAAATGAGCACTTGGCGAATCTACACTAACCCGCTTACTGTACATAGGTCAAAAGTCATTTTATACGAAATGAAACGGGTTTTTATTGTGTTTTGTAAGCGAGTAGTTTATAGTCTCTTAGGGCACGTTCAATGAAGTCGTGACTGACTACAGTAGTGCAATGTTAAGAATCGGTAGCTCCCGTATTTTAATTGTGGTGTACATATCTTCCATTACTTTTTTTAAGAACTACTGGGGACTGCCTTCCGTTTTGCAACAGCATTTTCCGAGTAAAAGATTATGTTGATGCCAATCTGTGATAATTATAAACCTGCAAATAATTTAGCGACAATTATTATTAGGTTTTAATGATTTGTATTTTGTTCCAGGAATACAACAAACACCAACAACCGATCCGGAAACGTGCTGTAGCTGTAGCTCGGCAAAGGAAATCTGTCCTTTAATCTCTCGACAATCATTCTGTTTCGTTCGCAGTGAGAGCTATGCCCGGCGGCCGGTGCAGTGTCCTGGAGTCCCGGACATGCTCCGGATATGCCCCGGATTACCAGGGGTACGGAGCGTGTCCCCGAATGAGTCCCGGCGATTAGGGACGGCCTATCCCGAACGACCGGATTCGCCCCGGGCAGATTGACAACTCGATATAGTTAAGACTAGTATCTCGAGAATGCGTATTGTGTAGTTTCAGATCATTCCTGATTTTATTTTTATTTAAATGTATTACATGCGCCCAATTGTAAGCTTTTAAAATAGCATTATTGTAAAACTCTTGTTAGTTTAATGAGCGCTGTAGTTTTGTTTTCTGTCACTTTACGGTTTATAGGTTTCAACTCTACTGGCATGTTTTAAGAAAAAAATCGTTATATTGTATTTGATTATTATTTGAATAGACCGGCCGGCACGGCATCGGACCGGCCGTTGAGCTGCTGTTAATGACTTTGTAGACTTTAAAAACTGTATACACAAGATTTCGTCCGTTTCTGACCGCAGCCGTGCAGGTCGGTAGAGTAAGACAGAGTTACAGTGGCTGTCTAGGACATCGTGACACTTCCGGTTTTTCTGTATTTCAAAATAGTTCTTGTTCTTTGGTAATACAGTCTAGAGTCTAGGGCGCACGAGACCATAGACAAATCTGTAACTCCGACCTAAACCGCTACTGTACCTAAAATTAAAATGTTGCAACCTATTTTAAAATGTGTCAAATCGCATACCAGCGCTATTGAATCATATCTTTGTTTAAATGATCAAGTATAGGTGTTATGTTGTAAGTATCATGAAGAAAGAAGATACAAGTGAAGTGCTGCTGGCCCATGCATCGTGTCGCCATAGACTTGGAGGTCACGCGTATTCTTGGGGAATTAACACGATAAACGAGATGTTATTGCTTGAGAATACACGTAGCTGACAATGTTTTATTCGCCGCGCTCCGCAGTGAAGCTACTTTCATCGCTACTAATATGAAGAACAGCTCTGTACGCAAAAGGATTCTAATTCTAAAAATGTGTGTTCTTTTTACTCCTGATGGTATAAATTAAGTTAGAAGCTTACCTGTACCTTGCTTTTCTGTTTTGTTACAGCAAGCTTATAAGCACTTCAAATTCACTGTTTCACTGTGTTTTTTATAGGCACTTAAGCTACGCACTAAGCTTATAAGCACTTCAAATTCACTGTTTCACTGTGTTTTGTGTGTACGGTTACATTCGGATACACTATACACAAATTTGTTATTATGATCACAAAATAAAAGTTGTAAAGTATTATTGATATATAGCACGTTTTGAAGAAATATCAAATTTTGACTGACACGCTTCGCGAGCGTCCGCCCGCCTTGCAAATCATGTATAATACCTATTCGACCTAATTTTAAATTTGCATTTGTTTCTACCCTCGTTTTGCTATCGTTAGGATTAATTCTGTAAATTGCTTTTTGTGTAATAATAATAGATAAGTATTTTATGTCTCCGATTTTTTTTCCGTTGTCTAATTTCCTGCACTTGTAGCATTTTCCAATATTATTATTAATATGAAATTAAATAATGTAAATGTGTGATCGAAGATTAAACAGCTTAATTTCGAGAAGGTAACGAATTTCATTTATTTCCCCAATATCAATCAAGTAGATAATTAAAGAAAAAAATAGCTAAACGAAATAATAGGTTTATTTAAATCAACTTAAAAATCACTGTAAATGTACAACACATTTTATAGATGCGCCAACTTCCGGCGCCTCTCTCAAGTTAATTTACAAACATAAAACGAGTTCTAATAAATAAGTCCTTTGTAATGTATATGTCACCGTAAAATAGCACATCCGTTATGTCCTAAACTTACTTACGTCAGATTATGAACAAACGTTTCTACCGAAAATTAATAATTTTACGATATGTTTTATTTTCCGGTAACATAATATACATTATGTACACGCCGCTCCGTGACACTAAGCAACCGGCCGGTATTCATCTGAGAGCAATTCGCTATCTCCAATGATTAATTAAATATTAGAAGCCTACTTGAAGAAGCGCAGGCTGCGCTTCTGTGGCTCAGCTCAAATGTTTTTAATTTATTTTTTTTAATCAACTTGTTATCGACGCAACTTGTATTAAAACTAAGCTGAAAATATACAAAAATTATGGTCGGACTTAATGCGTTCAAGGATTTCTGGTCTATTTATTTAGTATTATAAATACAAGTACAATATGAGCAAAGTCGATAAAATTTTGATTGAAAAAAAATTTAGAAGATACTTACCTACAATAGTAGGCAAATTTCCTCAAATAGGCGCCGGTCCTATGTGCCGTTCATATAGATAGAATGTAGTAATACTTATTCACCGAAACCAGTTAATGGAGCGTTATCTCTTTTACACAATCATATATTTAAATAAAAATACAAGGACACTAAACGGTCAGAACCCCAAAACCAACTGACAGCTAAAGATTAGCAGAACTTTATTGTACCAAGTACCTAATACCATTCACGTACTTTATACTTACTTACCCATTAAGTCGCAATGTTCATTAACTCGTTTTGGTGAATAAAGTTCGATCAGGCAATACACAAGAACCTTTTTTTGTTTACAAAAGGCGATGACATTTCTTATTGACCTGTGATTGATATAATATGCCTTTAGTCATATGCCTTCTGTCTTTCCATTTAACTTTAAATTACCTACATAGTAATAATTAAGTTTATTTTTAATTATTCGCTCGTTATTGCATACCTTGAAACTTGAAAACATACTTCAAAAATATAAGAACCGAAATAAAAAAAATAACGGTTAATGTACAATTAAAATACAGGATAATATTATGCAGGGCTTAACTTCAAAAGGCCCACTGCACTTGACCAGGTAATGCGACGCTTTTTAAATTGCTCTCTTTCTTTAAACTTTGTCTTAAGCACTATAATTACTGCAAACTAAAAACCTTTAATCATGTTGACTTCATAACATTTTATCAAAATAGTTACCTAAGTTAATCAAGTTTTACAAAAAAAATGTCTATCGACAAATAACACTACATTGATAGGCGTTAATTATTATAAATACTTTTGTAAATAAAAATTATAACGCTCAAATTCTAAATAATTAATTTCGATAAATTTTTAGACACTTATGGGCTTTGTCGAATAAGCTGACGACGAATTATGATAAAATCAAAATTCAGATAGTTTTTAATAATATTAGACACTAGTTTGTATGACGATATAGCTACAAACTAGTCGAGTGCTAGTGCAGGTCGTCGGCGGGCGCGGTCACCAGCGGCGGGTCGTCCTCGTCGCCGCGTCGCCGGTCCAGCGGCGGCGGCGCGGCGCCCGCGTCGTCCCCGCCCGCGCCCGCGCCCGCGCCCGCCGGCGCCGCCGGTGCCGCGCTCCGCAGCACAGCTACGTCACCGTAACCAGACCTCGACTTAGCGATACTGTCTTTTCTCGCGATCTCCTCTATTTTGAAACCAGCTTCACCTCTCCCGCTTACCATTCTATTCTTATCAGAATCAGTCTGTGAGGCGGGGTCGGCCTGCACGGCGGCCTCGGCCACGGGCGCGCTGGCGGCGGGCGCGGGCGCGGGCGCGGCCACGTCCCCCGTGTGCACGGTGTTGGTCTGCGCCGTGGAGACGTCGGGCGTGGTCTGCGTGGTGGACTGGGTGACGGAGTGCGCGGCTGTCTGCGTGGTGGACTGCGCCGTGGGCGGCGTGGCCTGCGTGGCGGTGCCGGCGCCGACGTCGTGGTAGGCGGCGCCGCTGGCCACGGCGGCGATGCCGGCCAGCCCCACCATGCCGCCCACGCCGTGGTGCGAGCGCAGCAGCAGCTGCTGCAGCTGCGCCTGCTGTAGTATCACCGGCAGCTCGTAGTGGTGGAAAAAGTACAGCATCGAGTGCTGCGAACAAAATTGATTCCTTGATGATCTCGTAAGGAAACAGTAAATAATAATTGCAACAGACAAATGCCAATAGAAAAGCGCGGCGTGGCCGGTGTCGGCGCCGGCGGGCGGCAGGTGAGCGGATTATGAAGCACGTCCGTCCGACCAACTGAGAGAAACTCCTTTAGACAAATAAATGAGGCGCTCGTGACGCCGCGCGACATCTTCGTATTTATTTATTTCTGGGTCAGAGTCCGCTCCCCTCGCGACGTCCGACGTAAGTTTTAATTAAGAAACTTGTGACCGCTCCCGACTCAAGTTTTATTCGAAATTATATTTTCTTATCCTCTCGTTGTGATTTTTTTGTGCAGTATCGGGGTGTAACGGGTTACCGCCGAGGACAAGTTGTGACACCCTTATGATTTATTATTGTCGAACGGGCGAGGAGCGCTAGGCGCGAGGGAGGGCCGCGCTCGCTGCACTGCCGCCTCCATTATAATTGAAAACATTTTTATACATTCTTTATTTATTTTTTTATCAAAGTAATACTGTAATAGGAGAAAACCAATTTTAAAATTTAACAACCTATTTTGTTAAAAAGGGATTGCCCCAATTTTACTATCTTTAACATTTTAATTGAAGACCGTGATTCAATACGTGAGCTACTCCATTTAAAAAACCGTCCATACTCTAAATTTCATTGCGTCCGGCGCGCAATCTGCCCGCGGATCACCGCCATGGCAAATATAAAAAAGGATCAAACGTTTAAAAGGTATTTAATGGACAGATGTGATGCCCTTTTATACTTCCATTAACAGCGTCCGCTTTGAGATTTACCGCTTGCCCTGTCAGAGGTACATGCTAATAAAAAAGCCCTTTTTATCAATTTTTACCAACCGATCGTTTGTGCCAGATTACACGATTCCGATAGAAAACCGAAAAAAATGGGCTGAGCAAAATTTTCCATGTTTCGTGAGGTTAAAATTAACCAAACAGTATTTGCAAAAGCTGTTGCATTCGACAGCGCTTAGAGTTTTACAAATAACAAAAATATTAATGTGCTGTTCATATTTTAAAGCCGCAAATTGTCTTAAGCACGTCGAGGGGCAAGCGTTGATTATGTCAAGACGGAGCGGGCGGCTGAAGGCTCTCGTCAAAAAAACAAAGTTATTTAAATTTAAAATGCAAAGCGCACGATGCGCCCCGAAGGCTCACCGGTTGAGGGACACTTTTTCCTCAAAAAGAATCCCTTTTTCATTTAACTAATCCCGGCGCAGACACACGCCGCGCCGGAGCGCTAACGAATTAGAAGGGAAAACATCAAGTTTTCGGATTAAGAGTTAATAAAGTCCAGTGAAGCCTGGAGCTTTTCAATAAATTGGGTTCCGTTAAGTTTTTAAATAAAATATAATTTGACTCAATGTATATTAAAACTTTATTTAACCTTTTAACCGCCAAGCACTTGATATGAAGTAGTCACAAAGTTCTCCCACCACGCCAAGCACTTCTCTGGAAGTAGCTTACATTTTTACATTTTATGACCCAACTATATGTTCTAAAGAGAAAAATCCAATTGGATACTGTTCTTGAAGCTTCTATGAAGTAATTCATGTTAACAGATTTTGTGAAAAGTTAATAAACTTAGAATAATAAGACGATAAACTTTAAGAAACTTTCAAATGAAAAATAGTGTGCTCTCCCACGCCAAGTACTTTACTGGAAGTGGTCTAGTGTTGTGACATTACTCGGAATTTTCGATGATTCCTAACAAATATATTTTTTAAATTATTATAACTATACACTTTTTCAACCATCTCATAACGTGTACGCATAGTGCGGACTGGAATAATATAATTTCTATTAGAATTTACTATTGATTCCTTTATTGTAGACATTACACATCCTCGCCTTTGAAAATGTCGACAACAATTAATAAGGTAGGCGGGCGGCTCTAGCGTAGCAACCCGTTCATCAGTTGTTTGATATATCCCGTACGCCAAGCACTTGAGGTGAAGTGCTGCTGTGACGTCACACAAGCTAGACAAGTTTTTTAGTGCTGTGCTAAAGAGTGGAAATTTTGGTACATTGTGTCCAGACTGTTGGTACGCTCAGCGTAAAAAATAGTGAAAGTACATCTACAGATGAATTGCGCGGCGCATTTTCCAATGGTTCTAATTAGAAACTAATAAAATATTGTTGAATTGAATTAAGTCAGTTTGGATTTGGTCGTAAAAGTACCTACCTACTAATACTACGTTTACTTCGAAACGTGTACACTTAGATCTACAAATGGTCATCACAGATTTTTTACAAACATCCATACATAGCTGGGTAAACGCTTAAATAGACACCATATAATTGAATATTATACTATAGAACAAAATCACGTCTTTTAAAAAAGCTTTCAACATTTTAAACGGTATTCACAAAGTAATAGGAAATACCCAGCAAAACTAAAAAAAATAATATTGGCAATTAATTCCATAAATGGGTTTGATTTGTTTGCTAAAGCTTTAGGTAGCAGTGCTCAGAGACAAATAGATGTCGCATTATGTTGTCTTTGTGTGTAAGGTATGTTGGAAAGGCACCCCGCCTATGCGTTTATGCTAAAACAAAAGCGTCGATTAAGAAGAGTAAGAATATTCTGCAAAAAACCCTTTACAAAAATGTGATTTATGACTTTGTTTACCTTAAAAGTTATTCTTTCCCACGGCTTCTACTACTGGAATACAGATTTGCAGAGAACCATTGGAACCTTACCTCATAAGTTGTTTTTTTTGAACTAGTTAAAAGTTCATTAAAAAAAACTCTACAACATATATTTGTTTACGTATGTAAATGACATACTTAAGAAAATTCCTGATGAAAATTAAAAAATCTCTTTGATGAAGTGTAGAGGTTGTAAAAAGAGACTTTATAGTATTTTACAATTATTTGTAATTTTTAATTTAAATGTTATTTATGTCCTCAAAATTAAAACAACCTTTGATTTTACATAGTTCTTTATAATGACGTTTTGGATACGATGTTATCTATGATTGATTTATGGCAATGGTCGAGGGACGAACAGCTACAAACATAAATTATATTAATTTTTAGATTTTAAATTTATAGAAAGTATAGTTTTAATTTTGTACATATTTGTATTTGAGGACGAAAGAGAATAATTTAAAAAAAATATAATTTGCCAAAAGAAAACTAAGTATAGGTACTGTCACATCGTGACAGCATCTACCTATCTATATACATATGTACCTATACGTATAGCTCCGCCGCGGCGAGTGGCGTCGCCTGCGCTATAACCCGACCATGTATAACCCGACCATGTAAAATAGGCTAAGAGTGCATTCTCGAATAAACCGGCATCCGATCAACATCGTTGTGTTTTTACTGGTCTCCAAAACTCCATCCATTCCGCATCAGGACCTTACATTTGGTGACCCCGACGTGATTTTCGTAAATTTCTACCTACAGTGGGTTACTATACTAACCTCCCTTAAAATTATTTTATGTACAAAATTAGCCTAAAATAAAATACGTATCTATCTTGTTTGCAACGTTTATTCTATAATTATTTGTATAATATAAATATCTGCAATCGTCACCTTCCTACTGAACCATGTATTATTCTTGTAACTTACCAACCTTTTCAAAAATGTTGTTTGTATCGACATAACTTTAGGATTAACTTCTATTCATTCATAAACTTCATTAGGGACTTCGTCCACATTATATTTACCTATGCTTTATTGTTATATTACTGAGACCGATCGGCTGTACCTACCTGAGATAGTTTGTGTATGTATCTGTATCATAAACCGATTTAATTATTAATTTATTCTTATTCATTTGTGATGCACAAAGTATCTCGGGGTGGCAGCATGTCACATCGTGACAGCATCTACCTATCTATATACATATGTACCTATACGTATAGCTCCGCCGCGGCGAGTGGCGTCGCCTGCGCTATAACCCGACCATGTATAACCCGACCATGTAAAATAGGCTAAGAGTCCATTCTCGAATAAACCGGCATCCGATCAACATCGTTGTGTTTTTACTGGTCTCCAAAACTCCATCCATTCCGCATCAGGACCTTACAGGTACTATATATTTTTTTTATCCAGATTTAATTACGTATTTATTCAAAAATAGAAAGAATGCGCGTGCGAAGCCTAGATCCCTCTGGAGGGGCACGATAAGGACCGATGCGCTCGCGACACTATAGGCTCCGTCCGCCCCATTTATATTGTCTCCATAATGTAAGGCCCCTGCAAACGCAAAAGCGGAGCGTTTTTTAATGGTGGCGAAAACGCCAAGTGAACATTATTTTGTTGTTACGAGTGTTAGACAAATTTACCCAACAACTTCCATGTCCCAATACAACTCAATTTAATAAAGCTTGACGGCTATTGGTTTTTTCAAATTATAAGCTTTATAACACTACTATACGTTTTTTTAACTAACAACTATAGCTTTTGGAGTATAAATTGAGGTGTGTTTCCATGCCCATTGTCCAGGTATGATTCAATGAAATATCCCGCCACGCTCATGACAAAATGGTGCCTTAAACTGTAACGAGAAATGCATCACATGACATGTGACTCATGAACTTTAAATTATTAAGTTACTTGAGTGAGATTATTTTGATTGGTACATAAATCGTTTTATTAAAAACTAGTCCACCCGGCGAACTTCGCACCGCCTAACCAATAACTATCTTGTGCACGTATTAAACTTATAAACCTTCCTCTTGAATCACTCTATCTATTTAAAAAAAAACCGCATCGAAATCCGTTGCATAATTTTAAAGATTTAAATACGATTAAATAAAAGATTAAAAAATATAGTACAAAAAAACTATCGACTCTGTGATTAACAACCCTTTAACGAGATCGAACTTCGCAGTTTTTGTGTCTCTCCAGCGCCGAGTACTTGATATGAAGTAGTTAGTGACGTGCCACCGCTTTAGTTTGTTATATAATTCAGTTGAAAGTAATCAGACAAAACTCCATAAAAGCAAATTCTAATTGGGTTCTAGCATTACAAAAGTTTAAAAAACGGGAAAATGTTTAGCTTTTCGTATATTAATCACTCCATTGTTTATTTATCTCACATAAAAATTTTGGTTGATTTTGTGTGTCGATTGAATTTTGCAATCACTAATGTTTTTGAAGGTAAAATGCCTTGGCGTGGGGGAGCAACCTTCGTTTATTTCCTGCGGCGCCGAAAAGGTTAACGTTTAAATAAAGAACATCCGGTATAAATTTCTACTGATAACTATGAAAGAGTTACCGACAGCCAACTCAAGGGTCTTTCTATTCGTTGGTCAGCTAGGAATTGATCAAGTTTTTTCTTTTCAGTGAATCAAGCTCAAGTCCTTAATTAATTTAAGTCTTTCCCAACAAACGATGAACTTCGGCTTTATTCAATATACTTTTGAACCCTAAATGGGTTGCTTCAAACAAATAAAATAATTACTTTGACATTCTTTTTATTTAAAAACAAACAGAATATATTCTTTCTCAAACAAAAAAGGTTTCGATAAATCATTACTACTAAACTAAGACTAAAATAAAAATAAAAGGCTCACATAGTTCTCAATAAAAATATGAGTTAGGTATGATCATTGGCGGACGAAAAATATATCATTTAGACAAAGAGTGTTTTTTACGTTAACAATGAGATACATTTTTCTAAGGATACATTCTAAACTTATAAGAGGACACAAGCAACTACAAAATAGCTGTAAACCTTTGGACCACGTTTAACTATAATTTTCAGGAGATCGGCCAAATGACACACTCCGCCGTGTTCCGGTAATGGAGGCCATACTTCTGTTGAAATAGGACCTAACAGAAATTAGCCGGGGAAAATACCGGATTTATAATAAACTAGAGGCTGCCCCGCGGTTTTTCCCGCGCAGATTTCTCATAAACACAAAATTCCCGTTTTTTTCCCGTTCCCGTGGGAATTTCGGGAAATCCCTTCTTAGTGCTCACCTACACTCCCTAAGGAACCTACATGCAAAATTTCAGCCCGCTAGGCCCAGTAGTTTCGGCTCTGCGTTGTCTGTCAGTCAGTCAGTCAGTCAGTCAGTCAGTAACGGAAGAGTTTTATTTATAACTAGAGGCTGCCCCGCGGTTTTTCCCGCGCATATTTCTCATAAACACAAAAATCCCGTTTTTTCCCGTTCCCGTGAGAATTTCGGGAAATCCCTTCTTAGTGCTCACCTACACTCCCCAAGGAACCCACGTGCCAATTTTCAACTTTCTACGCCCAGTAGTTTCGGCTCTGCGTTGTCTGTCAGTCAGTCAGTCAGTCAGTCAGTCAGTTAGTAACGAAAGAGTTTTATATATATTGATAAATTAGTAGTTTGTACTGTCATATTTTGAATTGTGGAAGAGGCTTTTGTCCAGCAGCAGTCTTTAGCCTGAGATGATTTTAATCATATTAGCAAAATGTATTGGCTACTAGATCATCAATTTTCACTAAATACACTGCACTCATCTCAAAACCCATTAATATCCACGAAACACGAACCCTAGGCCCCATAACTACACTGGTAAACGTCTCTTATTCATTTAGCGTCAAATCCTAGTTTGAGCCACTTATCAACAAATCGTAGTGACGGCCGGAAAATTAGTAAATTAATGTAACGGGTGCGGCCCAACGTTGGGCGCCAATGTTATGCGCACCGCGTCGTCGCCGCCAGCACGGCAACCTCCTGAAATATGATTTTTAATAAGTTGACACGCTCGATGATTATAAGATAAGCCCTCACTTTGCATTCCGAAAGGGCGGCTTGTTTTCCGACGTCAGCGCGCCGCGGCGGCGTAATCTCGTCGAGCCTACATCTTGCCAGCCCGCCGCCTCTTGTTTCTCGGCCGCCCGGGGCGGGTGAGGGGACTGTTCAAAGTCTTACCGTAATAATCTATATGTATTGTATGTCCTCGTATTTAATGTAATACTTAACAGATTACGATGAGTAGTTTTTCAAAATCCCTAACCAAAGTAATCTTTAAGTCAAGACTATTCAATGCAATATAGAACAATATTCAAAAGCTATTTCGTTGTCTGCGACAGCGGCGCGGCGGGGCTATTTACTATCCATCTTATCCGAAATATTCCCGGACCGCGGCTTCTTTTACTAAAATAATAAAGAGTGGAAGAGAAAATAAACTATCAGAGCGGATCGGGAGCGGACGAGACTAAACATTCCGCAGTCGCGCTGTCGGACCACTCGATACAATATTGCTGATTTTGTACATGTTTTTGTAGGGGCAACCGAATTCTTTGCATTTAGGAATTAGTTAAAGGGATCCATATGTAGATATTTAGTAAAGTCTAGATATCATAAACAATCATGTTAGGAAAAGTACGGCCCCATCTACGGAAACGCAGCGCGTTTCGCGGGGCATCGTCGTGCGGGCGCCGCTGCGGGCGATACGTCTCCTTGTACGACATCAAACATAGGCCTATGTTTTGTTCTTGAAGCGTTGGTGCAGTGCACGCGATGGCGCCCACATTTACCGTGCTAACGCATCTACGTAAACGGTTTTAAACAATTATATACGTATGATTTAATCGCAGCACGCCCCGGACAAACGCCCCGCAGAACGCCCCGCGCAACACACCGCATGCCCCTAAATGAGGCCTAACATCGTAAAAGCTTCCGTTTGACTATTTGCATAAAAGAGGCAGTTTGCAATAAAAATCACATGCAAGTCCACGGGTTTACATCGCAGTCTCTCTCAGCGGCGGCGATGTGTTATTAACTTCCGCGCGTCGCGTCGCCGCGGCCGCCGGAAATCGAGACTCAAGTGTTTCCGCGCCGAACCGCCCCCTAGACCGTACTGTTCTACTTTTTACCAAATAAAGAAGCGTCGTCCAGATAAAGAGTTGAGGGCAAATTGAAACAGTAAAAGTTAGAAAAAAGTTAAAAGTAGCTTTATGTTTCTGTTACAATTACTTTAAACTCAATCCAAAACCTTAAAAAAAACTACAGTAACCATTTTAGAGAAGGAGAACAAAAATATAATTACGGTGATCACAGAGGGCCTAGGTAGAATCGTTTTACCTGTTGTCAAGTCTGTTCAAAAAACGTTAGGAGACATTAAGTCTCCAACATTAATATAAAATCTCAGACAGCTCATGCGTTAACTTACAAATGACGTTTGTTTTAGAGCGTAATTGAAGGAGCCCGGCCCCGGCGCCTCGGGGGACCAAGAAAATATTACACTCGCGAATATTATTTGGGATTGTCCCGGAAAAACATTTGACAAAACTTTAACGCGGTCACTTACTGGCGGCGCGCTGTGACGCAAACTCTACACTGAGGCAGAGAAAAATAGAGTCCCATTCCGCTCCGTAGAGTCGGAGGTCTTGTCGCGGTAACGTATGTGAACGTGATTCGTTGACAAATGCGCTCTGGCTCGAGCCGCGCCGTCAACAGCTAAGAGGCTTTCCTTCCCGCTTCTGTGCTTAAAAAAACTAATAACACAGATTTGGCAATGATAAATTGCTTGAGGCCGGCCGCTGGGCGTGGCGCGTAGTATAGTACGAGTACAATCAAATTAATACATTTAAGTACTAATTAAATAATTTTAAAGAGCTACTTCACAGGCCTACAGAAAAAGATCTGTAGAAGAGCTATTTATCGTTCGGTGAGCACGAAATATTTTTTAATATTATAATTGGTTGACAACCTACGGTACGGTAGAGAGAAATTTTAGTTTGATTTAAGAAACGTACCTATTACCTCAAAGTATTAACGACCTGTCCCAGCGCCCTTCGTTACACCATATAGAATATACGATACTTACTACTTAAATTGGTTCTATGGTATGGACTATGTTCTTTTGACTGCCCAGAATGGACGAATAAAAAAACAAACCACCAACTGTCAAAATATGTAAACAAAGGGAAAATATTAGTGTACTTTGGGTAACATTATTTGAGCTTAAGTATGGATCCCTATTTTTTTTTAAATCTGATATAGCCTATGTCACTCGGGGATAGTGTAGCTTCCCAACAGTGAAATAATTTTTTAAATCGATTCAGTATTTCCGGAGCCTATTCGATGCAAACATAGAAACAAACTAATTATCAAATCTTTCCTCTTTATTATTGGTATAAATAAGCTATGTTATAGGAAAACAAGTACTAGCATAGCAGAACTAGTCGGTAGTTGCCGGGTTCCCGGCCATGGCGGCGTCCGCCCAGTTATTTAGCGGCAAACTGTTGCTTTATTTTTCCGCCCGTCACTTGTTTCTTTCACAACGAACTGCGGAGAATTTCAAAACTTTTCGCTTCCTAGCACAAAAGAACAGGAAAAATGGGGAGATACTTGTGAAAGATCATCGCACCAGAGCTCAGCTGGAAGAATAGCTGTGATAGTGCATTCAATTTTATTTAATGTAAACGTTAACAAATGTTCAAAGTTTTAAAATGTTATGAAATTTACATGCTTACACTTATATTCAGCAACCTTTATTTCTCAAATTCTTATTTTCGGTACGTACGTTACTTCATATTCCGCCTCCAAAACTAATTACAGTGAAAGCTATTCTTTTTTTTAAATTGTTAAACGGTTATCCCAAATATTGGTAGTCAATGTAAAAGTTGAGGTAAGGCAAGGCTGCCAGGGCAACAGACAATAGGTTCCCTTAGTACGACGCCAACTAATTAAGAAATATAATACACCACTATACTTAGCGTCAGTTACTATCATAGGCTGCTGCAGCATGGTCACACAACTGTTAAGACTTTTATCTGTGCGTTTTGCTAGAGAGGCACAAACACATGGCTCTTTAGATATCCTATTTTGGGTAAATGTACAAAAGTTACCTGTATGAAGAGCGAGGACGTGACGAGCGCCAGACTGCTGTATTGTCCGTTGAAGCGGTAGTGGTACGCGTAGAACGAGAAGTGGTATAGGTAGAAGAATCTGTTGACAAATGAGATTCATTGTTAGAAAACATTATTGTGTATGTGTAAATTTATTCTGATAAAGAACAAGCTAGGAGGTAAATATAGTCATTCATAAAAATACGCGTCTCAAAGAAGGTAATTTTTATTAAATTGGTACAGAGACACCTAATACAAGCTTCTTAGAAGCGAGCCCACCTCCACCGCCAACATAAGAATCAAACGAACAAATGAACAGCCAATCGTCTTGTCGTATATTTCCCGGATATTCTGCCATTAGGTTCGTTATCTGCTTATTTCGGTGGATAAATTCCCGATGTGAGACGGGGGCGACACAGGGTCCCGGAAAAAAGGGGCAACGTTGCCTCGTTATCTTGAAAAGGTTGCAATTTTATTTGAAATCGATATTCAGTGAGAATAACATTTTTCTTTGGCTGCGGTGGGATGGCATTGTGAAGAGCTGAGCTGTTCTTTGTGACGCCTCAACAACAACGTTGAAAAGCTGCTCGTTAGAGGAAATTGAGATAATTGCCCCATTAGAGGCCTGATCTTTTATGTCAAATTGTATGAATTAAATGGCAATACCAAAAGGTTACGTTTATTTTTATCTGTAATAATAAACTACGTCTCTAAATAATGTTTCAATATAAAAAAATAGAATAATGGACAGCCCCATCAAAAGGAACAGGACATAAATAATTTATCCGAATGCGTACCTAAACTGTTCATCTCTTGTAGTATTAGTATTCATTACAATTTGTTGATAAGTAAATACAAAATACACATAGTGCAAAAACAGGATGCCAAATTCGACGATATAGTCCACAGTCTTCAAAGACAAAGAGAGAGCGCGTCGATTAGGTTTTCGGGCGACAATTTCATGGACGAATCGCCTTTAGAATGAATTAGAGGCGGCAGCAGGTCCGGCTACATCAAACGCTAAAGATTACGCATTAAACATACATGCGCCTGAACAACAAACGCCGCTTTCTTAATGTTATCTCCTTCATAAATATTTTATCCGTCCGAGCCGGCAGTAATGGAACATGTAAATGTCGCCTCCGCGAGAAAAACTCTCTTTGCATGCTAATTATGTCAACATATCGTACAGAGTTTGTTTACGATACAAATCAAAATACGATTCGCAAAGAAATCAAACACAAAGCGGCGGCACAGCCAACAAGTAAACAACATTAGTTTACGTACGAGGAAGCAATTTAACCCTGACGTTACGTTAAAAGACAAGCCACGTGCAGCGATTCACATCATTATAATAATGTGCAAACAACGGGGAGCGGGACCTCGAGTGTTTCAGATTGTATAAAATATCAAAAGTCGAATGCCCATTTACAATTTTCCTTATTACATCAAAATTATTCAGAAGCCGGCGACGGCGGTGGAGGAAGGGAAACTGAATCCTGTTCAACTAACTCGGTGCGAAATCACTTTCGCCCCGGCCTTTGATCTCGGCTGCGCGAAAGGAATGTTATTCAGTAAAAACATGCAAATTCGATAAAGTATAACAGAATATTAGGAGAAGCTCTGGCTGCCGTCGCACGCTCACAATGCGCCGCCCGGCTCGCCCGGCGGTGACCGGCTATCGCTTTGAATATTATTATTATCTGCTTCAAAATCCTTTCTTGCTTTCTGCTTACAGTTACAGTTGCTTACCTGAGATACACATTTCGAAACCGGAAACGTTAATAAATGCCATTTTTCTTAGTTTTGTTTTTTCTCTGCTTGATGCCCAGACTGTTTAAAAATAAACGAATCCTAGACAAGGACAAATGTGTATAAAAGGGTTTGTGAGGGACAGATTTTAGGCTTTAAACTTGCAACAACTGGTAAAGGGGATCGACCGCAAGCATCCGCGCCTTGGCCGAAATGAAATTCCACGAGCATTCCTACAGATGACACTGCGACAGTGTAAGCTTAACATTGCTGAATAAAGAATTGTACTTCAATAATTCTTCTAGAACTTTAGAATAATTTCAGGGAGACACCATTACATATGCCAGTCATGTTTCACTTTTTAGTAGACTAAAAACGTAGAACGTAAATAATAATAATTAATTAGTTAAAACTTTTTTCACTTTAGCCAGTTCTTTCAAAGGTCCAAAACCCGATGTGTTTTTCAAAAGCAAAATTCCAAGACGATCCAAGATCTGTTTACGATTCTTGCCGTTGGAGGTACAAACACTTGCGTTCATAACCAAGAACAAAGAAGAAGCTACGAAACTCTAAGGATGAGCGCACATTGTAGTCACGATAGTATTAAGACAGACTTTCGTCATTCACAAGGCATGGTCACTAAAACTGGAACGATTTATCTAATTGTTTTGTCTACTATGACGACGCGGCACACACCGTCTGCGTTCATTTTTTCATTTTTTACTGTAATACTAATAATAAGCACCCTAATAAGCACCGCATGCACTTGCAAAACACCACGACTAAAAATATCGTGACTCCACGTGCGCTCAGCCTTAGTTTTAGTAGCTTCTTCATAAAGCACTAAATATAAACCGACTGAGCATCGGAGCAGCAAGTTAGTGTCGATGCTAATCGAGATGGGAACTTGCGATCCGGATCAATGCGGTTCAACACACAAACTTGAACGTCTAACTTGGTGGAATGTCTGCGCCACCGATACTCTAATAGGGATTTTATTGATTGGCCCGGCTCTTTAAAGCAACAGATGTTACTATGACTTCCGTATTAAGTACATTAAAAAATGGACGAGGTTTTGACTACTGCGAAGTTATATTCGTCATAAAAAAAATAAAGGAGCAAGAGATTAGAGTAAATTTAGATTAGAGTTAAAAGGAGCTTAAATCTTGAAATCTATTCCTAGTAAAACAAGAAATAAACTTCTGAAAAAAACCTCTAAGATCAATTATTAATCTCTGTTAAAACCAATATCTAAGAATTAAATTGTAAAAAATGGGTACGACTAGAGATTTTTGTATATTTTTATTAGAAATAAGTAGTCACCCTTGCCGATAAACAAAATGTTCTAAACAGAGTTGGTATTGGTAGTACCGGCATTATAGTTAAAACTGTTATTGATATATTGTATATCTACATATAATATAGGCCGACCACAACTGCTCGACTCGCTAGAGCGGCGGCTCGCGGCGTATATTTCCCCGCGGTACAGCCTCGTGATATAATTAGCTGTTCAATTATTATTTTCTTGTTATGAGGAACTGATTGCATCGAAAATCAATAACTGCCACTTTACGACTTCAATTGCGAAATATGGATTTTCTAAATGAAACTCCGATGAAATTATTTAAAAAATCTTGATCTTCATATGGCTGGCATCCGACAGTTTCTGTTACCAGCTCTCTGGTCTAGTATATGATGCAGATGATTGTTGGAAATATACATTTTTGTTGAAAGCCTTTTACACACAGAGTTACATAATATTAAAAACAAATTTTTTTTTTTTAGTTTCTGTCTTTACTAGGCGCGGCATTATAAGCTCTACGCCGCCCTCAGTCACGCGCCTCGCAATCGTGAAACGTTTTAGCGTATTTCCGCTGCTTGAGCGTTGAACTTTCAGCCGTGGTCTGCCGCTCGGCGTCGCACTAAAAGGTCGCCTGATCCGATTTTATAATACGAAAAAAGGAAAAATATATATATATTCGAAAGAACCGCTTTAAATAAAGATATTGTTATTTTTTGAGTGAAAAATTTCCTGCATTAGCGATTAGGTTCGTGTCGAGTACACGGGAGTATAGGGATTAAGTTTCACGTGTTCATTGAGATGGCGGAATAATTGAGCGTTGGCGTCGGCGACGGCGCGGCGTCGCGAGACCAAGGCGACGACGGCGCTGTTTATTTGCCGCAAGACGTGTGCCGGCGTTGTTATTAAATTCCCGTCTTTTTTCCCTAATCTCGTTGCCGACACGCCCCGCGGGCCCTCATCGGAAATGGCATTATTTCCCGGGCCGTCGCCGAGCGCCGCGCCGCGGACACCGGATACTCCCCTCCACGCAGCGTGGCACCGTGGCCGCTCCCAAACTCTTGTTTAAGGACTCGCTCCTATTTCCGTTGATTCTGCTTTTACCGTTTGTCTTCTTTTGTCTTGAGTTTTCAAATTAAACAGGGATTGCCAGTTAGTAAAAGTTCTAACAAAGTAATTTCAATTCTGCCCTATGTACTGGCTGTAATAAAATATTCCTGGAATCAGGCAGCAACTAGGAATCTTGCACTTCTAAGAAAACAACGTAGTAAATCTGACGGTATCATGAGCAGAGGCGGCACGGAGCATGTTCAAGTTATTTATCTCATTAAAAGTAACGCAATTCACGGCCGCTAATGAAGTGAAACACGAAACTTAATTTCTTCTTCGGTAAGTCAGTTACCGCGTGAACATCACAGTACGACAATATTATCCTTATACATAATATTTTTGATATAGATTTACGAATATTGGATTTACCTTCTATAAATAAAAACAAATCAAACGTAAATCAAGAATTACTGTGTATAGGTACTCGATGCCAGGTTACGACGATCATTGTTTATGTTACGCGAGTTGGGCCCTCTGACAGTCGGCGGCGGTGGAGCGTATAAAACATTCATTTCTGTAGAGCCCTTCTTGATCAATACATTCAACGTGATTATTTTTAGTCCTGGAACTATTTGATTCTATAGAAAATAAAAAGCAGGTGTCGCCGTTCCTCTGCTAGACTTAGTTCTCGCGATGTTTGTCGCGGTATCTTTTGTATGGAAAGTTGATCTGGTTTTTGCGGGTCTTATGTGTGCCCCGGCCTCGCGCCCGCTCCGTCATTGTTCATGTTCTTACAACTTTTGCCACCCTCACTTATTCCACGAACTCATATTAAAGATTCACATTTTACATTTTAAGTATGAAAGCGTGTTGGAAGATATTAGCGAGTGTCACTGATTTTTGGCAAAATAAACGAAACGTCGTATTTTTTATTAAAACCAATAATGACATAAGAGGCGAAAAGCTTCTTTCAAAACCGGAGCAAATCTTATTAAGAGATTTGAACTGTCAGTCAAGGAGTCATACGATCTGGGTCCATTAGCGCGTTTGCGAAATATTCATGTATAACAAATTACGAAAATGATACTTCTTGAGTACTGTTTTTGTGAAAATCCTCGGCTGGGGATGAACGGCGCGCTCTGGCTGCTGCGCCACATTTGTTACAGGTTTATTGTTATTTTTCTGTAGTGTTGCTTGATGTATAAAGTAGTGTCACGAGCACGAACGGGAGCTCGCAAAAATGTTATTTAATGGAGTAGCTATTTTAAAAATATATAACCACTTGGAGTTCAGTTTAGGCTGAGCTGTCGACAATGTAAAATGGCATCACGGTGTTTGTAATAAGATATAGTGTAACTCTCTACTTAGAAGAAGCAGGTGCTCACGGTTGATGCCAGCCGCATATATCTTGACATTCCACTGGCGTGTCAACACGCTCTTTTTTTAAAAATAAATTAATATATTGAAAGTAAAAATAAAGATATTACTTGGATTCTGTAAATATTGTTCTCGATACTCATATTATAGAAACTAGATAAAAGGAAAATTAGCACGAAAAACAATATTAAAGACGAGAGACGAGACAGCCTTGAAGACGGCTACTCAGCGTCACAGAGCAGTCCATTAAGTTCTCAGTATCACAATAGCGCACAACAATGGCCACGTCTCGTCCACCTTGACACCTCCGCTGTCCGCCCGCGCTGCGACGTAACCCAACACTAATAAACCTTATATCAATAGCGTGTCAAAGAAAATCGAGAGACGAAACAGCCAAGGCGTTTTAGAGGGATCTTCGCAAACGTGACAGGCTCGGAAGCGACTGCACTCCATTCGATTCGGTAGTAGGGCGCTGTTCAAACATCTCAGCACCGCGCCAAACATATCAGTTTCCGAGGCTCAGCCGCGAAGGTGCTTCGTCGTGTTTGAGCGAACAAATAAAACGAGGAAGGGTGAAATAAGTAAAAAATGAGGAACGCGACCCGAATAAACACAAGAGAAATAACGACATCAAAGAATAATTGAAATCATAGCTGGGGCGGCGGCGGCGGGGCCCGCTGATGCGCTGCGAAGCCGCATGCGTGCCGCCGCGCCGCCGGCAGCGTCGACTCCGCTTTGCGTCGCTGTTTATTTTGGCTTCACCTTATAAAGAAGTTGGTATTAAGCAAGGGACATAAAAAGCGCAATCAGAGATTTAAGAGCAAAAAGCGTCTACCGACGGCGGCTACGTACACACGTCGCGGCTATTAATCTCGTCGGGCGAATCGAATAAAGGTAATAGAGGTCGGGATTGGTGAGGAAAGATTGCTGGAGCGCACCCTCGACGCTCGTGATATAGCATTATTAGAGAGTTAACTCAATTTGCGGCATATTGTTTGAGAGGAGCTTATAATAAGAGGCGAGAGTCCGCGCATCGCCATGGCGACGACGACGGCTGATCCCGGAGGGCGGCGGAGGGCGACACACGGGGATATGGGACTTGTCCGTCCGTCACGCGACCAACACAAATATGTAGGTCGTAAGTACTTGTAAGTAGTTTATTATTATTATGAGCCTGTGTTGTCCCACTGCTGGGCAAAGGCCTCCCTTCCCTCTTTTTATTTATCGCGTTATTGCGCCTGGTATATTGAACAAAAAAATACTTTACTAGTTATTACTAACAAATTACTAATATAAATAGTATATTTATAAATTACAATAATGAAAAGTATTGCATTTGTATTTTAATGAATAGTATTGTCTCATGTTATGTAAGTGTTATCAAAAATATAATTATTATAGGTATATTAAATTTGTTTTATCTAATACTTAATTTTTAAAAAAGATTTCAAATGATCGTAAATGTTCCTATTCCAGTGCGGGCAGAAACAAATGCTACAAGATGCCAAAATAATTTGTCCAATGAGAGTTATTAAACAGTCAATGCGATTGTTTATTTCAACCATTGAGCCTCCCCATCTCTTACCAGTCACGTCAGTGAAAACGGTCGCAAAACTAAACAGACACTGCGCGCCGGATCGCCTCTCTGCCCGCGTCCTAAAGCTCATAATGATAGGCTTTAGAACAACACTTGATGCCGAGGCATTCGTGTTAATTTCGACTAAATTATTAAAACGAGCTGTCGGTCGGCCAAAATTAATCGAAAGTATTCTCTTAGAATTTCAAACGGAGGCAGAGAGGCACTCGTAGTTGCCGGTTAGTGGGGCGCCTCTCGGCTCCGCACGGAACATCGTCTAATTAATTAGCGTATTGGAGCCGAACCTGTAAGATTACAGGGCCCCGCGATCAATACCCGCGCCGAGCACCGCCATCAATTACACGTTTAATTACTAAATTATTACATAGCTCAGTCGCAACCGTATGCACAAAACAAATAATGAACCCGACCCGACGTTTGACGGCGACAAATTTGTAATTACCTTTGGTAATAAAAACAAGTTTCAGTCATTTAGCGGTGTTCGAGTATTCAGTTAATATTTATGAAGAGTAGTGGGAGAGCGGGCGGTGCTGACACGAGCGCGGGCGCGGGCGCGGGCGCGGGCGGGAGCGAGTGCGAGGGACAGCGCCGCGGGGGACCGGATGTCATGGAAAAATTGCTACTTCCGAGCCGGGCCCCTACAAAAGACCCGTCTACAGCATTATTGTCAACTATAGTGACCTCTGAATTCTCTTATGTTATGAGCAGTCTATCAAAAAACATGTCAAGTCTTTTACTAAATGTGCCCGAAGTTTGTGATATGGGTGTGTGTTGTTTTCAGTCAAAGGGTGGTTGTATTTTTTTGGACATGCGAATGTAGGTTTTCCCTATATTGAACCGTGTATTGATGTTTTTCGTAAATTTTTAATATCGAGGCAACCCATCTCTACTTCTCCTAACTGTAGCAGTATAACCTTCAGGAAAAAGGTCGGGAATTCAACCGGAGAACGATATCGACTTGAACAGCAATTGTAGCACATCCGATATGTTTTCAATTGCAGGCGGCTGTCAGGACGCCAATTTCGCGGCATTCACAACAAATTACGTATTAAAGCGAGCGGAAGCGCAAACAAAACAGGCCGTGCTCGTGACGTGAATCGAGACAAGCGCTGGACGGAGCGGAGCGGCGGGCTACTTCCTATACTTTGCATTTACATCAACCGGGCGAATGATCATCTTCCCCCACTCCATCAAATTCTTTAAGTGTAGACGTAGAACTTTTTTTCGTAGTTCTACAAGTACGAAAACGTTAAGAAAAAATCTATTAGATGAAGTGAGGATAGGATGAGCATTCGCTCGGTTGATCTAAATTCACCGTTACATGCAAAGTTATCATCACTTAATTTATTTTCACAACTAATTTCAATCTCATCTAAACAAAAAACATACAAATCAAACGCTACAATAGTATTTCATAATATAGTTTCAATGGTGGACGATAGATTTATTTCGAGCTAGTTTGAATATTTATTTGCAAACTTATAATTAAAACAAATCGCTCCTCTTATATACTAAAACACGAGGCTAAGAAAGAGGTTGTACACAATTAAATTACCGGCTACCGGCATAGAATAAAGCACCCTCAAAACACGTGACAAGTGCCAAATAGATGATGGTCCAAATCAGTAAAGTATAGGCTGCATTTAGATAATTCTGTGGTGACTAAGAATAATATTATGAACGTAATTTTGAGAAACAATTACATAAAGAATATAAAGAGTATATACTACATTTACCTATTTAAAAGAAGCATAATAGATTGACAATACAAGGAGCAGCATTAGAAGCTAAACATTTCAAAATAAGTCACTAGACTTGACGTTATGTAACTAAATAAAAATAAACTTAATAAAGTCAGTATTTTTAATAGTCATTGAGAATATAATTCCTTTTAAAAAAAACCTTCCTTTGAAACTAATTTACTTTCAATTAATTAAAAGCATTTATTTGCCTGTTCACGAATGTTTTCCGTTTCCCGAGACAGAATGTGTATTATTATCTTGTTATTCTGGATACTAATTAAAAAGGAAAAATGCCAAAGGTTGAGCATTTACAGTTTTTTTTATATTGAGAAGATTTTAGATGATGACACGTAATTAAAACAAGGAACCTTTACAGTTTTTTTTTTTGTTTGTAAGTCTGTAAACGATCTTTCTTGAAATTAAATTTGTATAAGGCACAAATACACTAACCTCATTATTTATACACTGCAAAACAATCAGAGTAAAAAAAAAAAAAAAAAACCATTAATAAAAATACTTAATTTATAAAGCCCAATAAAATTATGTTTGGAACATAATACTTTATATTTGTGTTGGCTATCCCATTACATTTTTCATGAAATATCTTAGAACGTAAGGTAATTTTTATTGTTATTAGGGTTTATTTAACAAACAAACTGGCATAATTTTATACCTTACTGTATTAATACTACGAAAACCGCATGTCTTTGAAGTTAGATCGACTCTAGTTACAGGGCTAATGATAACATAATTATTCCAAGTATTGCTTGGCGCCGTGCACAAATCGAGGGCACGATCAACCTTTTTAACCGACTGCAAAAAAGTAGTTTAACAGTTGTGCCTGTATGTACGTATGTTTTATGTATGTTTGTCCGCGATTATCTCGCATTTGGATAAACCGATTTGATGTGATTTTCATATAAGTATTTGTTCCATTCAGGAGAAGGTTTTAGTACATATTTTTTATACAAAAGAAATTATTAGTGGTATCAATGCGTTATGTTTTTCGTATGGAACGCAAACTGTTTTTGAATTTAAACAGTTTGATCCACTGACACATTTTGGATTCAATTAGTTTTACCAGTCAATATAAAACGAGTATTGTCATTAAAAAAAAATATTGCAAATCCAAGTAGCATCTACGAGTAAGAATGAGACATTAAAATCTTTAACTCAAAAGCATTTAAGAATCTACTTAAAGACCAAAAGATGGCACTGAATCCTCGTGATTTACAAGTACGCGGCGACCGACCGACACTAGTCTAAAAGGATCAAGTGTTAATATCAAGCTTACTGTCATTAGGTTATGATTTTGAGAAAACATTTATAGATAATTGAAAATGTGATGTCAACCACAACAAGTAAGTAATCCAACCTCCAACTTTTACATTTTAGAATAAACCGCTGTAAAATAATGCAAATAGAACTACGGCTACTTTACAAATATAATTCATATACGGTATCATAAAACTGTTTTAATACATAATTTAGTATAAAACCAGCTTCTAAAGCAACAAGCACTGCAAACTGGTCCGAAGAACCCGGCCCACCAGCGACCGACAGTAAGAGGCAGCGCGCGCCCGCTCGCTCGGCGGCGACAAGTCGACTCGTCGTGAATGCCTAATTACGTAGCTGAGTAAATAACTTTTCTATTTGCGGGTCGGGTAGCGTTCGGTAAAACATTAATCATGATTGAGCTAAGTGGCTTAATACGGGCGGGGATAATGGCGGGCAATGATCTCGGCGGGGGCCGGCGCCGCCGCGGCGCGCTGCGGGGCGCGCTGACGCACCCGTGAGAGCCAATCTCACGTAGCTACACTATCAATTGCTGATGATGAGAGTCAATAAGGGAGGATATCGATTTTCGATATGCCAAGCTAAAGATTACATAATTTACAAACCTTTATCTACGAGTAGGTTATATAAAGCACGCCATAGTAAATGCAACCGATATTATTACGCTAAACTGAGAAAAAAAGGACGAAATTTATTCGTTATAAGTTTGTACAATCTCTTATTTTTATAATTTTTTATGTTTATTTGTCGATTTCTTACAATCGTCATAACAAAGATGCGATGTTAAATTTGGATGCTTTAAACTTAACTAGTATGTAAATTCAAACGTCCTAACTCCGTTAGACCCCTTTATCTCGTTAGTTAAAGATACTATTACTTTGCATAAGTGCACACAAAAGCCGGACAAAGCAGCCGATTATCCCAACGATTCTACACTGTGCCGTAACCGGAAGGCAGCGCCAAACCACACTGCCCGTAAACAAAACATGGAACGCTGCAATAGAGCCATTACATACAAAAATATAATAAAATTACGATTTATTTTTCTATTTTAAATCCAACAAAAACCAACACCTTAAAGCCGAAGGTAAAATGAATTGAGAAGGATACCTTTCGTGAAGGTTTAGAACCTAATTAAGTTCTAAAAAAATATATTTATCTATATTTTCTCAATTATTTTCTATTAGCAGTTCTATCTTATAATTAAAAGAAAGCAAATTTCGTTTTCCGATAGTGGCGCCTTTTTCAGAACGTGAATCTGTTCTGGGTCTGCCTTAAGTGGAGAAATTAAGCCGCAGCTTCCAAATAGAAAACATAAACATCGGGTAGAAGTAGCCCGGGGGCCCGGCACTGTTATTGTTTGTGCACCGAAACTAACCCGAGCAACGGAAACCCCGGAGTAAACTTTAAAAGAAACCCGCAACAAGGTGCAGTCTCCGGCGGAAAATAACGGCTTTAAGCGAAAACTGTTGATGCAATCTGCCGAGCGGAGTCACTTGTCGACCGCCGCACCTGGGGAAATTTACAGATTCAGCATTCGTACCAACAGCTTTCAACTTTATTTATCATATACCTACCTATAATAGTAAGATTTGTTAGCATATTGCATTTTCATTACGCTATCAACACTAGTTCGTTTATTCAGTAACCAACATTAAATCTCTACCTTAAGTCCCAATCATAAGATAATGTTATTCCAGAGTACACTCCGCCCCGCAGTACAAAAAGTTCCCGCCAAAGTCCACTACGAGCTCAAACTACACAAGTGGGCACTCGCCGCACGGGGGCGCTGCAGTGAGCGCCTAGAGAGCTTTTCCTTGTACTACGGTATAACAGTAAACGATAATCTAGCGATATCGACTTCCGAACCTTTAAACGTTAGCAATTGTCGTATTTCCGCGGTAATGGCGTCGGTCGCGTAGCGTTTCGATAATTTGCATATTTAGCCATGCTATGGGACCACGTATAGGTATTTATTATTAGTTTTCTCAAATTAAATGTAAGTCTGTTCTGTCTTTGTTATTATGGTCTAAACCAGTTTTTTAATTACATACATACATAACATCACGCCTTTTATTCCCCGGAGGGTTAGGCAGAGGCACCGGCTTGAGAGCCAGACCCACGTTTAGCCGAGTTTTTTAATTAATATATCAAAATAATAAAATTATTTAATTAGGTTTCAATTAAATTATTAAGCTACGGCGTAGCGTTTGCCATTCGTAGCTTAGGCGATACTAAGCTACGCAGACTGCTACGCTGCTACATTACAGCTGCTATAAAACAGTGAGTGCTATTATGTCGATATTTATTGAAATTATATTGAAATTACTACAAATAATATTAGTAAATATTTTCCGTCGGTATATTTCGTGGATCGACAGCAATATTTCTAAGAATAGGTGCACGCTTCGCTGCGTCGAGTCACACCGGGCTTCGCTGATATTGCCTCTACCATTCCTACAAATAAAATAATAATATTCCTAAACCAGAGGACACAGCTATTCAGCAAAAATATTTTTCAATGCAAAAAAAAAATGTTACTCACTAACTAATTTACAACAGCGTAATTTTATAATTATTAACCTTTTTAATATGTGGTGCTTGCAAAAATTATTTTCAAAGGTCAATTACAATTTATTACAATATTAAAACCGTTTAAATAGTAAATAAAATGAAAAACAAAAAAAACAGTAAGAGTACGAAATCATGTGGAAATTCAATACCTAAAATGGAGATGAAAGAGCACCCGGGAAGGTTAAAACAAACGCACACAAGTGCAGAATTGGTAATAGCATAAAAATCTCCGTAACCCAACAATAAACAACATCCGAAAACGAAACCAAACAAAATTTGCTCCGGGTTGAGGGGGCCGGCGGGCGGCGAGGCAGGGCGGGGAGGCTCACAATGCTGATTGAAAGCAAATAATAAAATCATAGAAAATAGAACTGCGGCAGCATCCGCAAATTTTGTTAAAACATTAAAAAACAATATTTAACTCCTGCACAAAAAGCACTCGTCAAATAGTGAAACAAGCAACAATGATTGTACCTATATGTAAATCGAATGTATTTGTGTCGTATGGAGTAACAAAAAAACTATGCATCGAAAGGTTTTCTATGCTGAATAATTTCAAAAGCCTGTAATTGTTTGCATTTATTCAAAGTTATTATAAAAAGAATATCAGAAATTCCACCTATATATTTGGCGAGGTAGGTGTACCAACCTCAAATTTATGTTTCTTACATTTTCTGTTTTTAAAGGATTAAACAAATAATAAACCTGCCACGCTCTGTAAACAAGCATAGTAGTCCCATATGGTTATTTAGAACTCAAATTAACAATGACAAATTTATAAATAGGGTACATTTATGCCAGTTTTTATTTAATAACTTTGATAATTTATACAAAGTGGAGGAACTACGTAATAAATAAAAAAAACTATGTTAAATAGCAATATCGATAACGCCGAAGTTCGATCATAATTGCTTTTATAGTTAACTAGTCGACCCGGCGAACTTCGTACCACCTAACTTAATATTCTTTTGTGCATGTATTATACTTATAAACCTTCCTCTTGAATCACATAATATCACGCCTTTTATTCCCCGGAGGGTTAGGCAGAGGCACCGGCTTGAGAGCCAGACCCACGTTTAGCCGAGTTTATGCTTTATTACCAACGTGACAAGGGGCCGGCTTGTCGCCGCGGTTATAACGACCACTACTGCGGCCGGGACCAACGGCTTAACGTGCCTTCCGAAGCACGGAATCATCTTACTTTTTCGGACAATCAGGTGATTCAAGCCTGCAATGTCCTATCCAACCGAAAACAACCACAACGTGATTTTTGTGAGAAATCAATATGTGGTGTTTCTGCGGGGATCGAACCCACAACCTTCCATGCCGTGGCGCAACGCGCTACGCTATTGGGCTACGGAGGCGGTTTGAATCACACTATCTATTAAAACAAACCGCATCAAAATTAGTTGGATAGTTTTAAAGATATAAGCATACATAGGGACAGACGCGGGAAGCGACTTTATTTTATACTATGGTAGATAATTATATAGTAACCATAACAAACAAGTGCCATAGTAGTATTATTAATATAATAGTTAACATGCAAAGCCTAATTCGTTCAATTGTTTAAAAATAGTAATTTTACAGTATCGCTTTAACTATGTATGTGGTATACTCGTGTGTCCTACATACATAAGAAAAGTTATATAATGTGTTTGTAGTGCTAGAATTATAATCCATGTTCCTAGCAGTATGTAGGAAAGATCTCTTTTTGTTATTTTTTTTAATAGTTTTATTAAAGTTATAAACTTATTTAGCTGACCACAGCTTTAATTACTTAAGGCTATAAGTAAATAATATTTGTATACCTAAAAAAAAAAGGTATATCACGGTGATACTCTGTTGTACTACATTAATATCTGTACCTGACCTGTGATAACAAATAAATGATTCTATTCTATTCTATGTATTGATATTGATATTGATGTACGATCATATCATGATTGTTATTTTATTTTAAATGGGTAAAATAAAAAATAATTACATATTTCAATAAATTACTAAATCACTTTTTAAAAGTCAATCAGCCTGTATAAGTGTAAAATGGAAGTGACGAATATTATTTTAATTTTTGTAACACGTTGCGCGTTGGTATTGAATTATTCGATGGCATTGTAGGTGGCACGCTTTGTGCTCCTCATTATTATTAACAACCACATCAAATTTATATATAATTAAGCTTATTTTAAAATAAAAACAGCATTGAATAAAGTAATCACATAATATATGCTTGCTATGGCGTTTTGATATAAGGTTGAAAACAAAGTGGATGATGGAAGATGGAACATCAAATAATATCATAAACAGTTGGGGTATATTTGTTATTTTAACAATGTTTTCTGGAAGTTGGTAGTCTCTTAAAAAAAAATCGGCAAGATTTTTTTCAGCAAGCAGCCATTGTGTATACAGTTTATATTATGAGTCCAGAAAATAGTATTAATCATAATAATTATAACTAGAATTATAGAGGTAGCAATCGTATTAATAATCTTTGAGAACGTCGTGATCGGCCCTAAGACCCGTCACGGTAAAGAAGTACGCCAAACACGCGCGGCAAACAGAGGCGCGACCGTCGCCGACGCCGCGCCCCGACCACAAACATACTTGACCGATCACCCATTAGGTAAAGTATGAACCATTTAAAATGCTACGATCCTAAGCAACCAAGGATTAGTCCGTCATATTAATTAGAAATTATTCTTCAAAGTTACTTTCGATTGTTTGCTTATTAAAGAGTTGGCCAGTTATTGAAATGAAGCTACGCTTTTTGTAACAGATATAGGTACATTTATACTATTTTGCTACGTCTTACGTCGTAGACAATTTATTTTTATTAATTAAGGACATTAAATCAATTAAAAAAAAAAAACATTATTTAAAGCATACACAAGTTGCATGGGCTACACTTACCGTACAAACACTATTGGCATAGAAATGTTATTCCTCATATTAGCCGCGCGATACTAAGGGCGATGATTTAGTAGATCTGAACAAACTCATAACAGGAATGTTAAACAGGATATGGCTTAGCAGCGTAAAGGCTATTTGAATCAATAAAAATAATTTCATTCGAAACGTATGCCTGTTTTTGAACTTAAAATATGTATACCTAACGTTTTTGGAACTTAAATAAAGCTTAAACACAAAGCAAGAAAATATTATATCTTAAAAATACAGAACAAGGAGTGACGTAGGTACCTATTACTATGCACAATTTAAAAGCAGCCCCATCCCGTCGATAGACACGATTATGAAAATGACATGTCAGCGATGTCACGTCGAGCAGACTCGCGCATATTGTGTGCACTCGTTTGGCAAAATTAGTGAAGTTCACAACAACACGTCTCCAGATATAGCGTTTTGAGCGCTAAGCTAAAGATTATCTGGTCAGACAGTTTTGATTACATTAATTCTGTTGTGGTTTAAATTAATAGCTGTACAATATTTATGATCACTTTTAATTATGATAAATTTCGATAGATGGATAGACACACTATATTTCAAATATAATATAGTTATCTTAATTTTTTTATTATTACTGAATATGCTATTATATATTATTATTACACGCTTATTATTTCATGTTTAGTTTAAAAACTAGCATCTTTGCAAAACGATGAAATCAAATTTATTAAAAGTAACCAAACAAGAAAATTACACAGCTTATATTTCTAATAATGTCAGATAATCATTTTTAAAGGATATAGTGATTCAAGAGGAAGGTTTATATGTATAATTCATGCACAACAGAGTAATAGGTAAGGCGGTACGAAGTTCGTCGGGTCGACTAGTGTTATATAAACTCCATACACTGAAGGACTTCGGCGGTCTTTTGCTGTTATAATGATATACAAATCAACTTACAACATCGATTGACCGATTGTTTACCGATTACAAACAAGTCGGAGCCATACATTTAGACATTACATTACATATTTGTTTTTACACTACGTAAGTAGAGCAGAATATTTTTGGGAATCAACCAACAAAGTCAATGCTTTTGCGTAACAAATGATGGATTTTTTTAGCCTAACATAAAAGTGTTTAACATTTTTTAAACAATTTATTACAGTACCCTTGTTTGGAGAGATAGAAAAACGCAAAAACATAGAGTATTAATATCACTATGTAATAAACACAATAAAAGGGATAGTAATTAATAATTCGAGGGACCATTGCGCGGTGGGTCATCTTTAACATTCAATGAAGTAAAGACTTTTTTTTATAATGTCGTTCGCCACGCTAAGTAAAAGCTGTAGTTAACATATTTATAGAATGTTCAATTGAATTTCAAAAGAAATATTAAAGATTTCGAACTGTTTACAGGTAGGTTACAAAGATTTGAAAATCTAATTTATTTAATTAATTTCTTACTGTTAAGACCAATTTTTTCTCTTTAAATATTTTAAATACCTACGCTATTTTTTTATAATCACCACCTTTAATGTGTTCAGTCTAAAACAATTTCTGGCTCGGGTGCTCTAGCATTTGGGCACAGTGTAATGCTTTATTTATTTTGTAAAAACGATATTGATTTTTGTAAAAAATAATTACATATTTCAATAAATTATTAAATCACTTTTTAAAAGTCAATCAGCCTGTATAAGTGTATAAAATTAAATAAAATGAAGCAACTCTAGTCGTGTACCAAACTCTGTGCGAACATTCATAATGAGATTTTAATTGAGGGTGTAGTGTAGCCGCGATCCAGCGCCGACAGCTATACGTTTAACTTTATTACGCCAAAATACAATTAAGTTGCCTAGTGTAATTGTTAGCGGTTTCACTTCGCCGAAGTGTCCCAGAAATCTTCAGAGTAAGTAAAAATCCTTTGCGGAGCATTAAGATTACAGTAAAATTAACATATAACGCTAAAAGAGCTACGCCTATCTCAAAAGTTTAACTTCATACATACGATTTAAAAACTGTAGTTTCTCTAAGCACGTCTACGCAAAAATGCCTACGAAATTAAAAAAAAAACAGAATGCATAATCGAAAAAGTCGTTCCGATTCAGTGGCTAAAGCGCTTCCTATAGATCGGTCACTTAGCCACCCCTCCCAGTCTGCCAGAGTCCATCGAAAAGCTGTGATGGCACAAATTAGTCTGTGACACGAGCGGACGTTAGCTCAGCACGCCGACGCCGAGATGCAAATGAGGCGACGCGCCTTGGCGCCACCGGCGGCGCCAGAGCGGCGTTCCGCCGTCTAATCGCCAGCAAATGTTGTGTCACATTATTGTTGCCGAATTATAAACGATTAAACGCTTAAACGATGTTAACAAGCGACGGTATATAGGGCGGAAAGCGGGCGGCGCTCGATGAATAGTCCGGAGACGTTTCACGCTTATGTCGATTAAAGTTAAACATCCTTTAAAATTATTAATGAAAAATACTGTTACAAATAATTTATAATTTGAAACATGTATCCTTCTAGCTTGAGGATCCAATTAGATCTTGATGGTTCGCAATAATAGAAAAAACTATAGAAGTATTAACTGTGTTAAGAAAAACACGACTTGAATAAATGTTTGCAAATATTCATTTTTTTATTTAAATTTTTCAGATGATTTAATAATTTTCTTCTTCTCTATTCTCTCCTCAAATTCTTTTATTCCCTTTAAGGATTGTATTACTACCCGAAGCTTTTGCCTAGCCTACATTTTCAGGTATCAGTGGCGAGGCCGACGACGGTGAGGCGCCGCGACGGTGAGCCGAGCCATCGGAGCAAGCAGCAATGCGCGGTGACGGGTGCTCGGTGGCGTTAACCACGCTCGACCGACTCGGCGCGTGCGGAATTAATCGCCAGAAATTATCTCAACGAGTCACAGTATATTACGTGTGCAAATATGCGAAGACAATATTCATCTTACCCTCATAATTATAATGTATTCATAAGTTTAACCCCCATGTCAGCAAAACAAATTTAAATTGTAAGAACTTATTTAAAACTGGCAAAGCAGATAGACCTAAGTAAAACTACAACACTCGAGTAAAAGTCGTATTACTCAGCAATATAGCGCCATCATTAAACTTGACAAAACGCGATAATTTAATAATAACAACTCTTGAGTATCCCTTTTATATGGTTCATGACGATATTCGACACCGCGGTGGTCCATTAGCTGCACTGGGAGCCTATAAAAATATAACAAGGCTTGATGTGCTTATAACGCGTTAAAGCGCACTACAAACTTGACGCTCCGCTAGTTTATTACCGGAACAGATGTCGGATGCTCTGGGCTTAGCGAACACGACGTTGAATCATCAGTTAAGTGTTCGTATTCTTTGGTGTTCGTTTTATAAAATACATAAATCAAAAATATACAATTCCGTCGACTGTATGCTTAAGAGAAAACAAATATAAACTGAAGCCGTGACACGAAGACGAACATACGAAACTTTTATAATAACAATTTTAGAATTTTAAATAACGTAATGAAATTAAACAAAAGTAATATTAAAATACGAATGCTTGACATGAAGGGATGTCACATTTATTACACTCGAATGTCTAAGTTTTACTGTTTTCTTACTAAAGTTTATTACACCCTTTGGCTCGACTCGGTACACATGTGTACCAGTGTCCCGTATGTGGTTCCATACAACCCAAGGTCCGGCTAAAGTCCGGTACAGCAATATATAACGCGCCCTGACAGAAACACGTTTAAAACGCCTTCTAATTTCAATATTTTCTCTTCACTTTCGCAAAGATTTATTATAATACAAGTCGATCCGGCGAACTTCGTACCGCCTAACCTATTAGTATTATGTTCATATTTTATACTTATAAACCTTCCTCTTGTCTATTAAAAAAATCGCATAAAAATCCGTTGCATAGTTTTAAAGATATTAGAATAGGGACAGACGCGGGAAGCGACTTTGTTTTATACTATGTAATGACTAGCTGTCCCGGCGTGTATGACTTCGTATCGCGCTTAAAAAACATCTCAGCAATTTTTTATTATTTTCTAACCTTTTAAACCTACCCTGGACTACTACAAACATCCTAAGACCAAAATCAGCTAAATCGGAAAAAAATTTGAAAAAAAAAACAATAACAAAAGTTGTTATAGAAATAGTAGATATTTTACAAACGCTAGCGTCCATTACGTAATTACAAAGTCAAATGTTCTGAAAAAATATTTAATTAAATAACTAAAAAAAATTACATACGAGACAACATTTTCCTCAGCGAAAAAAATGTATGTCACTAAAATACCACAAGAAAAAAAACCACTTGACCCCAGCTATAAATAGCAACACTGTCAACTAGTTAGCTCACAAAAGGCACCTTATTGCCATACATCAAAAGGCGGGGCGATCACGATCACAGTGCAAACATACGAGCGCACTATGATTATGACACGCCAGCACAGAATAACTGAAACTAAAAACTATGTTCAGTACAGAAAATTCTCTTTTATATTGATTCACACAACTCATATAAATGAACCAATAGATCTGCCACTCGAACAGATGTATTTTCAACTAAGTATTTAAAAGCGTAAGTTTTTAATCTTAATTGTATGAATTAACAGTCATGCCTAGATTTCGACATTCCACTATAGAAAAAGAATGTGGAAAAGAAAGGAATGTGGATTGTACAAAATGTATCTTATCTAGGAGGACTGTTCTTTTTTAGACAGTTCAATGAAATCCTCATGACAGGAAACTTTTGTGTTTCTTCTAATAGTTATCTTAAGATTATAAGTGGTTTGCATTTTTGTATGTGACATTTTAGGTTGTGAATTCAAGTCAATGACAAAATCTGTTAGGCATTCAATCGCAAACGTAAATGACGCGCATTGCGTTTACTTTTACACGAGGGGCAATGTTATTAACGTGGAAAGTATGAGAAAACTGACCTCGCTCGAATGAATGAACCCCCAGGACGGCTCGGCCACGTATTCAAACGCTTCTAGCGATACGCTAACGACGTTGCTTTTCCATTTACACATAAACTAACTTACTAAAATAAGAAATAATAATAAAGGAGATGAGTGAACACTTTGTTAAGATTTATTTTTGTATTGTTTTTCCGGCACGACTTTGTCTTTGCCATTTTATACAAATTTGAATTAATGTTTTTGAAAAATGTATCCCCTACTATCGAAATAAAAATGCATTTCATTTAAGTCTACACAATGCAAATAAACAAAGTATAAGTATTTTTATTTATAAACTCCTTGTTGGACGTTTTAAAAAAAAATAGAGTGGTCAATAACTTACAGACAAAAAAATATACGTTAATATTTACTTAAGGCTTCGAGAAAACGATTTTTTGTAATTTTAACACGCATCTCGTTCCGCTTATAGCCATGGCCGCGTCAGCAGGCAAAGGCGCGAGGGAGTCGCGGCATAAATCAGTCTCCCCTCGCGATCACGCCCGCCGGAGCCTTCAATTTGGCACATCCTTAAAATGACACACGAGACGCGCGGCCCTTTACAGCGCGTCAACTCTCGCGCCTCTCTGCGCTTATTTCGTAATCTTAGGGTCTTTTTACACTAACTTGTATTTTAATAAGGTAACTCTTTTGCATTATTGAATCAGTTCCATCTGGATGGAAGGATTTCAAAGTTTTATCCAAAACATAAATACATGTTCTGTTATCATGTCTAAGCTGCTACATGCTGTCATAGTTAATCAAAATAATACGAACGTATGAAAAACTCTCGCGCGTTTATATTATCAAATACGTAAAGGTTTGGATTATCATTATTAGAGACGAGTTCACTCGCTCAGTAATAAGATATTGCATAGACGTTTTATCCGGATATAACGTAGAGATGTTTATTATGAGAATTTCGTATTGCATCCGATCATAGACTCAAATTACATGTGTGTTTGGTTCGCAGACGGCATTCGTAACGACTACGCGCCGTTCCATGAGCATGTGGCTCACAAAGTGACTAACTATTTGCTAGATTCCAGAGGTTGTCGTCAATGCAAACATCGAGTATCGATCGTACCGATAAGAGTGCGTGTTGTGAAGAGAAAGCAATCAGGGCGGCGTCGTAGACAAACTGTCGGGGCGAGCCTTAATTGGCGGTCGCGAGATTTATGCCGGGGTCGGGTTCGTCAAGCAAGCGGCGATTTTCCACGACCGCAGGACCGACCCGCCGTCCTACCTACCCTCTCCGCAAACACAGACCGCCCGACCGACACTTATTAACACATTAGAAGAACGCTTATAGGACGGTAAATTTCTAACCGCAAAACCCTTTTCAGGTCAACGCACTTCTAACACATTTACAAGCATATTGTGACGAATTAAAACTAGAAATCTATATATATAAAATCCAAATACCACTGATCTACTCACTCACTCACTCACTCATCATCGCCCAGCCGAAACCGCTGAAGATAGAAAAATGAAATTTGGACAGTAGCTTCCTTACGCGACGTAGGCACCCACTAAGACGGCATTTTGGGATAACTTAACCGGGACGCCGTATACAGGGTGTAACAGTTTGTATGAAACTCCTAAACTGCTGGGTTTAGAAAGTTGAAATTTACACTGTATATTGTCGTTGCATTAGAAACATCATAAATGGTTTTAGTTTTTTTATATCTTGCCCCTGAGTTCCTATACAGGATGAAATATGATTTTTGCTAAAATCTAAACTAATCACTAACTAAAACACTAGAGACTTGAAATTTTCAAAATTAAAAATCGATATGGGTGGCGTTTTCTAGGTTTTTGGGGGCGCTGATTGCGAAATAATTTGTGGGTGTGCTGATTCTGGGTGCCTACGTCTCACAAAGACGGGATATGGGGATAACTTCACTGAGCCGCCGTATAACAGTTTGTATCAGAGTCTAAAGTGCTGCGATTAGAAAGTTGAAATTTACGCTGAAGATTCTCTTTACATTACAAACCTCATAAATGGTTTTATTTTTTTAATATTTTGCCCCCGAGTTCAGGGTAAAACAGGTTTTTTTGCTAAAATCTAAAGTAATGACTCCTTAAAACTTTCAAAATAAGCTCCCATAATACTACATCAAATATGATATTATAACTGCGTTTATTAGTCCTGGAGTCCTTGATACAATATGTATGGCGAACACTAGGTTTCCTTATGAAGTAATATGGTAGGTGTTTTCAAAGTTTTTGCGGGTGCTAATACAGAGTGTAACAGTTTGTATGAAAAAAAAAGTGATGTTAGTAAACTGGATAAGGGTCTCGCAAGAAAGGGAATTATGGCAACCTGTAGGAGAGGCAAATTTACAGCAGTGAACGACAATCAGTTGGGACGACGATGATGATGAATCTGAGTAGACCTAATTAGGGTACAATAGAACTGGATTTTTAGTGAAGCCTCAGAGCTAAGCCTCAGAGATGAAGCATATAGGTTAGTTTGTTTATACAATACAGGGTGACATTAATAAAGGAGATCCTGAATTGGAAAAGGAAACAATGAGTATTTAAGTTTTCAGCCCAAACATCTCAAGATAGAAACGTAAGGAATACACGTCTAGCAAAGACATGAATTCGTGAAGATACTACGGGAACTGAAAAAACCAAATTTTACTGTTGTAACGGCAAACTGCTTTTTTATGATTTCTTTATGGCTTTGGTGCGATTACAAATGATTTCCCTATATTTCTGAGAAACAAATCAACCAGTTATTTACTTTTATTATAAAAAGCGCTTGCGAAGCTGCGGGCGGAAAGCTAGTATTAATATATAATTAACAAGAACATAACTTATATGAGCTGGTCAAAAACACTAAAAGGTATTTTAATCATAACTGAATTTCTATTTACCGAGTTGATATTCCAGTAAATAAAAATCGGATTCTAGTGGAAAAATGTTGATTCTACTTATAATTTACAAATATCTGCTATATTCTCAATGTAAAGTTAAATAATCAAATGTTTCTATAAATTTTAAAGCTTCCTGTAACTTACTTATTAAGAGGACAACATTATTGCATTTTCGATATTTAATCATCAGAAGGCTAATGTAATAAGTTAAAGTTTAGTACAGGCATACTTTAAAGAGCATTATTAAAACAAGCATAGCAGAGTTTAATGACAAAGAACTGCCTTTGAATCCCTCGTCCTGAAAGTAGGCACTATTATTCAAAGCTTTCACGTGATTTAATATTGCCGTGACGAGATAAAATAATAACAAAAATGCGAAACTGAAAAATTCTCCAGCGCTCCGTAAAAACATTCCTGTTAATATTTCATGCATCTCCGCTAAAATGGATAAGGGAATTTGATTTTATTCTTTTAGAAGGTAATAAGATGAAGTTACTCATTTCGTTTGAGCATCTTCTTGCTCATCGGATATATGAGAGTTTCAGGAAGTTCCTGCGAATTGGAAGGAAGGCGGTTGTTTTTGCAGGGTGTCGCGTGGCGGGGCGCGGGGGACAGCCCCCTCGCGGCGGCGGGGGAGGGGGCAGTGCCGTTTTCAATTTGCTTTATTTGCGCTTGTTTTAATAGCGCTCAGTCCTTATTGCCCGTCCAAATTGCTTCGTGCCCGGACGCCTTTTGATTAAGGAGGCTCACGCGTCGAGACTTGCCGTAAAACAAGTATCTGATTCAATTCCTTTATTTGCATCAGTTCTTAAAACTTAGTAGAGAGATTAAGATTCCATTTATTTATCCTAATACCTTCCTATGCAAAAGGCTGTATAAAGTCGCATATAATGGAATATATACGATATTAGTACAATAAAATTAATTGTTTTTGGCACGTGAATTACAAATACGTACCTATATTATTATATGTACGGGAGTTTAATAACATGTTGAATATGCACTAATTGATTGAATAATCGCTAAATACAACTTCGCGTGACAAACCGACACTTATGCAGTAATAGAGTACCACTTTATAAGGTAAAATGTGATGGAATTTTGAAAAACCTTTGTTATTCCGGTTATTTTAATATTTCGTAGGCAAATATTTAAAAGAGACAGAATTAAGGTAACATCATTGTGTTTTATTCTATGGCGAAATAAGTTTTGAAAGTTCTGGATAGCACACAAGTGCGCAGAAGCCGTATGGCTCTATTACTCCGCCGGAAAATCCACCAAGTCCCACTAGCTTTTAAAGTTGTACAAGTTTGAAGCCTACCACTGGCCGTGACCTGTAATTGTGCAAGTTTTTCTTTAAACTAAAACTTACCTTAACCAGTGCCTCTTGGCGATGGCCGTGTGGCAGCAGATCGCGTCGTACTGGTCCGCGATCCAGACTATGAGGATTATGTAAAAGGCAGTCGTATTGTCATTGAAGAACTCCGACATTATCGCCTCCATGCCTGTGGACAAAACAGAGACATAGATGAAATTTTAGTTAATCCATACTAATTATCAAATGTCAATAAATGCGAAAGTCACTATCTTTCTGTGTGCTACGCAATCGCACCTAAACTACTGAACCGATATAGCTGAAAATAAGTCAAAAATAGTTGGTTACCATAATATCCTTTAAGTAAAAAATTGTATAAACATCCCACGAGAAGTCCTAAGTTTAAAGGGTAATTACGCTAGCGAAGCCGCGGGCGCACACTCGTATAGCATAGGTTTGGTTATAGGTGTGGCATGCGTAATATAATAACATGTATATGTATATGTATACCCTTCTTATTATTGAATTTCCTAATGTCCAAAGCGTATCACTTTCTTTTGCAAGAAAAACTCTAGCAGAAGCACTGAAAGGTGCAACGCAGTATGTAAACTGCAAGTCTAGCAAATAGAAGTCGACGGCATTGATATATCGCGATAGTTCACGTGTGAGCGCGTCACGGGAGCCGGCGTAGTCGGATGTCGCTAATTAGCCGCCGACAATTACTCGCTAACGACCGAAATCCAAGACGAGGCGATCCTGGAGCTTATTAAACGCTGCATGCAGGACCCAAACGATACTCTGCTTTCGGGGTGGCTTTTTGAAATATTGGATAAGAAACTTATTCGACGAACGCGCGAAATCTGCCAAAGAATACCAAAGCATATCATGAGTTAATATTAATGATGGCGATAATGATGATGTCCTCTTATCCCTCATCAGGGACATAGGGGCTTTCAGTAAAGCTCGCTAAAGTTAATATTAATACAAATTTTATATTATGAATTCTCATCATAATTACCTATACAAGTGGAAAGTAGTGTTTTGGCACTCCCCGCGTAATGTGGATGCGATAAAATAACAAATAGGTACACGCTTCGCCAACAAGCCTAACGCGCCGACGCCGCGCTGCCGTCACGTGCGATGTTTAGAACTAGCAATGTATTACCAACAATAGTACAGTGGAACGCTAAAATTTGCATTGATTGTGCGGCGGCGGCGCGGCGGCGGCGCGCTGGCGGCGCGTGTGAACAGTGTTGCGGCGCGGAGGCAGCGCGGTGGCGGCTTCGTCTGTTTGAGCGCTAAGAATTCTTAGCTGATATGTCACACATGCTACGCCGTAGCACGTAGCAGCTACGGTTTAAAACAAATAAACTATTAATGTGATTCCAAATATTGAGTAATAAAGTAAAATCAGTAGTTTAAATTTTATATATTTTAATATACATGTTATCTTTTCATGAAAGAAAATAAAAATATTGAAATCTACTCAAATAATAAAAATTTAGCTTGGGCGTTTATGAGTTACATAGAATTTAGATACCGGAAACTTTCCCGAACAAATTTTACAACGAACGTATTGAATTCTGTAACTCAACTCACATATTCTACAAAATTAAGTCTAGCAGACAGATGAATTGGTCTGCCGGTATTGCAGGTTTGCTAGAGCCGGGTGAGACGGTCTCAACGACGACCTCTCAGATTAATGCACCTTCATGTTTCTAACAAAGGTTAATACGGAGTATGCTCGTGTAAGATATAGTTATTGTGAGATTTTGTGAAGTAACATAAAATCTAGACTAGTTCTGTAAAGTTTTGTGTATTGTTGCACCAGTATGTTCTTAAATAATATTAATATCAAATTGTATCAGGGGGACAAGACGTTTTAAGTTTTCTATTGAGAACTGTAGTTTTCTATCGAACAGTTTGCCCTAATAAAAGCAGCAACGGGTAGAGATGTGTATTATACATCTGTGCCTAATTACTTACAAACTTTTACATACATTATATACAATAGTTATGTGATATACCGATAAATGTGATCACTGGATACGATTATCTTTCTCTAGACTAGATCTCTTCTCGCGATAAAACAAAAAAGGGACAACTATGTGGCAACGAAACAAATGCATTATTCATTTGTAACAACTTCAACAATCAAAAAGCAGCGACAATTCATTCAAACTTTCCCATGACGTTACGTAACGCATTGGACGCGGTCCGAATGGAGTTGTATCTGGCGATATAACTCAATACAACGGGGGCAGGCCGGACGAAGCCTATTTGCATTTTGATGGGCACCGACACTGATACAATAAACACGTTGAGGACAGTAGAAACTCAAGCGAGTGAGACATTCATTGGATTGCAGAGAAAATTTGTATAATCGCTGTACTTATTAGAAACAATAAAATTGCGACTCTTTAGATAACATATCTTAAATTTTATATAAATAAATGTTTTTTATTTTTTTTATTTGTCGTTTACAAACACTTCAATTTATTTTATTGAATTTAATTGTCTCAAAATCCATACTCCATCCATACTTAATATTATAAATGCGAAAGTAACTTTGTCTGTCTGTCTATCTCGCTTTCACGACAAAACTACTGAACCGATTTAAATGAAATTTGGTATACGGATATTGCAGAGCCTGAGAAAAGACATTCCTATGAAAAAATTGGGAATTTGATGACTTAAGGGACGATGCGCTAGCGAAGCCGAGGGCGCCCACTAATTATAAAATAAATGGGTATATAACACCTTAACTCTTAATTTAAACAAAAACATCTGATCATATTATAACAGTTTTTGAAAGAGATAACTTTTAAAAGCACTGTTTCTTATACACGGTAGCCCGTGAATGTGAAATCATATCTTTATACATTTAATCCCTTCGCTGTCTTCAGCTAATAGGCGGACACTTGGGCACTGATTCGACGGACAAGTTTCATGTGTTCTATTTAGAATATTCTCTGAAGATGCAAATTAAATTGGTACGTCCAGTTTATACTTTGGGCCATCGCGTAATTTTAGGTGACTCGTGGCGGTATTCAGGTATATTTTTTTATAAATATAATATAACCTAAACCATTCGAAATTATTTAAAAACACGAATAGAAGTACATACAAAATATTAAATTACGGTGAGGTTTTTAAATAACACATGCCCTTCATTTGAAATTTTATGAAAAAATTAAACTTCAAGAATTTATGCCCTAACGACCGACATGAACCAAACAACTAAGTTGAAATTACAAAATATTTAATTAGAATTAAACTTCTACAATAATATCAGGAACAATAAAACAGAACGACACCTTGAGCGTCCCGCCGACTGCGCTCAAGCGAAAGTTAGATTAAAAACTAGTGCGGAAGTGCGGGGGCAGGACACATACCTACAAGTTGCGAATATACCTATGATTGCTGGTATTAGTTATAATCAAAATTGAAGTAGATCCTCAATGGTTCAAAGCCGTTTATCATGAGAAGACATAATATTATACTGACAACTTTTTAAAGGAAACCTCAAAAAGAGGCTAGCGAAGCGATGACGATGGTATTTTGAGGGTACCAATCAACCCACAACGTAATTTTTATATGTTTTATATTATTGCTACAGCTCTACCTACACATATAAAAAAGCATATTTTGTATCAAGGAACCCTAAAAAGGCGATCTTTATCCATTATTCTCAATTTGCGCCAAGTTTAAGGAAGCGGAAGCCGACAGACTCAGCGGGTGTCCCCTTGATTAAACCTCCGCTACAAGCGACTGCTAGTGCGAATGCGCCAGTTCACTACGGGAATATTGTATTAGCTGGTCGCTACATTGTAATAGCTGGCAAACTCCAGAATCTATACAACTGCTAGAAATTACTGTATTGACGTAGCGACTTCAGCTACGCAGATACAATGTTAATAATTCGTAGCACGGCGTAGAAGTCACGTAGCATCTACGATTTCGTAGCATAGTGAAACTATGTCATATGATTGTAGACTTTGCGTTACTATGAAAAAAGGTAAATGACAGCTTCTCTGCCAGTCAGGCATTTAATCGTAATATATTTTTATATAATAAATCAAAACAACTTTGTTACGTAATCAATCTATAGCTTATAGCCTAACATTTATATAGGCCCTATATAAATGTTTCCAACATGGATATACTGAGGCTGATCGGACATGTGTCCACCGTACCCGACGATTACAAGCCGGGCAGGACCTCCCGTCGTCTCTGCGTTTGAAGCTGACAGGGACCTTTCAACAGTGGATCGATCTTTACGTTCATATCCGGTAATAATTTAAGATTAATTTAGACAAATTTTTTTTTCAGATATTAAAAGTTTTTGTTTAGCTCAAACAAGCACAACTATTGCGTGCATGAAAAGGGTTTCATTCACTTTTTCAACTGAAACTTTTGAGGCAAAGCCCTCCATAAAATAGATGTCAGAATATACTTATTTTCTATACTTTCTTATAAATTGCAACAAAGAAGAGCAACACGACGCGTGCTCCTCCTGGATCTCAGGCGATCGTGTTCGCATCCGGCGCCCGGGTCCCAGAATTAAAATTAATAGCGGCCGGGTCGGTCCGCCCCGGGTAATTTGTTTACTCGTCTCTCTCCGGATTACGCTGCATGCCCTGCTGAATTGGTAAACTGCAAAAGGCTAGACCGAGTTCGCAGTGATAGTGACAAAGTGTTGTTTTATGATATAATCTTATCTACTTATCAAATCTATTTCCAATAATCTGCTTCTGGCAGGCTTCAACGCTATATGTTCGTGATGAGACACAAGTAAATTTCTAACGGAAGGAGCGGCGATCTATAGCACGAATCTATTAAAGGGACCTTAAGGGGCCAAAAGCAAATAAAAGTTTGTTAGATAGCGTTCTTGAATCGTAGTTTTTGGAAAAACCCGTTATATCTTATATAAAAGTGTATTTTTTCCGCACGAAACAACTGATATAAATCAGGGCCTAATAATATGGGACCCACATTAATAGTTTTATACATGCAGGTAAAACATATGTTTTATAACACATATTGCCTGTTACAGTCATCAGTATTAATAATGGAATATTAGTTTTCGCTTAATTCGTACAGTAAATCACAGAGAGCTTATAGGTTGCTACAAAGGTTAAGCAGAACAAAGCCGTTTCCACGACTCATGTCGAATACGTATACAGGTTCAATCAAACATGAGCTTGAACTTAACTGGCAGTTTAGCAACGGACTCTCTCTTGTGTTCTGCGAACCTGCGTTATGTTTATCATGGTAACTATTAATTTAGTAACAAAAAATATAAAAAACTGAAAGATAGATTGAACTTTTTTTAATAAAACCTATTCAAAGATGAGCAAATCAAAAGTAGTATAATATTTATGTTTCTGATCGATAGCAACCGTAGCTCTAACAAGGGTTTGACAAATCGAGTCAGCGCAAGTCGAACACTTTACGTTACGTCTCAGTAGCTAAGCCTCGCGGAGATACGTTTACGATCTCGTTAGCGTATAATCGCGACTCGCGCGCGTTGCATGCGCGGCCGGATTACGCTCTTGCATTATTAGTGTTTTTATTGATTCACTCGGCAGTCCTCGTAAAGCGAGATTATTATTCGCCCCTCGCTCCGCGGCACCCCGCGCCGTACTGTTTTGTTACTTAATCGCGGCGATAACAACATTTAATGACGGCTAGGTGACTGGCGAAATTCCGCTTCGATGTTTAGTGCTCATTCTATTTTCATTAACCATTTACCCATTTAATGATCTGGATACTGAGTGTAATCCAATGACTAGCCCCTGTTAAATTAAATCTTGTCATGATTAACTTGCCCGCTGAATGACTGACTGAAGACCGTGTAGCTGTACTTTAGTACTACATGTATAGCTAGAGAGCGTGCCAGCTAAGTCTGCGCTCGCTCAAAATATGAACCAATTAGCAATTAGTCAGTCAAATTACAATTTGTTTTCATTGGCCGGTGAAGTACGTCAAGTACGTAGACAGTAGCGCCCCCAGTCACGTGCAGACTTAGCTGGCGCGGACTCTACTTTTGCAATCCACATTCAAAATATTCAAACAGTTTTTTTTTTTATTTGTGCAGGTATGTACACGTATCATAAGTACATTCTGACATTTACTTCAAAAATTTTACATAAAGAGTGCTTGACGGTGGGAAGCCGGTCACAACCAAAGTTTTCCGAGTTGAGCAAGATCTTTGATGTAAACCTAACGACAAACGCTTTAGAAAAAGTTGGTAGGGAAAAACAATGAAAACGCGAGTTTGCAAACAAAAAATTGTTGATGGAAACTTTTCAAAGAGTCCTGAACAAGAGGGAGTCGAAGACCGCCGCGGCCGCTCTGAGGGAAGCCGGACGACGCCGCCGCGCCGCCGCCGTCGCGCCGCCCCGCACGTGGCACGTTCACGAACCAAGCATCTTTGTTCTATACAACAATCAACTAAAAAAACATCACCATAACAAGCTGCTTCCATGGTTCAGGTGGCAGTGATGTCGGCTGTGGCGCGGGAGCACTAGGTTCGATACCGGACGGGAGCGAACATTGTTATGATGAAAGCGATGCTTGTTTTCCGTTTACGTATATTTATGTGTGTTTTGTATGTGTTTCTGGCCCCCAAGATAGAGGCTCCTCCTACTTACGCGGTTATGAGTGTGATACGTTATAAACTCGTAGTTTTAAATAAATATTTATTTACATTTGTTTATATCTAAAATTTGTTTCTAGTCGTTCAAGTACAAAATCTTTTGCAGGACACACGGCTGACCGGGCGGCGGGCGTCTTGCCGCACCCTCTGATTCGTATCGAACGAGACGTATGCATGCTAATAAAGCCTATTGTGAAACCGGCGACCGAGCATGCATCCGATTGGGATTAGCCAGACTAGAGGGCCACGTTATTTCATCACAATCTGAATGATTAAATCTCAGTTTAAATTCGTAAACTACATAAGTAAAGTGTATAGTGTGGGTTGCATGATCTTGTTTTATAGAAAAAAAATTATATATTAATTTGCTTTGGCTCACGTTGAGTAAGTCCTTTGAATATTTTATTATAGTTTTACAAAAACGCGCTGGAGAGAGACACGGATAACTAAGGTATCCAAAAACGAATGAATGACTGCGTTGCATACATGCGTATTACAGGTTACAGGCGCCGTATATTTACTGTTGGAAAAGTAGTTCAGTGAGTCGATGCGCCCCCCGCACCTCGCGCCTCCCCAGTTCGGACATGCCCTTCGGCCAAATCAACATTTGCCGTGGCATCGAATTACCGCCGCGGCCGGCGCCGCCGCGTCAACGTAACGTAATTGATTCAACGCCCGACGGCACGCCTTTTTCTGTCTCTCGCTTGGCGAAAAAAAAAATGCAAATTCACCACTAATTCAATATGCTTCCCGGTAAATCCTAATAAATTTAAGGCAGATCCTGCAAAACGTTCTTTCAGTTCGTACGTAGGTTCGGTACCATAAAGTTTTGATTTTACTGTTTGTTTTACGAGAGTTTGTAAGGGTACTTTAAAGGGAAAAACACGGGCAAAGATTTAGTTGTAAAGTCAAACAATGTTTCGCAAACATTTTCCTGAATGTTGCTGCAAATTTTGCGGCTTCGCGGCTCGATTAACAGGCGCTTTCACCGGAAAGGTAAGCCACCAGCCGCCAAATCTACTGACCTCTTGGTACCGCAATTATGTTCCATCACGTGGTGAACTGAAATACCTTATTTGTAGGAATTGTTAAAATACAACCAATACGTTGAACGAAGACGAAGATAACCAATTCTTCGCAGCAACATTGTTTCGAAAATAAACCACCATATCATAATTTACTCACACAGAAACTGCTACCTACTACCTTGCAATCATATAAAGTATCCCCTATCAGGGCAGCAGACGACATAAAGATGGCGGGTCCATTCTCTCGAGGTTGCACTCCACACGTGCAATTGAACACCACCGACGTGAAAACAGATATCATACGGAACACCCTTCGCTGGTAAACGAGGGACATTCGAGACTTCAACGAGAAATATACGCTGCACTCTGTGTTCTAAGCTTGTTAGTAGCACAAAATAAGTCGTTTAACATTTTAAGAGTTATTTCAATTTTTTTTAATACAATCGTTTTGCATGGTGGCTGTGTAGGTTTACTTTCCTTATTTAGCCGAGATATTTTAGCACTTGGATTATTTATGCAGCCATACATAACGTACGTGAGTAACCCGGACTTTTTCTCTAAGTATACCTAACTGAAAAATGATAGGTAGGTAGCAAAAGGAAAGGTAAATATTTATTTAAAAAACAGATTGAGCCAGATTAAGGGTTATACTAGAATATATCATCATCCTACGGCAAGATAGCATTTAAATTTTGGATGGAGCTGTTTGTTGTACTTAATAGGATTTTTTTATTGTAAACTAGGGTATAAATTAATACTGAAACTAAAAGATAGTCTTGAGGCCACATCGCTATAGAAGGCACGGACCGCGGGGACAGAGTTGTGTTTGACTTGCGCCCGGCCGGCGGCGGCGGCGGCGGCCGATCACGAAACTAATTATATCTCGGGGCGAGCACGTCGAGCCAAGGATGCTACAAAAAACATTAAAAATAAATAAAGAAGGAAAAAAAAACAAGACACTAAAAGCAAAAAAATAATTATGAATTTGTACAGCCACTAACTTTCACACAACGTAGACACCCAAGTAAATAAAACTTTTTTATCAAAAAATTAAACCGCCGAAAAAAAAAACGGAAAGCATAAAATAATAATCTAATTACTAAGTTCTTAAAGTAATGTAGGGTATACCAAGTAATTTTAAGTCGGCGCGCCACACATGCAAATTATTGATGCATTAATTTGGTTATTTCTTTGAATTTAAGATACCTAATTTAGTGATCTTTGTATTAGGAACCTGTGGCGCCGACTCAAAACTACTTGGTATACCCTACATTACTTTAAGAACTTAGTAATTAGATTATTATTTTATGCTTTTCGGTTTTTTTTCGGCGGTTTAATTTTTTGATAAAAAAGTTTAATTTTTTGTTTTTCCGTTTTTTTTTTCACACCGCTGATAAGGTGATCAGACGTCACGGTCGACAGGGACGACAGATCGGTCGGTATGGCGATTTGTAGGGGAGGCCTATGTCCAGCAGTGGACGTCTTTTGGCTGATTTTAATTACTTCAACAGATATTGTAAGTAGGTATCAAAAGTTATAATGTAACACGGAAATGCAACCTGTGAGTGGATAAATCGACCCGCCGACCAAAAAGTCACCCTATATTCCCACCCTTAGGGTGGGAATTTTATTTCCAAATTTGTATGGGACCAACTTCAAGGTATGCCCTGTCGATTAAAAAAAGAATTATCAAAATTGGACTACTCTGTAAAAAGTTATGCGTGATCATACATTAAAAAATATATATATAATAATATACGTGTCGAATTGAGTACCTCCTCCTTTTTTTTTCGTCGGTCAAAAATCTCATACAAACCAAAGCAAAATACATTTGACTATTCCAATAGAAATGGCGAAGGAGTACTGTCTTGATTTATGGTCTGACCATCTTCATTTTTGTTCAATGAATTGTTTTGTCTAATAAAGCATGACTAAATGTCTCTATTGATTGCCGAACATCACTATTGTAGCGGTTAACCCTTTTTTGTATCAGCGACTGCACTTTATACGCTGCACTTGTAATTTTACTGACTGAAATTAATTAACTTACTTTAATTCCTTTTTCACACCCCTATTGAACGCCGGTGGTTCTTCCCAAACTTTCAAATGAATCTCGAAGCAGTCACACGCAGTAGACAATGGAATTTGTTAACAAAAGAGGTAAGTATCATATTTGTACGGTCAGTTAATGTCGGGTTTTAGTTATAAACGAAACTCATTACTGCAGCTGGAAATATCAACTAGCTTTCGGAATTCAATTTCAGTAAAGGTTTATTTCAGGAAAATTACAAAAATAGAAATGACACGAGAGCGAAATATCAGCCAACATACCAACCAATTATGCAGGTTTTTAGGTATTATTAGATCTTTCTTTGTGATATGATGAGTTCCTATTAATTTTAAGTGGTATGTTATTGTTAAGCATTTATGTGTATGGCTTTGTATTTTGTGGCCAGAAATAAACATATTTTTTTTATAAAATATTAAACAAATGCCGAGTGTACTCATGTAAACCGATGAAGATTTGCATTTGCATTTTCTTTACTTTTTCGCAGGGCGATGGGGCGGGCGTCTCATCCTTTGTATCCCGCCGGGGGAAGTTCAATCTAATTAACTTTATTATAAAGCAGCGCATAGTCGACTAATCGAAAGCAGTAGAGGAAGCGATTGTGTAAGACCTTAGTTTACCAGCTTTGTTTGACAAGCCTAGCTAGATAATATTTAAAGCTGAGATAAAGTGTTTGAAAACACGGATTCAGGTTCTTTGATGTTTTTATGTTAAATATATCAATTGGTATTCTAACAAGAACAGAAAAACATCTGACACACTGTCCGGACCTTAGGGCGGAGATCAAATTCCTTTGAGATTCCCTTTTGTCGCAGAGACGTGAGCAGTTGATCCTCTGTCACTATAACTATCGATCATTCGCTTGCAGCCGACATGTTTTCCCTTAACAAACATATTATTCTGTGTATCCATAAAATGGAATAAATTGTTTATGTAAACTAATTATTCAATCGAATTCAACTTATCCGAGAGTTGAAATTTTAAGCTATCTTTCCATTACTCCATATTCTAGTGCAGGGTTGGTTACCTTACGTCATACATTGCATTACTTACTACAATAATATCTGACTTGTAAAATCAACTGAGAGTTTTGTTTTTATTTTTATGTAATCTTTCTTCATTTGCAAATTGAATGCACCACCCAAATTGTTTTGAGAGGGCTTGTTTAAGAGCTCCTTTGGAAAAATACGCTCATTCCAACCCCTTACGAGAGCCGGCATCGAATGACCACGGGTGATCACTTAGCGAGATTAAGCCGGTCCGATATCGTCCGGTTTACACCTCGGAACCGCTGCGATTACCCGAACACCTATGCGCAAGGGAAATCTACGGCAGCCTGTTTCAATGTTAGAAAGTGTTCACAAGAATAACTCCGTATTCGGTGAGTAATATGTCAGAGTGGAATCGAATGTTCTTATTGGATTGAGCGGGTCGAAGAACCTTGTTTGCATCTCCAATTCAGATACGTTCTGTTTCTAAGTTTATTTTAGTACTTATATCGAAAAGCTTACCTTTAATGTTATTTTTATACAACACGTAGCAAATGTAATAAAATGAGTTAAATTACAAGGAAAAGTTTTGATGAAGACAACAAAATAGAAATCTTTTTTTAAACAAAACGGCGGGCATCCCTTCATTGGTCGATGTATCAGAATACCTCTTCTGATGATACCTCTAATCTCTTTTCCTAAATTAATTTCATATTTCCCGTCACCCGACACCGGCGCTCTTTCCCTTTTCCGCCCTTTCTTTGCAGAAGACAAACGATAATAGCCTCAATGCGGTCTGGCCAAAGGGCGATTTTATGCCCTTTTCGGAGGACATCGTAAAATTGTTGACTCCATTACTTTTGAGCACTAAATAACACGAAACTTTTATAGTGGTCGGCCATTTCTCGTCTTACATTTATAGGTAGGGCACTCGAGTGAAATAAACCTTGTGGGCACGATCTGGTATTATAAAGCTGATCGAAATTTCAAACTTGTTTACCTTTTAAAAAATATAAGTCAAGTAAGCAATGCTACAAAGTTGCCTCTATAACGAAGTGAACATATTGCAATTTATTTCAAAAGTGATTCAAGCAAGAACAAAAACGCCAGTTTATGAAAATGGCGGAATACTAGTGGACGAAGTTTACTACAGCAGAGGCGTCCAACTTCCCCCGCGGGTGGATTAATGACGATAATGAACCGGACTGCAGCGGAGTTTGGGGAACTTGATCGAAAGGCGACCGCGATAATGTATGTACGCCACAAGCAACAAGGGCGCCATTCCTTCCATACGCGTTCAAATATAATCAAATATCTTTACATTAAAGGTTTACGTTTTTGACTTATTAATTTGATCTTTGATTTGATTGAACTTACCGTGAAACTAGGGTTCATGATTTCTCGAGCTTATCAGTTTCTCGGGTTTCGAGAATTCTCGAGGCCAATTTCTCGGGTCTTCTCGGGTTGTCGAGAAATTTACATTTACCTATGTTTTGGCATCGAAAAGCGATTCAAATAATGAAAAAAGTGGACAAAAAATTAACCATGTAAATCATAATAAAAAAAACTTATTTTAAACCAATTAATTGAGTGGTTTCTCTGCCAAATATAAGTTTAAAAAAATAATAATACCAGAAAAAAAAAAATTCTCTCAATATTCATATTAAACCTTTAACTAATAAAAATAGTCAACGTTAAACTAAAAGTATAGTTAGTTATATAAGTAGTAAATGTTTAAATTTAAAGAAGAATTTATAGAAATGAAGGGCATGAGTCGCTTAACTAAATAAACAATGAAAATCGATGACAATGACAGCATTCGAAAACTATTGCTGCTTTTCGGGGGCATGTACTGTTGTCGTCTTTAAAAAGCCGCAATGATTTTTGAATGCTGTCACTGACACAGAATTTTCATTGTTAGTTCAGGGGCGAACTGGTTCGATACTAGCGCCACTTCGATTAATAATAAATATATTCTAAACCAAGGCCGAAATCAAAAATATGCGCCTTTGATGCCCTAGATAGACGCCTTAGAATTTTTAAGGCTCTGTTATTTAGCTTTTAGGATAATGATCTTAGAAATATTTTTTATTAAACTAAAGTGGTCACTTTAGACAACAAACGGTTTATTCCTTAGAACCTGAAAACTACACTACTGGGCCTTAAAAATTCTAATCAAATCAAATCAAATATATTTATTTGTGAAGCACATATAAAATAAGATGTTAACAATTTATAAAGTGTCAATGTGTTCTGCCGTTAGACATACAAATATTTTAACAAAATCTTAGTGATAATATTTACAACATGCAGAAAGTACATAGGTAACATATAATTTTTATTTATCAAATTAAATTAAGCAAGATCTAATCTAATCTAGCATTCTAAGCAAGATTATCTAGGGCGTCAAAGACGCATATTTTTATTTCGGCCATGGTTTAGAAGATATAAATTATTTATCGGAAGTGGCGCTAGTTTCGCCCCGTGTAAGCCCTTAAATTAGCGACCTAATACCCAGATGTAGGTAGTGAAATTCATAAGATTATAAATTTAATTTGACAAATTAAAACACAAAATATTAACAAACAGTACACTGTCAAGCTTTCTAATTGAGCTCTATCGAATTGTAGTTGTCTTGTTATCAACTATGTTAACTATTGCCGCTTTCGTAAAGTCAATTTTAAAGAAACCAACAATGGTTAAGATAATCGCTTGTTTTACGATTACGATTTTGGTTACGAGACTCCACCGCGTACCATTATTATGCTTATAAAAGGAAAAAGTACATTTTCATCTTTAACGTAATTCACGAACTTATAGGCACTACATGACTCAAATATGATTTCTCGAGTTCTCGACTTTTCTCGAGCATAATTTCCCGGGAACAAAACCCACAGATTTCCCGGGAATTCTCGACCCGAGAATTCCCGGGAATGAACCCTACGTGAAACAGACACTTAAAAGAAAATTACTTACTTATAACATTTCTAAAGTTTTTGATCAGAGTTATAAAACAAAGATACCAATAGAAAATAACATTAAACTTAAATTATCTCCATGTAACTATCGTAGTAATAATAAATGAAAGTACCGCTGCACCGGTGCACTCAAAGAGCTCCTAGAAAGATCGAAGAATCAAACAAACGAGGTGAAACTTCTTAAAACTCACACCGCTCGCCTCTCGATCTAATGTTAAGGAAAGCTCTACATCTCTGTTAAGCTATTAGATAGTAATGTTTCTTACAAAAAAAAATATGTAGAAAGAAATGAAAAATTAGTTGTAATAAGAGGCTTTTATACGCTAAATTGAAAATTAATCTATTGAACATTTAATTTATGGCAATTTGTAAAATAAATTTTAGCGCACAGTGAACTACGATCTTTGCTCTTAATACAAACTTTATCAGCGCCGAGACACACAAGTTATATGTAGGGGATGAGACTGGATATTTTATTACAAACTTGATCAAATTTTGAAGCAAATACTTCGTACAATGAGTAACTTTTGAGTAGCGTCGATTTCGCAATATAGTTCAGAACGGCTCGGAAGTTGTTAAGAAATTGACATGTTCATAAAATGTAAATGATATCGAACTCCATAGTGACTTCAAGAAGAACTTTAAGTAAGTAAATAAGTCTTCTTGTACCTTACTTTGAGTAAATATAAAATTTATAAATTTGAATCACACCAAATAATCTGATTGCAAAAACAATGTTCACTCAATACATAGTATAAAATAAAGTCGCTTTCCGCGTCTGTCCCTATGTATGCTTAAATCTTTAAAACTACGCATCGGATTTTGATGCGGTTTTTTAATAGATAAGAGTGATTAAAGAGCAAGGTTTATAAGTATAATACATGCACAAAACAGTAATAGGTTAGGCAGTACGAAGTTCGCCGGGTCGACAAGTAATACATATAAAGTAATTAATGTTAATTTTTTTAAGATACATAAATTTATTTTCTATTTTGGGTGCTCGTTTAATGAGACAAAAATATGGAGATGATTTCATTCCAGCAAACTGCAATTATAAAAAAGCGACTGATTGAAATATTGATTTGATAGTTGTTGTTATAGGTACATGCAATGGAATGGAGACACGTAAAATAGGGTGCGCCGCACGCCCGCCCGGTGCGGTGGTGGTCCATTTCACTGTAAGCCTAGTGCCCTACATAGCGCAACATAGCACGTGATGGATCGTCAGATTTACATACGAACATAGTAGTGAAGCGGCGTTCTGATTCAGCTGTTTGCATCAATACATTTCTTTGTGTAGTTTACATTCTTTTACTAATTACTGTCTTTTAAATGTATCTATCGCCTGAATATTTGAAACTTAAAAACTATTTTAAATCCAATTGGTCCTGTTTCTGTCTTTTCCACTGCAAATTAAAAGGTCCATGGCTAGTATAACGTGAGTTTTAAAGTATTCGGTAGTAAAAATATTCCACTAAGCCTAATTAAATTTGATATAAGTACATGAAGTTCAATCTCAGAAATAATAAATAAAACCCACGCGGCTACTAAAGGTAGGATACTGTCTAGTCACTAGATTAAAGAAAATATCATAAGCGCGAGCAGACGAGGGTGCTCCACGTCAACTTACATAAACGAGTTTAAAGAAGGAAGCCAGCAGCGGTTCGACGTCGCACCAAATTACATTTTAACGTACCGCACCCGGAAATAAACGCAATAAAAAAGCACTCGAGCTAATTTTCCCGACGTACCGGACACCGACTAGCCAGCTCAAACAGTCTAGAGCTCCTCCAGCTCTAGAAACAGGAGCAAGGGGTAAGGAAATTATGCTTGAGCTCTGCATGAAACATACGAAGCAGTATAAAAGAAATATCTTTACCCTAACACACTGACCGTGTTATTCATAAAAAGTTAAAGAGCACTTTAGTTATTTGACGTATGTCAATTTAGACTGGATGTCGGGTATTTACCATACAACAAACCAGAGAATTAGACCCCCAGTAAAGCTACCTGAAATCTACTGTATCTTTGTAAATAACACTGGAAGTATTCAATTATTTAATTGTAATAATTTACCTTGAAAATATATAACTTAAATGCACCGGAACCTAAACTATAATAGAATTTCCGCAACATCGTTCGGGTAACTCTTGGTGCATATTGCAGTGCCGTAGAAATGGCCGCTTCCGATACGTGTCACGTGAGCTATGAGTGATGGCGTCAACAGAACTCAATCATGGCGGAGCGCTCGCTCTGACTGTGGAAGCCTTACGCTAGCTGGCTGAAACTACACTCAAAGTATAAATACATCAAGCTATAGAGCGGCAGGGTGGCTGCGGCACGGCGCTGAGGTAACGTCATTGACAAATTAACTAACATCACGTTACTACGTACAAATTGTGCCACCGAAGAGCGAGTATAGAGTATGGGTAGGTTATCAATTCGTATCTAATTACAGCGTTGAATCAATACGTACGTACGTAAAATAAGAAACAAAAAAAAACTGTCGCAATTGTGCAACCGAAAAACAGGATAAAACTGCACTCCGCAGGACGTGTGATGGCAGTAAATTGAATGGGTCGGGTGAGGTGGTGCGGTGTTTGCGCGCTCATCAATCATCCGGGTATGGATTTCGTTTTAATGCGACGTCATCGGCGTCTCGCGTCGCCGAGCTCCGTCATGCCGCCGACGACGCCATTGTTTCAGCTAACTGTCGTCGTATGGTGATGACGGAATGTTTTGACACAAAAGAGACTTGTTCCGGACCTATCTATTCAAAAAATAATGCGGCTGCGGGCACCACCTTTTGAATATAATACTTTCAGTATCTGCGGGAGAACTAGCAGCAAATAGTCGTATTTATGTGTCTACCCCTGTCTTCGCTGCATCGACGGACACGAGTGCGTCGGCGGAGTGCAAACAAATTTTCAGCTATTGTCTTTGCGGACACGGCAAATTAAATCCCCATTTGTAGAGAAAAGCACCTGAGGGGGATGGTAATCCCCAACCGCTCGTGCCTCCATTGTAGGACGGCCTAGTACGGGGCTTACTGGATCTCAATTGAGGACCGGTCCTAGACGAGTATTCTATAATACCAACCATTAACCCGTAAACTAAAGAGATTTTTAAGATTAAATGCATTCATACAATAAACAGAAAGCTATTTATTCTGTCAGCGGCGCCGCGACCGATGCTCCGAACAAACAATTGCTGAAATCATGCTGTCCGCCATTGCAGCGGGATTACCGCGATGAAGTGGATTAAACATCGTCACGCACGTACTCTACATCTAATTATGAGCTACATCTAATTAAGACAGTCTCTCGATTAGATGTAGGGTACGAAAAATAACGCAATGATTCCACACACTTATATTAAAATAAGCATTCCGAGAAATAAAATTCTCCATTACAATGCAAAATCAAGTTCTGTATCGGAAATGTTAATCTAATTGTCTCATTGCGTCTACGAGTCGTGGGAGTATGCTTTTAATCCCGCAAAGGATGCCTATAAAAAGTGAAATAAAACAAACGGTATGGATCGCACTGAGTCGGAGTGTGCCGCACTCCGTTTGATTGGGTATTGTTTCGAGCAGCTCTGTATTAATACATGGTGCAAAGGATGCTGTGCGAATCCAATTTTCACAGGCGCAACCTGAGCGGACGCTACCCAGCAGCGCACATTAGTATTCACTGCGGCCCGGCTCGTGTACGTGCTCGCGGGATACGTGATGCGATGCGAGAGCAAACAAAAACTCGGCTGAAATAGGCCCGGCCCACGTCGGGCGCCACTTTTAGTTTGACTTCATTGTTTTCTGCGTCAAAAAACGCCAAACAAAGCCCTGCCGCCAAAGATTTGTTTTGATTTGTAAGGTCTGCTGCGTGAACTCGGCGCGGATTGAATAAACTTTTGTCGTGTGCTGACGCAATTTTTTCTCAAATTCGATTCGAAGTTCAACTGAAATAGTAGTCTGATAAAATATTTAAAAATAAAAACTACTTTTACTTAATCAAACTCGAATTTGCGAGAGCAGTGGAAAGCCAGGGCTTCGGACAGTTTCGTAGATAATAGAGATTATTAAATATGCCGAACCTCTAGGAGGCTGCCGGGGAACGGATTGTAAGTAATCTCTTTGGCAGACATTTTTCAGAGTTCTCGAGTGGTTGGGACGCGGCGACCGGCGGCGACGGGGCGCCCGATAACATCATTGGAGCAAGATTGAAATTTAAAATGCGTGAGCGTCAACCAAATAGCTCGCTGAAAGGAGCTTTGGGGGAAATGGAAAATTAAAAAATGTCACTACTAAGCTATATGCTTTCAGAGATTTAACTGCTTCTTCGTAAGTTCTAGAATGCGAAATGATATTTGCACTGGTAAAGTACACATTGAAAAGTGACTCCTTTTCTTTGAACTCCTCACTTTTATTTTGTGGCAGGCACCTGACGCTTTACCGTAGGTTTACGTTTCCTTTTGTGCTTTGAGCCTTTGTTATTCGGTTTTACGAACTGACACAATAGCAGCGTAAGTATCTGATTCACAGTTAAAGTCCAGTGATGGTAAGATATATGTAATAGAACATGACGTGTTTAATATTTTGCTTCAAATATGGTAGAAATTGAATTTTAGCAAATCGTAACTGTGGCAAAGTTGTGTGAAGCCGCGCAAAGAGCGACGATCGACAAGTAAGTACGAACTCCATAGAGACGTCAAAGACTTAAGGACCAAGCAGGCACGGACGAGTGAGGGGCTGCAAATTTTCGACGAAAATGAGAAAATATAACTACGAACAGTGGAATCTATGTACACAATATATGCATATGAATATTCAGGTGATAATCATTAAAAAAAAGACGAACCTAAAAAATTTAGTTTAACTTTACCTAATTGTTTATCAAAAACTAAATCATCTCATTTTTAATGCTCTCAAGCAAAAGTAATCCAATCCTCATAAATTTTACAATTACAATGAAGCAAATAAGTATCTACTTTGCAAAAACTTGAACATTGTGAAACCATTCAAGAGACAATACTTTGAAATGAAATGTTTGCCGTATCCAAAATTATATCGGAAGCAAATAAACTTACTTCTGGAGTGGCTGTGCCGTTCCAGAACATTCTCGGTAAGTTCGTGTTACGTAAAGAGCTGGAAGCAGAGCTCAACCTGTTGCGGGGCGCCTCGCCTGTTGCCGCGTTACGTAAAGTTGCCTCTTTACCTCTATATAAGACAATATTGAAAAAACCATGTATTTTAAGGCTGTTTAGTTCAAACATTTTAAAACCAAATCAACTTTTTGTAAATTACTTCTTCTGTCTTCTGAATTCTGTCAGTCACTTCAAAAAGGAGCTGCGGTATTTTCTTATCAATAAAGCTATGACAACTTAAGTTCAAAAGAGATATCAAAGCGATAAAAACATTAGCTTTTATGTAATTTACATAGTTTTCTTTTTTATCATATACCATCACCCGTACTGTAGACAGTATGGTGCAAGCACAAAAAGCAATTACAAGAAAAAAAGGCAAGTATATGTACTTATTTGTATTTTAAAAGGGTGACGGCAAAGCATTAATCGCACAGCAAATTGCATTACGCAGACCTCGTGAGTGCCACGTCAAAAGAATGCATTTTACGTGTATGTAACGTTTTCAGTTGATTCCACAAACTGTGCATACCGACGACAAGGGTCGCCTTACAAGAGCCCTACACTACAGTGTACTTGAGAATGCCAAGGTTTAGTGCTGCTTGTTGTTACGTTTGACGCCTTAAAGCCACGTAGAATAAAATAGAAACACACTTCATTTCAAAGAAACATTCACATTAGTCTGCACACCCTGCGTCTAATGCAGCGCAATTCCCTTTAAAACGAAAAATCCAAATTTCCGTGTCGACAAATAAGCGTTTCTTTAACTTTTATAATATTAGTTGCAGTTCCACATTACTGTACACGTTACTTACTTAATGTTTAAATACATAAAAGCTTGAATATCTTAATTAAAATTAACTTCATATTGTATTTTCTCGAAACGTATTAGCAAATTCTTAAGTCGCATAGGTCTATGCGACTAGCAAAGCACCCTCTCGGTAGCTCACGAACCTTTTCACACTCGTGACACTATGAGTTGTATAAATCGTCGACTCGGCGCGACAAAGCCAGAGGAATGGTTGCGTTTACAATGACGTCTGGCCAGGCCAATGTATCTGTTCTATAATCCATTTGCATTATTCACACACACACATGGTAGTATCATGATTGTACGTATCTAGGTAATGATGACATAATTGAGTAGCTATATTTTTTTTGTCTAAATTAGTTTTGTAGACTGTAGATCTGTAAAGAACTACCTATATGTTCTGTTTCAATTTAATGTAACATCATTGCAAGACATGTGATATTGGAAATTCATATCAAATATAGACCATACTAGTTTGAGAATCTCAATAACCTGAGCGCAATATCGGCATCACTCGAGGAAACGTTGATGCGGAAACTGCTACGTAACATGTCATAAAAACAATGGAGCCAATACAGCAAAACTACTTGAGAGCTGCCGCGACTATTTGCCGTAAGAGCAGTGCTCGGCGACGTATCGTTGTTGTTATCTTCCTTGTGCTTAGTAGGTCGGTCGATTCAACAAGTAGGGTCTCCGCGGGTGGGACCCGCCTCGCCTGTTGCGCGGGGGGCGGGGCGAGCCTGTTGCGCCGCGGCGACGCCACCGCCCACCTCCACCGACCTCAAACCTCCTGGTACTTGTGAAGAGGGAAACCCAAAAAATACGCAAACAGGAAATCTTCGAATCTATGACTATGCTGCCCATTGAGAGCCATGTCTTAGTTGTGATGTTTGTACACATGTAATCTACGTGAGGTGTTAAAGGCGAAGGATATTTCACTCACCGACAAGAGCCAAAATAACTGTTAACAGTGGCGCGGCAGGGAAGGAGACCGTCACGTTGAACTCCAGCATCTGAAGCAGGTCCACTAAAACAAAAAAAAAAAACATTAATTAGAACTGAACAACTAAGCATTATTGGAAAAAAAGTTAGAAAGTAAATTTATCCGTTATCGAAATAGAATCTCAGAAAATATTTATACGACTTTATGAACAATATACCAAAGTTACGGGGCTTTAGTACCTATTACGAGATCTAACGAACGTTTTAACAAACGCTGTATGTTATCTTTTATGGCGTGCCATTTCCTTTTATAAACCAAGAAGCTACGATGCTCATCATTTACTGTACCGTATAAACGGAGTAAATTTTGAGTGTGTTTGAAATCGTTTGTGGCTGGTGCAGTCTAGGAGGCGAGGAAGCCGTGCAGCCGCCACCGCCAGCTCCCGAAGGAGTCGCAGCGCGCGTTAACGCGATCAAACGGCTGCCATATGAATTTTTCATGCGGCACGAGAAGTAATGGTGTCGCCCGAGACACCGGATCATTCTTTACGAGCCGACAACAGAAACCTTTAAAAATATATGGTTTATCCGATGCTGTCTCAACGCCTCGTTTGTTTATGCACCCCAAACGCATTTCCGTGTTATATTGGCTTAAATATTTGGCGTACGAGGAGTGAGGTAATGAAATACGCGCTAATTTAATTAGCAAGAGCTCTTATGTCTCATGCAAAAAGGAAACTTTAAAAAATAAATTGGATATACCCGCTGAAGTATCGCGTTCGGGAGTTGTGGAAACACCTCTGTAATAAGATGAAGGTTTTATCTTCTTTTCGTTAGCGTACTTCACGTGGGATCCAGTTGGCGGAGCTTTGTGGACGGCTGTTTGCTCATGGCACGATTATCTCGGAACTGTTGCCGTATCGAATATACGCAGGGTCCATCTTTGCCTTTTCCCTTTTCCTTTTTTTGCATTCTCTGCCCCCGCCTCGAAACTTAATTTGATGTCGACTTGAAGCCGTTTCTAATCCGTAGCATCATAATTGAACAAATACATATGGACCAAGTGTCGAATTAGATGTTGGTGATCTTGCATTTAAAGAACATGTGAAACCGAAATGACCGTGAATCGTTTTTTTACGTTCAAGTCCAGACTAAATGCAGCAATGTTATCTTAAAATGAATAAATTTTAAAGCGCGACCCCGCAACCCTGTCACAACAGATTTTTTTCTCGGTGCAATCGGGATTTACATTATTAATTTCAGCGAAAATTTTAAATTGCATCGTCGAATGCAGTATTCTCATTCATCATTCGAAATTAATTTTGCCGAACGGGGGGAAGGTTCCCGATTCGAAGGCTAGAGTGTGCTCTCCTGCAAACCTCCGGATTCCAGATTCATATTGCTGTAAAGTATAGGTGACAGATGAGCGCGCCGATATTAAAAGTTGCAGATATTTCCTGCTTTAACAAGTTTATGATATTTATTAAAATAGATTGAGTTTTATACTAATCTTAGTTTTTGATGCAGGCTTAATTTGATGAAAAAAATAACGTAATATAAATGGAATAACCACATTAGTAAAAGCACCGAAGTTTCAGAATTTTTCAGTATGTACTGTACGTATGAGTATAGACTCATACGTACAGTACATACTGAAAAATTATCTATTAGGGACATAGTCCCTAATAGATAATTTGTATACATAATGGTTAGTAAATCAAAATTTTATTTTCTTAAGCATAGATGATTCTTTTTTTTCCATCAACATTAGTCATACATTAGTGAGTGGGAGATACATTTTTAAAGAGGCCCGTTTGTTGAAAGCAAGTTAAGTAATCTCTCTTGACACGGAAGCGCGCGAGCGGGCAGGCAGGGCGGGCAGCGGGCGGGCAGCGGGCGCGGCGGCAGCGGCACTCGAACGAAGCTCCTCGACGCATGGAACAATGCCGTCAAGTAATTGGCATTAAATCCCGCTCGAATCGTTAGCGTCGCGAGCTAGGTAAGCAGGGGCGCGCGGCCCTTGGCGCGGCTCAAACACGGCTAATTAGATAGAAACACGAGAAACAAGAGGAAAAACAAACTGCAAACGAGAAATTGTTCGCGGAAGTGCTCCCAAGATCATCTTTCCTAGAAAAGACTTCTGCGACGTTCGTTATCTCAAAGCCTGGCAACATCCAGTTTATAAATTTCTAAATGAACACAAATTATTATAATTGATTGTCATCATTAAATCATATTCGTAAATCGTGAAATAATTAGCGATTCAGTACAATTATTGCCCCGCCTCCGCCAGGCTCAATAGCTTTTATATATGAAAAAATACGTTCAATTTGAGAGATAAAATAAGTATCGAAATCAATGCGGAAATCGTTTTGAAGATCATTTATTATTTATTATTACACACAAATTTGATCCTAAATCTTGAAAAGAAAATTGGGAGGCGTTGATGTCATAATAAGTACTTACACGTTTTAGGGTAGGGAGCCACAAGAAAATAATTTATTCACTATATCACTATAAACACCCTATCAATTTATCTACAAGCGACCAATACAAATCACTATAGCAACGCGTCCAAAACTCCAATTCGCTTACGGAATGGAAATGTTCGGAAACACCACAAGTGAAATCAATCATCCAACAATCGACACACAATGTAGGGGCCGAATCGCGGCTGCCGCGCGAGGCTTCGCAACTCTTTTACAACTAATTGGTTTCTTGTGGTAGCTGCAAAAGCTTGTAAACGATATTATTATAAACATTTATATACGAAGATAATATTTTAAAGTAAATACTCCTTGAGTTGTTAAAATTGATCGCAGATATAAATGCAAATTTGTAAATAATATCATAAGAACTAACTATACTAATAAGTTGAGTAGGTTTTTCCAATATTCAACGCAATTATTTTAAGTGTGCACAGGTGATTTTTAGTTACCTGTCAGTCCAACAGAGTAATAAAAGTGTTTTATATAAACATTGCTATAGGCATGCACGCTGGCGAAGCTGCGGGGGATGGACTAGGTAGTTTCTCTCTAAAACTGATATCGAATGCAAACCAAGCTAGGTCAATTAAATGATACGCGGCGGCGGCCGCGGACCGCAGCCTGCTGTGATCTGTTTGTCACATACCACACCGTGCGGTTCTTTTGTGAGTAGCAACCGCGCCCAATCCGTCATTATTAAACGCGCCATATTCCTTTGTCATATTAGCGTGTTTAAGGTGAAAATGTTTGTAGGTCTGTACTATAGAATCTAACAAGCTAAGAAAAAAATACGTTATCGGTCCGGATTTGTAAAGTTTATACTTGGAAGTATAAACACTACTTGCTAAAAAAGTCAGTGTGTTAGTGATTGTCAGAAAACCTTTTCTTATGGTCAAATTCTGATCAAAGCGGCAGACAGACAAACAGAGTAATTTTTTAAGACTAAAAGGATTCATTTCTCAAATTTTATTTGACCAGTACCTAATTAATAACATTAAAAATATGGGAACTATGCACCTTAAAAACTGCTTTTGCCTATTATTTTAAACGCAAATATTTGTTGCGCAATACAGGCAGCATTATTAGCGCTAATTAAATTGATACACTCAAACGTATTGTTTGAATGAGGTCGACCTATTTAATTAGCTAGGTACCGATTTTAGAGTACTTAATATTTATTTATTTATTTATTTATTTATTTATTTATCAATACTACACTATTATTACAGTAAACACCAATGCAACAGTGCAGCTTTATCTTATTTTAAAGATTATGGTTTCCTTAATACAATATAAACACAAAAGATAATTTTAACAAGATAATTTTAACAATTTTACAAATCCACCATCCTTAAGAAACAAAATACTAAAAACATTAGGGTGTTGTACCTTCGTAACAAATAACCCATAGTGCTGACCTCGTATATTCATTCAGAGAACAGACAAAAATGTCAATGTGCTGATCTATGACGTTAAGTAATTTGAGCGCCCTAGTGAGAGGTGCCTATAAAGCAAGGATGAATTTAAAAACTTAATATATTAACTAGGTGCTGTATAGGTCTCGACTCTCATTAGTCTTTCTTTACGTAGAATAAAAGTCAGTCAGTAAGACAGTCGTCACACTTATTTAGTTAAGTAGGTATTTTATGTTTTAAAAAAAAGTACATTAATTTAATTTCTTCTTCTATCTTCTAACGCAAAGTACCAACTTGTTCGCGCAGAGTCGCAAGTAGAGTTTTTCTAAAGAAAATTCTTAGCGTCGTTTGGTAAGTCCGCGCCATCAGTCCATAAGTGTTTCTCGGGGTAATTAATACATTGTATAAAACATCCCTTTTGCTGTATGGCGTTATATATGCTTAAATCATTAAAACTACACAACGGATTTTGATGCAGTTTTTTTAATAGATAGTCATTCAAGAGGAAGGTTTATATGTTTATTACATGCACAACATATTCATAGTTTAAGCGGTACGAAGTTCACCAGGTCTTCTTCTGAGACAAATATAATTCAATTCGCACGTCACGTGAGCCCTCTTGTCTTTCATAAACGTTACACGCATTCTATGCATATTGTATAACAATTTTTTGATATGAAATAAAATGGAAAAAACCAAACGAGTAGCATTATCTACAAACAAGATTAAACGTGAGGCGAAGTCAGAGGGCCCGGATTATGGAGTTTTTAGGGTCCCATCCTTTTGTTAGTACATTTTCGTACAGGTAAGCGCGGCTGAGTAGTCATGGCGACCAGCTCAATCCCATTGAGCCCACATCCTTATCCGATGAACAGAATTGAATAGTTTATTCTTGATACTATAAACGACTACTTTTGCAGCCTGCTCGTGCAAGCCTTTGAGAGGAAAATATGCAAAGCACTTTGCTGTTCAAAGATACTCTTTTCACATTCTAAAAAGCATTCTCTTCCTTTTATAAGAAGTATGTTACCTCCTATGATATATATTTTATATTACACTCGTCGAAGAAAAAAAAAATATTGTAAAAAGATTATTTATTAACTAGCGTTTCATAGAAACGTATCAGCTAGTTAGCGCAAGGGGCGCCGCTGAAGCGAACTGCCAGGATGCCAATAACAAGATGAGCTTATCGAAGCATCAGGTAATCACTTCGCGTAATAACGGTACAATAATTTCTAATTTTCCCGCATTTTCTCGCAAAGGAAAAACAAGATAATCTATAAAGAGACGCCCGGGAGATTTTATTTTTCATCTCGACAGGGATTTAAAAGAATTCAAAACAATCATCGAATTGAAACACTAAGCCAACTCTGCCAGCCGGACGGGCAGCAAAAAACAACAAATAATTTCTATCTAGTTAATTGTCGTCGGTAACGGCACGGGGTGCAGGAGGCAGGGCTTCGTAAATCCGACCCGCGATATTTCTATTTTTCAGAAAATTTGAAGGCGTAGTGGGGCACGGCCGCGGGCGATGCTGCTCGCAATTCTTGTTATTACAAAGAGATTGCCGCTGAGCCGGCTCACGACCACGAGTTTTTTCTCTCAAATTACCCGGTATTTCAGAGTCTCTTAATAATTGCCCCGGTAGGAAACATCCGTCGTTAATGCGGGTGAACTCAAACTCACCTGTCTTGTTGGGAGAAACTTCGAACAATAACGAATAGGTGTAGAGAACTTACCGATAAAAACGAAGATTTGATGGTGTGCGTATCTGAGCAGCATCGAGATTGAGACCGTCTGCAACAAACAATCAACTTAAGTGCGTTGCATTAAAGTACCCTTAAACAATAATAATTAAAAAAAAAACAGAATATTCGCGGAATCGTATCATAGAAGCGGGAATCAAAAAAACCTTGTACCCAGCATTCAGAGCAATGTCACTTAAATCGATTCAATCAGCACTAAGCGTTTGGTTAATGAAATTCAATCGCTGCGCCTCCGCCAACGGTGGCGAGAGCAAATGATGTGGCGAAAAGATTGATCGGCGGCCGCGGCGGGGCGCCAACACCCCACGAACACATGCTTCAAGCCGTGGAAGCGATACGGGCGAACCATTATAGTTCGAACTACAAATTTACAGTCACTTGTACAAATTTCGACTCTTAGTATAATGGACGAAACTCTAGTTATGGCCAGTGACATGACTTTTCCAGAGCCATGCTTTGCTGAATGGAGAATACCATTACACGGACATAATTTTACTACGGAGTGAAAATAAATAGAGGAATTTGTATTTCTGTTTTTTCGCTCAAAGAAATTAAGTATTTAAATTTAGGAATATCACCGAACACTGCACACATGAGTATCATAATCCTCAAGTAATTTAACATGAATATTCTTGCAGTATGCATTTTTCCAGAGCTCAACTAGGCAACTATTCCGGAGGCGCATCGTGGAGCATTTTTCCTACGGCACGCGACAGACCGTGCACCGTGCACCGGCCGTGCAATGGCCCGCGAGTAATCCTGCCACCGTACACCGTACAGCCATAGACAGAAAATACCTGAGAGTAGCTACAAGGAAGGTACATAAATGTAATGAATGGTACCGTTCATAAAAGTAATATGGAAACGTGTTGAAGCAGTGATGAACTATGATTTATCGTAAGATTCGTAAGCGGAAACAGAGTGCCGTTTTTCTAAATCAAAACGACTTGATCTTATCTTAACACAGAGAATAAAATTATTAATTTGGTTATTCCACTTTCTCCTTTTTAGACTTCAGCATGCCGAATAATTCATTAACCACTACATTTGCTGTCCCGATGACATAGTTCATAGGCATTAATGTAGGAAGTTTCCAGCATACTAAAACAGAGCTGCTTCCGCCCCGGACGCCGAAGGGCAGGGACAGTTAGTTTTTACGAGCGCGGTAAATAGTTGCCGGCAGATCGATCGACGCCAGCGCCTTGCAATGGCTCGTGCTTAATGCGATCAACTGGATGCATCGTTTTTTTTTTTTCTAATCTATACCAATATTATAAAGAGGAAAGATTTGTTTGTTTGTTTGTTTGTTTGTTTGTTTGTAACGAATAGGCTCCGGAAATACTGAACCGATTTGAAAAAATCTTTTACTGGTAGGAAGCTACATTAACCCCAAGTGTCTAAGTGGCTATATTAGATTTTCAAAAAAATTAGGGATCCTTACCTAAACTCAAATAATATAACCCAAGGTGCAATATTTTTTCCGTTGTTTACATATTTGACAGGTGGTTTGTTGTTGTTGTTTGTTTTTTATTCGGCCATTCTGGGCAGTCAAAAGAACATAGTCTATAGAGCCAAGTCTTTTGTAGTATCTTATGTTCTATGGCGTAACGAAGTAAGCCGGGAAAGCTCGTAATTAAATAAATTTGTTTTTTAAATGATTGTTTTCAGTATTAACAAGTAAGATAAATTAATTAATTAGGTATACTGGGTGGAATTTCGTTTTGTCACCTGGTGGTTATAAGATACATTCCTTTATTTTTAAAGAAAAAAAACTAAGCTTATACATATTAAAAAATAACTTGCCTCTGTAATATATATTATAGAACTTTGAATTATTCTAGTCCTTGGCTTAAATTTCGTGATGCTTATTTAAAAACTCTTTAAAAAAAATACAACCAATATGTAGTTGTAATTAGGTAAGTACCTTCAAGCCAATCATTTCAAAATAATATAAGCCAATTCTCAATTTAATGAAAATAATTATTAAACAAAAAGCTCAATTAAAATTTGGCTTTTCAGGAGCTCCATCCAACGGACTCTTCCCTAAAATAATGATAATCCCGTTGATTGCCAGCCCACTCAAAAATGTTTATGGACAGGTAACTTTCCTCGCTCAGCAAACATTTTAGAATAATCCTCAATTATGTCGGATTATATTCTACAAAAAGAAATAGCGGACTAATTAATGAAATAAATTCTATGATCCTTTTTCATTAGAAAACAAACAACAAAAATCGAAAAAAAGGAACTGTTTACTTCTTGCTATTGTTAAAAAATTCGTCCAATTAGTAAAAAGTGAGAAAATCCTTTTTAGGGTTAACTTGAGTCCAGGCAGTAAATTAAAAAAGAAAGAAAAATAAAACTACAAAAAAATACCATTTGTGCATGACCTAATGCGCCAAACTTTCATCTTATTCATCCCAACGCGCGTTACAAGTTTCACGTTTTGTATGAAAATGATGCAGCACCGCCAGCTCTAAGTAGAAAGAACGTACCTACAAGGTTTTGCACAATATCGTAACGCGTGCGCAAACTCTTTAGCAAACATTTGGTAAGGTCCCAGTCTGCACGCTTGGCCTGCTAAATAAATGATATTTACTCGTAATAAATTGTAAAAAAGTAATTGCTGTAAGCGAATGAACCAAAACCAAAAATTCTACGGAACCCGACAAACCTTTTTTTTTTTTTCAAACCTTTAAAAAAAATACATCGTAGTCAATTTAATCAGTTGTTTTTACTTGTTCTAACGAAGATGTTTTATTTTCACTTTCTAAATAAAAATAAAAAAGATTTTCCTTTCAAGCCATTTTTTGTTTTGAAACTGAATTTACAAAAACGACAAGATATTTTTTGTAATGTAAACAAAACTGAATGGTTTTAAAACAACAGTAAACAGCATCGTGATCGAAAACCTTTGAAATGAAATGTAATTTTCTGTTCTTTAGTTTTGGTTCCAGCACGATTTTTGCTAGCAAAAAGGCACATGGTGGAATTTTTTGATTTATTTTTTTTTCAGAACCTACTTTTTGTAAATTTTTTTGGTCGTCACCGCTACCGAAAGTGACAACTAAATTAAATATCATATCGTACTTTTCGTCATGCAAAGATTACTCCAACAATATATTCAATATAATATTGTAAAGAGGTCCTGCCTTTCAAACCTGTTTCTGCCTACTCCAGTTAGGCTATTGTCGTTCACAATGAAAATAAGAATGAGAAGTATTTTGGCATGTGATAAGTATATACATTGCGGGTTTACAGCTGAATCTCTTGTAGACAAAATGATTCACCTATATACCCGCAATTTATACTTATCACATGTCAAAATGATTCTCATTTTGAACGGCATTAGATCCCCTGAAGCCATACCTACTATATTCCAGATCCGTTGGCCGATTGATTAATGCAATTTCTCACGCGATGACAGTGGGGCAAGTCTGCTAATTATTCAATCGATTCAAACCATATTCGAACATGTTTCATTGACACTATTTCAGATAAAATATTATACAGCTAAATTAATTACAATACAGCAAAATAATTTTGCCTTTTAATAGCAAATATTATATCTTAAAGAGAGAAAAATTTCCAGAGAGAAAAACGTAGCTATAGTGATGGGAGGTTTTCTTCGGGCCACAGCCACACTCAGGAGTATAAAAGAATGTATTTAAATATTCAATTTATTATACCTATTGGAACTATTATTATATATTTCTTCTGTCGGAACGAAGGTGCACTATGAAAGGAATATCCGAAATTCTTACGGGAACGAAAAAATTGCATCTTACGAAAACAATTTAAAAGCGCCAGCAAAACTACTAGAAATACATGATATGTGTAGCAAAAATAGTCGTATCATAAAAATTATTTGACGTTGCTTAGCAGAATTGTTCTGCAGATCGGATGGTATCGGATCGCGGCCAATAGGCCGTTAATAAATTAAAGCTCACGAATTAATAGAATCAGCACTGGAGAGCAATAGGATTTCAGGAGCTATAGTGATTAACAAGTAATACGAGCTGACGGCCATTGGATTGCTGTAAACGAAATTAATTCAGCGGGAAATGTATACTGTAATTATTTGAAACTAGTCGACCCGGCGAACTTCGTACCGCCCTACCTAATACTATTTTGTGCATGTATTATACATATAAACCTTCCTCTTGAATCACTCTACCTATTTTAAAAAACCGCACTAATATCCGTTGCCTAGTTTTCAAGATTGAAGCATACATAGGGACAGACGCGGCAATCGACTTTGTTTCATACTATGTATTGATTGACGATGTAAAAATTGGTGACAGGATATTTAAGTTTGTTTAGGTTATCTATGAATTATTTTTATATGTTTCGAAAGAATTTCGTAAGATTTTACATTTTCACAGATGCATATACCCCTCTTGGCAACGGAGCGACGTACCTGCCACTGTAATAAACTTTGAAAGGGCTGTAAAAGGGCCATAACTGTTACTTGCGCAGGGTCCTGATTTTAGTAGCCCGCCGCCCCGTAGGGCCTCTTACGTGGAAACCTATTAATTGATCTATATTGCCCGGCCACCGACGCCCGCAATTTAAAAAAGAAACGTTATAAAAATAATAGGGGTATACGAAGGGTATTTACGTTGTATGGTACAATACCCAGCACATCAACCTTATACAATCAGTAAGTATTTATCTGGGTATAGTGTGGATTTTTTATGCTGTATTTTAAGATAGTATAACAGCCAATCAGCCAATGTGTAATAAATTTCCTTCTTTGATCTTAGTCCAAGATCGCGCAAATGACTTTTTTTGACTGCTCCGTGGCTCAGTTGGCAGTGATGTGGACTGAGTAAACGTGTGCACCCGGGTTCGATTCCCGGGCGGGGCGAATATTCATATGAATAATATCAATGTTTGTTTCCGGTCTTGGTGTGATGTTCGTCTCTGTGTGTGTTTCGGGCACCCTAGATACAGGTTCTTCCTAGTTAGGGGCTCTGAGTGTGATGTGTTAAAAAAAAAAATGAAACATTTCAGAATTCGTAATTCTTATTTTACAATTTAAAAAAAATACAAATAAAATTTAACGACCCTACGCCCTACTTATTTATTTAATGTTGCAAACAAAAACAAAGCACCATCTAGTAAAATTGCACAAAAATTAAGAGTTTGAAATCAAGGAAAGAAAATTCGTACTCCTGTGAGAATGCCACCTATGGGGAGGTAGCATTATCAGTACAATGAACCCCAAATGGCTCGAACGTTTAAACCAGAAGGTAAATTTAGAGCCAGAGCTGCAGAGAAAGTTTATCAGTTCCGCTACTCAACACTAGGTGGCGCTTTTAAAAGAGATATTGAGGCTTCGTCCAAAAAGATGACATAGAAGTTAAAATACTGTTCAGACGTGGCTTGTGCTTTTCGCTTTCTTAGTAGCCGTACAACTGTACAACTATGCTGAATACTATCTATATGAATACTACTAGACGTAGACGGACTACCTAAATAAAAAACTCGACAATATAAACTCGCCTTGGCCTCGACAATATAAACCTCAACACCCACTGACCGTTTTATATCCCTTTTGTTAATTTATAAATAAGGAAATGCGTAGGTAACAGAGAAGGTGCGCTGTAAGGTAATTGCTCTAATGAATTATACCTATAGTATAGTACAGGTACTTACAAAGACGAGCATGATGAAGAAGGCGGCGATGTAGGAGCTGCGCGCCGTCTGCATGGACACGAAGCGGTAGTGCTCGCCCGTGATCACGTTCCTGTTCAAAACGCATTGTTTGTAATAGCTTTAAAATATTATCTTTCAAAATAACACAAAAATGTTGGGACCTATTGTAACATTGTACAGTTTTTGTAGGGGCCGATGATAATATTTACTAATTTATTTTTAAAGTATCCGAGTCAAACAATCATAAAAAAGGTATCATCATCATATCTTGAAATATCAAATAAACAGACTACAAGGTTCTAGATTAGTGTAGTACGCAATCAGCAAAGCGCCTCTGCTTTACATTACCAGACTCTAGTATTGTATAAATCCTAAAGCGAAGTGGATTATGGTCGTCCCCTACGCGGCTCCAAGTAAGAATAAGAAGAGAAGAACAGCCCTTAGAATAGAGTACAGACCAGCCCGAACAACTTAACGCTCTGCAGACAGATAACATGCCAAATTAATTACTTGGCCCTAATGGCAGTCCGTGGGGGAAACCAATGTCAATCAGTAATCGTCTTGCGGTTGTGATTAAAGAAATAATAAAAAACCTCACCTCAGGTAACCCTTATTGTCCTCCTGCTCAGCCAAAGTCTTTATAGAAGCCATAAGCAGGTCGTCGTAACCCAGGAACTGGTCAAGCACGAATCTCGAGAAGGTGTCGCCAAAGCAGTCATCCTTCGTCGGGTCCAGGGTGACTATTTTGACGGGGATCTTGAGGTGCAGGCGAGCGGACGGGGAAAGGCGCAGGTAGCCGTACTCTAGGGAGTACTCTAGTATGTAATCCTCATCTGCAAGGAGCAAATACAGTCAATACATAATTACTTAGTATAAAACAAAGTTGCTGTCTTTCGCTTATGTATGCTTATATCTTTACACAACGGATTTTAATGCGTTTTTTTTATTAAAGATTTATATGTATAATGTTAGACTATAGTTCGATTAGTTCGCCGGGTCAAAATAGGATAATAAAAAAATATCTAAAATTTGCCATAGGTAGGTAAGTTAGTGTGCTAACGTAAACTTTTGAAATAAAAACAAAAACCGGAATTCTATTTGTGTTAAGTGTCTCATGAGAGTGGCACTGCTTTTAATACCTGTTGCTTTATCATGTTGTGCGTCAACTATTTTAGATTGCCTTAGCCTATCATGAACCTTAATATTGCATGTTAAGTGCTCAATTTTTTGTAAAGTTGTATGTATAGAAAAATAAACCAACCTTTAGAAGAGTCATTAGTTGCAGCGTCATCCAGAGATTCCTGAAACCAAACGAACATTTCCTTTATTGAATTACTTTTTATTGTACCTAGGTGTTTCCGATTTGATTGCATAGTGATAAAGTTGCCCATTGCATGCAAATTCATTACTGTTTATTCAATAAATATTTCAATCTAGATAGATCAGCTGTTCACAGGGGCATAAACTGGGGTTCCAGAATAAATGAAATTAAAATTAAATTATTAATCAGCTTTATAAAAAACTAGAGGCTGTAATAGTTAAAACTTTTTGTATTTTCTATTTTCAGCATATCATAATTATATGACGGAGCAGCAGCATGAAACAGGAACAGGATCAGGATCCTCAGGATTGCCGGCCATGGGTAACTCGAGCGATTATTTAAACAACGTCTCACTGAAGATTACTTTTATTGTAACAAACTTAATTTCAAATACACGGACGATAAAACAGACAAACTAGTGCTGTTTGGACGGCGTCCAGGCCAAGAATGCCCAGTCCGCTCCCGCCGCTGCAACACGAGAATGTCCAGGCCCGCCAAACGGTTGGAAGGTTGGTAGGCCTGCGTTTCACCGACCAATCAGCAAGCAGCGTCAGTGCTGCCAACATGGCGCATGGGACCACGACCACTTCCGGTCGTTTTGTGTTTCTTCCGCTCCGACACGGCCATCACTGACCATCACCCGTCCTCGGGTGGATTCCTGTAAACAAAACCACAGCAAAGTACCACTGTTCGGCTATCCTGATTTCAACAATGTTGCAACTTTTCCAATAAAAACAGCTTAGATTTTTCTTTATTTTAACAAACTCCAATTATGATAACATTAAAACCATTACAACACGATTACAGTAGGAACATCACTACAAGGTGTACCAGAGCAGCATGTGTATTCACAGAAAACAAATCTCAATTAGCAAATTCATAATCAGTCTCAAACAACAACTCAATAGAATATCAACTACCAGTCCTTCGGCAGTATCTCCGTATAACACAGTCCTTCGGTTATACAACAACTTAACTACCAGTCCTTCGGTAGAAAGTAACAACACAGTATGGCTCAGTCCTTCGGCCACACCACTAATAGACTACCAGTCCTTCGGCAGTATCTCCGTATAACACAGTCCTTCGGTTATACAACAACTTAACTACCAGTCCTTCGGTAGCAAGTAACAACACAGTATGGCTCAGTCCTTCGGCCACACCACTAATAGACTACCAGTCCTTCGGTAGCGGTCTCAATGTAAACCAGTCCATCGGTTTAAAAGGCATTCGAGTCAGTTTGATCACTATCAACAGAGACATAGATTGAATCAAATTCAGGTAGCACTTGCTGGTCTGGTATCCTTACACGATCATGGGGGTACTTAAGGTTCGCCTAGTAGTGAGAGACTTAAGCAAGTACCTACCATTGCATTTCTTTACTAACAGCGCCAGACTCGCGAAAGAAAAACTACTTTAAGGAATAATATCTCTTCGCTCAATAATTCGTCTACTCGGTCCCGCATCACTTGTGCCTTTTTCGGGCTAATCAACACGTCCTATCAGCAACTCAAGAGGGTGTGATTCACAAAACGACGCGAATTCTTCAGAAGAAAAACATTGACCCCGATCCACGAATAGTCAATTCGGTTCGACAAGTCTAATTTCAAGCTCAACCGTCCCTCTTAGCTTGTCATAAGGCATAGCAATTAAAAAAAAAAAACAACAAGATGCAGCTCGTTCCCGCGGAAACATCTTTATCGATCACGTGGAAATCATTATTTTGAGGGTAGTTCGATTTCACAACTAATTTCTAACCGATTGTGCATTTTCCACAACTAAATCGTCTGGAAATAATTTTTTGAGGGTAGTTCAATTTCACAACTAATTACTAACTGATTTCACTTTCAACAACTCGAATTTTGATGTTAGGCTAACGGGAAAACTTCATTGTAAAATATCACGAACAATAATAACGTCATAGCTACTCTAAACAAAAGTCGGTGCGCCGACAGCACGTTAAATTTCTAGCACGTCGATTTCTACCACACAAATAACTTACCGAGTGCTATCTGTTCTACAATGCCTTTCAAATAAACAACATTGTTGTTGGGAATGGTTTATCACACAAAATTTATTCGAAATACTTTCTTTCATCTAGGAACACTCAAGACAGCTATCAGAATTGTAACTATACAGCTCACCTTTATGGAATATTGTGGTCGGTCCGTGCTGTGCCTGCGCCGCCGCTGCGCCGCCGCCGCGCCGCCGCGCCGCCGCGTCTCCGCTGCACCGCCGCCGCGCCTCCGCTGCACCGCCGCCGCGTCTCCGCTGCACCGCCGCCGCGCCGCCGCGTCTCCGCTGCACCGCCGCCGCGCCGCCGCCGCCATCCGAGCCGCTTGCGCCGCAATGTGTCGCTATGTGGCCAGGCTTGCCGCACTTGAAGAGCATCAGGACTCTCGGAGCTGCTGGTTGCTGCGCTGCTAGGGCTGGACCTATGCAGATTCCCAGAAGTTTCTTCGAGGCGGTGGAAACAATCCGATTGCTTGTGGCCTGCCTTTCCGCAGTGGAAGCATTTCACATTTGTGGGTGGTTGTGAAAACTTCTCGCGCTTTATCTCCGGTGTGATCTTGTCATCCATCGCAGTGTTGGCCTGCATACGAAATCTGCGAGACTCTTGATTTTGCGCTCGAGCGAATCCCACTTCTGATGACGGAGTAGCACCATGAAACAGGAACAGGATCAGGATCCTCAGGATTGCCGGCCATGGGTAACTCGAGCGATTATTTAAACAACGTCTCACTGAAGATTACTTTTATTGTAACAAACTTAATTTCAAATACACGGACGATAAAACAGACAAACTAGTGCTGTTTGGACGGCGTCCAGGCCAAGAATGCCCAGTCCGCTCCCGCCGCTGCAACACGAGAATGTCCAGGCCCGCCAAACGGTTGGAAGGTTGGTAGGCCTGCGTTTCACCGACCAATCAGCAAGCAGCGTCAGTGCTGCCAACATGGCGCATGGGACCACGACCACTTCCGGTCGTTTTGTGTTTCTTCCGCTCCGACATATATTTTACTAGAGGCTGCCCCGCGGTATTTCCCGCGCAGATTTTTCATAAACACAAAATTCCCGTTTTTTCCCGTTCCCGTGGGAATTTCGGGAAATCCCTTATTAGTGCTCACCTACACTCCCTAAGGAACCTACATGCAAAATTTCAGCCCGCTACGCCCAGTAGTTTCGGCTCTGCGTTGTCTGTCAGTCAGTCAGTCAGTAACGGAAAAGTTTTATATAGATTTAGAAATATTAAAACTGTCCAAAACAAAATTTCAACCTGAAACACTCTAAATCACAGTTGAAATCTATATTTAAAGCTAAAATCAAAGTGAATACTCACATCAACGAGTTTAGATTCCATATCCATGTCCTCAACAAGACCCATCAGTCCTTCCCATATGGACATAGAAGGCTCAACACCATCAGCGGAAACTAATGTAGCATTGCTATCAGTTTCTATATTATCCCTTATAGGTTCTGGTCCATGGTATGTAGTCTCCATGACACCGTGGTTTGAGGTGTCATCACTGTCATCCTGTGGCTGGGATATGTTCCCGTAGTCTGTGCCATCGCGCAAGTATTCATCCTCTTCTGTTTCATCAGCTGATGATGAAGTTGATGACTCTATGTTGACAAATCTAGGAAGGAAGAATTTTATTTATTTACTAGAGGCTGCCCCGCGATTTCACTCGCGCAGATTTCTCATAAACACAAAAATACAGTTTTTTCCCGTTCCCATGGGAATTTCGGGAAATCCTTTCTTAGTGCTCACCTACACTCCCTAAGGAACCTACATGCAAAATTTCAGCCCGCTACGCCCAGTAGTTTCGGCTCTGCGTTGTCTGTCAGTCAGTCAGTCAGTCAGTCAGTAACGGAAGAGTTTTATATATATTGATTAATAGTTAGGAAAGAAATTAATTTAGTCCCATGCGACAATCAAAAGTTTACTTAAAAGTACACAATTTTATATAAATAAAGATTATTTTAAAAGGTTATTTTAAAGATTATTTTAAAAGTTGGAAGTTTATTATTGAATACTTGCTGACACAGCAAACTTCATAACAACTAACAATATAGGTTTACACAATATTATTATTAACAGCTAAGTTCATCAAGGATAATGTAGGATTGTAATGATGTTTTTTTTTTTAATTGATCCAGTAGTTTCAACTAACAAATGTCCACTTTATAATAATACTAGAGGCTGCCCCGCGGTTTCACTCGCGCAGATTTCTCATAAACACAAAAATACAGTTTTGTCCCGTTCCCATGGGCATTTCGGGAAATCCTTTCTTAGTGCTCACCTACACTCCCTAAGGAACCTACATGCAAAATTTCAGTCCGCTACGCCCAGTAGTTTCGGCTCTGCGTTGTCTGTCAGTCAGTCAGTCAGTCAGTCAGTCAGTCAGTAACGGAAGAGTTTTAAATATATTGATTGATTAGGTTAATAGATTTTTACATATAAACTAAAACCATAGAACTTTATGTACTATGTTGTTTGCTGACTTAACAAAAATATTTTATCAGATTAGGTGTGATGATAAAGATTATAATTTTGCAAAAATACACCAGAAATATATGATTTATTAAAGAAAACATCAACTCCTTCAAGCAATTTCTTTTCTTCTTTCAGATGATAGCAAAAGCAACAAACTAAATTTTATAACTAAACCAATATCATCAATACATAGTATAAAACAAAGTCTCTTCCAAAGTCCATTATTTAAGAGTCAGGTGATGTAAAACTTACCCTTCAGTGGTCAACATTCCAAGTACATTCATTTCATTCTTATCTTTTTGCAGTTTCCTCTCCTTAGCGTAACTTTGCTCAATGCTGTAGTCCTGGGCAGGATTTCTCAGTATCTCGACTCTGAGTATACCTTCCCTTGGCCAGGAATCCCTAACTTGGTTAAGGCATGTCGTTGGTGTCCTTGAGAAGGCTATGTGTATGTAGGCAAGTACAAAAAAGGCAGTTACTGCCTTCAGCAGTAACAGAAATTCAAAAAATCTCCGAACTGGCCTTGGAAATGTGCGTGCATAAGCTACAGCAAACTTGAAAAACAATGCATGAAACAGCCTCTCTCTGACATTGAAAAAGGGGTTCTGATTATTGTTCCTAGTCCTGTTAAGACCTTGGTGGATCATTGGTCCACCAGGCAAGAAGTTATTTTCAGGATTGACTCCTGGAGGCAAGTTGTTCATAATCTGGGGACCTCCCCCATTATTAGACATCTTGTTGGCTTATAGATACTCAGCTAATCCCAGGGCAGGCTATTCACATTGTCTGTTACTTTTCTGAAAAAAGTGAAGCATTTGTGATAACCAGTATGTTACCATTCTAGTAAAATTCATAACCTCCTAAAGTAATGTCAAAGAGGGCACAGTCCAGAATCCTATGCTGCACCATTAGTATGATTTGCAACTAGTGTCTTAAAATTAATAATGGACTAGATCAACTGCAGATGACGACTTCAAGTAAGTAAGCATTAACTTCAGCTTCTAAATTATATGATAACAGGAGGGTCTCTTAATGTTATTGTCCTTGAAGCCTTGTAATATTTATTGGCTTCGTTACTTACTCTTGTTAAAAGTTCATGGTATTATCGTAAATTTGTTAATTTAGGATGCCGCAAGGCAAACAAACTACGCAAGTAAAGAAATATAATCTAAAAGAGTCCAAAATATTACCTGTCAAAACTGTTTTTATAACATGAGTGTCCTCAGACCAGGGCACAAATTTAATTTCAATAACTTGACCTCCAATACCTATAATTTCAATTATTTTCTGGGTTTTTTAGAGAGAGATTCAAGAATTTCTTTTCCAGAACCCAAAAAAAAACATGAAAAAAGGAAAGTCGAGGAACACAAACTCGAGAGCTGTCAAAATTTGACATGTCACGAAACTTACAAACGTCACAAACCAAAATGGAATTGCCATTAACAAAAATAGGCGACCCAGGGTCGCGACACGTCTTTTATGGTACAAACGTAGCGTAGCGGCGGTTTCCTTACTCTGAGGTACATACAAACCAAGGGTACAGCAAAGCAAATGGTGCATACTTGCGGTTGCATTAAAATTCCAATAGATGGCGTTTAAGTTTCAATTACAAAACAAAACAAAATCGTTTCCGACTTTCTTCAACTCCGTCTTTCACAAAATGCAGTACAGAAGTCCGCGCAAGCGCAAGCATACTCCTGCTGCACTGCACGCGTCAGGGTCAGGGCTCCAGGGGGCGCAACTGTAATATGTATGTCCTTGACGTACCTACTTCATCCGAGTTCACCCGCCATTCAAAACAAATTGTATAAGTACTTGACAGGCAGATTGTTATTTGATTCATGAGCTGCGCCGCGCGCAAAGTAAGCTGGCAAGCACTTTAGTAGTTGTATAGGTATAGGTAAAGTACAGTAGAGTATAAAAACCTAGTTAGACTTAATAATATAGGTACTCTCATTCATTATTAGACAGTTATTATTTGAACACTACCTATAGGTTGCTGCAAGCGATTTCTTCCTGGCAGAGGAATAGAAAATAGAGATAACTTAGATCCCGTAGTTGCCTTAGCTCCTTGGCTTATTGTTCCTTGCTCTAGCCCTTCTCTAGCCAGATCCATGCTTCGAGCGAAACTTGGAGGTCTAGGCAGACAGGACCCACTCTCCACCCCATCACGCACTACTTATCGATTTTTTCCCAGTCGTATGTAGGTAAGTACTACATAATTTGACTGTTTTTTTATTTAAATGTTACAGTTTTTACTAAGTAGGTATTGTAATAGGTAAGTTCTTAATGAATTGAATGCTGCGCTTTTGCTTTTTCCCTACTTAGTTACTGTTCGTTTCGAAGATATCATAATAATGATATTATCATGCATCATATCGCATGCCTCAACACCTGCTCATTGTAGAAAAATACAGTCTAGTAAGAAGCAGCCATAATTTTACGGATTATTTGTAGCACAAAACATGTTTCTTTAATATTTCAAAGTTTCAAACCCAGCGTGACCATTGTGAAAGAAGCATGCTTAGTGGAACAGAGAGCAATAGAATCCTCAACAAAACTCGACAACAGCCACTCTGATTGATGTCTAAATTGTGCAGAGGTTCGAAATTTTACAAAAGATTTTTTTATTCAACGTCTGAACTGAACGTCACCTTTTCAAATGATCGACTAAAGGACTGAGTGATATGCAGGTAGAGCCTTATTCAGGCTTTTGTTCATAGCTATAGAAGAAATTGCTCTATCTTGAAATGAAAATAAATAGAGGATAGGCACTGCATAAGTAATATAAATCCGTCATTGGCCTATTTCAAAATGTATATTTATTAACTTAGAACTTGTGCTGTGGATTTTGTATACCTAATAAATAAAAAATAAAATTAAATAAAGATTAACTGTTACCTAAATCTTAATTTTTGGTTTTTTGACGAGTCGTGAATAAAAAAATACTCATCAAAACTTCTTCTGGATACTTCGAAATGAGGCTCCTAGATAAAGGATCCAAGATAACGAGAAATACTCTATAAGTTGTTGTTGTCTCGTGTGATAAATATTTAAGAGGCCGAACCGGCTCAGGAGAAAAAATTGACGTCTCAATTATCGCCGGCTCGAACGAGGGGCGGGAGGGGGTCAAACAATCTTAATTTATATATTTCTCACAGTTTGATTTCCTGTTAGCGTCTGTTTAAAAGCTGTACGACCGACACGGCATGTTTTTTGTACGTTTTCGTAGTAAAGCAAGAAATAAATTAAGTTTTAAAAGTTAAACCTGTACGGCAAGTATTTTATTAATTGGACAGGTTTAAAGAAATCTTTTTCTATGTAGGTAATAGTATAAATAACTACATAATAAAACATTTGATTTAGAGTTAGGATTCCGAAGAGATTCTTCTTGAGTAGGTATATTATTAATTCGAAAGTTCGGATGTAGTCGTTTGATAATGTTTCTTATTACACGGAAAACTACCTATCAGTATTTTATAAAACTTTGTTCGTAACTTTGTCTTCGTTGTTTCTTTGTTTGCTTATACATCAAAAAGAATATTAAGTATTATTATGATTTTGTGTTAATTCGTATCGTTCTTTAACGATTAGCTTCCTTGGTATTTCGTCACTGAATATAACTATCTTTATACTTTATAGACATTTGAACTCCAACTACAAAAGCACAACTCTTAAAAGAGAAGAAGAAGACTTTTTAAATATTTGAAACAAGCATAACGTTTATTTTTTATCTTCTTAAATATTATATGTTCCTCGGCCATCGATCAAACCGTAGTTACTACAAGTCATGTTTTATGATGCTGTCTTCACGTCGCCTGTCGGAGCCGAACAAATTCTACGAAGTGTCAGCGGTTCAGGGAGCTTTTGTAGACCCCGCATCGGTAGGAGTATCTAGAAATCACTAATTTATTATAAAAATAAATTTGACTTGAATATAAATTAAAGATAAGGTTCATATATGCCTTGTTATACAATGTGTTTCGTTTCATACCCGACAAACTTGGCAGTTGTGGATATATTTATGAACGAATAAGTTAGAGTCGAACTTATTCTGTTGCAACCAATTTATTTCAAATCCGTGGAGCTGTTCATTCTCGAGATATTTATTTCATAACATAGAGAAAGAAAAATCAAAACCTATTTTAATTTATTTTGTATTTTATCGATGATTTTTTTTCATACAAACCCTTAAAGTTTGTCGGGTACCAAACGAAGTATATTGTATATTGGTTATACATATACATATTGAAAAAGAACTTGTTATTTTAAAGTGGAAAAATCAAATAATGAACTACTGATGCACTTATATGAACTAATCTGAGGAACTTATCTAAACTTACCTATGGTCTTTAGGAGGAACAAAATATAATAAAGGTACTTACTTAGCGAATTTTGAAAAAAAGGAAAACGTACAAATTCAAACCTAGTTTTTTATAGAGTTAAGGTTACGTATTTACATAGCAAGAAACGCCTAGACGTGCCGCTTGGAAGGTACATCTACATTATGTTAATACCTATAAAAATAAAATTTCCTCAGGCTTTTTCACGCCTCAATAATGGTTCACTGTCTACACACAGATAGACAGAATATAGACACAGTTTTATTGTATCCGCATTATGTGCGTGTATGGAATCCTTAATTCCTGATTACTTCTTACTATTCACTCATTATAATTAAAGTTTTTACAACGTGTAACATCCTCGTCATCAATTAAATTTTAACAAGCGCACGCATCTCACATCTAATAACAATTCCGAAGTTACAAAGTCTGCTCGAACTCCAGCCGCCTACTCAAAAAATGCTTCAAATTAAAAATAAAATCAAAAATAAACCACTCGTGTCTCGTCCCGACGCTTGAGATACCTGCTGATGATAAGTTAGCCACTATGATTAATTGAACGGAGAGCGTTGTGGTCTCCATAGCAATTTGTACTTTGTCTGTAAAACTTGACTGAGCTACAAAACAAACTCATCGATATTTCTTAGAGTTTTCGATTTTAATAGCGATAAAAAATTCGTGCTCGTTTTAACTAAAGTTTTAATTGTGCCTCTGTTCGATTCCTAATTTTAAATTTAGTGATAATACATACCTACATATCTATGCAAAATTGACTGAGATTATTAGCAGATTCGATTGCAATGAAAATGTTTTAGTCTAATATTCCAATTATTATCTTTCTACATTTAGTTATTTTAAATAAGATACCCTACTTAAAAATTATCAAATTATAAAGCGCACCTTGTCTTAAAAAACAACAACTGACATTTGAATGCTCATCCTATTTACACTCGGGAGTTAATTCTCGGCCGGTGTTTGTGTTTCCGGACCATTTGTCCTGATTCCCAACGGTCGAGTTAATCTGTACTGACTGACTGACGTTGCAGGTGGATCAAGTGTTTGCTTGGTTGACTAACGCAATATTTACATGATGAAGTGAAGAGACTGGTAGCTGGTGTCGTCGAACGGGATTCGGAAAAGATACTGCTCTTCAACGGGATGTATAAGGTACGTTTAACTGTTAGTTTTCTCGTCTCCTAAGTTTCTTTATTATACTTTGCCTAAGTACAGGTTTCAGTTCCTAAAGGTCATTTAGGATTGAGAATGTCAAAAAGTAGAAACATATTAATTTATGACTTTGTGTCTCTTTTTTGGCATTTATTTTCTTTACTAGAGGCTGCCCCGCGGTATCACCCGCGCAGATTTCTTTTAAACACAAAAATCCCGTTTTCTCCCGTTCCCATGGGAATTTCGGAAAATCCTTTCTTAGTGCTCACCTACACTCCCTAAGGAACCTACATGCAAAATTTCAGCCCGCTACGCCCAGTAGTTTCGGTTCTGCGTTGTCTGTCAGTCAGTCAGTCTAAGAGTTTTATATATATTGATAAAAAATTAAATTTGCTTTATTAAAATAATTATGAAGTTTACTAAGGAAACAAACACTGTCTGTGTCTCAATCCTCTGAATTAACTTAACTATTTTTATGGATCGGTAGAGTTAAGTATATACCTATTAATAATTATAAGTTAACTGCTTGCATGCATTCGTTTATTATAAAATGGCTGGTCTTCCAATGCCATTGCATTTCGTTCACCCGCTGAGATATCTTCATTTGCTTGCCAGCAGGTGTTACGAGCTTACGTGGAGCTTAATCTCTCTTTCTCTTTCTTCCACGGCAAAAGCTTATAGAAACTTTGCCTCTCTCATTCCTTTTATACTCGGTCTCTGTAGAAATGCTTAGTAAATTTTGTTTTCTTTTGATCTTCTGATACTATAATTTATGTCTTTAGGGTCACTTACATGGTTGTTTATTTTTTTAAACAATATTATTCTGGAATATATATTAAGATCTACAATATATAAAGATTTTACATTTATTTACATTTACTAACCTCTTTAACAGGCTCTAGTGACTATTGTGTTCCTAACGTGCGCATATTTCTGCATTATGAGACGATAAACATGCTGAAAGAGATTACTTTAACATTAACATACCTTAAGGTTTCTTGACATTTGCATCAATGACGGAGTTATAAAGACATTAGAATTCCATAAGATTATTCAATGCTTTGACAATAAAAACTTTAATAACTACTTACTGCTAGCAATAAGTACTTTCTTAATAATATTATTCTAATAAGTTACTACTTATTTGCTGTCGGTAGACAGACTTAACATAATTATAAAATCTTAAACACAATTAATTAGGTATTTAATTAAATATTTAGTTAGGTCGTCGTTAAACTTTAGGGTTATTTTATATTTAATTTTTCTATGCAGTTATTTTAGAATCATCATCATCTCAGCCGAAATACGTCCACTGCTGCATATAGGCCTCCCTCACGAATCGCCATACTGATTGGTCATGAAAATAATATGGAATATGAGAATGACGTATTTTTCCATCGCCAACTAAACTAAGTTAGTTTTGCTATAGATCGCATACATGCGCGCGTCCACCGCAAACAATGCCAGCTACATAAAACGAGCGAAATAATGCGAGCTAAGCTAAACTAGCTGAGTTTAGTTGGCGGTGGACGTTCGGCTTTATGACGAAATAATCAAATAAAATTTGAAACATATCATATAATTAATGTTTAAAATGCAACGTTGTCTCCAGTGATAAGTGCAGGTTCTTCAGCAGGCAGCGAAGCGTTAAAACGGCCGTCATGGCTCCGCGGCTCGAAGCGGCGATAACATGCGGTTTGATCTGACAGTATTTTAAGTTCAATAAAAAGAAACATTTACTTCAATTGTCAGTCTCAATAAAGTAAATTCTTGTGACATTGTAATCGCAGAATGTGTTGGTAAGCGCATAACTCAATGATAACGCCTGGACCAAATTTACCAATTCTTTATTTTAAATGTTCGTTGAAGTCTAAAGATTGAATAATTACCGGGAAAACAACATAGTAATAGGTTAGGCTGGCGGTACGAAGTTCGCCGGGTCGACTAGTAATAAATATATTCATATTAATATTAGCTAAAAATGTATTACTCTAACTCCGATTATTTATAGCTATCTAACTAAACAAGAGGGTTTTCTATTAGTAACAATTACCCGCGGAAAATGTAACTTACTATTTTGAAATAAAGACCATTATATTTATAACAGTAGCTGTCACCACGACGAACATTTGTTTCGACCGGGTTTCTTACAGTTGTGCTGGGAAAATAAAAATAATAGTCTACGAGCTTATTTAGACCACAATCTGAAAGCAATACATAGGGCCAGCTTTTCATTTCTAAATAACGGGTTCGATAGAGTTTTTATCGCAAACAGTTATTTTAGTTAACAAGCTCGGATTTACTTCGTTGTAGATTATCTTCGCTTCTCTGCAAGTGCCAGCTTTGGCTACTACGGACTGGTTTGCTGCAACAAGAAGTGCCTACGCGAATTATTTTAAAGTATTTATTTAGCGGAAACTTGTCACATTGTATTACTCGATAAATTTCGTGAAATTGAATGAATTTTATTTATAAAATATTTGGCGTTCTAATTTCGTATTTTATGTACTTACATATATAATTATTGAACGATATAATTAATTTAAATAACATAACTTAACTTAGCATAACTTGCGATTTGGAGGCCATTTTTTATTTGTAAATATGTCTTTGTTTAGTTTTTTTTTAAGGTAATATTTAATAACATAATATCATTTAAATAATGTTAAACGCAAAAAACATTAACTAGGTACAGTGGCGGTCTAGGACGGCGTAACACTTCCGGTTTTTCTGTATTGCAAAATAGCTTTTGTTCTTTGGTTATACAGTCTAGGGCGCACGATCCCATAGACATAGTCTGTTACCACCACTGTACAAAATACATCAACGCGCGCATCAAACAATAATGTAAATAATGAAACATGAAAAAATTATACATATAAAAGACATCAACGCGCGCTTCAAGCATGATTTAACGACAAAATTACACCCAATACTAAATAAACAGTTCTCAGGCTTTCTATTATTCAAAGTAGACAAACAAATAATAAAGATGTTATTTAAGAAATTTTAAAAACATTGTTAAATATTCCATTTCTCGATTAATACTTAACAACAAGTGTTAAATATTAATCTAGGTTATAACCTAGCTGTTATCCGTTTTTACAAACTGCAATCAGGTTTTTTTTTTTAAATATAGCTTTATTAAGGAATGGTCCCAATTATTTCGACAGCTCAAAATGGTTTTATTACTTAACTGCCTTTTTACGATTTGAAAAACATTTGTATAATATAACGTAGTAGGGTACCTTCTAAGGCTTCTAAGCTTGTGATTAATAAAAAACACGGTGAATTATTTTAGGTAAAATTTAACACGGCTTTAGTTATTTTATTAAAGCGTCGGAAAGTGTTGGTCGAGCTATAAACGATGGCGAGATTGTGGCAATCGGCACAACTGGTTCTCTTTGAAGTTGCCACGAGGAGCCCGAGGTGGCTCGAGTGAGGGCAAGGCTCCTACTTTCCTACTCTTAAATATTTAAAATAACCTTTGGAATTAAATAAAGGTAACGAAAGTTTGTAGTAAGTTCTCGTTATTTAATCAAAAGATATTGGATGACTTAGGAACAGGCAGATGCTATAGTATATGTACAACAATTTGATCCGAAATAAAAAAATAGATATATTAAAAAGAAAAGTTTTGGGTTAATAAGTAATAAGAAACGGTTGGTTAAGAAAATGGGTTGCCTGGAAGAAATCGCTTATAGCGATAAGTCCGCCCATTGCATGTAAATTTAAATATGTGCACTATGAATTGTATAATGTTCTTTTGTATCTTTTGTATGCAATAAAGTGTTTTTTTAATTTTAAGAAACGTCTTAACCTGCCTAGTATTTATATAGAAATTTTATCCTAACTGGTACAGTGGCGGCCTAGGACGGCGTAATAGATTTTTCTATGGTCTCGTGCGCCCTAGACTGTATTACCAAAGAACAAAAGCTATTGTGCAAAACAGAAAAACCGGAAGTGTTACGCCGTCTTAGACCGCCACTGTACTATAACGATTATAGATAACTTTAAACAACTATTTACATCGTGTATTATTTTGTACTGAGCTAACGAAAATATTCCAGTAAAGGGAACTAATTTTAAGCCGATTTTTTTACAATTATCAGTAAAACACGCACTTAGTTTGCAATAAAATTTATGATTTATGATGTTATGTTATTGTCGCGCTAGTCAATGGATTGTGCACGTGCATGACCCTTGTAGCTTTCGGGTTGATCTGCTTTCTCTAACAAATATTGTGAACAAAGTAAGTTAGTAAAACTAAATTAAAAAAAAAAACAGTAAAAACCCAAACCTAAAACCCAGCCCTCTCAATAAGGTCACCGAAAGCAAAACACCTATGATTAATCAAGCTTGTTTGTAATACTGAATTTACTATCTAGTTAGATGATGAACGAAAATTGTTTCGCTTCATATGACCTCAGGGCCTAAGGATCCCTAGGATGCATGTTCGTTAGCGCCGCGCGCTGGATTCTCCAACACCCAACACTTTTGTTGCTTTTGCAGTTGCAGATCGCACCGATTACCTCGAACCAGCCAGCTGTGTTGTCAAAAACTTGGAAATGAAAAAAAAATAAAGCTACGATTACGTTTATTATCCTACCATGTTTTAGGTGATATGTTGGTAGTTAGAACTTTTTGTATTTCAATTTTTAACATATCATTATTATTTTTCATGAATAAATAAGTACTTACGTATACTTATATACTTTAATTTATTTAAAATAAATTTTACCTATACATAAATTTTTTGCAGAACAAAATGACTTCAACTACCCAAATAACCAGTCCAATTACATAAAGATATTAAAAACACCTCGCTAATGTCAAAATTATGCCAAAGTTGATGAGTATAATTGTATTTTTTACCACTTTCGCAGAAAAACTATTGATCAGAATTCGATTAAACTTAACAGTATATAATTGAATAATTTACATTAGAATAGCACAAAAAGCTATAATATAAACTGATACATATCGTGTAAATGTATATTGTAACGCGTTACAAAGTTGGCCGGGTCAACTGGTACCTAATTAATTTAGATTTACTATAGAGGCAACCCTGTCATACGAAGTACATCTCGGCTCATATAGCAGGGTACCATGCGAGATGCCACGCAAAATAATGGAAGGTTAATGTCTTCATTCGACGCAGAACCGGAACGGGCTGATTGCGAGGTGAAACGACTTGGTCCGACGACGGGCGATGCGCCAAAAGGAGCAAGATCGACACACATATAGGTATATTCATTTTATTTCTACGTAACCACATTGCTACAGGAAACTTTTTGAAGAAATCCTATCGTTCTGTTTTTTTTTTTCTTATTTAGTTTTAATTTGTATATTTCTAGCCCTAAGTTTGCTACATGCTGTGTTACCAATTGTAGGTATATTGAATAAATAACTGACAAGAAAATATCGGAATGTTCACATGACTCTATCCTAAGATAGGACAGTAAAATCACTATGTTCTGTGAATCTATACTACTACTACAAATGTCATCTACCTGTTTGAATAAAACCATTTACTGTGACTCTACAAAATTTTTAACTTTAGTACAGTGGCTATCTAGGACGGCCTTACTTCCGGTTTTTCTGTATTGCAAAATAGCTCTCTTTGGTAATACGGTCTAGGGCACACGAGACCTTAGACAAAACTGTTACGCCCTCCTAGACCGCCACTGTACATCTGTAATCTGAAACAATTTATAAAGAGGAAAGGAGGAAAGATTTGATTGTGTTAGTTTGCATTGAATAGGCTCCGATACTACTGAACTGATTCTAAAAATTTACATTTTTGGGAAGCTACACTATCTCCGGGTGACATAGGCTATACAATAGGTTCAAAAACTATAATATTGTATGGCGGAACAAAGTTTGTAAATGGCGAAACCTAGGTTCTTTTTTCCTTGAGCTTTCATAAAAAAATTATTTAATTATACAGTTAATTAACATAGCTACTAGCTTGAACAAAATGCCTGCCATATTAAATTAAATTTAGAAACTTGTGTGTTGTGTTTGATTACAGTTATTTTACAAGAACAATAAATCCAAGACACATCCGGTAAATTTTTTTCGCGTAGGAGTACTTCCCACTGGATACAGCACAATGGTTCTCTGTTCTTAAATGTCAACCAAAATAATCAAGAGTTTGTTTGTATGATAATGTCTGTTTCTTATTAGCCTACGCAAGTGTTTGGCTTCCTGTCACTGATTATACGTTGAATGTAACAATCTCTATTCTTATTTTTTAAGTTCAACGCCCCGAATACATACACATATTATTTGGGCCTACTAACTCTGTTTTTTGTACTACAATTAATTTTATTATTGTATTATGGTATTGCCTTGTGTGTGTTGTATGATGGCGGCATAGCATATTTACTATGTTTACTATTCCTACTCGTCTCACGGGTAGAGTAGGTAGCTTCTATGAGAACACCCTAAGAAAAGGCAGCATTGTCGTTGGTTATAAAACTTAAACAGTTTTTAGATTAACTTACTTAGTAAACTTAAACTAAAATGTATTTACATAAAATTAATGTTCGCTATGTAAGGTACCCAAAGTCATGTATTAGATTGATATTGGGGGATCCAGCACTAGAGCTGAAAGATGAAAAAGTCAGACAGTCAAGTAACTACTTAACATAGAGTATCACAGAAGTTGTTAAATTTTAATTTAAAAACTTTATAACAAGTAACTTTAAACATAATGCGTTAAATATTGTATATTGAGGACAGAGCCTTTCTCTCGCAAGTCCAGGAACGCAGCCAAAGGAAACGCAAAAAAAAGCGGAAAGAAAATGATATGTTACGCAGCGGTGCCCCCCTCTCCCCCGCCGCAGGATTACCCCGCCTTCGTCCAGAGCCTGAGACGGGTTAATCAGACAATTCGTGCCAGTGGTTCTCAAACCATTACATTTCTTATCAAATAACATTAATACTTATAATTTATTATATCAAGTGAGATGGAAGATCTATTATTTTCTGAGAGGGGCCGTGGCCATGACGTGCGTTATTATTGAGTTCAAAAGATCAAAAGAATTACCCAACCCCCAACCCACGACCAAACATAGGTTCATAAAACCAACGTTCGTCCCTCTCGCTCTGCCGGGAATAAGTAGAACCCGGATTTGCATCAAAGTTAATAATCCTCTCACCATGCCACGGTGGCACAATCAATCTTTGATACAATTTAAGTTTTAATGTAAATAATCACTATGAAATTTTCACAAATCATACGGACTAAGTATACTCGTTGCAAATACCAATCTACTTAGTAAACTTATGGAAATAGGTATATAATTATAATACGAAACACCTTAAACTATAACATCAAAGAACTGATATCTCCCAGTTTGAGAAGCAGGGCTTCTGTAATGGCACATAATGACTCTATCGGCGGCGGCGAGGCGGGCGCCCGGAGCGCCACGCCACGCCACCGCCGCCCCGCGGACCGCGCTCACCTGCCCACTGCTGGGGCAAACGAAGCCTTTGCCTTACTGAATTTTCATAAAGCTATCTCAATTTTTGTTTAGCTTAATTATTTACTAACTTAAACCCAACATGATATGATGAAGATGAAATAAAAAAAGGAACTCAGAGAATAAACCGACAAGTAAGTATTCGAATTGAATCAGAATCGCAAACGCTATTAAGCATACAGCCCAATTTCGTCATGTTCGACGTAGCGTAGAAGAATGTGAGCATGTCTAAGAAACAGGATACAATTAGAAATCATAAAACATTTTATAGATACAGAGCTATCTATGAACGCTAACGCTGTAACGCTCTATCTCAATAAATCGAAAGAATCGAAGTTTGAATTCGATGTTATAATGAAGTCCTCATCGAAAGCGGCTCTACAAAGGGCGCTCCGTCTTTGATCTCGCCGCGAAGCCGGTGTGACAAGGCGGAGGCGATGATGCCTTTATAAAAACGCAATGATTTATTTCTTTTACCATTGGGTGAAGCACTGACGTCTCTATTATCATTTTGGTGCCGGCAGAATACCAGCGTTACAGGAAACTGTGGCATGATGCTGAGTCGGGGCCTTTTTTCAGTTGTAATACTTTTCGCACCTTTTGGAACTGTACATTTTATATGTAAAATTGTTATTTGTCTTTTTATGTGTATTTTATGTTGTGTGTATTAGTATTATAAGTGAAAGTAAATATGTTATCTATCTATCTATCTATCTATTACGGGGCAATTTTGAAGACACTTGCTCATCTAAGACGGGGGTGTTGTAATGTCGTTGAATTCAGGAGTTGTAAATGCATTTGCTTGTGGGTTGCTTGGAAGAAATCGCTTTTAGCGAAAAGGTCGCCCGTTGCATGCAAATTCAAATGTTTTAGTTTTTTAACCTGTTATTTTATTTCTTTTGTATTTTACTTTGTGTGCAATAAAGTGTTTTTTTACTTTTACTTTACTTTGCTTATGTAAGGTAAGGTATTTTACAAAGGGAAAATATACAAAAAATATTAATATAACTAAAAATTTTCAAAGTCAGAATCAAATAGTTTTGCTAGACATTTATTCTGCTTCAGCAAAATTGTCTTTATATATTTTTATTTGAAATGCCATTAAACGTTCTCATACACATATACCTCGTATTCAGATCCTAACTGCCTGCAGAACCAACTGGCCAGCTATAAATTATCATTTATGAGAAAAAAAATACAATACAGCATACAGCACAGCTTTATGGGCAGACTACTCGCTGCTTCTTAAAAGATTTTGTTCCCGAATGGTGTTAAAGTTTGCGTTACGGAGACTTTTATTATGATTGAGCATAGAATTGTGCATAAATGTGTTTATTTCAACCAACATTCGTAGCTGTATTTTTGGTTTCCATATACTATATGTACATAATATGGGAATAAGGAGGTATTTTCCTTAGAATTGAACATAAAAAAGATTTCTTTAAGAGTTCGATTCAGATATTATAATTTATACCACAGAACAGGAACCATAAAAATCATTAAAAAAATTTTATTCTTGATGCTGAAAACATACTATTACTTTTGTAACTAATACCTATATTAAAAACCTAAAGGTAGACACCAACATTGAAACCTTATTGAAACAGTTTCAAAGCATTTTTTTTTTTGCCTAATAAGTTTGTCTTTATCCCAGTAAAGCTTGTATTTTTTGCTTTATTGTTTGTGATTCTTGGAAACGTGTGACGCGGGCACGAGCGTGCCCGCACCCCCGAATAACAACAAACTTATATGATAATACAGTGGAGGTATACCCTACCCTCGGCTTGGCTTTTAATTCTTGCTATCTCTCACCATGCGCTGAACCATTATCGCTCTATTATATATACTTTATATATATAAATAACAATTGCAGTTACATTTTCTCGCTAATGCTGGGCCGATTTAGCAAAAATGTGAAAAAAAATCGAGAAAGATAATAAAAAGTACAATTTTATTTTCAAATATTATAAAATACGAAGTTCGCCGGGTTATCTGGTATAGGATAATTTCATAAAATACTCGAGTTTCCTCTGTTTTCGATGCAATGATACCCTAACTAGAAACAATGATCCACCTCACTGCCTAGAAATTAATTTAAAAATAACGGAATGAAAAATAAACAGGATTTCAAATTTAAAATAAAATAAAACGTTTGCGAAGCTATGAGCAAAAGTTAGCATTTATTTAATATACCTATTTAAAAATATATATTTCGAGAAACGTGGTGTTATTAGTGGCGGTAAAGTAAGCCCGGTAGCAACACAAGGACTCGTGAGGTCCTTGAATTTTAAGGGATCTTTACAAATTATGAGAATTACGGACACTATAATAACGGCGGCTCTTCAAACAAGCGTCTCGGGCACAAAACAAATTGTGGATTTGGGCTCTTTCAGGTTTTGAGTCGTCTAATCTCTCACAGTAAGCTCCCCATTAGCGATGTTCAATAAAAGTAAGGAGCAAAATCTGTCTCGTATACAATACAGAAAGCAGTCGGTATGTAAATGTTTGCTGCAGGAAGCGATGCTATGCAACCATCCTTCTGGAGGCTTTCATACATCAATTGAAAGTATGAACCTGAGGTATTGTTATGTTAGGTAACAGATACTGAGTGCGTCAGTTTTAAATTTAAGGGTCTGTCTGCTGGGTTATTGTATATTGTATTGTATAATTTATTGTATATTTGTGTATTTTTCGCGGACCCCAAGTAATGTTTATCTTTTCCATATGCTCTAAATATGTAGAGAGCTATTACGATTATCTTGTTTCGAGGTAGGATACAAAGCGAAAGATAGGCATTTCCCGGTCTCGGTCGCGTAATCCTCAGATTAAGGCACGCTCATAACCTCATAAATCACAAGCAATGGGAAGTGGCCCAGCGGCGATCAGCCAGTTCAGCCACACACGACGATCAACTATGACGCAAGGCAAGCCCAACAATGAGATGAAACTATTTTGTTTCGGGCGTAATTACCGAGAGCATCATCGGCGATGATTACCGCGGCTCCGGTAAATGGCCGACCACCTACGTGATGACTTCATATAGAAATGACAGAACGAATGAAAGTAGAGAACATAGATACATACCTTGAAGTTTTAGTCTTAGAAATGTTACGAACGAAGAATCAGACAAGTTCTACGCTGTATAAAATATTTATTTTAAAACCACCAATAAAAAATATATTTAATATCTGAATACCTCCTGCACCTGCAGTAAAGACTACATACAAACAGCATTTCAATAATTGGCTATCAAAATTTTACGCTCCCAAATTGTTCGTCTTCATTGTCGTAAGATGACAATGTAGTAAAGTACGTTTAGTCTAGGTATCTACGGGATTTTTGGGGCAATTATAAATCATAAATGTTATTGCCAATTTGTATAAAATATGCCGTCCTTAAGTGAAGCTGCTTTGCTGTGGAGCGTCGGCAGGTGATGCGAATAGCGAACGTAGGTAACCGATTACCACCCCACTAAAAACGGCGTGAGAGACGAGACTACTAAAGTCACAGGGAAATGAGGGCCTTGAAAGAGTACATTACTAATTAAATGTAAGTTTTGTACCTAGATGCTAATAATTTTATGTGATCAATCAATATTCTTAGAAAAAGATATAATCATAAGAGTGCTTCACCCAGTTAGAATGATAAGTTACCTATGCAATGTACGATTGCACGTGCTTTGTGCCATCTAATAACATAAAAAATGCAATCTGTTTATTTAGTGATAAATAGATGACACAGTATTTCAAACCATTTTGAATTGCAAATTAAAGTGAAATAATTCAATAAGTAAGTACCTAATTAGTTTTTAAATACCTTATTTGGAACCTTTTTGCCTTACAATTTTATATGGAAAATTTTAAGTTATTGTTTTTACTATATATCCCATGCAATTTTTCGATATTATCTCACTACCTTATCTGGTCTACGTCAAACATTTCAAAAGCAAAATCAACTAAATGAAGCCCAGCAGTTCTCGAGTTTTAGGGAGACAAACAAACCATGGAGAATGTTATATAGTTATTTTTATACTAATGTATAAAATGTATTCGGATTTCTTGAAGCAAAATAATGTAAGTAAAAGAATATAAAAAACCTGTCAGTCTGCACCAGTATTTCTTAGCCTTAATGTGATAAAACTGCATCAAATGCATCGTTAGAATCGTATCTCATAAGGCGAAGCGAGATGTTTGTTATTGCTCGCGTTCCTAGAGTGCAGAGGAAGTCATTGAAATCTAATGCCACTGTAATGTAAGTAATAGTGTATCTTTTAGTAGATATATCAAAATAGTTGTTGTGGCCAAAGGATTATATGTAACATATTACATCTCGTTGGTATTGTATTTCTCAAGTATAAGTACTTACAAAAATCTTAAAAAAAAAACTTACCTACATCCTACATTGTTTGTTATATTACGTACGTTCAATTCGCCTGAGAAAGGCCTTAGCCTAGGTTTGCCTTTGCTTTAAAGTTAGTTCACTCCAGACTATGGTAGAGTTTCTTGAAACGAAGTTCAGATAAACACCGAATCCTGGAAATCTACTCATCATCATCACCTAACTAAGCCAAAAGATGTCTTCTGTCAGGTCGGGAAAACTATGAACTAACAAGTACGAACCACCATTGTGAAAGCGCACTATTATAAGAGTAATATTATAAAAACGTTACAATTACTTTTCTCATAAATCAACAGAGCATATATTTTTAAAGGCTGTAAACTTGATTTTAATCATAAGTTATAGCACATAATTACAATATTCTTTCCTAGTGATGATGATGATGATGATGATGATGATGATGATGATGATGATGATGAATTGTAACACTGTTTTATAGTCTGTCTCATTGGTAAATTGTATGACACCTCGTAGCTGGATTTGTTTTCTTTTTTCAAAAAGGTATTTTATTCCTAAATCTTGGGTAGAAGCATTTTACAGGTGCTGTATTTCTTTTTAAGCTAAGCTTTCTATTACTTGCCTTGTTTAAAAAAAACCCTTCACGTAATCCTGTTCAAAATAAAATCTTTAACATAACCTGGCTATATCAACCATATCAGTTTCCGGGATGTAAGCGCTTACCTACAAATGGGAAATTTCAAACCGGCCATTTCCACCACGATCCACGGCTCGGAACATTCGTGTTGTCACGCGCATCTCTAAATTAGCAGCTACGCACACGCTAACAATTTTGAAGAAGTACCAAGTTATATTGCAACGATAGTTCATAATTTGTATTATAATTTTGCAGTCCTCTCTTATCAACTCATGAAAACAAGGGAATAGCAAGCTACTTATCGCCAACTTGCCAGCCTCTATAAGTATAATACTGGCATAGCGGCCGTAAGCATAATCTCTCTATTTTTTCACTGCATTTCTATTATAGAGAGAAAAGAGGTACGGTGCAATTTTTTTTACTAGACTGACACACACTACATAACGCAATAGAAAAAACTGTATCTAGGCTGTCGAAAGACATACAGAGACGAACAATACATCCACACTGGGAAACAAACATCTATATTCATCATAACAATGTTTGCCCTTGCCGGGAATCGAACAGAGCTCCCTCGGCACAGCTCACATCGCCGCCAACTGAGCCACGGAGCAATCATTACTAAAAGACGCTGAATGCTTCGTCTGCAAAAGGCGTGGACGCGTCGTGACTGCGGCTCGACGCGGTGGTCCGACCGCTGATGACTCTATCAGACCAGACCAGCGAAACATTACAAATCTATTAGAAGGTATTAAGGCACAAGTTGAAATGCATTCACTGGTTCAATCTAACGGGGCTCTAGAGATATCGATCGATCGAAATTCAGTTTACAAGGCGTGTACGTATACGTAATGTATGTTAGCTATCAGTGTGTGTACCACTTGGTTTGGAAAGCCGTTTCCAGATTTGAAAGTCGAATTGTAGCGCATGCGGGAATGCGCTTTTCAAGGAAAACAGCTTTGGCACCGCGTACTTTACACGAGTTACGCACTGCTCTTATTTGAGAATGCTTTCTTTATTTCTTTGAATATAGTTTCAGATAGTGTTTCAGCAAATAATATTGTATTACCTGTGTCATGCATGGATTATGACTTCTTTCTAAGAAGGTGCAGGTTTTGCGATTGTTTTGTTTTGTATTACTATCAACTCAATAAATAATCGAGCAATAACATTTTTTATTTATAAATTTTTTCTCAAACGTAGCGTGATCGCGGTAATAAAAAAACATTAATTAGTAGATAATAGCAATTCTTAGGCCCACGTAAGTTTGAATCGAGCCGCGCGGTCAGATTAGACCACCCATGGAGTTTTGTTAAGCCGTATTCTGGACGCAAATTAGAATAACCTAACCAAATAATAATCATTTAACAGAATTGGGATATAGGAACAACTTATGAGGCTTTTACTAGGAATTCAGAGTTTGAAATTTCTGCCTAACTAGTGCCACTGTATTGCGTAACTTTTGTAGTTTGTGTTGATTGATACTGATACAAACTTATTATCTAAGTTACTATTACAGATTTAGAATTAAAACTATTTAAAAATTAGATTATCAAGCAGCTACTAAGTAATATTTTTATAAGCTACGATAATAACATACCTAATTATATAATTACTCGAACTCTGGTAGCATTTTTGGTAACCCCGCAACTACCACTTAGGTAGGTAGGACCTATTTCATTGTATGGACTTGAATAACACAAAGTTCATTAAGTTACGGTAGTTAGATATTCGATAGACAGGCTACAAACGCATATTTTTCTCACGCTCTCATACAAGAAGGAAACTGGCACTTAGGAAGCGACACCGGTCCTCGACACAAGTGGCACTCTATGAAGGAGGACTCAATTTTTGCATGAAACACACCTATCATAGGGTGGCAGCCACTTAATTGGCAAAACGTGATTATTTTCCCTTGTTGAGATTACGCGGCTCGTGGGAAAGGATGTTGCATCTTACATTTATAAAGTGTGGGTGCAGCTTGCAGCCCAACTGAATGACGTGAGTGGCTCTTATTGAACATGCAATAGAGTGGTAAATTGTAAAAGCGGTGACTGTACTCTGAAGTAATAAAATGGGGAGGTAAATTTTATATTAGGTGTAAGCGAGCGGTGGTGCAATTTGCAAAGCATCGCTTCGCGGTGGTCCACTGGACTTTTTTGTGTATAGGCCTCAAACAGTTTATACTGGGTGTTACTGACAAGGCGGTAATAAATGAAAGGAGGGATTCAGTTTACCATAACAAACAACTTTCCCAAAGAAACATCGGTCGAAATCTCAAAACTAAAATCAGCTGTTCCATACATTGGTTCGATCAGCTGACGGGGTCAATGTACGGGACAGCTGATTTTAGTTTTGATATTTCGACCTATGTTGCTTAGGGAAAGTTGTTAGGTATGCTGTACCGAACCCCCCATTTCATTTATTACCGCCTTGTCAGAAACACCCTGTATATAACTAGTCGACCCGGCGAACTTCGTACCGCCTAACCTATTAGTATTTTGTGTATGTTTTACACTTATAAACCTTCCTCTTGAATAACTCTATCTATTTAAAAAACCGCATTAAAATCCGTTGAATAGTTTTAAAGATTTAAGCATACATAGGGACAGATCGGAAAGCGACTTTATTTTATACTATGTATTGATTCTGCTTTCACCAATACATATAAAACTCTTCCGTTACTGACAACTGACAGACAACGCAGAGCCGAAACTACTGGGCGTAGCGGGCTGATATTTATCATACTGTAGGTTCCTCAGGGAGTGTAGATGAGCACTAAAAAGAATTTCCCGAAATTCCCATGGGAACGGGTAAAAACTAGATTTTTGTGTATATAAGAAATCTTCGCGAGTATAACCGCGGGACAGCCTCTAGTACTGTAATAATATAACAACGTATTTTTTTAAATGGGATACAGCTTAGTGAGATTTTGCTTTTCATCATCATCATTTCAGCCGTAGGACGTCCACTGCTGGACATAGGCCACCCTCAAGGCTTTATTTGCTTTTACCTTATCCTTATTTTCCTCTCCCAATTCAGTTTGTCACTGCGGGGGAGTATGACAATTACCCTCTTACAACAAAAGATTATCTTGATTACATAGAAAACTTGAAGAAGATGTAAAGAGGAGGCTTCTGTCTATTGACACACTAAACCAATTTAAAGAAAAATAAAATAAAGAAAGCAAATGAGACTGTTTAGAAACAAAAAGCTATTCTATTTCGAATTCGAATTCTATCCTTTTTTTACCGTATCCTTTTACTCTCTCAATATATTGTACTTTTTTATGTTTTTGGAAAATAAATATTACTATTTGAAAGGATTTTATAGACATTTTTTAAGTTAAATATTGATAAAGTATTGGTGTATTGGTTTGGTACGTTTTAGAAATAAATAAACAAGCTTAGAAAACAAAATTTATTATTTTTATAATAAATACGTTAAAATATTACAATAATTATAATTTTCCAAAGAAACGAAACAAATAAACGGGTCCAGAAACTTAAATCTATACTTACACATCACACATCGTTCAATTAAAATAAATTATTTTAAATACACATCTAAAATACTTTGTACGCAAAGAGTTATGTTAGCCATGTTTATTATACTAGCAAAAAAAAGTAAACAGTTACAGAAAATGTTAGAAATTAATTATGTATTATGATCTGAGTCAATTTGGTTAATTCGGAATTCGTACGTATGTATGAATGTTTGTCCGACGAGATACAAGTCCCGTTGATTGGGTCGGCAAGTGTTTGGTAGAGTACATAGGTAAAATCCGTCAAGGGTACTAGTACTAGCACAGTATTAAATATTTTAACATTTTAGTAATAACGTTGAAAGTGGGGGTCAAAAATTCACGAGTTCACAGTTCAGTCATTATTGAATGTTAAGAACTTTTCTTTTCGCTAGATACACATAAACAATGACACATAATTAGACTTAAGAATAATTGGAACTTAATAATACCTAGGATATGTAGTTCTATTTTACTGCATAATTCTTAATAACGCTAATAATCTCACTTTGGTAAACTGTGGTTAAATCGGTTATCTTCATTTGTGCTTCGTTACATAACTAAAAATGTTTATTATAACTCTTACAGATAAACTTTACAACAAAAATCATTAAAAGATAGGCGATGAAATCTAGTAAGTAAGTTCTAAACTCGCTTAGATACAATGAAATACTTAATAATAATAATACGCACAATTTAATGAAAGTTGATAAGGAGTTGGATCATGACCATATTTCGTATGTTCTAACACTTGGCGTAAGTTGACAACTTGGCAAGGATGAAAAATACTGAAAATATCTACATCTAGAACAAACTAAAATACCGTTTAGTGTTTATTACCTAAATCATTACACTAAAGTTCTTTACTACAAGTTATTTAAAACGTATTTTATTAGTAATTCTTCATCACGTACTCTCATAAACTAGCCTCAAAGAACTGGTAATGTCGCATTCATACCCTACAACATTATCGTGCTTGCTGCATTATGCATGGCCCGGCGTTGTGGGTGTGGGGCTGGCGGCAAAACATTTGTACTAACGCAAATTGTACTAAATTGTAACACATAATGAACACATATCCATATTTATGTTTTAATTTGAACTGTATGTATGTAGTGTAGAACCAAAAATCTACACAAAGTTCGTTAACAATGGAAATCTCCGACAAAAGAAATCCCAACTTGTGTTCAAACTTTTCATATGGTCTTGTTATCAAAAGAAATAGATCAACAGTTTAAGTTTAAAATGTAACAGTTATAAAACCGGCGCGTTTTAGTTCATTTGAGTACGCGCAAGCGCAATGCTACGAGCCTCGAGAGCAGAGAACCGGTTCCCGTCTCAACCTCTTCATTATCCCCGGAGCGGAACCGCCGCCGGTCACCATCACAATAATACTCGAACGCGACTCTACTGCCTGAAGGAACAGCAGGCAATTACCATTCAACTCCATAAGCACCACGTAATGTAGGCAAACAGTAGTTGCCGGCGATCGTAACTAACCCGCTAATGAAGTAAAGGGCCTGCCGACGCAAGTTAAACTCTCTGTTTTCCATATCCGAACCGCCAATGAACGCTGTAAATCTTCGCAGAACTCGGCAGTGACATTAACTTAACAACACGTATCTCAAACAGTCTCACATGCCAGCGTTGATCATTAAGAAACGGATGTTGAAGAGAAAATTAAAATAAAATTTCGACACGAGACGAACATTTTGTCCCGTTTGTAAAAGAGCGGGTGGCATAGTACTTCGCTTTGGAGCGATTAGTGTCGCCGTTACCAGAATTAGCTTCAACTAGGAGTCAGTCATTAGGGCGTGAACTTCCCCAGTCATTAGATCAATCGGCGGTGGTGGCGGCTGGCGACGGGAACCGCCAGGCATTTGTCACCAGACCACCGGCGCCGAGGTATTTATAGCGAGGTGCGGCGACGCCCGCGCGTGCCCGTGTCTCGTCCGTGGGCGGCGCAGTACCCACTGCGCTCTATCACGATAACTCCCCTATAAAACATGAAAACTCTGTCCCTTAACAATACCGAATTCCCATAAACTTAAATCACCGTCCTCTCAAGACAATCTAACCATTGGATTCCTTGCTCGCACCGCACGATCTACATCTAACCTATATAGTACAAAATTAATGTAATAATAAATGGAATACTGTCTCCTTTTCGACAACTTTACAATATTTACAAAACTTATTCACTTTCTAATCTAACAGATAATGTCCAATCCGCTGCTCACGGAATACAATACAATATGTCACGTATTGAATAACAAACTGGAGATCACAATCACAAGCATCAACACTTGAGGCACTATCGCGGTCGCAGAACTCTGTTTCACTTCTACATCGGGAGGAGGTTTCTTGGTCTGTCCCCGATGCTCCCCATTACGCTCTCGGTTGTGGTTCTTCCTATTCCTATGGTAGCAGAGCCTCTCGAGGTTGCTCTGCATTCGCGGGCAGTCGTAATCCTCGTAACCATCGCATTGGCAGACTGTGAGCGCCGCAGCTTTTTCTTGTTTCTTAAGTATTTCAATGGAGTTAAGGCACTTGTTGGAGCACTTACGGCCCTTGTACATGGCGCGGCAGAGACGGTGGTAGTACTCGAGGGCGGTGGCGCACTGCGCGTCGGCCAGGCAGATGAGCTGTGACAGGCGGCACGAGGCCGTCACGTTGGCGGCGCCGCGCAGCACCTGCGGCCGGCACACGTCGATGCGCTGCTTGGCCTCCACACAGTACTCTTCCTCGCATTGGCACTGCAACAACACAAATACTACATTAGAAAATTTAATTCACTATTTTATTCACGATATTCAAATTCTCATTCAATTTCACGGACGTAAAGTAATAAATAACATGCCATGGGCTCGTAAAAAACTTTATCGCAGAAACGCAGAAACTGCTCTATAAATTAATCACAAGCTTTTTTGTATAAACAAAAAGATTTAGTTTTCTTATCGTATCAGTTTTTATAATAATTTTGCTTATTCAACCCCAAATGAGATTTAATAATAGGAAACCGCATTACGACGTTTAATGGCGATATAATTTAACTTTAACTACCAACTGGTTTTAATTTTATAAAAGCAAACTTTCTACTTGGGACATTAATTAAACTATTTTATAACCATGTTCAATGGGAACGATGAAGGTAAAGCCGCTGTCTTACGCCACGTTATACCTATATTTTTTGTGGCATCACACAACACCTGCGCGATGCCCGACTGCGGTAGGTCTCGATCAAGACGTCAAACCTCAAGGCTGCTCGCTCGGTCCATGCCTGATGGTCTTTCGATACACATTGCTCAATGATCGAGCCACAATAGTCACAGACTCAAAGGATAATTAAGACTTGATCACGGTGAAATCTACTAAGCAAGAGCGACCTCAATTCGACTCGGAGTAGATATTAATTAAAAGCAAGGAAGTGTCTAAGAGTTTAGTTGAACGAATTGATTTGCTACAGGAAACGTCATGGCAATTCATGGCTGTCTAAGAAAAACTAATTTAACTCTGTATGAATAAGTATAGGCAGAACTGCAGCAAGCCTTGCAGTAACAAAATAATGATATCATTAACTCTTTGTAAAAAAAACTTAAATAATCAATTAACTTCTTTGTTTACCTTCCGCTTGAATCGGAACTGCCTTTCTCGGCGGTAATTGCCAAGTATTATGTTGTAACAATTTGAATATGCCGTGTGTGGTTTCTGTAAATAACAGGCATCGCGAGCACCTGTTTGCGATGGGAGGTCCGTCTGGTGTAGGAATTGTAGGATGAACATTTTTATTTGCTCAATTGTGCGCTCTAATTGTTTTTGTTTCTTAACCTCTTATAAGTACTCAATTCTCCCTTATTTGGAAACTCGTTTGTGTTTTTGTATCATAAGTTATGTACTACATATTCTACAAGTGGTTGTTTTTTACTCTTTGGTGTTTTTGCTCCATTCTATGATTGTATCGTCTGTGTGTTTTTTGTATCGGCTCGTAAAGTAAATTATTAATGCTGATTGCTTCCACTCGACATTCTATATCAGAAAGTTCAAGACTCCAAGATAAACTCATATTTTTTAATATGAATATTGATTGGGTAGCTACTTTGTTAGGTAGGTACGTCTTTCTTTGCTCATCGATTATCTCACTTTATCATGCATTTTTTCAAAACCTTCTTTGTTTTTTATTTTGTTTATTCAAGAAGTTCAATTTAAAAAAATTGGTTTGCAAGTTATGCAAAACGACGCAATTTTCTCTTGAAATGATCTCAATCGGATCGCAGTGCAACATTGTCATCAATTCGCGTGAGGTCGTCGAACGTGCATCGCTCACGAGCCGTAAACACGGCCAAACCAAACAAATCTGGTCCACAGACCACGAACGCTTCTAAATTAGAATTTATTACGGCGTCTGCAACAACGGTGCGTCCAACCAGTGCATCTCGAACCTATATCCAATAACCACCACAATAAAGCAACGGACCAATTTAAGCTGGAACGTCCTAAACGTCTAGCAGTAAACAGTTTGATTATGATTGGGAATAATTTCGTCAAGCTCTAAACGACTTTAAATGAGAATTATGATAGCTTATTTGTTTACGCTGATTCCCAGCAATAGTAATTGTGAAGCTGGCATATAGAAGTCGCGTTTGATATGTATTGGGTTGGAAGGTCAACGACATGTTTTCTTTGATTCAAAAGAAAACATTCGCTATTCAAACATCAATTGTTAACGTACCGTTGTTAAATAAATCGGGGTTCGTAGAGATTTAGTACGCGGTAGCTACATTGAATATTAAAGGAATTTGTTTGGCATCTGAAAAAATAATGTTTCGAATGAACTACAGTTTTTAAAATTGGCAATTCAGCAATTGGTTAATGGCATTCGGTAAAGACCGGAAGTTAGGTAGGTATATTATCTTACAAAAACACTTATGCTCTACTTATTAAGCTTTAAATACTTACATTCATTAGCTCCTTCCCCTCTTCAGTGGACGTGAGTGCGATGAGGGCGTGCTGGCAAGGCTCCGGGCAGACTTTCGTCGGCTCTGACAACACATCAGCGCACAGAAGCATATAGTTGTTCAGAGCCGCTCCGCAGCCGGTGCGGTATGCGCAGCGCATGCGCGCCTCGTCGCAGGAGATAGCCGCGGCTGTCGCGGCCACCGCTGCCAGGAGGCCCACCGCTAGCCACATCACCTGGTGACGAGGATATTAGGTTAGGGAACATTGAGAAAGCGATAAGAATGAATTTGATTTGCTTATAGCTTTAAAATACTGTTTAAAATCCAGATTTGATATAAGAATACTTTATTGTAAAAAACACCAGACAAAAAAAGACTTTTTGGTATTTGTAATATTGAAGAAACTATTAAGGATGATGAAAGTACATCAGCAACTACTTGAATGTGACTACCTAAATAAAATAATTGACAGATTTCCAAGTACACGGCTCGAGTCTCAAAACGAGTTACTACCAAGAACGCATCTTGAATTCCTTATGACAATATTGTCGATTAATCCAAAACAAAGTGCCGGATCGAGGGCTCTTGAGTCGAGGAGTTGGGAGAGTCCATCGTAACAAAAACAAACAGAAAGTCGCGACGTCGCTGGCTACTTACTTACACGCGTGGGCTTAGATTGTACGTGTTTTACCGTAACTATTGCATTTGAAGTAGGGTTACCGATAGCAGACAAACCCAACTTTGTACTTCAATTCCAATAGCACAGTGGCGATGGCGCCTCATTTCGTGACTTTATTGCCAAACTGTACCTCACGTAAACGTAATAATATTTTTTTAAGGTAAAAGATCCAAGTAGGAACTGCCGAACTCTACATTTTGTTACAAATATGTAGTGGAGGTGTGCCTAATTAATATAATTTAAATGATTTTTCGTTCATTATGAGACCATCGTAATTCACAAAATAAGATGAGACGTTAATAATGCTTCAGCAGCTGTACACACTTTAATCAACTATAACTTGAATAACACGAAGTACCTAGTAAACAGCAAAATGCTTCATTCAAAGAAAAGTGGCAGCCCTTTGTAAGTATATTGAGATAAGGGTCATCGCACCATAAAGTTTAAAAAATACAACTGTCACAAAACTTACGTGCATCTCTATTAGAATAACAAAGCTATTCTTCTACCGACCGCTATCTACCTCTAGGAAACCTTGCTTCGTCGAAGAGGAAACCCAACAATAGGTTAGTTAGTAGAGGATATCCTGCGAGGAGCCTGTATTTTTGTAACTTATTATTAAGCTATCATTATCATACGATAAATAAACGCAAGGCAAGGACATATATGGCCGGTTTTTAAACCATTCTCGTAAGCCTCTGGCGTTGTCGACATAATCCTTTTAGGTTTAGAATGTAGTTCCGAGAATCGTGACCGACTGACTTGATTCTTTTAAGAAAGAGCTGCGTCAAACGTAAAAACTAATGATGTTAATAAAGAGTTAAATATAAACTAAAAAAAACACATATAGCAGTAATATTAACTGTAATATTTTGCATTTGTCGTCTTAATAGAAAGTCAAACATTGTGCAAGTATTTCTAATTATCACCCGTTACCATTTTTATCTAGCTGACCTAGTTTTGGGAGGTACTTACGTACCGTACAGTAATTTTCAGTCTTACTTAATATTGTGATTCTGACTAGTATAGTTAACTAGTCGATCCGGCGAACTTCGTGCTGCTTTACCTATTACTATATTGTGCATGTATCATACATATATACCTTCCTATTGAATCACTTTATAAAAAAAAAACGCATCAAAATCCGTTGCATAGATTTAAAGATATAAGCATACATAGGGACAGACGCGGGAAGTGACTTTGTGTTATACTATGTATGTATGGATAAGTAAATAAAAGAGATTGTAATATTGTAAAGAAGAGCGTAAAATGGTAAACCATTGTAATTAGCGGTTTTAATTTTAACAAAATATTTTCTGTAGTTATAATGTCTGGTGTGTTCAAATTCGAACATTTTCCTATAGGTCATGCACGTTATAAGAAATTCCTAACGTTCTGTTACTCTGTGTAAACGATTACTGGACGCTTTTGACACCGCCTCGCTAACTGCGAGATTATTTAACATCGCGGAGAAATGTCGCATGGCAGCTTCTCGGACCTCATTCTGTTCTCGGGTTCTCGGCGTCCACATTTTTCAGAAAAAGAAAACTAAGCTGCGTCCTCTTCCGTTTAAAATAACTTTTCACACCTATGATCATGCTCAAGTTGTGTTAATATGATCTCAAAATATGATTTCGTGATTTCAACAATATATTTTTGTGCCACGAACAGTAAAAGTTAATGTAGGACGTAAGATAATGAGATGAAGTTAAGATGTTATATAATTATAGCTGTCACATTTTGTAGATAGGAAAAAAGAGTACCAACATTTTCATTAGTATTTCAATAAGAACTATTTTTTTATAATAATACAAGGTATAGTTATGACAACCAAAATGTGAAAATTGCAAAACCTCAATCAAATTGATTAATTCAGAGCTCGTTCATGCTAAACGATGTCGATAGAAAACGTTATCAAATTGTTGAATACAAACTACCAAATTATATTACTACTTTCACGGTAAACATTTATTTTGCTATTATAATATGAATTGCTATGTTTAAACTTAGAAGTTAATTTATATTTTAAACTATAATTAGAAACGATAAGATAAATATTTCGATAAATATTATTTTATAAATTATAAAAGAATAAGTTACAAAGAACAATGCAAATGGCGGCCTTATCACTACAAGCAATTTCTTCCAGGCTTATTTAATTAATAATCCTTAAAGGCATTTAGCATATATTTGTTAACTTCTGTAGATTTTTTAAATTTCTTAATATTAGTATTAGTTAGTTAAAAGTATTTTTTGGTAAATTTTGGTAAAAAGTTTGCAAGCTGTTTGCGCAAACAGCTTGTTGCGAAAAATTATTGTCAATATAACGTATATCATCATCATCATTTCAGCCGTAAGACGTCCACTGCTGGACATAGGCCTCCCTCAAGGCTCTCCATCTGTACCGATCGCAGGTGGCCTGCATCCAGCGTGGACCCGCAGCCTTGCGCAGAACGTATATAATGTCGTGAAACTATACGGCTCACATAGCCAACAACTATGAACATTATGTTTTGAAATACAGCACAGAAAACAGTTCTATATTTTTTTCATTCTACATACCTACCTACTAAACACAACTCATTCTTTTCCTAGTGGAGAAATTATCGAGGTTATCGCATTATTTACCTCTTTTATCACAGAATTATCAAAAATATTACTTACTTTAAAAAGACAAACCGGAATTACCTTCATGCTTTATTTCAAAACACAACTTTTATACTTCAGGAAATGTTAGAAAATCCCAAAATGAATCAAAGTTTAGACCTAAAGTCTAAAAGGTAACAAACGTAGGTAATTGTTTCAATTGTTTTGGAGTTTTAAAAAAAAACTTACTTACAAATGGTCACCAATTATTATTATTATACTATTGAAAGACGTTACTTGCTTTCATTTGAAAGAATGCTTTATTAGGGTTGGATTTTGTTAAACAAAAGCACTTGGCGTGAGCTCTTGTTCTATGCGGGCATTTCAAGTTATTCACACGAATCTCGAATACCGAGAACTATTTTGGTAGCGTAGAACGAAATATGGTTTTTAACTTTTAAATAAAATATAAAAAAGGGAACATACAAAATGGGAATTTCGACAAATTAATTGCCAAAAAAAAGTAAGTTGGGTTTTTATTTTACAAAATTCAATGAGAGATTTAAAAAAACTACCCTGTAGCAAAAAATATTCCTGCTTCGCATCAAACGTCAGGCTAATCCTGGATTTAAAAACAGGCTACGAATGCACAGTAGCGATCCGGGTAAAAAAGAGACTACGTCAAAGTGCCGCAGGTAGTAGCGAGACCCTGACACCCTTCTGTAATTGAGCGTTCAGGAGAATCGCATCTCATAAATTGTTAACGGAACAATGTCGATTTTACTATTACTTTACTACCCAGCAAAGCTTTTAGTAATCAAAAAAACAATGCTTATCTAGGGCTGCATAGTGGCTGCATAGTATCCCAAGTGGCTGAGGTAGACGCGACAGTTGTCGTCGCCATTTTTAACGGCTCTATCCAAATTGAACTAAGGCAGGCAACTTTGACTATAAATCACCCAAAAAAAGGTTGTTTCGAGTGGCAAGATTGAGACATGTGGCGTGCAGCTGCAGGGATGCAGCCAGCCAAAGCTAGGTTGGTTCCGTCCGATTTATCATTGCGTGACACGGCTCTCACACTCTGTGTGCGGACGATACACGGAATACGCAAAAAAAAAACGTTAAGACGGGAATATACCACTCCGATAAAAACGTTTTGCATCTGACACATAATGAGAGCCAACTTGAGGCACGCTCGACCGAAACTGAAACAAGGGCCGCTGGATTCGGCTGTAACCGATAACGACGATCGTAAACATTTATATGAAGCTAAATTGGCGTAACTTATTGTAACACCTCGCATGAAAACTTAATTCACAAATCCAAACGAGAATCAATTTGTTTGCCAAAGGTGAATTTTGGGTAAGCCAATGACTCGTTCGCTTTATAATATTAAATTCATATTAATTCTAAAACAAACACCTTTATGAGAAGATGCAGATGCAGCGTGGTTGCACGGACCGTTAGATAACGCATGTCAGTAACTTAATCCCCTTGAGCACAAGTCACCTAGAGTTAATTAAGTAAGTAAACAGAGCTTAGACATCGGATGCTGCTGGTCTTATCCGATTTCCTCTAACGCTTTTACTTGAGTCTACCATATTGTGCACTGAAGGTGCACACCACATGCGTTGCTGCTATCAGTTGTAATTCTGATTAATAGAGTCAATATGTAATATGCCCTACAAATACTGTGGTTATGAGTTTGTTGTCTTAATGCATAAATGTATCGATATTTACTAAGATAAGAACCTATTTGACAAAAATAATGAAAATTTTACAAAGACACGGTTTTAGTTTCATACTTATTTATTTATATGTAAGTAGTAAGTATTACTTTCTGAAATAATCACAAAATAAGCAAGAGAGAGGATATTCCAAGAGTAATGTAAGTACAATGGAGTGTTATTCCTCTGCGCACCAATGAACATTGATAAATATTCTTTTTAGCTTACTCGTTTACTACATGATTTGCTGAAAACTTGGAGGCCGTGCAAATTGTTATGTAAATTTGTTTACCTTGTACGGAACTATGCAAGGCAAGTGTTTTCATATTCTATACACTTAGAACATTGTGTTTTTAAACTACTTTTTTTATAAGATTTATGAAGCATGCTGCTCTTTCAGCTACTCATTATCATGGACGACGTGATTCAATAAATCATTTGGCGCCGTTGGCTACTTCTTTATGGGCAGCTCGTGTCCGCCGCACGTAATACAAGTCTATCTGACTGCGTACCTACTTGAATGACCGGGGCTACATTGTTGCATCGGAATGATCCCTGCCCATAATTGAGACGGTGTTTGTATAATTTATTTATTTTCTCAGTTATTTTACTTATTATTTCCTTTTAGTACCTAATGAATGAAGACGTTAATCGTTTCAACGAAAAAATATATAAATAAAAGTTATACAGTTCCTAATCTACAATAGCCTTGCCCTTAATATCTCTACATTTCTTAACATTCATTTTACAAATCCGAGATTATACTATGCAATTATAAGCTTCGTCATTAGCGTTTCAGTTGATTAAGTGCAAAAACTATCCAAATCTTCAGTTAAATAACATTCGGTATAAACTTACGTATCGTGTACAATATTTACTGACTTCTGTTCTGATACGGGATCAAAAGGTAGGTATTTTTTTTTAACCATTTAAGTACTTAGGTAATTAATAAAACTTCTCTCAATAATAATAATTGTATATACATAACGAAAATGGAAAACGTTTATTATAGCCCCATGTCCCTGGGTAGGTATAGGTATTAAAGGATATGATGATGATGATGATGATGAACAAAATAAGGTAAGGAAATCGAAAGCCATTCGGACGCACGTCACGGCAAATCTCATTAGTTCTCTTCACGTCTGCCGGTATAGTTAGCATGTGGGAATGTTCCTACGTGGCTTGCCTTAAATCCATTAAAGTATGGCTATTAATATGCGAAATCACGAAGTTGCTCTGTCGACCCATGTTTGTATCAATCAATGGAATGAGTGATTGCCTTTGCGTTGTCATATAAATTAACTCTATACTTGTTCTTAAAAAAAATGTAGAGCCATTCACATGACTGACTGACTGACAGACAACGCAGAGCCGAAACTACTGGGCGTAGAAAGTTGAAAATTGGCACGTGGGTTCCTTGGGGAGTGTAGGTGAGCACTAAGAAGGGATTTCCCGAAATTCCCACGGGAACGGGAAAAAACGGGTTTTTTTGTGTTTATGAGAAAATATGCGCGGGAAATACCGCAGGGCAGCCTCTAGTATACAAATAATATGAGGATATTGCTTAATTTATACTTAGCTAATATTACAACTAAAAAATCTATTTAACGGCTACCCTTCCACTATTATTAGATTTGTTACCTACATACAAAAATAAAACCAAAATGTACGTACAACTCACTCTTAGCCGCTACGTAGTCACATGTCTTGCTTCACTGGAAAGTTTTGAACAACCCTTTCAGTTGATATTTAAACTGTATCCATCGGGTAAGCACAGAAATATTGTCACTCTTATAATAAACTTGTTTCAGGCACACGTTTAATTTAGTATATGTTTGTTTAGCGTAGTCGTTTGTTTTGGTGTGTTGTCGCGCGGGGCCGGTCGAACGTCCGAGGTGCACGCGCGCACAGCTTGGATTGGATTGAGTTGTAGCAGCGGCGGCGAGGGCCGGCGGCTGCGGCAGATGACAGCTCCGATATTAAACTCTCCTTGGACTTCCTTCCTCTTGCAGTCTGGAGCGTCCTGCATCCTGCTCGCTCCTGCGCCCGCGCCGCCATCCCACCTCATCCTGGATAAATGTAGCGCAATAAACAGATAAGATATGTTTCTGTTTGTTTTTATTTTCACTCGACTACTGACGCCGGCCCATGAATATTCGAGAGCAGAGCTGTCCAACTAACTAACATGATAAAATTTACATTTACGGTACCTCTACGGACTTTGTAATAAGAATAGGAAAATACTTACACCTTTAATGTGTTGAATTTTCGTCAAAATAATTTGTTGGAAATCTTAACTACGATTAATAAATACTCTTTAAATTATACTGTGCACAGCTAAAGTCTAGCTGTAGCTCGAGATGTAGAGAAGGAACATATAAAATAGTTTTTTTGTAAAACTTACCTACGCACTCTGCCTAAAAGAAAACTCAAAATAGCGACAAATAAAAAAAAACACGCTTCTCTGTTCTACAAGAACAAGATATGAGTCCGTAGGTGTTTAAAGTAGTAGTTACATAGGTAGGTGTTACCTATGAAGTTTCAATATTATTAACTCATTGTCTTATTTAAGTTATGGTCTATAAAACGCAAGCTTTCGAGAAAATTAATCATTACTTAATGAATAAGACCTGCAATGGTTGTATTTTTTCGTTAGTTTAGCTTGCCCGCGAAAGGTCGGTCGGGCTTTAAAAAAAGATTATTTTAAAATCGCGCTGATTGAGTTGTTAAAAGCAGGCATGGAGCAGTGTGCGGACGGCTCTTTCCACCCGGCGCACGAAGGAATGCTGCTGTGATTTCATGGTTATGATTTAATTTAGTAGAAAGCAAATGTACTGTAAATGTTGTATGTAACATTATAGTAGTTTTGTATAAACTCGTTCACCGTCATATTGAGATTTAATTAACTTAATTTTTTTATTCCCTGATTTGATTAAAGAACATTAATATCGTAAGTAAGTAAGTAAAGTACTTACTAAGGTTTTATTTAAATTTTACTAATTTTTCTACAGAATTTATCCAAAAGAGCTACAAGCACAGCCGGTCAAAACAAAACACTCGGCTCTACCACAAAAACAGTTAAACCTGGTCTAAATCTCTAGACTAGGTTTAAATCACTAATTCGTCATACAAATTGGCGATTTAGACCGGTCTAACTTTTTTGTGGTAAGGGGGAGTGCGTTTTCCTCATTCATCCACCACACACATCACACGTTCATCGGCTTATCTCAACCCCTTCGATATTAATGTTTTTTAATGGTAATAAAGTAACTTCCAGCATTTCTTTCGGAGTCTATTCAATGCAAACAAACACACAATCAAATGTTTCCACTTTTTAAATAATATATTGGGGATATTGGTAGTGGTAAATATAGAAAAGTGCGAAATACGACCCAGAATCTCTGATATGCTTTGGAAATTGGAAATAATGCTTTCTCAGTCCACAGTGCAAACATTTTCTCTATCTCTCTGTAGGAAGGAAATATATACACACAACACACACACATTCAATGTTCAGTGTAAGACCACCCTGGCATTTCAATACAATAGGTTAAGTTAGGAACCTAAGAGGTTAGGAAAAACGATAAACATAGCAATTTCCTACATATTGATTACTAAGAAATAAACTACTGAAGACAGGACTGTATGGACTACGTTCCTTTGCCTGCTCAAAATGGGCAAATGTAAAAACAACAGCAGGAGGACGGACAAACAGAAGCATCAATCAGTCAGTCAGTCACTTTCAGTCTGTCTGTCAAGCACGCAGCGTGCGTGCGTGTTTTGTATGTAGGTATGTAAGTACTACCATCTCTAGTTTAGTTGGTCTGTGGTACATACTACCGTACTACCTACCGTAGGTAGGTACCTCATAGGTACCGACCTTTTTGTTCCGAGTCGAAGTAGGTAGTTCGTACCAAGAAAGACCAAGATTAGTGCAAAACTAACCACAGTGAAAGAACCAACCTTTTGTTTTGTGCTCTCTTGTGTTTTTTTACTTGTCTGCGATTGTTTTATTTTAGCTTCATCTAAGCACTGAATCAAGCAATATGGATCAAACTCAAACACCAAGGAAGTTTTTAATATCAGGATTGATGCAGGAGCAAGCACCGGTGATTGCGTGGCTGCAGGGAACGATCGAGCAAGTCGTCGTTGGAGACATACTCATCATCAGTGATGGCACCGGTAGAGCTAAGATAACCAAGTGTGAAACTGCGGATGGAATTATTGACAAAAAATCATTATCAAAAGGTATGATCAAACCTAGAATAAAAAAACAAACACCTAGCCCTAGAATAGAAACATGTATTTTGGTACCTTTGTAACGATGCTTATTTCCTGTACATACCTATGGATGGGTGTACTCTAGGTACCTACTATGTTTTTGCACATTTTTTTCATTAGATAATTAAGTATCTTTATGTTCAACTAGTCAGGAAAATTGCTTACAATGATCTTTGAATTTAGTACCTGCTTACTGAATTTAGTGTTTAAAATTTTATTTTGCTTCTAAATAATGCTTGATTATTACATTGCTTAACAAAATTAGCTGTCTTGTAAATTAAATTGGCAGTACTTATTAGACAAGTAGGTATTAATAACAATTTCAGGAACTTATTGCTGTATTATTGGGACAGCTGTTAAAACCAAAGGATTACCTGAAGTGCAAGCTTGCAAGTTTGTTGATCTCTCAGCCCAAAAGCCAATGAAAGATTCATGGGAAATCGAAGTTCAAGAATCCAATCTTTTCTTTCAAGGAAATCTTTATCCGTCCATTTAATAAAACACAATTTTCTTTAAAAAATATATGTATTCCATAATTCCTTCACCATTACAAAAATAACAGGTAATACATTGAGTTAAATCCATTTCATCAACTTAGGTATGATATGTGTATGGAATTTTAACAAAAATACTTTACAATACAAAACAAATGCCACAATAGTGATCAAATTATCAATAACCCATCATTATTTTTTAATAACATACATATAGGTACATGCCCATCATTATTTATAAATAACATACATATAGGTACATAGGTAACATAATCTTTTCATTTAACATACAATATTATAAAGAGGAAAGATTTGTTTGTTTGTTTGTTTGTTTGTAACGAATAGGCTCCGTTAATACTGAACCGATTTGAAAAATTCTTTCACTGGTAGGAAGCTACATTAACCCCGAGTGTCATAGGCTATATTAGATTTTCAAAAAAATTAGAGATGCTTACCTAAACTCAAATAATGTAACCCAAGGTGCAATATTTTTTCCGTTGTTTACATATTTTGACAGGTGGTTTGTTGTTGTTGTTTGTTTTTTATTCGGCCATTCTGGGCAAAAGTCAAAGCAGTCAAAAGAACATAGTCTATAGAGCCAAGTCTTTTATAGTATCTTTTATATTCTATGGCGTAACGAAGTAAGCCGGGAAAGCTCGTTTAACATATTTACATAAACTGAAACTTTCAGAGCAACTTCCTAAGCTGCATAACACTGGAATAGATATAACATTATACATTGCAAATTCAATCAGTCTTACAGTTTCGCATCAGGCTTCAATAGTGGTCCAAGTTTCTGAGCCAACATTATGTTGCCGCTGATCTTTAGTTTTCCCTTCAGGTATGCAACCTGCGGGTTAAGGGCTCCTGAAGCGATGTCTACAAAGTCTCCGTCACCGACCGTCATTGTAGTGTCGGCCTTACCGCTCTTGGGGGCGCCTTCATGAACAGCTGGTGTTTTTAAGTCCAAAGCTGGAAAAGAACAAGTTGTTATATTTTAGGAAAAGCATTGGGTGAACTTATAAGTATACACGCATATTTCGCCCATGTCTAAGATGTTAATGAGCAACAAAAAAGAAACCTAGAAGTTGGACGCAACGCAAACTGGAAAACATAACCCGTCTTTTGATTGTATTAAAACAAAGCAATACCGCAATGCTGAAAACTTTGAGACTTAAGGCCCATTTACATGGAGCGAGTTTTTCGAACGTTTTGGGGCGAGAATCGTATGCGACTATCGAAGGCGAGATTCGCCATGCGATTATCGCATTCAAAGTGTTTACATTCAACCGAAAAACAAAAACTCGTATACGAAAATGTCATGCGATACTCGTAAGGCGATTATCGCCAGGGTTTCATAAATCATAAATTTTATTGCAAACTAAGTGTGTGTGTTACAGATGGTAGGTAAAATAAACAGAACTTAAAAACTTAGTTGCCCTCATAGGGCGCCGCAACTAGTATAACACAGAAAAGATTTTCAAAGTAATTAATCATAATTTAACACTGTGACTTAACAAATTACCTTTTAAACTTATTATCTATAAATAAACTCTATAAAATTTAAGTAACCAATTTTTTTTTTTTTTTTAATAGGAACTAAGGACTTAATAGGAACTTTTTTTTTTTATATATATAAAAGCATTTTTGAGTAGCATAGGAACTAAAGCTCAACTTGATAAAAAATCTTCTATGGAGTAATAACATTTTGTAATTAAGTAAGTTTTTAAATATTTCTGTTTCTACTACAGCAAAAATCGCAATGAGATAATCGCCTACGATTTCTCGACTTGTCTAAACGCATTCTCGTATGACATTTTTTCTCGTACCTGCGAGAATTGTACGAATCGGTTCAAACCGATTTGAAGGCGAGTTTGTCAATCGAGTTCGTTTATTAGTGAACTCAAAAGACGATTGTTGTTTGTTTACACAGGAACATCCAGTAGACAAGCCGATGCGAGAATCGCCCTTCGACATACGATATCGTATTTAGAGTTTACATGATGATTTTTTTTCTTCCATTCGAGAATTATTATATGTTCGATTCGAGAAACTTTCTCCGTGTAAATAGGCCTTAATGATGTCGAGAAATTATATGCAACAAAATAATGTTAAGAAACGTTTTTAAATGAATTAAAGGTCCAAATTTCTACTTACTCCACTGCTTCACAGTCTTGCCATTCTCGGTAATATTGTAAAGGAAGACTCCATTAACGCTCTTGGCCTGCGCGGGGTTCTTCGCAACTTCTCCTTGAATCCTCACGAAGATGCCATCACTCTTCATGGCAACAGATGACTGCGGAGCGTCGGCCGGCGCGGCGGCAGCAGAAGAGTTTGATTCTACGTTCTTTAGATCAACGTAGGCGCCTTTGAAATAGAAGTGATTTTTTTTACGCCCGTTTCAATCAAAACGTTGCTAGACTAGATTATGATTAGATCGAGAACCCAACCTGTTTAGAGAGATAATTGGATCTACCAGCATACGGCATCAAGTCAGTGATTTCTTCACTGACATGCCAAACTAGCTTAGTTCTAGTAAGTTATTTTCACATTGAATTGACCAATCAGAGCGTAGTATCTTTCTTACTGATTTGGCGGAATACATGTTTAAGGAAATTAATAACGTGAAGTATTGGTATGTTGGTTGATTTCTCGCAAAGAACATACCGTTCTTGCTTACAGACTTACCAGAAATAACGACATTTCCAGTTTCCTTGACCTTGGTCTGGAAGTGCACCCGCTTGCCCTCCAGCCACATCTCGGTGCGCAGCGTCTGGCCCGGCAGCACGGGCTTGGCGAAGCGAGCCTTCAGCGACTTGAAGTTAGCTGGGTTGTTGCCTCCGTATCTAATATAAGAAGGTATATTACAATGTATCAATATAAACTAATAAGGCATTGAAAAAAAACTGGATACGAATGTGTAATTCAATCCTCTGGATTTTGAGTCTTTCCACTAGATGTGCTATGCTACGAAGATGACTTCAGCTACGCTACAAAACTATGTTACCGTTTTCACCAATGTAGTAGCCATGCATCCAGGCCGCGCTTCCTTCCATATGAAGACATAGCTTAGTTAGTTGAATCCGTTTCCACCACCGCCATGCTATGTGGACAAGAACCATGGCCACCAGGGCATCTGCATAAAAATAGTTGTATTTTCAGTGTAATGAGCCTCTCGATAAGCAAGAACTAACTTGGCCAAGACGTGTCTGGCGGAGAAGCCGAGCGAGGCCAGGCCGTGCAGGATGGGGCGCGCGTGGCCGCTCGCCGCCGCCGCGCCCGGGTCGATGTGCAGCGGGTTCAGGTCGCCCGACAGTCTGCAACAAACAAACAACCACATTATACTTACTAAGTGTGTCTTTTTACTCGATCGAATGGAATGTGCGGATATTAGACTAGATATTATTATTATTAAAAAAAGATAAGAGAAAAACGGTACTTTACTGTTAAGACGATATACGCGAAATAAATCAAACGACCGAGGATCAAAGGCTGTCCTTTTCCCTCAAACATACTGAGGGAAAAGAACAGTCATATGTCAGTCGCCCACATCGGTTAACTACATTTTATTCGAAAAAGTAATAAATATTAAACATCTTTTTAATTATAACTTTTAAATCAAATTTAAATTACCAGAATTTAATTTACTTTATTATCATTATTCCTATGTAGTTTCAACAAAAACTGGTTAGTAATTTCGAAAAACTAGCTATTCCCATTTTCGGAATGGTTATCTTTGACGAAATAATGTATCGAGGTTTTTTGATTCCACAAGTGTTTCTCAAAAGACTTTGTTATAGGGGAAAGTGTGGAGGATTCGTACAAAGGGAGCATTCGTACAGTAGCCATATCTCCTACACCTAAAACGTTGACACGCTCGTATTTGTGTGTGGGACTCCTAATATTAGGCATAGGCTTCCCCCGGGGCGGGGGGTAAGTGTGCTCACCAACTTCGCCAGGACTAGACAAAACGTGATTTCGCGACGCCTAAGTAATTTTCCGATTGGCTCTATAACACGATTTAACCTTATATTTTTTGTATTCACTGCATAACCGATATTAACTAAGTTCAAGCTATATCTGTAGCTTATTTTATTTATATTCATTTGGAATAGAGTTAAATGGTTTTTTTTATTTTGAATTAATGTGTTGGTTTTTTGGTTTGGGGTACATTCGTACAGTGGTAGGTGGGGTACATTCGTACGCTATTATGTATGGAAAAATTACTGGAAAGTCAAGGATACTCCTGAAAACCTGCTAGGTTGGGAGAAATTGAAGAAGCACATTAATAGTTGCCACAGAAATCAAAATCACTGCTTTTTACGAAAGTGATCATCCATAGTCATCATCTTATAAAATACGTCCACTGTTGGATATAGGTAGGTTTTAATCAAAAGGTTAAACTTTTGAGGCTGGTTGATTATACAGTTCAGGTTGACATGTTAACTTGAACAGCAGTTTTTCAATTAATTTTGATAACAATAACATATTTTATTTCTAATAAATTGCGTTTTTAACACTATATGTACGAAGGTCCCCCACCCTCTGTACGAAAGCACCCCACTCGTGGGGTGCTTTCGTACGAATTCCCTTTTTTTTTCAGACGAGCAAATCTTGGTCAAAATGGGGTTATATCTAAAAAAAACTTTTGTAATAATATACCCAGATAAGTTCATTATACATTAGCCTTAAACTCATTTTAAAAAAGCTGTTAGTTTATCTTCGAGAAGCCTCGAAGTAAAAATTGTACGAATCCTCCCCACTTTCCCCTATCCTCAAAAACGTTATGTTAAAATTCAAGATCTTTACCTCTTATAGATTAACCCCGTTATTCATAAAAAGTTAGAGCATTTTAGTTATTTGACGTATGTCAATTTAGACTGGATGTCACGTATTTACCATACATCAAACCAGAGAAGTAGACCTCCAGTAAAGCTACTTAAAATGTACTGTATATTTATGAATAAGACGGTAAGAGAATAACTTGATTTAAAAAACCTTAAAAACTCATATAGCGCCTTAAAATGTCGCTGACAGGAAATGCCTTTCCTGGTTGAACATTAAAATTTAATTATTATCTTTGAAAGTGTTTCGTCTCTCTTGTGCAACCTCGAGGAAGATCCCAATGCCTTAGGCCAGGGTCAACTTGAGTTTGGACTCCCAGAAACTACTGTATAGGGCCTGCACTATCACAGGCTGACGCATGTCCTCTGCGGCAGCTAGAGTGCGGTCCACACGTTGACTTATCTGACACGCACTCTAGGTCTAGGGCTGCAAGTAAGCACCTATAAATAGCAGTCTGGTCTTCAGCAGTCTTCTGCTCGCCCACAAGTCTTGTAGGAGTGCACTGGCTAAGGATCACATAAAGTACCTGTAAAAAGCAGCAGGCTTCTGCTCGCCCACAAGTCTTACTGAGTTGCACCACCAGTGTTGTTTTGTGGAAGTTTACTAGACGGGCCACTCATGATACCTGTAAATAGCAGCCTGGTCCTCAGCAGTCTTCTGCTCGACGACGGAGTCGGGCGCGCGCGGCGGCGGCGCGGCCACGGCGACGGCGGCGCGCGCGCCCCGCGGCCCGCCGAACCCGCCCTGGCCCACCACGAACACGTGCTGCTGCGTGCGCGCTACCAGCTCGTTGTTCATGTAGATCTCGCCTGGGGAATAACGAATTATTTTACTAAAGCTTTATGAACAAAATCTCAGCCGAAGAGACGTTATCTCTTGGACAACGTCCTTCTCCACAGATTAATAGCGTTGCCATTACCCGCTTGGCAGGCGGGTTGGTGTAGTCGAATCCGACATTACACAAAAAAAAGTTTATTATAATGTAAATGATAAAAATAATAAACAAGTTTTAACAACAATGACCTTTCTATGCTAGATTCAAACGGTAATTAATGTTAGAGTACTTCTATTACGCTTCCTAGCATTGCAATTAAAGCATTTTCAGGATTCCATCGTCAGACGAGGAACGTCTATTGGAGTGTCAAATATTCCAACATATCCTCGGTAATAGAAAAACAACACCAAAAGATTTCTTTATCAACGATATAAATATGCCTAGCCATAAACTACCAAATTTAAACAGCTAAACTAAATTTAAGCTGCGCTAGTGGGGACGTTGCCAGTGGCGACAACTGGGAATAGCCACGACATTTTAATTAATAATTTAGCTTACTGTTATTAACGACGACAGCGCTGGAGCCCTTGTCGAGCACGGCGACGACGTAGGTCCGCGTGGAGAACTCGCCCTCGGCGCCGGGGTACTCGCCGACGAACTCGATGTACTGCTCGCCGTGGAGAATCTGAAACAACATTACCATTTAGCAGTCTTCATTATAACAACCGGAAGAAAACATATATTAGAAATAGGTATTCTCCACAGATTGCCACAATGACAAACGATATGAGGGGGTTGCGGAGTTAAACCTAGTCAAAATCACTAGACCAGGTTAAATCCGACTGTTCCGTAGCTCAGTTGGCAGTGACGTGGACTGAAACGCAATAGATATAGGTTTTTTCTAGTTAGGGGCTCTACGGGGTTACTATTATTATTAAATCACAAATTCGTCATACAAATTGGAGATTCTAACTATGTAACTAAAAAAAAAAAAGAGGGTAGTTTTTCAACGAAAGACGCTGCTCACCCGAAAGGAAATGGGGTGATGATAGTAAAGTAAGTAAAAAATGATTTATTCAATACAGGATACAAGATATCGCTTATTGAAAGTCAATTAGACTAATCTAATTAATATTGATACCTTATTTCGTAAAGTATCCTATACTGATAGAGGCGAGGTAGTTCAGGGTGCCCACTAATTGGCTCAGGCAAACAAATGTTTGCCTTGCCTTACGACAATGGTCGCTTGGAGACGCCCCCAAACGAGCCCTCTGTCAAATGATTCTACTCCCTTTCGCAATGATTTCACAGCGTAGAGAAGAAAGGGTAGACAGTACCTATACCTTACAGTTTAGCCACAACTCACGTTGGTAAAGTCGGCGTGTTTGCCGGGCGGCATGGCGTTGGCGACGACGGGCGAGTCGAAGCTCATCCCGGCGAGGATGAAGAACGTGGGCAGCGCCGAGAAGTCCTCGTGGCTCTCGTACAGGAAACGCAGGTCGGATTCGTTCGTTACTGACGCGCCGACTAGAGAGATAAGGGCAAATGTTATATTAGTATAGGTATTTATTGGATTTGAGAACATGATTAGTTTACGTAGTGTCAGTATGACCATACTTATCCATAGTGATGATATTATGATTACTAACAAGCTTATAGCGACTGGTGGCGCCACTGTATTGTATACGTACTTCAATAGTAATTTAATTAAAACAATTGGTCATTTAGACCTATTTAGACTTTTTTGACGCGCTTACTACCTCATGACGGTACAAATTTAACAAAATAATGTGCAGAACATTTTGTGCACGAGATCAGTATCTCGTTTAGCCTCTATCTCCGTCGCCGCCGGTAATGCCGTGCGAACCCTTTTTTAGCGAACAGTGCTGACTAGCTCTAACAGATCAGAACCCGGGGGTACTCGCACCAACAGACAAACTGATTCATAGAAGCCGTGACTGCTCCGTGGCTCAGTTGGCAGTTATGTGGACTGAGTAAGCGTGTGCACCCGGATTCGATTCCCGGGCGGGCGAATATTGATATTATCAATATCGATGTTTGTTTCCGGTCTGGGTGTGATGTTCGTCTCTGTGTGTGTTTCGGGCACACTAGATACAGGTTCTTCCTAGTTAGGGGCTCAGAGTGATGTGTTATTATTATTATTATAGATTGAGAGTACTGACCGCCGAGCGCGTATGTGACGAGGTCCTTGTTATTGTACCCGTAGGTGGACCAAGAGGACTCGCGCTGCCCCGCGTCCAGCTCCGCGCGCTCCTTGAACGTCTGACAACGAAACAATCTCATTACAAGGGGTTAAGTTGTAGGGTGCATAGCATATAATATGTGTGCGGAAGAAACTTGAGCACATTACAATGTGTAATGTGGTAGGGTGCAGAATCAGAGCGCAATGACATCTTAGATTTTTCTTTTTGCAAATTGTGAGCATATTTGGGGATTGAACATGAACAGCGCCCAAAGTGAAACAGCTTTATAACTAAGTTGTATTGTATACTCCACTTATTATTCTCACCACTTCTAATTTCCACAACTTGAATTAGAACACATTTGCTAGTTTTAAAAGAAATCAATATGTAGTAGGTAGATTTAAAATTATACCGGTCTTAGGATCTGAAGACCTGTGGAGGGAGTCAGACGAGGCAACATTGTTACAATTACCTGTAACTTGTTGGCTAAATCGACGGTGTTCTCGGAGATGGTTCCCTGCAGCTTAGCCTTGGACATGTCGATGACTTCCGACCAGCTGTCGCGGACTGACTCGATTGTGACGGGGTCTGTGGGCTTCTTCCTGTTTTAAATATAAATCATAATATAAGATTTTAGTAACGAAATATTCTTCAATCCTAAACAGATGCCAACATAGATCATCACAGAAAGCTTCAATGGTTGAGATCAATTGATAATGGTTAATAATTGAGTAGGTAAGAGGTAAAGCTAGATGATTAAAGAAGTCAATATTCTACCAAAGTAGCTGTGATAAAAGTCGGTATAGTTCTGTATTCTATGTATAGTATGTAAGCAAGTAGTGCGTTCGTGTGTGTACGCTACTTGTGTTCGATGATGGCGCCGCTCAGCGCGCACGACTCGTGCACCATGTGTGCGTGTGTGTTTGTGTGTGTGTTTTTTTTTTTTACTCCCACACAGGGTGAGGGAGAGGGTAATGAGGGAATACATTTACGTACAGAGTGTCGGACTCAATGCAAACGTGCGTGGCAAGCACTCAGCACTCTTACTAACGACTAAAACCTCGCCCCATGCTCATCTGCCCCTGAGTCCTCCGCGGCTATATAGCTTTTTCTTGACATGACTGCTAACAAGCAGTCATTGCATATTATCTTCATCTCTCTCTCTCTGCTGCGCTCGGTCTCTTTCTTGGCGACGAAGTTCTTTAAGGACCTCTGTCGCAAAAGCGCTTGTCGCCTCCCAAGTTTCCTTTGTCGATAGCATAGCTGTTATCAAGGATTCCGGCTTGATTTTCTTTTTAACTTCTGCTTCCCACACTCTGCGGTGTGCGTGTGTGTGCGTGTGTGTGTGTGCGCTACCTGAGCGGAGCGCCGGCGCCGCGCACGAGCTGCGCGCGGTGCGCGAACCCGAGCGTGGAGTTGATGATGGCGCCGCTCAGCGCGCACGACTAGTGCACCATGTGTGCGTGTGTTTTTTTTTTTTTTGTGTGCGTGTGTGTTTGTGTGCGTGTGTGTGTGTGTGTGTGTGTGTGTGTGTGTGTGTGTGTGTGTGTGTGCGCGCGCGCTACCTGAGCGGAGCGCCGGCGCCGCGCACGAGCTGCGCGCGGTGCGCGAACCCGAGCGTGGAGTCGATGATGGCGCCGCTCAGCGCGCACGACTCGTGCACCATGTGTGCGTGTGTGTTTGTGTGCGTGTGTGTGTGTGTGTGTGTGCGCTACCTGAGCGGAGCGCCGGCGCCGCGCACGATCTGCGCGCGGTGCGCGAACCCGAGAGTGGAGTCGATGATGGCGCCGCTCAGCGCGCACGACTCGTGCACCATGTGTGTGTGTTTGTGTGCGTGTGTGTGTGTGTGTGTGTGTGCGCGCGCGCTACCTGAGCGGAGCGCCGGCGCCGCGCACGAGCTGCGCGCGGTGCGCGAACCCGAGCGTGGAGTCGATGATGGCGCCGCTCAGCGCGCACGACTCGTGCACCATGTGTGTGTGTTTGTGTGCGTGTGTGTGTGTGTGTGTTTGTGTGCGTGTGTGTGTGTGTGTGTGTGTGTGTGTGTGTGTGTGCGCGCGCGCTACCTGAGCGGAGCGCCGGCGCCGCGCACGAGCTGCGCGCGGTGCGCGAACCCGAGCGTGGAGTCGATGATGGCGCCGCTCAGCGCGCACGACTCGTGCACCATGTAAGCCTGCAACAAAACAATATTCGTATACAACAAAACTCCTAGAGGCAGCGGACTCCTGGAACAAGAGGCAGTGCGCCTGATGAGTTAAGCTGCCCCTTGTAAATTCTATCAGAACGAGCACCCTGTTGGGAAACATTCACTACTTCATCAATCAAAAATACAGTCGCATACATGTATAATGTTGCTAAAGGCGCTTATGTTTCTTGCAATATATTTACACATTTTGCACATTGAAGTCTTGGCTCACCCTCACATTTCTTTATTGCGTTAGTTTTAATATTAATACAACTACCAAAGAAGGTAAAAACAATCAAGAATCAAAGCTCATACAGCCTCCTACTGAAGACTTGGCTGTAGCTGTAGGCTTAAATTCTTGGTACGTATTTTTTCTTCAGTCTTAAGACTTGGCTGTGTGGGCAATCCTTACACCCAAAATGTATAAAACAATGTCGCAGTTGCTAGAGACTCACAACAACGGGCGCGATGAGTTCGGGCCGCATGGCGGCGAACATCTCCGGCGGCAGGATGTCCTCGGTGAGGCGCGAGGCGGCGGTCGGCACTATCGTGTTCACAGTAATGTTGTACTTGGCGCCCTCTATCGCTAGCGTGTTCATGAAGCCCACCAGACCCATCTTTGCTGTGCTGTTTGAGAGACGACAGCGAGGTTAAGGTTTTGATACAGAGTAAAGCATAAGCATGCAAAGCTCGGATAAGTCGCCAGAACTTGTGGCTGACAAGTTTTACACAATTTGACTATAGCAGAGGCTGCGAATTCTTGCGCGTCAGAGCGAGATAGTTTTAGTAGTTGTCATTTTGTGAGCTTTGGTCACCTTAATCATACTTTGGCTGCTTCGTTTTCAAATATATACTGAGACAAAGCAGGATTTGCTGAATTTCAGTTGCTTTACAGATAATTTATGTATTTTAGTATTGCATGCCAATACCTACACATTTGTACTTGAAAAGAGAAGATAATAAAGCTTGTCTTGAGTAAATAAAAGTTGCTAAGTAACTTTATATTATTCTAAATATAAAAGTGCAACAGATGTAATCATAATAATACCTGTAGTTGGATTGTCCAAAATTGCCCATAAGGCCAGCATTGCTCGATGTCATGATGACTCGGCCAAACTTCTGCTTTTTGAAGGTCTCCCATGCTGCCTGGGTGGTCTTGAACGCGCCCTTTACGTGAACTGCTTGGATTAGGTCCCAGTCCTGCAAATATATCAAATGTAAAGCCACAGGTTTTCTTAGAAAAGTATTCCTCGCCAGAGGAAGTAATATTGTATTTGTGCCATTCTTAAATGCTCTTAAGTTTTGAGAAACAGAAATTTAATTATTCCTCATTACAAATGCGTGTTTAAGTAATCTTTATTACTATACTACAATGTTTACTGCAAGATAAATATTTTATTATTAAGCGCTACAAATTTAATGTAAACTTGTTATGACTTTTCATATGAAGAAGATAGTCATAGGCAACTGTAATAGTTATTCTTGTAGGTATAAATGTCGTAAACCAGAAAAAAAAATCTAGGGTCCTGCCTGCTTATTGTTATTAACAGATAACAAACTTTGTTACATACCTACCAACTATCTACATAACTTAATTATCTCTAAGTTAATATACCTATAATATATTTGATAATAATATTAAACTAATTCCTTTTGATAAAATAGCGATAGCAACAATTCTTTTTTATCTTCATAATAGGTTTTATTCATTGTTTCCCATTTAATTAAAGCGCATATGACCTTGGACCTGGAACTTCTTATTTGAATATAAAATATTATAATTATTTATTTATGCCAGTGTGTAAACATTAAGCCCTGTAGGTCCGGGCGTAAGAATAGGTCTACGGTATGCCCTGCCTGTCGTAAGAGGCGACTAAAAGGGGTCTTTGGGGTCGTGGGTGTGAAGGGCGGGGGCCCGACACACTCATCAAACGGTCCCGAGATGGGCGGCGGCACAGCTTGTGGCACTGTGCCGCCGCAGCTACAAAGGCGAGCCAGGGAGGGAACAATATGCCCCCCCCCGAGCATGAAGCTGATAGTAGCTGAGCGTGGGAAGACTTCGGACGCTATAATGTGTGGTTCCCGGGGTTCTTCCCAAAAGCGCCAAGACGGCCGCCGGGGGGTTTTAGTGGGTGCGAGCCCCACATACCCCCGACGCTCCCCCGAGCGTCGGGAAATGCGATAGGCATTTCCCCTGGTTAAAAAAAAAAAAAAGTGTGTAAACATTATTCACTACTTAAAATTTTAATTAGTTGAGTTTTTTTAATATTAAGTTCACAAATACAATCTCTGGACATACAGTAAATAACAATTCACTCTTTTGGGGCCTACACGGTGCGAAACTACCGCCACTTCCGATAAATAATTAATATCTTCTTAACCATGGCCAAAATCAAAAATATGGGTCTTCATCTTCAGTTGTGCCGGTAGAGAAGTCCTGCCAGCACTTAGCTCTGCCTAGATAATTATTTATCAAAGTGGCACTTGTATAGGGTGGAATTTCCAGGAAGTCCAGAGTTGTCTTGATGCTGTCCTCAAATCTACCACAGAATTTAATCTATTTCCGTTACAGAAAGAATATCTTAGGATATTCAAATTCATTAAATGAAATGAGTATTTTAATTTCATGAAAAAATATTATATGATGAAAACAGCAATTAACCCGTGGAACAATTGCCTACCCTCAAACGCATTTAAATTATGCACAGTTTATGTGTGCATGACGCGATGAGGTTTAAGTTAACATGTGTATGGATGGATAGATGGACAATAACTTAACATAATTTTCTTAATTTAATGCATTGATTGCAGAAGGTAGCCTTATCGCTTAGAGCTATTTTGGTGGTAAATTTATTAGTTAATAAGTATTCAAATAAATAATGTTGTCAATTATCCTCACCTGATCTGAAATTTTCTGGAAGCTCCTGTCGCGCAGAATTCCAGCATTGTTGATAATAATATCAATCCTCCCAAAGTTATCTAAGGCCGTCTTTACAATCTTGTCACCCTCAACAACAGAGTTGTAGTCGGCAACAGCTATGCCACCTGGGAAAATTTTACCACCAACATGAGATCATTTTGCCACACTATTATGCCTCCTTGTAAATTTTTCTGCATATTTTTTCGGGCTCTCAAAAGTGTGGGTAATAAATTAATTAGTTGTATGTCAGTTGTAAGAAAAAATCATTACTTGTCCACAACAATACTTATAATGCATTCCTGGCTTCCTATAACTAGATCTCCTAAATTCTATCCTAATAATACTGCAGCAAAATCATCTTAGCCAAAAGATATCCACTGCTGGCCCGTTTTATGCAAGCCCCATCCATTGTACTCCCGTAACCTTCACCTGGTCTACTGACTACCTTGTCATCTAGTTTGCAGTTGCCAAAGAGCTTTTCGGCTCTCAAGTAATAGGCAAATTAAATCAATTTCACAACTTACCATTAGCCTTGATTTCATTGACAACTTGGTCGGCAAAGTTTGTAGACTTTCCACCAGCTCCATCTCTTGCACCGCCGAGGTCGTTAACAACGACTTTGGCACCTCGGGATCCCAACAAGAGAGCGTAAGCCTTGCCGAGACCGCCGCCAGCGCCAGTGACCACCGCCACACGTCCGTCGTAACGAAGATCCATTCTTGAAGGTTACGGAGTCTGGACACAACGGAGGAAAAAGGTGAAATGAAAAATAAATGAATGTAACGCCTCAATCGTAAATAGAATGTCGAAAATGATAATGCGGTGTCCAAAGTCCAAAATAACACAGTGACTTGATAAACGCAATAGTATGTATTATGCCTCAATCGTATTATAGATTATCGAAAATGATAATGCGGTGTCAAAGTCCAAAACAACGCAGTGACTTGACTTGGTAGGTATGTACGTTCTACGTTCTCCAATCATTGACTATGTCTCAAATAAATCGCTAAATTAGAAGGTACACCTCACGTACATACACTTACGTTGCGTTGTAAATTCTGCTTAATGCTTGGCTTGGCTCTGAAATCTGTTAGTCTCGTCTTGTCCGTCTAAGCCAGTACATAGGTATGTACCTTTCGGTGAAGATATTATAAAAATCCACTCCAGCAGCACTAGACGAGAAAAACATGAGAAAAGGAAACGCAAAAATCTAAAATGAACAAAAATGAATGAATGAGATTGAAAGAAACCGGCGGTCCAAACAAAACGTCAAAGTCTTCAATCAAACGGCAATCAATCATTCACATATTCATTACATACAATATGTCGTAGGAAGATTTGATAATTAGTTTTTTTGCAAAAAAACTAGGGATTTTGCGAAAACTCGGATAATTTGATAATAGGATTACTATTTTTTCAATCATCAGAACATGTTAAACCTTACTTAACTCTGATTGGCTAGATTAATGCTGGCTAGTTAACTGTCTTCTGATTGGTTAGTTAAAAAACTGCTTTTTGTCAGGATGATTGGAAAAAAATGATCCTTATATCAAATTATCCGGGTTTTCGCAAAATCCCTAGTTTTTTTGCAAAAAACCTATTTATCAAATCTTCCTTCGACACATATATTAGCTCGATATTTTAGATACCTAGTTGTTTTTTATTCGCTGGCAGGCAAGAGACCATAGTACACAGAGCCAAGTCTTCAGGATAATCGTTATGCGTTTTCGATGTTCTACAGAAGACACAACCGTGTTCCGTATGAAATCGGATTAAGGATATAAATATAAGGTATGTAAGGTTCGGTCGGAGAGGCGGAGAAAAATAGAAAATGGTTGTACTTACATTATCTACTATCTATATCAATCTACTTCTACTATAATTTTAACACAGAACCTCAGATTAATGATTAATGAATACCAGCGAATATGTAGAGTAGCGGCGGTTTCCTTAAGCTTGTCACACATTGGGCAGACGCGATAAGATTTTATCTGCGTATACAAACTTTTTTATCTGAAGGTACAGTGGCGGACACGATCGGCGTGACACTTCCGGTTTTTATGTATTGCAAAATAGCTCTTGGTCTTTGGTAATACAGTCTAGGGCTGACGAAACCATAGACAAATCTGTTAGGGCCTCCTAGTCCTTGACTGTACCACACATTACGCAGACGCGGTAACATTACAAGATTATACATTCACTCGAAATCTCTCGGACTGAGCAGACTTGTTTTTTGTTAAAGAGTGTTTATAAATCGTCCTTAAGATTACATAGAAAAATTGATGTTGAAAGATAATCTGCGCTGATACAGATTATCTTATCGTATCTGCCCTGTCTGTGACACACTTTACTCTGAGCACAGAACAGACAGAACACAGATTATTTTTTCTTTCTCAAATAGAAATTGTTTTGGTTGCGAGTTGCGTGCGTTGCGATTTTGTTTAGCGATTTTATTAATAAAATCAGAGAAATTTACTATATTTTTTTTGTAAAATCTCGTCATTTACAAAAAAATTGTTCAATTCTACGTTGTGCAAGCTATTAAAAAGGTAGGTTTGTTTTAAACAAGTGCTTATTTGAATCATGTGTGGTGTGGTGGGTGGTGGGTCGCGGTTTGTACCCACTACATATCCTACCCCGCCAACTATATAATGTTAAAAGATACAGTTTTTCTTCCTTTTAGATTTATCATGGATCAAATGCTACATCATGTCGCTCAAAACCTTGAGAAACAACTGGACAATGAAATTAATAAGTAAGATACACACAACTATAACAAAATATTTTTTTTTTCCATATTACAATTTGAGTTCATTTTATTTTCTTTTTCTGTATTATTCTATATTGTATTATTAATTAAGATACATTTAAAAATTCAGATTAGATGCACTAGACAAAGATGATCTGGAGGCAATCCGTCAACAGCGCATTGCTGAGATGAAAAAGCGAGCACAACTCAAACAAGAATGGATGGCAAATGTAAGTACCTATATCTTTTTCTTTGTATGTTATTTAACAGTCAGTTTAAAAAACAACAACCACTTATTTTGAAAGTTGATATTTTATTGCTGCCATTTTTTGTTTTCCTATCTTATCTTTATGATATTTTAACAGGGTCATGGAGAGTACACAGAGATTGATGGTGAAAAGGAATTTTTCACAGTGTGTAATAAATCCACTAACCTGGTCTGCCATTTCTACAAAAATGACTCACCACGATGCCGCATAGTTGATATGCACATGAAAATTTTAGCAAAGAAACATATTGAGACCAGATTTATTAAACTTGATGTTGAACGGGCACCATTTTTAACTGGTAAGTTTACACCTTTATTTAAGCAATTAACAGTGACTTTCCTTTATATTTCATCTGCATGATAAGCTAACAAAGTAGGATGAAAAAATAAATTTTAACCAAGATCACTCATTGAAAAACAAGAAAATATTTGACATCTATCAGTGCAATAAACAGCCTTATCTGTAAAGCAATTTCTTCCAACAAACCCATAGTAATAAAGGTACAAAAAAGTTGCTAGATGAATACACTCTAATATCAACATCATGCAACGGCTGCAAAATAAAATACTAAGAGGAATCGCAAGTGTACCGTGGTTTATCACAAATGAAGAAATACACCATCAGCTAAATATGCTGTTAAAGATGAAATTCGAAACGCACTTGGAAAATACAAGGATCGGTTGACAAACCCCCCAAACAAACTAGCTCGCCAGCTGACAATGAAAAACTATGTGTCCCGACTCAAGAGACACAACATCCTGGACCTGGGAGAACGGGACTAGTCCCTAGCAATACAGAGTAGCTGTCCTCGCTGGAGGGCACACTCTACAAGATAATGACACCAAACCAAACATCTACTTATAGTTTATGACTGATTGTAGATAAAAACGAAAAACAAAAAAAAAATATGAAATACACCTAATTATGTAACATTTTCTGTTACAGGCCGTCTAAAAATCCGTGTGATTCCAACAATTGGTCTGGTGAAGGACAATAAGACCAAGGACTTCATTGTGGGCTTCACAGAACTTGGGGACAGGGATGATTTCTCTACAGAAATGCTTGAATGGAGAATTGCTAGGTAACTTTGAACTCTTGATTTTATTATCAAAAAGCAAGGTATAACGGCTATACTTATTGAATGTATGAATTATTAAATAATCGGTTTCTTTGGTTAAAAACTATAACCCATACGAAGACAGGCACAGATCATCAAACAACACATAGAGCATCTAACAACAACATTCATTATACCAACTTTTCTCTACCAGTAATGAAACTTTCCATACAGCTCTGACTTTTCACTTCATACTGCAACACAACTTAAAAACATCTTCTATTTTTACTGACAAGTCAAAATGAATAAATATTCAGGTCAGAAGTGATAGAATATTCCGGAGACCTGCTGGTGCCGCCGGAGCAGGCGCGCAAGCAGCGCGCGCTGCTCCAGCAGAGCAAGAAGACGGTGCGCGGCCGCCAGGACAGCGACGACTCCGACCTTGATCTCAGCGATTAGAATTACATTCATAGATTGTATTGTACCTATATTGTTATATTCCAATACCTATTTAAAGTTGCGTGTCCATATACAGGCAGGCTCGGCATCGGACGGAAACGGAATCGGATTTTACAATTCATAAACGAAAATAAATCTTGTATACTTGGTTTAAAGTCCATATTAGTAAGTCAATTACAGCAGCTCGACTCTACGAAAACACAGACTTAAAACCCTGTGTCAACAGGTATTTTCGTTTGAAAATTGTAAAATCCGATGCTGTAGATGGAGATGCAGCTCATAGCTTTTGTTTTTAATTTTTAATGGCCTCTTTGATGGGCAAAATCTCGTTTATTTAGATGACCAGTGTGTCATACATAACTGCTTAATAAAAGCTTGTCACACACACGCAGTAACACTCTCAGTGCGTGTTTTTTTTTATACAAGTGTATTAACATTTTTTAATAATAGTCTCAAAGGAATCATTCGCAATACCTACTCAATAAGTTGTGAAAAGATTTCAGTGGAAACATTTGACTTTTGAGCTTTATCACAAAATAAGTTTGTACCTAATGCTTTATCTAGATCCCTTGTAGTGGTATCTACATATGTTTTTTTTGTAATAATTTCAAAGGACCTTGTGGTTCTGTCTGTGATTTAAAAATAGGCCGTGTCTAAATGTTTATACTAGGTGTGTTATGTTTTATTACAATATACAGTATTGTTTGAAACTATAGAGACCTAATTCAGATACCTATATGTATTTTAAATTTCATGTGATTTTATTATTTTGACATTTGACATCTTAAAATACTCGCACTGTTTCTAAATTAGGTAATACTTTAGCAAAATATTATTTAAAAAATATGAAGTGTGTGCGTATGTGCGTATATAAAAACACAAAGTTTTAAATAAATGGCGGCTGCTGTCACTATATTTATTTTTTTTCACAATAAACTTAGATTTTATACTGCTTACTAAAATAAATTATTTGTTTAACATTTTTTTGTTTTAATTATAATATTATGAGTGGGAGTGCAACGGCCACAATGGCGGCTTCTTCTACGTGATCAGAATAGAATTCATCAATACATAGTATAAAATGAAGTCGCTCTCAGCGTCTGTTCCTGAATGCATCGGATTTCGATGCAGTTGATTCAAGAGTAAAGGTTATTTATTAGGTACGAAGTAAGGGTCGACTAGTATATTAAAATTATCTGATCTCATGACAGCAAAGGAATTTTTGCTTCCTTTGGTGTGATTGGAATGGACGAAACTGACCGTTTTTGAGAAGGTACATTATTATCTATTATATTATTATATAATCAATATATATAAAACTCTTCCGTTACTGACTGACTGACAGACAACGCAAAGCCTAAACTACTGGGCGTAGCGGGCTGAAATTTTGCATGTAGGTTCCCTAAGGAGTGTAGGTGAGCACTTTTCCCGAAATTCCCATGGGAACGGGAAAAAACGGATGGATTTTTGTGTTTATGAGAAATCTACGCGAGTGAAATCGCGGGGCAGCCTCTAGTATAGTTAGGTATATAAAATAAATTCGCTTCCCGCGTCTCTCTATTTACCTATACTTAGATCGTTATATAAAGGATTTATGCGTTTTTTTATCGATATAGTGATTCAAGATAAAGATTTATAAGTATAATACATCATGCACAACATAGTAATAGAATAGGCGGTACGAAGTTCGGCGGGTCGACTACCTAGTTATTATATTAATATTATTATCCAAGCTGACCTTCCGCCGGCACTTTCTTCTAACGCCATCTAGTGTTGAAATGCAATACCAGTCGTGCTAGTTATTAAGATAACCCTGTCTCATACTTCTTTTCCACAACGACATCTAGTGGTGAAATGCAAGACCAAATTTATTTGCGGATATCGACAAATTAAATAACATTGATCAATCCGTATAACGAGTCCCCTCCCTAAAATATTGATTGACATGTGATTGACGACGTTCCATTCCATCTTGGACTGACATTTAGATCATCAGATAAAAACGTTCGTTGAAAATTTGAACTTTCTTTGTTTGTTTCTATTTCATCGATTGTTCATGTTTTGTTTGTGTGTTTTCATCTTTTATTCTTAGATAAACTATTCTAATGTAATTTTCTTATTAATTAATAAAATGACATCATATTTATTGGGCTCCTCTCAACAGCGTGAGCATAGCCAATTTGCCAGTAAAGCTGTAAATGATCCGCTAGCAGGTAAAACTATAACCTCTGTTATTTTTATTTATCCTGTTCAAAGTATGTATTTCAAACTGTATCTATAAAACGACCCACCGACCCTCATTCATTAATTTTCTAGTGATTTACAATCAAGGACAATGGCGTGTAAGCAAGGTATCAGCGCTGAATAATCTACAATACAATGCAGTGAAACTGAAGCAGTATGCGTCTAAAATAAAGCAAGCTGTAGTGAGTGTTGTAAGCAGTAATTCCTCCACTAAATACTCAGTCACGGTGGGGACGGAGCCCTATTTAAAGTACTCTGAGGGTGATAGTGATGCTTTATTAGTGAGTATCATTTATTTCTTGCTGACCTGTGTATTTTTTCTTAATTCACCAGTAATTATATCTAAACTCGGCTTTTTTCTACTGGAAGGTACCTATCTAAACTCCACACAATAAAAGTCACATCAAATTCTGATCAGTAGTTCTTCCTAACATCCTCCCTAAAGCTTGTTAATTTTGCACTTAAAAATATTTAATTTTGTTTATTTATGAGGAATGAGATATGTATATTTTTTTTCAGATATCAGTTACTGCAAATAAAACAGAAACCAACACAAAACCTAAGATTGTTTATGAAGCAATAATTATTTCCTGGGGTGTGGCTGACATAGTGCCAAATGCATATCATCTTCCATACTTGTTGGAGCGTGGAGAGCAGAAGATCAGTACTGCCATCAAAAGCTCTTTGGGAACAATATTTGATTGCAAAATTTCTCAATACACTTTTACACAGGTTTGCAATTCATTAATACAGATTGTGCATATTAAATTTAAAACAATATTTCAAGAAAATCAAGTCCTTATCTATTTCAAGAGATTTTAAGATTAATATAGCCAATATAGCCTAACCTTTATAATGAGATGGCAATCCCCAAGTGAGGGAATTTTACTCATTTAGAAAAAACACAAATTTTATTGTAATCAAATTAATAAAACAAATGTTAAAAACCCAAACATTTTTTTTCCAGAATCATCTTCTTCAGTTTGCATTCAACTTCATAGACACAGAGACGTCCAACTTTAACAAGCCAATAAGCTTCACATTCACCACGCCAGGGAGTGATATCAAGGACAAATTGACTATACACTTTGAGATTGGTGACATTGTTATGCTGTGGAATGGGTAAATATTTTTTAATAGGATTTTTAATAATTGGTTATCTGATCATGATAAATCTTGAAGATTCCAATTCTTTTTCTACTGTAATGCCAATAATGTAAGAACTAAATCCTCAATTTTGTAACATGTTAAAAAGGTTTATTGGTTATAATGGACAAAAGAGCTTTACATTAATTTGCAATCATTTTTCAGAATAAAAGAGGAAGCAACAAAAAAAACGGAACTCGTCACTCTAACCTACCAAATGATGCAAAATCAGATATTTGATATGTTTGTATTGGACATTACAACTCTAGACTTATGTGAAGTTAACCTGCCGAGAGCTTCTGTCAAAAATAATGGAACACTGAATATGAAGACACCAGAAATGGTTAACTGTGCATTTAATATTTTGAATGAGATAACAGTCAATGCAGCAAGCTGGCTTTGATATGTGATGGCTTGGTAGAGACCAATCAAAGACTCACCCACCGCCTGATTTCAAAACCACATACCTACTGAATGCAGTTTTGCCAAGAATTTAATGTCATTCAGAGTAATCAAGATCACCTGTTTGTGTAAGTGCAACTAAAGCTTTAATTTTAATTTAAATGTAAAATAAAAGTGTGGTGAAAGTATTTCTTTTCTACTGAGTAAGTTTCAGCATTTTAACCTGGGATTTTATCTACTTGAATATTTTTTAGGGTTGTCACAAAATAAAAGATTTTTTAGTTTTTCAACATTTACTTTAATGAATTACATCTTACAAATGTGTCCGAATATTGTATTGTAACCTTACAAAATACAATTATATATACCATATCAATACAATGTGCTAAACTTAAAAATAATAATAGTTTTGTATGAAATCATGTCTTTAAATTTCAATACCTTGCAAGCAGTCCTTGAATTTTCGATTTGAATTTTGGTGCCATGTGAGAAATAAAATTTACAACATTCCTGGGCTAGCCAATGCCATTAGGAAACGTCACTTTGGCATCTTGCTTTCATGAAAAATCAACGATATTATGCATGTAGGTACGATTTTCAGTAAAATAAATATAATCTTGTTCAAATAAAATAACATTCCATAATATTTTACAGAGATCTTACAACAAATGAATGGACAGAGATACCAACGCATAATGTAAATAAATTTTATATTATACAAGTTGAATTTTTGAATAAAATAAAAATCTATTTTCAGTTTGTTAGGATTAGATACATACACCTATCTATGTGTACTTCAAGCTGTAATCCTCATCTTTGAAATCTTCGCTAATACAAATTTTGAAAATGCAATTAATTAGTCATGAATTGATCCAAATTGGTCCACAAAGTAAAATAATTAGTCCACTTATACTTTAGAAGTTAAAGCCAAATGTTTGTGAGGATTATGGCTTGACGTTCAAGCTGTAATCCTCATCTCTCGTCCAAGAAAACGGTAGGGCCTATCGACTTGGTTCAGGTCTAAATAATTAGTCCTCAATTGATCCACACGACATGCCAAATCTCAGAATTAGTCCTCAAGAGGTTCCGGAGTTATAAGGGCATCTTAGTGAGGATTATGGCTTGAACATTTGGCACCTTCAATTATCTCCGGAACGCCTATAGCTATTGGTTTGAAATTTTGCCAAAAATTAATCCTCAATTAGTCCACCAGAATTATAATCACTTCGAACTAGGTTTTCTTTGAAGAAGTACGTTAAAATCATCAGTTTTACTTTCCCATACATTGCGATCCATGTACAGTTGTGCACAAAATAATTGATTAACATTGATAGTAACCAGTTACCTAAACGATTTTTTAGAAAAGTGAAAGTGGGTTTGCTTTTCGCTATGTACTTATGTTTAAGACAGCCTGATTGATTGATTGCATTACTAGTTGCAGGTGAATCATTAATGTACCAAAAAAAACTTCTATGTATAATTTAATTTTTTTTTTAAGTATATATTCAATTAAAAGTTTACAATAGTGTATTTTCTTACTTAACTTAATTAAATCACCGTTTATATCACAATACTTATACTTATTTACTTATTTTTAATAACTAGCAATAATGTCAGTTAGTTAAGTTATAATAATAACAAAAAAAAAAAATGTTTTAATAATCACAGTTGCTTCATTGCAATAATCACAGTTTTTTATGGTGAGGTGGTAACTTTCGGTATGGCGCGAAACTATACTTTTAATAAATAAACGAAATAATTTTATCAAGATATTTACATTGTTTTTTTTTCATCTCCCGATTTTGGCTACAAATATACACGTTTTAGCTACATTCTAGTCCTGTTCTAGTTTAGCTAATACTAGCTCTTCGACATTCGAGAACCTGGCTCTATTTTCAAGTGCGCAGTTGCGTGCGCACACGCTGCCTTTGAGTGGAGACAAGGATAGCGCTATTTGGCCAATACCGGGTTGATAAGAGACAACAGTCCCGCGACGCGCGTCAGGCGCTATACTCGTGTATATATTATTTAATGTAACTCTACAGGAGTATCGCGCATGATGTCTCTTATCAACCCAGGATTGGCCAAATAGCGCTATCCTTGTCTCCACTCAAAAGCAGCATGCGCGCAATCGAAGATAGAGATCAGTGTTGCAATATATACATATAGAGATAGTAGACGTAAGCTTCCCTTACACTGTGTTGTTTCTTACTGTAGTCATCAATATCATCAATACATAGTATAAAACAAAGTAGCTTTCCGCGTCTGTCCCTATGTATGATATCTTTTAAACTATGCAACGGATTTTGATGCGGTTTTTTTAACAGATAGAGTGATTCAAGAAGAAGGTTTAAAGTATAATACATGCACAATGTAGTAAGAGGTAAGGCGGTACAAAGTTCGGCGGGTCGACTAGTATTTTATACAATAGTAGTAGGTACCTAATAATACTAATATAAATAGTACTTACTTACTCCCCGCAGCACCGTCTCCCCTCCGCGTTTAAAACACATTTTGCGTAATGGACAGAAAGATCCAATGTCGCCCTTACAAAATCGCTTATTATTGCTTACATCCAAAATAATAAAAATATGTATATGTCACCGGAAAATAATAAGATTCGCAAGTTTATAAATTTCCTAGGAAATTTATAAACTTTCGTAGGATTCTAATCGAGAGATAAATTGAATTATTTTACGCCCACTTTTTCGCAAATTTATAAATTTTCGGCGCGCCTTAGTAAATTTATAAACTAACGGAAATCAACCCGTAAGATTCTAAACGGATCGACCAATCACAGAAGAGCTTTTAATTTTACGCTTTTTGAAATACGGAAAATAACACACTGCTCTCTGATTGGTCGATGTTGACAGTGAAATGCTTGCGTCCATAGACTTACGTACAATCAGACTTGCCAAACAATTCGATCACACTAAGGTTTTGCAACAACCGGGTGAATGGAGACAAAAACAAAAACAATCTTGTCCAAATGATGATTGGACACTTGTTACAAATAGTCGTAAGAAGCGATTACAGGGAAAAAAAGGTATGGCAGCAGTTGAACCCGAGGGGAAGTTTAGAGCAGCGAATATAAAGACTCCTATATTTGTCTATATGGTGGATAAATTAACCACCCAAGACAATATAAAAGAATATGTTTACAAGAAAACCAAACAAGATATCGAAGTGGAAACTGTTCATACGAAAAATATGCGTGGTTATGGTGCCTTTAAAATATTGGTTCCCCATTCAAAGATTGATGTGTTTATGAGGAATGATTTCTGGCCGGAAGGGATTAAATATCGACGCTTTTTCGAATTTAAGAAAAGGTTGGATGCTCCTGGAAACGAGAGTTTTGTTTCAAAACAAACTTCTTGCTTATAGTACCTACCTGCCTAGGTTTAAAGGTTTAATTGTTTAATTTTAACATTAATTAACTACAAATGGCTCCGATTCTAGTAAATGCAAACAATAACAGATTAACCAAGATGATTAGTTATAACTGTAAATCGGTTACCCGATCTGTTGAGTGCATTAGAGATTTATGCAAGTCGGCGGATTTTCTGGCACTTCAGGAGACATGGTTGTTTCAGCATGACATACCTTACCTCGGAACGATCGACGACGACTTTGGCTTCTTTGGAAAATCCTTCATGGATACGTCAACCGGTATTTTTCGTGGGCGGCCATTCGGCGGGGTTGCGATTTTATGGCGTAAGACTGTGTTTACGTGTGTTACGGTGTTACCGTGTAGTAGTGATAGAATCGCAGCGATAAAGGTGTGTTATCTGGATAAATCGTTTATAGTTTTCTCCACTTACATGCCTTACGAATCTACAGAAAAAGATAAGAAGACTGAAAACTTAATAGATTTTACAAACTGTCTCAGTGAAATAATTGCGATTATAGAAAATAGTGATGTGGATTCGGTATTTGTGTTGGGCGATTTCAATGCCCACCCGGGCGAGTCATACTGTAATGAACTTTTAGCATTTGGGAACGAAAATAATCTCACCTGCGCAGACTTGGAACTTTTACCGCCGGACACCTATTCTTATATTAGTGATGCGCATGGAACTTGTCGATGGCTAGATCATTGTTTGGTGTCGCAAGCTGCTCGATTGTCAATTACAAATGTTAGAGTGATAAATGATGTGTTTTGGTCAGATCATCTACCGTTAGAAATTGAATGTGACCTTAGGGTATTAAAAATTAAGGAACAATTTGTTTCAATAAACGTTAATAAGGTATTGTGGAATCAAAAAGACGTGGATCAAATTTTTAAATACACAAATTATTGTAATATTAGGCTTAAAGAGATCGACTTTCCTTTAGAATTTAGTGACTGCTGTGACAAAAAATGTAATGCGATAGAGCATCGTTCTTCTATAGACAAAATGTACAATGAAATTGTGTGTATATTATGTGAAGCAGCGGTACTTTCTAATGTCTCTATAAAACATAAGAAAAGAATAGTGGGATGGAATTTTCATGTAAGGCAGGCACACTGTGAGGCTAGACTCGGTTTTCAGATGTGGCAAGCCAGTGGAAAACCTAGATCAGGACCTGACTTTGACTTTATGAACCAGACTAGAAGGCTTTTTAAGACTAAACTTAAATGGTGCCAGGATAACCAAAATCAAATAAAATGCGATATTCTGGCATCACAACATAAAGCGAAAAATTTTAAGAAGTTTTGGTCTGAAACTAAAAAGTTGAATCCAAGGCAGGGTCAGTCTGTGAGTGTCGATGGCGAAACCGATCCATGTAAGATTGCTAACCTGTTTAAATGTAACTTCCAGGTTCAGTCGCCGTTGGGTGTGGCGCAGGTGCTCAATGCTGAAAAGCAGTCTGAGGCCTTAGAAGTACGCATCTCATCTAAAGACGTGGAGAACGCTATTAGAAACATGTCTAGAGGTAAATCGCCTGGCCACGACGGCCTCAGCATTGAGCACCTGCAGCATGCTGGTGTTCATATAAATAGGTTATTATCTATGCTATTTACTCTTTGTTTGGGTCATGCTTACCTGCCGGAACCATTGATGAGAACGGTAGTGGTTCCTATTGTTAAAAATAAAACAGGTGACGTGAGCGATAGCGGAAATTATAGGCCTATTTCTTTAGCTACTGTCATAGCTAAGGTTCTGGACAGTGTGGTTGATAAACTTCTAGCCCAAAAATTACATCTTCACGACGCTCAGTTCGGCTTCAGGCCCAACTTATCAACGGAAAGTGCGATTCTAAGTCTCAAACACACTGTCCAGTACTACACTGACAGGGATACACCAGTCTATGCCTGCTTCCTGGACCTGAGTAAAGCGTTTGACCTTGTGTCTTACGACTTGCTCTGGAGTAAGCTTGGTGGTGTGCCTGAAGAGGTAGTGTCCTTGTTGCGTCACTGGTATAGTAACCAGGATAACAATGTTAAGTGGTGTGACTCGATGTCAGAGACGTACAGGTTGGAATGCGGGGTGCGGCAAGGGGGACTGAGCTCGCCCCGGCTTTTCAACCTGTACGTCAATCAGCTGATCGAGGAGCTGAGCAGCGCCAAGGTCGGATGTCACATAGACGGTGTTTGTGTTAACAATATTTCATATGCTGATGACATGGTTCTGCTGGCCCCCTCGGTCAGCGCATTGAGATCATTGCTAAACACTTGTCAGTCATATGCGGTGGCCCATGGACTCAGGTACAATGTAACTAAAAGCGAATTTATGGTGTTTAAATCGAAAAACCGAACGTATTCAAACGTGCCTGCGGTTCATTTATACGGGAACCCATTAAAGAGAGTAAGTAAGTGTAAGTACCTGGGTCACTGGGTCACCGAGGACTTGAAAGACGAGTTAGATATAGAGCGGGAAAGGAGGGCGCTGTCAGTTCGATGTAATATGCTTGCCCGCAGGTTCGCACGCTGTACCCCTGAAGTTAAAATCTCCTTATTTAAGGCCTACTGTCAGACATTCTACACGTGCAGCCTGTGGGTGAGGTATACGCAGAAAGCTTACAGCGCTCTCAGAGTCCAGTACAACAATGCCTTTAGGGTGCTGATGGGGCTGCCGAGGTTCTGCAGTGCATCCAAGATGTTTTCGGATGCTCGTACTAATGATTTCTTTGCAATTATGAGAAATAGGACTAGCTCCCTGCATGCGCGCATTCTCGGCAGCTCCAACAGCATCCTGCGCATTGTTGCAGACAGGTGGGACTCTCCACTGCTGCAGCACTGGACGAGGTTGCACATGGCGGGGTCTGCGGGGTTGGGAGCCCCAAACTAGAATGTACAAAATGTAGGTTAACATACTAATTTATTCTTAAGTCTGTACATAATACTAACAAAATATGGATGTATGTCTGAAATAAACATTATTATTATTATTATTATTATTATTATTAAGAGTATTTTTACTGGTACTAAAAACTAGGTAGGTTAATAGGTTAAGTGTTACCGCAAATTTGCGAAATTCAGTAAAAGTGCACTTACTGACTGAATCCGTTAGAGTTCGAAATAAAATGTTGTTCTCAACATTAACTAGGTAATTTGCAATATCCCTAGGTAATCTACAGAATAACGACTAAGTTAGGCTCAAACAATTTTTGACTTAGATTTCAGTTTAACACAGGTAACCCAAGCTCCGCTCGCTTCGTTCGCTACGCTGGTTAAAGATCACAAACCGAACCTAACCTAACCTACAATTTTGCCCTAGATTTGAATTTTCGGTCGGAGTTTTCTGTTTTCCGCACTTAATCGGCGAGACATCCGGTAATACGCACAATAACTAGGTAAAGTGTGGATACCCCATATTTCACATAAAATTTCGCACATTAACTGACCTAAACAGTTAATGTGCACATTGCCCGGTAAAGTGCACATTAACGTATTTCGCAATATAACGGTGACAGATTATAATACAAAAAGTAACCTTGTATTATAGGAACCTAACCTACCTACCTAGTAGGGGGTTCCCTATTTCACTCTACAAAAATAAAACATTTTGGTCATGATGGTAGCCATGAAAAAACACTTTCATAACTTTCGTAGCTCTGTGGTAAATTTCAATACATTATACATGGCGTTTGGTTATTGGTTACTTATTATTTTACGAGTGAGTTTAGTAAGTTTATCAATTTACGAAAATGTAGCCGTAAAATAATACAATTTATCTCTCGTTTAGAATCCTACGAAAGTTTATAAATTTCCTAGAAAATTTATAAATTTACGGTTTTTGTTATTTTCCGGTGACATATACATACACACAGATAGCAGTTTACGTTGACACATACACATAATGTCAAACATAGTAACACTGGTTACTTTATATAATTAATTAATGAGGGGTGCAAGCGCTAGTACATAACAAATTTTTGTTGTTGTTTTATTTACACTTGAACCAACTGTGATTTTGTTAAAACTAAATAATTTTAGCAATATAAACGGTGCTGTAATTAAGTTAAGTAAGAAAAGAAATTATTGTAAACTTTTAATTGAAGTACATGCAAAAATAAAAATCATAGATAAAGTGTTTTTTTGGTTAAATATCTTGGTAAGTACATTTACGTAATTGGGAACTCGTCAAAATAATAAGTACATACTTTACCCACTTTACTCTTCTAAAGAATCGTTTAGGTAACCGGTTAATATCAATGTTTATCAATTATTTTGTGCACAACTGTACATGGATCGCAATGTATGGGAAAGTAAAACCGCTGATTTTAACGTACTTCTTCAAAGAAAACCTAGTTAAAAATGATTATGATTCTGGTGGACCAATTGAGGATTAATTTTTGGCCAAATTTCAAACCAATAGCTATAGGCGTTCCGGAGATAATTGAAGGTGCCAAATGTTCAAGCCATAATCCTCACTAAGATGCCTTTATAACTTCGGAACCTCTGGAGGACCAATTCTGAGATTTGGCATGTCGTGTGGATCAATTGAGGACTAATTATTTAGACCTGAACCAAGTCCATAGACCCTACCGTTTTCTTGGACCAGAGATGAGGATTACAGCTTGAACGTCAAGCCATAATCCTCACAAACATTTGGCTATAACTTCTAAAGTATAAGTGGACTAATTATTTTACTTTGTGGACCAATTTGGATCAATTCATGACTAATTATTTGCATTCTCAAAATTTGTTTTAGCGAAGATTTAAAAGATGAGGATTACAGCTTGAAGTACACCTATCTATCTAATGTAGTAGTCCACATTATCACACCAAATATATAATTAACTCTAAAAAAAATAACTACCTGCCTTGTAAAATCTTCATAAAAATCTATTCATCCATGAGATTGTGGATAAATGCGCGACAACCTAGACTTATAGCACGCTAAAAATCGTAGATAAATATACACTTTATTGTCGCAACGATTCGACTTTTTGTAAACCATTGACAACCTTTAGAATTATCTCCGAAATATTTTAACGTGCTACTCTGAAGACAAAAAAAAACTAAATTTTCGATGATTATAAAAATAACAGATTAAAACAATTTACAAGCATACAAATACATAAAAGCTTCATAGTTTATGAAGGATCTAACATTTACATGAAATAAGCCTAACGGTAAACCTCGTGTGGGCCAAACTATGGATCATTAGAAAAGATGATAAATTTCCCTAAGGGATTTATATTATTTACTGCCAAACCTTGATTTCGAAATAAAAATGTAATAATCGCGCTTTGAGAGAAGAAAAATATGCAGCAAGTGCCTACTATACTATATAGGTATGAAATTGGAAGCCAAACGTGGCCCTAACATGTTAAGCAGGAGTACACACTAACCCGCCTGACCTTCTGAATCGCGGGTTGGGTGTGTAGACTCCTTAATTTGATAGGTCGGCAATTCAGTCTGGTATTTCAATGGATGTTTTATCCATTACAAATTTATATGGTTAAAAATATACCACTAAGTACTTCGACCATCCACTTTGAACATTTTCCAGTAGCACCTCCGTTAATTTTTTTTTCAAACATTAATGACGGCTGCTAAGGATATGATCCCATAAGTCAAATACTGCTGTCTAACGCAGAAACATCAAATAGCTTACTGTTTCCGAAATGAAAACATGTCCATCTACATACACAGGATGCATGGCAAACAGTATACCAAGTAAGGTTTGCCTTATGGGACCGCGTTTGTAATCGATAATTGCAGCGAATTTACTCAGAAGTTGAAGTGTTGAATTATCGGGCAAGATGCCCTGCGATCAAGTGTAGTACAACCTTAATGTTTTACTGTATGAATTAATTATAGATTATTTCAAAATTGAGACGCAAGCTAACTGTAGCTATAACAAAAAATAACCCAGCATGCAGTAAGACCCGATCCAGTGTTCGTTGCACACATCTGTATCACCTAAAAAAAAAAATAGACATTACTTATATACTTTTGTAATTTTTATATTGCATACAACAAACTGTTATTGTATGATTAGATAAAACGAAATAGAATTTCGAGCTGCCAAAATATAGTAAAACTAGTATCCGGCTCGCGTCTTCGCCAGCGCCATTTCCCTTCAAACCGCGCACTCCTAACTATCCATTCCCGTGGGTTTTTTTTTTTAAAAGTAGCCAATGTACTTTGTCAGCTTTAGACTATCTCTCTACCAAATTTCATTTCAGTTTTGGCGCGAAAGCAAGACAGACAGACAGCTGCTACTTTCGCATTAAAAATAGTATTTAATGAAATGAAAGAGCATAACATAATAATACAGACCTTATAAAGTCGCAGCGCACACCTAGCAGCAGCCGCCCGCCTGCGCGCCGCCCGCGCCCGCGCCCGCCGCGCCCGCGCCGCCGCCCGCGCTGTGCTGCGGCCCTATCTTTATTCCGTTCGCCTGTAAAGAAAGTATACCTTTGCTTTGAGACTACTCAATATTATCCAGTCATAAAACCATCGGATTGATGGCAAGCGAATGTTAAACAAGTCCATAGTTGGGATAACCAGCCCGAATAGCAGAATACTACGGAGACAAGACAGTTGTCATGCCAGTCAGTTTAAAAAAGTTATTGCTGCCAAGATGGTAATAAATTAAAGAGGTGATTTTGCTCACGGCTAATAATGAGTGTTAGTGTGTCAACCATGTTGCTTAAGGAAAGTTCTTATGTAGGTACTGTATTCAAGGAAGAGGCGCTATACTCTACAAGCTTGGATAAATTACATCATGGTAAGTATAACTCTTAAATAGAAAAATAGGTAATCGAATTAGTAACTGCATGCATGAGCAATCATCGAATTGTATAGTTACGACGAACGCCTCTAGGCAATGGGTGTTTCGCGTCAATGATTTTTAGAGAAAGTGTTTCTATTGATCATTTTTACCCGATTGACTGAAAAATATCTATATTCATATTTTAACTATAGTCAAGTTTATGAAATGTAAAGTACATAACATTGAGATAATATTTGGTATGGTGTTAACTACATTATGTAGATATTCCCATAAGACATCAATCAGTATAAGGTAGTAAAGTAATGGCAGTGGTTATACATACATAATACCTCTAGGTAGACAAAAAATATGCCCAAAGAGAAAAGTCATAAAAATACAATGCATATTGTGTATAGATTGTTTCTGTCGAGGCGGTAATTAATCAAATCAGGGATTCAGCTACCCATACCTATCAAATTTCCCTAATCAATATGGGTCGAAAACTCAAAACAAAAATCAGCTGTCCCGTACATTGGCCCCGTCTGCTGATCGATCATCGTATGAAACAGCTAAACTTTGAGTTTTGACCCATGTTTCTTTGGGAAAGTTATAAGGTATGGTGAATTAAACCACCATTTACTATCGAGTTACAAGCAACAGCCAGTATGTCGTACCTAAAGAAGAAAAAAAAGAGTATCTATAATACAGACGACCTCAACAAATTTCAGGAGGATTGGTTGACTTGAGGGTGGCACTGGATAGAGTGGAGTGGAGGAAAAGGGAGGAGGCCTTTGCCCAGCAGTGGGACACAATAATCGCTACTTAAAAAAAAAAAAACTTAATATAAGCCGCGTAGATAAAGAACAGATTTGGAAATGTCGGCCGAACGCATGCTATCTCGCGTATATTAGTATGAGAGAAGAGTTAAGAAGAGAGACAGCCCCAGCCCATACAACGGCCGCTATTTTGAGATTCGATCTTTATGTGCGCGATTATACCCTAATCAAACACCAAAGGCTCACCTCATTGTTAATATCGAAGACTCCCTCCTGTATCTTCTCGTAGATCTCCTTGGCGGTGTTGATGAACGCCTCCTCCACGTTGGCGGCGGTCTTGGCGGACGTCTCCATGAACACGAGCCCGTGCTCGCGCGCGAACGCTTCCCCCTCCTCTTTCTTTACTTCCCGCCGGGATTCCAGATCACTGACAAATTATATGTTGCATATATTTAAACTAGTCGACCCAGCGAACTTCGCACCGCCTAAAGTCTAATTATGTTGTGCATTAATTTTTACCTCACTCTGCCTATTTAAAAATCGCATCAAAAACCTTTGCGTACTTTCAAAGATTTAAGCATACACAGGCACACACGCGGAAAGCGACATGTATTGATGTTGAGTTGAGGAATACCAAAGAAGAGATAGCGGGACGATTTCGATACCCATCACAAGTACTGGCCACAAGTGGCACAAGATCGGAAGGCTTGAAACAATAGGGGAGAGGTCTTTTCCCAGCAGTGGGATAGTAATGAGGCTACATAAAAAAAATATACTTTGAACCCTTTCCAGTACATGAAGATTTTATTTTGGATTTTAGCTTCCTATCTTTGGATATTCTTACGGATTTCTCATTATAAACCTACTCAAAAGACAACTAAATGAGTTGATTTTATAGGTAGTGTCCATTAAAATATTAGATAATTCTAATTGAAAACTAATTAATTCATATTGCGCAACTCAACTACCTATTTAGAAACAGATAAATTAATTTACATTAAGTCAAATATTCAAAGTTTTATATTTTAATAGTTTAAATTTGAAATTTTGCTTAAATAACTACTGACACAGTTTAAAAATAAGGTCATCTAACCTATTTCTTTTACTTTGTTTCAAAACAAAGTAAATTCTGATCAGCATTGTAAAGGTAATTGAACTGCTACAAATGATTCATACAATCAGACACATGTTGCATACCAAACTTGCGAATCATTTATTCGGAAATGATAAATTTTATCCTTATTAGCGAATTACTGTACTGCACAAATGTAAGCAGACGAGACGCGACGCTACTTGTTTCGAAGCTATGCGGCAGTTCACGGAGTGGGGGTCACACAAGACAGGTCTATAAGGAGTTCCGTGTGGAAGACCTGTGTCCTACAATGGTCATATTTTGTCTGATATGATTGTCAATGATGAGACCAAATAACATTAAAAATACATAATGTGTTATTATAGATGTATTAACTTTAAATTTAAATTGATTTTAAATTTACTTGGTAGGAAGCCTAATCTTATCTCAAGCATTGTTTTTGATGAAAGAATAGTTCTATATACTTAGAATCATCATGAATCCTTTACTTTGCATTGCAAATAAACTCAGTACATGGGCTGCTAGTAGTCTTTAATCCTACAATGATTATTTTACTGGAATCCATAAGTTTGTTTCAATTTCTCACCTCTTATTCCCAATAAGCATGATAACCATGTTAGAGTTGGAGTGCTGGCGAGCATCCTCCAGCCAGGTCGTCAGATGGTTGAATGTGTCCCGCCGGGTGATGTCGTAGACGAGGAGCGCCCCTGCCGCGCCACGGTAGTACGATCGGGTTATTGACCTAAGTAACAATGTGAGTTAATTCTGATTTTGTATTGTCTCTTCAAACTCAATGTTGAACAAATAATATGCAGATAGTAGTTAATTCGTTTGATCGCTTAGCATGTCGCCATTTCAAATGAATCAATACAAAATGTATGGAACAGGAAAAAAATTCATACATGTGTGCCTTTGGTACATTTTGTACTGAAATGTGTTGAGCCAGCAGCATGCATGCATGCACTGTGACTTCACTGAACACATTCTCTGTGTTTTTGCCTAGGTGTTAGTTTTAAAATCATTTTGTATAAAGAAATTATGCAGCCTCTTTTGGCATTAAATTTCCAAGTTTAACATAACATAATTGAAAGACATGGACAAGATTTGCACAAGACCGAAATATTTTGCACATTAAAGCCATCAATATATAGATTGTATCTAGTACTACCACACCACAAATAAAAGAGCTAAACTCAAGATATGTAAAAATGTTCTACTAGAACATAAAGAAGTTAAATAAATGATTATGGATTACAAGTCCTTAACTAATTGTAACAGGTCTTCTTATATATCACTAACCTGAAGGCTTCCTGTCCAGCTGTGTCCCATATCTGTAGTTTGATCTGCTTGCCATCAATGGTGATCATACGAGCACCAAACTCCACACCAATAGTCAGATCATGAACTGGTTGAAACCTCTTGTCCGTGAACTGGAGAAGCAAGCAAGATTTTCCAACACCTGTTTAGAAAATTGGTTTTAATGTAGTAAGCTGGTGAGTTTGCTTAACCTATGAGCAGGTGCTGTCGATGAAACATGTTAAGGTACATAGCTCCTGTAACATGGACTATTTAGTTTCTAGCTAAAGTATCTTGACTTTATGTTACGCACTATTTAGTGTAGTTATGTATCTAAATAGTACTGTTCTTATTTTTAATGTGATTAACCACATCAAATAATAATGTTACTTGTTAAACAAGGATATTACATTCAGCTGGCAGTGGTTTACTAACTATTTAAGACTATTTATAAAAAAATTGAACAAAGAATGTCCTTGATCAAACTAAATGTATCATTCATTTATCTATAGATGATTAATTCAGAAAGGTGTTAACAGCACACTAAGCACTTGATTGACTGTTTATCTGACATGATAACTTGTTGAGAACGTTGGTTTAGCATTGTGTGCGTAGGGAAAATGCGTAGGAGTAAACAACCCCTCTTCGGAGTGGGAGTAGTGTCGAAACACTGTAAAACTTTTACAGTAAAAGTTGGTCAAAGGAATCGCTTATTCTTAAGAACTTATAAACACATAATTTTTCTATAATTACACGATGAGAGGGCATTAAATATGAAGATTTTGTGGAAAAACGACAAAGATAAATATTACAAAATAAAAATCAATACCTGTGTCACCAATGATAATGTATTTAAACAAGTACGCGTAAGCCATTTTAAAAGCTGATAATGCGCTCACGTATTCTAATGGCTTTATTTAGTTGATACAAAGCACAAAAATGGAAAGAAAATATACAAAGACGCAATTTTATTACAAAATTTATACACTGTAGGACAGCTGCTCAATCAGTGTGTCATTCTAACTGAAAAAAAAAAAACTACCATAAACCACAGATTATATTTTATGTAAAAATGGGGCAAAATAAAAAAAAGAAAATCATAGAGTAGAGATTTCAATAGTGATGGGTCGGTAAAGAAAATGGTACATATATTTTTGACCTATATAGAAATCCGGATATCGATATCCATTCGAATAAAAAAATATGCGCAAACAACCCTACTGCTCAGCACAGATTAAATTAAATGGCGACAGAAATTACATGTCAGTGATGTCAATGTCAGTCAAACAAAATAAAATTATTATTTTGATTTGTTTGTGTTGTTTGGTACGATAATTTTGAAGATAATAGAAATTTGTTCCATATTTTCAGTTACAACGATTACTAAATCGTTTAAAACTTGATGTTAATAGTTTCACCATTTAAATGATAGTACTTACCCTTACAAATAGAGTCGTGACAGCCTTTGTTTTGGTTCTTCCTAACCTAAGTGTTTACAATGGTGCACATGATTTATGCGTTCTTCTAACCATGGAGCCTCATGAAAACGCTAAACCGTCGAGGAATGTTGTTGATTCACCCCACGTAAGTAACGCGAATAAGGCGGCAAAGGCTCCTCCTGGTCAGAGCTGCATAGAGTACCAGCAAGATTTGTGTACATCAATGCCAGGTTCCTCGGATTCGCGTACGTCTACTAACGGACCTTTGAGGTTCTACTCATCATCTCCAAGCCAGCACAACTCGCCGCTAACAAACGAATCTAATAACAAAATCTTCAAGAATACTAGTGGTAGTAGTTCTGAGATGTGTAAAGTGAACAGTAACCATTGTGGGCAAGCCGAAGCCTCTGGCAGCAGGCAGGATGCGGGTGCGGGTGGTAATGGACTAGAGACGAATGAACTGCCGTGCCAAAGCAATAGTGGGTGTGCTGACAGGAGCAGGAACACGTACAATGGGCCCTCAACAAGTGGGGCAAGTAGTAATGCAAGTGGTCTGGTGGACAACAATGTTCAAAAAGAGAACAGGAAGAGGCCAGCTAGTTTGAGACTGAACATACCTAATTTTGAACAGGAAGACAGCTCTAGTGATACGGGCAATGATGACTACTCCTTAGGGTCTGAGGATGGGTGCATTTACACATATCGAGGTGGGGAACACCTAGCAGACTTGCCAAGCTCATTTTTCAGCTTAGACATGGGTTTGCCTTTGGACAAACATTTGCCAATACCCCCTAATTACGTGAGAGGTGATGCACCACCAAATGTAAGGCCTCGATCCCGAGCCTCCAGTCCTGACATGGATTTCCTAGAAATGGACTTTGATCCTGGTCCCTCGTGTGATGCTGATGACGGTGATGAATCTAGTCCAGATATGGAACTAGATGATGGAAATGAGTTACTTGTCGAAGAAGAGGTTTTGGTAGGTCGAGGCACAACACCAGAATGTAGCATTCAAACAGTAAAGCCTGAACCACAGAGTTGTGATGGAGCTGCAGCCTCCACATCTTCCGCACCACATCATTACGACATGCCATCTACATCAACTAGTCAGGGGATAGTCAGTGAGCAAGGAGGCGGGGACAAGGCTGAGGGTAGTTCAGATTCAGCCCAGTGGGGCCCTTATATTACTCATACCAATGCCAGAGGTGAACAGCTGCTAGTGCGGAGGACCATGGCTCATTCAACACAACATGTAGCCGTGGGCTTGCATGTCACTAGTGGTGATTTGGTGTCACCAAGAGAAGTTCTCAGTCGTAAGTAAACTGTATAGTTCAAATTGTAGAATTTAATCTTTTAGCATTTTTCGCAAATTTTCCATTGTTGAATTGCATCCCTATCCTGTATAACTGTGTCTCTAACCTAACCTAACCTAACACAGTATGCTTGCTTAAAAGGAAATTGATAATATTTTTTTTCAGATGAAGAAGATCCATCAGAACATTTTGCCTACCAAATAAACCAGGGTGAACACTCAACATTTGACCCAGTGAACTTATCAACAGCACTCTATCACAGTAACATGGCTAAACGGTTGATGGCTGAGAAAGGCCAACCTGGAAGTGATGCCAACACAGCTGTTCTGGTGAGAACATCTTATTTCTTACAATACATATATGCGGACGACGCATTTTGGCTTTACAAGAAATTTTGACTTTGCAATCTAGCAACCAAAGTTCACGAAGAACAAGAATTTTGTATCATTTAGTTGAGTGCTTAGGCTTATAGCCAACATAGGTTAGGTAGGCTATATTAGGTACGAGACTAGTTTAGTTTATGACTTTTGACAATATTTTATGACTTGCCGCATAGCCAGCCAGCAAAGCCCTTGGCGCTTCCTCAGGAGTCCCCGGGGCTGTGCGAGCTGCCGCGCAGCATGCTGTTCGGCTGCATTTATATTTCAGTGTTCCCCATTCGCCTGCGTATATGATTTTATTACATTGATGAATGTTATGTTATCAGTCATCGGGCACCGGCGACGTGCCGCAGCCGGCAGCGGAGCCCCTGGAGCGGCCGCCGGAGCCGCCGGGGCCGCCGGGGCCGCCGGAGCCCCCGGGGCTGAGCGAGGTGCCGCGCAGCATGGTGTGGTCGGAGCGCGAGGCGTGCGAGCGACAAGTCACGCAGATCGGCACCTCGGCGTGTGGCGCCACCGCTGTTGTTAATGTTTTTGTAAGTTTTGCCCACTAGATTTTTTTAATAAAAAAACAGCTTGGCAAGAAAGTTGTTTGTAAATTTTTGATTTTGACTTTGGACTTAAATTATGATTTTTTTAAGGAGAAAGTAAATAAAACTAAATCCTATTGCACAGTGTCACCCTCATTTTTTCACGACTTTCTGGCCAAGCTACTCTTACATTGTCTTTATATTATAATGATATATTTTTTTATAACAGGATCATGAATGAATGAATGAATGATATCTTTATTGCACAAAAAACACAAAAACAAGAACATTATTAGTACAGTAAGTTGACAAAAGGCGACCTTATCGCTTTAAGCGATTTCTTCCAGGTAACCTGTTTTTTTTATACATAAGGAAAAAGAAGACAATTATTTTAATTAAGATAGAAGATAGATAGAAATATGACATTAAAGAGAGGGAACATCATTATACAAAAAAAAAAAACTTGTCTAACTTGAAAAGAGCTTTACATTTCTGTGTAGTGTTTAATTATTTATCTTATCCCCAGGATACCTAATAGTACCTATCTCAGCCACTGCCACAAGTAAAGGCTCTTTAGTCTTCACTTGCTATTCAGTCATGCCTCACAGTTCTTTCCAATGAACCTTAAATATTGACTTTTCCATTTAAAATTTCAGATTGCATTAGGAGTGCCAGTGAACATTGAAAGTATAAATTCAGCAGTCGGTACGAGGTTACGAGCTAACAATGCGCCTTTACCAAGGTAGGTTTCTTAGACTTTGAGAATAATGCTTTGCATATATTCAAAACAAAATACAATCAGGGACCCTAACAATTAGAACCTGTATCTAGGGTGCCCCAATCACATGATACAAACACATCCAAGGAAATAGGCAAGGAATCGAACCAGGGTATCTGAAGTCACAGGCGTCACTGCTCACTGAAACATGGAGGAATCTTTTTATATAGGTGGAAAATTGTAATGGAAACCCCACGCCCGGGTAAGTGTAGAGGTTTTGAATTCCAGGTACAATTTTAACGTGAAGGATCAGACAGTATCGTGTGCAGGATACGGAACCTTATAAACAGAATAGTAGATGATATAACAAGGGTTTAAAGTAATGTATAATGTATAGTTCGACCATTGTTCGAACCAGGCGACCATTGTCGTAAGGCAAGGCAAACATTTGTTTGCCTGAGCCAATTGGTAGGCACCCTGAACTACCTCGCCTCTATCAGTATATGATACTTTACGAAATAAGGTATCAATATTAATTAGATTAGTCAAATTGACTTTCAATAAGCGATATCTTGTATCCTGTATTGAATAAATCATTTTTTTTACTTTTTTTTTACTTTTACTTCGCTCATGTTAAAACCTGAGCGCAGTGAAAGATTCAAACATTAAGGCTACGAACGCACAGGCGGTTTTATTTCCGCGCGGTGTCAAAGTTTGTTATTTAATTTTCAACCTTATTCATAGGCCCCGAACGCACAAGCGTGTTTTTACGGTTTTTTATCCGCTGGTGCGCACACTTCCATAGGATTCAATATGTTACATAAAATCCGCGCGGCAAAAAATCGCCTGTGCGTTTGAAGCCTTAGCCTGAAACGATTGACACAAACTATTTCACAGAAAGTCATGATTATCAATAAATAAAATAAAAATAAAAATTCGATTAGAAAAGTATTTATCGGTTTCAATGGCTGTTTCTTAATTAGCTTGACTATGACTAGTGCTTATGTACGAGTGACGTACCTAGATACCTGCTGTCCCGCGCGGCGGCCGGCTGCACCGCGGCGGACCTGGTGCGCGCGCTGGCGGCGGCGTCGAGCGGTCTCGTGACGGCGCGCTTCTTCCCTACCTACCCCGAGCGCGCCATGTCGCTGTCGCACTGGCTCGCTGACTGGATCTCGCTCGGTGAGATCACTTATACTTGCCTAATTAACATTAGCAAGGTGTTTTCTGACGGTTTTTTACTATGAATATTTTTTAAGGGCTTTTTTTGAAGGTCGAATATGAGTGTTAAACATCATCGTCTGAACTTTAATGACAGTAGCACACCTCCGCAGCGAAAAGCAAAGGCTGAAACCGCTGCGACAAAACTGTCTTGAAGCCGCCGCCGTTTTTTCTTTGGCTGCAAAACAGAAGAAGTTGTCTTTAACGCGCCCAACGATTTTGCTCATTAGATTTCACAGCGGAGCCATACTAGCACCATCATACATTAATACTATCAGCCCTGGTAGCATGACCGACTGTTTGTCGAATTTTTCGTATCTTTCTGTCACTTCTGTCGATCATCTCCATACAATTACCATAAGATTCGACAAAAGGTCGTTCATGCTACCACTGTAGGATCGGTCATTCCTTGAACTTTGAGAAATGTATTTTGTTTTTTAACATTTTTATTGATCAACAGGCGCAGTGCCAATATTAACCCTCAACCTGCAAGCGGGCTGCGACCCGGCGGACATGCCGGACGCGTGGCATCACCAAATGGTGTTCGGAGTCTCGTCCCGCGGCGTTTACCTCTGCAACCCTGTCGAATGCATCAGCGAAGCAGATTTGTGGCCAAAACTGACGTCCCCGTCCGAAATACTGATTAGGACTAGGGATGTTCTGACTAGATATTCGCCCCGGACAGACTTGACGCCGCTGATGGTTGTGCCTGACAGAAGATTTCACACTTTTAATGTACTAGGTGAGTTTTTGTTTTAATTATTTTATTGCTTTGCATTATACACGGTCATTTTAAGGACGATGGACGCCTTGTTTATCCCCCTGCACATTGCCCTCATTCCCGTGACTCGTCTGGCATCAGTCAAGCCACCGTAGGTCATTGCTTTGATACTACACATTGTTTTTATTATTTTTTACAAAAACTTTCGAAGTAAGTACCTCACTCAGGTAAGCACGATTCATTATTTTTTCAATTTTGTTTTCAGGGATTAATCCTGTATAACTATGCCTACCGTGTGTTAAATTTTCCACCACGATTAAGAAGTAACCGTGTATTGTGTTATTTAATATCAAGGAATTTTTTTATGTGATACTGATTGATATATGCATTATGTTTCAATCAGTCAAGTCAAGATAACGAAATAAATTATGAGTGTTCCTATTAAATTTTACGTCTCGGTTTTTGCCGTTCTTGCAACCAAATAAAGGTATTTAGTAATTTAGTATTTTTATTATTTGGTAGGTAAAGGTAGCAAAGTCATTGCAGCCAAGTATTTGGATAATATTTATGCCAAGGTAGAAAAAAATGAATAAGAATTTGAGATATTGGTAGGTTAGACTAACTATATTTGTCCGGCTTTAACCAGACTTCTGGCAACCCACTTGTATAGGTATAAGTCTGATGGTAACTTACATTAAGTGCCTGTCCGGAAAGCGCATGCCTACTCGCGCCTTTGGTTTTTTTTGTAAGGAAACGTGCGAAAGCATTCTGACGGGATACACGCAGCTACACCACACATTATCTCGGGCACGTGCGAGTTCCTACGCGCGCCAAATTGCGCTTTCTGGACAGGCACTAAGATCCCCATGTGTACTCGCAGGGCAAGTAGCGAGCCTGGTGCGGGCGTGGCGCGCGGGCGGGTGGCGCGAGGCGAGCGTGCGCGCGCGGCACCTGCGCCTGCCGGCCGCCTACTGCGCCGGCGTCACCGTGGCCGCGCTCACCGGCTCCGAGGCGCACCGCCGCCTCGCGCACAACAAGTGATTGTATACTACTATACTACTCTACACAATACCGCTACTCACCTAAAGAAATAAAAATGTTTTTTTTTGGGTCATCATAAGACGTCACACATCATTAGTTATACAAAAACCAAAAACAACACAACACAAGTGAATACAACACTACGAAAGTGACTACACAACACAAGTGACTGCAACACGACACAAGTGTATACAACACTACACAAGTGAATAGAACACTACACAAGTGAATACAACACTACACAAGTAAATTCAACACTACGAAAGTGACTACAACACTACACAACACAAGTGACTGAAACACTACACAAATGAATACAACACTACACAAGTGAATACAACACAACACAAGTGAATACAACCCTACACAAGTGAATACAACACTACACAAGTGAATACATCACTACACAAGTGAATACAACACTACACAAGTGAATACAACACTACACAAGTGAATACAACACTACACAAGTGACTATAACACTACACAAGTGACTTCGACACTATACAAGTAAATACAACATAACACTACACTACACAACTGACTTTAACAATACACGAGTGAAAACAACACTTCACACTGCCGATGCCGGCCTCCTAAACCCAGGTCAGGCGTCATAGGCGATATTAACGAAACGTCTCGCGAGCAATAAAGCTTATTAAAAACTACACGTATATACTTACAATATTTTTTCGATTGGAAAAATTATATAAAAAGGGTTTCTAAGAAGAATAATTTGTATCATAAAACAGTTAGGTTGGGCTCAAAAAACCAAGAATATTATTTTAAAGATTTCATGCATATTATGCTCATTTAGATTGTATTATATAAATAAATTATAAAACATTGCATGAAAGTCGTGTTTAAGTTTAAATAATACACATATTGTGTAATTTTATTTTTATTTTACACTTACCAAATAACCTTTAATCTTTGTTGGAGGCGTAAAGTGTAGTACTAAATAGCTAGAGTTAGACGACCTATCAACGCGTAGAACAAGCATTGGATCTTTCTCCATTCAACTTATGATTTATTTTACTTTTAAAATCATGCTAGAAAAATGAATACAGAGATATTATATTGTTAATTAAGTCACCAATCAGTTTTTAGTTTCTTACTTTAAGTATTTAATTAAGCAAGACCAGTAATCGCCGATTAGCGGCTAACTCTGATGGACATTTAAAATTTGCCTAGCATCAGCCACCGTCGATGGCTGATTCGATTTATACTTGGTCTTTTAGCCCGAGTCGATTGTAAGTCTACAACATGTTTTTTATAAAAAAAAAAAACAAATTTGTTCGAATTGTATCGAATAGGAAATTTACTCATAATTATTATTCTTTATTATTATATTACTTCTAAGTCGTTCAGTATTTTGTTTTTACTCTTTGTTTGAGTTTTAAGGGGGAGACGGGGAAGGCTCTGGTCGAGTTATTTTGTTTTATGCCAAAACGTATATCTACTTTACTTTCTATGTGTCATTCGAAATCTAGCACCAAAATAATGTTTAGTCTTCTATTTTTCTTTTTTTTGTATAATAGTAAGGTAACGGTACGCTATGACGTAGGACCTAGTATTTATTAAGCATTCTAAATCACATGAAATGGGATTACTCTGACCCATAGCACCTATTTTAATTTTCAGTTTTTTTAAGTGTAAAATTAAATGTCATTTCAATAAAAGAGTCCATTGGTGCTTCTAGTCAAAATTGTAATTAGCACGGCTGGTAATTTCTTAATCTGATTTTTCGTGGGCCTTTACTTCCAAAATATTTGACAAGTTGTGAATTATTATTGTTATTATACCTATTTTTTATAGAATATAATTGTATAATATTTCACTTGTGAATCATACTTTAATATCTTTGTGAAAATAAATATGGTTAAGGCTAAAGTCATACGATACGACGTAATGCACAGAACAAGAGAATACAATAGAAATAGCATCATGAGCTTTTAGTACTGAAACCAGTGTGTCCAAACTCACACATATAAACCAAACGCTCACTATGAAATCCAAGCTACCATTGGTGATTAACGACGAAGCCGAAAAGATCTACATCACAAAACTTTGAAGTAGACTATGAACCTTTTTTACAAATAAACAAAGATCAAAATCAAATAACAATTATGAAATACTTAAGATAATGATGACATACATATGATAAAATAATGAAATTAGGTTTTTCCAAAGACATGGTAGAAAGCTATACATCCTCTTTTCTTTAAAATCCTCACGCATTGTTCCTAGTTTTACTATTCGACGCTAGATGTAACTACAGCTTTTGTACTACCGCTACTAAACACTAGGTGGCTACGTCGAAAAATTAGGGATGTACATATTGCGGGAGCAAGTTTGTCGATGAGCAAAACCTATCGATATACTACTTTCTTTCATTATGGCTACAGTTAACAATTACTTTTTTTTACGAAAAACTATGGGTATTCTACGCAAACGGCCTTCTTGGTGATTGGCGATGTATTGGTATTATCATATGAAAAAACCAGTCGCTCATAGAACAAAGTTTACTTTAGTGTACAGTTTAATTTTTATTTATTTCCAATGTCGTTTTGTATTCAACAGTTATGCTTCGCATAAATAGAGATACAGAAATAAAAATGTGTTTAGTTATAAAATAGTATATACCTACAGTACTGCAAAAGTTATAATGCGCATAGAAATCTTCGTCACTGTTCGACAACGGTCGTATTCCCAAGCGACGGAAGACGATATGTATTTAAGGAGGTTAAGTGCATTTTCTGCATGCGTAATTTAGTAGAATTATGATTTTTGATTCAGGTGTTTCTGTGAAATCGACAATTAGCGAATCTGCATGCGCATTATTAATTTTTTAGTAAGTACTGTACTTTAAATGAAGCTTTATTTTAACCAAAGTAAACAATTTAGGTGGATGGGTAGATAAACCAATAAAACAAGATGGGTTTTATTATTTTATCTTATTTAATATCGAAGTACTTGCTTATTTATTACTTGCCTTAAACTCTCAACTAATCTTGGTTTTTTTAATACATAATATTTAGCATTTTTTCTTCTCTAGGTATTGTTTATTGAAACTCCTCTTAGCTTAAGAAGCTTTCATGATGGCTCCATCTTCAAGTTTATGCTTAAGTGTATTAGGTTCTGTGCTTGGCCCAAGGTGATCCAGTAACACAGGCTGTAAATAAATGAAAAGAAAAATAAAATATAGCACACTATAAGAGTGACGACTTGTCTTTATACAATACTAGTCGACCCGGCAAACTTCGTACCGCCTAATCTATTATTAGAACGTGCATGTTTTATACTTATAAACCTTCCTCTTGAATCACTCTATCTATTAAAAAAATCCGCATTAAAATCCGCTGTATTTTTAAAGATTTAAACATGCCTAAGGACTGATTGTAATATGATGATGATGCTAATATAATTTCATTCATACGCAAGAGTCTAAGTTGAAAGATTCATATAATTGTATTCGTATTCAAGAATTTAACTTTAAAGTAAATCACATTTTAAACCGAAAATAAGGTAGAGGTTTTCAAGTCGAAGCGAATACCTATTTTTTTTTTCACTGAAAATTATTATTATCGATAGATTTTTATCATAGAAAATTATCGATAGATTTTCATCATGTTGAGCAATCTCTAACTGATTTCCATTATACTGTTGTCAAAATGTTCTAGAAAAAGTCATGAGTCTAATACCATAGATAAAGAAGAACGCTAAGAAGGTACAGTCACAGTCACAGGACTCACGGGCTTCAATGAAAATTCAATTTTACTGCTCCATAATTAGGGTGTTTTCATTTTCTCACTTATGGTTTTGTTTTCTTGTTCATGTATAATTTCAAATTTATTTAAAATTACAGTGACATATTACTTACCGATGTAATGATACGGCATAATTAGTACTTTTAAGTCCCCAACTTTAATTTTTGCATTCCAACACAGCACAATATGGCATTTTAGTGGGTTTTTTTTCATATTTTTCCTGGTGGTTTGTTTACAAGAAGCATAAAGCAACTGAGCTTATCAAATCTGTCAAAAACTACGGATAGGCAATGCAGAGCTAATGATAGGCACGCGGGCTCCGCCTACTCGCGATTTCTATTTAGAGAGAGAGAGCATCTTCCTTGTTCTGTGACGTAATGCCACGCTGTTAAATAACTAGCGTAAGTTTTTTTATAATCAAGTTCATTTAATAGTATTTTGACGGCATTGCCATATTATTTCTCTTAGTTTCATTTCGCATGTAAGCTGTCACATTCCGAGGGTGTGACTTGAAGCCTTTAGTGCATAAAGTTACTTTGTGAAAACTGCTATTACTCATAAAGATAACATTATTTGAATGTAAAAATGCACTAGCTGCCTTCACCTACAAGTCTACACAAACGTATTCTTGACTTCCCCTCGATATTTTGTATAAGTAATATTAGAAACAATACTGTTTAGTTTACTTATAATTTATTTGCTTAACCTGTAGGCGTTATAATAATAAAAATGTATAGAAGCAATATATTTTTAAATATACGTGGTAAAATATAAATTTTGTGCTTTTCATACTTTTTTTTAAAGATAAGTACCTCAAAAATTACAAAACCTACCACACCTAATAGACTAAAAAAATAAATCATACCGATTTAGATATTATGAACAACGAAAAACAAAAACAAATTACTCACTAACTTCCTAACGAATGTTTACTTATTATTTACTTTTGCACATAAATTATCTAATTACAACCAATAAACCCACATAACTTTTAATAAAAGTTATTTTTTATCACTGCAGAATATAAAATCAAATAATGTACCTATAAGCATCTAATTAAGAGGGTGACTGGCTGACTGGGCTGCCGCGAAATTTTAAACACAGGGGAAAAAATATATGACAAACTCCCTTTAAAATTTATACTACATGCCATCACTCCAAACCATACTTACCTGTAAGCAATAATTTAATTATAAATTATGAATTTTAAACTTTTAAAGCGTCTTAATTCAGACTTTCCTTTGATAAATATTATCAATCAGCGTTTTAAAAAGCCGCGGCGAGTATTTTTCAGGCAAGGCGTTTATTTTTGACAGTATTTGTCCGTGAATTTTAGCCTCTTCCTCTTTAAATAATTTATGAATTTCCAATTGGTCGTAAAGCTGTTTTATTTTATCTACTTGAGCCGGGTCTTTGCTGCCGTAACATGACTCGAAGATGGATCTCTGAGCCGGGTCGCAGCGGGACAGGGCGGTGACGGCGAGCCAGGCGCATTTGCCTTCTTGGATGTCAGTGCCGGCTTTACCCGTCTGAGACTCGTCCACGAAACAATCCAAATAGTCGTCCTGTGTAATTTTGATATAACTGAAGTATCATCACCATGGAAAGCACCAACCTAATCGACGCGGGAAGAACTGTATCTACGCGGAAAGTAACCTTATCTATCCTAAGCAGGATCCAACTAAAATTCTCAATTTACTTGGTCCGCTTAGATAGTACGAGTAATATGGTATAGTCAGTAAGTAGTCGTATTCCTATAAATTTTGTTAAAAAAAACAGCCGAAGTGAATCATTTTTTCTGCATCTCCAATTCTAGAGAGAAAAGAGAAAAAATTGAGAATAGGACGCTAGATGAACGAAAGGTGTTTTGTTTGCGTATCCATATAACGGGCCCGGTCCGCATTTCAGAACAATTTCTTGTTACCCAGAATGGTCATTTACTTACCTGCATTTGGAAGAAATACCCAATATCCAGACATAGTTCTTCGATCAGCTCGCGCGCTTTCTTATCACCATTATTTGTCATACACAAGCCCAGCGACACAGGCAGCTGATACGTGTAGTAAGCTGTCTTGTACTTGACAATGTCTTTGTACCGTTCAATTGTAAACATTGAATAGTCCTTGCTGTTACGGTGAGCCATCATGTTGTCGAGATGCTGCCCGATGTTTGTGTACATTAGTGTCTGAGGAAGAGGTTTTATTATTTTTAGGTAGTTTAGCTAAAACACCATTAATTTTCTTTCAGGAACGTGAATCGAAATGAAAAAAAAACACAGCTTCTCATTCACTCGATAGATGAGATCAAAAGTACGATGCAATATTAATATGAATAACTCCTTCAATCCTTAGCCGATTTGTCTGAGACTCCCTATGTGCCTTAGCAAAGCACTAGCTACCGATTAACTGAAATACAGACACAGACATTAGTTAGCAATAATTATATCAACATTGTCACCCACCATCATACCTACGTATGTCTCCATAATAAGCTCTACCTATGTTATAACCAAACCAACCTCATCGAATAAAGCTAAGATCCTGTCATAAAAGGGCTTATCTTCAAAGTGGTTCTTAAGCACTCGTCTCATGACCCATATCATCATGTAGGCGTCATTCAGGGCAATGGGCAGCCCCACGTTGGGCGCCAAGTACCAGCACGGGACGCCGCGGCGGGTCGTCGCGCCGTCTATGATGTCGTCTACTACTAACTCGTAGGCTTGCATCTGAAAATAATTTTATTTCTTCTTGTACAATGTACATTGTACAGTCAGCAACTATTACTAAGGGCGTGTACACACTATGCGAGTAGCCGCAATGCGGTTAGCCGCGCGGATTACTTGTTTGTTTGAACTTAAAATCATCGAAAACTATTTTCGGACGCAAATTCTGCAAACTTACAATTTCCACACACCACCCGAGAACCCTTGCAGCCCGTAAGGTCTCGTCCGTCACTTTTTCGGGTTTTTCCAGCATTTGGTACGCGTAAACAGTTGTCAATCCTCTGTTGTATTTGCCATTAGCCAAGTTGTACTCTAACATCTGAAATTTTTTGTAGTCGAAGTTCGTTGAAATAGCTTTTCTATTCAAAGTTATTTAAAGTTAGTCACAAAAAAAACATCATTTGTGAGTTATGGGTTAATTGGGTTATCTAATAAGCACTCATCATCATCTCAGCCAGAAAGACGTCCACTGCTGGTCATACTCATATGACAGGTCTTGAGCGACCTCATCAAGTGAACTCTCGAAGCCACTCAAAAACTTTTCACTAGGTTCAACTTGCTGGTCAGCCTACTATCCGTCTTTCAGAGCGCGATCGCCACTTAAAATATTTTCGGCACAAGCGACCATCTGTTCATCGAGCTATGTGCCCTGCTCGTTGCCATTAAATATTTTCCAATTTTCTGGTCTATTTGATGACTAGTTCTTCTGCCGATCTCATTATTTCTGATTCGATATCGCAAATAAATTCCAAACATAGACCTTTATATTGCCATTCATTACTGTCTAGGCCAAATAGCGTTTGGTACCTACTTTCTTGACCCAATCTCCGATAAGAGGTACCCCCACGAACGCCTTGTCTGCCACGATGGATTGCAGCAATTCTGGTAGTACTTTTTGGAATGCTTCCTTTTCTGCCTGCGTTTGCGAAGGAGTTGCAATATTTGTCATTGTTCTTACATTGCTTTGTAATAATCTGTAATTTTTTTCAAAAGGTGTCTTAAAAATAAACTAGAGCATAAGGTAAGGATTAAGTACAGTCACGGACTAGGAGGCCGTAACAGATTTGTCTATGGTTTCGTCAGCCCTAGACTGTATTGCCAAAGAACAAGAGCTATTTTGCAATACAGAAAAACCGGAAGTGTTACGCCGATCGTGTCCGCCACTGTACTAACTACACTATAATATAAAGTCATAAAAATAAAACAAAAATTTTATTGGTACCTACTGAAAGCGTATTAACATTGCTCGCGAAAGCTACCTGCTTTAAATTTACGTAGTTATTATAGTCTTCTTTTTTAACACTACATAAAACTAGGTCAGTAATTATTGTACTTTGCAATTTTTAAGTTTCTATTTTCTAACACTGGACTATTAAATATACGCATTGCTATTTTGAAAGTGTTCATTATATTAGTGATGGTTGTTTTGTGTTTCAAGATTTGTTTATTGCGCTAAAAGAATAAGGAAAAACTCAGGTAAGGATATAAGTATGCCTTTGTATAATTTAATAAAAAAAATAAATGTTTTTATTAAATAAACACAGAACCGACTATCTTCAAGAATTTTTTTAATGAAATGCCAAATACAAGGACCGTCATGAGGTTTGTGATAAAATTTTATTACCGAGATAAGTATCTTCTCAATTAGGTATGTCCTACATATATTTTTATTCAGTAAATAGGTAACTACTAACTTACCTGTGTGCACTTATTTAATTTCAAGGCATCTTGTTATCTTGTCTGCTGTCTTGTTATCTAGTCTGATATGTTTAGGTACCTATTCTGTGCTAAATCTATCTAGCTAGGATCTTTATTAGTATTTTATAGGATGGCTGTAATTAAGTTGGTACCCACGTAATTCCATTAAATGACATGTAATATTTGTGGTGTAAAAATGAATGACATAGGTACTTATAATTAGTTTCACGACACTAATTTCAAGTGAAACTGTTTATAAAACTAGTGTCGTTAAAGTAATTGTAAAAGGTAAGTAAGGTAAAGGCACCGGTGTTGGACATGGCTCCTATTATGGACATTTCAAATTCAGTTTAAAAAAATAAGAATTCTGCTGTGTTCTATTCCTGTTTGTAATTGTATTTATGATTGGTAACAATTCCTCTACCACATACTAACCTTTAATAAGTTAATAACTATAAAAGATTCGAAATGAAAAATATAAGTAGTGACTTGGGCAGAGAATGGTTAAAAACTAAGTGATTTGCGTTAAGGACTTGATTGGACGTATGATGATTTTACTGAAAATTTATAAGTTTTTTTTTACATTACTATGCAATTATCTGTTCTTTAATAGACTAGGAGTGCCTGTAAAACCTCATATTTACATTCTGCCTTTAGAAAATGGCTGGAAAATGAATGTTCATGATTGGTTTGGTTTAGTAAGTACTCCCCAGTCATGGACATTTTGTCTATGACTGGATTATTAAAAAAAATTGTAACAATATACATTTATGGTCACCAGACTATATGCTTTTAGGTAGACGAATCAGATTTGCTTTAGCACATCTAGATCCAGTCTTGTACATAAGTCCATGACTGGAGAGTCCATAACTAGGCCTTAAGAATGGACCCGTTTATTTCTTCTACTATGGAGTAAGTTTTATAAAATATTTTTGTGTTTTTTAATGACTTTTTCAGTAGGACCAGTTCGTTAAATGTCTCTTCTTAAACCATTAATAAATAATTAAGTTTTTATTTATTAATGGTTTCTAACAAAGACAAAACAAAAAATACGAAAATTACGAACGCAAAAAATGATTTTAGTAAAGCGGCAACTTTTACTAATAGACAAAGAAAACACCGGATGATTTTTTCTTAGTTTTTGAATCTTAGAAACATCTAAAATCCCAAATAAAGAAGAGGAATAGAGTACAAAGAACTATCAAAGATATTAAAGAACTACAAAAGACGGCATCCATTACGCATATGAGAAGTTCAAGTCGCACTGCTCCCATATAAACTCATTTCAATCTTATAAAAACCTTTCTAATTTACTAAGAGACTACCAAAGCCTATGCGACATATTTTATAAAACGACATATTCTAGAAAATTTTATGTTTTATCTAGCGTGGCGATCATCAACTCTACTCTACTTTTATGGTTCATCTGATATAGTGTTCCCAGAATTTAGATACTTACACAACTGAACGCTAGCATATTAGCTAGAATATTTTGAGACAAGTGTTGGCCCTTCACATTTTCAATATTTCCTAGCTTCAACTTCCATTATAATCACTTCCATCTAATGGTATAGGTACACAAACTTATACTACTTGCCTAAACTAAAAATATGTCTCTGAGACTTTAATAATCATTTATGAGCCTATTCCAAACCCAATACGATTCAATTATACCTTTTCGACCAACATTATTATTATAATTCAGTGAAATCTCCGCTTAAATAACTAGATTTATATTGTTATTATTAGCCTAAACTTTCCTACTCCTAAAAAATGGTCTTTTCCCCTTTTCTACACTTCTCTATCTTGAGCGGACTCCCACCAGGGGGTCGGGTTTCTTGACTGGGAACGATCGACTCGTAATTGTCTTGTTGGCGGCTTCGTAAAGCATTGCCGCTTTAACAAAGATAATTTCTGTTGCACGCCCAAAGAAAAAATCAATGGTTAACGAAGTCGCTAGCGGGACAGTTGCGAGTTGATCGCTTTTGGTTAAGAAACTTGGCCCCCAGGACCTGGCCTGGCGTGTGCTCCCAGTTTTTCGCTCCATCATTCCATCCATTTTTTATTACAATAATCTAAGTTCGCCATAAAAACCGGTCTTGCGTGATCCTCATTTAATCTTCCACAGTTCGTCTGACCGTCAGGTGACAGTTGGGTCAGAGTGTCAACCGTCATGGGGCAGTACTCTTTTGCGTTTTCCAGTGCACTGTTAGTTGCCACTAGATCTTTTCGGCACCAGCGGCTATCTGTTCTTCGAGCTACATAATAATATTTGCCCTGCATGCTTTTATTTGATTCTCTGGGATTTTGAGTTTGGTTTTTCTGCGGATCTCGTAATTGTTTATTTGATCACGCGGGGAAACTCAAAACAGTCATATAGGAGAGGCCTATGTTCAGCAGTGGACATCTGTCCGCTTAGATTATGAAATTACTCTTAAAACTTCCGTCCAAGATTGGATGTCCATAACTGGATACTGTCCATCACTGGGTGTCCATCACTGGATTTTTCATGTCCATGACTGGTGAAAAAAAAGTGTTTCTTTTTTCTTAAATTTTGTTAAACGATTTGTCTAATAAAATTATTAAAAAAATACGTAATTTTTAAGAAAACCCCGCTTCATTTCATGTTATAACTTTTACACCTGTAGCGATCATAGGTTAGAAAATATTTGCGAAAAACTGAAAAAAAATCCTTATAGCGTCCAAGACTGGTGCCTTTACCTTAAGTACTTTAAGCCACAAATTTAAAAATATAAATGAGGTAATCTTTTTGCGGAGCGCCTACACCGTGTGATCGGCAAACGAAACCGGCCATTTCATTGTAATTTCTTCAGGCGTTATATTTTTAAAATCGCTTCTGTCTTGTAATTAATTAGCTTGACCTGATTGGCTCGTTTGGGTAAAAAGAGTCAAACCAGCTTAACCGAAGAAAACACATTTTTAAATTCAGTTTAGTACAAAATGACAAGTTTAATAGGTTATTGACTATAATATTTTTAACAATTAAACTTTCTTATTCCATATATTGGTAATTTTATCATACCCATTCAAAAATAACTTTATAAAAATATTTTCTCCCAACCTATATTCTTCAAACTTTAACATGCAAACAACATTTTATCAGACTCATTCATTTCCATAAAAACCACTTGAATCAAACAACAAAACTATCCCAACAGCCCTACACATTCCTTTTATAAATCATATCTATTAATTTGGTGAACAGCGCCGGAGACAGTTCCTGCGGCAGCTCGTGGATTTTCGTCATTATTTCATCGTAGAATTTTCCCTCTTCTTCTCTATACAGCTTATCGAGTTCCAACTGGTCGTATAGCCTCTTTATTCTTTCTATATGTGCGGGTTCCTTGCTTCCGTAGCAGCACTCGAAAACTACTCTTTGGGCGGAGGAGCAGCGGGATAGAGCGGCCACGGCGAGCCACGAGCACTTGCCTTCCTGAATGTCTGTTCCGGCTTTACCTGTTTGCGACTCGTCGCCGTAACAGTCTATAAAGTCGTCCTGTCGATTAAGAAAGTACTATACTATACAAAAAAAAATGTTAAAAGCACAATTAATACTATTCCATTCAAAGTTCTAGGGCTCTAAGGACAAACACATTTGTGTGAATTTCGTAAATCAAGAGCAAAAGTCGATTAAAAAAACTCTAGATGAAGGAGTTACTATTTCTGCAGGCTTTTCACGGGGGCTGATCTTGGATAGTTCGCTCGAATTTTTAATTATTGTAAATTTGTAATAACAGGCTTCTTTAGAAAAGGTAAGGTCACACTAGTTGTTAACACCCTGTACAATATTCTTTACCTTTTTTACGTAATATCTGGTGCCTCCCAAAAAGTAGCTATTAATATATCTATGCTAATGTTATTAATAAGCTACGTTTGCATAGATCGTGACGTCCGGCCGACATCAGCGGCCGCATCAAGCACTATTTTGCATTGCAGAATAGGTTTTTTTAACCGACTTCAAAAAAGGAGGTTATCAGTTTGACCTCTATGTATGTATGTATGTTTGTCCGCGATTATCTCGAGTTTGGCTGAACAGATTTTGATGCGGTTTTCACAGAAGTATTTGTTACATTCAGGAGAAGGTTTTAGTACCTATTTTAACCGATTTCAGAAAAGAGGAAGTTTTCAGTTTATGTATGTCAATTTATTGAAGGCGGGTTCCTTTTTTGCAAAAAAGAAATTAATAAAAATATTTGTTCTATAACTCACCTGAATCTGAAAGAACTGGCCAATCTTAAGGCACAGTTCCCCAACCGTGTCGTGAGCAGCCTTGTCCGTATTGTTAGTGAGACAGAGCCCCAGCGACACCGGCAGCTGGTACGTGTAGTAGGCAGTCTTGTACTGGACTATGTCCCGGTACTGTCCGAGTGTGAACATGGAGTAGTCGGCCTTGTTCCGGTGCGCCAGCGCGAAGTCCAGGTGCTGCCCGATAGACGTGTACATGAGGGTCTGGACAAAGATAATGTTCTTTAGTGTTATTATCAGTCACTATTTACTTACAGTGATAAGGCGTTAAGTTAAATACATAGCTTAGAGAAAAATAGGCTAGCCAATATTGTTATGTAGCATGATTAAAAGATAAAATATTAAAATTATTTATTACCAAAATAATACAAATAAATAAAATACAGAGTGATACAAATAATAACAAATCACACTCAGAGCGCCTAACTAGGTAGAACCTGTATCTAGGGTGCCCGAAACATATACAGAGATGAACAGTACACCCAGACCGGGAAACAAACATCGATATTCATCACATCAATATTCGGAATCGAATGCAGGTGCACCCGCTTCTCAGTCCACATCACTGTCAACTGAGCTACGGACTGCGGAGCAGTGCAATCCGTTAAAATTTCGAATAGGAGAGAAAGAGGGCAATGGGTGTCCTTATCGCTTACAGCGATTTCTTTCAGACAACCCACACTAAGGCAAAGCGAATGTTTTTATTCTTACCTCGTTAAATAGATGAAGTATGCTCGTATAGTAGGGTTTATCAGCAAACTGGTCCCTCAGCACTTGGTAAATAGAGCAATGGATTAGTATGGAGTCGTTGATGGCGCCCAGCCCGACCTCCGGCACGCGGTACCAGCACGGCGCGCCGCGGCGGGTCGACGCTCCGTCCATTATGTCGTCCAGTACTAGCAAATATGATTGCAACTGGAACATTCAAATTTACATTTATTGCACTTTAAACCTCAAGTTTATCTTATAGAAGCATCTATGTCGACTAGTACAGTGGCGGACACGGACGGTGTAACACTTCCGGTTTTTCTGTATTGCAAAATAGCTCTTGTTCTTTGGTAATACAGTCTAGGGCTGACGAAACCATAGACAAATCTGTTACGGTCTCCTAGTCCGCCACTGTACATACATCTAACAAATAATATGATTGCAACTGAAATATTTAGTTTAACACTTATTGCACTTTAAACCTAAAATTTAGCACCTAATTTATATAGTGGGTTTGTTAACGACCAAAGGTAATATTTTCTGCATTAAAGCATGAAACTTGGCACACTTGTTGCTTATGTGGCCCAGACTGAGAATCGCCCGGGAGGGAGCGGGATACCCCCCTCTGGAGGGCGGGGGGAGGGGGTGAAGTTTCCTTCTACCGCGCGCGCTATCGATCCCTATTGCTGCTATTTTATAGCTACTAGGGCAAGTGTGGTGTCATTTTCGGATAATTTAAGGATGAGGAATCCATTTCTGGAACATTTTTTTTACATTTCTATACAAAAAAATTTGAATTTACCATAAAATAGATAATTGTCGACGCAAAAAAAAATCTTCTAATGTCGATATTTTTTGAATGAGTATAGATATCAGCAAAATAAAAATATATTTGAAAAGCTGCATTCATGCAGTTTTCATAAATATAGGGTTCGATATACTTTTTGTTTATATTTATGTGTTAAAAAAAATAGTAAACACTGCGCGGAAGAGGATGTAAAAATATTTAATGCCTAATTTCGGTTTGAAAATTACTTGGTTAATTCAAATTACTACCAAATACTGAACAGGGTCATTCAACCTGTGATAAATAACAACTTTCTGTATTAAAACATAGGTTGTATAGGTACAAAAAAAATACATTTCTCATACATTATCTACCCAATTAGCTGACAAGTATGTATAAAACATATGAAATTTTTGTGCTTTTGCCACTGGGAAGAGTTGTTATTTACGATATCGCAAGACAGCTTGAGGAAGCGAGAGCATCAGAAGTGGACCTGCATAAGTCCCGACGGTGCACTTAAAAACGAGATATACTTCATCCATCATGTCGACAAAAAACCATATATTGAAAGATGTCTGTGAACAACGCGGTTAAAACCGGAAGCAATCACTGTTGGTACAGGACACATTGATATCAATGTTAAGCTCGAAAGGTCGCAACTGGTAAAGTCTACACTCAGACCGGCAAAACCGGCAGACCAAAACCCAAACTCGGAACTCTTTCAATTAGAACTCCAAAACCGTTTCGATTGCCTAGGGCGCAGCGTGGACGATGTAAATGATGGGTTCTTGAGAAGTTGTCAATGCGGTTGGAGGTAATTACTTACCACTAAGCACACTTCATCTGATCGAGAAGAAGTGTGAAACGTCTCAGCAGACAACGGCACCGTGGAGGCATGCGGTTGGAGGTAAGTTACATCGACGTAGGATCTCATCATATCCGATCACGCAGGGAAACAGCTCTTTTCTTGTCCTTATCCTCCAGTGACCTTGTACTTTCTAATTAGGCCCGTTGTTTGCAGTCGTATCCCGGTTCCGTAACTTACCACTGGTAACGCACATTGTTCAAAGACTTGTCTTGCTTGAGGCACCTCTTGCCTCAAGACAAAACTTGAACCTGCCACTCGGATGAGCATCGTTCAGTAAGCTTATTCAAGTTAAGCTAAGCATCCCGAACGATGCTCATCCGAGTTTAAGTCGACGGACGAACAGTTTGTCCCAGGTATGTATTCTTTAACAACTTCGAGTGTATTCAGTGTATGGTAGTCATTATCTTTGATTTGGAGTGGATTGAATTGTTCCTACATGGGCGCTGAACATTATCTTTGTTATGTCCATGTTCATTCTAGTATTACCAACTCGATCGGAAGCCCAACTGAGGTGAGGACATCGAGCATTGTACTAGATCCTTCGCGGTCTGGGCCATAACTAGTAACTAGCGAGTAATGTTGTCGCCGTTTATAATGATGCCTAGTTCCTTCCAGTCCAGAGTCTTGAATACATCCTGGAATGCAGCGGTTAACAGTTTTCGGGGAATATGATTAGCGTATAATGAAATTGAAGAATTTCTGACGGGCCATAAACGCTGGTTTTACCACTTGCCTTCTGAAATTCGGGTGTGATGAAAGAAAGAAACGAAAAAGAAGGAAATCTTTATTTACAGCAGCCTTTGTCACGCAAACATAACATAACATAACAATGAGACATACATTCAAACATATTTGATGCGACTTTACATGCAGTCTTGTTGTTTGTAAGATGTTGACGGCCGAGATGTCCTCGGTATAGTGTCGGGTCCATGTTGCTCTCGGGACCTTATCTTGACTGTCAGTGATGGGTTGTCGTGTCGACGTGTATAATAGAAGTTCTGTCCATAGAACTTTTAGAATTCCCCCACAATCTCAGGTGTGGATATAGTACTCTACCAACAATCCTCGGTCTTCAGCCATGCCTGGCTTTGCCGAAAAAATTGATCTCGAGCAAAAATTTTGGAGGCATTGTTTCGGTCTATGGCTCTTCACCTTAATATTTTTTGTATAAAATCGCCTGATGTCTCTTGTAATTGATATAAAGATCTGTCTCTTCAGCTGCCTGCAGGCAAAGGCATCCAGTGCCGTTGTCTGCTAAGACGTATCACGCCTCTTCTCTATCAGATCAAGTGTGCTTAGTATTAAGTAATTACCTCCAACCGCAGTGACACTTCTCAAGAACCCTTCATTTACATCATCCACGCTGCGCCCTAGGCAATCGAAACGGTTTTTGAGTTCTAATTAAAAGACTTCCGAGTTTGGGTTTTGGTCTGCCGGTTTTGCCGGTCTGAGTGTAGACTTTACCAGTTGCGACCTTTCGAGCTTAACATTGATATCAATGTGTCCTGTACCAACAGTGATTGCTTCCGGTTCTAACCGCATTGATCACATACATCTTTCAATATACGGTTATATGTCGACATGATGGATGAAGTCTATTTCTTTTTTTTGAGTGCACCGTCGAGACTTATGCAGGTCCACTTCCGATGCTCTCGCTTCCTTAAGCTGTCTTCCGATATTGTAAATAACAACTCTTTTCAGTGGCAAAAGCACAAAAAATTCCTTTGTTTCATACATACTTGTCAGCTAATTGGGTAGATAAATGTATGAGAAATGTATTATTTTGTACCTATACAACCTATGTTTTAATACAGAAAGTTGTTATTTATCACAGGTTGAATGACCCTGTTCAGTATTTGGTAGTAATTTGAATGAACCAAGTAATTTTCAAACCGAAATTAGGCATTAAATATTTTTACATCCTCTTCCGCGCAGTGTTTACTATTTTTTTTAACACATAAATATAAACAAAAAGTATATCGAACCCTATATTTTTGAAAACTGCATGAATGCAGCTTTTCAAATATATTTTTATTTTGCTGATATCTATACTCATTCAAAAAATATCGTGATTAGAAGATTTTTTTTTGCGTCGACAATTATCTATTTTATGGTAAATTCCAATTTTTTTGTATGGAAATGTAAAAAAATTGTTCCAGAAATGGATTCCTCATCCTTAAATTATCCGAAAATGACACCACACTTGCCCTATTGGCTATAAAATAGCAGCAATAGGGAACGATAGCGCGCGCGGTAGAAGAAAACTTCACCCCCTCCCCCCGCCCCCCAGAGGGGGGTCTCCCGCTCCCTCCCGGGCGATTCTCTGTCTGGGCTACCTAAGCAACAACTGTGCCAAGTTTCATGCTTTAATGCAGAAAATATTGGTTCCCATACATTTATTGGACTTAACAAACCCACTAATAGATACGTCACAGCAATCAATCTAGCAGGATTAGAAAAAGGACTCTGCGAATCACTATTACGTCTAGTTAGCCTTTTGCCAGACATTCCAGATGCAGGGGGGGTTTTCATTAACTCTCTGAGGTATAGTGCTCACTGGGTTGAATCCTATATTATACCGTCACGCGTAATGTCGCGAACATAATCTAAATAAGAGAGATTGTCATTTAAGTTCTATATTGTTACGTATTTTATTGTTCATACCATTTCAACACACCAGCCCAGCACTCGAGCGGACCGCATTGTTTTCTCCGTAACTTTTTCTGGTTTTTCTAGCATTTCATATGCTAAAATTGTCGTCAAACCTCGGTTGTTTTTTCCTCCAGCCAGGTTGTACTCCAGCATCTGCAAAATCAATATGAAACTTAAATAAGAAGGCAAATGAAAAAAGTCTAGGTCTTAATATCAATAAGTCTGTTGCTGGGGAGATGAAGAAAAGAAGATGGTTTATAATTAGTATAATTAATTTAAAAATAAAGTGCACAAAATGAAGTGCTAAACTGCATTCAAAGAAATTTTAAGTTGGTTTTGGGTGAGTAGTAACTCTTTTTAAAATATTAATTTTTAAAATACCTTCTTGACCCAAGCTCCAACATGGGGCACTTTAGAAAACTTTTTATCAGCCATAATTGATTCTAAGATGCCCGGCAACACTTCCTGGAACGTGTCCTTTTCTTTCTGCATGCGAGAGACAGACACATTTGTTGCTGTCCTGACATTTTGCCTAGGAGCCCTGAAATCACAATCAAAATGTATTATTACATTAAGCATAGAAATAGTTATTTTTAAAACTTACTTATTTTAAAGTGTGAGTAATTTGTTTTAAAATGTTGTCATAGGACATGATTTTTATGCTGGATCTGCTGTGTTGTTTATACACATTATAAAGCATAAGATTGAAGATATAATATAGACTCTATATTATAGAGTTGCTATTGTTATGGTAAATTACAGGAAGAGCATATTCTAAAAGAAACCATAAACATTAAAATTGAAAGAAGTTCAGAGTTCTATTGTTATTAAGATTTAAATCTGATAAATTTTAAATATGAAATTAGTTGCATTGTTGAGTTTCTTTACAAATATTATAGATATATTGTTTGTATTGTTGTCTATTTGTTTGTAAAAAATAAATAAAATTATATTTGTTACATGAAATAATGTTTATGCAAAGTGCCTGATGTTATCAATAATCATATTTCATTCATACATAATACATGCAAAGTTTGTAAGGATGTTTGTTCCACTTACACAGTAAAATACTTATTGGTATTTGATGAATCTACATTTGGCCACACATGGCTATATAGCTATATTATGATACTGTGTGAAATTATATTTTATGGCAATAGAAACTTTTAAAAAAAAGTAAACATCTGAACCTTAACTGCAAACATTTAATTCTAAAGGCCTGAGTGAAGTGGTTTATATTTGTTATAAGATTGTGCAAAAGAACTCATATTTACTTCATACATTACATCCACTTCCAATTCCATCTTCCAGATGTAAGGGACTTAGTAAATATACTTTTAAAAAGTTCAAATAATTAAGAAGGAAAAAAACCACCTGCAATTAAATGTACCTAGTACAGATCACAAGATTTGTTAAATCATAAAGCTAAAAAATTAAGCAATCCAAAGATTAAATAAGCATAAAATTTGCTTCTAAGCTTTTAAATTAGAAAGTCATCTTATAAATTGCTTCTTAATATTAAATATTCTTCATGAAGTCAGGAGATTGTGTCTAAAATTTATGGAGTTATGGATAGAGAAAGGAAAGCAGTTTAATACACAGTGTTACAGTAAACATACACGGCTCTAAATCGGTAGACTAGGTTTAAATCACTCTTTCGTCATACAAATTGGCGATATTAGACCGGTCTAACTTTTTTGTGGTAAGGGGGACAAAGTAGGTAGTTGTTATAGAGACATTATGCAAACAAAGAATACCTGCTTATTCTAAGCATGCTAATATGCTTTTTCGTCCCAATTTGGGAAAAAGAAAGTGGCTAATCAACAAACCGTTAAGAAATTATAATTTTGGCTGTATACTTTTCTTTTAAATTTATTTAGTTGACAAAATAACACTTACCAGGTCGCATTGCTGGGATACGTTATAAATGATCGATTAAACAATCGAAGAGTTGTCTTCCAATTCATCATTCAACGGAATTTATAGAAATACCGTGAGGAACAGAACTTTCACTGACCGAAATCGAATTTGATTACGAGGCTATTACTTGCAAGCTGGCCAAAACTACCCACGACCTTATAATGTTACGGATCAAATTTAACTTTTTGGTTGCTATTATTTTGGATAATTTAGGTAAAACGATTTTATTTTCATTTTAAATTCGTTAGAGCGAAGGTAGGTAGGTACTGTAGAGCAAGAAGACTTTTTTCAGAATGAAGGAAGCAAGGGAGAAACGGACGGACGGGCGGACGGCGGACAAGTCAGCTGTCAGCTGTCTGTCAGTGACAATGTCAATCTTTTGCAAGCTGTCAGTCAGTGTCAGTGTTGCCAACTCAGATTTTTAAAGGGAGCTAGATCATATTTGAAAAAGAGCTTAAAATAGCTAAAAGAAGTAAATAATTTAAAGACATGATAAGTAATTTTAGTTTTGGAAAAAAGTTTTTTGATCTTAACTTTGCGCCATCTTACGTAGAAAAAAAAAAACTAAATGTTCCGAACTGAAGCGACTGTTTAACTACCTAAGTACTATGTATTGCATTAATAATACTGTTTTCTCAACTGCCGAAACGATTTTAAATTACGACCATGGAAAATTTAAGTTTATAAGTAATTAGGCTAAAAATAATAGAAAACTAGTCGACCTGGCGAACTTCGTACCGCCTAACCTATTGCAATGTTGCCCATGTATTATTCTTACAAACCTTCCTCTGGGATCACTCTATCGATTACAAAAAACCGCATCAAAATGCGTTCCATAATTTTAAAGATTTAAGCATACGTAGGGACAGACGTGGGAAGCGACTTTATTTTATACTATGTATTGATGATTCATATCATAAATTAAAAATGTAAAATTGTACAAAAGTAGAACTAAAAGAGCTACCCTACTATTTTAAAGGTAAACAAGCAAATTTAGAGCTAAATCGAGCTCTTAAAACTCCGTGTAGACAACACTGCAAGTTGTGGTTTTATGGTTATTTTATTCGCCTATTACCGGCAGGCAAAATCACATAATCCATACATCCAAGTCTTCTGTAGTATGTCTACAGTTTGTTGGGTGTTGTGGCGTTGTGGCCCGTGTGTGTTCGAAACCCACTATAACCCCGACGGTGCCCTTCTCGGCTGCTAGCAAAGGAGGAAACTCCGCGACACACTCGTCCGACCCCGCTTTAACCATGCTACGCTTCAGAACTTCTTTTACTTTACGTAACTCATTGAAATGCGAGGTAGTCTCCCATATCAATTTATACTTCCATCTAAATATTATAAAATGCGCAAGTAACTCTGTCTGTCTTGCTTTTCTAAGAAAAGTTCTGAACCGATTTGAATGAAATTTTGTATATGGGTAGTCTAGAGCCTAAGAAAGGACATATGCTACTTTTGTTCCCGAATTCCCACGTGTGTTTTTTAAAATGAAATACCACCTTGTCAGTAACACCCACTAGCTAGAGTCTAGATAGTAAAGGTCTAGAGTTACTAGACCTTTACTTGCTTATAAAGCTTTGCCATTCTTTTCTGCAATAGAGCCGTGTTTCAAACCTAAGAAAATAAAATAAAAATAAAGTCAGTATTACTTTTTATTTAATGATTTCTTAAAGTATTAACAAAAGGTAAAATAATTAATAATAATATTTTATTTAATCATCATCAACGTGTTCTACAGATTTTAATCTCTTGAATAAGTAGAGTTGGTACAAATTTGTGTTTATTAGAAGTAGATAGTAGGCTTACTTACAAATAAGTTTTTTTTTTTAATTGATAAAGTAGGCAAATAAGTATAAACACTCACTTTCTAACGTAGGGAACCTATCTACTAACTAAACTCACGTGATCACAATTAAGGTATATTTTTTTGTTTTAAGTCACTGGGTAAATCAAATGCTAATTAAATTTTGTAGTCCAGAATAACAATTTTATATATTTTTTTGACTAGCCTAGTCACAATCGTAACACCTTTCATATACATATTATACTTTCATTCATACTTATAAAACATCCTTGCCTATCATCCAAATAATAGTGTTCTGACCTATCTCTAGATTTTATTCGATTAAGGTAAGCCCTAACTAAATACACGTTACATAAATAATGAGACCAGCTCACACCTCGGCGCTTCGCCTAAAGATATTATCAAGTATTTTGAAGAACAAATCGTGGGGCAATCCCCTGGTGACTTGCTGTATTTGTGTCCTGATCAAATCGTGGGTAGCCTCTTCGTAGACTGAGAAGGTGTGGGGTAGCTGCAGATCTTCGTATAAATTCTTTATAATAGCGATATCTTCTGGTTTCGAGGTACCATAGTGGTCCTCCATGATCTGTCTCTGTGCAGAGTTGGCTCGCTGGAGGGCCACCACGGCGAGCCAGGTGCATCGCCCTTCCTGTATGTCTGAACCGGATTTTCCTGTGACGGCTGGGTCGCCGAAACAGTCTAGGAAGTCGTCCTGGAAAAGTAAAATAATCATTTTTTAATCTTCTTTGGTGACGTCCTACGTAACTTAATATTTGGGTATTCTTAATTTAAATAAAGTATTTATTTGAAGTTTACCTCAAAGAGTGGGAATTTAACTTTGTTACCTAAGTCTTGGAAAGTAATGAAATACTATATCTTTTGATTAGAAAAAAAGAGCCAGTCCAGTACCGATGCTAATATGGTCAGTATTAAAATTTCTGTTACGCACCTGAATTTGGAAGAACTGTCCCATTTCAAGCAGAATCGTCTTTGCCTGCCTGTGCTTCTCGGGGTCGTCGACCCCGGCCATCAGCATGGCTAGGCCAACCGGCATTTGGAAGGTGTGGTACGAGGTTTTGTACTTCGTAATAGTGTTGTACTTGTCCATTGTGAACTGGGTGAGATCTGGCTTTTCCAGCCTTGACATTGACTTCTCCAGGTGTTGGCCGATCGAGCATTTTAGCAGCATCTGCGAGGAAAAAAAATGAAAGATAAGATAATTATTAAGTTATAAATAAAGTTTTGTAACAAATATTGCGTAAACATACAGCTTAATTAAATAACCAAGATTAAATACATAATGCACCATGTTACGCAATAAGCAAAGCGGCACTTGATAAGAAAAGTATGTGAGCTAACTTTTAATTTATCGCTGTTTGTAATTTTAATTTCCTTACCTAGGTCTCCTTTAAATCGGATACCCATGGACCAGTATAACTTACAATAAAGTAAAAAAAAAATTGTTTGTTAGAAAAGTATAAGTAAGTAAGGTAACCCTACCAATTCATCATAATCTCATTCGAAAGAAGCCTACTGCTGGACATAGGCCTTCTTATAGGTATAATAAAATAATAACGCATGTGCCCGAAACTTACACGGAGACGAACATTAGACCCAGACCGGAAACAAACATCGATATTCATCATAACAATGTTCGCCCCGCCGGGAATCGAACCAAGGTTCACCCGCGCGGCTCAGTCTAAATCACTGCCAACTGAGCTACGGAGCAGTCAAAAGGTCCTGATAGGTCTTGAGCGACGCGTATCCAGTGTTGTCTCGTAACTATAATAAGAATACGGTCACCAGAGAACCTTTTAGAGGTTAAAAAATACAAACCTCATTAAACATCTCGAGAACGTTCTTGTAGTAGCTCTTGGCACCGAAGTATCTCTTCAAAGTTGAGAACATGGCAGATTGTACGAAGACAGCGTCGTTAACACCGGCGAGGCCGACGTCGGCGCGCCGGTACCAGCACGGGGCGCCGCGGCGGATCTCTGTGCCGTCCATTATATCGTTTAGAAGTAACTGGTGTGTGTGGAACTGAAAGGATCGGATAGTCTATTTAGTAGGTACTTGTTTAAGATCGGATAGTCTATTTAGTAGGTATTTGCATCTCATTCGAAAAACGTCCACTGCTCAACATAGCACAGCCTCTCCTACAGATTGCCAAACCGATTTGGTCTTGGAAGACTCATGCCTACTTTGAGTCTTACGCTGCGCTGTAGTCACTCGAGAACCTTTCAGCTCAAGCGACCATCTGTTCTTGTAGCGACATTTCAAAATAACTTCTTTTACCGGGTGTTTCTGACAAGGTATAAATTAAAGGAGATTTAGCTATCAAACAACTTTCCCATAGCAACAGGGGTCGAAATCACGAATAAAGTTTCATACATTTGTTCGATAAGCTGACGGGATGAATGTACTGGACAGCTTAGTATTTTTCAAGGTTTCGAACTATGTTGCTTTGAGGAAGTTTTTAGGTATGGTGAGCTGAAAAAATCCTTTAATTTATTTACCGCCTATTTAGAAACGTAGCTGTAGGGTTGGATTACATTATGCATAGGAGGAGCATCTGTCCTCTAATTCGTATCCAGGGTGGACTAAATTGATTTACTGTCATTTCTACAGTCTCTTTAATAAAAAAACGCTTGGAGTAAAGCTTGCTTATAAGTATAGCTAATTAACACTTGAAAGAATTTAAAGGCACATTCGGTTTCCTAATATCACGTTTTAGGGATGTTCATATAAAAAATATAATTTGTTTCGATACTTACGATATATCATAATGTCGATACTATCGTAAGTGATTTGTATGAACATATCACGTTTCTTAGCAAAATTATTTTAGGACATAGTACATAAAACATTCTTAAGTATGAAGGTACGCCGAGCATCTAATAAAGTTAGTCGGTAACCGAGACCGGTTTGACCGCAGTCTGGTTTAACCTTGATCTTGATTTAAGTATACAGACGAGTAACGCGCTAAATAAACGTTCCTTATTTATTACGATCGCGATTAAAATATCACATCATACCTAAGTATCATACCTAACAAACACAAATAAAATTACACAATACATAATGAGTAAAGTAAGACAAACTATAAGATAATTTAGTTAGTAGATAAGGCAATTAAAGGTACGAAATAAAATGATTTTTTTTATAAATCAATTTGAATTGATATGGATACCTAATTACGTAATAATGTTCCGTATTTTATTGAACAATAACAATCAAATTTCGGTAAACATACAGGTCAAGAAGGTATCTATTAAAAAGATTTATTTCAGCAATGTGGCAATGTGTTTGGAGTTGGAAGCAAAAACTTCTAATATGATACCTACGCCGAGTCGTTGTTATTGTACAACGCAATAAAAACCAGTCGGTTCTATAAATAGGCACCCTAAGCAAATGATAATAATTTAAATGGTCACGATGGCCACTATATAACTTTACAGTGAACCTATACTTAGTAGTTATCAAGTGAGATTATAATACGACAGCAAGATAACATTGTTTTATAAATAATTTATTTAATTACTGTTTATGTTAAGATATAACTAGCAAACAATATTATCTAATAATAAAATTGCTAGAATTAAAAAATAAGCTTATGAGTAAATCAAAATTTACAGTACACGGTAAATATATACTTAAGTACTTAAGTATTTATTATAAGTATTTACGAAACATCAGTGTTATCGATTTATTATAAAACACTCGGAAGCTTATCCATTTTTAATACAGTCACTAGTTTTGGGTAAGTTTATTAGAAATTAAGATGGCCGGAAAGGTTGTGGATTTTTTTTATTGTCTTATTGTAATATGCACGGCGAGATATTTTCGGCATTGACCTAAACTTTTACTAAATGATTATTATTAGTTAAAAATACTAAGTATTATTTTAATCCCTTTATGTTGAACTCAAACTGTTTCACAAGCTTACGAAATAAAAACCGTGAAATCTAAAAATAGTAGTAGGTAAGAAACAAATGAAATGCTCACCATTTCAACGCACCACCCCATGATATTCGACAAGCGGATATTTTCAGGTGTCAGGTTGTGTTCCTTCTCAAGCATTTTGTAGGCGAGCACCGTAGCCAAGCCCCGGTTCTTCTTGCCATTGGGCACGTTGTATTGAAGCAGCTGCGACAAAAGACAAATATTATTGTATGATTCACGTTAAATCACAAAGATTAATCACCATGTAAATTACGTGCTTAAACAATGGGTACCTAGTTAAATTTGTTGTTTTTCAGAAACAGGTGGTTTTACATTACATATTATTAATATTGTAAGTACATACATTTTGCGACTTGTTTTTTTTGTTGTTTTGGAATAATACCTACTCTAAAACCAATTAAGAATAATTTGTGCCTACTGTCTACGCCTTGTAATCTAAGCTCCAACATTTTTCTAAATTTATTTATTTAGGTGTATGTAGGTAAGTTATATCGGTCTAGTTTTTACAAGTACATAAATGACGGATAATTATCGCAGACGAGATTTTAGAGAGGACGGCAGGTTTCATTTAAGTACATATCTATTAATGGAAATAGTGAGATCTCAAGTATGTTAGTGAAGGTATCTTTAGCTTTTTTCTCCGACACTGGTTAGGTACTTCACCTACAAACTTGACGAAAGTAAAATTTAAAAAAAAATCTTAAATTCACGAAGGATAAGAAAAGACGGAAAAATAAAAGACAGACATTAGAAAATTAAAAACCCTATTAAACATTAAGATTTTGAACAATAACAAGTATTATTTAAAGAAGTTTGCTGTAAATTAAAATTCGTATATTGTACACAACAATCTTACTTATACAGTCAGATCTTTGATGTCAGAAAAACATTAAATTACACACGGCACGACATATAACTGGTTTTGTCATTAGGTTTGCTAGAAAAAAAAAATCTTTGTATTTCGATTTGGTCGTACAGTCTCTACACAAATTGGTATGATGTGGATAATACAAATAATTTTTTAAACCAGATATTTTTTCGTCTTTGTTGTCAACTTGAGAATTATAGGTATGTACTTTATAACTTTGAAACCTACTTTTGGTTCTCTTTCTGAAGGTAAACGAAGCGTACCAGAATAAAATAAACAAAAACAGAGGAGATATTCATTCTTTGTTAATTTTTTGTCTTTTATCCGATGTTAAGTATTTACAAATAACAAAGGATGCGTCGAAAGATACTAAGTACAAAAATTGAGTACTTAAGAACGAAACTCAAGGCTCCTGTTTCATAAATCAGAAAAAAGTACATTCAAAAATGGTTTAGAATCCCACATGACATTTAAAATTTGACATCATACATTCAGCCTTAGGTACCTACCTTGGACAGCCATTTAGTCGCCTCCGGTACATCCATATGTTTCCCGGTCTCTGTGAGATCCCTCACGATGTCGGGGAAGCAGGCCATGAACTCCCGAGACTGGTCCTTCGAGACTGCCAGGCCGCGAGATGCCAGCGGCATTTGCTGAGAGTTGAGGGTCGACAGGAATCTATAGACCACAAAGTATTGTTGTCTATGGAGACTTCTAAACACTGCCGCTGCTTATAAATAATGTTTCAATTCCAATAGGATAAAGGTCAGTATTTTATGTGTTTTGAAACTTGGAAATAAGTATTAGGTCGGTAAAGATATATTTTTAGTAGGTACTTACTTACTAATTTAATGATGTTTGTTATTGCCTTACAATAAAAAAAAATTAAGCACCTAACGATCTTTGCATCGCCACGAGTAGAGCACCAATTGAATTTTAATTAGACAAAACCACGTTTATTTTGCGAGCTCCCTTGACAATGTGATGCTTAAATAATTCAGTAAACGTATTTACATACCTAAGTACATACTGTTCGCAATGTTAAACAGTTGTACCTGGGTGTCATTTGCTTCGTGTATCGCATTGCATAAGAGAGACGGTAGCAGCTCTTCCCGTGTTAGGTTTCTAAAGGTTGACTTGAGTTCACTGACCTGTGGTATTTCTGCAGCTTCAACAGCTTCTTGGGCATGGTCGCCTCTTCGTTCTGCACAGCCTGGTCGAGTCGAGGGACCATCGCGTCTGAGTTAGTGACACTTATCGTCTTGCTGATCTGTCGCCTGATCTCGTTCCTGTAGATCTGCAGGAACCTCTCCACACTTGCTCTTGAGGCGAACATTTTGATTGATCGTAATTTTCTTCGATATGTTCGTCTTATATTGATTGCCTTTTATTTAATTTATTAAAGCAGTAATTCAGTTGTTTTATTTTTCAAGTAGAAGCGCGTCTGTTTTAGCTCAGCGGAATAACAGGACTGACTGGCTGGTCGTCTTGCTGTGTTTTGCTCCTTCCTTCGCCGCTAGCCGGTTTCACCGCTTCACGAATACAAATAGCTAATGTTGTACAATTATGTTTACATCGACTTTATTATTGTCGAAATTAAATGATTTCTAGTCCTATGTTTTATTAAATAACCTTTCAAACTAAATTATATTATCTTCTTGAAGAGCTACATGTTTTACGACTTATTTTTAATCTTACGTAATACCTTAATCAATTCTAATGGATATGCCGTTAATAAAAAGCCATTTCACAGGCCCAGGTAATTCATTGACATCCTGGGCTTGGGAGCAGGTACTCCCATTTGTGGAAGTTTCGGCCTGGAACTGGTTCAGCATCTGTCCTACCGATCGGTTACCACTTCAGATCGTAGCCTGGTGGGCGGTATTCTACTTGCTTGGATTTGTACACTTAGATTTGTTTTCAGAACTTATATTTATCAGATGTCGTGGTCTCTACGTACATTACAGTTAGCTCTACATAAGAATCTCCTGCAACTATAACTTCCTCTTACTTTACTAAATGTTTATCTTCAATCAATTTGTACGATACATTTCTATCGACATTAAATCCATCTTATCAACATCACTAGAGCCAGCTGCGCGGTCCCCCCTCTCTGCGCACCGCGGGGACCCACGCGGCGTTCGTCACGTAGGCACCGACCGGCACCGCCTCGACTCGTGCTCGATACTGCTCAATTCTCAACCTAAAACAGCAAAAAAAAAAACGTTGCACTTGTTTGTTTACTAACTTGGGATGTTTAGTCACTTGTGTAGTGGTATGTTTGGGTTCTGCCCCCGCAGCACGACGGACCATTTGTCGAATCTAACTGTCACTTTCAATCGCTTTTGACATTTCAATGCGGGAAAATGTATGGAGACGATCGACAAAAGTGACAGATAGATACGACAAAGTCGACAAATTTTCGTCATGTTACCACTGCAGGTAGTGAGTTGGCTTTGTTACTAGACAAGGGTCAATTCGTGAATGCAAATGCAATGTACGCAATATTACTTACGCAAAATTTAGTACTTAACTCTGTTGCTCATTTCATAAAGAACGTAAGCGACTATACATATACTTAGCTCAAAGCAAAAAAAAAAACAATGGTCAGTAATTTATCAGAATTTGAAATATGTACCTATGTAGTACTTTTGGTCCGTCTGCCTTTTTCTTTAAATAAGGCTTTAGCGGCTATAGTATTTGCTTTATTGTACCAACCTATGTTTAAGATAGGTAATACTTATTTATTTTTTACCCAATGCCCCACTAACTTAAATTGTAATAACTTTATCATGTTTCGGATTATCATCTCCATTTCAGATAAGTAACTTATTGAAAATAATATTTGAAGCTGACCCAATTTTGTTGATATAATGCATTGACCCTGTAGGTTTCGATAAACAAGTTTACTTCGAGAAAAACATAGAAAACATAGTTTTGAAATCTACTTAAGTATAACAAAAAAAAAAAAATTTGCCTAGGTAATTCATTTCAATGCCAACTGAGTTTTGCAAGTACAACTTGTGCAACGTTTGTTATATTTCATAAATACGCGACAGTTTTAAATGGGGTTTTTGTCATTAGAATGCGGGTTCTGTTACTTGTTAGTCACATAATAATAACAAAAACGCATCACACAGAGCCCCGAACTAGGAAGGACCTGTATCTAGGGTGCCCGAAACATAAATAGAGACGAACAAAGAACAATTTAAAAAAAAATAAATAAATAAACAATACACCCAGACCGGAAAACAAACATCGAAATTCTTCATAACAATGTTCGCCTCGCCGGGAATCGAATCCCGGTTAACAGTCTACATCACTGCCTACTGAGCCACGGAGCAAGCAGTCAAATAATTAAAATCTCAAAAAAAGCTTGTGGGTATGCCAGAATGCCATCGGCGTTATCTTCACCTTTCCTTCATAGAAAACTTTATAGATGTACTAGTCGACTCGGCTCGACAACTTCGTACCGCCTAACCTATTGGTATTTCGTGCATGTATTATACTTATAAACCTTCCTCTTGAATGACTCTATCTAATAAAAAAACCGCATCAAAATCCGTTGCGTAGTTTTAAAGATACATGTATGATGATGATGAAGATGTAGGGTGCATCAAATTATGTAACAGGTGGTAAGTAAGTAAGTTATTATAAAACCTGGCATAATTTTTATACGTTGTTAATTATAATGAAACAAGGTGCCACTTGAGTCAACATAAGTATGTTAGAGAGTTTATTTTTCTAAAACAAAACTTATACTGATACAACACACAATGAAATGCACAAAATACAAGTGCACTAAATCATTTCGCGTGTTGGAAGAAAAAAAAAAGTATATTGTTAGATATAAATATATAAATGAAGTCAAATAGGATTGATTGATTGATTGATTAACATATTTATTCGATGAAACAGTTACAGATTACAACATTTACAACATATATAAAAAAAAAGGAAAAACAAACTTAGAGATAACATATAAAGGTTGAACATTTATTTGGCTCTCTCTATACAATTTTATAATTGCACTGTAACCGCATCACAGAAAGGGCTCTGACTCAGCATGTGCTACAAACATAATATCTATAGCGCTGATTTTCAGCCAGGACCCAGAGTGAAAAACCCGAAACCCAAAACGCATGCACATGCATATGTAAATAAATATAATAATAAAATATATATAATATAGCTATATGTATGTATTATAAACATAATAATTATAGTATTTAATCTACATAGTAATTAGGTCTTTGCAAATTAAAATAATATAAAGTGTATTATTTTATATGACAAAATAGTATTTAATATTAAAAAGTTTGACATATAAATATTCTTATATTATGTGGTAACTTATTATTAGTAAAAGTACAAAAATCTAAGGAAGCTTGGTATTTTAAAAAGAAAAGACGTTTGTTCTGTAGATGAGAATTTAAAAAAAGTGTGAGGCAATGGTCGTTCAAGATAGCTCCTTCTGTTGTGTCAACATTGCTTTCTCAAGTGACCTGCACACGCGCTCAGCAAGTGGTCCCGTCGTGGTTCATTTTATTACACAAACTACAAGCGAACTAAATCATTTCGCGTGTTGGTAGAAAAAATAAATGTATATTGGTAGATATAAATGAAGTCAAGTATTGCCTTCTCAAGTGACCGGCACACGCGCTCAGCAAGTGGTCCCATCGTGGTTTATTTTATTACGGCTACGAAATGGTGGCTGATAGCTTATGAAATTACACATCTTGCAGCGTATAAATTATCGTGTTTGTTTTGCATGTTTGTTATCAGGTCGGAAACTAGGTGCATTATCACTGCATCGAGTTGTCGCGTGTTGCTATACGTAGAAAAACCTATCGATTACCGCACAGAACATATTATTATTATAATAATTACGAGACCCCTTGTACAAAATATTAAATAAATCGGATTTCGAGTAAACTAGTAATTTTTCAACGCGTTCATACATCTACTTCTTTCTATCTACTATATATATATATATAAAAATAATCGTGGTTCGTTAGTCTCGCTAAAACTCGAGAACGGCCAGGCTGATATAGCTTATTTTGGTTTTAAAATGTTCGTAGTAGACCTGGGAAGGTTTAAAAGGTGAGAAAATATATAAAATGAAGGGAAAGTTAGCAAAAACAACAATAATTTTTTTGCATTAAAAATTGTAAGGCGCGATACGAACTCGCCGGGTCAGCTTGTTTTATTATTAAAGATCTACTCTGTAGATGAGGAAACAACAGTGTTTGCTTAAACAAATAAAATGTATTGAGCTATGATACGATTTATTAATATCAGGCGATAAACTACATTGGTACAAATTTAGTAACGTAAATTCTGTACAGGTCTTGTATTAAATTTGCATGTATAACAATAACACTTTTTTTTTAAAACAATAATGTGATGATGAATGATGAACAACAAACTCAGTACAAAGTCAGCTTAATTTATATCTTTCTAATCAAAGAGAACTAAGTGCACAAATTGATAACAACTTGACATTAGCATGTTGCAAAAGCGGAAATCATAATCCGCCTCCCGTGGTGGTTTATTTAAAATTCTTTTTAATTTAGCCCCTGAACCGATGTGCCGACCTGCAATCACTATAAAGATCTGCTGGGTCCTGGGTGACGACCGTGAGACCAACGTCCAAGGTCACGTGACAATGAGACCAATTAGTTCATTAACGTCGGATTAATTTAAATTTTAAATCAAAATTCGGAGTAATGATGGCCAGTGGTTAATTAGGTGTGTAGATGCTCTCAAATTTACAATTAAAATGTCAACCTGATTGGCTAAACTATGATATTGGTATAATTATTAATATATGTACAAAAGTACTGACACAGTAGGTACGTATGTGATTATAAGAGGCTTAAAAAATTAGGTAAGTATATCCTACTTTTTTGGCATCGGCCAGTTCATCATAATTTCAATAAGGCCTATTGTTGTTCAAGAAGATTATGCTATCCTAATGGTATGAAGTCTGGTCATATTTTGCGTCTTTCCGCTACGTCATGGCAGGCGGCGGCGGTCGTTGCCGCTGTGGTGCGCACACGCCGCCGCGCCGCGCCGCCGACCGCCGCCGCCATTGTAACAAGCTTCCGGAAAAGCGCTTTTATTTGAGGTCACTGAAACTTTGCTGACTATGTGTTTCTTAACTCCGAATAACTTTAATAATTTAGTTCTTGACGCGTCTTAGATCTAGACTAGTATTTATTTAATCAAATATTTGCTTTGTGAATTAGCGCTTTGATTGAATCTTAATTGAAGTAAAGGTAACTGTATGATTATTATGAAACTTTTTCCTTCTTTATATGGGATTAAGTACTTTATAATAATATGAAAAGGTACTTTCATAGGTCAAGTTTTTGACTTTCAGTCGCTAATTCCATGTTGGTAGGGTAATCATAAAATAACTTCGTTACCAAACCAAGTTATGCATGCGCGGAGTTAGTACCTTAGGTAAATAAGTTTTTGACAATTTGTAATAGTATACGGAAAACGTTAAACAATTAAAGTATAATCATGTCAACTCGTTCTCTCGACAAAGGAATTTTAATATGATCCCGACCAACGCTCGTTCATAAAGTATAATGATTTTAAAACCATGAATTGCTACGAAAATCTCGGTTCACTATGGAAAACAAGCGATGCGTAGCGATGGTGTGATTCGTTCACATCAATGCTCTGCTATTGTCGTCCCCCCTATGATGCGATTTAACTGAATTATGGAGTTTCAAGTTCCACTATTTTAGTTTCGGCAGTCCAGTGGTGCGCCCGTGTCCAGTAATCCTGGTTTACTCAGTTCGGACAGTGAGTGGGAGTGTGTTCGGAGGACCAAGTGTGAAGTGCTACGCGCGCTTGCTACGGTTCGTAGAATCGTCTCAAGAAAGCTCAAGTGAGTGAGTCGTAGTAGCTCGTAGCTTTAAGTTGCACGTCTACGCCGTAGCAGCTTATGCTATCTTACTACGTAAGTGCTACGAATGACTTGCAATTCATTATTTTTGTAACAATGAGAGTAACATACTTACCGTCTTATTCATAAAAATACAGTAGATTTTAAGTAGCGTTACTGAAGGTCTACTTCTCTGGTTTATTGTATGGTAAATACGTGTCACCCAGTCTAAATTGACATACGTCAAATAACTAAAATGTTCTTTAAGTTTTTATGAATAAGAGGGTTAGTTTTTTCGACATCGAAGTTTTTTTATAAAATAGATAATTATTTATTTGTATATACGTACATAATAATTATTGACTATTTATTAATAATAGTCGACCCGGCGAACTTCGTACCGCCTAACCAATTAGAACTTTTTGCATGTAATATACTTATATCCTTCTTCTTGAATCACTCTATCTATTAAAAAAAACCGCATCAAAATCCGTTGCGTAGTTTTAAAGATGTATGCATACATCTAGACAGACGCGGGAAGCGATATGGTTTGAAATAGTAATTTTATTTAATCTTCTTTAATAAAATGTATTATCAGGTTCCAATGAGAGATATTTCGTAGCTTGAATAATTAAATACAAGTGCTGCATTAATTTTTTACAGCAGGTACCTAGGTTACCTGGAACAGTATTGCACATAAAATTAAACGCAATAGGGACCAAGCACGCACATCTCTTTCTCTCTCTAATTACAATACTTTGCATGTGTAGTGAGTGTCGGTATGCAAGTAGTATGCGCAGGCGCAACGTTGTGTGACATTATGCAATGTTAGGGCGAACCAGCACGTGCATCTCACACGCATTTTGAAACATTAATTTCTCATTAGGTTTTATTTGACCACAACGTAAGCGTAATGCCAATGAAAGCGTAATATTAGTTATAGGTATGAATATGGTTGAATTTTACTATGATAATTATACGCTGATAACGATATCATTTTTGAAGTTATCGGTTGAAATTTCCTAAATATTGAAAAGAAGAACCTTACCATAGATTTTCAATATATTTAGATAATATGATGAAATTATTACTACATACATAACGTCACGCCTGTATCCCATCGGCGTAGGCAGAGACAATTGATTTCCACTTGCTACGATCCTGACACACTTTTTCGCTTCTTCTTAAAATATAACTATTGGTTGGTATATTATGCTATCCTATTTCGAGGCTTTCTTCCCCTTTTTTCACGCTTCTCGTGCAAAAATTTATATAAAGGATTAGGTATTCTGTGATAAAGGAGGTAAATAAAAAAATGTGATAGCTACATACATACTTGGTTGGTAGGTAGTAACAAGTCAAGGAAAATTCTAATTACGTAATATTTATTGTTATCAAGTAGCTAATACAGTTGCTACCGTGCAATCTAGGCGTGTAGCGTTGCTATGTTAAGAGCACCTTAGATTTGAAAATAGTTAATACTAATTAAATTATCATTCATTAGCACCTAAACAATTTAATCAATATATGTATATAAAACTCTTCCGTTACTGACTGACTGACTGACTGACTGACAGACAACGCAGAGCCGAAACTACTGGGCGCAGCGGGCTGAAATTTGTGATAAAATTAAAGACCTTAGAACGCGTAGCAAAAACAAACTAAGTATTCACAGAACAGACTAAAACGGACAAACAAATGCTTTATAGGAAACGAAGTAAGATATTATAACAAGATCCCATAAGAGATTTTGATCCTGAATGATAATGAGTTTAAAACTCGTGTCAAAAAAGGTTTGATTAAGAAAGCTTATTACAATGTTGATGATTATGAAAACGACAAAGACGCATGGAAGTAGTCTAGCTCTGCACGATATTTTCATTATTTCATGTATGTACTTTAAATCTTATTAATTTATGTTCTTTGTATTCTAAATTAAATTGTAATGTCACATAAGAACAAAAAAAGAGAGAGAGATAAATTGTAAAGTAGAGTTTGTTACCCCTTTCTTCTCTACGCTGTAAAATCATTGCGAAAGGGAGTAGAATCATTTGGCAGAGAAGGGCTCGTTTGGGGGCGCCTCCAGGCGACCATTGTCGTAAGGCAAGGCAAACATTTGTTTGCCTGAGCCAATTAGTGGGCACCCTGAACTACCTCGCCTCTATCAGTATAGGATACTTTACGAAATAAGGTATCAATATTAATTAGATTAGTCTAATTGACTTTCAATAAGCGATATCCTGTATTGAATAAATCATTTTTTACTTTACTTACTTTACTAGAAATTTGCATGTAGGTTCCTTAGGGAGTGTAGGTGAGCACTAAGAAGGGATTTCCCGAAATTCCCACGGGAACGGGAAAAAACTGTTGGAATTTTGTGTTTATGAGAAATCTGCGCGGGAAAAACCGCGGGGCAGCCTCTAGTATCTAACATACCTATTATACCATACTTGTCATGGAATAAAATTACTTGACTTGATTATAATACTAAGTACCTACGTAGGTATATCAGCGTTCTTTGGTGAGAGCATATGAAATGTTGAGTCAGTGCTATTTTATGGCAGCAGCGAACTAACAATTGAACTAAGCTTTTTTTTTGCTTATTTGTACTTTAATATGTTATGAAATGTTTTGTGAAAGGTTTTTTGTGTCAGCGTTGTTTTTAATAAATGTTTTCGATCTTCATTTATTTTTCCTAAATAAGTTAATCATACAACTACTTGTAACGGAATGAACTATGACTAAAAGGCGATACTGTATATTTAGAATTAGAATCTACAAATTTGAAGCGAACTACTTTTAATATTATGTATGCCAAATAGGCGTGCCTTCCAATAACCTGTCGCAAGAACAGTGAAACGTTTGGAAAAATGCAAGCCCTTTCCCATGAGCCCATCCTTCGCCAAGCCCTTCATCACAATGTAGGCTCTTGTTCGCATAGAAAAGGCCCCGTTTCACACTATCACGTCACGACCCATTGGGCTTCGTGAAAGAATCCCGTTACGTGGGAGCGACGTGCCTGCAGCGATTTTCAGGAAGTAAAAACTATCCTTTGTCTATTTTCATTCTGTGAACTGGGTAAATTGGAAGTATGGTATAGGTGATTAACTAGCTAGGTAAACTAAATCGTAACTGAAAAGTGATTCAAGCAAGTTAGAAACAAATGAAGTTTAATCCTAAAATTTACTCGCCTATTAAAGTAATTTTTATTTTAATTCAATAAAATTGATAACAACAATCTCAAGACAATGATGGCCTTATCGAAAGGATATGAGTTTACCAATAATTATAATAATAATAGCGCCATTTAACATCTCAACGGAAAGACGTTTACTTCTGAACATAGGACTCCCCCAAGATTACCGTGCCAACCGGCCAACCGGACCTGTGCGACCCACATCTAGTGCACTCCCGCAACATTACCAGGCAATGGTACTGGTACCAGGTATTAGGTATTAACTTTACCTTTTAAATGATGATGATTTGTAAAAAATAGTACCTTTTTGCCACAAGTAGGGCAATTATCTATGATTTTCACACAAAGGTCAATCAATCACCATGATGAGTCCCTCATAAAGCAAAAAAAAAATGAAACCAGACGGTGATTTCACGCCACCGATAACTGTAAAAATTTTGACTATAGCGTAATTTTGTCGAGGACATCGGACACCCACAAAAGGCCGGATGCGAGCATCCGATTTCCATCGCACTTTTGGGAAAATGTATTCAAGTACCAAATTTTCGTATCTAGGCCTCCGCTTATTATTGTCATGTAGATTTGTTCTGAACTAATTCTAATTGCTTTGCTCCTGGCTTTATGTGGGCATTTGATTTTGAGGTCAAAACGAAAGAGCATTTTAAATTTTTTAGATTAAGTACACCGAATTATTTTAAGCTAGTATTAAAAAAACAAAGAGACTAAGTACGAGAGTTCTGATTTACTATTTAAAAGAAAAGTTGAAGGAGTTATGAGTAAAGTTTTATTTTTTTAAGTACCTGTAAAGGTTAAATTTGCATGTAACTATAAGAAACACTTTTGACTTTTCTTAAGGAGAGTGGTGTCTCCGGCACACGTTTAATTATTATTGAAAGAGAGACTTTCCTACTACTCGTTGTAAATTTTTCCTTTATTTGTAAAAAAAATGTCTAAAGTACAAATGAATTTACGCAGTTATGTTGATATATTTCTTCTACCCTAGTTCTACCCAACACCAACTAAAACTGTAATGAAATAGACCGAGAAATGGTGAAATTTCACTCGCTGCCATAGAAGAGTTTGGCGGCAAAATAACGGTACAGGCACGAGTCAAATACATTACTAAATAAACACTGGCCAGGGATCAATAGCCCGCGCTAACAGTTTTATTATTGTGAACGAGGGCTACAGCTCTATTTGATCTATCTATATGAGTTTGTTTCGTTTGGGACTCTACCCTACCATGACACTATGCTGTACTTTGTTCATGATTGGTTTGTAATTATATACTTATTTAATTCATAGAATTATTCATTCTGACTGACTGACTGACTGACTGACAGACAACGCAGAGCCGAAACTACTGGGCGTACAAAGCTGAAATTTGGCATGTATGTTCCTTAGGGAGTGTAGGTGAGCACTAAGAAAGGACTTCCCGAAATTCCCACGGAAACGGGAAAAACTGGATTTTTGTGTTTATGAGAAATCTGCGCGGGAAATACCGCGGGGCAGCCTCTAGTCACTGTAATAAATGGTGGCGTAACAATCTCAGCTATATTAAAACATAGTATCACTGTACCTAACCGTGATGTCGTCTGACAAGGGTAGCCATTAGCACATAACAAACATTTCTATTTATCTGGAGTTAAATGATGTTTTATGTATTAAAGATTATTTCACCGACTGTATTGTGAAGTCGCCTGCCATTTTTTCGTCGAAGTGTAATTACTAACTTATTTTTTTTTGCTTATGCCGCGAATATAAAATAAAAGGGTTTCTATCTGGTATATAAAACTTTACATTCCCATTACCAATGCCAGTTGTCACTCAATTTCAATTTCAATTGAATAATTGAAATTAAAATAAGTACTTACCATATTATATCAAATCTATACCAATATTATAAAGAGGAAAGATTTGTTTGTTTGTTTGTTTGTAACGAATAGGCTCCGGAAATACTGAACCGATTTGAAAAATTCTTTCACTGGTAGGAAGCTACATTAACCCCGAATGTCAAAGGCTATATTAGATTTCAAAAAAATTAGGGATCCTTACCTAAACTCAAATAATGTAACCCAAGGTGCAATATTTTTTCCATTGTTTACATATTTTGACAGGTGGTTTGTTGTTGTTGTTTGTTTTTAATTCGGCCATTCTGGGCAGTCAAAAGAACAAAGTCTATAAAGCCAAGTCTTTTGTAGTATCTTATATTCTATGGCGTAACGAAGTAAGCCGGGAAAGCTCGTTATTAATATTTTATTAATTGTCGAAGTATCTAAACCTAAAGTCGCAAGTGTTTGAAGCTTTATGTTGAATATGAGAAACATAGGTAGTCCATACAAAACAACAATTAAGTGGGATTTGCTCTTTTTTTTATAACGCAAAACATTTGAAGATGGCATTTGATAACAACCAAAATAACAGGAACAGATAATGATCGTGGACTTAATATAGGCCATGTCCTTGGTTTTAATGTTATTTCAATGGGAGATAAATAAACAGGCAGCGTGTCCTGGTATCCAAGTCACATGTCACTGGTGCCCTTAGGTGTAATTAAGCACCTTTGAATTCACCATACATTAGAATTAATTGGTGCCTCTGAAGGTTGCACTGTCTGTACGTATTGTTTGATATGTACCTACGTTGACTAAATAATTCTGCGAGCAAGCTTATATTGTTAGCATAGCAGAACAAACAAATAGAGCATTACTTAGATATTCTGGAAATTTTATGTAGAATCTGCATTGCAGACTATTTAAAGAAAATAATATTTTTTGAACAGTCAGCAACAGGCTGCGTATTTGCGTAATAGGCTGGAGCACCTTTATAAATTTATTAGTTATCGTGATGTTGAACAACATCACGATAACTAAAGAAGTATAAGATCATTATCATAATCTCAACCGACAGACGTCCACTAATAATGACATCCTCTACGGATTGCCAAAGTGACTTAGGTACCACGTGCGACCCGCATACAGTTCAAAAACCATAAACAGTCTTTAAGAATCATAATCAAGTTTATACTTATCCATACTATAATATTATAAATGAGATAGTAACTCTATCCGTCTGTCTCGCTTTACGAAGAAAACTACTGAACCGATTTGAATGAAATTTGCTATATTGATATTCTAGAGCCTAAGAAAGGCTACTTTTATCCCGAACTTCCCATGGGAAAATAAGGAATATGATGTTCCAAAAGAAAAAGCGCTGGCGAAGCGCCCACTAGTTTGGGATAAAAAAAAGACTTTCAACCTAATAACACTTTGCAATTTTTTTCTCGCTTTAACATAATCACATTTTGTAGAGAGCATATATGAATGGGCTTTAAATATAACATATCTCCAATAACCATTAGGTATTGGTGGTTATGTAAACAGCTATTAGGTATGTACGTACGTCGGACCTTGCTCTCATTTGTCTTCTCCATTCATTTAGTGCAACGGACCGATGATCAATTTGCAAAATACTCATTGCATGACGACGACGGGAACTCATAATAATGCAAATTTTCAACGTGCGACAAAAGACCGCCCAATTAAATTCAGTTAACTCATAGGTTCTACAAATAAAACTAAAATAATTATTCAAGAAACCTACATAAAACAACTATATGGTACCATAGAATACATTATACCTAAATAGTTCAGGACTATCTACATATTTAGCACTAGCTAATACGATGAACTTCGTACCGCCTTACAATTTAAGTTTGTACAATATTATTAAATTGCCTATGTGCTTTTCAATTTTTTTTTCAATATTCAATAGTTTCATCAGGGACAATGTAGGATTCAATTGCTAAAAAAAATGTTTAAATCGATCCAGTAGCGGCCATAGCATGACCGACCATTTGTCCAATCTTGTTGTCACTTAGGTATTTATGACTTCTTTTGACATCTAAATGCGGGAAAAATGTATTGAGATAATGTCAAAAGAGGTCAAAAGTAACAAAAGAAACGACAAATTTCGGTCATGCTACGGCCACAGTTCTTTCGGAACCTATTCGATTTAAGCAAACAATCAAATTTTTACTCTTTATAATATTAGCCTAAACTGTACTCGTATTGCAACGTTTTTAAATAATTCTTCTTTAGAATTTGATATTAGTATAATATAAGGTATTCTTATGCATCACAGGTGGCCCTATGATCTATAGGTGACGGGTCGAGTCTCAGGAGAAGATGAAGCCGCGACGGGCGAGCGTCATGCACGCCTTCACCGCCCTCACCATGCTTACTATGGCTAATGGTCAGTTATTATATTTATTTCCATCTGAGTATGAAGATGATAATATCATGATTGAAACATCACATAGCCAGGAAACCTCAATACATGGACGATGGACAGTAAATCAGTAAAAGATAGCTGATAATTGTGTGCTAATATATAATAGACGTCACGAAAGATTAAACAATTGATTTACATGATGTCGATTTCGGCTACACTACATCCGTTTCTAACATTTCACAAGCTATAATTTTATTTTCAGCCCAAACAACATGCAATCAAGGAATGGGACGGGTAATGTACGAACGGTTACCGAACCAACAGCTGCACGGTTTTGATGACGATGTCGTAAGTATTTTAAATGAGTCTTATCAGCATCATTTTTAATTTTAATCTTCTTATTCTTCTCAGCCAAAAAGCCGCTGCTGGCTGCTGAACATAAGCCACAGTTCACCAAAAGGATGAACTTAGTTTGGGGGTTTTGCCATTATCGCCACACAATTTTTTTGTGGTCTTCTTAAACTCGACTCGTTTTATCAGGTTAGGGAAACCGCACCGCCTTTTCGGGTTCTGGAGAAGTGCCAAGATCTCTGCCTTCGTGATCGGTCCGGCAACAGTCTGGTCCGGACCTGCAACTCTATCGACTTCCAGCCTGGTGCTCGCATCGCGGCTTTCAGCCCTGAGCCAGAGTATGAGGAATCAACGTGCTATCTGACGAGAGAACAAGCTGCGCCAGAGGGTATTGGCACCCTCATGATTGTTCCCAACAGCGTACATTTCAACGAGATCTGCTTGACATGTAAGTATTATTTAATAACACTCTAAAGAGAGTTCCAAAACTTTTATATTTCAATTATAATCAAAATAGTTTCATGAAGTTTTACTAAGCTACGTACCTACGAGTGCAGTTTACTTTGGTGGACATTACAAAACGAACACCAATACAAACCGATGTCTTGAAATCTCTGAAAATTTTAATGATTCTTTTTTCACCAGCGAACCGCCCAGAACGTGAATGTCCATCGCGCCGCTACGTATTCGAGCGCCACGCCAGAAAGCGACTCAAGCTCCCATCTTCAGACCTGAAGGAGATCATGGTTGCTAACCGAACTGAATGCGAAGACAAGTGCTTGGGAGAGTTCAGCTTTGTTTGTCGTTCTGCCTCATATGACTCTGCTTTGAGGACATGCTCTTTGAGCAGGTTCACTAGAAGAACGCATCCCGATTTGCTGGAGGATGACCATAATTCCGATTATTTGGAGAACACATGCTTGAACGGTAAGTTTCTACACAAGGATGATAAAAATTATGTAGGACTCTTGAGAATCGCTTATCTACAAGAAATACTAGAAGACATTGGTTAAGATACGTTAAAACTATACAGGCAAAAATTTCCAAGGTCATTAGGCTTAGGATTAAAATCAAAATGAGTATTGTTTATTATTACTTTGCAGCCGAAAGACGTTGCGACGGTCTAGCAGTCTTCATAAAAGAAGAGAACAAACGTCTCGGAGGACCATTTGAAGCCGATGTATTCTCTAACATGACCTTAGAAGAATGTCAATCGATGTGTGTCCGTGCTGAGAAGTAAGTAACGTTTCGTTACTTCAAAACATTAGGAACTATCTGAATGTGGATAAAGGAAAAGGATGATGTCTAATAGAAACAAAATAAAAGATCTCTGTTTTTGTATTTTTATCTACAAAACTTTTTTGACCACACGTTCTGTGACAGGTATTTCTGTCGTTCCATCGAACACGACGCAATGACGCGCCAATGCGTACTTTCGGAAGAAGATTCGGTTTCACAGAAAGACGACGTGACTGTGAGCGCATCGCCCACCCATCACTTCTACGACCTAGTATGCCTAGACAACCGTAAGTATTGTACTATTATCAAAATCGATGCCCATAATGCTTTAATCAATAACATAGATAATAATAATATAATGATCTTTTTATCAATGCATAATAACCTGCAATTGTATGTTAACAGTTATGCTCTATGCTACTTTAATAAAGAGCATGTTGTCTATAATAAGTTTAACTAAGCATGTTGTAACAAACAACCTTATTAAAAGTTAATAACAAGATGCATGAACGCTGCTTAATATTTTATAATACTGTTAAAAACCATCTAACTTAAAATCAAATAGATTAGGTACAAACAAATTAACAGGTGCATGAAGCAAACTTAAGGTTTCTTTTTCACAATTATGATCAGTTTCTCATCGGTCAGCTCGCGGCACGGAGTACCCTGAAAACAGTGTGACGTCACACCTGTTCTCACCGGGAAGACGGCCGGACACCGCTTTCCAACGATACAGGAATAGCAGGATCACTGGGGAGTTCCATTCGGAGATAACTGGAAGGTCACTCAGCGAGTGCTTGGATGAATGCCTCAGACAAACTAGTTTCCAGTGCAGGTAAGAAAAAATTTGATTTGCAGGAGAGAGGCCATTAGCATTAGTAAAATGACGCATTACCATTATGGATTCGTTTGTATTACGCAATAGCTGAGCTTAAGGACATGATGAAATATTCTGAAATAATTTGTGGTTATCAAATCAAATCAAATCAAGTTTATCATCATCATCATTATCATCATCATCAGCCTGTAAGAGTCCACTGCTGAAAAAACGAATCATTATTAAGTAGACTTACATCCCTAAATGTTCGATTCACCTACGTAAATGTCCTCTTCCGGGTAAGAAACACTTCGCTCAACAAACACAAAACACGGAAATGCGATGTTTGCAATTCCGAGTACGATAACAAGTACCTACACCAACGTATTATGTTTACATATGTTTACACAGGAACATTTTATTGAATTCAGCTCAGTGCAGTGTCGACTTACTGAAACTGCTGCTGCTATCAAAGCAAAGTTCATTGCACGATAGAATGACATGCAAATAACACACAATGCTATTTTTACATTAGTTTGCACGTTTTTAGGTCGGCAGTGTACAGTGACCGTGCAAGGACTTGTAGATTGAGTCGGTACAATCAAAAGGATGGCATGCGGTTATTATACGACCCAGACTTTGATTATTACGAGAACCTTATGCGTAAGTATTAAAAATACTATCCGAAATAGTCTCTGATTCTATAGTATGTATTATACTACTATGAATTACTTCCTTCCTAAGGTTGAATAAATTGGTGCCAAATAGACTGAATTGATTTCAATTGAGAAGATGAGTAGGTACTTTTATTTATAGAAGGTTCACCATAAACTGTATTGTTTGTTAATACGAATAAAATTCACTTTTCCTTTAAAATTCTAATAAATCTCTAGCATTGGCTAAATTCTAACTGCCTCTACTTATATCTCTCTTATCAAATCATCATAGCTGTATTATACTAATAAACTCAGTAATATTTGACTTTTGATGAGTAAGTATTGGTAACAAATACCCATCAAATTCTAAAATGAGGTCTTGCTTGGGAATCCAGATCAGCTGGTGGGTGGAGAGGCTGACGCGGCCGCGCCGGGCGGCAATACTCAGGGTAATTGGAAACGACCTTCGAGTTCAGGTTCGGTGCATGGCTGTAGTCTTTTGGGCTCTGATTGTATTTTTTTTTTCAGCTTTTCTGATCTAATGTCTGATCTTTTCTGATCTGATAACTATATAAAATCCTCTTCTCGTAATTTTTTTTGGTATTTACTTATTTACTTATCCTTTTGATTAAGTTAGATTTTACTTTGTTGCTTTTTGTAGGTAAAACGTAGTGCTTATTACTCTCTGTTTGTAGGAAAACCTAGGCCTTATTTTGTTATTTTGTGTCGTGTTCTGAATACCTATGTAAAATTGTATATACTGTAGATCAATTCATAGCATCGTAGTGTAGAGCATGGTAGAGTAGACTAGAAACTTGAGTAGAAATGGTAGCTAAAGTAGCATTGAACGCTGGTTATACCAAAACTAACATAACCTTTTTATTGTCTAAGGTGGCAATAGCAATGGGGGCGGTGACCGGGACAGATACCCGCCCGGCGTCGATCGGTATCCCGATGAAGACCGGTATCCTACCGACGACGACCGATACCCCACTAGACCAGATCGATACCCGGACGATCGTTACCCGGCCGGCCCGGACACGTACCCAGACAGATACCCAGCTGACCGGTACCCTGTTGGCGACAGGGATAGATACCCTGTCGGTGACAGGGATAGGTACCCAGATGATCGGTACCCAGCACCAGTAGTGCCAGACCGTTACCCCGCTGATAGATACCCTTCAGACCGCTACCCTGAAAGACTACCAGGCGGTTACCCAAGTAGATACCCAGTCGGAGGAGACCGATACCCATCTGACAGTGGACGGTTCCCCTATTACGACTACCCAGTTTCTAACGACATCGGCGGACGGTACCCAGCTAATGACCGCTATCCTGTCAGCCGATACCCGGTAGACACTTACCCCGATCGGTATCCAAGTGACAGATATCCGAGTCGAGGCAGCGGAAGATACCCATCTAGACCTGGGTGGTACTCCAGTAGGTACCCTGAAGATGACCGGTACCCTGTCGGTGGTGATTCCGGGAGGTATCCGTACAGTCGCTATCCTGTTGGGGTAAACCGTGACCCACTGCCTTTAGGTGGTGATCGATACCCTGACCTTTACAGCAAATATCCGCCGACCGGATCTTCGTACCCTGGTGAGCACTTTGCACTTTCTTGTTTGATAAATTTTGTCTTACATTAGGTTTTTGTTATTCAATGTACCTGACTCAAATGTAACTATGTTCCATACAATATACACGAAAAAGTTGAGCGAGATGAATAATGTATTAATTTCCAAATAGGATATGGTCGTGGTGGATATTATGGACCAGATTTTGCTGGAGAAAGATACCCAGACAGGGGATTGCGGCCTGGAGCAGAAAGGTACGTTCGCATTAAAATATATTTTAGAGCTACTAATATTTACTTACTACTTATTAATTAGTATCAAAAATTATAAAATGTATTACAGGTACCCAGTAGAACCGAGACCAATCTTTGAGATCCGGCCAAGGCCCGTCGATAGACCTGGCGGATACCCTGTCAGGGTACCAGCAGGATTGGACCGACCCATTGGTAAGATCGTACAGAACCTGCTTCTTTATTGTTCTGTAATTTTTACAGAGAGAAATCACCCGAAAGTATTACTGACTGAATATTCAAAGGCATTTTATTTATCAAAGGTGGCGGAGGTTACGGCGGCGGAATTGGCGGTGGTTACGAACCAGATGGTCCTATCAGACCAGTGGGAGGTCTCGCGCCTATTGGACCAGGCGGCCCTATTGGTGGACCGGTTGGTCCAGTGGGTGGCAGGCCGTGGCAAGGGTCACGCTGTGAAGACGACAGTTTCAGACAAGTCGGCCGTCAGAGAATGCAAAGACGATACGTGAGGAGATTCACTACGGCTCTATCGTTGGCTCATTGCCAGAGGGAGTGCATTGAGGCTCGCGATTTTATATGCCGGTCGTTCAACTACAGGTACGTTACTATGCCAGTTTGTTTTGGTGACGAATGAACTGTAAATGATAACGGTATATATTCTCGGTTGCGGTTAATAGTAAGATTAGGTTTCGACTTTTTAATACCTGTACCGATATGTATTTGTGCTGTAAGTTTAGGCTAGTGCCTATTTTACTTATCTGTTTTTTGTACATTAGAAGATATACACCATTTGAGGTCTATAGCAACTAATTAATTCGCAGGGATGGAGCATACAACGGTGAGCCAGCACGTGACAACTGTGAGTTGAGCGACAGAGACACAAGAGAGCTGGACGCTGCTAATCCTGCACATTTCGATAACACGGCTAATGAATACGACTTCTATGAGAGAGCTTTGGGACGTATGGCGGACGATTGTTTAGATGGTAAGATGTAGCTTTATTAGAACAACATACTTATTTCATCTTAGCTTTTTCCGCATTTTCCGTATCATGCCGAATTTATATATGGGGACCTTTTGACTGAGATTATCTGAGACAGATATGTTAGAACAGAAGTGGAAACTTTAGAATTTAATTATTTTCATCTGGACTTCAATTTTTATTTCATGTATAATTGCATTATCTTTTAAATTGTCTCTGACTTGTGTAATTATCATTTAATTTTCTATTGATAGTATCCCAAGTCTGCAATGAAGATGGTATGGAGTTCACGTTGCGTCTTCCCGAAGGATTCTACGGTAGGATGTACACATACGGTTTCTATGACCGCTGCTTTTTCCGAGGCAACGGTGGAACCAATAATGTGTTGAGGATTACAGGCGCACATGGGTATCCTGAATGTGGCACGCAGCGGGTAAAAACCTTTGTTTTCTAAAAATAACATAATCTCATGCCTAAACCCATTCCCCAACAATATGTATTTGTGCTGTATGGGTTAGGCACAGGCACCAGCTCATTGACTGAGCCCACGAGAGCCATCAGTTCATCGAGCTGGACCCACATTCTAGAATCCTGCATTATTAATAGTCTTCCCTTTTACTATCTTCCTACATAGCGTTATTTGATTGTTTAATGCAACTTCCGTTTCTATTATTAATGCATTGTAAAAAATTTAGTGATCAAAATACTTAAGCATGAAACACAGGTCTAACCGCGGTCGAACTATTACAAAACATTCCAGTATTAAGCAAATAAACAATTCGTTTAACAATGAGAAGCGAAACGGTTAGCACCCTATATTTGATCAAGTGCGAATATAATTTATGATCTTCAAATTTATATATCAAGTTGTGTGTGATGCTTTTATGGTTTTCACGGACTTTTAAAACTTTAGGTCATTGAACTAAACGCTAATCGATGTGCCCTAACGAAATAATTTGAAAAAAAAAAAAACAATGCATTTTAAAATTCAAAATTGTTTTGCTGGATTCGACATAGAATTGAGCAAAGGAGTGTTTTCTTTTCAGTATGGCGACACAATGACGAACATTGTAGTAGTGCAGTTCAGTGATAATGTTCAGACATCGCGGGACAAGCGATTCAACCTGACCTGCCTGTTCCGTGGGCCAGCTGAGGCTGTGGTCACGTCCAATTACATTGGAGCTGGGTGAGATGCTACTTCTATGGTCTTGGGTGCCTTCTTATTCTAATACAATAATGAAATAGTTCTTAATGACCTGGAAGCTGAGCCTTGGGCTTATCAGGGACTTTCTGCAGTTGTTTTTTACGAATGTGGTTTTTGGTATCTTTTAATGCATGAATTAATCTTCATCAGTTTCAATCATTGGTAAATTAATAATATTACTATTTTTAATGGTCTAAGTATTAGATACATTGCTTGTATTGCTCCATTCATTTTTATTATTACTAGCTTATGTTGTCCCACTGCTGGGCAAAGGCCTCCCTCTCCTCCGACCACAGTTCCCTGTCCTGGGCGGATTCCCACCAGTCCCTATCGTGTGCTCCCAATTCGTCGCTTCTTTGCTCCATTCATTAGGTATTATTATTCCTACCACTTCTTCAAAGGTGTTCATGGACAAGGTAGGTATTTGGGTAAGTAGTATTTTACAACGGCCATAATGAATTCGTGAAAGCAACACAAAAAGTTTGACCTAGTATGTATGTTTTCTTTTCAGTCAGTGTTTTTTATGTTGTGAAAGTTGACTAAATTTTCTGTTTTGTTAAAATAACAGTTTGCTGGTTTGCAGTCAGTAATAACTTGAAAAAATTAACTGTTTTACTCTGCGCTTTTAAGCTAACAATGATATCGAGTTTTAAACGCTGTTGCACTAACAGCTACTAACTGAAGACTTTGTACGAGGTCATGAATCTAAATTAATAGGTATTAATATTTTTAAAATGAATTTACGAAAGACTAAAGTTAACAAAGCAATACAGAAATCAATTGAGTTTAATTCTCTTCTTCCTTACAAAATTCAAAACTTACTAAATGCAACAAAGAGTTCATACAAAGTCCTTCAAACATTCCTCAACAACTTCAACCCCAAATCTAACATCAGCCTCGGGTACGATTCCGTCGACAGATCCGGCAGCCCCATCCCCATCGAATATCTACCAGAGGAGAGTTCATTGAACTCCAAAGTTCGTCTAATGATCCTCTACCAAGGAAGGCCGACGACCACTATCGCAGTTGGGGACCCGCTCACGTTTAGGTTGGAGGCGCAGGACGGATACAATTATGCTACGGACATCTTTGCTACTAATGTTATTGCGAGAGATCCGTATTCTGGAAGATCTGTACAGCTTATTGATCGAGTTGGGTGAGTAAACCAAATTATTAAGTCTAGTATTATTAGGTGTACTATACATTGAAATACTTTTTACTTACTTTGGTTTTACACAGTATACAGTTATACCCTGAATTTCAAAGTTCATAAAAGTGAATTGTTTTATGTTATGATATTAGTCGTCTAAAAAGTCTTAAAACTTACCACAACTTATTCGCTTTCATCTTTGACCGCAGGTGCCCCGTGGACCCGGACGTTTTCCCGGAGTTGGACAAGGGAAGGAGCGGCGACTCTCTCGAAGCGCGCTTCAACGCCTTCAAAATACCAGAATCGAACTTCTTGGTTTTCGAGGCTACAGTGCGTACTTGCCGAGAAGGATGTCAGCCTGTAAGTATAACTTTAGGTTATGTGTTATTTTTCCTTCCAGAAGCTTGACTTCGCTTGGAAATATTTACGTTTTACGAGATTACTTACTTTCATTGTAGGAATACCTACCATACATCAGCAAAGAAGTTGCATTCCAAATTTCAAGTCTCTATTTAGCACAAAATTACCTCTTGTCTTTATCTCCAAACGATTTTGGCCATGTAATAATAATATGTAAGTGCTTAGGTACTTAAGTAGTATGGGCTGTAAGTTATGTTGTATGTCCCCGTCAAATAGTCAAATACATGCAACAAAATTTATCTACTATTAGAGTAGTAGCGGCGGTTTCCAACCTCTTTGCTCTAATACATATGACACTACGACAAACAACTTAAGATAAGAAATTAAATGCAGCATGCAATAATATAAAAAAGAAAAATAACAAAATCGATTTGCGTCAACGAGTGCTAAATTAACAACACAGCATTATTAGCTGGGTTATCGTCTGGAAGGGTTATCATATTAATAGTGTTTTAGCCTGTGGTCTAGCATTAACTGTTGTTTTTTTTTACTTAGTAAATATAACGCTCTCAAGTCGTTTCAATACAATGATAAAACTAGATTTGATAGTAATTTATTGCTCGCTTGATTGTTAGTACTTACTTAATTACCTACCTACTTAAGTAGCTACATTTGAGAAGACTTTTAGTACTTCATATATAAACTATACAAATACCTAGGTACGTAAATACCTACGAATTACTTACATTAAAAAGACCCTTCTATACCATAAACTTAATTTTCCAGGCATACTGTCCAAGCCACACGGGCCGTTCAGAGCCGTCTTTCGGCCGGCGGCGTAGACGTGACGTCAACGCCACAGAATCAGACATCACCGCCGAGGCCCTCACTGACGAGGTCGTCGTAGTATCTAGCTCCAGCACTGAGACGCCAAAGGCAAAGATCCATAAGGTCTCCTACGAAGAGGCTGAGGTGGATAAATACCTTAAGGATGAGGTCGAAACGCCTAGCCACGTGCGGAAGATGATTGAGGTAAAAAATAAAATAATATGTAACTTAATGGTAGAGGTAATTTACCAGTGTATTGAAGCGTTATCCATTAGGTATGCCCGGCCCGCCTTGTCGCATTGAATTCAAACCATAAGACAAAGCTATTTCTTAGGAGCTTCTAATAGTTCTAATTATTTGATCTAGGCGGGATTAATGGCGGGACCTGGAGGAGGCAGCCCAGGACCGTATAAAATGGAGAAAATTACTTCGAGTCCTTTGTCCCTGATAAGGGTCTGTAGGAAGAAATCATCATCATCATTTGATCTAGGACACTTCTAAGTGAAAAACACGGGTCGCGAAAAACGGTGCTAAAAGTGGAAGAGCACCACCATGAATTTAGAAACTCATCATCATCGACCTGTGCGCTGCACACGTTGGATTCTCGAAGTGCCCTATCAGAGACGGCGGTGCTGTTTTCACTCTTGGGTCTTCCCAATCTTATATTTTGTTAAGTATTATGTATAATGCTTCTAATAAAATATGCCATGGCAGGTATTCGACAATCGCAACGAGATGATCGAGGAGAACGGCCCAGCGGACTCGGCGCCCGTGGTGGGCGTGGCCGGCGTGTGCGTCTCGCCGCACCACTACCGCGCTCTGCTCGTGGCCCTCTGCGTGCTGATGTCTCTGCTGCTCGCTATGTTGACCGCTGCTTTATATATTTACCGGTAAATCGTTATCTTAAAGAACTGATAGGTAATACCTATTTGGGGAAGGTATTTGAAGTGGGATTAACTAGGTACCATTATACACGTAAATTAAACCAAAAATCCGGTGGCGGGAAACTCGTCGCACCACCAAAGAGATACTCTACCTAGACTCTACTTAAATCTAACCTACTTATTAAAAATCTGGTTGTTAACTTTTTGGCAGTGAGGTGCCAAATAATCCCACCGTCTCCTCCCTCCCATGGGTGTCGAAAAAAGGCAACTAAGGGAACAGCCAAAGGGCGGGCAGCAGCGTCCTTAGTTGAAAAACTTACTTGAAGAGCCACATTACGATCGCCAACCCGGCTGCCAATCGTGGCTATTACGGCAAACTTCCTCCACAATGTTGGCAATGTACAAGTATGGCCAAATAGGCAATAATGCTTTTCGTCCTTTGCTTTTTTTTTGCTTTGGAGGACAAAAAGCATGCAAATTTGGCCGTAACAGTACTCCAGCAGTGGACGTCTAAAAGTTGTAATGATTATCGTGTTTTTTTACCAGGCGTTATTGGCGAGTGCTGCGCAAGAACATCCAGGCCTCCAGCGCTCCGCCGGCGCTGCGCCCCGTCACACCAGGCCCGCGGCCAACGCGACCTTCGCTCTTCTCTGCCTCGCATTTACACAAACCCTTCTCTTTGAGGTGGGTTACTTAGCTCAACTACTTAGTCAGTGCCTTAGGCGATATTGTAGCAATACTTTTTAATCATTATCATCCTCTATATATGCATTTTCGGTATAAGATTATAAGTAAGTATATGAATTCAGAATAATAACTACCTACCTTCTGAAACTACACCTACAGCCTACTGAATACTAGCGTAGCGACTAACTTCTTAAGTACCTATCTGACTCTACATTTAAGTATCTTAAGTGGGGTTTACCTTTTACCAGCTTCCTTGTGTGTAGCGCAGAAGTGGGCAACCAGGGTTCGATTTCCAGCGCAGACAAATATACAATGAATATTTTCGTTCAGTTTTGCGATGTTCTTGTGTAGATAATTTCTTTCGAAATATTTGGGGCAACCTATATCCACACTATACCTAGCCTAGAGGGGTTCTATGTGATTCGTTATTATTGACCTGACCACTTCTTTCTTTTCGGTAGCGGCCTCGGGAGAACATTCGCTGAAGTCGGCGAGGAAGCGGGTTCATCTGGACGCCTAGCGAACGCTTTTGACGACGGCAGCGAACCAATTTACACAGACCCGTCTCTCTTCGAACGATCACGCTCGCTGAGGTCTCTTCACTCGATGGACTTGAAACCGGAGCGACGCGAGCGTCACAATTAAATATTTATAAGGAGAAAACATTTTTTGTCTTTTACATTACTTTGTCCATTAATGCATGACGAGCACATTTATTTATGAAAATTATTTGGGTTCGTCTCGTAAACTAAGGTCTGAAACTGGTCTATACGGGCTCCCAAACGTGCACCTGGCGCTTTAGGGTTGGGCCTCTATCTACGCAACGGAAGCGTACGTGTATCCTCTATTTGGTATGGATACCCGTAGTCGAACCAACCCGACAACGTACCCTGTTTCAGGCCTCAGAGGGAAGACTGGCCTGTGCTCGCCATGAGTTGTTTATTTTAGCAAGTCACATTTTTGTACAGTACCAGCTTTTTGATAAGTTTTGTAATTACACAATAAGTACAGTTTTAGAATCTGAAATCATGAATCAACAAGAAATGGAACCGTCCAATAATTTGAAATTTTGAAGTACTTACTTAAATTAGCAGTACATATTCTAAGATTTTTACGATAGAACTATACTTAATAATGATTAAAATAAACATCAAAGTTCTTATACAAATAAATGTATTTTCTAAAACTAAAGTGGTACATTATTAGTGTATTTCACATGTTGTGATAGGGAGCTGGTGTGGGCATAGGCACACTCATGAGGGGAGAGTCGAGGTATTCCATCTCAGTAGCAGCCGGTACTGGTTCTACTTGAACTGTCATCTTCTGCTGCAGAGACTCATACAGTTTGTGTACGGACTCATTATGCTGAGTGCCTGGCTGCAATGCCTTCATTAAAGTCTGGACTCTTGTCTCTGGCAGCTTTGGCATAATGTACCAAAGGAGTTTCAATAGATGCCTTGTAACATTGTCCCTTGCCAGGCCAGCAAAAAAGAACTCATCAAACAGTACTGTACTGAAGTCCTCTCCCTGGAACTCATCTGGCAGTGTCACCAGCATAGACACTAAAGTGTGAAGGAAAGGGTCTTCATATGCCCTACCATCTTTGCAGCTACCCAGGATGCTCAGTATCCTAAGTAAAGAACCTCGATCGCGAAGCTTGGCTGCGTGCAAAGTGTAGTACATAGCTAGCACTCCACATACAGAACTTTCTCTCATGTATGCTTCGCAGGCATCAGGTGGTGGACCAGAGTGCTCAATAGTGGTGATGGCGGACTCACGCTCATCTGGAGGGAGCTTGTTATGCAGAGACCTGACTTGGTCATCAACCATAAGTGACATGAGTGCTGGCAGATATTTAGTAACAACTTGACTATCAAGTTTTGGCTCTTTAAATTCTTGGGAATCAATCATCACCCAGGCACTGAGCCCTAGAGCCAACATCCGGAGCAAAAGGATTAGAACAGGGTTATCTCGAGGTAGACCTTCTGTGTTTATCAAATGTTGCAGTATCTTTATGACTGATGTTGCCAGAAAGTTTATAGCATAAGGATCACAAAGTGTCATGGATAGGTCACCGAGGACCTGCTCTTGTCCTTTTTTTATGCTGTCAAGAAATCCTTGAAGTTCCCTTGATCTTTTGATGTCCACATTTTTCTCCCTAATGCAAGCATCTAGACACCATGTGAACTTGTGGCAGGGGTCAACGGATATAATATCTTGGATTTCAAGATCATGCAATGCCATCAAGAGTTCAGCACGGAGTGTACAGTAGTGAACATTTCTAGTTCTAAGGAAGAGTGTTCTCAAGAATTGAAGCACCATGTCATAGAGTCGCACACTAGTGCCAATCATATGTGCCAGCTTTTGGACAACAGCTCCTTGCCGTCTCACTTTTGGGGAAGGAGAAAAAAATAGATTTCCCAGGTTCTCATGTTCAAATAATACATTCTCTTTCTCCCTGATGTACTGGCTCAGTAGAGGGGACACTTCATCACCAAACAGGGACTGGTTGTCTTGCCAGATTTGTCTCTTCACTTCTGTGTCAGTGTCGTTGTACAGGTCTCTATCTCTAACCAGCACTCTCAAGTATTTGTCGTCAATGTGAGGGGTATTTTTAAGGATACTCATTATTACTGGTCGCAGTGCCTTAACCTTGACTACAGAGAAGCTCTTAGACAGTAGTTCTTTTAGTTTTTTGTCGTGCTCTTTACCGTCTTTGGAACCAAGCTCATTGATATGTGCTATTAATTTTTCTCGAAGCTCCTCTAGCACGGAAGTATGGAAATCAAGTCTGCGGACCCCGTGCAAGTCTAACAAGGGAAGCATAGGCCTCAGTGATGGCAACAAGATACCATTTTCCAACTGAAACTCTTCAATGGCTTTCAGAGGATCAGTGCAACTGGTTAGGGCGTCCCGGAGGTAGGTTTGTCCCGGCACACCAACGTCTTCAAGCCCAGTACCGGGGAGTTTGCTTGATGATGCCATAGCACACACTCTAATTGATTATCATACTAATTAGACAACACAAAAATAATATACACTTTTATGGAAATATATTTTTTGCAAACACAAACAATGCAAACGCGACCACGAAAAAGGGAAATCAAATCAATCAGTCAGAGAAATATTGATTGATTGGTGAACGAACTTTTTTTCTGATTTTTTTGTTATCTCAGTCCATCATAACCTCAGATCATAACAAACAAAAAAGGAATCAATCAATCAATCATATCATATCGCTTTGGTTGGTTGGGTTTCTGCCTCAGAATAAAGACAAGCATAGAAACCGGGCTAAAATAAAAAGTTATTTTCATATTGTTACGCTCCTTACTAAACGGCAAAAAGACTATTAGTTAGAGAGAGATAAAATATAAGAATTCTTTGCAAGTTTTCTTCTTGTGGTATCAAAGTGGTTTATTGATGACACTGGTTTATTAGTACCGTACAAAATTAAAAACCAATAATTTGGTACATATTTAATGGTTTGTTTATGGTTTGTTTTATTTTGACGTATAATATGACATTGTAAACATCGGTAGCAGCTCCAAAAGTTTTATGATTATTTTTTATGAAAAAGGTGTGATAAATTGGTTTTGTGATTGTGAATGTTTAACTTAATGTATAACAATCTCTTGTGTAGTGACGGGATGTGAATCAAATGCGTCAAGGAATCAAAATCTTGATGTTTCGGTCTCCTACCATTCGGTAAATAATTTTGTTTCATTGTAGACTTCTGGGCACTATTTTGACTAATAAATTATCAAGAACATCAATTTTACACGCTGTTTGTCGAACTCGTACCTAAATTTATTGAATTATTACGGTAAAACACCTTCTGTAAAGGTTATGATAGTGTTGTGCCAAAATATGTTTAGACAAAAGTTATCGAACCTAAATCATCCGTTCTAACTTAAGGACAAATAAAAATCAGACATAATAATATGCTAATTGTTGTCTTTTTTTTCAGTTTTCAAGTAAATTATATACTAAAAACAAAATGACTGGATGCTATAAAGAGACAAGATTTTAAACATTCACAACATACTGTTTTATCAACAAAGAAGATTTAAGATGGTGAAGATTATAACCTGAAACTGTAACAACAGTTTTGCTGCTGCAATTTGAATAAGTTGGTTGGTGGTAATCATAAAATATTGCCCTTTCAATTGCTTATTTTATATCAAATTAATTAAATGTTATTCGTTATCAACTTAATGTTAAAGGAAATAGGACAGCGACATTCAGTGGACGATTCATATTTCATATCTAAGAAAGAAATGCAACCAGAAAATACTATCATCTCAGCTAAAAACGTCTACTGCTGGATATAGGCCTTAAAGAAAATATCGTGACAGACAATTTGCCCATTCTGGATAAAACAGGTTTAAGTTTATCTATGTTTTTTTTTCTGCAGATCCTCATAATTGTATATGAAAATTTCAAGTTTAAGTTGCGGGATGTCATCGTTTAAGTTAATATTCTCTAAGATACCGGTTTTCTAAAAAAAAATACGAAGGCTTTAATTAATATATATTTGAATAAATTATTATTATTATTATTGTCTTGAATATAATATTTAAGAACATTTTTCTTGCTTTCTTACAGGCCTCACAAAATACTTTGATAAAAAAAGCTACAGAATATATGAACCGTAAATTTGGGTAAACCAATGCTGTAAACTGTAAACAAATAAATTCCATGAAAATTTTACTTTGTGATAAAAACAAAAGCGCCATTGTTGCTGCAGGATATCACTTACGTATGTATAAATTGTTTACACCCAGGTTTTATAATACTTACTCTCTTTTATAAGTTTTAATTAAAACATATTATATTTTTAGGTCTCAAAAAAAAACCACAAGCAGGGTTTTTTCACATACAAACAAAGTGATGATCAAGATCAACCCAGGCAAAAACAAACATTTGAGGTGCAGAGTGCAGAGCAAGATTATTGAAAATGAGTGTGTAAAGAAAGAAGCGCATAATTCATACATTGTGAAATTTCCAAAAATAGATTTGTTTTACTTGTTTTATATATACATATTATTTTAGGCACACATCTTTTAGTTTTAATTATTTTAGAGCTGTGCTAATAATATCTGATGTGACAGAGTTTTTTATGAACGGAAAATCTTTAGAAATAGGTAAGTATTATTATATTTTTATCAAGACACCCGTTTTATTCATTAAAATAACTTATTGTGTGCAGTAGGTTTCCTGGAAGAAATCGCTTTAATCGATAAGGCACAATTGCCCTTATTCTTTTTCTGTTAAAAATGTTATACGGTTTGTTACATTTTGTATTTTTATTTGCATTTTTATAGCAATAAAGCGTTTTTATCTTTGTCTTTGTTTTCTTGTTATTATAATACCATACAATTACTCCTGAATTAGTTATGATAAGTTCCATAATAAAGAACCATGTCTTGTATAAAAGTATAGACAACTTGATTTAGGACAAGTTATTTTTGCCATCACTAGCTTTTTAGAAAATTAAAAATAAAAAGTCGAACCCAGGTACGGGCAAGGTGCGGAAGAGTCATACGACCCAGTGGAGAAAGTATATTGGTCTCTTTTTAACATATTCAATGGTTGCACTTGAGTAAGTAGCGTAACACAATGATGTGACTTTTTATTTTAGGACTCCTTCTATGCTTGTCTTTATTCTGAGGTTTCTGCTCAGAATAGGGTTTCTGTTTGTTTTGCTTCGCTGTTAAAATAATATTTTAATTTACTCAATAATATTGGTTACACACATATATATTGGTTAAAGGTTGTCGTAATTGTCGTTTGCTTCCACAATGGGAGATAAACAAAAAACGTACGTAGTAAAATTTTATTTATATTATTGATTGAGGTTATATGGAATCAATACATAGTATAAAATGAAGTCGCTTCCTGCGTCTGTCCCTATGTATGCTTAAATCTTCAAAACTTTGTAACGGATTTTGATGTGGTCTTTTTAAATAGATAGAGTGATTCAAGAGGAAGGTTTATAAGTATAATACATGCACAAAATACTAATAGGTTAGGCGGTACGAAGTTCGCCGGGTCGACTTGTTAAAAATATAATCAAAGTTATTTTATTTAGATAAACGCGGGCTTAAACTAATAATTACCCGAAGGTTCCCTAGGGGTATAACGCGTGGGGCTCACCCCGGGGATTCGAAGTTCGAATCACAGTGTTGGCAATATAATTGGGGCTTTTCAAACTCTGAATGTTTCCCTGCTTGCTTCCACCGTGGGTCCTGCATATCTAGCTCCTCGTCAATCGTATTGGTCAGCTGAAACATTGACAATAAAGAGCTAAAGACAAGATCTGTGGTCATCAAAACTGCTTACACACTTCCAATTCGTGACACATGACCGCATCGACGTAATTTGAAGATAGTCGCCGCTGTCATAAACAGGAGGATTTACTTTTATTTATTGTTTGGTAGGTTATTATGTGGAGATGTTAATGGAAACTTCAACCAACTGTTTTCACGGGCTGAGTCCATTAACAAGAAGTCTGGTCCATTTGAGGTTCTCCTGTGCATTGGAAACTTCTTTGGTGATGACAACTCTCAGTTGGATGCTTATAAAATGGGAACTAGAAAAGGTAAAATGAAGTATTTGTATTTCACAGCATATTTTACATGTGTAAATGGTTAATGTGGTAGTGTTAGGAACTGGGCAATCTATCTAATGCACTTAGAAATTTTTATCTACCCAAGCTAAGCTAGGAACAGTGATGAAGCAAAGTACAAATGATTTAGTTTGATTGCTGTATTGGAGCTTTGATTGAAGCACTTGTGTGTTAAATACTACAAAGCTATGAGCAGGGTTCAAGCAAGTGAACTTTAAATGGAGATAAAAACAAATCACTGTTTATTTTTTTTTATAGTTCCTGTGCCCACCTATGTGTTTGGCCCTACTGACCCTAAGCATGCTGAATACTATAGTGAAGAAGGCTCGGAAATTGTCCCTAATGTTGTTTATATGGGTAAGTAAATTATACAAAAAACTTTATTTGTTTCTGGGTACTTGGGTACCTTCATTAGTTTGTGGGTACCTGATTGCTTGAGTAGTGGAATTATATTGAAAAAAAAAAAAACTTATCTATATCAATATGTTAATTTATCATTATTAAACCACACTCATAATTTTTTAAGTAGAAGAAATAAATAGATTTCAACTGGAACTAGATTATATAGTTTATACTGTGTTTGGTAATTTTTGAGGTCATCCTGTTAGTTGCTTTTGGATATGTGAAGATAAACTGCACTGCTGTTTTCTTTGTACTTAAACAATGTATATTTTAGTATGAGTAAACAATATTCACTCTCCACTTTTTAATAGGAAAAAGAGGAATATTCACAACAAGCTCAGATGTCAAGATAGCATATCTAAGTGGTCTGTCTCGTCGTGAGCTCGGCAAGGATGTCCCGTGCACTTTTGAGCCCAGTGACTGCAGTGCAGTGCGGGACGCGTGCTTTAGAGGGCAGAGTGAGTACAGAGGAGTTGATATACTGATTACCTCACTGTGGCCGAGCGGTGTTCAGCAGGATGAGATACAAAAGGTAGGTGTTTCTTCTGTTGTCGGGGTAGAGGAGTGCCTGTACTAAGCTTACGAATGTTTGGAACCATTGTTCATTTGTTGGATGCATTATGTATATAATTACCTACTTAGGTACACAATAAACCAATATTTAATTTTGTAATATGATTAATGCTTTGCTAGCATTATGAGTGTGGAATATAGAATCAACGAATGATTTCATATTTTCAGGTGGACGTACCACAAGAAACGCTATCAGATCTAATAGCTTGGCTGTCTATGCACATAAAACCGCGATACCACTTTGTTCCTGCTGTCGACAAATACTTTGAACGTCAACCTTACAGGTAACCAAATTCTAATTTATTATAAGTATCTTTATTTTAATCTACTAAAAGGAATGTCTCCATAAAATGGCCGGCACGGCTGGCACGGCATCAGATTGGACAGTAACGGATTTTACAATCTTCAAATGAAAATAAATCTTGTACTGATACAGTGACTAAATTCTATATTACAAATTCAATAACAGCAAAAACACATATACAAGAATAATCTTTGTTTGAAGTTGTAAAATATTATTCAGTCCCACCCATTCAAGCTATTTTGTAAAATTGATTCATAACAGACATGCATGACATTAACTAAAGCAACTTTATTGTGTTCTAGAAACCTAAGTGTTCACCAGAATTACAAAGAGGTGGCAACGCGCTTCATAGCCCTCGCTCCAGTGGGGAACAAATCAAAAGAGAAATGGATATACGCGTGCTCCCTGCAGCCGATATCTAAGATGAGGATGACGGAGCTGCTGCAGGCCACGACGGACGAGGGCGCCTGCCCCTTCGACCCGGAACTGCTGACGCAGCACCAGCCCGGGAAGGTTGTGAAGGTATGTGGGCTAATACGTTATGTCTGGATAAGGTTCGCTCAAGACCGGTCGTTTTGGCGATTTATAGGCGAGGCCTATGTCCAGCAGTGTAAGTCTTTCGGCTCAAATGATGATGATGATGTTGATATGGTGCAAGCCGTAGCAACTTGCTGTTTCAGTGCCATTTTACAGCAACAGAAGCACAAAATTTTGGTTTTATAATTATTTCAGTTTTATTTTGTTCCTGAGCTTGTTGACTAAAGCCTCTGGTGTTCTGTTGTTTTCTAATAAATATGTTTTCTTTATTTCTTTCTTTCTGTAACAATTGACTTACAGTTACAGCAAACAAGCTGCATTAAAGCCTTAACTAAGCCAGATTTACACTTCAACCAAAGTACAGTAGCAATTTAAGTAATCAGTCAGTTAAAGTTATAAGTAGTAAGTTGTAAATAGCGTCCAAACGTAGGCGAGTTAAGTTCCTGTTCCGAGAGGATTTTAAAAACTAAAAAATTAACACACCTGTCTGCGGCCGCTGTAGAAATTTATGGACTATACTAAAGCCGCCCCTCGCCCGTCTACAGGCCGCCGGCCAGTTAAGTTTGCGGGGTGCGGGAGACGCGAGAGGGAAGCTACTTCGCCAGAATAAATAAAAAACGCGAAAATCTTTGAATTGCGCGCCATACCGAGAGTTACCACCTTAACTCGCCAACGTCGCAACAACTCGCTATTGTTTGTACTTGTTGAAGTGTAAATCGGGCTTAAAATATTTTTTTACTTATTTAATAGTTTTTTCAGGTTTCAGGCAACGGTCAGTTCTTCTTCAACATGGACCCGCCGGAAGACCGCCAGGGAGGCAGGAAGAGGCAGAGCCACGGCGACAACCCCGAAAGGAAAAGAATAGAGTTTAATCCAGGTGAATAAGCTACCTATATGTTTAGATAATTTTGGATTAGGATTTATATAATTTTGTTTCCTCTCCATAGGGAATAGCGGAATAACTATTGAAACTAAAAAGGAATATAAAGGTTATTGTAAGGGATAAACTTATATTCCGTATTTATGAAAGTTTTACGCGATACGAAAATCGCCGTGACAGCCTGCAAAGATCAAACTTTAATTCATTATCTATCCCGTTTTATATCCCGTATTCTATTCCTGTTATTCATAAAAAATTAAAGAATAGGTATCTTAGTTAATTGACGCTTTTCTGAATTTAGACTTGATGTCGCAGAGAAGACATTCAGTAAAGCTGCTTAAAATAATCATTCATTTCATTTATCATCACGATGAATGATAATGATGAATGAAATGAATGTTGGTGGATGAGCTAACGCTATGTATGGTAACAAACGCGAACTGCACGCATGATTCGTTGCACCTAATAATGAAGACTAAATTTCTTACACTGCGACCTACTCTAATGTTCAGCTTAGCTCGTACAGTAAATGTAATTCCGTCAGACGAGTGCTGGTTCTGCCTGTCGTCGCCCACGGTGGAGAAGCACCTGGTGATCACGGTGGGCCGCCACTGCTACCTGGCGCTGCCCAAGGGCCCGCTCGCGCCCTTCCACGTGCTCATACTGCCCATCACGCATCACCAGTCCGTTACTAAGGTAAGTTACTACCTGGCGCTGCCCAAGGGCCCGCTCGCGCCCTTCCACGTGCTCATACTGCCCATCACGCATCACCAGTCCGTTACTAAGGTAAGTTACTACCTGGCGCTGCCCAAGGGCCCGCTCGCGCCCTTCCACGTGCTCATACTGCCCATCACGCATCACCAGTCCGTTACTAAGGTAAGTTACTACCTGGCGCTGCCCAAGGGCCCGCTCGCGCCCTTCCACGTGCTCATACTGCCCATCACGCATCACCAGTCCGTTACTAAGGTAAGTTACTACCTGGCGCTGCCCAAGGGCCCGCTCGCGCCCTTCCACGTGCTCATACTGCCCATCACGCATCACCAGTCCGTTACTAAGGTAAGTTACTACCTGGCGCTGCCCAAGGGCCCGCTCGCGCCCTTCCACGTGCTCATACTGCCCATCACGCATCACCAGTCCGTTACTAAGGTAAGTTACTACCTGGCGCTGCCCAAGGGCCCGCTCGCGCCCTTCCACGTGCTCATACTGCCCATCACGCATCACCAGTCCGTTACTAAGGTAAGTTACTACCTGGCGCTGCCCAAGGGCCCGCTCGCGCCCTTCCACGTGCTCATACTGCCCATCACGCATCACCAGTCCGTTACTAAGGTAAGTTACTACCTGGCGCTGCCCAAGGGCCCGCTCGCGCCCTTCCACGTGCTCATACTGCCCATCACGCATCACCAGTCCGTTACTAAGGTAAGTTACTACCTGGCGCTGCCCAAGGGCCCGCTCGCGCCCTTCCACGTGCTCATACTGCCCATCACGCATCACCAGTCCGTTACTAAGGTAAGTTACTACCTGGCGCTGCCCAAGGGCCCGCTCGCGCCCTTCCACGTGCTCATACTGCCCATCACGCATCACCAGTCCGTTACTAAGGTAAGTTACTACCTGGCGCTGCCCAAGGGCCCGCTCGCGCCCTTCCACGTGCTCATACTGCCCATCACGCATCACCAGTCCGTTACTAAGGTAAGTTACTACCTGGCGCTGCCCAAGGGCCCGCTCGCGCCCTTCCACGTGCTCATACTGCCCATCACGCATCACCAGTCCGTTACTAAGGTAAGTTACTACCTGGCGCTGCCCAAGGGCCCGCTCGCGCCCTTCCACGTGCTCATACTGCCCATCACGCATCACCAGTCCGTTACTAAGGTAAGTTACTACCTGGCGCTGCCCAAGGGCCCGCTCGCGCCCTTCCACGTGCTCATACTGCCCATCACGCATCACCAGTCCGTTACTAAGGTAAGTTACTACCTGGCGCTGCCCAAGGGCCCGCTCGCGCCCTTCCACGTGCTCATACTGCCCATCACGCATCACCAGTCCGTTACTAAGGTAAGTTACTACCTGGCGCTGCCCAAGGGCCCGCTCGCGCCCTTCCACGTGCTCATACTGCCCATCACGCATCACCAGTCCGTTACTAAGGTAAGTTACTACCTGGCGCTGCCCAAGGGCCCGCTCGCGCCCTTCCACGTGCTCATACTGCCCATCACGCATCACCAGTCCGTTACTAAGGTAAGTTACTACCTGGCGCTGCCCAAGGGCCCGCTCGCGCCCTTCCACGTGCTCATACTGCCCATCACGCATCACCAGTCCGTTACTAAGGTAAGTTATTGGTTGTATATTTGTATTTACACATGTTGCACTCTCAAATTATAAGGTATTTAAGTCTGTCCTTTGAAAACACAATTTGGCCACTTATGTCTTAACTATTACCAATTATCGCTTATTACTATTATTTTTGTCTTACTATTATTGTTCACTTTATCTACTTAATAGTGTGGTGCAATGTTGTAGTAACTTCCGTGACAACATTGAATTTTGTACAATTTACATTCAATAAAAATGTAAATAAGTTAACAAAAACACATAATTTCTTCAGTTTTCTGTCATATTTCAGCGAGCTGCCAGTGTGTTGTCGAATGTGCATTACATACAGTACATTGTAGAAAAAACATAAGAGAGACTATTAAAAAATAAACTTATTTGTTAAAAACAGGCCCCAGAAGAAGTAGTAGAAGAGATAAAGCGCTTCAAGGAGGCGTTGAAGCAGCTGTACGCATCGATGGGCATGGCGGGCGTGTTCTTCGAGCGCAACTACAAGACCTCGCACCTGCAGGTGCAGGCCGTGCCCGTGCCGCGCGCCTGCCGCGCCCAGCTGCTCGAGACCTTCCAGGTGCGTGCTTACAGCTGCAGATAATAATACTGATAGTTTTGCTACTACAAAAGATTTTCCCGGAGGGTCACTGCAGCTGTTGGTCCTTTAAAAGGTGAGTTAGATGTAGTAACGGTGGGTGACTGCATCTTTTGGAGACATTTCAGGTGAGACCATGCCGCTGAATATGAGATTTCTGGAACTACTACTGAAAAAGATGTGACTGGGCGATCACTGCAACTGCCGGAGGAAGTAGCTTCTGCAACTAAGGGAACACTCAAAGAACTGGCAGCGGGGTCCTTATTTGATGAATAAACTAATAGATAAATTGCAGAGGCACACTGCGACGTCAACCCGCCTGCCAAGCGTGGCGTTTACGGTAAATCCTTCCACAGTGTTTGTCATTTTGGCAAGCTCACCTATGTCCACAGTGAATGTCTGTATGAAACGGAGTAAGATAAGGTAGGCTAAGTTATTTCTCCGTCTTCCCAGGACGAGGCCGGCCTACACAAGATATCGCTGGAAGAGCTGCCCCCGGGCGCGGACGTGGGCGGCGCGGCGCTGCCGGGCGCGCCCTACTTCCACGTCGAGCTGCCTACCGGCGAGCAGCTGTTCGCGCGCGCCAGACAAGGCTTCCCGCTGCAGTTTGGACGGTTTGTTACTGCTCTTCATTTGTTCCCTTCTTATTGGATAATGTCCTTACTTTGTGTGCAATAAAGTGTTTTTATTTACTAACTACTTTACTTTCTGTATTGCAAAAAGGCACTTGTTCTCTAGTATTGTCTTCTTCTTCTTCCGGTGCCTCTCCACTACTGGAGGTTGGCCGTCAGCTCCGCAAATGCTTCTCTCTCTCCTGCCAGTCGAAAAAGTTGTTCTACGCTGGCAACTCCTGTCCACTCCTTGATGTTGGCGAGCCACGACTTCCTTCTTCTACCAGCGCGTCTTTTACCCTCTATCTTGCCCATCATTATAACTTGGAGAAGACGGTATCGATCGTGTCTGAGCACATGTCCGAGGTAGCTGACCTTTCTTCTCTTAATGGTGAGCAAGAGTTATTTTGGCCTCTGGACGCGCCGGAGCACTTCCGCATTTGTTACGCGTTGAACCCAGCTGATCCTTAGCATGCGGCGGTAGAACCACATTTCTAGGGCCTCCAGTTTTTTATAAAGCGCCTCTTTTAAAGTCCACGCTTCACAACCATGGAAAATAATCGGCCAGACATAACAACGGAGTATTCGGACTCTGAGTCTCACATCTAGTTGCCGACTACAGAGCACCTTTTTCATTCTGTTGAATGATGCACGGGCGATTTCAATTCGGGTCTTGATTTCTATATCGGACTCCCATGTTTCATCTAACCACGTGCCTAAGTACTTATAGCGTGCGACTCGCTGTAGTGCAGTACCAGCAACATAGTATGGTCTTGCGCGCACGAAACCATAGACAAAAGTGGTAACGCTGATCGAGTTCGTGAAAGTACTTATGTTAAATATGTTTCCCAGTGACGTACTATCGAGCACACCGATCCTGGACTGCGAGGACAAGGCGGACTGGCGGCAGTGCCAGCTGGCGCGCGACGACGAGCTGCGGCTGGTCGCCAAGTTCCGCGCCAAGTTCCGACCGCACGACTTCACCCAGGAGGAGGACAGCGACAGCGACTAACTGGGCCGAGACCTTCTGCTTGTTCATGTTGCCCTGGTACCTTTTACTGGTGACCGAGTCGAGGCGAGACTTTCGATGTGAGTAGCATTCGCAAGCTTTTGTTAATAGGTACTTTCTACGAGATCGTTGAAAGGGGAGACTCCAATGTGGATAATATTGACAAACTGTAATTTTGCGAGCAATACTCTAAATTACATTTTTTTGAATAACAAACAACAATCGATAAAAAGGTCAACCCAATTCATATTATGTGCACTTAATGAAGACCTCACACTAAATCTTTTCTAGGGCCGTGATGCCAGAAATATCCTTTTTGAAGGCAACACGAAATTTTGGTGGTTACACAGATATCATTTTTAGAAAGGGTAATCCTTTTCGTGAAAGTAAAGTTTGGTGAACGTAATATTCGTTTTATAGCAAATTTTCGGTTCCAAAAATCTTTTCAAAAACTTTCTCAAATAAATATTTTCTAAAAAAATTATATTGAGTAACATGTGGTTCACTTTAAGATATCTCGTTTTTATCATTGTATTACATATAAAAGTATTGCGTATTTTAAGATTTTCTGTAAATATAGTTTGTAGTGATAAAAAAAATAAGAATAAACATGGTCAAATTGAATAAAACAAATGTTTTAATTATTTAAATGAATTTTATTTTCTGTCACATTTTACTTGCCTAAATAACCCCTTTGCATTATAAAAACATATCTATGATAACAATATTGTTAACTAATCCTTAAGATATTGTATTTGTAGTTATTTTCGTTTAAAAAACATTGGATTTAAAAAATGATATGATAGTTAGACTAGAAATATAACGACTGAAAATTAAATTTAAAACATTTATAACACTTAAAAAAGTGCAATAATTCTAAGTTGTATAAAAATCTTTAGGCCAATAAAAATAAATGCCCTAAAAATAAATAACAAAAACGTCTTCATAAATAGATACAATTATTTCTAAAGGAAGCTTCCGCTCGGTATTCGTTTACAAATTAAGTAAGTAAAAGAAAATACTCAGAGCATACTATCATAACTTTACGTTTCGATACACTTGACTAGATTACGTTCGTGCCTAATATGTTAAATAGATTTTAAGTACAGGGCAGTCTTAATAATTGGAAATATAAAAAAATTCTAAACACAACTTTTTAATCAGTTTTTTTTTGCTGTTTTCGGTAGAGAGACTGAATCCTCAGATCATTTTTCTGTAAAATATTATTTGAGTCAGTGATTTCTGTCATCACTTTAGTCCACGTTTCAATAATAATCATGATAATCATGTGTGCGTAACGTCGAATTTGTTTATGCGGTTAAACTTTTATATTAAAAACCTTACAAAATATAAATTAAAAAGTTAACTTTGTGCCGTATTAACCAAAAACTCTATCTGTAGGTATTGTCTGTGGTTAAGATTATTGAGGGCTTGTACAATTAACATGTCGCTTATTTGTAAAGTATTTGGCTATCATCATAAATCTAGTATTTAAAAATACTGGTAGCACTTCAACCTATCTAGTATGTTTATAGGTTGATGTGCTGCCTATTACTTTTACAGAAGTCTATTATCCCAAAAGCAGAATATAAAGGTTCAACAGCTTAGTTAAAATCTGTTTCATTGAGCTAGAATGGCTGCACAGTTAAGCCAATTTTTTTTGTCGGAACATTGCGTTGGCACATACTTAGTCGAAAAAACACCAGCGATCGTTACTTTACAATATATGTGTTAGATCTTACCTTAAACATTTATATACATTTATTCATTTCAATACAAGTACATACATAGACAAAGAGAGATTTCTTTAAAGTGAAAACGAAATAGTTTTCATAATGTTAACAACAATCAAATAGTTAATAATTTAAATTAGCGACGCGACCAGCGTTGCATCCATAACTAGTTTAAAGACTTTGGTCAATAAGGCATTAAATTTAAAATACATTATGTTATGTTAATTATTGTTCTCCTTAATGTACACATTCGATAGTGAGTTTATTTTTTTCTTTACATACAAATTTATATTTACAAGGCATAGGTCAAAGTGCCGACTAGAACATGTCTTTGGAAATGAAAATTTTTCTTTCGTATTATTCATGTCGTTAATTTTTTTGTAGTATGAAAGTAGTGAGCGTTCACATTGGTTGCGATTTGCTGTAAAGTATTTTGTAAAATTGAGATTTTTGACTAGACATTTCTTTGTTTCTTAATATATTACCTATCTATCTACAGTTCTATTTACACTAGACAAAATATGGAAGATGACACATTACAGTTCAAAGGGTTTTGCATAGAATAATTACACAGCTTTATTTTAAATCAAAATAGTTTTGACAAAGTCCTCGTCTAATGAGTAAAAATATTTTTTTTTCAAGCTGGCTGACAATATTTTCTGATTGTTTAGCTTAATACTGTGCTAATAAACAACAGTTAAAATCGTGATCGTATTTTTTGCCGTCAACTGGTCTTTGGTGTTGTAGACGGTGAGGCATTATCTCAGATTAGTGGAATATTTAGACCAGAGGTTCCCAGAGTTTTTCTGGTTCTGGTGGACTCCTTGCAGCTAAATTTTAACCATATTCCCAAAACTTAGATGGAATTAGATAGTAACCCACATTAGACCCCGAGTTTCCCGTATACCCATGAAGGTCTACGTGGACCACTTGAGGTTGAGGTCCACCGTGACCACTTGGTGGCCACCTGAACCACTCGGGGTCCACTTGGGTTCACTTTGGGAACTACAGAGACGCTACATTAGACGTTAATCTGGAAGGCCTCCCTGGGCTGCGGCTTGTGGTCGGGGCGCGGCGGCGCGCGGCGGCGCGCGCGGCCCTCGCACTCCGTGTCGTCCGAGAACCGCGACGGCGGGTGGATGTGCTCGTTAAACTGGTAGTTTGATATACTGAGAAGGAGAGACTAGTGTTAAACTTGTTTGATATAGGTACTGGTAAGTAAAGCCCACAGTTGAACTGCTAGTTCGGTATACTGACAAGGAAAGTCCAGATTTGAGACGCTTTTACACGATTAGAGGAATAGCCTATTCTCTGCATAGGGAATTAGAGAAAAGAGAATAAATTCTGTTTTGCACAGCCGCTTTCACTATAATCTGTTTCATATGGTATATATCTTCATATCAAGCGTGACGACACGGAAAAACCAGACACAATGTTTTTCAGTGGAGCAATCTGACAGATTGAATCTGTGGGTATATTTTTCGGTTGACTTGATAGTGATGATAAGCTGGGCCCATAGCTAACTTTCCAACGCGTTTCGAGCGCGCGCTCTAGCAGCGTGCTCCAAAGGACTTGACAATCCGCACCATAGGAGCGCACTGTTGGCGATCGGATCGCTTTGGCTAGTTTAGTGTAGACCCAGCTAATTAGATGCTTCCATGACGTCTCACCTGAAGGTGGTCTCATCGTTGTGACTACTGTACCCGCTAGACGAGCGCACGTGCCGCTTGCCGGGCGCGGGCTTGCCCTTGCGCGCGGGGAACTTGCGCAGCGCGCCGCCGCCGCCGCCGCCGCCGCCGCCGCCGCCGCCGCCGCCCGCCTCCGACGACGAGGAGGACGAGTGCTCGCGCTCCACGCTCGGGTCTGCGGAAGAACAAGTCATAGCTACTCAGCGAACAAAGACTCTTTAAAGATAGACGAAAATAATATTTAGAATTCTAGAGCAATAAATGAAAAAAAAAGCGAAAGAAGAACGAAGGGTAGTTTTCCTCTATTTATATGCGGCCATACGAGGGCAGGAAAGCGCAGTGATCACTCGGTCGATGGTCGTACGCTAGAGGTTACCATCACTAGAGAATGTGCAAAATTTTAAAACTAACTCCAGATTCTGGGACTAATTAAGGCGACTGAAAAATGGACGGCCGGTCGGACAGACATCAGGAAGGACGGACACACTTAGCAAAACTATAACGTTTCCTTGTTGGACTACGAAAACCTAAACCTAAAAATCAAGATACAGCATTGTTAACTAACAGGATGTAGGATGCGAGGGCCGGGCGATCCTCGCCCCAGTCTCGCTGTCGGAGTGCGCCGGCGCGCTGGCGTCGTCGCTCGCGTCGTCCTCGTACTCTGTAATGGGCAGGTGCAGGGTTAGAATCTTCTTCACCTCCGAGTCCGTAGAGCCCAGGTTGTCCGACTCTGTAAACAAGAATAAAGGGTTAAAGTGCGGAAGTATGCGTTTAGGCTAAAAAAAAAATGGCGGACAAAATGGCGGCTGAAGTCAAGATGGCCGACTCATGTTTTTCTGAACACATTTCATTAAATTTGTATTAGATTGACAGGTTTTTCAACCTTGTTACTTTTACGTTTAATTCAAAGGAAAGCGAGTCATTTAATTAGTTTGGTGTCAGACATCTTGGCATTAGACGATGAAAATTTATTATAAGAATGACAACGACATAACGATGATAAAATGTTAATAAGCAAAATATTGCAATATATTTAATATAATTACGGTAGATATAATAACTTGAACACGTAATAACTATGATTAACATTTTTATAACCTAAATAAAGCTTTGATTTAAGAGCTGAACATTCACGAAAAACTTGCTAGCAATGAGATGGGCATACAGGTAGGTAATTAAATTAGATGCATGGATAAAATATAAATGCGAATTTTATGTACATATAATTATTTAAGTAATAATAAGTATGTTATATAAAACATACGTTGTGCATGCTTACCTTACAATACAACGCCAGTTAAGCGCCCGTCAGGATGCATAAAAGGCGAGCATTTCGTCAAAATTTAATATATATTACATTATACTTAAACATAAGGTCGTAAAGTGCATTCTACACAATACAATTTAGCTAACTACTATATATAGGTAAGCTGCTTATATAGTGGATATGCATGGGTCTGAACTCTGAACGTACCTTGGCTCTCGGAGTGTGGGTCCCTCAGTCTGCTTTGTCCTTTTCTTCGCACTTTTGTGTACTCTGGTTCTTTACCCTGTGTTAAGAAGTAAGTAATCTTAGTAGGTAGGTAGTTCTGTAGGCGTAGTAGTTCTCTTCAATATCAATATCAATACATAGTATAGAACAAAGTCGCTTCCCGCGCCTGTCCCTATGTATGTTAAAACTAACCAACGGATTATGATGCAGTTTTTTGTAATCGATAAAGTGATCTAAGTGGAATGTTTATAAGTATAATACATGAGCAACATAGCAATAGGTTAGGCGGTACGAAGTTCGCCGGATCGACTAGTATTATTTAAAATGGTCATTTACAAACACGTTTTTTCCTAAAATAAGGTTTGTTGTTAGATAGGCTGCAAAAAAGTGCTCCACCGACTATCAGCGCTGACGTTCTGTCGGACGTAGCTAAACATCTATGCAAACGTAGCTCTACGTGCGTAGCTTATTATCAGCGCTGCAGTATACGCGTTCATAAATTTGCAATACATACTTGCATCATACATATAGCTACCTACGTTCGCCCGCCGTATCGTTGGTCCGACGTAGCTATATCTTTGAAACGTAGCTGTACACACGTAGCTATCATCAGCGCTGCAGTATACGCCTTTTTAAATGTGCATAATAGATCTAACGTCTGACCGACGTGAGCGCTGACCGAAGGTCAAGCACTAATTAGCAGCTTCAGTTGTTACCTTGTATTTGTCTGGTTGTTTGACGTCATGGTAGACGAACGATCCTCTAACGGAGTGGTACGGGCCGCTGTAGACGTTGCCGCTGTAGCTGCTCTCGCTGAAGGCCGTCGGTTTGGTCAGCTGGAAAGTCGCGTACGGGCAGATGTCTTCTATGTACTCTGCATCGACAAAAGGCAAACCATTGTTAGTTAGTTACGTTATCTAGGCTGTAAAACAGATTGGTGAAGACCATGATGCTAGGGAAGTGGGCACTAGCCAGTAGTAATCAATGCTTGTTTTTACTAGGCGGAGGTCGGCTAAGATGATGATGATGGTGATGCGTGATTGGCCGAGCGGGATATGGAGGGATGATATCGATTCCTATCTATCCCACTGGACTCAGGTGGCAACAGGAAAGGCAAACGTGGATACAGAGGCGGTATGTCTCTGCCTAGCCGTAGGACACAATCTAGATGATTAAAGTTAGAAAGAAAATAAAATAGACCGTTAGAAGCGTGCTTGTACTGGTGCGGCGCAGCGTTGGGCGCGGGCAGCGGCGCGCGCGCGGCCAGGTACTGCTGGTCGCGGTTCGCCTTGTTCTGCAGCTGCGCCACGGACGGGGACTCGCCCGCCGACGCCGTCGTTGCTGTCTCAGGACCGTTGGATTCTTGGGATAACATTGTGATTTTTGCTTACGACGAAGATAAAAAATATGCATTTATTTAATACTAGAGGCTGCCCCGCGGTTTTACTCGCGCAGATCAATATATATAAAACTCTTCCGTTACTGACTGACTGACTGACTGACTGACAGACAACGCAGAGCCGAAACTACTCGGCGTAGCGGGCTGAAATTTTGCATGTAGGTTCCTTAGGGAGTGTAGATAGGCACTAAGAAAGGATTTCCCGAAATTCCCATGGGAACGGGAGAAAACGGGATTTTTGTGTTTAAGAGAAATCTGCGCGGGTGATACCGCGGGACAACCTCTAGTTTCTCATAAACACAAAGCCCATTTTATTCCCGTTCCCAAGGGAATTTCGGGAAATCCTTTCTTAGTGCTCACCTACACTCCCTAAGGAACCTACATGCAAATTTCAGCCCGCTACGCCCAGTAGTTTCGGCTCTGCGTTGTCTGTCAGTCAGTAACGGAAGAGTTTTATATATATATTGATAGGATACAAAGTATCACTTATCTAATTTAACGGTCAATGTAAACTAATTTTAGCATAAACTCGGCTAAATGTGGGTCCGGCTCTTGAACTAGTTCCTCTGCCTTACCCTTCGGGGAAATAAAAGGCGTGAGATTATGTTATGTTAAGTAAACTAGTTTTAAAATAATTAAAAACATAGCATCCTATATTGCATGAGGCGAGGTGGTTTAGGATCGACTCCCATGCGGCTCTGAGCGAATGTGAAACAAATTATCAAACTGTCTACAAAAGGACAGACCAGCTCAAATAGCAGAACTTTGTTCGGATTTCGGAGGCAACTGTCATGCCCCGCGAGGCAGACTACATCCTGCCACAGTATGCGCAATGCGCAATCCACCGTTTAGACCGATCAGCAAAGCCAACCTTATAATAACTGGCGTTGCGGAATGATGCCGGTACCCGCAGGATGATGTGTGAAAGCCATTAGGTAAGTATTTAGGTAACTTAAATCTATTGTTATGATTATCTATCTCTTTCATTATATCTTACGAACATAACTTCAAAAACACATACCTACTTACAAAACTCGTTATTTTTCGTCACATGACTTGTTGGCAACTAGGTATACTCACTGCTGCGTCGAACCAATAGAACAATGGCAACCAAGGCTCCAAGGACCAGCAGCGACAGAGCGGCGGGCAGGATGACCCGCGCGCCGCCCAGCGACCGCGCGCCCGCCGCGGTCACCGGCGGGGCGAGCTCGCCGTCCAGAACTGTCGAATTAACCGAGGGTTTAGACATAGACATAGACAAAGGGGTGATTTAAAATAACTCCAGAATCTCTTTCCATGGATGTCGCAAAACGCAACTGAGAGATTGAACAGCCGAGGGACGGGATCTCTTTTATTCGTGAAAATTGTTGAAGAACCACAAAACCCGGCTGTTTGAGGGGGTCACGATTATGATTCTCATCTTGCGACAACACCGCGACCCCTGCTACACTGCCCTGGAACCCACAGCACCCGCGTTTCGGCGTTCTTCCCGGGGCTGTACGGTCGCCAACCTGCCTGCCAAGCATTGTGATTACGGCAAACCCCCTGCCACAACTTTATCCTTGTGGCAATCTTTGAAGAAGATCTAGGATCACTAAGTTTCGCAACGTAAAAACTTACTGCCGGTGAGAGAGTGCGTAGTGAAGTTGTAGAGCGCGGTGGCGTGGCCGGCGTTGTTGTGCGCCGTGATGCGCAGCTGGTAGTGCGCGGCCGCCGCCAGCCCCGACACGCTGAACACGCGCTCCGTGGCCTGCACGCTGTTCGATACGAGACGCCACTGGGAGAGAAACAATCATTGTAAACAATTAAGAGAGAAAAAGAGTACGGGCCAGCTTATTCTGCGCGCGGTCAAAATATGAACCAATTAGCAATCAGTCAGTCAGGTCAGGTGTTTTGAGTGGCGGGTAAAGTAAGTAATACGTATAGTGGCGCCCCCAGTCGCGCGCAGACTTAGCTGGCGCGGACTCTAGAAAGGGTATAAAAATGCGGTGCAGTCAGCATACGCGTGACACACCCTACCTATTTTAAGTGTCTACCTATTTTAACACACTAAGCCGGGTTGTTAAATAGGTAGACGTGAATGTACGCGAATTTACGTTCCGACGTATTCATTTGATAACACACATTAGTACCGAACTTACGCAGCACAAATTAAGTTTGTGCTTGTATTGTATACGTCTTGTATTCAGTGTTTTGAGCGCTGTTGTGGCGTCGAGGGCGCCGTATTGTGTTATCTACACAGTTGGACATCCTCGTCGGCAATCGTACCGAACTTCGGTCGCGTATAGTGTGTTCTTGTGCTCTGCAGACCTAGTTAACGCTGAACTTACGCCCGACCGTAGTTCCGACTCTACGTTACAACGCAACCTGATTTCAGCAATAGCTATGTGTAGTCAGTAATTCAAATAACATTGCAGAATATACTAAGAACTATCTATTTTTTATTGTAATACCTGTGACTGGCTCATTTCCCGGTACTCTATGACGAAGTAGAGGATCCCGCAGCCGCCGTCGCCCCACGAGTCGAGCCACACGGTCACCGTCGTCGAGTTCAGAGTTATCATCTGGGAGTGCTTCGGTTTTACTGGCACTGAAACAAAAAATATAAAAAATAATGTAAAAACTCGGGAGCCACTAACTAAGTAGAACCTAACACAGTCTACATGACCGATTCATGAACACAAAATTTTAAAAGAATATAACGCGCTCACTTGACGTCTTTTGAAAGTTTTTGTAAAAAAAAACAAAAACTATTTACACCATCCGAGCAATGAACCAACTGCGGCCGCTTAGCGCTCGGCAACCTTTCGTCGGGTTTCCTTAAAATGTCGTGCGTGTTACCTAAAATGAGTTTTGGAAACTAATGGAAACGTTGTAGTGAGTGACAAAATTTCATTCATCAAAAATTTTGGAGACTATCGGAATAACCCATTTATATATCATGTGAAGAGGTTCTAAAAAGTTACCGTGTATAGTAAAAGCAGGCAAGAGTTACCAGTTCCCTTAGTGTAGGCGTGCACGATGTCGCAAGGCAAGCCGGTGCCGATGCGGTTGAAGGCGGTGATGTAGAGCTGGTAGCGCGAGCCGCACCACAGGTCGGGCAGCACGTGCTCCGCCGTCCCCGCCTCCACCTGGAGCTCCTCCCAGTCGCCGTGCTCGCGCTTGTAGTTTATTACGTAACCTGTGGGCATACAGGGTAGGTGTATGGTGGGTTGGTTAATGATCTCTTTATTGTAAAAAAGAAACTAAATCAAGAAAACTTCACAAAGGTATCGAAAGTCGACGTAATCAAGCGTTATCAATCATGATAACATTAACTTTGCTCGCTGCTGCAGATAAACAATAAAGTTTCTGCAGCAGCATAGTTTTTGTAATAGAGTTAAGTTGATTTGTTTAAATAAAAATAAAAAACAGTGCCACCAATAATATACCCAAATTGGATTTACTAATAGAGCCACAAGTAGAGCCCCTGAACATAAAGGCTGAGAAATCAATAAAGACATACCAAGTATAGGACTTCCACCATCGCCCTGGTCGCTCCACTGCAGATGTAGAGAATCAGCGTAGGAGTCGACCACGGCGAGGACGGGCGGCTGTGGAGGGACCTTCACCTCCACGCTGTACGTGACCTCGTCGCGCCCGTGCGGGTTCTCGACCACGCAGGTGTAGTTGCCGCTGTCCGCGTATTGTGTCATACTGGTAATTTTAAGAATTGGTTGATGGTTTGGTAAGAATTTTTAAGTCTCTGTTGTGAAGCTTTTAGGATAATGATCTTAGAAATATTATTTTACGAAACTAAAGTGGCCACTTTAGGCAACCAACGGTTAATTCCTTAGATTTTGGACCTGAAAGCTACACAACAGGGCCTTAAAAATTCTAAGCAATATTATCTAGGGAGTCAAATACGCATATTTTTGATTTCGGCCATGGTTTAGAAGTTATTAATTATTTATCGGAAATAAAAATTACAAGAACATTTGCTTATTAAGGGCTATGCTGTTAAAGAAATAGTTTTCGAACATGATTTATATTGTTCATGTCAACTTGGATGCTGATAGAGGCAGGCCAAGCTAAAAAGTCTTCTAAAAAAGGTTATTAACGAACCTTATAATCAAGGTCCCATCAGTAGTGACATTCTTCCTCAACGTAGACTCGAGAGCGGCTCCGTTCATACTCCACATCGTCGACGGAGTAGGCACGCCCACCTTGTTGCATGCTAGCGATATATTCTCCTTCCATGGAGTTACTATGCTGCGACTGAATGAAGTTATGCGGGCTGGCACTGTAGGAAAGAAAAAGAAAGAGTGTTAGATAGATAAGAGTTAGTAGTTCTTGAGTGGTGACTGCGCATCGAAAGACGCAACCACAAGGTGGTCAGAAGAATCTAGGGAGTACACTGTATGAGGGTTTCTCAAGACTGGTCGGTATTACGAGCTGTAGGGGAGGCCTATGCCCAGCAGTGGACGTCTCTCGGCTGATGTGATGGTGATGATGAGAATGAAAAAAAAATTGAATTAAAGCTTTGAGCTGGACCAGATGGGTTAATCTTTGGTAATTTTTAATCTTTGGTATCCTCAGACTAGTATACTCTTGAAAGATTTACTATGCTCAAAATAAGTTTGTGATAAATGGAGACGATTCACTTCGTCCCTGTCCTCAAGAATGGATTAGGTATAAATTACTGTAAGGAGATGTTGGAATATCCAAAATCCTAGTCGGCCTCCAACTAGTTCATCCTACATTCATCATACTACTTTCTTACTTTACGTTACTTTTTAAATACTAAATGACAGCTCTGTGACATAATTCAATTTTTCAATTTATTCTATTATTCAATACATGTCTGTCTGAACCTCAAGTTGTGTTTTCTTTAAACTAAATAAAATTAAACCTGCGACCCATTTCCAACAGGTTATGGGCCCAGGCCTCGCTTTTTAAAAGTATTAAAGTAAAAGTAAAAATAATAAAAGTAAAATGGAATCCCGTAAGAGAAATATTCAACCCTTCAACGGCGAGCGGTATAGTACATGGAAATTTCGTATCATGTCTCTTTTGGAAGAACTACACGTGTCTACAGTCATTGATCAGCCGACACCTGAAAAACCAGACGAAGAGTGGCTGAAGAAAAATCGTGTCGCAAAAGGTACGATTGTCGAATATTTGGGCGACGCATTTTTGAATTTTGCAAAAGACGGAGCAACGGCAAAATCCGTGATCAATGACCTGGATAGAATCTACGAAAGAAGAAGTCTGGCAACTCAACTTGCGCTCCGGAAACAGTTGCTCAACCTGAAACTACAACCAGACACCACTTTGCTGCAACACTTCACCAGTTTCGATACAAATATCACGGATCTGATCTCTGCTGGTGCAAGACTGGATGAGATGGATAAAGTGTCGCACCTACTTTTAACTTTACCGAATTCATATGACGGAGTCATAACAGCTCTAGAGACATTAGCCGAAGACCAGCTTAATCTATCCTTCGTAAAAACACGTCTTCTGGACCATGAAGTTAAACTGAGAGCTGAAACCACGACCGACCTTAAGGTTTTGCAAACCGAGAGATTCACACCGAAATTCACAAGAACTAGTAAATCACGACATGGTCACGACACAAGAAAATTCTATCAACACCCAAAGAGAACAATTTTTACACCCGGAAATTCTAAGTACAAATCCTCGAAGATGTACTGTGATTTTTGCGGAAGGAATAATCATTTTAAGAAAGACTGCCGCTACTACCAGAAGACCCAGCAGGGCGGTGGAGGCGCAGCGAGCAGCGGCCCCGGCAACCGCGCGGCGCACACCGTGCAGCCTTGCAACGATGACGAGGGCAGTTTCGCTTTTATGATCTCAAATTGTAAGTTACCTTTTTCTTACAATAATTCTACTAAAAGCGAAATTTCTTTCCTTTTAGATTCTGGTGCTACGGATCACATCGTAAATACGCTGCATTGTTTTACGTCATATTCCGAGTTATCTACACCTTTGAAGATCGGCGTTGCGAAAAACGGCGAATCTATTGAAGCCTATGGTAGAGGTCAAATAGAGGTAACGACGGACTTAGGTGTAAAGGGTACGATTGAAAATGTGTTATTTGCACCGGAAGTACGTCATAATTTACTGTCTGTTAATCGTATGCAGCAAGCAGGTATGATAATAATTTTTGGCAACAACGGTGTTCAAGTTAACTACAATGATAAATTAATTATGAGTGGAAAGAATAGTAGCAATCTTTACAAATTAGAATTTAAAATTAATAAACTCAGTTGCAATTTGAATTTTACTCAACCGTCAGGCAACTACAATTTATGGCACAGTAGACTTGGTCACCTAAATAAACAGAAATTTAACTCTCTAAAGAATTTAATAGATGAAACAGATAGATCATTGATTAGCGATATTACTCCCAGTGATGATTTTTGTGAATCTTGCATTCTTGGTAAACAATCACGTCTCCCTTTTGAAAAAACTAAAGATAAGAACAATAGAAATATGAATAGGCCACTTTACATAATTCACTCTGATGTCTGCGGTCAAATAACGCCAACCACCGTTGATGACAAAAATTATTTTGTTACTTTTATTGACGATTATACTCATTATACTGTAACATATTTAATTAATGCTAAATCTGAAGTACACAATTGTTTTAAAGATTTTGTTGCTAAGAGTGAGAATTTGTTTAATACTAAAGTAACAAATCTGTATTGTGATAACGGTAGAGAATATCTTTCGACAGAATTCAAAGAATTTTGTGTTTCTAAGGGTATAACATATCACTTGACTGTACCATATACGCCTCAACAAAATGGTGTATCAGAGCGCATGAATCGTACACTAACTGAAATGGCACGAACCATGGTTACAAGTGCGAGATTAGATAAATCTTTTTGGGGCGAAGCTGTCCTAACAGCTACTTACTTAATAAATAGACTCCCCACTAAAGCGCTTTCAAACAAAACACCATACGAAATGTGGCACGGTAGAAAACCTAAAATCAGTCATTTGAAAATTTTCGGTTCAACGGTCTATGTACATCATAAAACACGAAAAACAAAGTTTGATGAAAAATCTTTTAAATCAATATTAGTCGGGTATGCCCAAAATGGTTATAAACTATACAATGTACAAAATAACAATTTTTTTATTGCTCGCGATGTAATATTTGATGAATCAAACTTTGTTCAATCAAGGCCGAATAATATAGAAATGCCCGCCGAAGTTGATAAGTCGCACATTAATAAGATTGAGTCGGCAAAATCAGCAGGCGAAAAATACGCCGAAGTTGATAAGTCGGACAAAAATTATAATGAGACGGCAAAATCATCAGGCGAGAAACAAAGTATCGCTGAAGTTGATAAGTCGGACAATACTAGTAATAAGTTGGCAAAATCAGCAGGCAAGAAACACACTATTCTTCCCGATGACCAATCGGAAGTCGAGAATAATTCGTCAAACAAAATAAGGCGAAGCGAAAGAATTCAAAAACTGCCTTCAATTGATTATAAACAGATGAGCAACCCAGATTTGTATTACTTATCTCTAACAGATGTACAATCGTTACCAAATACGTATAGCGATATTTTTAGTAGGGTCGATTACGATAAATGGCTTAAAGCTATAGAGAGTGAGATTGATTCAATTAATAAAAATCAAACATGGACTTTTGTGGAAAGACCCAAAGATGTAAATATTGTAAGTTCTAAATGGGTTTTTACTATTAAACAAAATGAGTTAGGGGAACCTTCTCGATACAAGGCTCGTTTAGTAGCTAGAGGTTTTACACAAAAATACCTACAAGATTATGACGAAACGTTTGCACCAGTGGCCCGTATCTCCACGGTTAGATTTATTCTAGCGTTCGCAAATCAATATGATTTACAAATACATCATTTGGATGTAAAAACTGCATTCTTAAATGGAGTTCTTAAGGAAGACATTTTTATGGAAGTACCTGAGGGTGTTTCCGCTAAGCCTAACCAGGTGTGTAAGCTTAACAAAAGTCTGTACGGGTTAAAGCAATCGTCGCGGTGCTGGAATGAACGTTTCGATCATGTTATAAAGGAACTCGGTTTTAAAAATTCTGAAGTTGATCCATGTTTGTACATACTTGATAGAAAATGTATAGATGATAATGTGTATATAGTACTTTACGTAGATGATCTGATTTTGTGTACGAAATTTCACAACAATTTAAAGCTGTATAAAGACTGTCTAATGCAGAAATTTCAAATGACGGATTTAAATGAAATTAAACTATTTTTAGGAATTAGAATACAGAGAACTAATAATACAATCACATTAGATCAATCAGTATACCTACAAAATGTTCTAAGCAAATTTTCCATGAGTGACTGTAATCCCTCCAAGTCACTTTTCCCATCAAAATTAGATCATTCCGCTTTAAACTCAGAAAAGCACTACGACGCCCCCTGTAAGAATGTTATAGGCTGTCTAATGTATGCAATGCTTTGTACGCGACCAGATCTTTGTGCCGCAGTTAGCATACTGAGTAGATATCAAAGTAAAAATAATGAGGAACTATGGAAATGCTTAAAACATCTTTTAAGGTATATCAAAGGAACAGTAAATTTAAAATTGACCTATAAAAAGTGCGATTTTAAACAGCTGATTGTTGGGTACGCGGATTCTGATTGGGCTGGCGATGAAAATGATAGAAAAAGCACAACGGGTTATGTGTTTCAAGTGTTTGAAAACTGTGTAATGTCGTGGAATACACGCAAACAAAACACAGTAGCCGCCTCCTCAACAGAAGCCGAATACATGGCCCTTTTTGAAGCTGTGAGAGAAGCTATTTGGATTAAATCATTATTATCCAGTATAGCAATTCCATTAAAACAGCCGATAATTATTTACGAAGATAACAACAGTTGTATAAGTATTGCTAATAATCCCACAAATCACAAAAGGTCAAAGCACATTGACATCAAGTATCATTTTACCCGAGAACAAATAGCTAAAGGGGTATTAAAATTACAATATGTTTCCACAGGACAGCAAGTAGCTGACATCTTTACTAAAATGGTACCGTCTATCAAGTTCCTAGAATTGAGAGCCAAATTAGGCTTATTTTGATTGTATAAAAATTAAGAGTAAGTTTTTAGTCTTACTATAAAAAGATTGTTATGTAGGTATGTATGATGATGATAATAAAAGACTAGAATTTTTGAGGGGGACTGTTGGAATATCCAAAATCCTAGTCGGCCTCCAACTAGTTCATCCTACATTCATCATACTACTTTCTTACTTTACGTTACTTTTTAAATACTAAATGACAGCTCTGTGACATAATTCAATTTTTCAATTTATTCTATTATTCAATACATGTCTGTCTGAACCTCAAGTTGTGTTTTCTTTAAACTAAATAAAATTAAACCTGCGACCCATTTCCAACAGGAGAGAATGGAAATTATGCTGCATCTATACAAAGTACCAACCCTTAATAAGTATAAGACCTTACTTACTATAATAAAAACGTAGCTGTATGATGATGGTTCAATAGACAGTGTCCAAATAATTCACCAATAATACAATTTACAGTATAATTATTACAAATATTTGCAAGACCAAAAAAAATTACCAGAATCTGAAGGTAGCACGGTGACTACCCTGGTGGTCTCTCCTTCACCAAGCCTCGTGGACGCTGACACCCAGAACTGGTGCGTGGCTCGAGGAGGCGACCTGGAGGTCTCGTGCGACAGGGTGCTCGGAGACAGCATCCTTTTGTGGGTTCCTTCCTGGAATTAAAACAAGAGGGAATTTATTTCATCATAATCATCTTCATCTCAACCGAAAGATTTCAATTTCTGGACATAGGCCCATCGCAACACCACAGGTCCAGTGAACTTCAACCTTCACCAGGTCGTTTGACCACGTTGTGGGGGTTCTGCCTACTAAATATTTATTTGCCCTGAAGCAATGGCTACGAGCTACTTGGTAAGAACGCATTTTGTCAACTTTTCACTGTATTTTTTTTGTTTTGTACTATAGATCTCATTCATTCATATGTCAGTTACCCCACGTAAAATAAGTAAGTAGGTATTGATGATTTTTTCAAGAAGTGTTACAATATCTGGGTTTATTTATCGGTAAGATGAACATTGTCACAGGTCCATCCTACATAGTAAGGGGCTCCGAGTGTCATAAAGTAAGTACTCAGATATTACCTCCCGTCCGTCTTCAATGACGCTCATATACAGCGTGTAGCCGACCAAGACACCATTGGGCGAGGTCGGCGGGAGCCACGACACCAGTATCTTATTGCGAGAGGACACCGCTGCTTTTATATCCGCTGGTGCTGAAGGAACTGCAAAGAAAAAACAGTTTTTTTTACACCAAAATATGTTGAGTTAGTGTTTTATTTTTGACAAGTTATTCACCGAGTAGTCTCTGCTTCTTGCTGCCGGATGGGTCACTGATCTAGAAAGTTCTAAGCAGCCTGACTGACCATGTTTCTTGATGTGGCAGTAGACAAACGCCGCCACGCTGTCGCCGGCCGCGGTGAAGATTTGCTTCGTCTCTGCTTCTTCTCTACCTGATGGGCCAATGATCTAAAAAGTTCGAGCTTGACTGACCATCCTCGTCAGTGTGGCAGTAGACAGGCGCGACGCGCACGCTTTCACGTAGTGTCGTGTGCAGCCCAGAGATCAGCTTCATCACTCGCTGCCTGATGGGTCACTGATCTAGGAAGTTTCAAGAAGATAGACTGACCATCCTCCTCGGTGTGGCAGTAGACAGGGGCAGCCCGCACGCCGTCGCCGGCCGCGGTGAAGGCGCCCGCCGTCACCGAGTAGTTGGTGAACCGCCGCAGACCAGACAGCGTCGTGTGCAGCCCCGAGATCTGCTTCGTTACTGCTTCTTCGCTGCCTAATGGAAAAATTGGAATATTCAGTCAGTAGTGTCATAATAAATTTATATTTGTTATCCTTTTGCCTGTGACGCTGTGCATAAAACTCGATCTATCTTTTTTCAAAACAAAACGTATAAGGGTAAAAAACATTAGCATGTTCGGACATTATAACTAAAAATTTTGTATGACGATATTTCAGTATTCTAATTTATTTACATATTTAAGACACTATATTTTTATATTTTAGTAAAAACCATTTAAATAAGTAAGAATTTAGTATTAAAAAAAAATTATATATGCCTTAAAACTCTTTCCTGTGGTCTGTTCAGATTGACAGTTGATGACTATAAACCCGTTAAAAAAATATAAATAAAAACAATATCGTTACTATAAATACTGTTACTTACTTGTTCATATTTCTATATTTCTTCATCAATTTGATAATTACAAGCAATAGGTATTTATTAATAATACTCATCATAAACAATCGGTTATACGTCCTATCGACTTTTCTGTGGACCTTAAAAACGACTATAAACATCCAGAATACTAAAAAAGTTGGACAATTTGAGAATCATGCACTAGCAACACCGATCAGCTGTCCTAAACCATTTCGTTTTCACCGGAGCGCGTCGAAATGTTTCTTGAATGCAGCTGATAATATTTGTTTTTAGTAATTTGTCAAAGATCGATGCAACTTTCCTGTTCTATGGATTAACTGGTAAGTTTCAGTATTATTATTACAATGACTTAAGTTCAGTGAACCTTTCTGGGAGTAGTATTGCAAATACAGTTTTTTTTCTTTCTACCCTAAAAATTATAACTGTTATCGATGTTTTAAAACTGAATTGTATTTTCTGTGGACATCTTTTCTGTGGACTAGACGTCCACAGAAGAGACATTTGACCACGGAAAAGTCGTTATTATGAGATTTTAATATTTTTTAGTTATTTTCAGCGTCATTAAGCCACCGAAAACCTTAAGTCTCGTTTAGGTACCTATATTTTAGCAAAGAAGAGAAAAAGAAACGCCGTAGAGTATAAAAACAGATTATTATGAGGAGAGTATTTCTATGGAGGAAGCAAGAGCTCTGCTGTCTGAGGAAAAGATGACTGAGACTTAGAAAAAAGATGCAGAAAGCATAAAGAAATACTAAGAAGGAATATATCGGATGAAACCATAAAAAATAAGATTATTCTGATTGCTATTACAGCAGATGTTAATAAATTTTAATATATTGCAGACGCGATTTATACTTGGGTATATGTTACCTTTTCAAGGGACCTTTCAGATTCAGATATTTTACATGCTTTTAGGTTAAAATATCTGAACCTGTTATGTATGATATGTTCAGCCCATCCTTATCCCGTAGGATCATCAGGCGTAGCAGGATTCTCCAGGGGGAGAACCCTGCTACGCCTGATGCTCAAGCCTACCCTACCTATCATATATATAGATTCATATAAAATAAGAGCCTTAGGATCTTGTGAAATTTGATTATTAGGTAGACCTATCTTGTCAGTCAATAGATATTCCATAAGCTAATAGATGAAACAATGTAATGTCGTTACCGTGCCTACATATATTTTGAGATGATACTTGTATACAGGTACTGAAAACACGTGAATTAACATTTAATAATTCATTACGGCTTCTTCAAGATAAGCATCACTAAGGATAGATACCGCTTCAACGGATTCAGGGCAGGTGGTATCAGAACACTATTTTCGCAATTATCAGTAAAACACACACCATCGTCTGCGTCGTCGGTTTCCGCAACCACTAGGTACCACTAATGCCGAAAAACCCTCCACTTTGAAGATCTTCACTTTGCCTCTTTAATTTTTCTAAAGCTAAACTAATAACAAATCAATTTTTCTTTGATGATTCTGATGAAAAATATTTTTTCAGTAAGTAATTGTACAACGTTAAGTGTCCACAGAAAAATATCTTCTGTAGACCATATATATTTTTGTTGTATTAAGTGGTTCTAAGGATTTAAGGAAGTTATTTTGTGTCAAATTTCATCCTTGATTGTTTTTAGTTATTTAATTAAAAGTAGAGTACGAAATATTAAAACTGTAACTTGAGTCTTTCTTTCCTGTGGAATTTGGTCACTTCTGTGGACCAAAAAAAAAGTAAATGGTTAATTAATCACAGCCCATGCGTGAATGATCTCGCTCACTATTTTATTTATGTTACATATGTCATTAGCAATCAATAAAGTCTAATTTTGAAATTATAGCAGCATTTTTTTTTTTTTTTTTTTCAGAGTCCGCTTTTGTTTTTTACCCATAATCTATAGACATAAAACGTTTACTATGCTGGAATCAAGCTAAATATAAATATCAGATACAATTCGTGGAATATCTTCTTTAGAAAACGGTAGGTGAGATTTAAAAAAAAAAGTTTCTTACATGTACTTATGTTATGTTGAATGTGCATTGTTTCTTATATAACTAAATGTTTGTTTAAATTTTTAATCTCGTCTCAGTGTCCTTACTTTAGGTAATAGTTAAATATTTAGTTAGTTTAACGAGTGTGGGAATCTGCCCAGGACAGGGAAGTGTGGAAGGAGGGGAATGAAGCCTATGCCCAGCAGTGGGATAACATAGGCTGGTAATAATAATAACGAGTGTACTACTTCAACTAACAACTCGGTTGCTCTCTTAATCCACTTACCGTACCAATCGGTGACGGGTGCGTAGGTGACCCTGTACCCTTGCAGGTTTCCGTTCCGGCCGCGCATGGGCGGCGGCTCCCACGCCACGCGGACCGACTGCGAGCTCAGAGCTGTGCATTGAAGACTGCCTGGCGGTAGACTTGGCACTGAAATTGGAAAAGATAAATTAATCTCTGTGGTACGTACATTCTAGAGGTCGCCGATGTAATAGTCTGGCACAGGACCATGGTGCATGGCTTGCGAGAGAAGTGGCAAGCAATGGGCTCTTACAGGCTGATGATGATGGAGTGCTTAACCCTTTAAATACCAATGCTTCGAAATCAAATCTTCTTTGAACATTGTAAGTAGGTATACAGGGTGTAATTTTGTTACCTGGTTTTCTTTCCTACAATTATAAATGATAGAGATTCTTTACTTTTGAAAATAAGGTAAATATTTTCGAAATTTGTCTAGAAATCCGTTAGATTACAACAAGTTTCCCTTACCATCCTCCATGGTGGTAGCAGTAGTGGGCGGGCTGGCGGGCCCGGCGCCGCGACTGTTGTACGCCTGCACGACGACGGCGTACGCCGCGTGTTTCTGCAGGCCGGACAGCGTCGTCCGCGTGCGCGCTGAGCCGGCGCCCTCCACCGTGCGCACGGTGTAGGATGCCCCGCCCGGACCGCTTGCGCTTAGTACTGAGCTGTTGCTGTTTAGCTGGTGTAGCAAACAATAGACTTTATGCCGAAAGTAATCTTGGCTTACTTAAAACTGAAACTGAATATAGGTAAATAAATGAAGCAGTGGTAGCCCCGGGGTTTACGCGTTGGTCTCCCACCCAGGAGGTTCGAGGTTTGTACACTATGGTACGGACATGCAATTAAGTTTTCAGACTTTGAATGTTGCCACGCTCGCTTTGTTAGGAAGGTAACTTAACTGGGTGCTGCATCTCCAGCCCCTCGCCAGTCGTATCAGTCAGCCGTCATATTGACATTAAGGAACGAGAGACTAGAGAGTGAGTGTGTGGTCGCCGCAGTAGTTTTTCACGCGACACATGACCAACTCCAATAGTAGGTGTATGACTGTTCAGTTTACCTCTTGAAATCCCACGTAGTATCCGAGGATGTTCCCGTTCCAAAGGTCCCTCTGCGGCGGCTGCCAGCTCACCGTCAGCTCTGTCGAACTCTTCGCTTCCACTCGCACGTCTAGAGGTGGGCCACTTGGTACTAGAAAAAATATCAGGATCGTATAGGACGTATGATTTGTACGTAATAAGGGTAAGTAATCAATCGTTTAACCGATGTATACTAGCCTCTACATGAGTTACAATGCTCACATAATGTTTTCTTTAGTTAGGCATCGCTCTAAGCTTTAATATTTTAGTGTAATTCTAGACATTCTAGTAGTCATCATCACAACTGAAAGACGTCTACTGTTGGTTAAAGATCTTCCCCACAGACCACACATTGCCACAAAGAAAACATTAGCGAGGGGATTTTGCAGTTATCAGGCAGGTTGGCGATCGCAGTAAAATTTAATAGCAGATAAGTTTTTTTTACGACACCTTACGATACTCCATCCTATGCAGCCACCGCACTGAGAAATACTTTTCGAGTATCGACTCCTATAGTATCCTCCCCAATATTGTCAAAATCTTCGTTCGTCACTCTCCAGATTTTAGTTGTAATATTTTTATCCCAGCGTCATTGTTCGACCTTATGCGTCTTATTTCTATAACCCATAGACCATTTAACCGACATAACCTTACCTTCTTCAGTGGTAGTGACCTGCACCAGCTGGCTGGGCTCGCTCTGGCCCAGGCGGTTCTCGGCGATGATCCGCAGGTGGTACGCGGTGGCCGGCTGCAGGTTCTGGACGCTCGCTGACGTCACGCTTCCTGGCACTATAACTTTTTGTGGTGTCGTCGGCCACGGTTCTATTGTAAAGGTAGATGGTTTGACTGAGATATTTATGTTTAATAGGATATTATGTAAGCAGTTTATGACGCAACATTAAAATGAAAATGAAAAGGTGGTTACAAAACAGGTAAAGTGTGAAACATACAAAACATTTATCTACACAGCGGCTATAACACTACCTTGTTTTTTTTCAATACTAATTATACTAAAATTAACGTAACATAGCATAACGTTAAGTCTGTTTGTCATCGGGAGACAGTAGACATAGACATAGAAATATCTTTATTTGCAGTAGGCAACGACACTTTATTTTCTTTTTCTGAGATCCTGACATGCTTCTTTTTTTAGCTTCTTCTACTGTCATACATAACCCACTGAGATTATAAATCTACGTAGTTACGGAACCAGACCAACCTGTTGCCTCCTTGTATTGCACGATATAGTTGATGATAGGACTGTTGCCAGCGTACGGCTGCGTCCACGATATCTGTATGGTCCTGGATTGCTGGTCTATTATCCTAATGTTCTTCGGCATTTCTGGGACCTAAAATAATGTTATGATACTTCATGGGTACTCAAAATTTGTTATTTAAAATGCAATTTTTGTTTTACCTTAATTAGTACTTTAAGTACCTAGGCAAAATGGTTTTTGAACTCTAGATGCCATTACATAAATGTTGGTCTAAACCTGATTGAGTAATACTTGGTGTAAATCATGAATTACTACCACAAAAACAGTTTTGAAAGTTGAAAGGTCTTCTGGCAATAAAACCATGGGCACCATGGCTTCGAGGTCTACAAATTTAAACTTATCACAGGTTACAGGTCACATTTACCTCCTGGACTATCAAGTGTATCAGCATTTCATCCTGGCCGTACGCGTTGGAGGCGCGGCACGTCAGCGCGCCCGTGTCCTGTCTGTACGTCTGTAGGATGCTCAGCTCAGACACTATACCGTCGTCCAGCACTTGCTCTCTTATTGTGTATCTAGAATTTTAATAAGTCAAATAATTCATCACACTCACAGAATTCGACTAATAAGATAGGTAGGTAGAACCTTAGCCCTAAATACAAAAAAGATACAGAGCTCGGAAACTCACGGGAAAAAACATAGCTTAGTCACACTTAGCCTTAGTGTTTGTGCAGACAGGTCACCATCATGCTCATGGAATCTGTGGTCATGCTACACGTAATATATATTTTACTATCCCACATTACATCCGACACCGGATATTCTTTTTTTTACGTGTTTCTTTGATTTAAAGTTTGCAAAAAATAATAATAATAACACATCACACTCAGAGCCCCTAACTAGGAAGAACCTGTATCTAGGGCGCCCGAAACACACACAGAGACGAACATCACACCCAGACCGGAAACAAAGAAAATTAAATTAATCACTGACCTTGATAAAAGGGTATGAAGTTATTTTAAGTACCTCAGAAGCCTAGCCAAACTTAGGTGAACGCACTTACACGAAAAAGCTCTTAGGTTATTAAATAACTTTGGTCCTGGTACTATTCTCAATATTTTAGTCTCCGTTTTATGAGAGCCCTAATGAGATTTCCTAATTATTCTCTAGGGCGCTATTAGGAACCGTGGGCCTTTTAAGGGGGATAAACGGACTTATACATAAAACAAACTCATTTTGAAACAAACTGATAACTTTTAGCAAAGGGTAGGAAAGTGTTCAAGGATTAATAAAAAACAAAAAGTTAATTAAAAAAATATTATCGACTTTTTGCAAGTTCGTATTGAACATTTATTGTCGTCCTGTTCGGTTTGATTCTGGAAACCGCATTTGCAAGATGTTTGCGCCCTCTCCACTGCATGCGCAAATGTACGTGTTACTACACACCTTCTAAATAAAAGCAATTGATTATATTGGATTTGGATCGCAGGAACTCAGTACTGTGACCGCTAGACTGTAATAAAGGTAGTGACAGCGCCTAAGTTGACTAAGGAACTTTGACCGTTCGACTGCATGCGTGTTGAGGTTCACCTGCATCTGCAAGATTTCCGTTTTGCGGATGGCAGTTATCATTGTCAATTAAAAGGTTATCTACTTACCTCTGGTCAAGATGATGAGCAATGGTGTGGTGGTGGGGGCTCCGCCAGCTGACTTCTAAAGGGGCGTCTCCCGACGCCGCGCATTGAAGATGAGCGGCCTCCCCCGCTGTCACTTGCACGGTTTTACTTTTCATCGGGAACCGGGCGGGTGCTAAAACAAAATAAGGATTTAATAAAGGCGCGCTGGGACAATGTAAATGATGCATGAATCTTTTTTACGCTTCTGTCGTAAAAAAGATTCATGTTTTAAAGAGGAGTTACATGCATTTTGCATGCGTCTTAGGTATACCTCTACTCTTGTTTTGACCCTTCGAACCGTTAAATTGAAACTGCATTGATAAAAATCAGCTATTTGATTTTTACAAAGAAATCATTCCAATTACCGATACGTGCCAATCTCGTTGCTGGCTTTCCCGTTTCGCATTTTTTTTAAGTGGCGGAATTAAAAAAAAACTAGTACCTAAGTACTTACCTTCTTAATAACTATAAGTAGGTTTAATAATTTGTGTTCCTCGGTTTGTCATTAAACTCGATATTAACAAACTAACTTTGCAGTAGCAAGCCTCTGTACCGACCTCGTAAACCTGATCTTCCTGAGGCAAGGATTTTACTATGCAGCGTTTACATAATCTTCGGGGAGCAATGTACTAAAATAGAAAAGGGCCGAGAAAAGGTCGGGAAATTTAATGGCCCCAGGGTTGCGAGACGTGTGGACCCGTAATCTTATTTTTAAGGTTGCGTCGTTTATTTACAAGTTACATGGAACTCTGATCTTAGTTACGTGGCTCACTGGGATAGTATGTTTTCTCAAATTGATCTTTTTGCTGGGGAACACTACACGTACCTATTTTTTTGCCATGATTTGAAGAAAGCTCAAATGTAGAACTACATAATATATAACCATAGAAGGTTCTCAAAAATTAAAATAAATAACCTGTTTTTTATAGGTAATGTTTATTTTTATTTTTGATACAAGTCGATTAAATAAACATTGTGAACCTTACCAAGAGATATATGAATTCACTCTTGACCAATATTTTATGGCCACGTTCAGTGTATTATCGGGATATTTTTCATCACGTCACACTGTTATGGAGGTGTCCGAGATTTGGCGGGAAAATCTACTGCTAAGATTATAGTTTTTCTTCGCTCAGATAACCCAATTCTGAACAACAGCCTTAAAAAGCTGGTTTATAATGGTAAACAAATCTAAAATGTTCAAATGCAAATTTCTCCTTTAACTATGATACTTGAATGCTTTGGTAGCCAGACGCACAGTCATGCATTGCAAGCAGAGCATAAAGATAGAACTCGCTTGCAAGATTTCTACTACCTTATGTTAATAGTGGACTGTTCGAGGAAGTTTGCAGCCGCAAAGTATTTATAAAATTCACAAGGCAAGCTTCGTTGCTTGAGTTGGCCTACGCTCCCGCTCCCCGCCCGGCCGCTGAGGAAATTCTTTCAGTTGTTTGCCAAGTTAACAAGTTGTTGTCATTTGAATAAACCAGAGAATTTTGTTTTTCTTGAATCTCATTTGTAAGTATTCTACCTACATCAAATAAATTGCGTTGCTTTTACGCAAACAGAAAATTTAATAGTCAATATTAATAAATTGGACGTGCAGAGCAAATATTAACGTTTAATCATTATTTCCTGCTCGATCCAAAATATGAAATAGCGAAACTTAATTAATAAAAATTCAAAGAGCTCCATTAGCTCTTTATTCACAACAGAAATAGCCGTTACGTTATTTTATTACTCGGAATAGAAACTTCAAGCGAACTGAACCTCAAAGAGGAAGATATTAGATCGCACATTTTCCTCGAATACAATGTCGCGTTCAATATTTCACGTTATTTGCGTTTCAACAAAAGGCAATATTGTGGGTAACGCAAACACGAGGGCGAAGTTTGCCAGTGGCCGCCAAGTTCCAGCCTCGCGGTAACGGAGCCAAATGTCGCTCTTCCCGTTAGAAGGGAAGACATATTGATACGCTCGGTCATTGAGTTTTCTGCTCCGACGCTTCCAGCGTCTCTCCGACAATCGAGCGTAATGGACAAACAACTATTTAGTTTGTGCTTCTCTCTACCGCTAACATAATAAAGACTTTCCGAACAAAGAATAAAAGTTTGCGAAAGTTCTGAACGTAATTTTCAGATCACTTTAGCTGATTCACGAAATGAGTACCTACCTAACTTAAATGGACGGGTTTGAAAGTTATAATTGAACATTTTTAGCTCAATCCTGTTTCTAAGTAAGAAAGTATCTTTAATAGCATACAACTTTTTAGGCAACATGCCAGTTTTAGATATGACAAAAACTAGTTGCATATGTAAGGAACGAATAAAATTTCATGAGCTTCAAGCATTTTAATTATATTTAGTTTAACTGCTAGAAGCCCGATCATTAATTCCCTTTGAAAACTGAAGAGCACATTCTTGAACAGTTTAGCATGGGAAAATCAATACGGAAACAACCCGTCACTTTACATCTGCAATGACAAAGGCAGAGAGAGATCTGAAAGGGCCCACTCCGTCGTCAATTGACCTACATCGCGTCTGCCGCGCTCATCAGCGTAGCGCAAAGAGCCGGCCAAATGGACTTCCTTTTAATTTTATATAGAAAAGTACAATAGAGACCCCGGCTATTGGATCCGTACTTATCGGATGGCGCAAGTCTGAATAGAATTATAGAAGTTCCAAACAAGAAGGCGTTCCGTTATGAAATAATTACGAAAGTTTTAAGACGCGCATTTCTTAGATTAATCAAATTCAGATCGATAGGTTTAGATAAAGAATCGGAAGAGAGTATTAACCCAGATAAAAATCAATTTCATCTAGGTACTTAAAGTATTAGGCGTGTATTTTTCTAAGTAATCCAACAGCGCCGAGCTCTGTCACGTATCGGTTGACGGGTGCACGGAAACTAAGGAGACGTTAAAATAAAGTGTATTTGTTGAAACGAAAAATAGCTTCACATAATAAATGGTTGCGCTCTACAATGTTGTCCTCTCATCCCGTTAGTAGTCTAAAAGAACTATTCATCAAGAATTCTCGTGGAGAAATTTTACTCAACGTGGCGCGACATTATGAAAAATTCAAAAGTTATTAGCGCGAGGATTTAGCATAAGAACATTTCATTGTTAACGTCAAAAACTCGTGCGGTATCCCGAGTAGTGGCGGCAATAATGAGGAGAAAGAATTTTAATTTCGCCTTGAGCCGGGCCTGGCCTTTTCAAGGCTCATTGCTCGGCGTGAGCCCCATCAAAAGATTCCTCAAGTTTTCGCAGCGCGGCATCTCCGCGAAAAAACGCCCTATACAATCTGTAATGGGGACATTTTCAACATTGTGATTGACATTGCTCGAGAAGAGAGTTTCATTTGCATGCTGTTTAATTTTGAATACGTATTTGCTTATGGTAAATGGTAATTTTCAAAGAAACAAAAAATAATTTACAGTATTTTTTAGGTATGTACCGGAATTGTTAAAACCACCAACTGTGTTTCGACAGGTCTTGTTTGTCAAAGTAAAATATACCAGCTAGCTCAAGCAAGTTTGTCTAGGTACTTTGTGGCGAGCACGTGTGTCTAAAGATTATATTCAATTTAAACTGGAGCCGGCGGAAGCGTGAAACTGAGACCCACACGGTATTAGTTCTAGCGTCTTTGTCTTGAGTGGAAAATAGTTTTGAAATCTTCAATACCGACCCAAGTTTATTTCGAGAATAACGTACGGTAGCTTCTTATTTTTGTTAAAAAAAATCGTGTAGTCTTTGTGCTGTTCTGAATTTCTGAACACGCAAAAAATTCTACAAATCGGAAGATACTGCACCCTAAGGCCTCGTGAACACTACTGGCACTGCTGACTGAAAATTTGCGCTTTGGGTTTATACTCCAGCTAATGCTGAATAAGGACACAAAGCCAAATATTGGAGTAAAAGTTTTCAAAAAAATACATAGGTAAGTGAACTTTTTGATTAACTTTTATTAAAATATTTTTATTTTTAAGTTTTTTCTTGTCATTTTCATACTATTGGAAATAATAATTTGTAAATAAAGTTAATACTTCATCATTTTCTGTCTTTTGTGTCATTTTATTTTTTGACTATTCCCTGATCGCTAAACGCTGTAATAACTTAGTTAAGATGATTTAAAATAAGATCAAATAGTAATAATGTGTAGATCCTTAGTTTAGGGCAGACGAATATTTTTATTTATTGTTTATTGGTTTTGCGTGTTTCGTGTTCGCTAAACTATTTACAAACTCTTATAACTTCTATTTATTTCTGAAATTGAAATCTGTTCTTTTTTCGTTTACATTACAAACACAAACAACCGTTTCTCGAAAATTAATAACAAAAGAAAACATACTCATTTTATAAGTAACATTATTTTTCTCGTATATTACAGAGGCTACGTCCCGAGGCACCCGGTGTAGCTAGTCCCAATTAAGGCTACACCTCACCGAGTAAAATAAGAACATATCAGTGAAAATACACTGGAAACTTAAACATTACATTTTACATTATTAAGTTTAACAAGAGACAGTGTGGTCAGCAAACCCTGTTAGACTAGAGTTGATCCCCGCTGGTCGGTCGCGTAATTGGGTTCACGGATTCCGCTCCGGAACACGTGGCGTGGTTTTACCTTGTTTTATTTTAGCAACGTTGAAATAAGGTCTGGTTGCGGACAGTGAAATATCGTATATTGATTTCTACCGTATATCTCACTGTGAATTTTATGTGGTGTTGTATAAAGTTTACAGTACAGTTTCGCTTGTCTTCCTTCAACTAACGAAACAGACATACATAATGTACTTAACTAAGTTTTCTTCCTGAAATGTCCACTCCTGAACCTGAACACAAACCTCCCCAAATATAAAATATTATTTTAATATTTTTCAGGGATCAATATAATTTTCTAGTTTTCTCATGTTATTTCGAAAATACTTATTATTTATCCAAAAGTAGTTTTTTTATGTCTTCCTATGATATAGCTTAGTTTAGAGTTAATATTTTGTTAATAAGTCGTTATAATAACATTAACTTTCTAAAAAAGACAAAGTCTAATTAGTAGCATAACTAACAAAACAGCACAACTCACCATTAACTTTGAGGAAGATCAGCTTACTGAGTCCAGCGCCGATGTCGTTCCTAGCTTCGCAGAGGTAGTGCCCCTCGCTGTCCTTGGCCACTCGCTCGAACACCAGGGAACCGTTCTCCATGAGACGCGAGCTGCCTTCGAACATGAAGTCCTTATACTCTCCGGGAGTATTACCTGGGTGGATTTTTTTTACTAGTTTAATATATTTAAATTTGTTTCTTATGAAATAGCACTTGGATGAATACAGCCTTGTTAAATTTCAGTTTTTCAATGTACCAACTTACCTTTTTCTGAAAATGTTTGCTTAAAAAATATTTTTGAATTAATCAAACAAAGTAACATTTTGCTAACGGCGAATTTTGAAACATTTCTGGATATTATCAATAGTGTCATAATTATTATAATTTTTTTAGTCCTTTATTTCTATTAAACTAGTCTCTCAGCTTCCTTTCCATATTATTTTCTCTATCATTTGAGTTATTTAAACAATTAAGGTATAAGTAATTCTTACCGACAGCTTTCTTCCACGTGATGGCAGGTTTCGGGTACCCGTCGGCCTGGCACTGCAGCGTCACGTCCTGGCCCGCCGCCACCGCTATGTCATTTGGTTCCAGTCTCCACCGCGGTGGCACTATGATGGAAATCATCATTAGGTACTGTATTACTATGCTACATAAACTTGAATCACTAAATGGTAAAAGATGAGCTAATAGGCTTCATCTATAAATTAGCTGACCCGGAAAACTTCTCCCACCCTTTTATTTTTTTAGCGTGTTTTTTGGAAGAGAAGCAAATCTAACAAATAAACGATCATACAAATCATTTCAGTAGTGTAAGCGATATTCGTAAGTGGTGTAAATTTTGTGAGATGTAGGGATGCTTTTTCTACTTTCACGCAAAACTGCTGATTGAAATTCGATGAAAATTCATGGAATAGCTTTATACTTACTCGTTTGTTTACCGGATTTGTTTTATTGTAAATACTTAACAAAAATGTCGTGATTTTGGAATATACCATTACTAAAATAAGTACTACAAATATGTTACCATTAACAGTGAGAGGCACAATAAACCGCTCCGAACCAGCCACATTAGAAGCTATGCAGCTATAATTCCCGCTGTGCAGCGAAGTTATATGCTCAATCACCAACGAAGCGCTATACTCGTCCATTCTCCTCGTAATAATCCCGCTCGGGGCATATGGTGATGACGTTACTGGTTGCCCATTCTTCTCCCACCGAAAGGCTATTGGTAGATCCCCTTCCAGTATCTGACAAGTTAAAGCGGCCCTCATACCCTCGCGGAGTAAGTTCGTCATTGGCTGCATTGGCAGAATCTTTGGCTGAACTGAAATAAAGTATTCAGGTCAAACAGATCGTAAATGTAGGTTCTTGAAACTTTATGTTATTAGAATTTATGTAGTGCCTTATTAATCAAGTTCAGCTTCGGTCTATATGCATGCAGCGTTTAATTCAGATTTTTATTTTCACTTTATTGCCCTATTAACCGTGGCAACGCGCTCAAAGTTTTAACGTTCTCTAGATGCCGCGGCGAACGTACTAACTTTAATGAATTACGGATGAGTTCCGCCCGTGCCATTAAAATTTGCGATTTTATAGAGCTTTAAAAAGGCTAAATTCGCTCATTTCATGGAGAAAGTTTCAGTTTTCATGCCTCCCAAAACACCAAAGAGCTGTGCGGCAAAACGAGTTGGAATTTCGTAAATGCAACATTTTGTTGAAAACTATAGCACAAAGCGTTGCGCAAAGTTTAGAATGTAGATCACATGTAGAACTCGGAGTTTTGACTTGCATATTCAAGCAACATAGCAAGGCTGCGTAGGAATCCACTTCCTAAAATACCAATGCAACTGTTACATACTCAGCTCTCGAGATCTTTGCAGACATTTTGTATGTTATTAGTTCAAGCTCTCCTCTGAAGACCATCTGCATATTCCAGTCTCGTCTACGTCTTGAAATAGAAACCTACGATTTCGTGATGAGCTGCTTGAGTGCTTTACAAATATGCAAATTAACTCTTTGTGTTTGAAGGTAGCTATGTGCAAATTATCCGTGTTTAGAAATGTAGTAAGATGCGCTGTTTTCTCTGGCTTACAAAACGTAACAAGCGGGAATAAGGCGAATAATTTAGACAGGTTTAACTACTTCAATATAACGTAAAGGAAATATACTTAGTTAGTAAATAGTTATGTTCATTTATTAGCTGCGGTGATGTCTGATTTTTGATATCATACAAACTATAAAAGCTAGTTCTATGATGTGGATAAATAATAAATAAATAAATAAATAAAGTTTATTGTACTAAAAATTTTTACAAATAGTAGTTGGATTCCTCTTTTTAAGTAAATTTACCTGTATTAAGAGGAATCCGCTCTTCCTTTACAATTATAGCAAATTAGCCTATGATCCTTAGCGCTACATAAATTAAAAATAATTGGTGAAAACTTTCTAAAACACCTTACATCAAACCTTTAATAATACTTCCTACAACATAAGATTATAGCAAACATTTACTATACCAGACAACATAAATAATTAGGTACTTTCAAGTGTTATGTAGCTACAATTAAACTTTCCACTTCATCAAAGTCTAAGCTGGCTAACCAATTAGTCACTGATTTCTTACATTCAATGCTTGACAAGGTGTAAATATTTAAAACACGATTTATTTTGTTATAAAGACACACAGACAGTGCATCAAATTGTCTACTCGCAAACTTCGTTCTAACAATTTATGTTTGAATGACTGAGTACGGGTTTCTTTTATTTAAAATTTCCGGTCTAGGGTATGTTTTTCTGTGAAGTGAGATGATAGAGTTTAGAATGTATAATTTTCTAACCGTGAGGACATCAGCATCATTGTACAATAGAGTTGTACGGTAGGTTCTTTTCTTAAATAACATCACCTTTAGAATAGCACGTTGAGCTCTCTCAAGACTTATTATTTTAGTCTTATGTGCTCCACCCCATAAAGGTAAGCAATATAGTAAGACAGATTGCAATAATGTTTTATAGATGTAAATAATAAGATTTTTGTCAGCAATGTTCCTAAAATGTTTGAATAGCCAGATCATTTTCTTAGCTCTAGTGGTAACAGCTTCAATTTGCTGATGCCAGGACAGATGTTGATCTATAATTACTCCCAAATATTTCGTGGCAGCAACTTTATTAACTTTCGGGCAATCACAGGTTTGGAATTTATTAAAAGAACAGTTGTGGATATGGAGGCTAAGGTTATTAGTAGGTTGCAAAGAATTTTGAATAGTAAAAGCAATGTAATTAGTTTTATTTAGGTTTAAGGTTAACAAATTTGTAGACAGCCATTTAGAGACGGAGCACATTCCTGATTCAGACCTAGTATACGTTTCCTCCCAACTATTTCCTGAGAAGAATAATGCAGTATCATCGGCATAGCATATAACCTTACCCTCTATAGTAAGATTAGTTAAATCGTCTATGTAGACGAGAAATAGGGTCGGTCCGAGGACACTGCCTTGCGGGACACCATATTGGGGTACAGGTGCTAAGTTGCTTAAGATCTTGCTATCTAATTGTACTTGTTGCGACCTTTGACTCAGATAATCAGTTATTAAATTCAAAAAATTGCCTCTAATTCCTTTCTTTTCAAGTTTTTTTAGGAGAATTGGCACTGACACAGTATCAAACGCCTTTTTTAAATCTAAAAATAAGCAAAGTGTTTTTTTCTTTTTATCTAGGTTTTCAACTATGTTTTGAGTTAATTCAAGTATAGCATCTTTTGTTCCTCTCCCTTTTCTAAAGCCGTACTGTGATTTTGACAGAAGATTGAAGTCCTCTAAATATTTAACAAGTTTTTGATTAATATGCTTTTTCAGAATCTTTGAGATAGCCGGCAAAACTGAAATAGGCCTATAGTTATTTACATCATCTCGAACTCCGTCATTAAAAATTGGATGAATAATAGATCTTTTGAGGCTACTCGGAAAAATACCCTGACTAAAACAAAGACCAATTAAATGTCCTATCACGGGAACTAATTCATTTTTTGCCATTTTTAAGAAAGTAGTAGGAATGTTATCCCATCCAGAGGCTGACTTTGATTTTAGGTTCATGATAGTTGATTCCACTTCTTCTAAATTTGGTTCCATAATACCGATGCTGTTGAGTTGAGACGGAAGGCCATTTAAATAATCAGATATTGAGGTATTTTCTAAATTTAGTTTAATATTTTTAGCTAATGTACTTCCAATACTTGTGGATGGAACCAATGAGTTAATAAAAGTTTTAGGATACTTCTTAAGTTAAAAAGTGGGTAACTATTATATTTTTGACTCAAAAGCGGTCGTTGCGGCGATTTAAGAGTGAGGCATATGCCCAGTAGCGTGGACATATCTCGTCTGAAATGATAATGATAATTCCTTACCCAGTATTTGCACCTCGACGTCCCGCCTGGCCGCATGCCGTTGCCGGTTCGCGGCCTGGCACGTGTAGGTGCCGGCGTCCTCGCCTCTCTGAGTTAGCTCCACGATCAGAGTGCCGTTTGGAAACACCTTCTGTCGTCGGTTCAGAGGGAGGGACTGTCCATCTGCGAACAAAATATTCCAGGCCAAATGATAATGAAAAAAACTTTTCAGCTGGATACAAAAAAACTTTATTTTACACTGGGCTAGCGATGCACCGTTTGGGCGGGAAATGAGACGAACTAAAATTTCAGCCAACAATAGAAAGTTTCTTTAATGCATTCCCGCCGACCCGAGTTCTAGGGATTTAATATACCTACAATTAAAGTTAAAAGTATCTAAAAAGGTTTTATTAAAATAGAGGTATGTACCTATGTACCATTTCTACTGTGCATTGCCCCTCGTTACTTAATCTGCCCTACGTAAGTTTCTTTAAGTGTATGTTATTTTTAGCGATAATTAAATATCTTTGGATAACGTTGTGAAAGCTCTCATGTGTTAACTCTGCATTAAATTAAACTTATAGAAGATTCCTTGTTTTTTTAAATAACAAAATTTTATTCTCCCTCAATCAATAATCAAAACAAATTCTAGTCTCTCTAGGCTTCTAACTACTGTAGTCTGTTAAAAAAATAAGGTTAAAACCTAAGTATAGGTAGACACTATTTTTGTTCTTGACCCCGTGCACTGTCTTGTAAAAACTGAGGAATCTGCATTGTCTTACATAGCTTCTACAGGCTCTATACAGACTTTTACATTGTAACAAGTATCTGAAACTGCGGAGCCAGCTTAATGAGAGAGGCGTATGACAAAGATAAGGGTGCTCCACGTCCTGCGACGAGGGTTCCGTCGGGTGAATTGCCGAGGAGTGCCCAATGGCCCCTAATTTAATTCAACTTTTAAGACAGCTTTTAAATTAAGACCTCGGTTGAGCTGGACTGATTATAGGTACATGTATATTTTTAATGTTTTTTTTATAGGCACCGAATAAATTATTTCAATTATTAAAATTCGTATTTCTGATTTGATCTGGCCTCCCCCACAGAACGCCACAGCGACCGGTCTTGAGCGACCCTCATCCAGTGTATTCCCGCAGCCTTCACCATGGACTTAGTATTTCACAAAACTTGTGCTTAGCAGAAAAGTTATTAAGTAAAAGCTTTTTTCGTAATATCACTTTGTACGGAAGGTGCACAGTAGGCAAACCCCAAAAAAATGGTTAGATGAACTAGTAAAGGTCGAGGGAGTACCTACTAAATGGATTAAGAACATTTCTCCAGAAACTTGCGTGACAGAGGGCGATTGCACTCCGTATTCTGTTAAGGGGCCATTCCGGCAAATATCTAGTCATTTGTTCCTTTCTATTATTCAGTTAGTAGAATGCCAAAGTAATTTTATGTGATAAGTAAGTAATTTTATAAAGAAACAAACATCTGTAACGGACTTGAGGTATTACTGCGTTAATGGCTGTTTATGGTGAACAGAAGAGGCAGTCGTTTCAGGCGCTCGAAATGTTCATAAATTAAAAAGCTGCAAAACCAGTTATTGTTTTTACGGTTTGATGTATAAAATGACTGAAAATAACTATCGAGCGTTAGGTATCTCGGTAGAAAAAACTAGAATCTAGACTTGGGAGAGCCCATACTGTGTATTTTGAATTGATTATTAATTTGTCGATTCGATAATTAGGCTGCAAAACTCTTAAGGTAAGTAGTAGGTAGAAATTTTGATTTAAGCCTTCTCAGTGAGCTTTTGTTCGCGTCTTAATAGAGTCGTCTGTAGTTTAAACTTATAAGTAGGTATATAGGACTAATATTGTTGTGGTTAAACCATGTTTAGGTGGAACGTACCTGCTTATAAATACTGCAGGTAACTTATACTATTTCGTTTTTAGAAGTTAACCTTATCCGTCTTAAAGAAAAAATCCTAATGACATAATCAATATATATAAAACTCTTCCGTTACTGACTGACTGACTGACTGACTGACTGACTGACTGACAGACAACGCAGAGCCGAAACTACTGGGCGTACAAAGCTGAAATTGGATTGTATGTTGGTTCCTTAGGGAGTGCAGGTGAGCACTAAGAAGGGATTTTCCGAAATTCCCACGGGAACGGGAATAAACGGGAATTTTGTGTTTATGAGAAATCTGCGCGGGAAAAACCGCGGGGCAGCCTCTAGTCAATATATATAAAACTCTTCCGTTACTGACTGACTGACTGACTGACAACGCAGAGCCGAAACTACTGGGCATAGCGGGCTGAAATTTTGCATGTAGGTTCCTTAGGGAGTGTAGGTGAGCACTAAGAAAGGATTTCCCGAAATTCCCACGGGAACGGGAAAAAACGGAAGTTTTGTGTTTATGAGAAATAAAGTGAAAGATTCTCCGCTGAATGCAAACTGCTTGTAATCAGGGCCCACAGTTTCATATCACGTCTCACGAGTTCCACTTGGCACTTAGACAGACCTTTCCTAATCGACTTAGGGCAGTTCGCAAAGACCCGAACCTCGACAATAAGTAACGCGTTTCGTTCCATTCAACATCCGGTTATTTAGGGTTCAGCCTGAATAATAAATCATTCGCGTGCCCAAGAAACGTTATCTACCCTTAACGACCTGTTGCTAGCACTCCCCACTTCGGGGATTCAATTCGATATTCTTTGCTCAACTAAAGTGTTGTCGCTACGTTCCATTACGCGCAGGTTCTTCACCTCTCGCCTCAAATAACCGTGACAAGATTTATTCAATTCCTTTACTTTTGGGGTGAGGAAATGAGAGAATTAGGCGGGCGAATACTTTTTACGGCTGTAATTTTATATATGTTGGCTGCCAAATAACATTTCAGATCTTTTTGATCGTAGATTGTTTTTGATCTTTTTCTTTTCACGTACACATAGCTTATTTACAACTAAGTCAACGGTTTACGTCCAAAAAGGCGAAAAGCCAAATACCCAGAAATTTGCTATAGAGCTGCTTCTACGTTTAAATTAGAAAAGTGTATAACTGTTTCACGTAACCGTGGTATACGTTTTCTAAAAATACCAGAAAATAAAAAAACTGATTTGTTCTAAGGATATCTGTAGTGAGAGAAGCGAATAACTATCTGAGTTTAAGTTTAAACATCACGCCCTTAACAAAAATATATAAAATGAAACAGACGTTCAACAGTGCATTAGATAATAAAAAAAACTAAGATTACAAGCATACACCAGATTGTCTTAGGAACGTACTTTCCTTTGGAATTCCATACAGACCTTTTTTATTATCAATACATAGTATAAAACAAAGTCGCTTCCCGCGTCTGTCCCTATGTATGCTTATATCTTTAAAACTATGCAACGCAATTTGATGCGGTCTTTTTTAATAGATAGAGTGATTCAAGAGGAAGGTTTATAAGTATAATAGATGCACAAGATAGTAATAGGTTAGGCGGTACGAAGTTCGCCGGGTCGACTAGTTACTATATATTTTGCTACCGCAACCTCCCTATAAATAAGGCCCTTGACTATTTTCGTATTATAAGCATACTTTCGGCAAGGAATTTGAATATTTTCTAATGTCTTATTCTGAAACCCTAGAAATTCTCAAAAACCAATATTTCACTTCTTGGTATTCCGTGGCATCTTTCAGTTCGAGTCAAAGGCCGCGGGTCTGGAGTCGGGAGTCGAGAAATGACTCAGATTTAATTACGGTTCCGCTCCTTTCTCTAGCTCAGACTCGCCGCAAAGTGGTGTAATGTTGCCGACTGTAGGTTTTATTACATTTACAATAAAACACAAATGTAGTAAATTTACAGAAACAACAATGTTTATCCACTTTTAGACTGCCGTGCTCTAGCATTAGTTGCGGTGCATAAAGCATGTATATGCATCTCAAAGCCAAACAGATTTACCATTCGGATAAAAGCAAGCATTGTTAAAAAAAAATACACCTATTGTCATCGTAAGCTTTACATTTTGTTTCTTGCATTTTGTGCAATAAATATTTTATTAATTTAGATATAAATTTGCCTTCTATTATATCAAAATTTAAGATGCTGACTGGATGCTGATGGTTTATTTTGCAGACCAAACAACAAATTGAGGAAGTTTATATTTAATCTTGTCTTTAACTCAACCGATCAACCGCCCAATGAAATTTATAAGAAATATACCCAAGTTTATCTACTGTCTCTTAAATGCCGGGGAGTACGCGAGATGCTATCGTAGCATGAATAAAACATTATTCCGAGCACTTGTCACTCACTCGTAGAATACGAAGGAGGATGTATCGCATCATTTTACGATATTCTTTTGTACACGTTATCGCATAATGATATTGTTGTTGTTTTAAATGTATATTGTTTTTGGTAGGTAAGTAAGTATGCTCTGTTTAGTGCGAATTATTCTTGAATAAAGATAAATTTGTGATTTATCAAACTCTTTGAAGCCCTTATCGGTTATATGGATGACGGACGGCTTTTCTAGCTGCGAGTACCTTTGCCCCTTAAATCCATGTTTCGTCTATATTTGTGCTATCCCGACTATATACTTGTAAAATACTTTATTAATGTGTTAATTATGGTCCAAAAATGTCAAATTATATATGCTCTTCATAAATTATATGGTTACAACATCAGCAGGTCCCAACTGAGGCGGCAGAATGATGCACGTACCCCGACATTATCCTGACTGAACTCCGAGCGAGCAATTTAATTTAGCAGCGTAACGACGACGAGGTTTGAAACTGTGTCACCGCCTCGTCGAAATATACCCGTAAAAAAATGCAAAGAGAAAATTTTAAGCAAATTCGTGAAGAGAATATCCTGCTGACTAATATCTTTTAAAGGTACAGAAAAATGGAACAAACATTTAAAAGTTTTGGGTAGTTAAAATGTGGTCTTTAACTTTAGCACGTTTCTCACAGTATTTAAGATCAAATGATATAATTTCATTGATAATTCTAATCGAATCAATCTTCGTTCAGTTAACGTAGTGATAATTACGCCTCACAAATTAACGGGCTAATCTGAACTAATTTGCTAAACGGCGACCTCCTGCTAAAGAAACTGGGATACGAGCCAAAACATCCACTAAATATCGGTTTGGGGATTTGGCAAAGAATTGACGCGGAATAGGCAGTAAATACTGAGAATGAGCCAATGAAAACGATGTCGTTGGAGGAATATGACGATGCTGGGGAGTTTATGGATGCTTGCTTTCGTAATCACTAGAAATAATATGTATCTTTAATCCAATACCTATTTCTCAAAATTAGTGAATAACTCAAAAAAAAAAAATTGAAAATATCTTTGGGTATTTAAACCCTTGCAACTTTAATAAATGAGCGTTCGCAAAACGACTAACTTCTCGATCCTAATCTACCTAATCTTAAATGTAACATAAAGCGATCCAACTCCAATGACTGGGAAACCACAAATACCCAGCAAAGTTACGAGAGTTCAGTCGTAAACTTTCTGAGCACTTCGAAATAATTCCGTCATCCGGCTCGCCAGATTTTGTTAAACGAAACTTATTATTATTTTTATTATTATTATTTTTTTTTTTTTTCGAAAAGTAAATTAAGCGATAGAAGAATTATGTTGAAAGAAGAGGCTAAGCTATCACAAAAATATTATAGATGTAAGCATTAGATGAAAGAATGAATATTAATGCAATAAACAATCTTCAATATAAATGTAAGTCGAATTATCTAGTAAAGGACTTTATTCTTCTAGGTAGTCCGTTGGCGGCTATGGTTACGTATAAATACGAAACACATAAAACACAAAGTAGTGTGCGTATAAGCTGCGCCTGAGCATACTCAAACTGGTACTTACCTCGTTCCCAAGTGATGTTCTCAATAGGATACCCAGCGACGGGGCACTTGATCACTAGGTCAGTCCCAGCTACCGCAGACACCTTGGGCATTTCTCTTATAAAAGGCAGGCCATACACGTTGACCCTCGCAGCGTGGGTCGCACGGCCGACGGAATTGGAAGCCGTGCAGGCGTACTCGCCGCCATCTTGTTCTGTCACTCGGCTTATGTTAAGATGGCTGACGACGTCATCCTGTATCGTTACGTGTTGGCCCACTACGAATCTGGCAGAAAAGAGAAAAAGACAGAGAATTTGTTAAAAGGTACGTAGTAGAATAAAATGTTTGTGTTTGGAATGGGTCGAGCACTGCGTTCCAGTTAAGGTAATGAATATTAGTGGCCACAAAGTAAGTATTAAGAGTATCACAGACAGAAGTGAATACTTGAGAATCACTATTTGACAAATAAGCTTCTATTTTTCAGACGATTAACTCCTTTTCATCCTTTAGCCAATTTGTCTCGGGAACGGGCGAAGCATCTCGAGCGGTCGTTCATCTGAATTTACTTACTTTGTGAATTTATTATTCGGTTTTATGGCTTGAATTTATGCAATTTATTCATCAAAAAACTTAAATCACACAATATAGTTTTAGTTAGACGTGGTAAAATATCACACGTTATTTTACTTACTATATTTTTCACCAGAAAAATGGTGTATATCATCATTTCGTTGTTTTCGTTGTCTCAACTTTCTTAACGTCTTTTAACTAAAAGTCTTATAACTTTTAAATGAGTACATAGTATAACAAAACTATTTGATATTTTGACAAAATATTGTGTTTGTCTATTTAACAAAAAGACATACCTAGAGTTAGTAGGAATAGGAAACCCGTCCAGCGTCCAGGTGAACTGAGGCGGCGGATGGCCCATCGCCACACACTTCAGAGACACGCTGGGCCCCGGCTGCAGGGTCTGCTCCGAGAACCAGTATACCAGCTCCGGTTTCGCTTCTGTTGATGCGAATTGATCAATTGTAGTTAATTATTTGATGAGTTTTTGGTACGAATTCGATTGACATCTAGTGTCTCTATCGATCTTTTAAGGTTTGTTGTAATTAGGACTGAAAATTATAATAAAAAAATTAAAGTTTAAAACTCCGAACTAATGCAAAATAGGAATTAACGAGGAAATAAACGACAAAGACGCATGGAAGTAGTCTAGCTCTGCACTTAAGATATTTTTCATTATTTCATGTAATTTCATTTTTATTTATCTGTATAATTTTCATAGTATTGTCACTTAATTGTATTGTAAATATTGTAATATCACAAAACAAAAAGAAAAAAAAGAGAGATAAATTGTAAAGTAGAGTTTGTTACCCCTTTCTTCTCTACGCTGTAAAATCATTGCGAAAGGGAGTAGAATCATTTGGCAGAGGAGGGCTCGTTTGGGGGACCCTCCAGGCGACTATTGTCGTAAGGCAAGGCAAACATTTGTTTACCTGAGCCAATTGGTGGGCACCCTGAACTACCTCGCCTCTCACAGTATAGGATACTTTACCAAATAAGGTATCAATAGCGATTAGATTAGATGTATAGTCTAATTGACTTTCAATAAGTGATATCTTGTATCCTATATTGAATAAAGAATTTGACTTTGACTTTGATTTGATTGAAAGATGCTGCCCTTAAACTGTAGTTTTATGAGAAAGTGATACCTGGGTGTGTTTGTATGTCTTTGTATGTGTTTCGGGCTTTCTAGATGCCGGTAATACCTAGTTAGGGGCTCTATGTGCCTTTTTTAATTTTAAATGTACCTAATACCTTCTTTTATTTAAATTAAAGCATATAACACCTTATTCACCGTGATACACAGAGTGAGCGAGGCGTCAGACCCCTGGAAATCGCAATCCATTTTAATTTCGTACGCCGGACCTAAGTGATGAGGGACGTTCGTTATACAGGGTGTTCAGTTGAGCTGAAAATCCTGCCGACACAGACGTAGGCACGGAACGTACAACCTTTGAAATATACCTATTTGAAGTGCAGTTGAGAATAGGTGTAAGTTTTGCTCTTATTTGGTTTGCTACCTCGCAGAAAGTCTAATGGATTTGTTTCAGACGCAAAATGTGAACATTTTTTACTAGAAATATCTAAGAAATGAAGATTGAACAATAAATGGATTGCGTTCTTTGTTTCGGTCATGCTTATTTCTGTGTTTTTTTTCTTATTTAAGTACAGTTTTAATTAAGAAATGGTTTTTAATAAAAAAATAATAATTTGCATGGAAATTTTACTATTTTCTGCCTTTCGTCCAAATCCGCGGTCGATCCCTTTGATGTGGAAACCTTTTGATTCTACATTATGTCCCTGAATAAAAAAGAATTCGAAATCACTTCACAGAAACAATCTCATTAAGTTTAATTAAAAATTCAAGCATGGCCCACAATGAATGCGAAATTCCTTTTCAGTTTCCATAATTAATTTCGAGGTGAGAGAGAATCCACTCTTAAATCTGGATCCTTTAAATCTTTGCTGAATACGAAACTAGGTGAGACGAGCACGAGGAAACTTGCCACACACAGCACATAGCTTTATCCATCGCTCAAATATTAAGTTCTTAGCTACCTACCCCAAGGAATTCCACTTTAAAACTTGTGCAGTAAATCAAGACATCCACGTTTACAGAAGTTTTATAACCCGAAATTCTCGCTTCTAAGATTAATTGGCCGAGTTTCATATTGAATTTTATGATTTAGTATTTCATTTCACTAGAATCTTTAATTAATTTCAAAGGTTATTAACTTATCGGTTACAAAATTACATCATACTATTGGTACTACTTTACATAGAGATACTACATAGTAACCTGGCTTACACAATATGGAGCAGTATTAAATTACTGACAAAAAGATTAGACGGCAAGGTTTTACAAATGGCACAATAAAGTGTCCGATATTTTCCCCCGAGCCCCAACGGGTTGGATCCGGATAAACGTTACGTAGAGAGAAGGATATTTCGCACACATTTTACTTTAATTTAATTTGAAGCTGTTAAATTAGAATGATCATAACTGTTTCAGGCCTATGTTTATTAAAACAACAATTTATTATTCCATTAATAAACATGAAGTTAAATTGATAAACTTGTGATTTTTGAATTTAAGTTATTTACATAAATTCAAAGATTCCAGTAAAGTATAGACGATGACTTTAATATTTATACGTTAAAGAATATAGCGACTTCAAGATCGCGGAAAATTTGCCACGGATGACCAAAATGAGTTCACAAATGTTTAGTGATAGAGACTGCAAAGCCAGAGGAATACATAAACAAAACAGGCACAAAATAATTATCATCAAATAGTGACTCAAAACAAACGCTAGAGCTAATAGTGAAGATGTTATAACAACTGAAGTAATTCATGCCGCAGGAGTAGCAGTAAAAAGTAGCTTGCAAACCTTGCACAGGACAGAAGTGTCCGGGCAAGTTAGCAACTCGAAACTTGTTTTCGCAACTGTGGGCTCATGTAGCAAAAGTAGTTTTGTTGCAGTTTAGTTGGGAACATAGTCACGACTATGTTATTCCTATATCAGGATTCCTTTCCTGAATAGATTTGTAAGTATAACAATGAAAATATTAATTTACATGTAATGGCGTTAGATGGCCTCCTATTGCGTGAGCTCAATTTAGTTGTAGACTGTATAGCTGTTTTAAATCTTATATTAAAAGTGAAACATTTTATTTTATAACTTTCAATAAAATCCGGGATATGTACCGCTGGTCAGCTTTCGTTTGGCAACAAGCGAATATCCGCTGTTACGGCAGTCAAAGCTTTTGCAGGATGTTTTTGGAAAGGCAGTAAAATTCTTCATTTGATGAATTCAGCTCACTATACTTAACAACTTTCCTTTAGCTACATGGATCACAAGGCAAAAATTAACTGTCCCGTTCTGACTCCTTTAGCTGATTGAAAAAATGTATGGAAGTTGTTTTTATGACATTTGGACTCATTACTCCCTTTAATTCATACTTTTTAGAAACGCCTTATTTATACTGCACCCAACTGATTCAAGGTGGATTTTAATGTGTTTTATAACATGACTAGAGGCTGCCCCGCGGTTTTTCCCGCGCAGATTTCTCATAAACACAAAAATCCCGTTTTTTCCCGTTCCCGTGGGAATTTCGGGAAATCTCTTCTTAGTGCTCACCTACACTCCCTAAGGAACCTACATGCAAAATTTTAGCCCGCTACGCCCAGTAGTTTCGGCTCTGCGTTGTCTGTCAGTCAGTCAGTCAGTCAGTCAGTAACGGAAGAGTTTTATATATATTGACTAGAGGCTGCCCCGCGGTATTTCCCGCGCAGATTTCTCATAAACACAAAAATCCCGTTATTTCCCGTTCCCGTGGGAATTTCGGGAAATCCTTTCTTAGTGCCCACCTAAACTCCTTAAGGAACCTACATGCCAAATTTTAGCTTTGTACGCCCAGTAGTTTCGGCTCTGCGTTGTCTGTCAGTCAGTCAGTCAGTAACGGAAGAGTTTTATATATATTGATATATTGTCAAGCTTACTTTTTTACGCAACTCGTTAAAAAGTATTCATATAAAATCTGTTTCTGTTTAGGAATGATTACATTATTTACAATTTGACTCCGATCCGCCTCCTGTTATCTTAAGTCGAGTCCACTTATCAACCCTTTCATACACTATAAAAATCACACATCAGAGAAGAACGAAACCCATAAAAATTTACCTCGGCCATAGTACGGCACTTTTAAAGAACTCGTAGTTTCTCCATTTCGCTGAAATACGTGGTCGGGGGTGCCTGAACCCGTCTTTGAAGGGTTGCGACACTAAACAACGGGGAACAAATTACCAATGACACAAATAGACTTATATGCACTTGGGGCATCAACTTAAACCCGACTCTAAGGTAAATGAGATAGGATCTTAATTGGGGGATACAGAGTGCATATTTAGAGCTGCTGAAGCCTTCGGGCGTGGCTGCACCACTAAGGTTCTTTGTTTGAAGTGAAAAGCGCGCCTCTAATAGCTAGCAGCGGATCCGCGCGTAAAAATGGACTGCTAAATATTTTATGAAAAAAGTCGGCTCGAGAGATAAAAGCTTTGGAAAAACGCGTCTGGCTTAGTAGCTATGCAGATTGCCAGTTAATGCAATGTTGGCGCTCATCTAGGTTAAAATATTTGCAGAATCATCAAATTTAAGCCAGGTTCAAATAATACGGTTAGGAATTATAGGTTGGGAGAAAAAAAAAAAAAAGTGATTGGGAAAATTGATATTGATGATTTAGACTCTTGCATTGAGAAAAGATCGGATATTAAAAATAAGACTATCAATATGTTACCTAGGCCTTGATACTGAATCTACAAATAATTTGTCTTAACACGAATAATATAGAAGTAATGTAAGTCTATTTCTGTAAGTGTAAGTAAAATAAGTATATAGAAGTAAGTCTGTATGTATGTATGAATTAAAGCAAAAGGCAAAGTAAATTCTAAAGAACTTCAGCAGTCGCAACTCGTGTTCAGAGTCGTTATTTTAATATAAGTTATTTCATAATCGGTATACGCGTTTGTGTAAAGAACATTAGTGAGTAACATAAGTTCAGCTTATTTTAGCTACCTACATGATGTATGGCTTTCATTAGGCGGGTTCACAATGCGAGAGAGGCTCATGCTTATTAATATTCCTTCACTTAACAGATGTGTAACGTATACATTATAGGTAAGTAAAATATAGTAAGAAATGGCAAGTAGGTAAGAAGCGTGAAATCTTGGTAGAAATGGTAACAGAAGGAGCCAAAGGGCCTCAAGTGTTCAAACCTATACTTTCGATAAGAAAAGTAAGGTCCTAAGGGGTAAGACCTATAGAAGAATGATATTGTCTTATTAATGTGTCTGAGAAACTTCTGGCAGTAACAAAACCATGTTTTTGAATTTGTTGCCGTCGTCTGTTGACTTTGATTGGTTTTTGTTTAGAAAAGTTGGATTGTTCGGTACGGGCGTTTCAGCCGTAATGCCTGTTCACAACTTTAAGTTTTTTTTTGTAAAAGTAAAGCACGTCACTAACTTTGTTTTTAGTTTAGATTGAGGCATGAGAAAATAATATTAATGTTAAAACAACTTAATTTTTTAGGAAAGGTAGATGATTAATTATTATGTCAATCTATACGAAATTAAAATAAATTAAATTATAATAATACGAAAATGATTACGTATTAAAGTTAGTAATATTCTGAAACTGATAAGTTTATTTTGTAAAGGTAATTCAAAAAATTTAGCGGAGAAAAACTATGTAAGATTTAACATTTAACGTTTTAGTTTCAGAAAAGTACCACCTAATCTACGGGCCTATTCCAAAAAGTAGAATAGTAAACTTATACAATTTTCAGTCAAAGTTTTACTATAATTGCAGTTTTATTGCATTAATAATAGCAATCAAGCTGGAAAGCTACAGTTCAGGCCCTATATCCCTGTTTAGGGATAAAAAGAAAAGAAGAAATTGATCTTGGGCCGTGGAGTGGTACTATAGAAAAAGTAATTTATTGTACTGACCTCTGTTCCCAGTGAAGTTCCAGTCGGAGTCGTGTGCGAGCGCGCTGCGGGCGAGCGGCGCGCGCCGGGAGCGGTTGCCCGCCGGCCGTGAGTCCGACTCTGTGAACAAACAGGCCACAGGGACGGACTTAGTCTTGCTAAAAAGTGGGCACATCATCATCTCAGTCGAGAGACGTATACTGTTGGCCTCCTCCTTAGATGTTTACAAAGAAAAACATCTTAGGGGTTAGCATAATCGTCACGCTTGGCAGGCGGGTTGGCGATCGCTCTTAAGTTTTTCAACGAAGGACGCTGCTGCCTTAGTCGCCTTTTACGATATTCATGAGGCCGCGATCGCACGGTGGAGTGGACCCAAAAAAAATATTTTAGTTTGAATTTGATAGATCTAATTAGAGCTTGCTGAAACTAGACTATTTTTTTGCGTGTGTATTAGACATGTGATGGATTAAAATGTTAATATGTAATTTTTCAGGACGACGTTTCAAAAAGGTTTATTTTTCTTCAGATATGCTGTATTAATGAAATATGCTTGGAAGCTATATATTTAAGTAACAAAGATCCTGTTAAATTAAAACTTATTGAATTTATTTAATGCTGTTTATTTAATCTGTTAATAATAATGTTAATATGTATTTTTGTTACATCGTAGTTTATGATGAATAAACTGCACGAAATTAATCCGGTCTCATTCACTTCACTAGAGCATACAAGAAACTCTCTCAACTGTTCTACAGTGAAACTTGAGGAGCCGTGTCTTTGTTACTATCTCTTGCAATGTTCCCTTAAACGGACATGCGGTTGTTTATTTAAACTGACAAAGAAAGAGCGAAATACTTGTTCCACGCGACGTTTTCATTGCATTCGCATTTTTCTCTTTGAACATTAGAGCTTTGGTGGCAAGAAAATGAAGACAGCGTGACATAACAATGAATTCTATTTAAAAGAACGAAAATAAAACCTTTTAGGTAGTAGGTAGAAGTAGCTCTGATGAAATTACGCTACGTTGTATATTGTTTTGACTGCACTATAAAATAACAAAAGCTCCTGCACAGAAATTGTGGTTTGTCTAGTAAAATGAATTTAATTAAAACTAGGGAGAACGTAAAAATATATTTACATAATGAAATTTTTGTTTTTTTAATAGAACACGTCCCTTTTAGACTTTTATTTCATTTTTATATATTTTTTACGCTCAGTCTGAAACAAAAACTTGCAGTAGGTTATCAAGTCATTGAAAAAAAGATATTTCGTAAATTTACGTTACGCCCATGGTATGTGACAAAAAAAAAACAAGACTGGCGCCCAACGTGGGTCCACGACAAAAAAGACAGACAGACAGTTAAAGCTATAAAAACTAAAAAGAAAAACAACAAAGTTACCTTCTTCAAATATCTCTGCTACACCATAGGCCTGGTTCTTGGTATTACTGGCGAAACATTGGTAAATACCCTGGTCTTCCTTCTGCATTTTGAGATGTAGACACCTGTCGTCTGCAGACACCCTGACTCTGTCACTTCTCATCACTGGTCTACCGTTGTGCAGCCAGTACACCAGCTCTACTGGGCTGCCAGTTACTTGGCACTCGAGGGTAAGTTCGGAGTTTAACTTTAGTCGAGTTATTTCTGGTTTTATAGTGACCGTGATTGGTTCTGTTAAAAGATATAAAACATATTTAACTTGAGGCGGTTCTTTGATAAAATAATTCTCAAAATAAATAATTTAGATCACCTAAATGCAAGGTTTAAAGTTTACTTATTGTTTTTTAAATTGTTTGATTCTTTTTTGACCACAAACCGGGAGACACAGAGTAGGCAGACCCCCTACAAGGTGGTTAGTCGACCTGGTGGAGGCTTCGGGAATACACTGAGGGTCGCTCAAGACCGGTCGCTGCGGCGTTCTGTGGGGGAGGCCTATGTCCAGCAGTGGACGTCGGCCTGATTGAAAATGATTTCGATAATATCTTTAACATAACATCTCCTAAGCTGAAAAGACGTTTTCTGCTGGACAAAGCGCGAACCTCATCTAGTGTACTATTGCAACCTTGTGGGGGTCTGCCTACTCTTCCTCTTTCGCGAGCCCGTCGTCACAACTCGAAAACCTTTGAGGTCCAGCAACCATCTGTTCTCCGAGTTAGGTGCCCGCACATTGCCATCTAAGATTAAAGTTTAGCTACTTATCCGAGAGATCCCCGTGCGTATTCCGAAAATAGGACTATTTTTGTAAGTATATCACCCCACAGAGGAGGGGTTATAATCATATTAATAGTTATTTTTTTTTTTAACATAACCCATTTTAAAGCACACCTTTAGATAACAATGGCTGGCATACTAGGCTAATGCCTGTGTCATGCCAGCCGAGATACAACATGAACATAGTAAAAACCAAGTTAGTGGCGCTAGTGGAACTACCTAGTGGCGCTAGTAAATTACCTGTAACAATAACAGCGAACCTCACGGAGTCACTACCAGCAGTATTGTTGAGTTCGCACAAAAAGTGACCACTGTCTTCTAACTGCACATCCTTAATGACGAGCAGGCTTCCTCCACCGAAGAGATCGGTGCGCGGCCATATTGATGTCTCTTCTATTGGAGTCAGGTTGTTGAGCCGCTCGTGGTACCACCTGAGGGTAAATATGCAAATAATAAACCTACGAATATAATAGTTTCTCTCACACCATTTTCCTGAGGGAAAGGAAGATTTAAATAAACGCCATACTTCCCTAACCTTCTCCGCATATTATGGTCTACGATTCCAGTAATCGGGAAACAATGAACTTGTCTCTTTGCATTACAAAATATTACTATTTTTTCTACGTATGATTTTGATGCCGCTCCCATCTTGCAAAACTCAAAATAATTCGAGTTTAAGTCTCGAACTAATTGATTAAAAGCAAAAAATACATAATATAAGGGTTTAATGAAATAGCTACAAAAAAATCATAAAAATCTTAAAACAAAATAATTGTTATTCACATGAAAGAACTTTTTAGTGCTCATACAAAAGATACTTCTCCCGCTATTACATCAAAATATAATTATGTTATGAAAGCATATCCATCCTAGATATACGCTGTAAGGTAATCGTGTACTGTTTTCATATTCTCGCCATTTATATATAACCTTCAGTTAGTACAGTATTTGGAGGAAATGTACCATCACTTTGAACAATCGATGTCGAATAGCGAAGTTGTAAAAAGTTTTATCGTTCGTTCCGCTTCCACTGTTCAGCATATAGCTTCAGGCTTAACCGCTTTCTGTGTTTCATGGTTTGAAGATAAGTATAGTGGAACTAATTTAAGGTAAGCTAACTTTACTTTTTCAAATTTGAAATGTTCCTCTAATTATTGCATGCATTTAGCCAACAATATAACTGCTTGGTGATACTATTGGTCCATAGCAACTCAATAATCAGCCACAGAAAGGAGAAGCCTACAGAAGTAGGCAATTAGATACAAAGTTCTAAAAAAGTTTAAGAAATTTTATTTATATTTTTTCCTCACTAGTCGACGCGGCGAACTTCGTACCGCCTAAGCGATTTTTTCTCGCCGTAAAAACCATCCTTTGACTTCAAAGAACATTTAAAAAAAAAATTGGTAAAATTCGTCCAGACGTTGTTGAGTTATGCGCTTACCAACAAATTTTGAGATTCATCTTTATATTATAGAAAAGATAGATAATGAGCAGTGCAACATTTTGTTTGCGCAGTAGAAGCGGCATTGTCGGCGGCGGCGGCGGCGGCGGCGGCGGCGCGAGCGAAGCTTACACGGCGTCGGCACGTGGAAAACCTGGCACTGCCATCTAATATCCTAAGCGAAATTCTGCGGAAATGAAATGGCTATTCGCAGCGAAATCTTCCGTGTTCCAGGAGTTAGATTTTCTTTTCAAAATATCTAGCGTTGAAAGGACTCGAAAATGCAGTAAGACATTTGCATTCTAAAAGATTTTCATCGCGCCGCTGTATAGTAGGATATGAAAGTTTATAGGCTATTCAGAGACGGCCAGGCCCTCATAATTTTTACGATTGGATGTGTTATGAAGGTGGAAATCTGGCTGGGTCGGTATACTGGAGTTTTATATTTATGCGAATGAGAAATAACACAGTCGCGACTAAGTTTCATTTTTATATTCGTATCTTAGGAGGCGGCAGCTACATTCAATCAAACATTTAAGTATCAAACTTTTGCTTTTTATAATCCAAATAGTACAGAATAGTACGGCTACCCTAGAAACAAGTGGCTAAGTAAATTATGTACATTTTGAGCGCCCTGCATACGGGATGCCGTTGCGCCGGAGGTGTCTAACACGTTTAACGTAGTTGGACAGAGTTAAATAGTTAAAATTTAACAATGTCCGTGTTTGGCAACTTTGCTCTGTTCTCTGAGTAATGTCCCCTGTGGTGTAGAGCTTTATTTTATTCTGTACGAGTTATCTTTGAAGGTGAAAATGTGTTACCTGTAAGGGATGTACCATGTGTCTGGCAGTGGCTCCATATACATATAAGCTCTTCCTAAAATTTTCCTGAAATTTATACTTGCTTCATAATAAAGTAAAATAATTTAGATGGTATCATGTCAAGCAGTACAATCAACATTAGTAGCTAAAAATACCTCGTTATTTCTTCAATAATAAACAACCATTTGCGCATTTCTAATTAAGAAACCTCCCTTTCCAATTATAGCGGTAAGGTAACCATACCTGCTCATTCCATCCATTAGGAAGCAGTACAAATTATGACGCCATTAACGCGAGGAGAGAGTAGGTATTTCGTATTTCCGCGGTAGGTAACACAATTTGAGGCGTCCTCCGCTAAATTGCTCGCTGACAGTTAAACGAATATCGTCACGGGAATAAGAAGGCAGAGGCTCAGAGGCCGTGGGCAGGAAGAGGTGGGCCGGAAATTGTAAATGCTGTTAGCTCTTCTAACATCTTTTCCCTCCACTTGCCTTCACTAAATCCTAACCAGATACAGTGAAACAGTACCAAAGATACAGTAGGTTTTAAGTAGCTTTACTGGAGGTCTACTTCTCCAGTTTGTTGTATGATAAATGCGTGACATCCAGTCTTAATTAACATAACGTCAAATAACTAAAGTGCTCTTTAACTTTTTATGAATAAAAGGGTTAGATTCTTTATCAAATTCGCAAGTGCGTACTTCATACTTAAAGCAAAAAATAAGTTTTTTTTTTTGAAGAAATTTGTAATTATAAAATGTTTTAAATACATTTAAAAAAAGTATAAGTACCTATGTTTACTTTATTCCAAACTAGCGGACTCAGCAAGCTTCGTACTGTATCAGAATGTAGTCAGTCTGCCATTGAGAATGGAAACAATACAACGAATCAACTATCAACTTAATACCTAAAGCCTGTGTCTACCAACAATAATCGGCTGTTCAACAGTCGATTAAAAACGTAACAGGTTTAGATTGTTAGTAGTAATAGTCAACGATTAATTTTATACACCAGCGGAACACACCGGCCTATATGTATGGTCTAACTAACATCCACTAGGTTTTGTATATCAATGTGATAAATACAAAGACCAGACTTTCCAAAAAGAAATCATAGATATATTGGTAATTGGATACATAGAAAACCACTACACACCTACTCCAGAAGTGTTCTCCCAGTAATCCACAGGTTATCTACACAAATGCCGAAGCACCAAGTGCCAGACGCTTTAATGTATCTTTCAGTCAGGTGTTGCATTTGTTTGCTTAGCGTTGAAACCACTCTGGCTACTTTACGTCAGCTTATTCTGAAGTAAGCTTAGGTGTAGCGTCTAGCCTCCCTTTTGTCCCTTTACGATATTTCTTCGAAATTCAACATTTTCTTTTCTTACAATTTAACTTGTGTTTATATTTTTTTTAAATTAAGTCGATGTCTGCAATAGTCTTATCGCAAACGTGATGAGAATAGACCAATTAAAAGTATCTTGGAAATTTATTAACTGGAAAGCAAAACTATTTGGCTTCTTGCACTTCCACACCACACCATACATAGTGCAAAAAATAACGCTTTTTACCACAAAAGTACTACATAAAATACCTTCATTATCCGTCTGCCAATCCTAAATTTAATTGGTTTATATTTTCGCACAGCTCTACTAAAAACGGCTGGCTTCAGCTTCAGTAAAAAAATTCAGCCAGTTAGACAGAAGCATACAGACCGGTAAGTAGGCAGCGGCCAGGCGTGAGCTTCGCAAGCCAGACTGAGCTCCAGACCGGCTTGCACTCGCCGCGGCCGCGTGTCAGATGACGCCCGTGGCTGCACGCTGCCTGTCGGCTCGGTTGGAAGCACCATGCCTGAGTAGAACAGGGTTTTTATTAAAAATATATATAATTACTAGTCGACCCGGCGACTTTGTACCGTCTTACCTATTACTATGTTGTGCATGTATTATACATATAAAACTTTCTTTTGAATACCTCTATCTTTTACAAGAAACCGCATTTAAATCCGTAGCATGATTTTAAAGATATAAGCAAACATAGGGACAGATGCGAGAAGCGACTTTGTTTTATGCTATGTATTGATTATAACCGTAAAATAAACAGAAATTTGGATGAATATCTGCAGTGAAATCGCTATAGGTTTATTAGCTTAGTGTCCTTAAGAGTAGAACTTGATCTCCTCGAAGGAAGTTAAACTAATGAAGCTGGCTACGCAAGTGTAAAATGGATACAAGTAAGAATAGATATTCATTAGTCCAACAAATCTAAGGCATTTAATGTTTAATGAATTCTTAATTTAGATATGTAGAAATTGTTTGCCTGGAAACAATATAGGTAAACTAAGAGGAGAGTTAAACTTCAAAACAAAAATAGATGTGCAGACCTTGAATAAAAACTTTTTTAAATCTACTAATAAGTATTATTGTAACCGAATTAAAATAGATCAAAATCATGAGAATTATATAAAGTAAAAAGCTACGCTAACAGGAACGCCAGGCACGGATACGGGGCAGACGCGCTGAATTACAATTATTTTATGCCGTGTCGTCCGTCGTCGCTTTTGTTTGAGCCGATGATGTAGCACCTGTGCCGTGACTTCTATCATTTCCTTAGCCCTTAATTTGTATCTTACCATAATTGCTACTCAGATGGTAATATCCGGTGAGCCGGTCGCGCACGCGGCACTGGAAGCGGTGGTGGCGGTCGCCGCGGTGCGCCGCGCTGATGTGCAGCGACCCGTCGTCTAGCACGTGATATTTCGAAGCTGGAGAGGAATAGAATATAATAAATATATATATAATATATAAAAAAGTATTCTCTACAAGAACAAGACAAATAACAGTTATTTTCTATTAATTTATAATTATATTTTTAACAAGAAATCCACCGCTACAGAAAAGCGTGTAAAAACAAGTGAAGATCAAAAAGTAAGAATAAGAACACTGTTACATAAAAAAGATTGTATAACCGCGAGATAACCGGGCAGTATTATAACCAGCCAGTGTCTTCATGTCGGCGTAAACAGTAAGTAAGTACTTACCTACCTAACATTTATTTATTAGACGAATATTGGTATAAGTAAATATTGTTTTTATTTTATGACATTTTATTGCCATTTATTTCAAACTGTTAATCTTGTAACTTTCAAGCTGTTATTTGTTTAAATCGCGTTAGTCATAAAACAAACTGAAACATTGTTACAATTTGAACTTTATATTTTGTTCTAGAAACTTCAGTGTTATCTTTTGAAATTAATTGCTTTTGAAAATATTACGAGAAAGAAACATGAAGTTACGTAAGTTACGTTCCGTAAGTTCTTAGTTTTAATGTTTTGTTTTAAGTGTGAACAAGAGAAGAGGCCTCCTATGTTCAGCAGTGTTGGTGGTTTTTATTATTTGTATTTGTCCTGCCTTCTACTCAATTTAAAAATTTGTATTTGTATCTTTTAAATGTGTGTTTCAAATTGCTTTGATTCTTCTTAAAGCACGTAGGTATATTAAATAAAAAAAAATCTTAGAAACGAGGGCAAAAATTCCTTAACTCATTTGATCTGTTTTACTAAAGATGTATCTAACATAGCAAATTACCATATCTCTTCCTATCCAAGACGTTGGTATCACTAAAGTCGAGCCACTCGGTGAGCTCGACGCGGTCCTGGCAGTGTGACGTCATGACGCACCGCATGACCGCCGAGCTGCCCTCGATCACGTACTGGTCCGGCACTCGGATGTCCCAGTCCACGAACAGTGCTGTGAGAATACGTAAAAGTTATTACCTACTGGCAAGTTATTATAAGACATGGGGAAAAATAGTGACCAATAGTCAAATTGACCGATGCTATAAAAGACATGGATGAGGCTGACAGCCGATAGAGCAAACTGAAAAAAATAGAGAGGTATTCGCACAGCAGTGGGTTGATATAACTCTCATGAAAAAGATCTAAAAACTCAGGTATTTCCTGGGCCATGCGATTCAAAGATTTTAAGCTTTATTTTAAAGTGAATGATCTGGCACTTACTTTTTTATAGATAAAATACTTTTTTCATAACTTTTTTTATAAGTTTTTTTAAAGAGTTAATCGCGATCATTTCGTATATTGGACAAAAAACATTATATAAAACAAGCTGGACCGGCGAACTTCGTACCGCCCTACAATGTAAGTAGACAATGTTTGTGTTCGTTTGCATCGAATAAGCTCATAACTACCGGACCGTTTTATTTTTTCATCTTATGAATCCTACATTATCCCTGATGAAACATAATTAAATAGCACAAGCATAGCTCAAATATTACATAAAAAAAGAAATAATACTTATACATTAAGTACATAATTAAAGCCTTTCCACTATTCTGAATTCTTGGGAATATTCTATATCTATTGTCAATTTAATAGTAGAGACCGACCGAAACACGATTTTCAGCCGAAACCGAAACCGCACCATCGACCCTAGCCTCAGTTTCGACCGAAACCGAAACTCACGTTGCCTTGTCAAATATTCATATTTTTTGTGAACACCTAGTATTATATACCCGGTACGCGTCCATACAAAAAGAGAAAGCGTTTTTCCACTTCTAAATATTTTCCATTCGCCATTTTAATATGTTACTAACACTATAAAAACTAGGTTTTTAAGTTTTCAGTTCAGGGAGACGGCATAAGTTTTTTTTAATTACTTTTTTGTAAACGTAAAGTATGGCCCACCGACAACATCTACCTACCTAAAACAGTGAGCTCGTGCAAGAAAGCTCCGCGCGCGTATCTTCCGAGATTAGCCGAGCGATGCTCGAACATAGAGTTTCGGCAAAAGGTTCAAAAGCAATTTTTGGCCGAAACTGGCCGAAACCGAAACCTTACCTTCGGTCAGTTTCTGTTGAATAAACTGTATTCTGTAGGCTAACTTCTACTATATCTATAGAAATGTATCGTGGTTCGATAGTCTCGCTAAAACTCGAGAACGGCCGGGACGATTTAGCTGATTATGGTTTTGAAATGTTCGATCTAGTCCAGGTTTAAAAGGTTAGAAAATATGGAAAACGGAGGGGAAGTTAGTTAAAATGACATTTTAATTTTTCCATATAAAATTGTAAGGCGCGATAAGAAGTTCGCAGGGAAAGCTAGTCAGGAATAATTCAGGATTCTAATGTATTTTTTTTTTAATATCGGTCTAGTTAGTTACGGAGGGAGTTTATTCGATACAAAGAAACAATAATTATTTTCCTTTAACAAGAAAAAATTAAAACGCCATTCACAAACACACACTCATAATCAAATCTAAAAGTATTTTGCAAACAAAGTATCTTCAAGATACTAAGATACCTAACAAAAGTATTTAAATACCAGATACAAAATGCATTTTAAAAAAAGGATCTAGATACAAGATTGAAGATACGTATTTTGTATTTTGTATCTTGTATCTGTATTTAAGATACTTTTATCTTAGATAAGTCACATCTCTGATTATTTTTGACAACGCCGATTTATTTAAAACTATTTTATATCGATTTAGTACTATAGTAAGAGTGCCCTGTTAAAAAATAAACGCTGAATTCAAAGTCAGCAACAAGAACACAATAATTTGAGAAGATGAAATTGAAGAAGATAATAAATCAATTTTACCTGCATGAACATGGATATTCTTGGACACCATGACCAGTCCGCTGGGAAACCTCGCCCGGCACCTATACGTCGCAGCATGGATATCATGCCTGAACTTCTCTGCAGGAAATGGCGGGAACTCTAACGACCCGTTGGTCAGGATCGTTCGGAGACCAGGAACTGACGTCACTGGGGTGTTGTCCACCAGTAACCATTCCAGCTGTGGACAAATTTTCCTTATACAAGAATTCACGTTTGACTTTTTTGAAAGGGTCCTTAAATGTTAACATTGTTCTTAACTCAAACGAAATTTGAAAGACTAATAGTTTGGTAATCAATAAATAATAAGTCAAATGGTTTATCATTGATTTAGGATGTTTGGTATAGACACACTAGGTAGCTTAAGTTAAATATTGTTGAAAATAACGGTCATTCAGGGTAATAAACTTGGTTACCAAGCATTTGACTTCCACTGAAACGTAACTTTTAGAAAGCAAACTTCAGTCGTTTGTACGACAGTTGTAAGAAAAAACTTATTCCTTTTCTCCTATTTATAATGCTTCAGGGAATATTCGGTACAGAGCGCGAGTTTCAAAATTTCCGTCCCAAGCGAGTCTTTTGCGTGGCCACACAAATTTTTACAGAAGTAACTTTTATTATAAGATATAACGATTCGTTTTAACATGTTGGAGAAAAAGTAATCATGCAATAAAACCAAATTGCAATTTTCAACCAGTAACAATACAAATTAATTTATAAAAACAAAAACCAAAGACACCGCGATATGAAAAGAAAAACGTATAAAAATGCATAACGTTGTCAGCTGGTGTAGTGGCCTAAAAAACCTAGGCTAAGGCAAAAAATAAGGTAAATCCAGGTTTATAGGGGCTTGCTATTACGTGCCAGCAGCTGTTCAAATTTTTCTGCCCTGCCTCGGCAGATTGTAAGGAATTGAATATTTCAAATCGGACAAGGTTTTAAGTTTCTATTAAACCATGGATAATGTAGATTTTTGCAAACGTTTGATAATAATATCTTGTTTTATTCGAAACTAAGTTACAATATTTATTAAACGAATGGTGGAAAAATAAAGGCCGTTGGCATACGTGACGGGAAATTGTCTCTTTAGGGGCGATATACGAAACTTGTTAAAATGAAGCTCAGTGTGTGTGTGTGTGTGTGTGTTGGACGGATAATAACTTTTTAAAATAAAAAGTAAATGGATAAGTAAGTCTTAAAAAATAGGAATCTGACATTATTAACTTGAATTCCAAGTTTTCTTATATATATAGTAATATTTACAATGCGGCGGAGAAGCAAAGAGGTCATCGCTGTATATTTTCCTCGTTTCCCCCAAATGGAGAAAACATTCGGAAGATCTTGGATAGGCAAGAATAATATGCGAGATAGTGCGCCCACATTTTACTAGTGACTTTAGGTTACCTGACTGAAAAAGTCCCTTTGTTTGTCTTTCCACTTCCAAGCCAGTTTTGTCTTGCCACTTTTCGTTTTCATAATCATTAAAATTGTTATCTTCTACTTTGCTCACGTACATAGGTGGAGCCTCTTCCATTTCTCTCCTATAATTGTAATATGCTTTCTCTTGTTTCTCAATAAGAATCTTTTTATACGAGTTTTATACTCAAGTATATTATATTTCACGTTCTGTGTAATAGCATAATTCATGTTCGGAATGCCATATACTTTTTCTTTTTCATTTTATTTTCAATAATATTAAAATACATTTTATCTTTTTATTCCCCATCTAATATCTTGTTTGCTTGTCGCGGCGCGCGCCTCTGAATATTTTAACGGGCTCAGCGCTGCCGCCGTTGCCGTCTCACAAATCTAGGGCTCACAGGGTTTCAGTTTGACAAAACGAAACTACGACCTTATTTTTAGGATTTTGTTCGTTTTCATTGAAAATTACAGCCATATTTATGTAATGATATCAATAAAGCTGTGGTAGGTACAGAAAAAGGTACCTTACAGTGCCAATAAAAACAAACTGAGACCTCCCCTCAGCAGCATCCCTCGTCGACCTATTTGCAACAAAAACGTCCCATTTATACAGACTTATTACGAAAGAGGGCTGGTACTTTCTGTCCTTCTACTTATAAAATATGACTATCTGCCGTCTGCTGTGTCAGTCTATCTCTTAAAATTTGAAGGCTTCATAGTTCAACAGGATATAGGAAGACTGAAGACTATTAGAAAAACTATAATAAGGATAATGGTTCAATTTAATATGCTGGCCAACTAAAATTTTTTAGGAAGTTCTAAAACCCAGATGTTATTATAAAGAGAACATAATCTACCTATTTCATTTTGAGTAACCTTGCACTCTACTAACTGAAGGTCAGATGTTTAGGTTTATGTTGTGTATGTTCATGTATTTTAGGCAACCAATGTACTGACGGTTTTTTTTTTCATCTCATTCACGCCGTGGTTAAGTTCGTCAGTATCATCATCATTTTAGCCGAAAGATGTCCACCGCCGGACATAGGGCTTCCCCACACATCGCCACACAAACAAATTAGTAACACACGTCTGTTTAATAAAAGGTTTATTTTTCTTCCTATTTCGGTCTGCGGTCTCTATTCGCTCATGAAAACTTATCTTGTGTTTGCTTTTCCCGCGCCGCCTTGCGTCCGCTCGCCGCCGCGACACATCCATTTGCGATTTGTCTGAGAGGCAAAATATTTACACTCGTAACACCAGTTGGCTTCCCGACAATACACTTACGTACCTACTTCTAGTTTCTACGTATTATTATTTTTTGCAACGGTCAGTATTAAGAGCTTTTATACCTACTGCCTCTACGGCCCTCTGTTACCAGAGTTTAAAAGAGATGTTTAAAAATTAATCAAATGAAATAAAGCAGTCCATTATGCCTAGATACCTTTTATAACTAAAGGTAAACCTATGCATTTATACTAATAAGCGTCTCAAAGTGGAAACAATACGAAGACTTTAGAACAAACACTGGGACCGCTCGCTCTATCAAACGCAGAAACTAAGCTAATATCACCGAGTTAGAATGCAATCATGCTGGCTTCTGTGTACAAAGGAATACCTCCTACAGAGTGGCGCTACACGACTATTACACAGCTAATTGCTCTTCTATAGTCTGAGTCACAAGGACAAATATACAGAAAACTGTTCGTCGAAATCCGAAAGGAATTGATTCGCAACGGGTGAGATTCAACGGGTGAGAGAATAATTAGATGTAAATTAGTTTTCTGCTTTAGATTTACATGTTATTTTTTGCTTTGCTATATATTTATAATGAATTATAAAAACAAAAATTGTAAGGCGGTACGAAGTTAGACGGTTAGTAATATACTAAGCCAACGCGCCGCTTCTGAACATATCTAAAAACGCTTAGACCACAAAGCTATTTCGTGTTTTCTTTAAAGGATTAAATTGTACCATTCTTGCAATGCTTCCAATACAATAGGAGCATTCCTACCACGGGTTGTGTTCCTTTTCCCAAGAAAAAAGGATTTTGAGGGTAATTCCTTTGAGAAACACTTACATTTTTTATTCTTTGTTTAGTTTAAGGATTTTTATGATTACATATTATTTTAGAATAAAAGTGAAAGGTCATCTCCTATCAATTATATTTTAACCTTTATTTCATACTAGAGGCTGCCCCGCGGTTTTTCCCGCGCAGATTTCTCATAAACAAAACTTCCCGTTTATTCCCGTTCCCGTGGGAATTTTGGGAAATCCCTTATTAGTGCTCACCTGCACTCCCTAAGGAACCTACATGCAAAATTTCAGCCCACTACGCCCAGTAGTTTCGGCTCTGCGTTGTCTGTCAGTCAGTCAGTCAGTCAGTAACGGAAGAGTTTTATATATATTGATTTCATTGAAAATACAGTATGTCGTTTTGATTGTCGTTTGATCATGGTAATAATGATATTGATATTGATTTCCATATTTATAACTACTGACTTAATTGGTAACAATATATCTAGATGTCAACAAATTTATCAAGGCATTTAACCTCTTTCTTAAAAAAACGCTCTGTATTTTTCAGTCAGAAGACACTTTTAGAAAACAAGTTTTAAGTTTCGCAGTCTCATATTTATATCACACTATCCCTGAACAGCACTTACTTGTCTAAGATCCATATCACCTACACTATACAGAAAAGGTAACTTTAGGAAACGTATCTCCCTAATGAAATATTAAGTTAAAGTAAGATCATTCTATTAATTAACTAACTGATGCAAAAAAAATATTAGTGAATTTGCAATCTAACTTCGTTGTACCGAGCTGAAAATTATTTGTTTTTTTGTGTGTAGATAGAACAGAGTGATTACTATTTACATACCTACATTTTTAACTAGTATTTCAAAATTGGAGTGCTGTCAAAATAGGAATGTTCATTAAAAACAGTTAAAGTCGTGGAACGGTCTCTACTTGCATCCAGAACGTTTTCATGAAACTCTGCGCCCCTGAGGGCCGCTCGCGTCCTCTCATGAATTTTGTCCTGATATTTTCACCGAATACAGAACTTTGTACAAAATTCATAACTTTGCACCTGCATTTTTATAATTTAATAAAATTTCAAAGGGCACTTGATGGTTTTGCTAGTAACGTTTTTACGAGAAGCACGTGATTTTAGCGCAGGTTGCTAATTGAACATTTCCGTAATATTTCGTAGGTGAAATGAAATCTGGCGTGAATTATAGTTATTATTATAAAATTACCGATTTATAATGTAACATCAAATAGGTAATAGTAGTTATTTGCTCTTTCTGGGCAGTCAAAAGAACAAAGTCTATAGAGCCAAATTTTCAGTAGTACCTTATATTCTATGGCATAACAAAGTTAGCCGGGACAAATCGTAATAAATAAAATTGCAAATCAAGGGAACTTAATCATAAAGATATTTTTATTGTATAAACGTACACAATTTATACTTTCCGTATAATTTTTGCAATAGAACAGCAATATATAATTCCTATAACTAACTTCAAAAGTTATATTCGCATATATTGCAGCACTCGGCAGGGCTTTAAACATCGTCCATTTCGCGTCGCTTTTCAAAGCTGGGTTATTAACAAACGTGGACAACGAAACAAACCAACTTTTAACTGCACCGTTTGATTTGTGTATTGTGATGCTGCCGAGTTTGTCGGTTATGATAGGTAGTTAGGTACTCAAAGTTTTAAACTAATTAAAACTGTTGTTTATAACGTCGAGAAATTACGACCAAATAAATATAAATAAATCAAAAAGCATATTTTAATTTTGTATAGCTCTCTGTAATTAGTATCATGAATATTTATTCTGATAAATCTCCTAAAAACAAAACAAGGCTTTAATATATAAACATCAGAACTCTACTTTGTATCAGAATCGATCCTTCACGACCAAAAAACTTCTAACCATGCTACGTTTGTGTAGTGTGCGAATACTGACCTTTATATTTTTCCATATTTATTAAAGAGTCTGGCAGGCGCGCATATCTTTATTTTCCGATGGGTCTCGGGGACCGTAAACTTCGCCAAAACTCCGTGGAATGGAAAAACTTTATTTATATTTGAGTTGGGAGGGCCGGTGAATACCAAATCGAGAGCGGCTTGGCTCCGCATAATCTCTACAAAGTGGAGTCGTATGGATCTCTTGTTGTTTGTTGCTGTATTTACATAAGGTTCTAATCATGCTGAACTTCCCTCTTAATGTATACGTCAGCCGCAGATGCTTTCGCATCAGTTTTTTTTAATTTTTTTTATTTAAATTACTAAGTTACAATATTCGGGGCATAGCGCACAATTTTTGTTAGTATTTAAATCTGTTAATTATCGTTTTTCTTTTTTGTGTAAAATATTTTAATTAAAATAATTAGCAGATAAGCAGATTAGTATTACTACTATGGAGGTTTAGATGAACATCAGTTTTCAGAAAAGTACCATTCCTGGCGCTGCACGGTGGAACAAGAGGCTCCAACACGCGGAGCACCGTGGCAAGCTGTACTGAGAGGCCTATGTCCCTGATGAGGGATAAGAGGATATCATCATCATCAATATCACTAGGATACCATAGACATAGTAACCTGGTAGTTTCCTTTGGTGGTGCAGCTGAGTAGTGCGCCCGTGTCGTTGGTGAACTCGACGCGGTGCGGCGGCTCCGTCAGAGTTGGTGGCCGGCGGGGCTCTGGTGACGCTTGCATGGCTGAAAGGAAACAAAATGATAAATCTAGGTAAGACATCGTTAGATAGGGATACTAAGGCCTAGAGTAATACGAATATCGATTTAAGACGTTGCATAAGATTTTGAAAACAAGTTTTGAAGGTAAGTATATCTTTTATTTCTACTGTTTTGATTTTTTTTTTGTATTTTAACAGATCTTATTTAACATTTTTATGCTTATGTTACGTTTTCAATTTATAGAGCCTTAAAACTCATAAATTTATCAGATAGGTAGTTTACAAAACACACAAATCGTCAGGTAAGGTTTTATGATTTTTGAGACTGTTGTACCTATGTGATTCTCATATTGCACAATGAGTAATGTACATAGTTATTGTACGGTTGAGAAGAAATATTTTCCGTTACGAGTATTTCTAGTAATAGGCTCAGGGTCATCAATCTTCGTAACGTTTAATAAAGCATTTCCTCATGGGCGCGCTACATCTTCCAAGTTCATCAAAACTTAATTGCCTCTTAGCGAATGACGGATGATTCTCATAGAAACTCGACTCTTGTACTAGTCCGCCAAGGGTAAGTTTTACTGTTTTTGTAGTTAAGGTCTCCATGGAAACATTTAAAACTTTAAATTAAAAGTCCCTCACGCTAAGACCAAAACTTTTTTCATGCAATTCTAGGTATATATCTAGGTATATATAATCTAGGTATATACAGTGTGTCCGGGGAAGTTATAACATAATTTTAAGGGTGTATTCTATGATCAATTTCATCGATGAAAACACCCCATATGGGGGGTCGCAGCCTCACCCCCCCCTCAGTATGATGTTTTAATTTTTTTTTTTGCAAAAGTCGACCCCGCCTACTTTTAAATTCACAGTTAAAGATCTAAGGCTCACAGAACCTTCATTAAGGTCTTGATCGAAGGCTAAGTAGTAAGGCTACCTAAGTTACTAACAAAATAACCAAGTACTGCTTTTACTTTTTTTTTTAAAGATGATAAACCAAAAAAAAAAATTTTTTTTTGTACATTTTTTACGGTTTTTCAGTTTTCACAAAAAAATTCAGATACTTTTTTTTATTTTTTATGTTTTATTGTTAGCTTTTGAGTTGTTCTCCAAATTGGTATTAGATTTATTTCTCTACGTCTATTACTTCAGAAATTATCAACTACCAAAAAGACCCTTCGCCTTTACCTTTTAATTTAAGATTTCAGTTTAACCCACTTTTATTAAAAAATAGAGTCAATATTTAATTCTTTTGTTAGTTATTTTGGTAGCCTACCTACTTAGCCTTCGTACAAGACCTAAATTAAGAGTCCTTTTACGCGAACAGTGGCGCCACTCTTGAAAAAAAAATATTTTCTAAAGTAAGGCTTTTTTTCAGACAAAAGTGCTCCCTTGTGCATAAAATCTTGGTCCCTATTATTTTTTTAGTATTAAAAATAATATGTAGGTTTACAATATTTATTTTCTACTGTTTGTTGCTAAAAGTGGCCACTTTAGGTTTATACTGTTTCATGTATTACTGTTTGTTCCTAAAAGTGGCTACTTTTAGCAAAAAACAGTAATACATAAACATTCTAAACCTAGATATTATTTTAAATACTTAAAAAAAATACTAGGGACCAAGATTTTATGCACAAGGAGCACTTTTTTCTGAAAAAAAGCCTTACTTTGGAAAACATTTTTTTTTCTAGAGTGGCGCCACTGTTCGCCTAAAAGGACTCTTAATTTAGGTCTTGTACGAAGGCTAAGTAGGTAGGCTACCAAAATAACTAACAAAAGAATTAAATATTGACTTTATTTTTTAATAAAAGTGGCTTAAACTGAAATCTTAAATTAAAAGGTAAAAGCAAAGGGTCTTTTTGGTAGTTGATAATTTCTGAAGTAATAGACGTAGAGAAATAAATCTAATACCAATTTGGAGAACAATTCAAAAGCTAACAATAAAACACAAAAAATAAAAAAAAGTATCTGCATTTTTTTGTGGAAACTTTGAAAAACCGTAAAAAAATCACAAAAAAAAAAATATTTTTTTGGTTTATCATTTTAAAAAAAAAGTAAAAGCAATACTTGGTTATTTTGTTAGTAACTTAGGTAGCCTAACTACTTAGCCTTCGATCAAGACCTTAATGAAGGTTCTGTGAGCCTTAGATCTTTAACTGTGAATTTAAAAGTAGGCGGGGTCGACTTTTGCAAAAAAAAAAATTAAAACATCATACTGAGGGGGGGGTGAGGCTGCGACCCCCCATATGGGGTGTTTTCATCGATGAAATTGATCATAGAATACACCCTTAAAATTATGTTATAACTTCCCCGGACACACTGTATAATCTACAAGTTATGTTTTTTTTGCCGCTACTAGTACGTTTTTTACACGGCAATAATTATGAAATATAATAATCTTCAAGCTGTAATTGCAAAATCATTGTTTATTAGACTTTAACCCTTTCAATATTAAGGCTTTCAAAAGTATCACATTTCATATCATATTAGCAGTAAAATCTACAGAAGCTTTTATTGATATTTCACCGTCCATCAAGATAAAAATGAATCTTTTTTACTTTCCCAATGTATTTCTCGTAAAAATACATATTTAACCATTACCATAAACCGTTAACCTGCTGATTATTTTTTACTTTTATAATGTTTCATGACGCTGCCATGTAAACTCGCAGGCACCTTTTCGATTATAATATATATATAAATTATATTTTTTCTGAATAAATTATTATTATTATTATTATTATATAAAGCACTGATTGAGGGTCGCACAAGACCGGTCATTGTGGCGATTTGTGTAGGAGGCCTATGGCCAGCAGTGTGAGTCTTTTGGTGATGAAATAATTAAAAATATTGGTAGCATGGAGTCCGTTGAAAACAGATTTATATTCAATAACGGCCAAAGCCTCCGGCATACTGGGTCTCACAACAGCGTGATTTCCAGAGGTTACTGTATTTTTTATAGCTCAACGCTATTTGTATGGAGGACGTAAACAAATCCATCTGCGGACCTTCGTGAGCCGTTCGAAATTAACTCTGGCTCAAGGGCTCGCCTCTACTTCCGGATTGTGATTTTAGGATCGTTTGAAGTGCTTTGGCGAAAATTCTGTTGTGGGTCTTAGATTGGGGTTTAGAATTGGGGAGATTGAAATATTTTGTAGGTACTAGAGTAGTATACAATATAGACTGCTTAGTGCATATTTTATTATGGTAATGTACGAAGTAGCAAGTGCAAAGTGAAGTGACGGTAAAACACCTCCCACCAGCTTAGATTTAGATTGTTGTCCTTGTCCTGACGTTTTCCTGATGTTAAAAATATATTTTTACACATTTAATAGTACAATGGCGGTCTAGAACGGCTTAACAGATTTGTCTATGGTATCGTGCGGCATAGACTATATTACCAAAAAACAATAGCTATTTTGCAATACAGAAAAACCGGAAGTGTAACGCCATCCTAGACCACCACTGTAATAATCGAGCGCCTGCAACTGCATTCGTTTTTTTTTTAAATCAGGTAACACGGTTCATTAGTCAACAAGAGACTTTGCATCTAGATAATAAATAGAACAGAGCTTCTCAAACTAGTATCACTCTACTATTATATTATGAGATTATTGTTTTAACGTTGGTTCCGAAACCACGTGTTTTGTTAGCGGGCTTTAAAACAATAATCCAATAAACTTATTATAACCGTACAACGTTGCCGGGCTTTAAGCCCACCCTTTTAACTAATTTGTGAACTTGACATTGGCAAAATACTCCACTGAAGTGGAGTCAAGTCCATTAAATTAAAATAATTAATAATAAATATATTATGCAGTCCGATAGTTAACGAGATTTCTCCTTATTTTAAGGTGAGAAACTAACTCCAAAAAGGTCAAGATTTTGAGCCAAAGTAAAGTTGGTAGTATTAAATGAATGGTTGAGCGGAAATTTTAATAAAAATATTATGGCAATTTACAAAATAGCGACTTAAAAAGCTAGCCTAAAAGCAATAAATAAAAATTTGTTAAATTAATCCTGGCAGAAATAAAGTTGGATAGCAGAAGTGAACACATGAACCTAGTATAGTAGCTACGCTATAAATTCGTGAAAAAACAGCTATTCTGCGTTGCACGTTGTATAACAATAACATAACATATAACAATTAAAGAATAAATTTATTAGTGAATAAGGACTCTTAACACTACAGATATGCAGCTCTTGTGAGTTTCGGATAGATACTCTTTAGTTGGAGAGCCCTTGATCGAGATAGACGTATCTCGTCCTCGTCCCCGAAGGAATCCGACTGCGGTCTGACGCGAAATTAAACGGAAATGGGACTGAATGTTGCCACGCGCCGCATTCAGCTGACGCCGCGTCGCTCTGTGCCGACGTCTTGCCTGTATTGCTTCCGCTGTAGTTACCTAATCGATCTTGTTGTTCAATGTTGTTTTGAAATCATAACTGTACTTCAAATATCAAGTCTACGATGACTTTTACATCATTAAATTAGTAGGAAACTTTAGCGGACAAACTTGCATACATACACATCACGTTTAAAATTATTTTTCAGTTGCATTTAGAAAGAAAGAAAGAAAAGCGTTTATTGCCAAACAGTGCCACACAATTAACAACAACACAGACAAACCAAATAAAAAAACAAAAAAAACTTAATTTTATGCCACTGTTGCAAGGGGCCTCGGCCTTTGCTATGGGTGTGAACCAGTGTGTGCATTTACTCACTTTGTCAGTGTTTTTTTGTCGGGTGAATCGATTTAATGTAAGTGATTGTGGTGGGAATGTGCTTAGGATCGGGAGAAGTAGAGAAAGGGGAAAGAGGCCTTTGCCCAGCAGTGCAAATAATAACAATAATAAATATTTTATTTTATTGGAAAACATTCGCAACACTTATCACAAACCTTTATAAATCAATACGGAGTATAAAACAAAGTCGCTTCCTTTTAATGAGTTTTTTTTTTAAAAGACAGAGTGATTCAAGAGGAAGGTTTATAAGTATAATACATGCTCATTAAAGTAATAGGTTAGGCGGTACGAAGTTCGCCGGTTCGACTTTATTATTAAAAAAAAGCTCCATAGCGTAAATGGAACGGAAGATAGGTAACAATGACGAACTTAGGATTTACTTAAACGTGTTGAATTTTGTAAATTTATAAAATGTTTTCAATGAAAACCTAATGCCTCGCCTCGCATTAAGCATGTATTTCAAAATAAACTCTACTCTCGAGAGCATCGAAGGCGGATCGGTCGGGCTAAGTAGCGAGGCGACGAACGTTCTGAAAGCTTGAATGGAGGCAATCAGAGCTCCCGATTGAAGAGGCAGCCTTCATCTGCAGATCTCTGAAGCCTATAATGCGCGTTATTTTGATAACGAGCTGCTGCAAGCTGGTTCGAGTTCAACAGACTGCAGACGCAGACAATAGGCGTTGGTGCCGGATAATAAAAATCAATATTCATTATTATTTGCGATAGGAAACTTGAGTTGATTAAGGATGTATATTGCAAATGTTTACTATATTTATTTTACACCGAGAAGAGCTTGTTTATTTGCCAGGACCTGCTTGTCGGACCATCTTATCTTATGCAATTATATTTTTTTTGCAAAGAATCTACTCTCTTTTTAATGAATCTTAGATGTTGTATTTCAATTTATGCCTGCTGCTAGGCCAGAAAAAAAAAAAGCTTCTGTATGAATTTAAGAATTGCTTTCTTAACCTTACTTCTACAATCATGTTTAAAACTTCTATCAGGTGATTTAGGCTGTTCATTATCTGTTTACTCTAAAAAAGTCGTAGTCGGTCAGTAATAGTAAAATTGAATATTGCTACTAGAGTTGACCAGCTTCGTCGCTGGTTTCAATTTTAAAATAAAATTTCTGTTTGCGGCAATCAATATATTTTTTAATTCTGTAATTAAATTAAACTGTTAATTAAATTCAAATACCTAATAATTCCTCTGCTCGGAATCATAGAATCTGATTTGCCTTCTCCACATACTCCAAAGCCGTTAACTTGACCGTAAATCCGATATCGGCTAACTTAGGCCCAGCTTGACAGCTATAATGGCTTACCGCTGGAGATAAGGCTCCTACCAAATTTAGTTAGTTAGGAAGAGGTGTTAATTTCAAACGGCTAGTTAATAATAACGAAACAATAGTTCGATAACACGAGACTAGTTTTCAGATAATTCATTAGGTGAATGAACAAGAATATATTTCTTGTTCTTGGAAGAACTGAAATCATAATAATATTTTCTTAAACAAGTTTTTATTTATGTCTTATTGTTACTTTAATAACGCAAATTAATAAACATCAGATCCCATAACTAGACTTATCGGATGCTCAAAACACATACAAAATGAATACACGGAGTTAAAAATATGGATATTAATTACCGGGAAATAAACCCGGAACTCTAGCATGAAATCGATGAGTTACATCGATTTCATAAAGCATGCAGTTTCACTAACACATCTTAAAACTAAAATAATATTTTTAAACACTTAAATAACCTTCGTATAATTACAGACTCAAAAAATCGCTATCAAATGTTAACAATCACAATTACCCGAAACGTATAATTCTCATACAGAGGCTAGCAAAACAAGAAGATAATTGACGAGTGTCTGCCTAGTAGTGGGAGTGATTGGAACGGAAATAGAAGGCGCGCGGCTGTGGCCCGGCCATTCAGGCCGCAGACATTTATTGTCCCACCTGCATGCGCTATGCACTCACTTCCGTTGTCAAAGAGGTCTGTGCCGAGTTCTGTGGTCGAGGTATGTACGTTCTTTGTTACGTTTTGAATTAGAAATCTTGACGAATGATTTGTATGTTTTTTGACGAGATTAAATTTTTGTAAAACTGATGTTAACTTCAACTAACATTTATCGTTCCATTACCTCACCTGCATACCAACCCTGGCTTTCACTGACAAAAAGCTGTGTGTCGACGTCTGTGGTCGATGTAATGCACAATGTTCTTTCTTACGTTTTGAATTTGTAAATAGTAGTTACTCTTAATAATGATTTATGTGTGATTTTTGGCAAGACTAAAATCATAAAGACTTTGCTATGAATTCAATTTATAGACATTTATTTTACCATCTACACACCTGCATGCTCTCCCTGGGTTCCATGACTAAGGCCTGTGTGTGGTCGAGTTACAGTACCACAAACTAATTTGACCAAATTACGAAGTCACTATAGTTGCGTCGATTCAAACGTGTCAAAATATAGTTTCAGTTTTGGGTCAGATAAGTTTGTGGTATATTCTAAAATTTTTTGAAGGTACTGGTTTTGTTACCTTTTGAACTAAGACTCTCGACTTATATGATTTACGTTTTTTCTTTTCAAGATAATGATTTTAATCAACATAAAAAAGCAATAACAACTGCTTTTTTTGCCAGTGGCAAATCTATTTAGCTTTTCCTACTGTACCACAATCTGTCTATTTGATTTATTTATTTGCCAAACGTTTGCTGATCGAGTGCTTCGGATTATTGTCGATATCGCGATGTTCTTTCATATAATGAAATTATATAGTATCGTTTATTTGTTTAGTCTTATTATCATTATTATTAAACTCTTTTGCCAAAAGTTGTTTAGGTACCTAGGTACTTAATTTACTATCTACTTCTACTATATATGCATATATAAAAAGTAATAGTGGTTCGATAATCTCGCTAAAACTCTAGAACGGCCGGGCCGATTTAGCTGATTATGGTTTTGAAATGTTTGTAGTAGTCGAGGGAAGGTTTGAAAACAACGATTATTTTTTTCCATATGGTAAGGAGCGATATGACGTTCAACGGGACAGCTAGTTGTTTGATAAATAATTTGGCTCATAATATTTCGATCTAAGTCAATAGTGCATTCTCACCTTGATTGGACTTAAATAAAGCATTTTAATTATAAAAACTTAAAAAAAAAAAAAAAGATTTGCAAAAAAATAAGTTATTTTCGGTCTACTGCAATATACTACAGTCTAATAAATAAAATTGCCTAAGTGTAGTTAGCTAGTAAATTTTCCAACGCCGTGACCAGGCTAGATAAAGGTGATTGCTCATTAGCGCACAATGGTCCGTAACACAATACCCGCGCATAATGGATGCGGGTCGCATTCACGAAGTTTCCTTCATTGCATGCAGGTGCTGATGCGGTTGTCTGATACTGACCAGTGTTCACTTACGTAAAGTATTCACTTCAGTATATTATCATGTTTGTATCTATACAATTCAATTTAAAGATACTACTTTCTAATTTACTCACGGCGTCGATTTGTAATGATTTCGGAGAACTAAATATTATAAAAAACTAAGAATTTTCCCACCGTGCCACGTTTTCTAAATTATTGGGCAAAACAATAGAAGCATGTAAATGCAATACCAATTCCGTTAGTCTTCTACAGTATTAAAACCAAAGACGTAGGAGCGTCGCGTTATAAAATGATTAAGTAATACATTCCTAACCTATTGTAGGATGAACGTCAAGGTTTTAATTTTAAGAAAAGGTTTTCATGTCTATGATACTTTTTCTAATAATCACGGGCCAAATCTCAATATTTTAATTTTCAATAGCTTAAAATCCTATCGGGTGTACAGCCACCTAGCTTACTTGCTTAACATAGCCTTAATGTTTCAAATATTCAGAGGTTAGATTAATTTAAACGGGTCATTGACTTTTAAGTTTTTCTGAGAAGTAAGCTGCAATCACCTGAATGGGCGTTAGCAGGTGTTATCCAGGTCAAAATGCTCCAGCCTAGTTGACCTGGAATGCCATTATTCCCGCCGGCATCGGCATGGTATCAGGGACTAAGTGGATTCTGCGTGCATTCTTCCCCCCTAGGTATAACTTACCCTTTTCTAGAAAATTTATTTTACCGGAAAATATTTTTAGGGCCTCTTAAGTGATTCTTTTGCTTAGGTAAGTTGTTTTTCGTAAACAGATGATTGCTTTTTAAAATATTTATTAACAATTGAGTATACATAAGGAAATCAGAGTAATATATCTATACCAATATTATAAAGAGGAAAGATTTGTTTGTAACGAATAGGCTCCGGAAATACTGAACCACTTTGAAAAATGCTTTCACTGGTAGGAAGCTACAGCTACATTAACCCCGAGTGTCATAGGCTACATTAGATTTTCAAAATAATTAGGGATCCTTACCTAAACTCAAATAATGTAACCCAAGTTGCAATATTTTTTCCGTTGTTTACATATTTTGACAGGTGGTTTGTTGTTGTTGTTTGTTTTTTATTCGGCCATTCTGGGCAGTCAAAAGAACATAGTCTATAGAGCCAAGTCTTTTGTAGAATCTTATATTCTATGGCGTAACGAAGTAAGCCGTGAAAGCTCGTTTTATATATAAAATTACTAGTACTCGGCGAACTTCGTACCGTCTAACCTACTACTATATTGTACATGTTTCATTGAAATTTTTAATTAAAGTTCCTCATATGGGATATCCCATGGTAAAATAATATACCCGACCATGGAATATACTAAATTCTCCCTGAAAGAAATGAAACAAAAAACTAAAGGCGTATTTAACACTCATAAATAAAAAATAATACTGGGCAAGTGCGTGTTCTAATCTCAAAAGAAAAACCTTCGCCTACAACATCTACAATTTATTAAATATTCTAAATTTGAACTCCAACACATCTGCGCCCGCGTCCTCAGTCACACGGTTTTATCTCGTTATCGAGATTTGACTTGAATGTGTAACAAAATGACGAGACCGACATAATCCGTGATGGCTAGGTACTGAGAATGCGGGGTTTGGTGGCCAGCATTATCTCGTAAGCCAGCGCCAACATCCGGCTGGAGTCAGTCAGGCGAATCGGGAACAGTTCTGCCAAATATTGACCAGGAATGGATATGGAGAATTGCGGAAATCTCTTCATTAGATTTAAAACCCAAATGTTTTTAAATTTCATTTTGTATTTTAGATAAATATTACTTTGTTGCAAAGTATGCTGCGCTTGTGGATTATAAGCAGACCACTGGACAACATGAGTTGCCGAAGTTATTTTTTTTTTTAAGTTTTCAGCAAAAACAGAACAATTTGGTTGATTAATCTTTGACCTTTTTAACCGAATTCAAAAAAGGAGGTTATCAGTTTGACCTGTATGTATGTATGTTTGTCCGCGATTATCTCGCGATTGGCTGAACCGATTTTGATGCGGTTTTCAAAAATGTATTCGTTACATTCAGGAGAAGGTTTTAGTACCTACTTTAACCGACTTCGAAAAAGAGGAAGTTCTCAGTTTATGTATGTGTCAGTTGGTTGAAGGCGGGTCTCTTTTTGTAAAAAAGAAATTATTGATTATTCGATAGGTATTTGAAAAACAGAAAAATTGATATCTTTGAGAAGAGGAAGGTGTTTATTTCCACACCAGTGATAATTTCCATTTGCCTCGTCTATTATACATCACAGCTATATATCAGTTGGCGGCATGAAAGAACTTGTTAGCTGAGCAAGATAAATCAAATCGACACGCGCTCCAGACAATGACGTATGAATGACAGAGCGTTGTTTATCGGCAGACCTTCAATACGTGTTCGCTTATGAATATTTCATCGTATTTTGTGAACTGATATTTAAGACCTCTCATATCGGATCAAAGTGTGATCACTAAGCTACGCAGCTACGCGCTACGTAGCCGCTACGATAGGAGCGAAACATGTACCTAAAAAACCTTCAATGTTTTTGCCCTATATACCATCTTAAATGTTAAACCGAAATTAAACCGTAGAAATTAGATGAAAAAAAAACTTTTGGATGATTAAAGGCACTGAATAATTTTAGAGGTGATCGATATCGGTATTTTAAAATTGTATTAAGAAACACTCAAATTTTTAGAAGACTGTGACGTAACATTTACACCAGGATAATCGCAGGTGAATGCTTCAAATATACAGGTACAGATAAGTTATTACTAAATTTCATTTTCTAAAATATAATTTCAATATTTCATATAGCCTAACGCTACCGCCCACATCCGAACCAATCCTTCAATGTTATGCTAATTCAATGAACATGGTCATCAAATTATCAACAGCATGGGATTTGACATATTACCATTATGAGTGTGTTAGTATCATATTATTACCTACATTATTATCGAATAAATATTAAAGTAAAAACATATAATCTCTTATTTTAACAAGTATTAATTATTGGATAAAAAAAAATATAAATCTACGTGTGTTTGACAAAAAATTGTCTTGCTTAGGCTAAAAATGATCAAATAAATTATTATTTGATTTAACAAAATACCTTTTCCCTAATTATCTCAGCACATCCCAGCCACGAAGTCGGCCAGTAATATAAAGCTAAGCGGCCATTAGTTCGGCTGCAGTTGGAGCATGGTGTCTACCAACTCGCGTTACTTTTAACGATATTACACATTGGCCACAGGCAAATACGCTGATATTAAACTTAGTGGACAAAGCTCACTTAGTGGACGAAGCTTTTAATGTAATTTTGTCGATATAGGAAATTTGATATTTTCTGAGTTCAGTTGCAAATCAGGTACAGTTGCCAACATTAATTAATGATATGACGTCACAGTATTCTATTTATTCACTGTAAAATCTGTAATTTTATCATTAAAATATATTAAAGAATAAACATTATTTAAAAGTGGCGTTTGTCAAGTGAAAGAGTCCACGCTAGGTAAGTCGCGTCGGGGGCGCCACTTTACATGTGCTTGACGAATTTCACCCGCTTTCGCATTCAAAACAAATTGTATTTGACTGAGAGTTTAATAATTGGTTCATATTTTGACCGCGTTCAGACTTGGCTGGCACGCACTCTAGTATTAATTGTCTTAGCATAGATTTAAACATTCATTGACCAAAACGAACAATAATTTTTAATAAAAACTTTCTATTCCTCAGTGCAAAGTTAATTGCGCTTACTACTTTTTATTCATTCATATTAAATACCATTAAGTTTCTAATTTTTTAAAAGCAATATTAATTGATTTGTACCAAGAACTTTTAAGGATACATCTACAGACTGTTTACTTTGAATTAAATACAATTCACAAAGTTCGATTGAGTTTCAAAAGATTCCTTTTATCTTGTTTCGTAAAGTTTTTGGCATTGAATGTAATGAAGGATCCGCCCCCGTGTTCTGTAACGCTGGAAGGAAGCAGCTTCACAAAATGGTATCTTTAAACGAAGAAAAGATATAAAACTGTCAAATCACTAAAATAAAGTTTTTTGATGAATGTCTTTCAGCGTTACGGAATTCCTATGAAAGCCAGTGTTTCTGGAAATATGGGATCACTTTACATTTGTTGAAACATTCGTATAGTTTCATAGTAAGTATTCGGTTTTATTATTAAATTTATTAAGCAGCTACTTTGAGAGTTGCGCTTATTTTATTCACGTGCCAGGATATATTTTTTTCTGAGAAAAATTACAGCAGCACAAATTAAAACAAGCAGACTGCAGAGTAGCAAAAGACTGTGTTTGTGTGTGTTTAAGTCACCTACTAACCTACGAACTCCTTAAACAACCCCTACCTAATTGTCGGAAAATCACGTGCTTTTTTAATTGGGAATAAATCCCTAGTAGCAATTAATTAAGTGCGCGAGTCTGAAAATTAATTAGTGCTGTAATTAATTCCGGCACCGTACCTGCGAGCAGATATACGGTGTAATTGTTCTTATACGGTTACAGACTGTAAAAAATCCCTCTCTTGCAAATTAGAAAACCTCCCCGGCCAATTACTGGGAATGTCTTGAATATAATACGTCGTATGTTTCTAGAATATAAAATTTAAACTAGCTAAGTTAAGTACCCGTCACGGGCGCCCGTTGTGTCACCCAGTGTTTTAAGTAATTTTATACATGTTTCTTTCTCATAACAAACCCAAAATGAGAAGGTTTGTTATTCGGAATAAATTTTTTTTTAATCTAAAAAATTGGTTCGAGTATTACGAGATTTTTAGTTATTTTATAAATACGTTGTACATTGTGTCTTATGACTAAAATTTAAAGTATGAGGTACGTAAAAAGTAGTAAACTCGTTTTGTCGATTACACAGGCTTATTACAACACGAGCTTTCCCGGCTTACTTCGTTACGCCATAGAATATAAGATACTACAAAAGACTTGGCTCTATAGACTATGTTCTTTTGACTGCCCAGAATGGCCGAATAAAAAACAAACAACAACCACAAACCACCTCTCAAAATATGTAAACAACGGAAAAAATATTGCATCTTGGGTTATATTATTTGAGTTTAGGTAAGGATCCCTAAATTTTTTGAAAATCTAATATAGCCTATGACACTCGGGGTTAATGTAGCTTCCTACCAGTGAAATAATTTTTCAAATCGGTTCAGTATTTCCGGAGCCTATTCGTTACAAACAAACAAACAAACAAACAAACAAACAAACAAATCTTTCCTCTTTATAATATTGGTATAGATTAACTGCGAGTCATTCGATATAAGTGAGTGAATTAAACATTCAAACGTATTTACAACTATTCAAATCTATAATTATGTATAAATCTAAGAATAATTTAGCGTCAGGTGGTAAATCTATCATTGGTATAAAATAGGGCATCACTTTTTAAAATTTAATTTACCTACCTATTCTTAAAAAAAAACTCGATAACGCTCTTTTAACTAAGTAGAATAAATGCCCTTGGCTAAAAGGCCGTTCGCTAAAGCCAAAAATAAATTGCTCGCTCTAAAGCAAAAATCAGCGTCCACGTCTCTGTTATGAGATTGAAATAACTGAGCCACTGTGAAGTAAATAGGTCAAGTGGTTCTTAAGTTAATGTCGGGTGGGGCTGCCTAAACGGTCTCAGAACTAAAGCCGAAGTAGAGATGTGCAGTGGCATTTGTCGATTAACCAAAATTGAAACGAAATGAAAAAAAAAACGCTTTAACGCCAAAACTATACAAATAAAACAAAACATCGAAATAATACAGGTTCAGTAAAATTTGATTCGTATTTGTAAATCATGATATCAAAATTTACGTTACTATTCATATTTCGAACGCCATCTCTTCCAAATCAAGTTATAAGGCTCTATGACCAAACAAAAGAACATGCACGGCGCTCGCTATATTTACTAAAAAGAGTAGTTATTGTATGCAGTTTTTCCATTATACATTTATAATGGAAAAAATGTACTATCACAACCTATACCTACTTTGACTGCTCCGTAGCTCAGTTGGCAGTGATGTGGACTGAGACGCGTGTGCACCTGGGTTCGATTCCCGTCGGGGCGAACATTGTTATGATGAATATCGATGTTTGTTTCCGGTCTGGGTGTAATGTTTGTCTCTGTATATGTTTCGGGCACCCTAGATACAGGTTCTACCCAGTTATGGGCTTCCAAGTAGGGCATGAATACCGGAATCTCTGAATCTCGTAATATCGGAATCTCGGAGGAAATATCCGATATTTTCAATTCCGATATTGAAGAAGCCAATATCGGAATCTCGTAACAAGACATTTATTTTTATTTGAGTACTAACTAAACTGACTAAACTGTAAATTCGTTAATTCTTTTTTTTTTTAATCAAAAACATTATTTCAAAGCAGTTCATTAAGGTATTTCGTACTTTGAACTGGTATAATGAAGAAAAGGAGAAACAATACTAAATGGATATTATTTAATTTTATGTTAAACTGCAATAAGAAATAATTAATAAAAAAGTAAATTTTTAATTAAAAATTACTTAAATAAAAATTAATAAATCAAATTTTTTATATACCTATTTCTTTAATACAAAAATATTTATTTAAAAAAAAAAATCGTTCTCATTGTATTCAAATTCTTAGGAAGGGATCATGTCAGCATGATTGCTGACTTCGAATGTCAAATGGTAGAAAAAAAAATTTTTTTTTTTTTAAGAGTTTAATACAGTTACGATTAAAATATTTGTTTCTTGAGTCTTTTTAATTCTTGGTCTTCAATATCTTCAGTATTTGAATTGATTTTAAACGTTTATAGTGTAATTTTAAAGAAAATACGTTATGCGTGCGATTCCGATATTGATATCGGAATTCCGGTATTGAGATAAAATGTCCGATATCAGTATCGGAATTGAAAACCTTCCGATATTACATGCCCTACTTCCAAGTGTGTTGTGTTATTAATATTACTTGTTGCCTGGCCACCATGTTGGGTCACTTATATTTAAATGTAAGATTTTTTTTGTAAGAACTTAATAAAAACCTTTATCGACAAATTCAATTGCCATTCTTAGAACTCAGCTTACTTTGCGTCAAGCATACGAACAAATGAGCCAATGAGAGAAACTGGAAATAATGTTTGTATTACTTGCTCTTTGCTTCTACCTTTTTACACACATATGTTTCAAAGAGCCCTTTTATGTTTTCCTATGGTTTCTATTGTTGTTTTTTGACCTAACTACCTACACGTTCGACCTAATGTTCTAGCTGCTATAAAAAAAGGCATTTTTCTATTGCAAAACTAATACAGCCTAAGTACTCGTATTAAAAAAAAACTAACTAACACGAGCTGTTCCAGCTAACTTCGTTACGCCATAGAATCTAAAGACTTGGCTCTATAGACTTTGTACTTTTGACTGCTCAGAATGGGCGAATATAAAAACAAACAACAACGACAAACCACCAACCTAACAACGGAAAAAAAAATGCACCTTGGGTTACATATTTTGAGTATAATTGTTTCTTTTTTTGATAATCTATTATAGCCGTTGTCACTCGGGGATCGTGTAGCTTATGGTGTAACAACAACAATGAAATAATTTTTCAAATCCGTTCAGTATTTCGGAGCCTATTCGATGCAAACAAACAAACAAACCATTAAACAATCAAATCTTTCCTCTATATTATTGGTATACAGGGTGGTCCTGGTCTGGTGTACGCGAAGGGAAGCAACGGCGAAACAGATTTAAGACAAAAACTTTCAGAAGCGGAAAGAAAAATAAAACTAGAGTATTCAAGTAGCTTCAGGCAATTAAAACATAACTTTTTAAAACGTTGTCGTTTATGTATTGAAGTTGGAGGACGGCATTTTGAAAATTTATTATAATAAATGGAATTTTATTTAGTAATTTGTGTATTTTATTTGCTAGCCAAAAACTGGTAATTTCACAAGAAGCAATTTTGACAAATGCTCACATTTTTAAGCATAATGAAATCGAAATTTTTCTAAAAAATACACGAGTTGCAGTTATTTTTAAGGAATTTCAAATAAAATTATTTTTAAAATTACATTTTTAACTTTAATTTACCATAATAATGATATAAAGTAGGTAAAACAATTTTTGACGCTTTAAATTATTTTCAATGATTTTCAGACCAACCGCCTTTAACAATTGCCTTCAACAAGCCTATTGCAACAAAAATAGCCTATTAAGTGCTATTTTAATTAATTTATTTTGGTAGTCAAGGACCTTGCAAAGTTTTTAAAGTTAGTTAGAAGTAATGGAAACTCCTTTTTGACGTCGTCGAAAAATTGTTGACGTCACTAGTTGGACCCCCCTGTAGATAAGTAGGTATCCCAAAAAAGTAATCAATTCCGTAAGAATGCATATTTTAATTTTTTCTATTAATTACAAAATTATTTTAATTTAATTTTAAAAGTAGACATCAAAATTCTCAAGACGATTTCAAACGCTCTCAGAAGAGAGCTCGTTAAAATAATTGGTACTAAGTCGAGGCGGAAAACTAATTATATGTGCATAAAAAAATTATTTAATTTAACTGTTATTTAGTTTTTTATTACTTTTATTGTATTATTTAGAAAAAAACGTCTTAAAATTATATTAAAGATGCTTAAAACGAATGGCAATATGCTTTTCATGAAATCCATCTTGTTGCAATCTATCTAGACAGCAGTTGGAAACAAATTTAATTTTTATTTTAACAACCTTTGCAGAACTTGCAGATAATTCAATTCTTGAAATAATATAAAATAACTGTGTTTTGCTGATCTAGAGCTTTACCTACAATTCAATTGACTTCATTTTGCACATCGCGCTTCTCTAAAAGCTAAAAGCGGATGTATATTTTATTTTACAACCGACTTTGGATTAAGGGAGATCCAGTTGGAAAATTTATTTTGTTCAATCTACTTTTATTGGCTAATTCATTGAGGGCGGCCATTCGGAGCCTCACTGCTCCATCTTTGTAAAGCTTTCCTGACACTAGACAGGAAACCAGGCAAAAACATTCAACATATATTTTTCATGACAAAAATATGGCACGTACGTTACGTGGGTCAAAGGCTCGGAATCTGCCTTTTCTGTTTCGATTCACCTTTCGGAAGGTAAGGAAAGGTGAGTTGCTGAACTTATTCGGGACAGACCCCTTTCAATTTTACAATGACGTAAGTTTGTCTGCATTGTCGTATGTTACTTTTGAACAGCATAAATTTAACTTTTGAAAGGCATAATTAAATTATTATTATTCAAAATTACCCTGTCCTATTAATTAATAAATTTTACCCACTTAATTCCCGGGACTGTAACCTTTCAAAAAAAACGTGACTATAATAAGATGAATCTGAGATAGTCTGCAAGCTGCAATATACATATTTGGTAATGATATCATAACTAGTCAGCTTCAGTGGACGCGTAGCTTTATCGACAATGTTTGAATCCAAAAAGTATTCCTAACCTACTACGGATTGTACAGAATTTACGTTTGAGTTGCTTTTTATAGCGGCCCTGTTTACATAAATGAAGGCGTTTTAAAGGGAGTTATTCTCTGAAATTGAAACTGTTACCAACTTGAGTATCAAGTCTTAAAAATTTACGCTAGCAGAGGCATGTCTATGCTTCAAAGCTTTTTAGCTTTTAATTTAAAATCATATTACCAAGCAATATCTAGGAATTGTGGTCTTATTGAAAATAAAAAAAATGATTAAGTATTAAAATATTAACACAAAATTTTGACAATAGCTACCACTATTATAAGCAAAGTGTCAAGCGTCACTTGATCTTGAAGCAACACGCAATCGTTTTGTACTTAATGAATTATTTGAGCAGAAATTTTTGGAAATATTGTAATTTTTACTTAGATTAAAGATTTAATTTCTTGCAAGAAAAGAAAGGAAATAAATTGCAGACATAAGAGAATAAATTGTAAAATAACCATTAGGAACAAGCTGCTCTTTGGGAGATTTATGAGATTTAATTACCTCCATTAAATACGATACCGCCAACAAGAATTTCATAAAAGTCGACGTCCATTGTAGCAAGAGCGGCCATTTTTAATTACCGATCGGGAGAATGTCCATTTCTCAACCAAGAAAAATCTATATTGATTTTCACATTTTTTCATACAATAATAAGGAATACCGTCAAAATTACATTTACATACTTACTTTTTCATAGGGTAAGTAACAACGTACTGTGTAGTATGTGTAGATATGTAGTGAGTAAAGATAAAGATAAAAAATGCTAAACGTAAACGTAGTGTAAGTGTAACCAAGCAATTCTCTCTGTAACGTTCTATCCATACAAAAATTTTACTCTCTAGTCGGTTCTATCTTCGTGATAGTTACTTTTTCATGATTTGCTTGAATCCTTTATTCTTATTTTAAATATATAAGATGATTTTTACTTTTTATTCGCCTATACTAATCTAAATAATACCTATATACAAAAGTGGTGACAAGTTAATTATAACTAACTATAGACCAATTTCGCTGCTCCCTACCTTCTCTAAAATATTGGAACGCGTTATAAATCGTCAACTAGTAAATTTCCTTGAATCTAACTGCCTGCTTTCTAAAAATCAATACGGGTTTCGCAAGAACATTTCTACTTCAGATGCAGTAGACAGTCTAAATGATTTTATTACTAGGGGACTTGATGGGGGTGAAAGATGCCTTGCTATATTTTTGGATCTGGCAAAGGCATTTGACACTATATCGATTCCCCTGTTGTTTCATAAGCTTGAATACCTAGGCGTTAGAGACAAACAGTTGAATTTATTTAAAGACTACATGACAGAACGATTCCAATCGGTTAAAATAGGTGAAACAACGAGCGTACAACTCCCAGTCACTTACGGTGTGCCCCAAGGAAGCATCCTTGGCCCCACCTTATTCCTTATATATATTAATGACCTTTGCGACATTGTTCTTCCAAATGCCAAAATCATTACTTTCGCGGATGACACAGTCCTAGTATTTAAAGAAAAAACATGGACTGAAACTTTTATAAGAGCACAGCAAGGAATGAATAGAGTCGCTGCTTGGCTTAACAACAACATTTTAAGCCTCAATGTTGAAAAAACAAAATATGTTACATTTTCTATAAATAAAACCACACAACCGTCATCAGATACTTTAAGACTGATTGTGCACTCTCCCTCTTGCCCCAAAACTCCTGACACAATCTGTAACTGCCGTCGCTTAGATCGTGTGACCCAAATCAAATACTTAGGAGTACTTATTGACAATTTCTTGAGCTACGAGCCACATACTAAGCTGGTAGCCAGCAGAGTTCGTAAGCTAATGGCAGTTTTTAGGAAGATGCGCTACGTTGCAGATCCTAAAATAATGAAAATGCTGTACTATGCACTTTGTCAATCGATTGTCTCATACTGCATAACCACTTGGGGTGGAACATCGAAAACGCACCTGCTTGTCCTTGAGCGGGCTCATAGAGCATTATTAAAAGTAAGTTTAGCTTTACCTACCACTTATTCAACAGATTTATTATATAAAAAAGCAGAAGTATTGACTATTAGGCAACTTTTTATTTCTAAACTAATATTGCACCAACATAAAAACATTGACATAAAATCATTAAATCTCAATAAACGTCGTAATGATAGAATATTTGCTATTGAAAAATTTAGGACTCAATTTTCTCATAAATTTTCCTGTTTCTTAGGTCCTATGCTATATAATAAAATAAATAAATATACAACAATAATTACATTAAATCGTTTTGACTTAAAACAAACAGTTTATGGTATCCTTTCAAAACTCTCATACGATGAAACGGAAAGTCTAATGAGGGTGGTTTAAGGTCTCTGTCACAGTGGATTCCATCTCATTTATTGTAACTAGTATTAATACCTACTTCAGTTTTGTTCTACTTTTGTTTATCTTTGTTTTCTTTAAATATGCACGCATTATTTTGGCTATGTCTTACTAAAGAAGGGAAGGGCGCTGCTGCCTATGTCACAGGTTTTTACCTAGTATAGGCAGCAGTTTCTCCAAGTTAAATAGTATAACCGTGCTAGCCTATAATCCTATTCTTAATACTTTTCGTATTTAAGTCCTAACTACCTGTAATAAACTCAGATAAGCTAATAGAATAAGTCCATAATTGTAACCAACTCTTTGGGCTCTTAAATAAAGATTTTTATTATTATTATTATTATTACCTTTACTTACATCACTAATCATCAGATAGCTACTCCACAGCTCATACAAATTTTGTAAAACACCTCTATTTTTTTAAATTCATTAAAAAGGTTAAACCCGGCTACATAAAACTGATGAGGCAGTGTATACTTTGAGAACCCTTGAGGTTTATTATTCCTGAATATCGCAGCGGAGGCGTCGGGGGCGGCATAATCAAGGGGATGCGACGTGCTCTATCTTGGTACATCTGTTGGCAACTAGGCTGGAACAGTGTTATGAGAAAAAAACACAGCTATTTTGAGTTTTGTGCATGGAAAAGGTGACTAATGAACGAAGACTGAAAACAAACGAAGTGATCTTCAATACCTCATACTTGCGAGCAATTCACTAAAATTGTGAACAGCTCAAGCAAAAACTCAAAAAAAATATGAGAGATAAGAGTACAAGATTTGCAGAATGGTCAACCGTACAAATTCAGGGAAGAATTGGTACCGTACAAATTTGCAGAATTTGTGGTTGCTTACCCAACTAGCAACGAAGGTCGTATAAGATTTACTCTTTCGACTATAGATCGTAAGACACTTGTATAAACGATCCTAAAATGTTAAAAAGCTGTATAAAAGCGGCTATCTGGATTATTTTGCATTCAACGCTTTTTGGCTCTATAAACATGTCTAGTAAACGTTTATACGATGAAATCATATCGCATTTACTCGATTGTTGTATAAATGTATCTCTTGATCGCCATTATACAACAATAAGTCGTAAGACAGCTCTTTAAAAGCAACTGAATTGCTAATTTGTCGTCAAACTAGCTATTATAGCACAATCTATCGACATTTAATTAATTTAATTTTAACAGCATAATTGTGGAGTAAACGCGGTTCATACGATAAAACAGCATCTTAGTTACTTTAACAGCACTTTATGTCGTATGATAACTCTATGGAATGCTTTTATTCGACCTTAATTAGGTTGAGTAAAAGCTTTCAAATTATTCTTTTACAGCCTTTTTGGTCTCTAAAGGTTATTTGAAAGCCATTTTACATCGATATAGTGGTATAAATGCTTTTTGAAATCTTTTACAGCACTATCTGCCATTTTGTTACATGATACCAAAATAAACAACGTAATTTGCTTTTTTTATTCGCAAAATGGATTATAATCGATGGAAAAGGATTATAAGAAGTGGAGGATTCCGACGTAAAGTAAATAAGATGTATACACGATTGAAACAGTCAAGATCTTCATTGGCTATAACCACGAGTCAAGAGCGTTTAATTGATAGGCGTGAGGGTTCCGTAGCGTATAATAATTACTAAGTACTACTATTAGGTACCTATAGGTATTCTGTAACAACGGCCATATAGACAACCGTTTGCAATTTATTGAATTTGCCAGTATGTTTTTCTAAGTCATAGGTGTTTATCTTATACTTATTGTGTTTGTTTTTATAATTTTATAAGTTAGTTGGTAGGTACCCAAAGAATTGGACTAAACTATTATTATTATTTTTTTATAATAAAGAGATACTTAAGTAAGTACTTACAATTTTGTTTTGTATTAAGTGATCCTACTTGCAATAATAACATTCGTCGCTTGGATAGTGATAATAAATTGAATATTCTAAACAATTCGGACACCAGAAAAATGAGGTGCGCAGTAATAATTTTATTCTCATCTCAGATAATATAAAATGACGTGGTTTTGATCCATTTTTAATTATAAAATGACATGAGTAACATTTAAGCATTATAAAAAAATGTGTTTTCTTCCAAGGCCATTTTGCTTCCTTAAGCTTCTTTAAGTCCTCTTTTTTTATGAATTTATCTATATCCAAGTAGACTACCATTTTAAATTGTCACCCATAAAAAAAAGGGTAATTTTACCTAAAATATTGTATTCTATGAACTTACGCAAACCAAATTCAATGTAACTTAACTATTCAATGTGGTTTTTTTTTTAAGTTAGGTTGATGGTATAGGCAGTTTTTAAACACGGCCGCGCGCCCCGTCTCAAACAGAGGCGCAGATCGGCGCTTGTCTGATTGGTCAATCTTTCCAAAATTTAAAAATGTTTCAAAATATGCAAAAATTTAGCGAAGTTGACGGTATATTAAATTTACTAGAGGCTGCCCCGCGGTTTCACTCGCGCAGATTTCTCATAAACACAAAAATCCAGTTTTTTCTCGTTCCCATGGGAATTTCGGAAAATCCTTTCTTAGTGCTCACCTACACTCCCTAAGGAACCTACATGCAAAATTTCAGCCCGCTACGCCCAGTAGTTTCGGCTCTGTCTGTCAGTCAGTCAGTCAGTAAGTCAGTCAGTCAGTCAGTAACGGAAGAGTTTTATTTATATTGATTAATAGTAAAATAATTATTTTATACTAAGTAGCTGACCCGGCAAACTCCGGATCGCCCTAGATATAAGTAAGCACGAATATTATAACATTATCTACCCGCTAAAAACTTGGCTGTATGTACTTTGTTATTTTGCCCGCCCAGAATTAAAGAATTTAAAAACAACGTCAAATCAATCAATCTTTTGATTAAAAATGGATACAACAGTAACGGAAAACTTAGTATTGGAAATTATAAGTAATTGTTGTTTTTTACTAACTTTCCCTCAATTTTTCCAAATTTTCTCACCTTTTCAACCTTTTCTGGACTACTACAAACATTTCAAGACTAAAAGCTAAATCGGCCCAGCCGTTCTAGAGTTTTTGCGAGACTAACAAACCACGATTCATTTTTATATATTGGTAGATAGTAGGTAGTAGAAGTAGATAGTAGATTTTGCACTAAGGAACCCTAAACTATCTGTAATGGCGTCCCTAGAAGTCGTAAGATGGAAATCTCATTTCAATCTTTCGACTAACAGCTGAGAGAATGCTCTGTGATGATAAATGAGTTGCTATTATTTGCTATTGATGGCGAATTTATTTTAAATGTTAAATTAACATTATTTTTTATTCATTATTTACATAGAAATCTTGGGGCCCATTGAAATATTAACTACAATGCTAGGTATATAGACGGAAAAATTAATTCCGCACATGAAAGTAAGACCCTACGACCTAACTTTAACAGATAACTAATTACCTGTCATCATTTGGCTTAATGGCTTAAAAACGTAATGGTTAATACGATGGCAAAATATACTTATATTTATTAGGTTTGACACTTCAACTGACATAAATTACACGTATAAAATAAAAAGTCTATAAGTGCTGCTTGGGTGCAGTTACACGATAAAAAAGTCGAGTGATTGCAACCAAATTGCTTTATTACTATAAATAAGTCGAATAAAAGCGGTTCTACCGACTTGGAAAAAGCAGATGTGTCGAATAATGGCATTCTGATGGCCATTATGGTACTAAGTAGCATTCTAGTTGCGATTACTCGATATTTATTCGACTAAATGGCTACTCATACGATAATCTTACGATATTTACTGGATCTAAAGCTGAGAGAAGTGCGCCCAAATCGCGTTGAGAGAACGTGCACAGAGCATTTACACGACTTTTTAAAGATCCTTCTTACGACCAATAGCTGAAAGAGAAACGTGCTGCTGACTTTTTTACGACACGATTTGCTGGTTGGGTACTCAAATAGTACAGACAAGACAAATAGTATCTTCTACGACTAGATTCTAACTTAATCGTATAAGTAACTAGTCGACTCGGCGAACTTCGTACTGCCTTACCTTTTACTTTTGTGCATGCATACATATTATTACAAACCTTCCTCTTGAATAACAGTATCTTTAAAAAAAAGCGCATCAAAATTCGTTGGATACTTTTAAAAATATAATAAGCATACATGGGGACAGTCGCGGGAAGCGACTTTGTTGAAATTAAATATCACATCTTATTTTAAACTAGAAGCTGCCCCGCGGTTTTTCCCGCGCAGATTTATCATAAACACAAAATTCCCGTTTTTCCCGTTCTTGTGGGAATTTCGGGAAATCCCTTCTTAGTGCTCACCTACACTCCCTAAGAAACCTACATGCAAAATTTCAGCCCGCTACGCCCAGTAGTTTCGGCTCTGCGTTGTCTGTCAGTCAGTCAGTCAGTCATTCAGTAACGGGAGAGTTTTATATATATTGATTTCCTTCAGCACAATATTTTCCATAAAATAATAAATCCAACTTGAACACGCATGTAGCACTCGTTCCTCGGAGTCACATCTCAGATAATAAATCACAAGAGCTAGCCCCTCCACGGTCTCCGTACGGCACTAAAGGGGCGGAAGTGCGATATTTATTTACAGGCACGAACTACTTCACTGGTACACGCCTTATCTTTAATTTTAGATGCTATTCAAAGAATTATGAGCTTGTAATAAATTTAAAAGGCAATTTTTCGAATTTTGTTTACGAGGTATTCTTGCATTTAATATTTTAAAAGTTGGTTTATACTGATTTTGTAATACTTAAAGTTAACATAATTTTATCATAAAGTACTACTCTATTATGAAAACATAAATTTGTGTTGTGTTGTTAAAATATTTGATGCTAAATACTTTACAATAGCATCAAAAATTATTTAGTTGTATCTGTAAGTGGTCTTGAAAAATATTTATTATATAGCCTGCAGAAGACCTAATATCAACATTTGTTGAATGTGCCATTTTCTCTTTTTGTATCCAAATATCTGTTATACTATGTACCTAAAAATATATTATAGACAGGAGCTAACACTTTAGAAGTGTGAACTCAAATCTTCTGGTAAATTCGCGGACGTTCCAGCAGGGAGCGCATTGAGGCGTGAAATTCAATAAGTCGTGTCTTGCAATGCGACGCCCATTGTCTAGCCAGATATTCCAACTTGCTCAAGAAATTAAATAAATTCCCATTTACAATTTTTGGTATTTAAACTAAACAATTAAGTAGTACCTAGTTCCTAAATGGTTGAAATGTCGTTCAGTAATACAAAATTGTTTCGTAGCGTAATATTATTAAAATATTTTTATGTTTTTTTTGGTAGGTGATATACATCCAAAAATCTTGCTCTAATTCATTGAAAAAAGGTCTAATATAATACGTGCTACGGATCTCCAGGGATCCGAGCTAGTTGGTGTGTGTACTGAAATATTTTCAACATATTTTGCATTAATTATCTAAAACTGTTGCAGTTTTGAAAAATATCGTAACCTAATGGCTACGATATTTTTCAAACTGCACTGCCGACCCAGTTGGTAGTTTTCTGTAATATCAAATTCAGGTTAAACTTGGTTTAAATCTGGATTACAATGTGCTCCGGAGCTCGGCATGGCCGCGGCATGGAGATAATAACGAAACGTAATTTAAGTGGGTTATCAGTGTAAGCTTAGAAAATAATACGATATTACTACAATGTATTTTATCTATATGAAAAGCGAGATTTAAATAGTGAAAATAGTTGATAGATAAATAGTGAAATACATGTAAACCATTAATTCCAACTTTCTAAAATTACTAAAGTCTAGAATATTTATGAATTGAAATAAACTTTGAATGCTATCGATAAAGTAAAAGGTGATACAGTTTTCTTAATATAGGCCATTAACTTATAGCTTCTGAACATATTGAAGCGAACATAATAGTCAATAAGACAATCAATATATATAGAACACTTCCGTTACTGACTGACTGACTGACTGACTGACAGACAACGCAGAGCCGAAACTACTGGGCGTAGCGAGCTGAAATTTTGCATGTAGGTTCCTTAGGGAGTGTAGGTGAGCACTAAGAAAGGATTTCCCGAAATTCCCATGGGAACGGAAAAAAAAATGGATTTTTGTGGTTATGAGAAATCTGCGCGAGAGTAACCGCGGGGCAGCCTCTAGTGGCAATATAAAGCCTGTACTTGTTGGATCTATATCTCACACTAACTTTGAATTACAGAAACGACAGGTTTCTCTACTCGATCGCAAGTCAAATTAAGAAGCAGCTAGGGTAAGTATTGGGTAGGCCTTATTCCCTTATGCCTTATTCCCAGTGGGGTAGGCTATTAGGAGTGGGTTTACTGCATGAACTTATGAGTGGTCAAATCAATTTTATTTTCACCAATCCCTTAAACCTCGTCCTAGCAGGCCAGCCTGGTGTGAAAGTCGTAAATTATTTTGTCAGAAACATTTGCCAGAGTCGGAGATTGCGTGTGCGGTAACTCTAAACGGCTTAGTTACGCCTCGTAAAAACTTGCAGTAAACTGTTGATCTCATAAGAACGGTGTGTAAAAGTTTGTAAAACAAAAGTATAGGGGTAGTTGCAGGGTTTTGTTTTATTTGTCATCGTAACGTCCATAGAACAATGAAGACTCTTCTCTCTATCTAAGGTAACGTCCGACTAGTTTATAATGATTATACAGTACTAAATAATTGAGTAATTAGCCAAAAAAATGTAAAATAAGTTTTAATATAAAATCCAGTTTTCGTAATAAATTGTTGTTCTAATCTAAATATATTCACGTCACATTACCCGTTTATACAACTGTACTGGGTCCACATAGTCACTGTATTGATGGCACACATTGTGTATGTTTAGAATGGCAGTAGAACAGAGTTTCTATTTGCTTTAACTGTAGTCGTAATTTTACTGTCCGGACTGTGGCTATAGACCACAATTCATGAAGATCTGTAGGTACGGCGAGGGCGTTTAGTTCTATGGTTTACAGTTGGTTTGTGTGAGAGATAATAGTTGTGAATGTGAAGGATAATGAACAAAAGTCAGCTTCATCATTCAGAGATACTATAATTTTTACTTCATTATAAAAAAAATTACTTGCTTTCGTCCCGCTTCATAAATCTCAATTTGTTATTCTAAGTGCAAAATGCTTATACTCTTGCATCCATTTGCACCTCCTTGAGAAGGTGAGTGCTACATCGCGCATAAATATCAAGGCTTTGGCTCCGTAAACCACCTGCTGAAATAGACTTAGCTTAGTACCTCAAAATAAATCTAAAAATTAATAAGGAATGACTTTTAATGACTAAGTATTATAATTTCGCTCGCAGGGCTCGCTGTCGTTTGCTAAGCTTACATCAGGTGACTTAGTAATAATAATAATAATAATAATAATGGCGTAGGGATGTGACGACCCTATCGCCCAGTGGAAATTCCAGTACTTTCGGTCTGGAACTTCCATTGCAATTAGTCACCGCAGGGACGGCTTGTGGCGAGTCGATGGTGAGTGGCGACACCACGGACCCTTTACCTACAGGGGGACACACGCAGTCTTCACACGCACACTCACATGCAGTCATCACACACACACACACCCCCCCGCCTCTGAGCTTGCCTTCACCAGCCGGCCAGAGTGGAGTAGCAAGAGCGAAGCCTATGCTCCAGGTTGGAAGTGTAAAATGTCATAACGCCGGGTGCATCTTATGCTGCCCGCAGTCTAGCCTCTCGACAACCTTAGCTGTCCACGACCAGTGTTGCGACCCGTTGCCAATATATCGGCGACTTAGTGGAAGCCCACCCAGTGGACAGCGAGTCACCGCCTGCCATGATAATTAGTGAAATGTTGCATAAAAAGCAGGCGTACCGGTATTTCACTCCATAGCACCAGTTAACCGGTCCATTAAACAGTTCACCCCCCTAAACCATTTCTTGTCATCCATTTTACAATAGTTCCTATCACCTTCTGGGTGCCGCCTCTGGGTGCATGATCTATTTGTGCATTTAGTGGCGGTGCCTGGTTGGTGATCCATATACAATATAGCAAAACTCTCGAAAGGGCCTCTACGAATTGGATTCGTCCCCTCGCACGCCTCTCAAAGGACCGGGCTCCATCCCGTGATACCGAAGAGTATTGAGAAACATAAAAATAATAACACATCACACTCAGAGCCCCTAACTAGGTAGAACCTGTATCTAGAGTGCCCGAAACATGTATATAGAGACAAACATCACACCCAGACCGGAAACAAACATCGATATTGATCATATCAATATTCGCCCCGCCCGGGAATCGAACCCGGGTGCAAACGCTTACTTAGTCCACATCACTGCCAACTGAGCTACGGAGCAGTCTATGCCCCATAATCAGATAATATAAAACCATGATTGGCTGCCTCCATTTTTTTGGTGAAGTTTGTATTAAACCGATACGTATTAAAACTTAAAAAAAGAAAAACAATTCTATAGTTAGAAACAAAAGTGGGAAGAAGGCAAAGGTAAAAGCTCTTTTACAAAATGTAAAAAACTTTAGTTGATCTCAACGGATAGTACATAATACTCCCTCCTTTACATACTGGTAAACCATTTTGTCTTAAGCGGAAGTATTGAACATAAATAAATACAGATCTGCTGCTGCAGCCAGCACACAGTAGGAGATCTAGGCGGGTTCCGCATACCCAACAAAACCGCAAGACTGATTGCACTGCAAACAACGAGAACGGATCCCCAGAATGCTTTTACGTTTTTTGCATTTCAATCGGAGGTTTTCTAGAGAACCAGCTCCATTTTTAGTGTTTTTATACCTAAGATTGAAAAATAGTGATTGTTTTATTGATTTTTATTCTCATTCTCAAAATAATATTTTAAAAAAGAACTATAACATGCATTGTAATATAATTCGAATAATAGATTTAACGTGTAAAAATAAAAATGAAAGAGTTATTGTTAATAATATGGTGTAATTGTAAAAACAACTTTTACGAGAAAAAAAGAACGGTTACCTGAAAAAAAAAGTTAGTCTGGTTTAAAACTATCTACTATCAATTTTATTTTTATTCTTGTTTTTTGTTCAAATATTAGAGGTATGTACTATATTTCAAATCCTGTATATAAATAAACTGTGTCCGTCACGTATCAGCCAGGGGGTCATTATCCTTAGAGAAAAAAATTTAATCACTTTGTACAATTAATTTTGTGTTTACTTTTCGGTCGATGACCCGTTGACCTCAAAATGAGTCAATAATTTGAACCCTGCAATTGAACAGCTCTGTCTGTTTGCACTGACGCACCCCTATTGACGCCGGATTGGGGTCAACATTTACATTCTACGGTTACGCATTTGTTGTTACCTACCTTTATTGTTAAAGGTATGTAACAGCTATCCTTTTCATCACTACATGAAATACCTAGTCATACCTAAGACTGATCGCTGCTGCAGATAAACAACCAATTTTTCGTCAGAAGATACTGTTGTATCGCAATGACCTCATGATATGATGGAAGTTCTGCATGGCATGCATAGAATGTATTGTTTGATTGATTATTACACGAAACGTGTTTATTTTAACAACCATAGTCTTGAACTTGAAGTCATCTTAAACGATTCCAGGAGTGAAAATAAAGTTACAGCTTTAAACTAAGTACCGATAAGAGTATAAATTGCTTTAAAATTAAAATTAAAATACCAGTGTAACATGAGTGTGGCAGAAAATAAAACTTTTTTGATCATCAGCCATAGAAAGTAGGTACTTTTAAGAAAATGTTTCATCTAAATAGATTTGATGTGTCTATGTCTAGTCTACCTCCGCGCTAAGAAAGTCTAACTAATAATTGACGTGAGCAAACTATCCGATTACTAATTGGATTTGCTCAGGTCAAATATTTTTTTATATAAAAAGATTTCTATAAAATATCTAGCTGTCGATTGTAGATATAAGTAATTCTTCTTATTTTTATTTACTTCTCTAAATAAAGCTGTATTTTACAATTTATATAGGATACCTGTTAGTGTTAGAGGTATCAATGCCTTGTATTTAATCCTCATGGATCAATTGATGGAATTTTATGTGCCTTGCATAGGCTTTCCTTTTATAAATGTAATACTTTGTTTTCATATCGTATTGTGTTGATTTTAAGAATTAATAGGTAGTTTGATTTTTAATCCTAAGATGTGAGATTTATTTATGTTTTTGTAGAGACTTCCTTGAACAACGTAAAATAATACGGCAAATAAGGGTCGATCGTATTACCAACTCCTGAATTAAAAGAGGGCTCTTTGCTTTGTCAAGCTGTTTTGTTTGTCTTTCGATAAACTTCCCCTTAATTGGAAGTTTGCTCTTTAGATCCAAAGTTTTTCGTTATTTTATTCCGGTCGATAAATTTCAGGTCTTGAGTGTCTGTAATTAAGTTCTGGAATTTTTTAAAGGTATGTATTTTTAAATTAATTAAAATATTGTTTCTGGTATTTAGCAGATTTTACTCTGATGTATTAAAATGCCTTTTAAGTATTAATAAATAAAATAATTCTGGAAGTAAGCGTTTTCAGCGATGAGCATACAAATTTGATACTGTATTGTGCATTTTTAAAGTGCTGTATTGTGCATAAAGCGGCCACTTTAGTTTCATAAAGGTTTTTTCTTTCTTTGATTTTCAACCTAAAAGCTACACAACAAAGCTAAGCAAGATTATCTAGTGAGCCTTAAAAATGCTAAGCAAGATTATCTAGTTAATCGAAGGCGCATATTTTTGATTTCGGCCATGGTTTAGAAGATATTAATTATTTATCGGTAGTGGCGCTGGTTTCACACCGTTTCGCCATTATCAATTACAACCTCTACAGCTAAAAAAAAAAACTGTAAGTAGTTAGTTCTTGCGTGAAACAAGATTAATGTTCTGAAGAGCACTCAAACTGTAAAAAGCTGTACCAAAAAGTAATACAACTGACCTAAATATCAGTTACAATAGAACTACCAAACCGCATAGCAAATAGCAAACAGAAGCAGCCGCGATGCAAGCAGAAAGGGGTTAATGAAACGTCCGTCAAAACAGTCGAGGAGCAAATTTTAATTGAATTCAGTTTTAACACCCCGGTTTGACAGCCAGCTCTTTCATGTAGGTTTATAATTTTAAATAGAAAATTTAAAATAAAGAGTTTTAATTGTAAAATAAAGAGTAAAAAAAGAGATTATTATTGTGAGTGATAGAGATCTACAAACAAATACAAATTAAAATTTACGGACACAGGGAATAAAATAAATTTACCTGATAATAATTAACCCACCCAATGCACACCCTTTTTTTTTGTGAGGCGGGGAAACTACTGACGAGTATCCTGCAGCACGGTTGGAGCCGCAGGGTTATGTGGGGTTCGCACCCACTATAAAACCCCGCCGGTGTCCTCCTCGGCTGTTAGCAAGGTGGTCACAGGAGATCTCTCGAGCTTTACCCAATACACACCCTTGCCGTGATGATATGTTTTAAAAAATCTGCTACCTCACTACATTTCCTTTAAAATACAAATGCTGCAAATTTTGTTCTGCCTTGTTATGAAATGCAGAGAACGAATATGTTCGTCATGTTATAAATTATCAACATTATAAATTATCTTGAAATAATTTAAACTCTTGATTTTTGACGGAGAATAAGCCTCGTAGCGTAAAATTATTTGGGCTTTTGATTATATGTTCACATACCACATACTCATCTCAATTTTTTTTTATTGCGTTAACGTGGTTATTTAGATTGCTTGTACAACATTTACTAATCGGTATAACAAACCGATTACCAAAGCGATTTAATTTTTACACGATAACTCTCGCAATTTTTTAAATAAAATGATTGATGTGTTTCACAATAGACGCACAAATGTGTACTCTAATTGAGACCAATAAGGCATGAATTGGCCAGAACCACAAACGATATCGTAAATTTGTTTTTTTTTGAGCCGTTTTATTACAAGGCAGCAATTTTTGTCTGTCATTGCGTTCACGTATTGCAAATCGTCATATACAGAAGGGAGATGTAGTTTTGAGACATAATTTTATTATTGCAAGTTTTTAAATATAAATATTTTGTTGTAAATCTTATATTTGTCAATTAAAACAGTTAAGTTTAATATCGACGTAATTACTTACATCTTATTTCTATCGTATCTAATATTAAGGTTCTTATTAAAACTCTAACATTATTAAATTGCAAAAAGTCAACAACTTAGTTTACCTATAATTTGACAGATTTGTCACCACGGGTTACATTACAGCCTTCGAACAATAATATTCTTAGAGCAGTCTAGTTTTTCAAGACCTAACAAACCAATAATAAATTTAAGCTACATATTTACATACTTAGGTGTATATTTTCCAAATGTAAATTCGCTTTTATGGATTCATATTAAAGGCAAACGTTGCCAAATAGGCGCTCGAACTCTTACCGTGGTAACACGTTTTTATAATGTCAATATTACGTTGAAATTTTTAAAGTATGCACTCAGTTTATGAATCGACTTATGGAGCTGAAAATAATATTTAAGATTTTATAAATTAACTGTAATACGTATTTACGTATTTCATATAAACTTTTATGACTAAAATGTACTAAATTGGACTAAAATTTTCATGAAATATTTCGATTAATAGAAAAAATGTTTATATTAATCGAATATTTTGGTCCAAGATAAAAATCTAATAAAATCATTTAGGTATTTGGTTTATTATGACTTCATGGATATTTCAGTTAATTTTAAATTTGGTGTTGACAAAAGCCTATAGCCAAACCAATACCTTCTTCAATTCCAAGTTGTACTTAACTGTACATTCGTTAATACATATATATACATATACTTATTTACTTTAGTATACTCCGTCCAGCAAATAGGTTATGCACACGATTGTACGTGATGTTCATAAATATTGCAGGGCAATCAAATGAGCAGCAAACAACTACTCTCGGATAGCAGATCACGTAGTGGGGAATGTATGGAGAACGTAAGATATAATAAATTGTAACAAGAAATAGATTTGCATTGTACCTATATTACGTTTATGTTAGGTACGTCTTGATAAATAGGTATTTATAAGTAGTTATTGTTTTAGGTGGTAACTCTCGCTATGGCGCGAAATTCAAAATTTTTCGTGTTTTTTATTTATTCTGGCGAAAGTATACATTTTTAATAAAGTTTAAATGAATTCGCGTATGTAAATAAAACTTTTTATCAAAAAATAAAACCGCCGAAAAAAAAACTGAAAAGCATAAAATAATAATCGAATTACTTACTAAGTTCTTAAAGTAATGTAGGGTATATACCAAGTAATTTTAAGTCGGCGCGCCACACAAGCAAATTCCATAATTACGTAAAGATTGATGCGCGGCAGCGCACGAATTTTTGTTATTTCTTTAAATTTAAGGTACCTAATTTAATGATCTTTGTACAAGGAATCTGTGGCGCCGACTCAAAATTACTTGGTATATACCCTACATTACTTTAAGAACTTAGTAAGTAATTCGATTATTATTTTATGCTTTTCAGTTTTTTTTTCGGCGGTTTTATTTTTTGATAAAAAGTTTTATTTTATGCTTTTCAGTTCTTTCAGGGTTTTATTATTTTCTTCTCCCACAAGGTGGTCAGTGGTCACACCGCATAAGGTGATCAGACGACATGGTTGACAGGGACGACAAGACCGGTCGGTATGGCGATTTGTGGGGGAGGCCTATGTCCAGCAGTGGACGTCTTTCGGCTGATTTTATTTCATTTCAAAAGATATTGTAAGTAGATATCAAAATGTATAGTGTTACACGTAAAATGCAACTTGTGAGTTGATAAATCCACCCGCCGACCAAAAAGTCACCCCTATTTTCCCACCCTTAGGGTGGGAATTTTATTTCCAAATTTTTATGGGACCAACTTCAAGGTATGCCCTGTCGATTAAAAAAAGAATTATCAAAATTGAACTACTCTGTAAAAAGTTATGCGTGATCATACATTAAAAAAAAAAAAAAAAAAAAAAATATACGTGTCGAATTGAGTACCTCCTCCTTTTTTTTTCGTCGGTCAAAAAACATCTCCCACATTTCAAAACAACGTATTTGGAAGACAGACCTACAGATTTTGTGTCTAAGGGGTAAAAGGCCAAAAAACAAGTTCCTTGAATATACACAAAATTGGTAACTCTGTCTTTCAAAAACGATATATCACAATGTGGGAAATAGGTTTTTAAGTACGCGAATTCATTTAAACTTTATTAAAAATGAATACTTTCGCCAAAATAATTAAAAAACGTGAAAAATTTGAATTTCGTGCCATACCGTGAGTTACCGCCTTAAGTTGACTTTTCTTCAAATAGTAGCAATAGGTGCCCGCGAATTGGTATTTTTTGTTTCGAGCACCGACTTTGAGCAAGAAAGCCCATAATGCTGCTTCAGGCTACGTTAAATACATTATTTGGTTCTTGAGATTATCGTGTCCAAGTATACAGAAGAAAAATATTATTTGGTATCTCTGCAGTAGATCCGGGATTAACTGAATGTTTTAAAAAATAAGTTTGCAGAACTTTGCCTTCCCGATTTGGCTTGAACCAGGCATGTGAAGTTTCTGAACTAACGAATTTCCGGAAGATATACTTACATACATACATATGTTGGTGAAATTTAGTTGTTTTTTTTTTTTCATCTACGCCTATACATTTACGGCTTTATTATAAGATCTATAACTTATTAAGATCCATTACTAATTAAAACAAAGCTTCTGACTTTATCATGAAAGAAAGCGTCGATGGTCTTTCTTTAAAAAAAAAAATATAATGAGCACTTCGCAGCTTAGACCATTTAGTTTCCTTAGCCTTTTATAAGCCTTAAAATTGATGATTATGTCTAAGGTAATAATATTATTGCTATAAAAATAAAATATCAGATTAATATCGTATAATTTTTTTATATCACCTCCAGTTTGGAAAAACATCACAAATATCCGAACTTGGATTGCGCTAAAATAAGCAGATACTAGTAAAGATAGAGCCTTGTCTGGCACCGAGCTTCGTTTGTTTTGCCTTAACATATTGTTTGGACAAGTTTTGAGAAAATCTGTTACTGTGGTAGCTGCCTTTGTTCCAAACTTTATAAAGAACTCCTATTGTATTACGTAAATATAAAATTGAACTTATATTTTTTAATACAGTTTGAAATAAGTTAACGTATTATTACTTTGTGTTATATGCCAGATAAATATAATATTAAAATATAATTATAATACACTCAAGTTTAGGGAACGATAATGATAATCATTTGACGCAGGCGTCAACAATATATCTCTAATACAAATTTATGTCAATGTTATACCTACATATATTAAATCAAAGTTGCTCATTAAAGAATATTCAAAAACAGCGTTAAATCACAATGTTCTTTACCGTGGTTAAATCTCTGAATCATCGTAAATTAATTGCATTTATTAAACAACTAGTCGACCCGGCGAACTTCGTACCGCTTTACTATTTTGTGCATGTATTATAATTATAAACCTTCCTTTTGAATCATTCTATCTATTAAAAAAACCGCATTAAAAGCCGTTGTGTAGTTTTATACATTTAAGCATACATATGTTTTATACATTTAGGGACAGACGCGGAAAGAGACTTCATTTTATACTATGTGTTGATATTGATGTTGCTTTCCGTTATTTCCGTTTCGTGCAAGTTGTTAATGATATTGGATTAATAAACCCTATAAATAATAATTATAAGGGTAAAACGTCCCATTACGACGGGAGTCAGCGGGAGTAATAATGCGAAGGGAAATTTCGCGAAAATAACTGCCATCTGATTGGTTGAAATGAAATTGTAGGTTATATCCTCAAAATGATTTCAGTCACGTTTATTATATTGGCGGCAACGTTTTTCCTTATTCACAATTTGTGTTAATTGTGTCACGCTTGGGACGTTTAAATTATTCTGGGCAGAGTGTTTTTGGGTGACCAGTACCTGTAGAGCCTAAAAAACCCCTTTTTGTTAATGCTTCAACTGTAGGTACATATAAATATTTGTTGTGTGGCTCGGTATAAAAACTAGGGAATTTAATAACTCTGTGGGGTGTGTATAGTGGGAAGCAACGTGCACTTTTTTATAATTTATTCTCTAAACGATATAAGTACCATATACACCTATAAGTAAATAAGAGCAAGCATATTAAACCTTTTGAAGAATTTTCTTCTTTTAGCAATGTAATAAAATAAAAGAAACAATAAATAATGTAAACAAAAAACAAAATCCTGATTTTATTTTTACCTTTTTGCTCTTTTTCAAATTGTGTTAGCCCCATTACAGTGTGACTCGAAATGTATTTTGACGAGATTTTAACTTTTAATTTACTTTCCAAAAAACCTGGCCTTTGCTCTGAGTTATTCTTTTGTTTAATTAAATTAATTAATGTAAATGCTAGACAATGTAAACGCTTTTTAACGTTTCGTAATAAACCTTTAATTTTTGTAGTTCTAGTGATTTAATAATGGATATGACCTAACAAAATATAGACCGGTAGAGGCTACCTAATAATTACTAGGTTTATTAGAATTAATATGTTTAATATTATAAAACTCTTTCGTTTTATTTTTCTGTCTTATTAATTGACCAATTTTTAGGCTTAGATATAAACTTTTACGAATTTAAGTGTGACGCTAAAGCAAACTTATAATATTTTTACTCTAAAGTGAATTATTTTGGTTCTTATTTTATGCACGGCGGTTCCGTGAGTAATACGTCTCGTGCTCTCAAGTTCCTAGCACACGTCACTCTGCGGTTAAGTAATGGTGGGCAGACGAAGTTGGTTTTCATGCTATAAATACTATTTTGTTACCTAGTGAAAATAAGAATGTTTTAATAAACAGGCGTTAAATAAGTTCAATAAAGTTCATTGATTATTTTCATCTTCGAATTTGAAAGCTTGCCTATTCTTGGCGGAATCTTTTCAAATCTTCTACCTTTCCCAGTAGCTTCTTGGCCTCTTTATACGACACAGTCGTCAACTATCTTTTATGTTAAACTACTTTCAGTTCTACAAAAGTGTTGTGCGCATATAAATATTCGTCTCTGTTTGACTACGGTCATATATTCGCGAGCCTTGGAATACGATATTAATCTAAGGTGGTTTTTTAAGTGCATTTTATTCATGCATAATTTAGTGAATAATGTTCTTTGATTCGGGTGTTTCCGTGAAAACGACAATAAGCGATGTACAATGTACAATTTTTATTCAATGTCTTCAAAAATAACTAACTTTAGACTAAGTTATTAAATATTTCAAACAGAACAAGAGAACAGCAGCACGGTCACGAAAATTGACTTAAAATTTAAGGCACTTAGCTAAAAGTTCCCCCAAGTTGGCCGAGTATCCGATCCCGGCGGATTTAGCGTCATTCCAGACTTTCCACTTAGTTCTTGTATGCGGTCGCCATGTTGACGAGCCACGTAATGAGTACCAACTTATATTGTTAGAAAACTTGTTCTCTAGGGAAGAATACTACGGTCTAAGAATACTATGTATTTATGATGATATGACTAGCTTACCGGCAAACTTACTACATTAATATTGAAATTTATCGAAATCATTAAAATACCTAATCATAGTAGTAAAAAAAGACAAAAGCTTAATAATAAAACTTAAAATAATAACGCATAACACTCAGGCGCCAAAATCCAATATAAAAAGCCCTAGGTACCTATAGAAAAATGGCCTGAACGAGGAAACAACCATCGATTACAACTCCGTCACATTATTTGAAGACCTCGCTGGAATGTGCAGTCCCGCCCCGCTACCCTTTCACCCCCCGCGGTCGCCCCTCCGTACCGGAGCACCCACAGAACAAGAGAGCATCTTCCTTGTTCTGTGGGAGCACCGACGTGACGTCTTCGACACCTACTAGATAATGTAACCCAGTAGTAGGTATTTTTTTTTTATATTCCTTGTCCTTACACTGATACTACCTTTTGAGTAACGTTTAATGTAATGAAAGTGCCGCTTTGTTACTAATTTAAAAATTTAATTGACTTTGTTTGTTTTAGGTTACTTTAGAAACAGCAGTAAATAAATACTCGAGATACATAAGTTATTTAAAATTATTGTGTTGCTCATTTAGGTACTAAACACAAAATAGCGAAGTTTCATTGTAAAATAACACAGAACTCTTAACAATAAAGACGTGACTTTCCAACTGTTAACAAATTTTAAGGACAGAATCTTAGGATCCCTTGAACTTTTGATCCTTATGTGTAATTATAAAGCAATAGACCAACTAAGTACTGTACAAATTTAATGTTTTCTTTTAGATATCAAGAGAAGAGGTTTACAAGAATGTTTTGTTTTTAAATAAAATATTTAAAGAAATCGACTTCAAGATCTAGTTTAGTAGAATAGTTTTAAAGCTATAATATGAATAGGCTTTTTATTATTCTATGTATAAAAAAAATCATAAAAAAATATTAATAATAAACCAAAAAAGAGATTTGTTTACCAAACCTAACAACTTTCCTAAAGCAACAGTTTCTAAATCTCGCAAAAATATATCTCATTCCTCTATCGAATATTCACTCTTCAGAGCATGTCTCATACATTGGATCCATCAGCTCCAGCCGGGCAATGAACTAGAGGGCTGTTTTGTTTCTAATAATTAAAATTTGGCTTATATTTTTGTCATCAAATCGAAATTTTGCTTATCCTCCTTTGTTAAATTAAAGGGCCCGCTCCAACTTTTTTTAAATATTTTATTCTAAATTAAAGCCTATGCGTCTACCCCAAAAAAATACTACGGTAAAGTAAAAAAAATGCAGTTGCACCCGCCCACAATCGCTTCTTATCAATAAAGATCAAAATTCGCAAATAACCGCAAGCCTGCAGCTACCCTACTTGTACTTGCGAACCACTAAGCAGTTAAGATCTACATCGTATGAAGTTGTCTACATTCCAACTACCGCTGAGTCAACTGTTAGTAACTAACATACGCCCAAGACTAGACTACGTGAAGTTCCAGCATACTGGTAGATTCTATTATTAGGTATAAGGAGGTGGTATTGATTATAGGTTATTTGTGTTACCAAACTACATTTATTTGTGTATTTTATCATATTCATCCAAGAAACTACATATAACAAATGGGAAGTTAATTTACTTTTCAACTACACTTTGTTGCTACGCTAAACGTAGCACTAACGACTGGCGTAGTATCTACGGCTGGCGTAGCAGCTACGAATGGCGTAGTGTACGTACGTAGTCCCGCCACGCTATAAACAAACACCTTCGTACAAGTTTAACTCATCCTTGTATTCCTGCCTACTGGAAACGGCTGTTGCAGGCAAGTTGTCAGCAAGTTTTGTTTGTTGACTGTTAGCACATTTCACGCACTGCCTCCAGGCTCGAAGCCTGCAGCTTGCAGCAAGGAAAACTTGCAGGGAACTGTTTTCCTTTAACTGCTGCTTATAAAGTAGTTTCCGAGGCAACTTTGCTAATTATTTTAATTTTATTTACTAGAAGTTATTTATTAAAAGCTAATTTATTTTAGTTGCACAAGGGTACTTCTATATACTTATACCGTGCGTAATTAGAAATATGGTAGAATTTAAAGTGAACTTCCTAGTAAACAAAATACACGAATTCTAAATCTACTAATTTGGCTACACCTCCTACAGTATGTCCCCCTAGTATCATTTCTTATTTTTTTTATGTATTTTGATAATTACAAAAAAAAACTAGATGCTTAGATAAATATCTATCTGTTTATTTTTTTATGCTATTTTTTCGTTAAAAATGTATATAAGATACTATATGCTAGATATGCTGGCTCTGTACTAAAAAAATATTTTAGTAAAATAACTATTATTTTCCCATATCCTCTTACCTAAAAAACTCAGCAGGAACATGGAGCAGAACTTCATTTTCACGTTAGTTCCTGAAAAAATAGAAAAACACATGGTTAGTTACGTATTACAATATCTCCAATACATGCAAATTTCAGTACGGCAATTTTTTCAAGTTATTTTTTTTACCCTTTTGGATTCTTTACAAACATCCAGCATTTTGAGTAGTAATTTTGAGTTTTTTTTTTCTTGGACATTTGCAGTTCACCCAGTACTAAAGTTATGAAACAAAAGAAAGAACCTATTTAAATGGTTGTTAACAAATTTAAAAGCGCTTTTCAGTTTTGCAATAATGAATGTTAAATGCCTACTATCGCCCACTCGCAATGGCTTGTCTATTATACGAAATAGGCTCGTAATAGGGTTTTAATTGCAACTGTGAATTGCCGCTCAGGGTTGCCACAATGTTCTCAATTAAGTAATTTTAATTGCTTCATTAATTTAACGCAAGCAGTTGTAAATCACACCAAGATTGTTAGGACGTAGAGTTTGATCTACGATTACCGTTGATTAAAAGTGAACTCTTCAGAAATCCATTTTTTTAGTTTTTTTTACCCGATTAGACTTAGAAATAATGGATAAGTCTGTGAAGTAGTAAAATAAAAAAACTAGAATACCTAACTTCCTAGCGAACAAATTCATTCAAAAAACACAATTTAGAAAAATATTGTCTTGTCACACTCACTTTTATATGAAAACAAATACGGATTTTTGGCTTAAATATCGAAAGAAGCTTTATACATTTAACAATAAATTATTTCTGGGCACGAATTTCCATTAAATATTTATGGCATTTAACTTCATCGAAGTAAGAAAAGTTTATCTTGGCCCTTTCACTCTGTGATTAAAAGCAGCGCTGTGGGCGAATCAATGAAGATTTATCGTCTTCAATAATGGACTGACTCCAATTTATTGTTGGCGGAAGTCCTCTGCGCTTTGTTCCTTTTGAAGTCCCATGTTGTATTGCTAGATATAGCAAACAAATAAACCTGTTTGAGCCGTTATGTCTGTTTGTTCTTTTAAAATTATACTTTTGTCATAGTGTACAACACTTTTGATATTTGACATTGTTTAGAAGATATTATTTTTTGCGAACATCGTTGCATCTCAAAGACCTCTTAATAATCATAAGTTGAGGGTGATATTTATACCATATCCCAAACTAGGAATGCAACAAAATATGATAATACGGTATACGAATTTTAATTCGTTTTATTCATACTCAAAATTGAGGACTTATTGCGTCGAACCAATTTTTGCTTAAAAAAGGGTTCGGTGTCCACGCCTACTTAAAACTCCACAAATCCTAAGTAAACTAGAGAAGATGTTAACTTGGTCGTAATTGCGTCTCGTCTCGACAAACTCTCAGCATTATCATGTTAAAGTTTGCCAAGTCTGTCCGCGTCATTTACATGTGTGGAGTGCTAGTTGCCTAACTAGGCTGGGTGTGGTTACCGCAGATTACTGATAACTGTTTGCAACAATTATGTAAAATTGGCTTATATTGATAATAATATATCCCGGGTGTATCCGTATACTAAGACTGGCGTTATTGAAAGCTTTATTTGTTTTGCTTTAAGGTGACTAACTTAGTGAAATTTTTTTTCGAATGTGAGACTACATTAACTTTAAATAAAGGTGTTGTCGATTTTATATTTTTGTTAACTTTCGAGCAAACACCTGAGTAGTCACGGTACGCCTCCACACCACCGTGTCTCTCATTTTGTCATCCAATATTTATTTGGTAGTTTCTTAATTTATGAAGCTACTCTAAGTGTATAAATATACTTAAATTGTTTCACTAGTGGGCCGTACAAAAATAATTTTTATTTTTCATTTTATAAATCCACCTAATTATTATGACCTAAGTCCCTTCCCGTACCGCTGATAAAGCTATTTCTTTTTTCTGGAACAAAATCGATTGAAAAGGGTAATTCAGTTGACTTTGCATTCATTTGCGAACGGAAACGAAAGGTAAAAAGGTAACTCTTTTTTCCTGTTTACTTTTGCTCTTGGTCTGTTGTTTAGAGCCAGACCTAGCGAATACATTTTTCAAACTATAGATATGAAGCAAGACATTATCTAACATTTCAATTACCTACATAGACGAAAACTATAAAAAAGGAGTTAGAAATTTTGAATTAATTTGAAGAAAAAAAATCTGTGTTCTAATTTCTATCTTTTGAACTATGTATGCGACTAGACAAATTCGATGCCCTGAAGACTTATTTTCGGGTAAATAGAATATTTTCAGTTGTAGTTGTAACCTAAACATTTTTTAAAACTGTTTTTTTTTTTTTTACTGATAAAATAGACTTGACTAATCACCTGACTTCGATGCTCTAAGCTCATCCTATTGAGCGGGGTGCTGCATAGAATATAAATTAATATTCTATTCCCGGAACTCATAAATTGTGAATAAAATGTCGTAGAGCAGAGCATTAGCGACGTTTTCAAAGGAAAATCCTTATCTAATTGAATTATTCAGGAAGAACGAGGTAGGGTAGAATATTGTTAAACTGTATGAAGTTAACATTATTAATATTTAATTCAAATAATTTCTAAATTCATATAGATAGACCAAAAATAAAACTACAACAACCATGTGGCAAAGCCAAAATCCCATCCTTTCTTTTTAACCCTATTTTTTTCAATGTTCGGCCAAAATCCTTCGATGCGATGTTTATTTGAAAACGGAATTGATCCTCAAAATCGCCATCGGGCGTCCGTGTAAGCGCCGCTATGCTAATGGGGAGATCACATAACCTCCGGGGCGTGACTGAAGGCAATGTGATGATGGAATAGTAGTGCGTTTACACTGGGTTTCTGTTTATTGTTTTACCGTTTTTTTTTTAAAGGTATACTTTTTATCGAGCTATCGAGTAAGCAAGCATGTTTAATAGGTAGCATTTATTATCTAAGAAGTGATTAAGTATTTGCAACAATTTATATAGAAATGCGCGTTTGAATTGAATATAGGTTCGATGACTGAATATAGGTTCTACCAGTCACGATTACAACTTGATAAAGTTTTGCAATAAAAAGCTTAACGTTTAATAAAACACACTATCTGAGACTGCTAACTTCGTACTGCCTTGCAATATGTTTTAAATTGGTCCAGTAGTAGTTCAGGACCATATTCGATTTAAACAAACAAACAAACAATGAAATATTGCTTCCTAATCATATAAGTGTAGTTTTTATCTAATGATGTTAACGAAATGAAAGGTAAAAATAGCTATATCTGCTCAAAATTTTCATAAAAATACGCTTTTAAGGATAACATTTTGTAGCTGAACATAAGATCGGTGTGTATGCGGCCCATTATGTACACATCTGACCGGATATTAATGAGGCAATAGGTCCGCGGAACTCGATCGCGTTAGCGCCCGTCCATTATAGGTATAAGTACAAATATCGTCGCTGATATTAATGTTTTGGGATGGGGAGTCGAGGACAAATGATGGCCTTTTCCCGTTCGAAAAAAAGTAAGCCGTGAGTTCTATTTTTAAATTTCCCTGGGTTTGGAAAAAAGGTTTTCAATTTAATTAATCAATATCTGATGGAAGTGGAGATTTTAACGTCACATTTTACTAAATTAGAATCTAAAATAAATACAGCTGTGACTGCTGAATTATACAGTAGTAAATTAATTGATTTCCATTGAATTTATTGTATTTATATATACTTTTCAGGTGCGGTTTATGCAAACTGCAGATAAAGTTAATTGCAATAAAGCCGCCGCCTGAATAACTGAATTTAACCAATATTATAATGCCTCCATTCGCCGAATCGTATTCATTGCTAATTAACCGTTATTAACCATTTAATATACTTACTTGAAAAATAACTTTATCAAATAATTTCATGTTGTACACACATGTTGTACAAACATTGAATTTACTAATTAAAATAAAGCACATATATAGTGCGACACAAAAATCTAGAAATTAAAAAGTGACAACACTGTATGGATTTTTTTAAATATCCGTCGAATTTCCATACAGTGTTGCCACTTTTTAATTTCTAGATTTTTTGTCGCACGCTATACGTTTAAATTTGTCAAAGTATCAGCTTATAAAAATTGATTTAGGTACGATATTTACACAACTTTATTTTAGTAAAACCATATCAGTCAGTAAATCAATATCAAAATATAAACTTAACAAACAATCTAGGCAGACCCTCTACACAGGACAGTACAGACGTCAGGATGAGGGTCATTCAAGACCGATTGGTATGGTCATGGACGTTTTTCGGTTGAGATGATGATGATCATTTTATACAAGGTGTTGCTGATAAGGCAGTCATAAACCAAAGGAGGGATTCAGCTCACTATACCTAGAAACTTTCCCAAAACAACATGGGACGAAATCTCAAAACAAAAATTTGCTTCATGTAGCTATTTTTTTTTTTTTGAGATTTCGAACCATGTTGCTTTTAAAAAGTTTTTAAGTATGAGCTGAATATCTCCTATGATTTATTACCGCCTTGTCAGAAACATTCTTATGAATCCCAGTTGAAAACGTACAACGAAAAAAGCGTTCTCTCAATTTGAGCTATTGCATTTCCTCATTTCCATTTAACATACGTGAAGCTTACAAATTCGCAGCTGGAATGCATCTGTCTTGCGAATGCGTTGTTCTGTATTCCAAAAACGTTGCTATTCTGTAGGACAGTCAAGTTGTTGCAAAGACAAATTGCATTTTAAAATTTCTGCTTTGAAATTGATGGTATTTTATGACGATCATTTTAATCTGATCGTTTCTTTATGTGCAATTTATTTTTACTAGGAAATAAATAATTCGAAACATAGTCCTACATATTTTAAATATATCATATAAAAAGTTTAAAAGGACATTAAATATTATCTGTCATTTTGAGAAAGTTTCGAAAAAGATAAAAAAAGGACATGAATTAATAAGCTTCCCATAACTTAATTGAGGTTTAAATTTTAGTGTTAGGTTAAAAGTGACAAAACCGCCACTAAACACTAAATCATCGCGGTCCAGAGCTCAGCGGGACGCAGCGCTGCGGCCGCGACCGCGACACAATAATATCGAATTACATTTGTGGTGATCCCCATGTTTTACGAGCTTATTATTTGTTAGTAACAAATTCTAGTCTTTATTTGTTAGAGGAAAAGTAAGAGAAAGAAAATAGAAAGTGTATTTATTTAAAACATGCTGCTGCTGCAAACTGTATAGCAACCTTAAAATCAAATACGCATTGCAAACTTAAGCAATCTATTTTATAATAGAAATTTACAAAAATAATCTTTAAAGATCTCTTTGTATTCTGAGATTTAAATCGCCGGATTGATATATGTAACCGTATGACTTACGTTAAGCACTAACCTACTAAAACTTATACAGAGCTAAACATTATATAACAGTTCTTGTTTAATTAAATTCGTTCGCCAGTTTTATCTCGTAGCGTCTTTACCAACGAAGCTGTGTAAAGTGCACAGCGCTGCCAACAGTAGATGCCCGCAATCCACCGGAATTATTAAACGAATTTATCATACGGAATATGCAACTAAGACTAAATTAGATATACCTTCCTCTGAGAGAACCAATCTATCAGAAAATAACTGAAATTGAATTTAGTTGAAATACACAAAGCAGTCTGTGCGGTGTAAAATGTTTTTTTTTTTATGTTTCTGACAAGTACGGGTAACTCACCATAGATAGGCTTCGTTATTTTCTACGTTTAGTTTTCTACGGGACAATTTTTTTTTTTGTGATTTCAACGCATCATAATAAAAAAATGGTTATAGTGAGATAAATAACTCCCCTAATAACTGACTTGCGTTCAAATAATGAAGCTCACGAAGACACGAGAAACAATTTCTCAAAGTCACTCTGAACAAAACCGCGCAGTCAGAAAGGAGGAAAGGGTAATTTGATGCACCATGTAATAAGTTTGTATTGATTTCTTGTTTTAACAATTGTACTCATACTCACGTACTAAATTGTGAAAATCACAAAGAATGTCTGGAACTTCGGTGACCGATAATAATAAAAACAGATGAAGAAAACATTACCATTCTTAATTAGGAAATTCTTAGTCGTGACCCGGCCGAGTGAAACGGCCTCCGCCTGCCCCGCGCTGGACGCGTTCTAATTTTTTGCTCATATCTGAAATATGTTATCATTTTCCTTATTTCTACCTAATCATTTTCGGAACGCAACACATAACTGTAATAGGTAATATTACAAACAAATCATTGAGTCCAAAATTAAGTATTAATTGTATGAATGAACAGTTCATTGGACTCAAATACAGTGGCTTTTATTCTAATAAGTATTCTGAGTAAAACATTTGACATAAAGGCGACTTAATGTACAAGTATTGTAATTAAAGTGGCAATCTTAATCGAAAATAAATTCAAACTTAAATTATAATTATTATTTTAATTACCTATCGTAAGATATTTCAAGTAGAGCTCAATATTCCCCCGGTATGTTAGCGATTTGGAGGTGGGTGAATTAATTCTGCTCACACCCGCCACTTTCAATCGCTTATGATGTGAGGAAAGCTACCTCTTGCATTTTTATCGACACGTTGAATTATATACAGCTTGGCAAGAAAGTCAGGAAAAAGTGTGGGCGCCACTGTGCAATAAGAATTTGTATTTTTTATTCACTTTTTCCTTAAATATCTCCTATTGAAGCCCATGTTAGTCAAAATCAAAAATCAACAAATTCATGATCTGTTTCTTTTTAAGAAGTTAATTTTCTAGGGTTTACAACTTAAAAATAAAAATGGTTCCAAGTTACTTACCAAACTGTACTTAACTAGGTACACCGAGAGAAACTTTGTGTGTACCTATATAGGGTAAATTGAAAATAACTTTTAGAGTATCCCACCTTTTTCACATTTTGAGAAATCTCTTATCACTTTACGCACTCTATAAACGTGCCACTTTGACTCTTCGGCTGAGAAGAAAGTATACAAAATTATTAATTATTATTTAAATTAATCATTTTAAGCCAGGCCATTTAGGCCAGGACATCAATCACCTAATAGTAATACTAATAACATAAAGACGGTTACAACGAATAATATGACTTGACGTGCGACGCAATACCTTATTCGTCGAAGACCATTCCACAAGAAAATATTACTAGCTCTTTTGAAACTCAGAACTCTTCTTTGTGAAATTCCTTTGCAACGTTACTGGACGGCTCCTCTGATCTTCGACAGCTGTTGAAAGAATTTATATTTTCCTCGTTTCAGAACTATACCTCTATCCCTGGCATTCGGTGCAACAATTCATGTTTCGTCACGTAGTAGGAAACGCACCGTTGCAAGTTACGTGCCGCCGCACCAGACCACTTTATTACGTACATTTTTCACATCGCCCAGCGCCACTTTATAGCTTCATCGGGAATGAATAGCATCGGTTACTCATCTTTATTTAGTTTAATAATATTGGGACTGCGATGTTTTTTATGTTTAGTATCGCACTATCAGAGTGTTGTTGTATAATGAACGAAATTTTAGCATAAGAAAATAAAATTTAAATGCTATAAGTAATTTTTGTGTTTGATAACAACTTTATTTTGATCAGATATTTGCCCAAACAACCATCCATAAGAATAACGATTTTACACTAGCACTTGCAATATAATATATACTGTGTGGGTACATTGCTCAGCGTATAAAGCTCAACCTGAAAGCTGTCCGTGAATTCTAGGAAATTTATTAGAATGTAATATTATTCTTTTATCTCAAAATTCTTTAAATCGAATTTGAAAATCGAATATCTAATTTCGACTACAGATGTCCGACGAAGAATAACTTTTGATGAACGCCGATTATTTCTGGGAAACTGCAGTGCAGTCGTTTTTCACGAAAGCATACCCCGATGTGGTTTCACTCGCGTCCCAGTTCAGTATACTCTCTCGTGATTCGACCTTTATTTCAAACTTTCAGAAGCTCTTCCATCTGAAGGATGACGTTTGAGCTAGTTTCAAGACAGTTTTTGGACATATTAAATGAGTTGCTTTTCTGACGAATTAGGTCGTTCTCAAAATAGTGTGCTGTGTTAAATTGCAAGTAATATCGAATATGTCTTCTGTCAAATGTTTTAATTCCAAATCGTGGCAGAAATAGTTTGGTTTTATTTTAATACTGTCTTGTTACTCTTGTTATACTAAGTAGGTATGAACATTAATAATTTTCATTTTCTAAGTAAGTAATGTCAGTTTATTTTATGGTACATTCAGTAAAATGATAGTTTTTATCATCATCTTCTTCTTCAGCCTAAAAGAGCCCACTGCTGGACATAGGCCTCTTCTCTCGCAAGCCATGCACCACAGTCCTGCGCCAGTCTGATCCACTGTCTACCGGCGACCTTTACTATGTCGTCAGACCATCGGGCTAGTGCTATGCCTACTCCATGTCGTCCGTTTCTAGGCCATCACTCTGTGACCGCTGTCGTCCACCCGCAAACTACATTTAAATATAGCTACGCATATAGGTAGCGTTGTGTATCGGAGAGATCTGGGTAGGTACCGTTTTGTGCGCGGGATCCTTTCAAATTTATTCAAATATTTACACCACCTCTGCACTGCACATGACACGGGTCTGACATTTTTCAGCCGTTTTGATTGTCTATATTCCCTTCGGTACGTAAAGTTACAAAAGAGAACCTGAAGAATCGCCCTTGTTATTTTATTAGGTGTTTAAGAAACATTGTTTAAGTATTCTCGATAATCATTAATTGCAATCAAATTTATTTCAATCACTGCTTATAGAAAATAATATTGTACGTTTGGAATCATGTTTTAAAACTATATGTAAAAGTTTGTAAGAATAGTAATTACAGGAGATTATATTAGTTAACAATTTTATTAATACGACCAGTAAAAACAATACGATGTTCATAATAACAATTGTTATAGTATTGTTGTTTTTTTTTTTTGATCTAGGCGTGTGTATTTCCTTGTAGCAAGTATATGTTAGGGGCTCTGAGTGTACGCCCTGCAGTACCGGGCCGAAGAATAGGACTGAGGTATCCCCTGCCTGTCGTAAGAGGCGATTAAGAGGGGACCCCGCGGGGTCGTTGGGTGCACGAGGCGGGGGCCTCGTGTAGTCATATAACGGCCCCGAGAAGGACGGTGGAACGCGGTGTCCCGATTCCACCGTCGAGCGTAGAAAGAGCCATCCGCGCTCAGGGGGGACTACCACCACTTGTCCCCCCGTTAAGAGGCTAAACAGCCAATGCTGGAGGGGGTCGCGGAGTTGAACATAACGATCAAAAGATCACCCGCGACCCCTTTGCCAACAGCCGAGATGGACACCGGCGGGGTTTTAGTGGGTGCGAACCCCACATAACCCTGCGACTCCCCCCGGGGTCGCAGGGTACTCATTAGGAGTTTCCCCGCCTAAAAAAAAAAAAAAGGGCTTTGAGTTTAATACGTTACAATTATTGTGTTTTTCTTTATATAGCCTTATTTGTGTCTGCTGTTATGGTTATATATTATTACAATTATTAGGCGAAACGTAAACAGATATAAATCACTATTGGTAGTGTAGATCTAAAAGCAAACTTTCCCAAAACAGCCATTGGAATAATTTTCTAATCCCAAGACGAATCTAAGACCGTATTCGACGAGAAGACAATGGTATTATCTATTGGCCGTCTAAGTTCCAAACAGTTTACCATGACAAATAGCTCGCAGTGACATAAATATATGTAGCTGCAACGACAAGACCTCAATCTGAGACAGAAATAGCGATGCATGATTCAGTTTCTTGAAATGGCATTAATTCTATGAGATCATTAAAATCTCTGGCATAAATTTTCGTTTGGTTTAACGTATAACATAGACTGACTTTAAGGATATGCATATTTTAAATTACTTATTGTTAGAATACATATATGCTCGGAGTTCCTCTGCGTTATCGAATCAGAAATAAAGAGATCCGCAGAAGAACTAAAGTCACTGACATAGCCCAAAAAATTGCGAAACTTAAGTGGCAATGAACAGGGCACATAGTTCGAAGAACAGATAGTCGCTGGGGCCGAAAAGTTCTCAAGTGGCGACCACGAACCGGAAGACGCAGAGCAGGCGGTGTCTGCCTCTGTGTCTGCGTCATAAGGTGGTCAGACGACCTGGTGAAGACTCCAGGAATACACTGGATGAGGGTCGCTCAAGACAGGTCGTTGTGGCGTACTGTGGGGGAGGCCTATGCTTAGCAGTGGACATCTTTCGGCTGAAATGATTGGATGAATAATGAGAATACAGTTAATAATTAGTTATTTGCCTTTTTATGTTTTATTTTTTAGTGATAGCAAAAAGGCATATTCGTTTGATCAATAGCAACTTAAAAGGTAAAATTCCATATGACTAATGACTTAAACATCAAACTAGAAACCTACCTCAAACTACCCCAGCCGAGACTCGGTTACAAGATGGATGAATCAAGTTAACAATAACCCAACCTACGTTATTCGGCACCAACGTTAACGTATTACGGTCATAATACCGTATTTCAGAACGTCAGCAGCAGCTGTTACATCGCGAGCGATTAAACCCATTTGGAACAGGCAAGATTGTGTTTCCACGACCATTTTAAATGAGCCCTCTGACTTCATACTGGCTCTACCTAATTTGTTGAGAGGGCTAGAGGTGAAAGGGGCAAGAAAATATGGTTCTTGTAACGGAAATTGTAGTGACATTTTAGTAGGCTTTTGCTATAATAAGTTGGTAAGTAATTTTAGCACTTCGCTACAAAAAAGATAGGTTAAATTAAACTTGTAATTTTTATGTCACTTTTTGAAGCTTTAATAATACACCTGGTTAAACACAGTGTTTTCTTTGGTTGCCCGTTAAAATACTTGGTATTTTTAAACACTCTGAAATTGTCAAAAAAAAAAAACATTTATTACTAGGAACGTTTTGATCTTTCCATCTTTTGTAAACCAGAGTACGTCTTTGTAAAGACGTAAGCTTTGTACTTAGTTCTGAAGGACAAAATTTCAAAAACTCTTTTGAATCCAAAAGCGACTAATACGAAGTAAATAGCCAAGTGCGTGTCAAGCAAGATGCTAGAAAGTATAATATGAAGCACTAAGTTTCGGTAAGTTACGCTAAATGGTAATTTTTTTTACTCAGCTGTGATTTTTTTATGTTTTATTTTTTATGCCAAAAAAATTATTTTTATGTCAGATTAATGATTTTTGTGTATATAGGACACCATAACTTATATATGAGCAAATTTTCAATACTGAAATTTCAATAATGACTGAAAAAAAATATAAGGCGATAGACAAACAAGCAGTTAAACTAGCGATGCTATAGGGGTTCTTTACTTGTTAGACTAGGTACGGAACCCTAAAAAACCAAACGGGGGCAACATACAAAAAGGACAGATAAAAAGCTTCTTACATTAAACGTGGACGGCGAAATCAGAATTGCCACAATTCCCAGACGCTAGTTGAGCAATCACGGTTTAACTTGACTCGACCAGGGAACAGCTACAGTCTATTACGATAAACTTTATATTAAAGTTATTTTACTATCATATTATGTAAAGTATGTTATATATTACAAGAAATAGATAACTGATATAGTTCTCCTATAAATGTGTTTAAAAACCAATTATTATTTGGTGCATGTACTTATTATACATATAACTCTTACTCTTTAATAACTCTATTTAATTAAAAAAACCGCATCAAAATCCGATACATAGTTTTTAAAATTTAAGTATACTTAAGGACAGACGCTTAAAGCGACCTTATTTTATAATATGTATATAAGGCCATTCTAATATTTGATGTGATTGGTTTTATTATTTATTATAATAAAGACTAGTGAATTAATGACAAATAATGCAGTATTTTATTAGAATAAAATGTGAATTAATTAATTCACACTTTCGCTTACTACTATTAGTGGGATAACCCGTACTGTAGTAGAGTTGAGGCCGGGGGCGTGGCGCGGCGGTCGCGGCTGGCTGGACGCAAAGTCCAACGGTTAGTTTGCCGTGTTCGACCGACCGAATTAAATCTAGCGACATTTCATCGTTTCACCGACTTATCTTGCAAATAGACAAGATAAGAAGTTACTTATACTACGAAATACTTATTACATTTTTATCTATGCCAATATCATAATTCATTACATTTTTGCGTGAAAAAGCATGGAATTTCCACAAAAAAAAGGTTTATTTATTCGAGAATAAATTTGTATTTTTGTATGGATTTATTTTCCAAGCTGATAACTAAAATTATAAAACATAATTTAGTACCTATATTAAAACATAACATAACATAATCTCACGCCTTTTATTTCCCGAAGGGTTAGGCTGAGGTACCAGCTCAAGAGCCAGACCCACGTTTAACCGAGATTATGATTTATTACCAACGTGACAAGGGGCCAGCTTGTCGCCGCGGTTATAACGACCACTACTGCGGCCGGGACCAACGGCTTAACGTGCCTTCCGAAGCACGGAATCATCTTACTTTTCGGACAATCAGGTGATTCAAGCCTGCAATGTCCTATACAACCGAAAACAACCACAACGTGATTTTTGTGAGAAATCAATATGTGGTGTTTTCTGCGGGGATCGAACCCACAACCTTTCGTGTCTTATCAAAGGCGCGACGCGCTACGCCACTGAGCTACGGAGGCTGCTATAATAAAACATTGTTGTAGATAAAATAATGTAAATATGATGTCCACGTAGCACGATCTATCATTTTGGGAGGTTAATAATAATAACGCAAATAAAAATAATCTAGGGTGCCCGAAACACAAATATATTCATCATAACAATATTTGCCCCCACCGGGAAACGCACCAGGACCTCCGAGGACACGTAACAGTCAACAGCATTGCCAACTAAACCTCGAAGGTGGTCATAATAAATAACCGGTCCAACATAATTTTTGCAATTTTTATCAACAAAAAGATAATCTCTTAAAACTTTGCGGTATGATTTATGTACAAGGAAGAAAAGCGCTGAAATTTGAAAGTTCACGAATGAGTGAACGGCAAAGCCTCTAAGAGCAAGATAAGCAAGAGATAAACCGTTCTGGATTCTTAAGATACTAATATTAAAATTTACAAAAAGATTAAACGTTAAAAATACTGTTATCTACAGGAACAAGACAAATAACCAAGAAATCAAACGGCACAGAAAAGTTTGTAAAAACAAGTGAAAATCTATTTTACCTTTGAAATAAGCATTAGAACACAGTTATTTGTAATCTTCATGAAAAAATATAATTTATAACCAGCCAGTATTATAACCGGCCAGTAGTATCTTCATGTTCTTTGTTTGTTTAGTTACTCGGACTGTTACTCGGTATACAAACGCTATATTATTAAGTACTTACCTTTTTATTAAATTTCTAAATATTTAAGGTTCCTATTTAAAATATGTTTTAATAATAACATGATATATTTTATAACCGATTTAACTTAAGTCTTCCAATTGTTTACTTTGAGTAGCTACTTAATTCCTCCCACGCATCACTCCCTCTAATCACATCGTCTTACGAAGTTTGACGTTGAACCGCAAACTGTCTTAGATAACATGCATGTTGTTGATAATTTCGCCAAATTGTTGCCCCAACAACATAACACTTTGAATTAACGCGCCCGAAATCCTCATATTCAGATTAGGCTAAGTTAAGGAGGATCATGATGTTCCTTGAAACCCTTTCTTGCGGCTTTAGATAATTTTCGAGTTATTATAATCTATCTATATATATAAAATCCAAATACCACTGATCTACTCACTCACTCACTCACTCACTCATCATCGCCCAGCCGAAACCACTGAAGATAGAAAGATGAAATTTGGACAGTAGCTTCCTTACGTGACGTAGGCACCCACTAAGACGGGATTTTGGGATAACTTAACCGGGACGCCGTATACAGGGTGTAACAGTTTGTATGAAACTCCTGGGTTTAGAAAGTTGAAATTTACACTGTATATTGTCATTGCATTACAAACATCATAAATGGTTTTATTTTTTTTATATCTTACCCCTGAGTTCTTATACAGGATGAAATATGATTTTTGCTAAAATCTAAACTAATTACACTAGATACTTGAAATTTTCAAAATAAGGTCCTTTTTATATAACAACACGAAATATGATATCAAAACTGCGTTAATTAATCCTGTAAGCCATGATACAGGGTGTTAAAGTTTGTATGAAAAACCAAAACCGCTCCTTATTTTACTTAAAAATTTAAATGGGAGATGTTTTTAGGTTATAAGGGTCGCTAATTACACAAAAAACATCGATTTTGAAATCCAAGATGGCGGAAATAAATTTGTATTAAAAATCGATAAGGGTGGCATTTTCTAGGTTTTTAGGGGCGCTGATTGCGAAATCATTTGTGGGTGTGCTGACTCTGGGTGCCTACGTCTCACAAAGACGGGATATGGGGATAACTTCACTGAGCCGCCGTATACAGGATGTTACAGTTTGTATCAGACTCTAAACTGCTGCGATTAGAAAGTTGAAATTTACGCTTAAGATTCTCTTTACATTACAAACCTCATAAATGGTTTAATTTTTTTAATATTTTGCCCCTGAGTTCAGGGTAAAACAGGGTTTTTTGCTAAAATCTAAACTAATGACACATCTTAAAATTTTCAAAATAAGCTCCTAAGCAAATATGATATTATAACTGCGTCTATTAGTCCTGGAGTCCTTGATACAATATGTATGGCGAACATTAGGTTTCCCTATAAAGTAATATGGTAGGTGTTTTCAAAGTTTTTGCGGGTGCTGATACAGAGTGTAACAGTTTGTATGAACAAAAAAGTGATGTTAGTAAACTGGATAAGGGTCGCGCAAAAATGGTAATTATGGCAACCTGTAGGAGAAGCAAATTTACAGCAATGAACGACAATCAGTTGGGACGACGATGATGATGAATCTGAGTAGACCTAATTAGGGTACAATAGAACTGGATTTTTAGTGAAGCCTCAGAGCTTGGCCTCAGAGATGAAGCATATATGTTAGTTTGTTTATACAATACAGGATGATATTAATGAAGGATATCCTGAAATGGAAAAGGGAACAACGAGTATTTGAGTTAGTTTAAGTTTTCAGCCCAAACATCTCAAGATAGAAACGTAAGGAATATAAGTCTAGCAAAGACATGATTTCGTGAAGATACTACGGAAACTGGAAAAACCAAATTTTACTGTTGTAAAGGCAAACTGCTTTTTTATGATTTCTTTAGGGCTTTGGTGCGATTACAAATGATTTCCCTATATTTCTGAGAAACAAATCAACCAGTTATTTACTTTTATTATAAAAAGCGCTTGCGAAGCTGCGGGCGGAAAGCTAGTATAAGTATAAATATGTTGCTCAAGTTGTAACTTTTAATATGATTACATATTGTCGTTATCCTTTTAAAACTTATCGCTGTTCTGTGGGCGTGAAACATTTTGTGGTTGATTTGATTTGCGATATCAATTAAAAACGGAACGGTTTTAAGTATCAATATCAATACATAGTACAAAACAAAGTCGCTTCCCGCGTCTGTCCCTTTGATGCTTATATCTTTAAAACTTACAAAGGGATTTTGATGCGGTTTTTTGTAATCGATAGAGTGATTTAAGAGGAAGGTTTATAAGTATAATACATGAGCAAAATAGTAATAGGTTTGGCAGTACGAAGTTCGCCGGGTCGACTAGTTACGAGATAAAAACAGAAAACCTAAAGCCCTACTAAACTATAATGTCATTTACCATTTACCTAATAATTTACTCCGTTCGCTCCATTTTCATCAATGCATTTTTAATCTGCTGCCAAATTTCTATTTCTATTTCTATTCTATTTCTACCTCCTTGCGATACAGTGACAAGCTGAGATCTTGTTTAGCTTGTTTATTTTAGTACTTACCTATCTACCTATAGCAATTGAAACACCATTGGTCCTTGTGAATTGAGTATTACCGTTATTCAAAAGCCCTATTAAATTGTCAAGAAATACTATAATAGTTGTGCTGTATTGTTTAATTGAACTTTCCATCAACCTTTTGTATTTTGAACAGCTGAATAAGGTATATTGGAGGACCCTATTGTTGCGCATTGTAATGAGCGCCGGTGGCAGCTTCTGTTTTTAGCCAGGCCTTAACGAGGCCTAGGGCCCGACGAATAATTCCCGTGGTGCTTAATTTTTAAAACTCCCACGCCTAGTGCGGGGTTATTAAAAACTCGTTCTTTAATTACTCGTAAATACCTGGGACTACAATGGTTTTTCATAAGCTATTGAAATTTATGGGTCTGGATAACAGGACTTAACTATAACTTGAAACATTCAAGTTTTAAAACTAAAATTGGATTTAAAATCCAAATTGGTACAAAACAGTAGGTACGAGTTTAAATCGTGGTCATCTCTAGGAAATTTACCTTACGTTGAAACTCTACTTCACTTACCACAAAGGCTCCTCTTTTGTTTTAGGATGATGCTTGAAGGTTCGATGAATCGTAAAGTACGCGTCCATTCTATAGAGTCAGCTTCCCCCTTTCTAAATAATGAACATGCGCCACTCAGTAAAATTTTAAGGTACAGTATTATATTCCAGTCAAGTTTTTGTATTCAAAGTTAATTAATTTAAAATACCTGTCTGCATTGAGTATATAGTTAAACTAACCACAAAACACAATTATTCAACAACTGTAAAACGAAAAGGATCTATTTAAACACAATTCCTACTAAGTAGTAATATTTAAACCGACTCTGCTTATTCCACGCTTGCTCTGAGACTAATCAACTCTGCTTATTTCACGCTCGCTCTGCGCGTGACAAAGACAAAAAAGCTCCCCCGCATAGATGCATTATTATCGGTCGATAATATCAGATGTATTTTACAATAATCATTTCCTATTCCGCGATTTATTATAACTATTAACCATCCCGTATTATCGACCGATAATATCGCACCTATGTGAGAGAGACTTTATGACGCCAAAGCAATGCAATACCTTCGTTAAATATTTGTGTTTGTATACATAGGTACGTTGTCTGTATCGCAGTAACCTCAGGGAAATCAAGCTTATGAACGTTAGAGCGATGTTTTGATATTAGGTGCTAAACGAGTAAACTTTGTCTGAAGCAATTTGCGATCGTATTGCTCCTTTTTCTTCTGAGCACCGCGTTGGGCGCCAATTTAAGTATATTGTCTTTTACATTTCAAAATCGTTGTTTTAAGAACTTTCTCGTCAATAGTAGGTACAAGTTCAACGGAGGTGAGATCATTTCGAAAAAAATGTGTTTAAAAATATACATTGCGTGATTCAAAACCAAAAATCCGTTTTTATTTTGAAATATGACAAGCCCCAGTATGACTACGTAAAAAGTAAAACAGCACTGATTTTTTTATAACGAGTAAAAAATATTTCCAGTAAGTAATAGCTTTATTTGAATGCTGGCGATCATTAAACGGAGATAATAATGCAGTAAAACTCACCGTACGTTAATAAATACAAAAGCATACGCTATTACAGCATACAGCACTTCAAGCTAAGAAATAGAACTTCAAAATAAAGAATTACTCTTCGGCTGTAACTGTAACATAAATTACTGTTTAACATAAAGTATTTTTTTTAACTAAGTATAAATAGAAATTGGTATATAGTATTTTGAATTAATGCGCTCAATGGACTTCGGCCCCACGTTGGGCGCCAATACCTATTCGATATTTTTTAAACTATAACGGTGATCGCTCGTTCTCCAAATGGCGGCCATTAAACCTGAGCTGAGCGAGACGTTGACTAACGAGGGACAGTGGCGAGTCAGTTTGTCAGTAACACTGCTTGGTATTGACAACTACACCTTACACTAGTATAGATAGAGTTTAAATTACTTTTATAAGTAGCTGTTAAAAGGCACCCAAAGTTTCACGTCATACTATTGAATATTAAAGTTTTACATTATGCAATGTAACGTAAGGATCTCACCTTTGAGAATTGAGTTTTACGTATACTATAAATTTGAAAGGTGTAAGTAGTCAAGCTTCGTTTATTTAGTCAAAAAAAACTATTTCAAATACTACCTACTATTTTTTTGACTAAGTACACGAAGCTTGATTACTTACACCTTTCAAATTAATATGTAAAACTGAATTTTCAGAGGCAAGATCATATATACCCTGCATTGCATATAAATTTTAGTGTTCAATAGTATGACATGAAACTTTGGGCGCTTTTTAACAGCTACTTACTATAAAAGTAATTTAAACTCTGCTATTGAAAAACATTTAAAAACCTAAAATTATAGTTTATAAATTTCTTTGAAGGTTATTACTATTTTATTTTCAATAATTCAATTTGATATTTATAATTAAACTAGAGGCTGCCCCGCGGTTTTTCCCGCGCAGATTTCTCATAAACATTTTTTCCCTTTCCCGTGGGAATTTCAGGAAATCCCTTCTTTGCTCACCTACACTCCCTAAGGAACCTACATACAAAATTTCAGCCCTCTACGCCCAGTAGTTTCGGCTCTGCGTTGTCTGTCAGTCAGTCAGTCAGTCAGTCAGTCAGTCAGTCAGTCAGTCAGTCAGTCAGTCAGTCAGTCAGTCAGTCAGTCAGTCAGTCAGTCAGTCAGTAACGGAAGAGTTTTATATATATTGATTTAAATAATGAATAAAATAAAACATGCATCAAAATTTCCTAAGAAGTATAGTAACCTGTTCGGAATTGCCTACACCTTAAAATTTCTCCAATTGATACGGTCTCTGGCTATTCCCATCCTTCACCTATCCTTGATCGGTTTCCCATATTTTTCTGAACTTCTCCCGGGAAGGATTCTTAGACATAAAATATGATATAATTCAGCGCGCGTTCATATAGCCCCATAATTCAGACATCACAGTCACGCCCCCATATCTTTGACTGCTTGTTTTATGTCTCCTCTCGTAAATCCAGCTTTGAGTGGGCTGAGCGTGTAGGTTTTATGGTTAACTAATGTTATTATGTATCTATTAAAAAATGTATGTCAATAAAATAAAATCCCTATTTATCAAATTATTATTCAAATAAATAAAGATACTTAGCTTAGTTTAGCTACAATGAGGATAACAGTAATTAAATTACGAGAAATTAATTATTCTGCTAATCTTTGTAGATAATTTACCGGCAAACATAGGTTGAAGAAGTAGAAAAGATTTATTTAGATTTCAACTTTAATAAACCTAAATAAAATGTACCTTTATTATATTATTATTAAAATGTACCTACCTATATTTAAATTATTTGTTTTGTTGCAAAGTAGAATGCCAAAAAACAAGGGTTGATCCAAGTGTGTTCGATATCGTCGCAAGCCAGAATATCAGCGGTACTCTAATTAAGGAAAATATTTTAATTGAAAGCTTCCTGCTGCATTTTGACTTGCGCACAAATTCAATTATGTACCGGCTGACCGCCGGCTACTATCGCTACTACTAGGTACTATACTCAATGGTTGGCTGGTTGGCTTTAAATTACAATTAAATGCTTTTCTTTTATAAAAAAAAAACCATTACCTGGTCACTGACGCACAGATCAAGTCCTCTCCATCACAAAACATGACACAAACGTCAATGAAGCACATGTACGGAGATCGGCACGCGCCCTGATCAGCTGTTCAAGTTACGATCGATAGCAAAAACGTACGATACCTCACCCTTCAACACTATTACCACACCGGACGCGAGTCATTCTGAATCTGAATGTGAACAAGACGGTGTCGCCGGTTCGTTCAATGTTCATCGTTTCGGAAAACAGCGGGCGGCCCCGGCACGTTCGCCGCCACACTAATCAGTAATCGTTGTCGGGAAGGGAGGCTGCGTCGCCCCCGCCCGCCGCGCCCCGCTTCATAGACCTCACCCCCGCTAGCGTAGCGTGCCATAGGGGTGGAAACGACACAGATGGAAAGGTAGGCACAAATGCGAGGAATAGAAGACGAAGTATACTGGACCGGATCAAGATAACATATATAAGAGAAATATTTCAAACTAATCCCGATTTGGGAAGAAAGTTTTAAAATTTACCATGTTTAATGCATATAATTACCACTTCATTTAAAATATTACATCATTTAAGTTAATATAAATTAACCTTCTCTAGAAGAATTAATCGTGTATTTCAACCATCAACTTAGTTAGGAGCCCAAGCAGTGCTCCCTCACGGAGTTCCCACAATCGTAGGCTTTTTAACAAAACTTTAAAGCAGATAATATCAAGCTTCATTATTCTATGGCTTTCCTGTGAAGAGAGTGAACATTTTCAGGGGTGACACATTGCCATTAAATATTCATTCGAGGCTTGTAAATTAGTAAATCAACAAATAACAGCCGGTCTCGGGCAGGATGTGCTTTGATGCCTAAAATCCTTTCCAACGGATTTAAGTTTTCATACTTACACGGACACCTTGTATATTGATTAAGTGCCTTTCTTTTGTTTTAAGTATGTTATTTGTAGTGACAAATGGCATGCCATGCCTGAAATTGTTCTTTGTTAAAAATTTTGGTAACCCAAATGTAGTGTAAAGTGTGTCTTCTCTAATTTCCAACTTTTTTTAATTACAACTTTATAGGCCATTTATTTAAAATATTTATTATGTATAAACTACTTCTGGACCCACAAAGCAGGGATTCAAATTGCAGTATTGAATTCCGTCCCGCCATTTCTCCCTCTTTCCAATCTGAAGACGAATCGGGGAAGTCATTGTACTCTCACAAGTGAATGAAAACTGGTCATGTGAAAAGACTTTTGCAGAATAGATGCATAATATCTAATAAACAAATACTTATAATTTTTTTACGTGTTCAAGATAAAGTGCGTATTTTGGCAAGTATGGGGAATGTTAAAATTATTATCAAATACTTTTAGGTAGTGCAGTTACTCCAACCTACCTTGTAAAAAATGTTCTTAACTTCATTAGAATATTCAGTGAGTATCGTGTAGCATTGAGAAAATTTCTGCATTACCACTTTGACTTTTTAATAAACGATACCTACTTATGTGAGAAAGAGACTTTAAATTTGAAATGCAAGTATTGGTTGGTTCTAGAATGATTACAAAATTCGAGAATGGAATAAAAAACTTGAAATAGCTCTTGTGCTTTTACCTATATACTTATACTTGTTATTAATTGGAACTAATCTTACTTAACAAAATATTAAGTAAGTATACCTACATTATATTAAGCGTGACACCATCAAGTTCCGTACCACAAAAAGGCAAAAACAATAAATAAAATAATGTATCCTTTAGCGTTTCACTGATCCTTCTTACACAAAAACAATGAAAAACTAGCTAAACAGCTATCTCTGTAATGGATATTTACTGGACTGGACTAGACTACTAAAAAGTTATCATCTCTCTCAACTCTGCTCGTCCATCATAGCCGGACGTTTCCGAGAGAATCTTTCCGGTCAACAAGAAAAACTTTAATAATACTGAAAGTCCTATCGTAAGGATATTCACTTATTATAAATATAAGGCACAGTTATAGGATTACTTTTGAAATTAAAACACAGCACCTTCTTATGGTCTTGAATTTAAATATGAATAATTTTCTAAAATAATTTTACACATATAGTAATAACATAAAAAAAACAATGTGAAATTCGTGCTTTCATTATATCCAATGGACCCATATTAACATGATAAATCTAGCGCCCTAACTACAAGTAGTTATTCTTAAAGTCCAATCGTAGGATAAGCGTAGGATATATTTTTAAATGTAATTATGTAGCGAATTTATTTGTTTACTTTACGATTTCAAAACAAATGACAGCAAAACATCCTTTTTTTATGAGAACATATTATTTTTTGTTGGAACACATAAAGTATGTATAAGTACTTACCTAATATCACAAAAAAAAATTTTTTTGAAACTCTAATTTTGCTTTCACTAATTATCGATGGACCCGCTTTTCATTATCTAGCGCTCTATGTTACTATAGTCATTGTTTACCTTTACCGATCTTTATATCAGAACAAATTCTAAAGATAGTTGGTCCAGTAATTAGGGGAGGCTTGGCTGGTGGTAAAACAGAGTTATTTGTGGGCATCATTAGCAATCGTTTGGGCCAAAACTTCACCTCTGCTCGTGGCTCCAATTAATTATTATGTCAAATGCATAGCCTTAATTATTAAACTAACATTACATAATTTTGTTATATGTACAGTGGCGGACTAGGTCGCCGTAACACTTCCGGTTTTTCTGTATTGCAAAATAGCTCTTCTTCTTTGGCAATACAGTCTAGGGCTGACGAAACCATAGACAAATCTGTTACGGCCTCCTAGTCCGCCACTGTACTAACATTTTGTGTCCTGGCAAATTTGGTGCTGCAAGGAACTAACTTTTATTTAGTAGTATTGTTACTCTTTTCACAGTATAAACGTTTCACAGCTCACAGCATATTAACTGAGTATACTTTTGCTTATGATACTTAGGTAGGTACCTACCTACGTAGATATTGCCTGGACCCAAGCAAGTTTAAATTATAATTAATGTTTGAAAGAGCCATGGAGCTACACATCGAAAATGTTAGTTACTAGATGCCTACCTACCTACCACTACCTTTAAAAATAAAGACAGGGCTAAATGAACGCTGTCTAAAATTACCTAAAACATTTATTACAATTAACTAGAGTCTGCCCCGCGGTATCATCCGCGCAGATCTATAATATAAAAATGAATCGCAAAATGTGTTGGTAAGCGCATAACTCAACAACGCCTGGACCAATTTGGCCAAATCTTTTTTTTAAATGTTCGTTGAAGTTCAAGGATGGTTTTTACGGCGAGAAAAATTAGAATTATTGATGGAAAAACCCTAAAAATAGCCCTTTTCTTTTTCCCATACAAATGATTTGTAACTAAACCGTAGTCAATTTGAGCTTTATTGCTATGGTATAAAGTTCATCAAGCACTCACTGTTGTCTAAGCAATGTAGGTGTGTTACTAACGTCAAAGATCATATCTATCAAAACAATGTGCGTGTGTGCGTTGGAGCACAGAATACATAGTTGGAGGAGTTTAATGTCGCGTTCCGAAACTCGCGTTTCTTTTGTATTAGTTTCGGCACGCGAGATAAAATGCATCAGTTTCCACGTCATTACATCAGTCATCAGTCAAACAAAAATCGCGTTACCAACAGTGTTTTCTTATTTTTATAGTACGGCTTAAAAGGATTTGACTTCAAGTCATATCAAAGTTAAAAAAAAAAGTTGTCTGTTACCTAATCTACTGAGTTTGTTTTTGACAACTGATGATACACGAAACAAATTCGTATATCGTGTTTTGTGCAGAGTGTTTACTTAGTTAGTGTTTGTTTAGTTCGTGATTAGTGAAAAAAAAAAATTTATTTGATATGCCTCCTATAAGACGAAGCAATTTAGGTAGTCTATATATATAAAAGAAAGTGGTGTGAATTACAGTATTTATAAGTCAAGAACGGCTGATATTATTTTTAATAATATTGAATAAACGGTATTAAAGTATCGGGCGTCGGATCTTCACATTCCCTAACTTGCAAGTACAGATAATTATAGCGCTTAAACTGCCCTCGAATCTGTGATTGTGGCTTACAAACCTTTCCGAGCTGCCATGTACTATGATAACGCTCAGACGTTTGCGAGTTAGTGACTTCAGAACATTTCCCAGCTTTCAAGTACAGATATAGCGCTTAGAGTGCCCGCGATTTATTGATTGTGGCTTACAAACATTCCCGAGCTGCCAAGTGCTATGATAGCGCTCAGACGTTTGCGAGTTAGTGACTTCAGAACATTCCCCAGCTTTCAAGTACAGATATAGCGCTTAGAGTGCCCGCGATTTATTGATTGTGGCTTACAAACATTCCCGAGCTGCCAAGTGCTATGATAGCGCTCAGACGTTTGCGAGTTAGTGACTTCAAAACATTCCCCAACTTTCAAATACAGATATAGCGCTCAGAGTGCCCGCGATTTAGTGATTGTGGCTTACAAACATTCCCGAGCTGCCAAGTACTATGATAGCGCTCAGACGTTTGCGAGTTAGTGACTTCAGAACATTCCCCAGCTTTCAAGTACAGATATAGCGCTTAGAGTGCCCGCGATTTATTGATTGTGGCTTACAAACATTCCCGAGCTGCCAAGTACTATGATAGCGCTCAGACGTTTGCGAGTTAGTGACTTCAGAACATTCCCCAGCTTTCAAGTACAGATATAGCGCTTAGAGTGCCCGCGATTTAGTGATTGTGGCTTACAAACATTCCCGAGCTGCCAAGTACTATGATAGCGCTTAGACGTTTGCGAGTTAGTGACTTCAGAACATTCCCCAGCTTTCAAGTACAGATATAGCGCTTAGAGTGCCCGCGATTTAGTGATTGTGGCTTACAAACATTCCCGAGCTGCCAAGTGCTATGATAGCGTTCGGGCTACTCGCGAGTTAGTGCGCGAGTGAGTGCGACTTACAACCATTTTCCAGCATACAAGTACTATGATAGTGCTCAGGCTGCTAGCGTGTTGTTGAGCGCCCCTTACGAACATTACCTAGCTTCCAAGTATGTATGTACTATGATATCATCATCATCAGCCTGTAAGAGCCCACTGCTGGACATAGGCCTCTTCTCTCGCACGCCATGGACTACGTTCTGCGCCAGTCTGATCCACTTTCTACCGGCGACCTGTATTATGATAACGCTCAGACTATTCGCATTGGGATTATACAATCCCGTATTGGTGCGGTCAAACTAAAAATATAGAAAAAAAAACGAATTAATTTATTATTATTATTAATTGATTCGTGTCCAAAGTGTGCGTATAAGTAGTAAGTAATAAATGAGCAGACTTTATTAAGTTAATAATCTATACTTCCGAACTAATATTTTATATGCGCAGACGAAGTCGCGGGCACCAGCTAGTTTATCATAAATACATACCTAAATCCCGTTTTTCCCGTTCCCATGGGAATTTCGGGAAATTATTCCTTAGTGCTCTCCTACACTCCCAAAGGAACTCATGTGCAAAATTTCAGCCCGCTACGCCCAGTAGTTTTGGCTCTGCGTTGTCTGTCAGTCAGTAACGAAAGAGTTTTATATATATTGATGATGATTTAGTGTGTTGTGTACGCCTTAATTACATTCACCATTGGTGACTTATTTAATATTAACGCAATACAAAGTACATGTAAATTGAAGGAGGCATCATAATCGATCAAGCAACACCCTCGTCATCTCATCGCACAACATTCAAGATATGTTACGTCGACGACGAGACGTGAAAAAAGAAAATTACGAAACGGTGATGGATTCCGTTATTATTTTTCTACCTATAAACTACAATATGATCAATCATCAATATCAATCAATATACAAAGTAAAAAATGAAGTCGTATTTCGCGTCTGTCCCTATGTATGCTTAAATCTTTAAAACTATGCAACGGATTTTGATGCGGTTCTTTTTTAATAGATTGAGTGATTCAAGAGGAAGGTTTATAAATATAAAACATGCACAAAATACTAATAGGTTAGGCGGTACGAAGTTCGCTGGGTCGACTAGTTAAGGCCCAGCCCAATGCACATAAGGCATATTGGACATTGTAACTATTATGTATCACTTTAATTTACGTAGTATATTTTTATTTAATGGCTGAGGATTGAACACAATTCGCTATGGTGTCGTTTCTAAGAGTCTAAACTCTCATTCTCTCTATCATTTCGAGATGTCAATGCCACTTTTTAAACGACTTCAAAAAAGGAGGTTATCCGTTTAACCTGTATATATGTATGTATGTTTGTCTGCGATTATCTCGCGTTTGGCTTAACCGATCTTGATGCGGTTTTCAGAAAAGTATTTGTTATATTAAGGAGAAGGTTTTAGTACCAATTTTTACTGACTTCGAAAAAGAGGAAGTGCTCAGTTGATGTATGTGTCTGCTAAGTTAATTGAAGGCATTCTTTTTTTGAAAATAAAGAAATTATTATAAAACGGTACATTTTATTATAAGGTAAGACAATCGCTTTCTATTAAAAAATTCATGCGCTACCTGTTTGTTTTTCATTATGGGTATAACAGTAGGCAGCATAACAACCAACCCTACCACCTTCTTATGTACAACAAAAAGTCAAAGTTTAAGTATTTTATTTGCAACAAAAATACCTAGGTTGATGGCTACTGGTACCTCGCATAATATGGAAATCTTCTATCGGTTAAGTTCCAAGGGGTGTCGCTCTATTTTATTTATGGCACTTTGCCAATAATCGGCCCCATAGCTGAAAGCAAGCCGGTGCTAATTTTATTCAAGCACGCATTTATTACCTACAAAACCTGTACTTACTTAGGTTTTTATTTTTTTGCAAAGTTCCGTGACCGTTTAAAGAGTGGTCTATAACTTAAATATTATGAGGGTTACTCTTGATCTTGTTATTATTATACTTATATATCCCGGGGCGTAATATTGAAAAGTAATCCTTTCATATTATACCTTACTCATATTTAATAATTATATATTACTCTAAATCATATTCATAATTGTTAAGATAAAATATTTTGTAAAGTATAAAGTTAAAGAAGTTTGTATGCAAAGCGTATCTCTGAAACTACTGATCCAATTTCAATAAAGTGCTGAAACCTTTACATAGAATGTAAAAAGATTATTTATTATGTTCAGTAAGAAATAACACCATGAAAAAAAAAACTGAGACCTAAGAGATGCAAAGCCATTACGGGCAGCTAGTTATTATAAGGAAGTGAGTTTTCTATATAACGGACTGGTGTCTTTAAGAGTTAAGCACTTACTTATTCTATGGTACGGCCTAAGTTCTGAAAACTGGCTCTTGCGCGAAGCAATTAAACGCAAACTCCCTAATATATTGGACGTATAAATTCATGATCGGGATTATCTCATGTCGATGAACTTTGACCTGGAGAGCTTTTAAGGGTTCGGTCTGTGAAGGGTGCTATGTAAATCGCTTATTCAAAAGGTTTACCTATATTATTGGTTCTATCTACATTATGGGAATCATTTAATTAATTAATTTAATTAGGTACCGATATTATTGGTAGGGAACAATAGTAAACATCAACCAATCCATCCTAGGTCATCTTATTGCGTTAGATATAAAGGATAATTTACAATATTAATTAGTTAATTTAAGTCCTGGCTTCTGTACACTAATATCATATTTGCAACTATATATTTACCATATTTATTAATAAACTACGTGCGCAAATCTTGTTCGTATGCATTATGGAACAGCACCGGGTAGAGCAGCACTAAGTATTGATTCTGAGAATATTTCGGTAACGGCTATATTGGTAACCCACGGGTTGTAGTCGTGTCAGCAATACGTATTATGTAGGTCTGTCTTACTTAAGTATGCATTTTGAAATAAATTTGTTTCCATGTCATGAAGCTGGCAGGAAAATCAACGAAATATTTTTTAAGCACATGCTGTGTCGGAGACTTTATATGTACACAATTTTTTGAAGCACAAATGAGTACTTACCTATTAAAATTTAAACTGAATGAACCTAGGGTTTGATTTAGGTACCTAATTAAATTTAACGTTTTCACGTAAAATCGTAACCAAGAAGGTCGTGTTTTTTTTTTAATCTTCATCCGTAGATTAGGCAAAGATTATGTGTCTATAGTCTGCTGTATGTTGTTTTCTCGTTCAATTACTGTAATATCTTACTTAGCTACTCCAATACTATCCCTCTGATCTACTTATGTGTATACATGTAATTTGTCCAATTCGTCAAAGCGACAAGCGACCCATTCGTGTTCGAGCAGCAATAGGCAGCAGTATTCAGTGCAGTACGTATGATATTGCTTCTTTTGTGTAGCGGAACGTCGAGCCCGAGGTATTAATCTTCATGGCTGTACCTGAAAATATGGTGACATGATGACAATACTAGGTACTTACCTACCCTACTTTGAAACGGTCTAACTTACCTACACCTATACTTTTGAACTAGAATTTATTAAAATACTTACTCGTACCTCCCAACCTATTACTAATTGTGCATGCACTTATAAGCCTTCCTTATGGATAAAACCTCATCAAAATCCGTTGCATAGTTTTTGTAAGGACAGACGCGGGAAGCGACTTTATTTTATACTAAGCATTGATGTATTGATATTGAAGAAAAGGAAATTGGTAAAAATTTAAAGCGTCTTCTTTCCATGCAAAAGATGAAAGTTAAGAAAAACAAAGTGGGTAGGTAGGTATAGAGTGAACAGCAAAGTCCTCACGAGCCCTCAAGCCCGGCACCGTGGTTCTCTCAACGTGTGAAGAGTCAGGATTTCCTATTAGGACCGACTTCGAGTCGCGTAAACTTTTCGGCTGTTCAAAAGCTTAAAGCGATAAATAAACTTTTAAATTTGGAGTTATTAAGGTATACGTGCTCTGCGCAAACATAATATTTATTGTAGGAGTTAGGTATACTTACTTACTTTCGTTCCTAGATTTTATTTTAATTGAATCATAAGTTGATAATGAGGGTGCCTTAAAAAGAGATCTAAAGAACTCATAACCCTACCTCTCTAGACTGTTAGTTCTTTGATGAATATCGATGTTTGTTTCCCGGTTGGGGTGTTTTTGCAAGTCTTTGTTTATGTGTTGGCAATTGGCAACGTTGGCAATATTTTAGTTTCCACTCGTTTAGTGGCTCAAGTGTGTAATGCGTTATTATTTTTTCTACTCACCATCTTAGGACTTAACTGGGAGGAGTTACCCGCTGTTGCTTAAGACCGCCAAAATTGGAGGAAAAATCTTGAAGTCCTATGTCAGCTCTAGGGATAACATGATAAAAAGAATAAGAAGAAGAAGAATATACTCACCATCTATAGGTTGATTTTAATGTACGAATCTTCCATTTCAGTTCCCACTACGCCGTAAGCACATTTAATTACAAGGGTGGATGTCGCGTGTTGTTTTAAAAAACACAATGGCTCATTCATGCGACGTGCTCCAGGCCCCAGGCAAAGCAAAGTTGCGCTCATGTTAGCTTTGATATTAGTGAGCTAGGCGACCTGTGTAGACTTCATCTTCCATCAAATATGCGCAGCCAGCATAGAAAAACAAAACGGTAACGTAGAATTGTCTAACATGGTCTAACAAATGTATAGGAAGATAGGTATTAGTAAGGTGATTACGTGATTACGAAGGTGATACGTCCCGATTTAATACCGTATTACGATATCGAAAACCTATTTTATTAATTTAAATTACTTTTAACAGATAATATGGAAGTGGACCATTATCGTAAAAAAAGACTGAAATTAAATAAAAATGAAAACTGGGTACTTATACATATACTTACTTTGGTACTTAACAATAAATTTCTGCTCTACATTATAATTTAGGAACCTATTCTTACATTAACTTTTTTTTTAATTAAAAGTATGGTAGGTAAGTGTGTAGGTACCTATTTTTTTACCTACCTGCCATAAATAAATAATTCTATGAGTACATTTTGAACAATAAGAAATTTAGAATTTAAACATGCTAGAGGCCACCTTGGTACCTTAAAGCTCATTTACAGTGCTTTAGGTAACTTTAAAAATTGTACATACCTATATAAAACACAGGTAACATAGAAACATGAGGTCACGCCTCATCGGGTAAGACCTCGGTAAGACAGATACCACAGAACAAGGAAGATCTCTTGTTCTGTGACAGATACAATTGATTTCCCTGCTACGACCCTCATACTTTTTTCGCTTATTCTACAGTCATAACCTTTTCCATACACGCACGTCGTCTTCGAACGTTTACGGAAAGGTGGGAAAACTTGCGCAAGTATCTGAATCATTCATCAATGCGAAAGTATAACTCTGTAAGGCTTTCACTCCTAAACTGCTAAACAGATTTAGGTGAATAAAACGCACGGGAGAAGCCGCGGGGCGAACCCCAGTAGTGTAACGTATAATTAGTAGTAGTATAATGTCGCAGCCTTCTATATAGTTGCAGGCACTACCGAGGCGGTGAATTGGCGCGGCTTCGGTCGGAAATTGGCCCTTTTGTACGCGTCCGTCGACGCTGCAGCTCTGGCACGATCGCAGACTAATTATTAGCGCTGGTTTTTTGTTAAGCCCAGGAGCGTATGTAGAATTGTTGGAGAACATGTTTGTTTAGGTATAAGTATATATATTTACCTTACTGAGTACAGTATATTAGTTTTTTTTTTGGTGCCATATGAGGTAAAGTAAGTATACATAAAGTATATAGCCTGCACTTCCAGATCTATTTTTGGTGTACTTGGTGTTATATATTACATAGCTTGAGTGCCTCAAAATTTTTACTGGGCAACTTTCGAAACACCAATTCGGAAGGCTCTTAATCTTTGTTTTATCCATAGATCTAATTATGTTTTATCAATGCTTATCTGATATTAAATTGTTTTAAAAATATATTATATATATATAAAGTATTGTTCGAAACCAACCAACGCCATTCACTAGACAGCAGCGACGCAATTATGGTTGACACAAAATACAAATATTTCAAATACATTTGTGCATAAGCTTTTTGGCTAGGGCTGCCATGAATAATCGTAATAATTGTATGCATTTAATTATGTACCTCTTTAATTATTTTATATCATTTAATTGCATCTCGTTTCGGTATTTATTACTCAATAAAACTACAAACATTTAATAATAAAAATTAATGATTATTTAAGATTTTAATACAAGTACTTAATTCAGTCTACAAATGTAGTTCAAATTTTATTCATTGCCCAATGTTAAAAGTAAAGGGATAAATTTAGACATAAATTATAACCAATGGTATTGCTTGATTTCTTTGGATTTATAAAGTATTTTATTTTGCAACACCAATAACTTCTTAACCCTTTACAAATATCATTGAGCATAAGAAACAGATGTCAATTAATATACTAACATTATTGGTGTGGTAAATGCTGGAATGCAACATTTTATTCTTAAAAATAATTCAAGCTTTCACAATCTTTTTCTCCTCCTATTTTGCCAAAATAAAATTTAATACAATTCACTTATAGATAAATTATTATTATAAAAAAGAAAAGTAAACTATAGCAATAATTTCATTATTTAGACTTATAAAGTAAAATTCTTCATAACAATGACTGAATATTGAAAATACATTATGTCATAGTTCCAAAGACTGGGTTATGTCTGCAGATACTAGGCCCATACTCCATGTAGGCTTGCTTGGTGTGGCAGACCTGGTAGAACTCAGGAGTCGACGCCAACATGCTTCCGCCAAACCACACAGCGTATCTCTGCATGTTGTGCGATATCACTTGAACATCAATAGGCTTAGGGGTGATCCGCCCCTCAGACAACATTGTTGACAACTTCAGTCTTGCATCAACAGACCGCTTAATATCCCTCTGCAGCCTTCTTCCAAAATCACGGAACATTGTTGAGCCACCAGAAAGCACAATATTTCCATACAACCCCCTCCTCACGTCAATGGGGCATGATTGGATTACATCATCCACCATCTCATTCAAGGGCACAGTAAAATCTGCATTAGAAAACTCAGGGTGGAAGAAAATCTCAGGCCCCAAGAAGCGTTCATAGCCAACATCAACAGAGAATGGATTCTTGGTTATAGCATTTATACCAGTGTACTTTTTCATCCATTTAGCAGGATCTGAGTCATATTTACCAAATTCCTTTGCTATATCTGGGCAAATGTAGCTGTACCTTTCTTTGATAGCTTTAGCTGTCTCTAGACTCTGCTCGGGAGGGATCCCAACCTCCCTCTCTCTCAACAGTGACTGGATAAATGAAGTGATGTTTCTACCAGCTATCGGGATGTGTTTAATGCATGAACCAATGACATAGCCCTCTGCAACAGGCACAATGTGGGTCACTCCATCTCCGCTATCAACTACGATGCCCGTGAACGTGCGTTCCGCCGACGTGCGTGACTTCCACGATGCAGCGAGAGCCAGAACAGCTTGCACAGCTATGTACAGACCAGGAACATTGAAAGACTCAAACATAATCTCAGCCAAGTATTCCCGGTTTTCAGGAGTGTTAAGCGGCGGCTCAGTAAGAAGGAAATGGTGGTCCTCTGGCTCCGCCCGCAAGTATTTGAAGATGCATTGCTCGATATAGCGCTCCATCAAATCCCAATCTTCAACCAAGCCATGGCGCACGGGATACTTCACAGAATAACCAGTCGCGTCAAACGCCTCGTCGCCTATGAAGAAATCCAAGTCCTCGACGGCCTTAGTCATGCGTCGAATGGTCTGATCACCCACTTTTGCAGTTTCCTTTATCGCTATGGCGGATGGAATGATAAACTGCGGCTCCTTGTTTCCGGCGAAGCCCAGTTTCGTGTAGCCCGTTCCAACGTCGATCACACAAGCTGGCAGATGATCACCCATTTTATAAAAGTTAGGAACCGTAAATATAAGATTAATGTGATAAATGGGAATAAAAATAAAACTTTCTTTCGTTCGGGTGCGGTAGAGTGATTGATTTGATGAATAATCAATCGTTTGTTTTCGTATGATTGATTAAAAGATATGTCAATCAATCACACAAACCCAAATTTTTACGTTCTGTTACACGCATTCTTGTAAGTGGTTTTTGAACTAGTTACGTTCTGTTACACGCATTCTTCTGCCAAATTTTCTATAAAATAAAAAATAAACTAAATCATTTAAGATGTTGGTGATATAAAAGGAATCCACAGTCTAAATTTCAACATTCTAAACCCAGTAGTTTAGGAGTTTCATACAAACTGTTACACCCTGTATACGGCGTCCCGGTTAAGTTATCCCAAAATCCCGTCTTAGTGGGTGCCTACGTCACATAAGGAAGCTACCTACTGTCCAAATTTCATCTTTCTATCTTCAGCGGTTTCGGCTGGGCGATGATGAGCGAGTGAGTGAGTGAGTAGATCAGTGGTAAGTATTTGGATTATATATATATAGATGTACCATTGATAAACCTTCCATAGGAATCACACTCTATCTATTAAAAAAATCAATATCAAAAGCCAGTAAACATTTTAAAAGATATATATAGGTATGCATACATACATAGGGACACGGGAAGCGATTTTATTTTATACTAGTGGACCCGGCGAACTTCGTACCGCCTAACCTATAAGTATTTTGTGCCTGTTTTGTACTTATAAACCTTCCTCTTAAATCACTCTATCTATTAAAAAAAACTCATCAAAATCTGTTGCATAGTTTTAAAGATATAAGCATACATAGGGACAGACGCGGGAAGCGACTTTGTTTTATACTATGTATTGATTAAGTAGGTATTGATTTTGGACATTAATCTTGAACTTGGCATGTAATACCTATTATGTACCTATACGGTATAAATCATTATGGTTTTGTAACGTAGCGAAATAGTATGTGTATGGCAAAGATTGGCTATACAGTGCCATCTATCAAGAATTTCCCTGGAATTAATAGAACTGACAAAAATATAGGATGTTTTCTAGTTGGTCTGTGGGTGTTTTTACTTTTTACCCACGTTCGCGTCGCGTTCGACCCGTTTCTTTGACATAGTTTTTAGCTATTACTAGCTTTACCTTTCCCTTCCCATTTGTAGCATTAAATAATACACATTTTGTATTTAAGCAGATAATGTAATAGGTACTATTTTTTGTTGTGACCTGAAGCTTTCCTTCTAATACTATATTTACAGTTTTTTACATGAAATGATACCGGAATGTAACATGACATGAGATGACAAAAATGAATCGCCAATATACCTACGCAACATAGAGCTATGTTCATTGAATATAGCTCTATTGCTCTATTGAATCGTTGTGGGGTGCTTTAATCCAATAAAAAAACATACTTGTACGAACTACTTCTATGCTATGCACGCACACTCCACAATGCATTTTTTTTTTTTTTTATTAAAAACCCCCATTGAGATTCTTAAATATTAGTACTTTTTTTTAATATGATTTCAGTTTATAAAAAAAAAACTGCTTAAAAAAGGCACTAAATATAATTTAAAATACAATTAAGTAGTTAGGGACTAAGTATGTTATATGTAATGAATGCCTAAAAATATCAAATATATAGGTAAATGACAGCGCCAAGCTATTAACACATTAATCCACACGGACATCAGAATGAAAACGGTTGGTCCAGGGGCCGACTGTTTAATAATAGGGAACATTGAATAAAAGGATCACATATGCATTCCAGCTAAACGTCGATCATCTTGCTTATATGATGTAACAAGTTTTGACAAGAAAATTTTACTATTCCTTATTATTAACTATGATGGGATATTATTAGGTGTTACGTATTTGCAATGCAAAACTATAATATAAGAATATGAGTCCGGGCCTTTTTAATGGAATGCAGTGCAAAGATCTTTTTCTTTGATAAATTGAAAATAATCTGGCAATAAACATAAATTTTCTTCGCTGCGTTCCCTCAAATAGACATAGCCACATATCAATAATGTTTTTTATTTAAACTTTTTAAAACAGACATACAAAAATCATTTTTAAAACTGACATTATTCTGCAGGATAAAAAAAATTTGGTACATCAAGTAAACCATGAATAAAATACTTACTATTGTAAATTTTTATTCTTTCTTATTATCATACCGATAAAAGTAATTGTTATTGAACATTTTTTTTATTTTTATCAAATCTATGTACAGAAGCCAGCATATCAACAACCTTAAAGAGGCCTTTTACGCCGATGCTAGCGCCAATTGTGAAAAATAATAAGTGTAAAAGGCCACTTAAGCATACTTCACATAATATAAAGTCCCATTTTGTTTTAAACTTGAAGTGATGGCTACTGTACATAGGTGATAGGTACACAGTAAAAAAATTGCATGTTGATATAAACTATTTTTTGTTAGTTTACTTTACGCCATAACTCATTTTAACTTAGGACATTTAGATTTCTCACCACATCGCATAATCAGAGTCGTCCATGTCAAAGATGGTGAAAAAGCCTAAGATGGTCAAATAGACGATCACATTCCCAGCCAGAGTCAGGTAGCATGCTCCCCAGTGGATCTGAAATAATTCACCGATAAAAATAAATTTTAAAATTTAATCATTTCAGGACAAGGAAATGTGAAAAAGAGGGAAACATAGCTTTTGGATAGACCTTAGGCTAGTTATAATAAAAATAATATTAATAAATTGAATTCCTATTTCCTTAGGCCACGCACAGCATCACAAAATCGTGAACAGCATCACAAAATCGTGAACGGCCGGACCAATTTCAGAAGAAAATAAAGTTAAGCAGAAGAAGAATAATTAAGTAATTTAAGAAATCCTCATATTTGTCTGATGTAGTTTTCTACCTTTAGACCTGTCAGTCTATGAAAAATATGTTTGAACACAAGTCAAATCAGTCGAGCAGTAGTTTGGATATCACAGGATTCACAGTTAGTTGATGGGGACTTTCACAGTTACTTGCACAGGTAAATTACAATTGTTATTATATATATATATATATTTCAATATGTAAATACATTTCAGAGAATACTTACCGCAGCAGACCTAGCTAGGACAATGGGAAGACCAAAAGAGCTGACAATAAGGCCCATTGTGATGAATACAGCAGTCTCCATGCACGGAGAGTTGCCGCCGGCGGCGTCGCTCTGCCTGCGGGCTATCATCGTAGGGATGGGGCAGAGCACGTAGAATAGTACTACGAAGAACGGCCACCATAGTCTGGAACACGGTAAATTAAATAATATACATTATAATGAATTTGTTTATTAGTCAAAAACGGCTAAAACTGAAGTTCATAAATTTAAATGCTGCTGAATGTCATTAATGGAGAAAAAAAAAATGTTGATTGTTTTTTTTTCAGTTTTTAGCTTTCTGTAAATTCCACAATCAGTATGCAGGCACAGCTGCGATGCTTCAATGCTTCTTTCACAATATCCTTCTAGGCTATTTATATTTAAAAACGATGTTGGCAATGATGTGGACTTTTATGCATGTGCACCTGGATTTGATTCTCAAAAGAGCGACCATTGTTATGATGAATATCAATGTTTTTTACCAGGGTGTAATGTTTTCGGTGTGAAGGACTTCAGACGCTATATTGCGTGGTTCACAGGGTTCTTCCCAAAAGCACCAAGACCGCCACCGGGGCGCTGTTTTGTTTTAAATTTGAGTGCTCACATTTTCACTGCACCTTTTAAGTTTTCTATAGGACAAAAACATTAAAAAACTACTCAATCTGTAGGTACTTGAGTTGTTTAAAGAACAGAATGCTATATAAAACAATGAATCTGAACACAAAGCTATCTTATCCTAAAGATGAACTTTACATTGACTGATAAATTATTTTTACTTGATTTCTAATTCTCAACAAATAATTTAAACAGGCAGTAAGATTGGCAGATTTTACTATTTTTATTATAGATAAAATTGTTATTTTTGTATATTTTTCCTAAAAAAAGAGTTAAACCTACCTAACTGTGTAGTAGTGGTACAGTGGCGGTATAAGATGGCGTTACAGATTTGTCTATGCCTTGTGCGCCCTAGACTGTTTTACCAAAGAACAAGAGCTATTTACAGAAATTTGCAATACAGAAAAACCGGAAGTGTTACGCCGTCCTAGACCGCCACTGTACCTAAATACAAGACACAGTTTTTACTTACTTATATTGAGGTAGAGCACAGGCGAGTATGACAAATGTCATACCAATGGATCCTGCAAATGCCAGGGAGACCAAGCTAGAACAGAACAAGATTATTGCAATAAAATTGTGATGAAATAGCAGAACAACAACTTGTAAAAAGACAATGAGGGGTTTTCAAAGTTTATTCTAAGTTGTTAAGTTTGGATCTTGACAAAAAGAAAATGTTCAACTTACCCTGTTGGTTGGTAACAGGAATTATACATGAAAAAGAAAAACAATTGCATTAGGAACAGAGGGCATACGATGGAAAGAAAAGTACCTACCTATTTACACCCATCACAATTAAGTACCTACTTGTACCTGACTCATTTTGTATTTGGAAAGCCCTAAGCCAAAAGCTAATATTATTTACTGTTTCATAGGGATGTCCCGCCCCTAAAACGACCCACCGACCTTTACCTACCTTTGATACCAGCCATTGTTAGTTTGGAATATTCAGCGAGTTTTAGAAAACAAATTTACAAATTTTTATTTATTTTTATCAACCACAGACCAACTAGAGATACATCAACTCACTCAAGAAAACACAAATTTTCTTTCTCTTAGAGTATACATTACAGCTATAGAGGGAGTACATCCAAGTGGGAACAGTAGACACAGGTGAGAACAAAAAGGCGTTCCCGCCGCGAGCGTCTATAGTCTGTGATGATTGCTTGTACCGTGCGGTCCTGGAGAGATTTTGTTCGTATTTCGCCGTCACTATGGTGAAATGTGCTGTTGATTGTTGCAAAAATGATAACAGAAAACACACCAAATCGAAATCAAGTGTTACATTTCACCGGTAAGTCGATTTTCATACTTATTTTTATAAAAACAATTCAATATTCGCGGGGTTGAAGGAGACGCGAGAGGCGGGTACGCACAAGCCCGCCTCCACACCGCACCTAACCACACTCCCCACTTGCTCCCCACTCGAGATTTTAGTGATGTGCCGCGACCAACGTTAGAGTCGATGTTTTTTTATCAAATGTTTATAATCTGCAGAGTTTAGTAATGTAACTGTATCACTAAAATCTTATGAAAATCTTCTAGCTTTTATCTACTTTAAGATATAAAAATCAATCGGGGTTTGTTTTCTCGCTAAAACTCTAGCCGGCCGGGCGGATTTAAGGTGGAAACTCTCGGTATGGCGCAAAATTCATAAATCTTTGTGTTTTTTATTTATTATGACGAAAGTATTCGTTTTTAACAGACTTCAGAAAAGGAGGTTATCAGTTTGACTTGTATGTATGTATGTGTGTTTGTCCGCGATTGTCTCGAGTTTGGCTGAACCGATTTTGGTGTGGTTTTCACAAAAGTATTTGTTACATTCAGGAAAAGGTTTTAGTACAGTGGCGGACACGATCGGCGTAACACTTCCGTTATTTCTGTATTGCAAAATAGCTCTTGTTCTTTGGTAATACAGTGACGAAACCATAGACAAATCTGTTACGGCCTCCTAGTCCGCGACTGTACCTATTTTATTGAAGGCAGGGGTCTCTTTTTGTAAAAAGGAAATTATTAATACTAGAGGCTGCCCCGCGGTTTTTCCCGCGCAGATTTCTCATAAATACAAAATTCTCGTTTTTTCCCGTTCCCGTGGGAATTTCGGGAAATCCCTTCTTACTGCTCACCTACACTCCCTAAGGAACCTACATGCAAAATTTCAGCCCGCTACGCCCAGTAGTTTTGGCTCTGCGTTGTCTGTCAGTCAGTCAGTCAGTAACGGAAGAGTTTTATATATATTGAAAATTTGAATGACTTTGCGTATCTAAAAAAGCCGTTTCCCACATTGGAACGTTGCAACGGTTTTGGAAGACAGACCTACTGATTTTGTGTATGTATTGTATAGGGTGAAAGACCAAATCAAGTTTCTTATATACACAAAATCGGTGACTCTGTCTTTCAAAAACGATAATATGTGATAATAACGATTAGTATGTGGGAGCTGGTTTTTTACATGCGCGAATTCTTTTAAACTTTTTTACATACCTACGCGGAAGTAGAGAGAGCTAAACTATCAGTAAGAACAATCTTTCATCAACAATAAACAAAATTTTGAACAAAAATTCATCTTAATCGTGAAATTCAATTTTTTTCGCATTTTTTAATTATTCTGGCAAAAGTATTCATTTTTGATTAAGTTAGAAAATTTGAGTTTCGCGCCATGCCGAGAGTTACTTACCACCTTAAAGATATCTGCTTCAAAATTGAGTTGTAAGATTTCATCCGAACAATCATTCATACATACATTGCAATGCAATTTAAATAAATGCTTTTAAAAATCATAAATTGTTAATAAAAAAAAAAACATAAACAAAACGTTGTTTTTTATTTAATAAATCAACTAGCTTTCCCGCAAGATTTCTTCTGCGTAAAGTATTAGATGCAAAATAAAACCGGTAAGTATACTTATGCACCCAATGCAAAAAACTTATCGACATCTCGTTAATTGGTACGTAAGTAGTTGATTAACATCCCTAGCTGTCATACACATATCTCTATAGGTATGTATAGCTCATCTGTCTCCACTGCGCACTGAGTGATTGACTGTATAGGCTTGTTCTTGTGTTATTATTATTCTGAGTTCTTTCTACTTGTTGATTGATTGTTTGATATTGAAATATTTCCTTCTCTTTCAATCTACAGATGTAATCAGTCATTTATTTAACCACCAACACCAGTCAGTCAATCTGTCTCAGTTCTTCAGTTCAGTTACTTACTCAGTCAGTCAGTCAACGGCGGCTTTTTGTGATTTTATTTTATGTTTCATGTTTGTGTGAATGAATTTATTTTATTTTATCCCGGTTTATTTCATTAATTTGTAGGAATCCATAAATTTTTACAATAAATTGTAACTTGGAAACACAAAATGGATGACGATGCTGAAACCTATAAACTCTGGAGGATTCGTAAAACTGTAATGCAGGTAATGTTTATTAATTTTTTGGGGTTATGTTTGAATTTCCTAAAATATTTGATAATTATTATAAAAATTGTTATTTCACAGCTATGCCATGACCGTGGATATCTAGTTACCCAGGATGAGTTGGACCAAACTTTAGAACAGTTTAAGGAACAATTTGGAGATAAACCAAGGTGAGTCAAATTTAAAGAATACAAGTGCAAAAGTCTGACTCCAGTGCCTTGGAAGAAGGGCTGGTGCTTAATTTGGGAGGCAACATGTTTGAGCACTTTTACTGCCTCGCATTTACAGTCCACTATGTGTGAGGCTGCCTTGGCTGCAGAGATTGCTGCCAAGCAGAAGCATTTCAAATATTCTGAGACTTCGGAGTTTGGGGTACTGAAGCTGCCTCCTTTATCAACAAGTTGAGTCCTCAGCTTGTTCATAGAGGTTTAGATCGGCGTTCGCCTTTGTGTTTTATTTATAGCCATCAATAATGGCAATGGAGCCACTGGACTCCAAAGTGGTTGTGCGATAGCACAAATGGTTTTAAATCAAACTTGTGTGTGCATCATATCATAGTAGCTTTAAATAATTGGTGAATAGTTTTGAATTGGTGCATTGTGCGCTCAAACAAAAATTAAAGACGTTGGTGTAGCAACCGCTCAGCTAAAGTGGAATTCTGAAGTCGTAATGGTAAACGCAGTAATCGCCATTACTGCGGTTTAAGTTTTATTGCATAAATGGCACCTATAGGCGGTTATCTACCTATAAAAAAAATATTATCCCCTGAAAAGTACTAAAATACTGAAATACAATAAGCAAAAATGCAGTACTTACACGCAAAGTTGTTACATACCTAGCGTTAAATGCAGTATTCGACAAAAACTAGCTTGAAACGCAGTAATTACACACTTTTACTAAGAAAATAATGCTCTTATTTTGGTATATAAGTACGAAAAACTTGTTTTAATCACTATATCAGATGTTTTAAAATTGTAAAGAAACTATATCAGAATATAATCTTCAATTAATTTTTTTTCATTTTTTATACCTTAAGCTGATTTATATGGGAAAAAGTTAAAATATAAGGTAAAAAAAAAATTGCTATGTGAAGATACTCAAGCATTGCAATAAGCGGCTTTTCTACAAAAAACTATATTTTAGGACTAGCTGTTATAATAATTAAGTGCAAGGTAAAAATGTTAGAACTAAAGTTCCATACTGCACATGCAGTATTTGAGGGACGCGCGACGTCTTTCCTTGGAAAGAATGCAGTAATAAGCGCAAGTGCTGCATTTTGGCGTAGGAATACTATCAAAAATGTTCGGTTTTGCTAGGTTGGAATGCAGTTACCAACATTTATTTAATATTCCTTATATATATTTAATTTTAAAGTATGACATTTTGTCTACTGATTTTTTTAAAGAATTTAACATACTTCATAAATACACAATTCTTCACAATATCAGCTTCAAAATTAAAAAAAACTGTTTTTGGCGTTTTTCTCAAAATCGCCTTTTTGCAAGTACTGCATTTACCGTTACGACGGCAGAATTGGGCTGGTCATGTCTGCCGCATGGAACCGGATCGCTGGGCGAGAATAGCCACAGAGTGGATCCCACGCGATGGACACCGAAAGCGCGGCAGACCGAGGCGAAGATGGCGGGACGATCTCGACTCTTACTTTGGAACTAAGTGGCCTGAGGTTGCAACGAGCAGAGATCAATGGAAGCAAGCAGGGGAGGCCTTTGCCCAGCAGTGGGATACTAGAGAAGCTATGTAAAAAAAAAAAAAAAAGTTTTGAATTAGAATTTAGAGACTGGTAATTTGTTATCCTCTGCACCTTGCAGGGTGTGCGCTGGGCATATTTTATTTAGTTTGTTAGGTTTAGCATCAATACAGTACCTATCTTTTAAAAAAACGACTAACGACTCAACCACCGACCCATTAATGGTTTTAAAAATATTTCAGTAAAGTATTGTAAGTATGTTTTATTGTGTAAAATTGTGTAAAATAGTGTAAAATTATATGTTAATGTAGAAACACAGACGGAATGCGAAATCAGGAAATGCAATGATATTAAATCAGATTCAGACCATAACACTCACACAGAATGTTCTTCTGATTTTTTTCGCGCCTCCGAATTATAATCTAGAGAGCTTAACCTACAATAAAATATATGTACTTCATCAGAATATTGATGGACTTATTAGTAAGTCAGACCTATTGGCTGTACATTTAGACGATTTTTTTAGCAATGGTATAAAAATTGATGTGGTTTGTGTAACAGAACATAACATGAAAGAATGTGATGTAAATCAGATAAGCATTCCTAATTTTATTTTTGCAGCACAATTTACCAGGAAAAACAGAAGGGGAGGAGCTTGCATTCTGATTAGAAAACAGTTAAAGTACAAGGTATTAGATGAGATACAAAAATTTAGTATAGTCAATATTGTAGAGTGCTGTGCTATAGAGATTGTAGAGCATAAGTTTGTTGTCATTTGCATATATAGAGTACCAAATTCTAAAAATAAATCTTATTTAATGGGTTTGTTCTTTCAGACATTAGAAAGAATATTGGAAAGGGTTTGCAATAAAAATAGAAGGGTCATAGTTTGTGGCGATTTTAATATAGATCTTTTAACTGATACAAAGTACTCTCGTGATTTCAAGGACATATTAGACTGCCATAATTTAACTACAGCAATAAATGAACCTACAAGATTAATAAGTAATACATGTTTAGATAATATCATACACAATATTCGACTAGCTAAAGGTAAAGTCATAGATTTTGCATTATCTGATCATACTGCTCAGTTGTTAGAATGTCCAGTAAGGAAAACATATAACTTCAAATACTGGTATAAAGAAAAAAGAGATTTTAGTAAAGAAAATATTATTAAATTTAACGAATATCTACTGAGTTTATCTTTTACAGAAACATACAATACTGATGATCCTAACAAAGCTTTTGAAAGCTTTACCGAAATATTTAATCTTCTTTTTAAACTTTGTTTCCCGAAAATTCTTCAAAAAATACCTACCACACAACGACCGAAATGGATCTCTAAAGGCATTAAAAGATGCAGTAGGCTTAAAAGACGTCTTCTCTGGGAATATCGTTTACATCCCACCAGTGAACGAAAACAAGCTTTTCAGAATTATAACAGGCGGTATAAAAAAATAGTCAAACTTACACAAAGAGCACAAAATGACTATAAAATAAAAACCGCTTCGAATAAGTCTAAGGCTACATGGTCCATTATAAATAAAACTAAGACAACATTAAATACGCATTATATTGAAAAAATTAACCTTAATAATAATGAAATTATCGATAACCCTTTGGATATAGCTAGATCATTTAATGATTTTTTTATTGAACAAGTAAAACCTCTAAACGTCGATAATAATAGTTTCAAACAAACTCTAACTCACAATTACTTACATTCAATTTTTATGCATCCTTCCACTCCACAAGATATCATAACAATTATTCGAGGTCTAATAAATACTTATAGTACGGGTTATGATGAAATCAACACCAAGGTAATTAAGAGTGTTGCGTTAACTATAGCCCCAGTTATTAGTCATCTCTTAAACCTATGTATTGAGCGTGGTGTGTTCCCTCAGTCTCTCAAACTTACCATCATTAAGCCCCTTTTCAAAAAGGAAGATAAGGAGAACATGGAATATTACCGGCCAGTAGCGTTAATAACTATTTTTTCAAAAATATTTGAAAAATACTTATATAATAATCTGTATGCTTATTTTGAGAATAGAAATATATTAGCGGATGAACAGAAGGGATTTAGAAGAGGCAAGTCTATAAACTTAGCAATGTTCGACTTTCTAAAGGAGGTTATGGTGAACGTTGATCAAAGAAAACCTGTGGTCTCTATTTTCATGGACATGACAAAGGCATTTGATTATGTGAGGCATGACATACTTTTGACAAAGCTTGAGTCGTATGGCATAAGAGGAAATGTTAAAGACCTTATATCCTCGTACCTTAGTGAAAGAAAACAATGTACACAAATAAGCAGACTCGATCCTAAAACAAAAAAAGAATTTATTTACAGCTCTGAATACAGGGAAGTTTTATATGGGGTACCTCAGGGAAGTGTCCTTGGACTTCTATTATTTATAATTTATATCAACGATATGCCGAGAAGTATAAAACAAAAAATTATTTTGTTTGCAGACGATAGTACTGCAATTTATACAGGAAGCATTGCAAATGAGTTTGAAAGGGAAATCAATAACTCGATAAATATGATGATAACATGGCTAACAAATAACAATCTAGTAGTAAACATTTCTAAAACTAAGTCTATGCATTTTAGGATAAGAAAATTGCCTATTTTTTGCGAAAATATCTGTCACGATGATAAAAAAATTGAAGACGTGGAGGTAACTAAGTTTTTGGGACTTTTTATTGATTGTGATTTGTCTTGGAAATCACATAAAGAGCACATAACAACAAAGCTTAATCAAATGGCCTATGCACTCTACATGCTTGCAAAAATTGTAAATCAGGAGGCAGTTATCACTGCATACTGTGCGTTTGTGGCATCTACTTTAAGATATGGACTGATATTTTGGGGGAATTCTGTAGGTATCGAAAGAGTGTTCTTAGCCCAAAAAAGATGTATTCGATCCATTTTCAACCTTAGGAATATTGAAAGCTGCAAGCCATATTTTATCAAGTATAAAATAATGACATTAGCCTGTCTCTACATAGAGGAAGTATGTCTTTTTGTGCATAACAACAAACATAATATGTTTGTTAATCATAAAATACAACGCCTCAACGAAAGACTACGTCATATCAAAAGCAACTCAGAATATCTGAATAGGAGTGTATTCGGCATGGCTTCTAATCTGTACAACAAATTACCAAAAACTGTTAGTAGGACGGCAAGTTTTCAGGAGTTTAAGAAACAAATACATGTTCTCCTAATAGGGAAAGCTTACTACACAGTGCACGAATTTCTCAAAGATCAGTATTTCTGATGAGTACAAATATTTTAGATTAAATTAATTGCAACCATATATGTATTTTAAATGATATAATTATTATAAATTTTATTTTAAAAATTTAATACATTAGTGTTTATTTTTTGTTTTATTATTTTGTGTTTTAATTAGTAATTTTTGATATCTTGTATCTTGTTTGTATGCCTGAAAAGGCTGATCACAGAGGCACTAAATTGTATATTTTTTTGTAAGATCTTATTTATACCTGTGTTTCACAAATCAATAAATGAATTATGAATTATTATTTATTATCATGACGAGCATGGCATAGTAAGTAGCCTTACGGATTTTACATGGCATTCAATGTAAGTTACAAATCAAATATATTAAGATTACTTACCAATGTAAAGTTTAGCAGTTGCAGAAATATTTGCATTTCTAATACTTTTTGCCAAGTTCTTGTCTAATGTACTCATTTTGATTTAGTTATTTAAATATATAAAAATTTGATACAAAAAATGTAAACAAACCAAGACATAAATTTTATTAGATTTTGAGTGTGATAACGTAGTGATTTACCTTCTCTCTGGAGTGTGACAGACAATGGACAGTGTCAATTTTAACACACACATAAGTTTTCGCCCTTAAACAGAGAGAAGGTAAATCAGTACGTTACCCTCAAACAGGCGCCGCCGAACCGCCGCCGCGCCGCATCACTTGACACGCGCTGGCGCCGCCACCGCGCCGCCACCGCGCCGCCGGTATAGTGCAGTGGCGGTCTAGGTCGCCGTAACACTTCCGGTTTTTCTGTATTACAAAATAGCTCTTGTTCTTTGGCAATACAGTCTAGGGCTGACGAAACCATACACAAATCTGTTACGGCGTCCTAGACCGCCATGTACAGTGGAACCATAAAATTTGCATTGATTTTGCGGCGGCGGCGCGGAGGCGGCGCGGTTGCGGCGCGTGTGTACAGTGTTGCCTCGCGTCGGGGCGGTGCGGTGGCGGCATCCTCTGTTTGAGCGCTTAAAGTGTAGCTTAATCTTATTATTTAGTTTAAACAGAGGTAACAAAATGCGTCATTATTGCTAAATACGATATCTTAACAAACTTTTTATTACAGTGAAAAGCGTCCAGCAAGAAGTGATCTGATAGTCCTCGTAGCCCACAATGACGATCCAACCGACCAGATGTTCGTCTTTTTCCCCGATGAGGCCAAAATCGGTATCAAGACCATAAAGACTTATTGTACGAGGATGCAGGAAGAGAATATTCATCGAGCTATTGTTGTTGTGCAAGCAGGTACATTTGCTATACTATGGTAGGATATGCCTACACCTTCAATACGGAGTTTAAAGGTCGTAGTCCACTTACACGACTCTGCTCCCACCCGGCAAAATTATGTTGCAAAATATGAACCAATAGCAATCAGTCAGTTAAATAACAATTTGTTTTGAATGGTGAAGTTCGTGAAGTAGGTGTGTATACAGTGGCGCCCCCAGTCGCGCGCAGATCTTCCTATTTTTAATCAATTTACACTTAACTTTACTAAGTTGATAAGTTACGGTCGCCCTTATATTAAAAGGTACTGCTTGCAATAATGTGTTTCTACATATACATCAATACATTGTATATAACAAAGTCGCTTTCCGCGTCTGTCCCTATGTATGCTTAAATCTTTAAAACTACGCAACGGATTTTGAAGCGGTTTTTTTTAATAGACAGAGTGACGAGACAGAAGAAGAAGAGAGTTCAAGAGAAGGGTTTATATAAGTATAAAACATGCACAAAATAGTAATAGGTTAAGCGTTACGAAGTTTGCCGGGTCGACTATTTCTATAATATAATTGTATTAACTAATCTTCTTGCCTAAAGGTATGACACCATCGGCCAAGCAGTCGCTAGTAGACATGGCTCCCAAGTACATCCTGGAACAGTTCCTGGAGTCGGAGCTGCTCATCAACATCACGGAGCACGAGCTGGTCCCCGAGCACATCGTGCTAACGCCTGATGAGAAAGCCGAGCTACTCACTAGATAGTATCCTTTTCGCATTTAAGTATGGAAACCGTTCCAGCGCCTCTGGCGGGGAGTAGCAAAACTATAAAAAGTTTATACATGTAAACTTACTATAATTTAGCTTATAGCTAGCAAACCCTTACTAAGGAAGGGCACTGGCCTATTGTACTTGGTACTTTCGTTAACATGTCAAAATGTGATGAGTGTGCACCTTGGTTCGATCCTTTTAATTTTTTTTTAAGGCGGGGAAACTCCTAACGAGTACCCTGCAACCTCGCCTGGCTCCCCCCGAGGGTTATGTGGGGTTCGCACCCACTAAAACCCCGCCAGTGTCCTTCTCGGCTGTTAGCAAGGGGGTCACGGGAGATCTTTACATCTTTATGGTCTACTTCGCGAGCCCCTCCAGCATTGACTCTTCGGCCTCTTCTCGGAGGGACATAGTGATTGTCCCCCGGAGCGAGGATCTCTTTCCTAACGCTCGACGACGGAATCGGGACATCGCGTTCCGTCGTCCTTCTCGGGGCCGTTATATGACTACACGAGGCCCCCGCCTCGTGCACCCAACGATCCTGGGGTCCCCTTTTAGTCGCCTCTTACGACAAGCAGGGGATACCTCAGTCCTATTCTTTGGCCCGGTATTGCAGGGCGTATGGGTTCGATTCCTGGCGGGCGAACATTGTGATGATGAATATCGATGTTTGTTTCCTGGTCTGGGTGTAATGTTTGTTTCTGTATATGTTTCGCGCACCCTAGATACAGGTTCTTCCTATTTACGGGGCATATGAGTGTGATGTGTTATTATTATTATTAATTTTCTTTGACCAAAAACTCCAGTAAATTGAAAGAAAACATGCTGATGAGAATACAGGCGGGCGACCCCGTGGCGCGGTACTTCGGACTCAAGAGAGGCCAGGTAAGAGTGGCCGCCAACCATATTACTTAGTTAAACCACTGCTAATTAACCCTTATCTAATCTAATGTAGTAATGGCATGATGGCATGGAACCATTGAGATGGTTCCAAAAGAGTGCCTTGGAAATATGTTTCGGGATTTTTTTATTACTTGAGTGAGATGTTTAGTATAATTTGCTATTGGGATCTTAACACTGAACATTTTTTTTTTAATTTATTGTTTAACTAGTCGACCCGGCGAACTTCGTACTGCCTAAATTATTTCTATGTTGCTCATGTTTTGTACTTATAAACCTTCCTCTTGAATCATTCTATACTTTGAAAAAAAAACCGCATCTAAATCCGTGGCATAGTTTTAAAGATATAAGCTTACATAGGGACAGACGCAGGAAGCGACTTTTATACCATAGAAAAAATCATTATGAACTTCTGTTAACTTTTATGTTTTTGACATAATAATTTGGGCATTCCAATAGGCAGAGATGTGACTTATCTATATATATAAAATCCAAATACCACTGATCTACTCACTCACTCACTCACTCACTCACTCACTCATCATCGCCCAGCCAAAACCGCTGAAGATAGAGAGATGAAATTTGGACAGTAGCTTCCTTACGTGACGTAGGCACCCACTAAGACGGGATTTTGGGATAACTTAACCGGGACGCCGTATACAGGGTGTAACAGTTTGTATGAAACTCCTAAACTGCTGGGTTTAGAAAGTTGAAATTTACACTGTATATTTTCATTGCATTACAAACATCATAAATAGTTTTAGTTTTTTTATATCTTGCCCCTGAGTTCTTATACAGGGTGAAATATGATTTTTGCTAAAATCTAAACTAATTACACTAGAGACTTAAAATATTCAAAATAAGGTCCTTTTCATATAACAACATGAAATATAATATCAAAACTGCGTTAATTAGTCCTGTAAGCCATGATACAGGATGTTAAAGTTTGTATGAAAAACCGAAACCGCTCCTTATTTTGCTTAAAAATTGAAATGGGTGATGTTTCTAGGTTATAAGGGACGCTATTACACAAAAAACATCGATTTTGAAATCCAAGATGGCGGAAATAAATTTGTATTAAAAATCGATATGGGTGGCGTTTTCTAGGTTTTTGGGGGCGCTGATTGCGAAATCATTTGTGGGTGTGCGGTCTTGGGTGCCTAACGTCTCACAAAGACGGGATATGGGGATAACTTAACTGAGCCGCCGTATACAGGATGTAACAGTTTGTTTCAGACTCTAAACTGCTGCGATTAGAAAGTTGAAATTTACGCAGAAGATTCTCTTTACATTACAAACCTCATAAATGGTTATTTTTATTGCCCCTGAGTTCAGGGTAAAACAGTTTTTTTTTTGCTAAAATCTAAAGTAATGACACTATCTTAAAATTTTTAAAATAAGCTCCTCATAATATCTACTTAAACATCAAATAAATATGATATTATAACTGTGTTTATTAGTCCTGGAGTCCTTAATACAATATGTATGGCGAACATGAGGTTTCCTTATAAAGTAATATGGTAGGTGTTTTATAGTTTTTGCAGGTGCTTATACAGAGTGTAACAGTTTGTATGAAAAAAAAGCGATGTTAGTAAACTGTATAAGGGTCGCGCAAGAAAGGTAATTATTGGCAACCTGAAGGGGGTCCGTAACTTTTTGTCGAATGTCAAATTTACAGCAATGAACGACAATCAGTTGGGACGGAGATGATGATGAATCTGAGTAGACCTAATTAGGGTACACTAGAACTGGATTTTTAGTGACGCCTCAGAGCTTAGCCTCAGAGATGAAGCATATAGGTTAGTTTGTTTATTTTTAGTGAAGCCTCAGAACTTAGCCTCAGAGATGAAACATATAGGTTAGTTTGTTTATACAATACAGGGTGGCATTAATTAATGATATCCTGAAATGGAAAAGGGAACAATGAGTATTTAAGTTTTCAGCCCAAACATCTCAAGATGGAAACGTAAGGAATATAAGTCTAGCAAAGACATGAATTCGTGAAGATACAACGGGAACTGGAAAAACCAATTTTACTGTTGTAAAGGCTTTTTTATGATTTCATTAGGGCTTTGGTGCGATTACAAATGATTTCCCTATATTTCTGAGAAACAAATCAACCAGTTATTTACTTTTATTATAAACAGCGCTTGCGAAGCTGCGGGCGGAAAGCTAGTCTAAGATAAAAGTATCTTAAATACAGATACAAGATACAAAATACGTATCTTCAATCTTGTATCTAGATACTTTTTTTAAAATGCATTTTGTATCTGGTATTTAAATACTTTTGTTAGGTATCTTAGTATCTTGAAGATACTTTGTTTACAAAATACTTTTAGATTGGAATATGAGGGTGTGTTTGTGCATGGCGTTTTAATTTTTTCTTGTTAAGAGGAAAAAAAATATTGTTTCTTTGTATCAAATAAACTCTGTCCATAACTAACTAGACCGATATAAAAAAAAAAACATTAGAATCATGAATTATTCCTGAGTAGCTTTCCCGGCGAACTTCGTATCGTGTCTCACACACATTTTTTTATGGAAAAAATTAAATGTCGTTTTAACTAACTTCCCCTCCGTTTTCCATATTTTCTCACCTTTTAAACCTCTCCTGGACAAGAACGAACATTTCAAAACCAAAATCAACTAAATCGTCCCGGCCGATCTCGAGTTTTAGCGAGACTAACGAACCACGATATTTTTTTATAGATATATAGTAGAAGGAGATAGATTAATTAACAAAGCCTATAGAATAGAGTCTTTTCAATAGACTATAGATAAAAAATATTTCCAAGAATTCAAAATAGCGGAAAGGCTTTAATTATGTAAATGTTATTATTTATTAACCGACGAAAAAACAAAAAGGAGGAGGTTCTCAATTCGTCGCGTATATTTTTTTTTTTTTTTTTTTATGTATCACGCATAACTTTTTACTGTGTGGACCGATTTTGATAATTCTTTTTTTAATCGACAGGGTATACCTTGAAGTTGGTCCCATAAAAATTTGGAAATAAAATTCCTACCCTAAGGGTGGAAAAATAGGGGTGACTTTATTGTTCACTCACAGATTGTATAGCCGTGTTGTGATTTACGTGAAAACTGCTAGGTATAATTATGAGTCTTTTTTATATGAATGTTAATAATCATAATCTCAGCCGATAGACGTCCACTGCTGGACATAGGCCTCCCTCACAAATCGCCTCACCGACCGGTCGTGAGGGACCCTCATCCTGTTTAGTCTTTCAACCTTCACCAGGTTGTGTGGCCACCTTGTGGGGTGGGACCACACTGTGAAGGGTGACTAGCTGAAAAAAAACTGAAAAGCAAAAAATAAAAACTTTTTATCAAAAAATTAAACCGCCGAAAAAACTGAAAAGCATTAAATAATAGGGAAATATTTTCTATTAGGCCTTAATTTACTCACTTCTTAAAGTAATTTTGGATTACCAAGAAATTTTGAGTCGGTGCCACAGAATCAACGAATAAAGATCACTAAATTACCTGAAATTCAAACAAATAACCGAAAAACGTGTGCCGCTGCGCATCGCGCTTTACGTAGATAATGAATTTGCGTGTGTGGTGTGGCACCGACTTAAAATTTCTTGGTAATCCAAAATTACTTTAAGAAGTGAGTAAATTAAGGCCTAATAGAAAATATTTCCCTATTATTTAATGCTTTTCAGTTTTTTCGGCGGTTTAATTTTTTGATAAAAAGTTTTTATTTATTTCTTTTTGTAATATTTGATACTATTGCTTGTGCTAGGTATTTTGAATTTTTGCGAATATTCTATACTATTATTATGTTCATCAGGGATAATGTAGGATTCATAAGATGAAAAAATAAAACGGTCCGGTAGTTATGAGCCTATTCGATGCAAACGAATACAAACATTGTGTAAACTTACATTGTAGGGCGGTACAAAGTTCGGCGTGCTAGCTTCTTTTATACAGGGTGTCCGGGGAAGTTATAACATAATTTTAAGGGTGTATTCTATGATCAATTTCACATACAAAAAACACCCCATATGAGGGGTCGCAGCCCCCTCCCCCCTCAGTATGATGTTTTTAAGTTTTTTGGCAAAAGTCAACCCCGCCTACTTTAAAATTCACAGTTAAAGATCAGAGGCTCACAGAAGCTTCATTAAGGGCAAAGTAGTTAGGCTACCTAAGTTACTAACAAAATAAACAAATATTGCCTTTACTTTTTTTTTTAAAGTGGCTGAAACAAAAAAAAAATGTGCATTTTTTATGGTTTTTCAAAGTTATCACAAAAATATGCAGATGCTTTTTTATATTTTTTGTGTTTTATTGTTAGCTTTTGAGTTGTTCTCCAAAATGGTACTAGATTTATTTCTTTACGTCTATTACTATTACTTTAGAAATTATCAACTACCAAAAAGACCCTTCGCTTTCACCTTCTAATTTAAGATTTCAGTTTAACCCTATTTTATCAAAAAATAAAGTCAATATTTAATTAATTTGTTAGTTATTTAGGTAGCCTACCTACTTTGCCTTCGATCAAGACCTAAATTAAGAGTCCTTTTACGCGAACAGTGGCGCCACTCTAAATCTAACACAAAAAAAAAATGTATCTGCAATTTTTTGTGGTAACTTTGAAAAACCGTACAAAATGCAAAAACATTTTTTTTTTTCACATGCATTAAAAAAAATAGCAAAGGCAATACTTGGTTAGTTTGTTAGTAACTTAGGTAGCCTAAAACTACTTAGCCTTCGATCTTCCTTTCCTTCGAGTGATCCTAAGGTTAAAGACTGTGAATTTAAAAGTAAGAGAGGACTAATTTAAAAAAAAAAAAACATCATACAGGGGGGGGGGGGGTTGAGGCTGCGACCCCCCCACATTTGGGGTGTTTTCGTCGATAAAATTGATCATAGAAAATACACCCTTAAAATTATGTTATAACTATCCCGGACACACTGTATAATGTTGTTTGTCCAATATACGAAATGAACGCGATTTTACTCTTTAAAAAAACTCATAAAAAAAGTTATGTAAAAAGTATTTTATCTATAAAAAAGTATCTTAAAGATACGTATTTTGTATCTTGTATTTCAGATACTATTTTAAAAAGGTATTTGCATCTGGTATCTGAAATACTTATTTAAAAAGGTATTTGTATCTTGTATTCAGATACTTTATTCAAGGTATCTTGTACATCTCTGCCAATAGGTATAGCAGAAATGAATGATTATAATGTACTGATATATAATTTTTGTTAAAAGTAGCCCCATAAAAATACGCCATTTCATTTCAGGTCGTGAAAATCATCAGATCCTCCGAAACGGCCGGCAGATACATTTCCTACAGATTAGTGTGCTAAGTTTTATAAATAAAATTCCATTCGTGTTTAAAAATTGTATTGATATATTTTATTTACTTTCAATTATGGTTGTTATACAAAACTTTATGATGGCATAATTACCGTTACGCCGCCGCTGCCGTAAGAGAGTGATAACTATTAATTGTTTTAAAGCAAAATTAATAGCGAAAACTTTCATGAAATACCATAATCGAAGCATAACTGACGTATACGCATGACGAGAGCAGCTCATGCGAAGATGCGCACGCGCACGAAACGCGCACTAGTTCACACGTCGGCGCTTCTCTCCCGCGCACACTCTTATTTCATACCGCGTGCTTCCGATACGAATATTCTTGCAAAATCGGTATCAGGATCGGAAAACTGGTTTGATGAATAAAAATTCGCGATAGAGTTTTTTGATTTCGCGCGCTTTCACCAACGGAGGTCGGGAGTTCGAGACAAATTAATAAGTTTCATAGGTTGATGATATTGATTGGCAAATTTGAATATTATAGAAACAAGAATAAAACATGTTAATATTAACATAAGTTGGAACTTCGACGGATTTGGCGTTAAGAAAAACCCAGGGTGAGTACAGAATTAACTAGTTATTTTAATTGAAAGGAGATTGACCATTTTTGTATGGACGCTGGACCAAGGCTGCCCAGCATTGAATCATAGTGCATAATGTTCATTAGACTAACAGTAGTCTGTAACCTAAAGCGCTTAAGAATCTATCCAAGGAATATTGAAAAATAATCTATTTTACATTGACGAAAAATCCTAACCAACAGCTTATTTTAAAAATAAAAGACGGTGTATCATTTAAAATATCAACATTTATTTAAGGATAAACATTTTAAAATACCATATCAATCGTCATCATCATCGTCGTCTATAATTATGGAATCTAAAAATAAAGCAGGGCGCCTCACAACGTCTTGGTGCCTAGCCCATCCCAAAAACCAAACTAGGCAAACAACGTGGGCACAACTGCCGATCGTTCTTCGCCCGATATAACATGAGCAGCAATAATGTTGAACAGAATCGAGCCCATGATTGTTCTCGTCAATTAAAATATAGCAATGATACACTTTTGCCGATGTATGTCTGCTCTTTATGTGCGCTCGAATCAGTTGTACGTTGCTGGTTGGCATCGAAAAATCGGAGAGGTCGTCGAGGCGACCGACATAGTTTTGAATAATAAATGTCTCTGTGGTGCGTACATGCTCGCTGTAATAGCTAGGCGCAAGTTTGATTTGGTATGTTCCTACTGCAAAGAGACTCAATTGCTCCGGGGTTAACATGGGAAATGACGCAACATTATCCCTAACCACTGAAATATTTTCGAAGTTGGCTCTGTTCCGATTTAGCCTTCTTTCATCAACATAATCAGCTAAGTGATTGGGAACATTCAGCCGCTCTCTGGCTATATTGATGAATTCATGTGCATTGGCATTGTCAAGAATATCAACATGGAAGGCATTGGTTATGGCTGCAGCAATCTGAAGATCTGTATAAAAGTGGCTCATGGCCAGATTACAGAATTCATGACGAAAAATCTTGAAATCCCGTTTTAGTCGACCATTTACCACCTCAACAGGCCACCGGCAAATGGTGCACAACCGCGATTTATTTGCGTCGAGTGTGGTAAGTTGTGAGCCTCTTCTATTTGATTGTGGCATGATGCCGACATATCCATGGCTTTCTAAATTCGCAACAGAGTCGCGAAAACCTCTGTCTAATATGAAAACATCATTTTGATGTAACAGCCAATGAATGGGTCTATCTGGCCCATCTAGGAGATTATTCAAAATGGTTGCGTCATTTGTAGTCGCAGCATAGGGCCCGCAAACCTCAATAATGTGTCCATCGCATGTGACTAACAAAAATGGGTCGGAACCGGACTCGGGAGGTAGAATAGGTAAGATAATAATAATATTATTTAACATAAACGATAAAAAACTATATATCAAATGTAAGATCACCAAAAAAATAAGTTTTAAGGTACTACGTATATATTATAAATCCGTGGTTTTAATTTTTATTTTTTATTTTTCATATATATATCTCTTCATGTGAAGAAGAAAAAAAATATTCACATGCGTGGGCAGCATTTGGTCCAGAATGGTCAATCTCCTTTATTTACAAATTAAGTACCACCTAAGTACATACTTTTGTCATGCATGTTAATTGTTTTTGTGTTTATGAAATTTAGTTAACAAGTTTTCCTTATCCTAAAACCAAACAAACTCAATCAGTCATTCAAACTCTATTCCATAAAATATACAATAGTAAGTGCCGCAGCTTCACATTCACACAAAATGGAAGCTCTTGTTTATTTCTGTAATTGTCAGAAGTTCGTTGATTTCTTCCTCTGTGCATCCCTTGGCTCCCTCTGACCCCATAAAAACTTTCATATTTTCGAATCTTTCTTCCAATTATAAACTCCTTTCGTTCATTTAGCGTTTTTTTTGTTCTATAACTCTTTGATCTATCTACTCTAGGAGGCCTTATTACGTCTCCCTTGGACGTTTTACTTTGTAAGTTTTAATATATAACTTGTCAATCCGGCGAACTTCGTACCGCCTTACCGTTACTGTGCTGTGCATGTTTTGTTTATACATATTATAAACCTTCCTCTTGAATCACACTTTCCTCTCAAATCTTAAAAAAAAAAAAAAACACATCAAAATCCGTTGCATAGAACATAAAAGATATAAGCATACATAGGTAAGGGACAGACGCGAGAGACAACTTTGTTTTATACTATGTATGTACCTATTGATATGATAAGTCTTGATTTAATTTATAAAATTGCATATCGCTAACAAAAACCAAAGTTAAAGTAACTGAAATGTATAACGTAAATTTATTAAGATTTAATCAAAGTTATTTTACGGAAGATTCTCTCCGCTTATTACTTGCGGCTTGCGCTATCTGTGCTTGCGCTAGCAAGAGTTACTTTAATTGAAGCAAATAAAAAAGTAAGTAAGTTTATTGCTGACTTTTTCCTTTTTATGATATTTTAAGGATATAGGCTATATTTCTACATATTTTTATCAGCATGTTAAGGCTTCTAGAACCTTATATACTTATATAGGTACTTTCTTCAAACTTTAGTCAAATTATGAAGAAAGTAAAATCGGATGCGCGGCGCGGTCTGACTGCTAGTAAACTAGGTTTAGGTAATTAATATTCAAAATACTTACAGGCTTCGGTCGGTCACGATTTTTAAATGTTAGAAAGCTATAAAAAATATATATTTTAGAATTTTAATCATTCGAGTCTTGAAAAATAGAACCCAAAAATGTGAATTTAGCGATTAGACAAAACTGGAATTTGTTTGATACCTACTTACTAATATATTTAGAAACTACGGTAGGTACCTACGAATTTAACTTATTTTTACAACAAAACGGCTATTGCATTAGAAATAAAAAATTCGTATGTATTTGTTTTCGTTGTTAATAACAAACGCATAAACGGTGATACATTATGTTAGATACTTACGATACTTACTTAGTAAGGAATGTTTTTCTAAAGTCGGGAAACTGTAAACTTGATAAAGCAGTAATTCAGCTCTTAATAATTTGGTCTAAGGCTCAAAAGTATTATCAGTTCCTTAGAATAAGAATAGAATTATTTATTACCATTATGTGGTAGAATACAGGATGGTGGATTATCAATAAGTGCGCACATAAACCCTGTAAGGGCACCGAAATATAAACTTAAAAAGACTAAACTTGAAACTAGGCATATATTGTTACCTTTGTAAGTACTTTAAGATCAGTTCTCTCAACTGATGGGGTCAGAGGGCCTATTACGGCGGCTTTTGCAATATTGCTTTATGTCCAGAGATGTACAAGATACCTTGAATAAAGTATCTGAATACAAGATACAAATACCTTTTTAAATAAGTATTTCAGATACCAGATGCAAATACCTTTCTAAAATAGTATCTGAAATACAAGATACAAAATACGTATCTTGAAGATACTTTTTATAGATAAAATACTTTTTACATAACTTTTTTTTATGAGTTTTTTTAAAGAGTAAGTAAATCGCGTTCATTTCGTATATTGGACAAACAACATTATTCAGTGTGTCCGGGAAAGTTATAACATAATATTAAGGGTGTATTTATTCTATGATCAATTTTATCGAGGAAATCTCCTCCAATGTGGGGTCGCAGCCTCCCCCCCCCCCCTCCGTATGATGTTTTTTTTTTTTGCAAAAGTCGTCCTCTCTTACTTTTAAATTCACAGTTAAAGATCTTAGGATCACAGAGGCTTCATTAAGTACTCGATCGAAGGCTAAGTAATAACCAAATATTGCCTTTACTTTTTTTTTTAATGTGGGTAAAACAAAAAAAAAATTCTTGCATTTTGTACGGTTTTTCAAAGTTACCACAAAAAAATGCAGATACATTTTTTTATTTTTTGTGTTAGAGTTAGAGTGACGCCTCTGTTCGCGTAAAAGGACTCTTAATTTAGGTCTTGATCTAATTAATTTGTTAGTCATTTAGGTAGCCTACCTACTTGGCCTTCGATCATGACCTTAATGAAGTTTCCGTGAGCCTCTGATCTTTAACTGTGAATTTTAAAGTAGGCGGGGTTGACTTTTGCCAAAAAACTTAAAAACCATCATACTGAGGGGGGGGGGGGGGGGGTGAGGCTGCGACCCCTCATATGGGGTGTTTTTGTAGATGAAATTGATCATAGAATACACCCTTAAAATTATGTTATAACTTCCCCGGACCACCTGTATAAAACAAGCTAGCACGCCGAACTTTGTACCGCCCTACAATGTAAGTTTACACAATGTTTGTGTTCGTTTGCATCGAATAGGCTCATTACTACCGGACCGTTTTATTTTTTCATCTTAATCCCTGATGATCATGTTATCATTATCCCTGATGAACATAATAATAGTATAGAATATTCGCAAAAATTCAAAATAGCACAAGCAATAGTAGGTATCAAATATAACATAAATAAATATTAACATTTACATAATTAAAGCCTATCCGCTATTTTGAATTCTTGGGAATATTTTTTATCTATAGTCTATTGAATAGACTGTATGTTATAGGCTTTGTTAATTAATCTATCTCCTTCTACTATATATCTATGAAAAAATATCGTGGTTCGTTAGTCTCGCTAAAACTCGATAACAGCCGGGACGATTTAGTTGATTTTGGTTTTGAAATGTTCGTTCTAGTCCAGGGAAGGTTTAAAAGGTGACAAAATATGGAAAACGGAGGGGAAGTTAGTTAAAACGACATTTAATTTTTTCCATATAAAATTGTGTGTGAGACACAATACGAAGTTCGCCGGGAAAGCTAGTCAGGAATAATTCAGGATTCTAATGTTTTTTTTTTAATTTCGGTCTAGTTAGTTATGGACAGAGTTTATTCGATACAAAGAAACAATATTTTTTTTCCTCTGAACAAGAAAAAATTAAAACGCCATGCACAAACACACCCTCATTATCCAATCTAAAAGTATTTTGCAAACAAAGTATCTTCAAGATACTAAGATACCTAACGAAAGTATTTAAATACCAGATACAAAATGCATTTTAAAAAAAGTATCTAGATACAAGATTAAAGATACGTATTTTGTATCTTGTATCTGTATTTAAGATACTTTTATCTTAGATAAGTCACATCTCTGTTTATGTCCACTAGAGTGTCAAAGTCAATTAAAAAAAAAGCAAAGAAGACGCAAAGCAATATTGCAAAAGCGGCCGTAATAGGCCCTCAGCTAATGAGCTTCTTGTATATATATCTTCAAATAAGCAATATTCTTCGTTAGTGTTGATGTTGTGATAGTTTGCAATGATTTGTAAGGTCATTCGTAGGTAGTGTTGATTTTGTGATGTACCTACGGTGGTTATATTTGCATGGGTTTTCAATCATATTCTAACTTAAAGAGTAAAAAAAAAAACTTCGGCAAAAACCTCAGTACAATAACCTATCGTCGGAACAACAACTGTAATAGGTTTATTATAAAGTGAATCGGCACGTTTTTGTTGTGCCATCTGCTTTCTCGATAATCTGCGCCCGCGCCGACAGGGAAGTCGTTTGCTGATTACTATAGCTATAGCTTGGTATTTGTGCTCAAAAAGAAAAGCGAAGAATCTTAGCGAATTTAGTATGTACTTACTTAAAACTTTATCAAAAGTAGGTAAGTATCGTTGTGAGTATTTTATGTAACAACGGAACAAAAAGCCAAATAACCACCCATTTAGTAAACGAATTAAAATGTGACTGCATCTTCTCCTACGTTTTAGAAGTCATAACTCACCCTTACGCTCTAAGAAACTACATTCTAAATTTAATATCTTTATCAAAAGCGGATTGGGCTGCACGTTGTCTGTCTATTTGCTAGTCAGAAAGTATCGGAAGAGTTTTAAACATTAATGATTATTTTATAGGATTTAGGGCGCGTAAAAAAATCGTAAAATCATTGAATATTTTAGTGGTGTAGCTTTAAAAAATACTTTCTTTTAGAGTGGGAGTAAAAACGAATGCGAATTCCATACTTTAAAATAAACAGAACTCAATGTGCAGCAAACAATATTTTAAAGAAATAAATATTTTTTTTTTGCAACAACGTTCTTTGATTATGGGTGGGACAATTTAAAAAATATAAACGAAAGCAGGACAACACAAACACAAAGTTACATGGCTGACTGCACACGTCACTTGTGTTGTGGATATCATTGCATGCGAATAGCGACCACGAGCTTACCGATTGCTCCATCGATATAACAAAAAAGCATAAGACAACATTTACGTTAATAAACCGTTTTCATTAAATGATGGCTCGTCGCGTGTGATGTGATATGTAGCCCGGTTTAATTTGAAAGAAAGAAGTTTGTTTAATGGTGACATGTACTTCTATATGTATTACCTACATTGGTTATAGATACTTCGCGCGATAATTTGTGCCTATATTTAATGGTGTATTTTATATTTTTTAATTATTTTAAAATACCATTAACCTATAAAAACATTTATTTTAATCAATAATTGGCCATAAATAGGCCTTAGTATTTTACAACTCTATTAATAAGATGAATTACTTGCAACGTACTGTGGATTTATTGTAAATCAAAATAAAATTAATCACCCCTGTTCATTACTGGTGACTAATTAAAATTAACCTTTAGGGGTAACCTCATGTATTGAAGTTTGTCCGCGATTATCTCGCTTTTGGCTGAACCGATTTTGACGCAGTTTTCAGAATAGTATTTGTTACATTCAGGAGAAGGTTTTGGTACCTATTCTTCGGACCGGTATACCTACCTATATGCATTCCGAATCCGAATCGGTCACCCCGTAAGTAGGTAGGTATGAGGCGGATCCTACGTGTGATTCGGTAATTTACGCTGTAAATAAAAAAGTTGTTTGAGCAACTAAAATGTAGGCCTAAAATATTTTTATAAACACGTTGTTACGCCTCTAATAACGCTAAATTACTATCACAAACTATCATTAGCGAAATTATCTCACCCACTGCGCGGCCTTTAGTTTTATTTAATGTGGGCAGGTGGTAATAGCGCGTAGTATTTAGAAACAAATTGATGTCTGCGGTGTATTTATTTATTGATTGAGTTTTTTGTTTCCAAATTTCACTTAATACTACTTACTCATAAAATATTGTAGTTTTCACAACTTACACTACTTATATAAATTAGTGATCAGTCGGTAATGTTAGGTACCGATCCCGGACCCCCTGATTGGCGTTTAAAATTTGAAGTTTTATCTTGCAACACTCTACCTACCTACCTACTGTTTACTTATTACTTAAATAGAAATAGAAAATGTTTATTGCAGTGACACATACCATTATAAAATACATAAGAAAAGATAAACATATGGCAGTAACGATGCCACGCGCAAAGGGCGCTGTCTCAGCATTTGCTATAGGGTTAAACTTGAACCCAAAGCGCTGGTTTCCAGTCAATGTAAAGTATGTGCCTACTTACGTACTTGATTAAATAAAAGACAGAGAACTATGTATTTAATGGTAGGTGACGGTAATGATGAGTTGGTAGGTGTAAATTGAGAGCATCTTTTTTATTGTCCCTTTTATTTTTTACTGCTTTCCAAACATACAAAGTTAGGTTTATTTGGTATAGCAACATTCAAGCACAGTTTTTTTAATACTTCTAGGTATGTAATACATACCTAGAAGTATAATGTGGTCATAGTAGAAGCCTAGACCCAGCTTAGGTCGCCATGGTCAATGCTGGCTGTAGCACCATACTGTGTGATTAATAATATTATGCTAAATTTGCTTGGGTTTGACTTACGTTGTGCTCCTAGTAAGTAGATACTTTATGTCTGCTGTGTCTGTACTTTTTATACAAATTTTTTCATGAACACCATTATTAAAAAATTACAGAATTAACAAAAACCAGCCATTTTGACACTTTTTTGGTCTCTTTCCAATCTCCTCCAAAACCACATTGCAAATTCTTTCTCTTTTCGTACTTATTTGTAATGGTGATAATTCGTCTATGGACGTTGGAAGAGTTGGAATGATCTTGAAACAGTGTCCCAAAATCGGAAAAAAATTAAACTGTTTAGGGGCTTACCGGATATAATGATGATGATTTGGTCTCACACAAACCTATATTCCAAAGAAGTATTTATAGCTAGGTAATTTTAAATTTTCTCGGATATTCTGGGCTATTACAGATTTAAAAATATTGGAAGGCTTGTATGCATACTAAGCCAAATCTCTGAATAAAGAATAAACATTTCTGTAATTTGCAAACAGACAATCCACTTTTTTTGTAGAGAACATTGATGGATTTTACATACATCTGGAAATGCATTACCGTGTGATGATGAGAAATGTATAGTGTTAACCTGTGGTGTAAACTGACCTTCAACTTGTAATAGGTCCCAGCCCAGTATAGTAATGCGTTTGCATGAGGAGATGCGTTTGCAAAACCTTTTCCTAGACAAATTAAATGCAAAGTTAAGACGCTATATGAGTTTTGAAGGGGTTTTAAATCAAGTAATTCTCTTAATCTACTGGAGGTAGAGATCTGAAATTTTAGTACGTACTAGAGGCTGCCCCGCGGTATTACCCGCGCAGATTTCTCTTAAACACAAAAATCCCGTTTTCTCCCGTTCCCATGGGAATTTCGGGAAATCCTTTCTTAGTGCTCGCCTACACTCCCTAAGGACCCTACATGCAAAATTTCAGCCCGCTACGCCCAGTAGTTTCGGCTCTGCGTTGTCTGTCAGTCAGTCAGTCAGTCAGTCAGTCAGTAACGGAAGAGTTTTATATATATTGATAACATTCTTGAGGATATAACAAAGTTTTTCATAATTGAGAAACTGTGGAATTAAAAAACCTCGATAAGTTAAGTATTTCGGTAAAGATGACCATTCCAAAAAACGAAAATACTTAGCTAGATCTTTAAAATTATTACCTACTTAATAGCTTTTGTTGAAACTACATAGGTATAAAGGTAATGAAGACAATCATATTCTGGGAATGCAAATTTAATTTAGAAGTAATAATTAAAAATATAAGTATTCAATATTTATTACTTTTTGCAATGAAATGTAGAAACCGATGCGGGCGACTGAGATATGACTGTCCTTTTTCCTCAGTATGCTATATCAAAGCTCTATATCTGTTCATTGGATCGTGTGATTTCTTTCTCGTATATCCTCTTAACAGTGCCAAAGTAATCCATATTATGTATCATAAAGTAGGTACCCATTTATCTATCATATAATATCATATGTACAGTAATCAGTAGAAATTCAAAGGAAAGAAGTAGGACACTCACTTACTAACCAACTAGGTACCTAGTTGTGAACTTTGTGTCACAGTTTGTATAGATATAAATAAACAGTAGGTATGATTTGCTTTGGACCTTATCGTTAATAACCTTTTCTTCTAGGCAGCCCACAGGTTTATTGTGGAGTCTACACTACACTGTAGTTATTGTGTGTATATAAGTAAATGTAGGGTCGTTAGGTGTCTAAATAATGCAGAAACAACACATGCATAGCTACATGCCGTAAATTTTGAAATTCTTTACAATTTTTGTTTTACTTACTTAAATAACTATTTAGATCTCGCTCATAAATAACATTTGATTGTTTCAGTTTCGGGTCATTTAATTTAATTATAAGTTACTAAGTACAGGCATTGGCAGGTGTTAAACGTATTGTGCTGAATGCCGATTGCAAAAACGTAGCCCGAGTGATTAGTTCGTTACTCGCCGCGATTGCGGTCATTAATTCGAACCTATAAATTACTAGTGTAACATTTCTGACTTTTAAATTTAAAAATTATTTTGGATTCTTCGTTTAATCCTTTAAGTGACCTTACCGCTGCCTGCTGAAGACATTTCATTTCAGCTCACTTGCGGGTACTGCAGTACTATTAATTCGAACCTATAAATTACTAGTGTAACATTTCTCACTTTTAAATTTAAAAATTATTTTGGTTTCTTCGTTTAATCCTTTAAGTGACCTTACCGCTGCCTGCTGAAGACATTTCATTTCAGCTCACTTGCGGGTACTGCAGTACTATTAATTCGAACCTATAAATTACTAGTGTAACATTTCTCACTTTTAAATTTAAAAATTATTTTGGTTTCTTCGTTTAATCCTATAAGTGACCTTACCGCTGCCTGCTGAAGACATTTCATTTCAGCTCACTTGCGGGTACTGCAGTACTACACCTATGGATAGGGAGGTGGCGAGCAAAATTTCTAAATAATAAGCACGCTTGGCAGACGCTATTAATAGCGATAATAATACCCTAACAAACATTAAGGACCGCGTCTGCCAATATGGTAGCCCTGCGTTTTCAATTGACAATGTTTCAAAAATGTAAAAAAAAAAAACTACTAAATCATTTGCACGTGTCTGCCTCTGGGGCTGATGATAACAACCATCCTGTCAACACGTAAAATCGAAGAGGCAGACATCTAGGGCGCTGACTTTTGTAGATATTAATTTTTGATTTTTTTTTATGATTTAAAAAAAAAAATTATTTGCACGCTTGGCAGACGCTATTAATAGCGATAATAAAACCCTAACAAACATCAAGGACAGCGTCTGCCACCATGGTAGCCCTGCGTTTTCAATTGGCAAGGTCTCAAAAATGTAAAAAAAAAAACTCTACTAAATCATTTGCACGTGTCTGCCTCTGGGGCTGATGATAACAACCATCCTGTCAACACGTAAAATCGAAGAGGCAGACATCTAGGGCGCTGACTTTTGTAGTTATTAATTTTTGATTTTTTTTTATGTTTAAAAAAATATTATATGATTTGCACGCTTGGCAGACGTGTATATTATGAAGTGAAAAAAATGAGAAGGACTTAGGAATAATAGTCTGCCAATATTGTGGCCCTGCGTTTTCAATAGACAACTTTTCAAAAATTTTAAATTAAAAAAACTATACGAAATCATTTATTTGCACATTGTCTGCTTCTGGGGCTGATGATTACAGTCGTCCTGTTATCACGTAAAATCGAAGAGGCGATCTATCTAATCTAATCTAGGGCTCTGACTTTTGTAGTTATTAATTTTAGATTTTTTTTTTATGATTTAAAAAAAACTAGTGTAACATTTCTCACTTTTAAATTTAAAAATTATTTTGGTTTCTTCGTTTAATCCTATAAGTGACCTTACCGCTGCCTGCTGAAGACATTTCATTTCAGCTCACTTGCGGGTACTGCAGTACTACACCTATGGATAGGGAGGTGGCGAGCAAAATTTCTAAATAATAAGCACGCTTGGCAGACGCTATTAATAGCGATAATAATACCCTAACAAACATTAAGGACCGCGTCTGCCAATATGGTAGCCCTGCGTTTTCAATTGACAATGTTTCAAAAATGTAAAAAAAAAAAACTACTAAATCATTTGCACGTGTCTGCCTCTGGGGCTGATGATAACAACCATCCTGTCAACACGTAAAATCGAAGAGGCAGACATCTAGGGCGCTGACTTTTGTAGATATTAATTTTTGATTTTTTTTTATGATTTAAAAAAAAAAATTATTTGCACGCTTGGCAGACGCTATTAATAGCGATAATAAAACCCTAACAAACATCAAGGACAGCGTCTGCCACCATGGTAGCCCTGCGTTTTCAATTGGCAAGGTCTCAAAAATGTAAAAAAAAAAACTCTACTAAATCATTTGCACGTGTCTGCCTCTGGGGCTGATGATAACAACCATCCTGTCAACACGTAAAATCGAAGAGGCAGACATCTAGGGCGCTGACTTTTGTAGTTATTAATTTTTGATTTTTTTTTATGTTTAAAAAAATATTATATGATTTGCACGCTTGGCAGACGTGTATATTATGAAGTGAAAAAAATGAGAAGGACTTAGGAATAATAGTCTGCCAATATTGTGGCCCTGCGTTTTCAATAGACAACTTTTCAAAAATTTTAAATTAAAAAAACTATACGAAATCATTTATTTGCACATTGTCTGCTTCTGGGGCTGATGATTACAGTCGTCCTGTTATCACGTAAAATCGAAGAGGCAGACATCTAGGGCTCTGACTTTTGTAGGTAGTTATAGAATTTTGAATAAACAAACTCTGGTAGACCAGCGCTGGTCATCAGCTTTCTATGTGTATATACGCCCTAAGGAAAGATTTTCAATACATGCATGCTAACGTCTGTGGTTTTTTTTTTTAAATCATAAAAAAAAAATCTAAAATTAATAACTACAAAAGTCAGAGCCCTAGATTAGATTAGATAGATCGCCTCTTCGATTTTACGTGTTAACAGGATGACTGTAATCAGAAGCCCCAGAGGCAGACACGTGCAAATGATTTAGTAGAGTTTTTTTTTTTACATTTTTGCCCCTGCGTCACATAAAAACGCAGAGCCCTAAGTGTGCCTCTTCGATTTTCTTTGTTTTCAAGATGATTGTAACCATGAACCCCAAAGGCAGACACGTGCAAATGATTTAGCATAGTTTTTTTTTTTGACAAGTTCAATCCGCTGTAACGCGAAAACGCAGCGACATAGGACAAAATTTTACTGAACCAAATCAATTCGTACTGACCTAAACTGCAACCCACCGCGATGTGGATTCCGTGCAAGTACTTTACCGAAATGCTACCCACCCGTCTATCTAAATTGCACCTCCACAAATAAAATAATAATAGGTACTTAAGTTCATTCTTGAAACATATTCAAAATCACACAAAATTTAGAACTGGGCCCTTAGTCTCATCGCGCAAAACGTAACTATCGAATAAAAATAGAGTAGAAACAGTACGTTAATCGCAAGAAAATACACATTTGGTATTCTCGTAATCAATTTTGCTATAACTATAGCAGTAGTATCGCAACAGATTGGAACTGACCAAAAAGGGTAGTCTGCTCCATAATAAGATAATGTTATGATTACGTTCGACTGACATTATATTTGTCAATATTGATTGATATTAAGTGACAGTTGCACTACGCCCGTTACAATTTCATTTAATAAAACAGGATTCACTATTTAGGTAAAAAAAAAACAGATTATTCTATAGCTTGCTATTCATATTCTATTGCTATACTATAATGATCGATCAAAGTTACGAGACTCGCAATTTTTGACACAATCGTAATAGAGTTATAGTAGAATAATAATAGAATAGAAGTATAATCGTAAGTTTAAGAGACTAGAGTCCCTGACCGAACTTATCAAAAGCATACATTGTAATTTCAGTTATTGTTATTTTCGTTCCCGTTAGGTAGAAATTTTTATTTTATATTTGGAGGTCAACATTCTGTGATATTGTTCGCTTACGTAAGTAAAGAAAACATGGGTATTTGCGATCAAAGCTGTCTTTTTATTCACACTTTATTTTGTGAAGCACTATTAAAGTTTTAAGAGTAAAAGGTTTAATACATACCAATACATTTACAAGACTTTTATGGCTTTAAAACAAAATCACCAATGTTTTTGCTAAAGTAAAAAAGCATGTACAGTAACATGTTCAACCTGCAAATCATCCGTGCCCGTGTGAAATATCCAATGTCATCAAGGTCACCAATGATTTAAATCGAGAAACTCAAGTTCGATCCATTCACCAGATTTTCATCAGAACAAGTCTTTTCAAAAGGCTAACGAGTCTCATCTAATTGATTTCAAATTTCTGAATTATCATCCAACATAATGAATAATGTACTGAATATCCGTAGAGAGATATTAGCTCAAACAAAGTTTTTTGTGCACTGTACTGGCTGTTTTTTTTTTCAGCCTTTTCTTTTCGCATGCAAATTACTTTCTTTTGTTTGGACTTTGAAGTCAAACATGCTGTATAATTTAATATCTTAGGAAGTTACTCATCAAATTTTTTTCTAAATCAAAAATAATGAATAAAGTTTTTATCGGACAGTAATACCTCGTCTGCGCGTGCTCTTTTTACGATTTGCAATGACAACTTCAACCATTTTATCACAAGCCCTGTAATATTTTCTCTTCCGATGTCAACCACGGGATTATGAGTATAAATAAATAAGTGAGTCTCCAGTAATGGCACCGATGGCCCGGATGGCAATCAGAGCGGTCTTTAATGGCGGCATCATGGGACGTGATCGTTGACGCTCGTGCCAGCCAAGGAGCTATGAAGCACCTTGATGCAGTTTTTGATAACGAAAATTATATTATTTAGGTTCCTTTTTAGGAAGAGGATATTATTGCTAATATTGTTCATGTAGATCCTTGTCTAGTAGTGTCTACCTTGACTAGTCTAGTAACTGTTAAATAGTTCATAAAAAAAGCAATAACGTTGGTTTTTTTTAACGATATTGCATTTTTGTTATTAGTTTTTTTTTTTTTTTTAAAAAGGTAAACGATATAGCATTAGGAACACTTATTTATACGTATCTAGGTATAACGTTACATTGACCTATATAATATTAAGAATATTATTACCTATTCTGAAAAATTTACACTTGCAATCACTAATTTGAATTTTAGATTTTTGCGGAGCCAAGGAGTGGAACGTGTTTTTTTTCAAAAAAAAAAAACATGTGAAACTTGAAATGTTTGTGTCTGAAGCAGTGACTTTGTGACTAAGAATTTGATCCGTTATTTTGAGACTAAGTACAAATAAGAAATATATAATTTTGGAATAACTAATAAGTACCTAAGAAACATTTTTTATCTAGTTCAATGCCACTTTACTAATATATGCCTATACCTAACATTTTTTTGTATGATGTTCAATATTATATTTCTCTAAGTATTGCTCTCGTTAGTAAAATAAATTGCTAGTTCAACGTGTCTTTAATATTAATATATGACTAAGGCTGTTGAACAGCTGATTAATTTTGGTGCACACAGGCCTTAGTAGGTATATAATTTTTATGTTAATTATGGGGGATCGCAGTTAGGTATCTACATCAATTCAATACAACTTGGTGGATCGTCACTCTTCCGTGATTTTCTGAATCAATATTTTTATCCCAACTCGACTCAACTTCAACCGCATTATAATATCGATAAACCACGGCCTGTTTGATCGCTCTGTTATTTTCACAATATAGTCATCGCAGATTTGGATCAAAGTAAATTCGCCATAATTCACCATAAAATATGCTCTTACTGGCTGGATGGACCCTTTTACTTTGGCTCGCTTACAGAGAAGATGTCGGAACAGAATCTTTAGTTACACAGTAACTGCCATCCAGAGTACGTAATTTTACAACGTACAGAAAATCTTATTACACCAGTTTATACTTATCCTTTTTTATCTTAATATAAATTTATCTGAGTGCCTATATTTTTTATTGTATCTTCGGTTTATAATTATTTTAGCAGGCTAAACATTCCTACTGCTGGGCAAAGACCTTTCCAACGTTTCCTCACTTATTCCCTGTCCTGAGCGGATTTCCAGCAGGCCCTGGCGTGCGCTCAGAGTTTGTCGCTCCATTATTTTCTGGGCACAACAGCACCTCTTGCCGTTTTTCGGGACCCACTCAATAAGTCCTCGCCCAAAGACCGTAGCATAATACGGGCCGGGCAACATGCCGGCTCAGTTATTAGCCCTCCACCCCCTGACTCGTCTTGCACCAGCTAAGCCACCGTAGGTCATTGCTCTGATGCTACACATTGCTTTTAGTTTTTTGGAAAGGAAATGTCCTGTAACTATGCCTACCGGGTGCTTAATTTTCCTCCACGATAAAAAAGTAACCGTGTCATGGATTAGTTAATGATAAAGCTATTGTCAACTTAAAGATAACTTCTAGCATAATAAGATTCAAAATGTGATTTCAACATCAAAGGCAATATAAGCTCAATATGATGCATGTTATAATAAAATCCGGGCCCGCCCAAAGTATGGTCTAATACCATAGTTAAAGTTTGTAAGTAGATGTGAGGTGAGGAAGGTGCAGAAATAGTTCCTGTAGAGTTCTTGTAGAAATGTGTAAGTAGTTAAACAAACCCTATTATTCATTGTAAGATCGATAGTTTGCAGTAAAATAGGGCAGTAAAATTTTAGATGTTTATAAAGAAGGTCGTTATGTTTGTTCTAGATCCACGAGGTTATGCTAGATTGTTGTTTGATTTGGACCCCTTGGCGATAAGCCGGAAATTATTGTCTAGGGCTTCATCGCACAGTAATATATAATTTAAGTATATTGTTATGTTCACATTTAAGTTTTATCACCAAATAGATATAAAACAATATGCTCTATTGCTATTGCTCTACCGTTTTGTCCGAATGGATATCAATAGGTATTTAATGTACTCCTTATTCTAAACGCAGGGTAAAAACTGCTTTATCATACATACATACATAAAATTGCGTTTTCAACCCTGTGCCATAAATTGTTTACTTCCTAGTATTTCTTCGCCAAATGTGAGTTGGCCCAAGTCTTGGTTGTCTTTTGTACGTTGGTTAATATTTTCTTTCATTATGTACAAAACCCACAGCAATAAAACAATATGAATAATCCTAACATTAAGTTATTAAATAGACATTTTGGCGCCCGTACGTGGTAATTCGTGCTTATCCACCTAAAACTGTTAGTCATTACTTTCACTGGACAATTTGTTTGTTGCGTTTATTTATAAAGATATAACGTGTATTAGTGAGGTCCATATATCTGGGAACACTAGTAAATAATATAAAAATAATAAGTAATTAAACGAACCAGGTGCTCCCGCGTCTCAGTCCACATCCCTGCTAACTGAGCCACGGAGCAGGAAATCTCAAATCAACAATAAGTACTCTATCCTCATAAAAATAATACCTATATGTAGGTAGGTGATACTTGTTATTGCGATACCTAGTTTATTAGACTGTTTAGAAGTTTGTTCCACTTTCATGCAAAAACTACTGATTTGAATTTCAGAAATCTTTACAATATAAATAGCTCTTATTAGCACGTGGCTATAATAAATAATAAAATTGTGTTTATTTGTCATATTTGTTTTTTAACCATTTACCGAATAAAAACTTAAAATATCAAATGTTGATTGAAGATTCTTAGTAGGGGTGCATTTTGAAATTAATTCCCAAAAGGTACCAAACGTAAATTTTACTAGGTATTCTATTGTTAAGAAGCGCAGTTGCTAGCACTTATTTATTAAGTATTATATAAAAAAATTGTTTGAGAGGGACTACTCTGAGAGTATAATATTCATTTAGACTCTGTTGTTTTAAGAGAAAATACTGATAACTCTAGACGTTACCAAATTTACCTAAATCTATTTTATTTTATTTTAATGTTATCGCACTAGAACATCAAATATCTTCTAGTAAACCGATCTTTATAGATATCTAGTCATTAACGTGATATACCGCTAAAAGTTGAGCATAAAAATTGGGTCCCTTGCAATAAGTTTTAAAGAAACCTTACAAATGTTATTCTTTGTCTTTTTTGGTATGTACGATTTTAACAAATCTAGAAACTTTTGATTATTATTATAATAAAAAGTATATAGTAAGAGTAAATTATCTTTTGATAGATTAGTCAGTAACCTACTTCTACTTAGTAAGGTTGTAATAGTTTGAGCCCTACTCCCCTTATCAGGGGTTAATGGGGACTAAATATAAGAAGTTTTAAATGGGTTGTTCCTGTTTCGACCCCCGGACTTTCTACCCACGCACCTTATTTTCTTGTTTCGACCCTCAACAAATTGTCATTCTTTTTTCGACCCACGGTAAGTACCTACCTATTTAATAAAATTAAGTAATACGTAAGGTTGTCAAAACAAATATATATTTGTAAGGTAAGCCTATATCTATCTTGGCGCAATGATCTATCTTCATTTAGGTTAAGTATACCTATTTATGGTCAGTTAATTAAAGTTAACAACTCAATATTATATCTGTGAAACAATAAAATTAAGGCCAAAGTTAAACATACGGAACCATATAATTTCACTACATTTTTTCGACTTGTTGAAGTAATAAATTATTTAAGTTTTAAAGACCATCTGCGCAGGTTTCGCAAGGCAGTGCGGTGTGTGCTAGACCGAATAAATTATTATTAGAATATTGATTAGCCTACATATTTTATTGCTATTTTTTTCCGGATTCGCCTAGCGTTATGATGGTGTCTAAAATAGAAAACTAGTAATTTTTAATTCTCGACCTGTTTTACTACGCTGTATGAGTATAAAGCACCTTTTTTGAAGCTTTTTATATTTGGTTTTAGAGAAATGTCTATTATTATTTTATATACAACCTTAATTGACTGCTCCGTGGCTCAGTTGGCAGTGATGTGGACTGAGTAAACGTGTGTACCCGGGTTCGATTCCCGGGCGGGGCGAATATTGATATGATGAATATCGATGTTTGTTTCCGGTCTGGGTGTGATGTTCGTCTCTGTGTGTGTTTCGGGCACCCTAGATACAGGTTCTTCCTAGTTAGGGGCTCTGAGTGTGATGTGTTATTATTATTATAGTGTTATTAATTTAAGGTCTTTGTTTTTAATAATTAGGTACTTATTATTCATAACAATTACCTTTAACTTTTTCTATAAGTATAATTATTACTACATTATCTAGTATAACAGTGAAACTTTTGCAATTAACCAAAAGCTCTGGATGGACAGAACAATATAAAATGACTAAGTTCACTAAGATCTAGTGTAGTAAGTTAAAAAGTCGCAATTTAGTGTTAGATTGTCCGCGTTCGCACGCACGCACGTTACTGTTAATGAGCATTCAGACTTGGAACAATGAGGAATTCATGTTTTGTGACAATTTTTTCTTAGAAAAAACTTTTTTATCTAGGTGAAGTCATTGTTTGGAGTACACGCAAATAATATTTAAAATTTTGTTTTAGTTAAAACTAAAGGAAAATAGGTACATAAGCTTTATGATTATGGTAAGTGTTCAGCAAAAAAAAACTGGCAAGATAAAATATTTAATTATTATTCTATTAATTTCTAAGTAAGAAAGCAAAGTAATATTAGAAAATAGACACGATTTTATACAAGATTTTTGATATTAGGTAAGTACATAGGTATTTACTTAACTTAAAAATAAGGTAAGTTCATGGGTACATAAACACATTGCCGCAATCTAAGTTCAAGTCTCTATTTTGTTCTCCTCCGAGATGCAGAATTTGATAAATTTATTGTTTTTATATTTATCGTATTGTCTAGTGGAATAATTTATTTTAAAACATTTCAGAATAGAAAATAAAACAAAGTTATTAAAAAAATGAAATAATAGGTTCGTAAGGTCTATAATTTTGTTATTCCTTGGACGTTACGGAAAAAAGTTTTAAAAGTCTTTAGTTTCATTTATAGACACAACTCAAATTTACAGAGCCACATTTATTAAGTTTGTTAACATATCACATATTATAACGTTTTATCCATCCTATTACCTCTAAATTGGTTCAGAGACTCAATACGATACGAAGACTCAGTAGGTACACCATTAGCTCGAGTGATAATAAATATTGTTTGATACTAATATTACACAAAAAAAATCTTCATTAAGAATTCATTCATATACTTTCTTAATGATATTCCGTGTAAGGCAGCAATTGTTTCTGTTCTACGTACACTAAAATCTCCCAGCACTTGCGGGAAGTTAATTTTCAAACAACATTCCCTGTCGAACGGCTTGTAGGCACAAATATAATTATGGGAACGCATGCCTCACAGTTTTGCTTCGGAAGTTTGTAAAAGTAGTATAAATTATATCTTATCAATTATAAAGTAAAAAAAAATGTAAAGAAATATTTTCAAGCCAAGAAAGAAATTAAAGTTTTTTTTATTTCCAGGACTGAAAAGATCAATAAAAAAAAATTAATAACTTTCTCTGTTTCTGTCAGCAGTTGCCTATAAATGTGCTAAAATTCAAACTGCTTACCTGGCCTTTTCTAGGTCGCAAATTATACACAAAATCGAAACTGGTGATAACCTAAAATGACTCGGATTGGCTAACTTTCTATGAATTCGTAGGCAGGCAGAACAACATTAAGAACGTTGGAATGTAAGGATATTAATAGAAATGCTAATGAGGAAAACTAAAAAAATGTTAGACATAAAGTTTAGGTCAACGACTTGCTAGACTAGTGGTGCGTACCTCGACCTGTTCCCTCGATTCATAAATTAATGGTTACTAAGTTTTTGTATCAATAATATCAGTGATGCGTTACCGACCGGGCTAGGTGGTTGTTATATAAGTGAAGAGCTACACATCACTTCTTTTATGGGCTATTCTTGCTACTTCGACCGATCGACATCTTTTTTCATACAAATTATTTATAAGTAAAGTAGGTACACAATATGTATATACCTACATACAGCCTGCTTTTCATTTTGCCAGTTCTTTTTATAAAGATGTACAATCTTAATAAAAAGCTTAGGATTTTATAATAGAGATAGTAAATAATGCCGTTGCCTTCAGCAAGTCCGACCTAATGATTGCTTTCGTCCAACTGTTCCAGGCTGGGTGGTATTGCGGTGCTGGTTCTATCTTATGTTTTTTAGTACAGAATAAAAATATAAAGCAGAAAAAAATAAATATATCACAAAATATACTAGCTAATTTAATCTAGTAAATGAAAAAAAAACAAGAAAGTTATATAGGTGTAGGCCGCACTGATGCAAATGTAACTTAAAAAATTGAACAGATTGAATATAATAAATGTGTAGGTTTACGAAGCGGGCCCTTTTAATTCTAATTAACAAGTTCGATGAACGATATGGAGCTAAGTCTTATAAGTGTTACCTCTCAATTTGTATGCATGACGGTTAGCGATAGATAACTTTATTTTGTTTTTAATCCAACTTTAAAGTAAATATTTGTCGAAAAAGTTTAATTATTCAAAATAAGCTTTAATAGTTGTTAACAGTTACCTATATGTTGACGAAAGGTTATTTGATAAGGTTAGGTCAGTAAATAGACGGTGTACCGGTATTGGTGGAGTGCTTTATTTTGCGTTAGGTAATTTAAATTTCAATAATTAGTACACAAGTTGACCCTGCGAACTTCGTACCGCCTAACCTATTACTATATATACCTATATGTGCATGTATATTAAATACTTATTATTTAATTAACCTTCTTATTGATTTACTCTATTAAAAAAACCTCATCAAAATACATAGACATAGACGCAGAAAGCGACTTATATGTATTGATAAATATCGATCTGTTTTTGGATCTCCAGTTTACCTTCATTGTTTTAAATTTAAAAATTTTAGTATTTCCAGATAAAGTACCATTTTGAGTTTTCAAAGATAATTCGATTCCAATGTCTTTCGGTCTATAAAACCAAGTAAGGTATTCTTTTTATTCAATATGGCTTATTTATTTTCTCTAGGCAATAAATATTTATAACAAAAGTTCAGATTATCGTTCAAAATATCAATAAAGGCGCAACAGCGCCTCAGCGCAACTAAATGGTTAAAATCAATGAAGAACCCGTAATTTCTTATCATTATGCCTCCTAAAGCTTTCACCAGAAGCTTCCGATTTAAATAACAGCCGTGTTTCTTGTGTTGACAAATAAGTAATCTGTCGATTATATCGAAGTATATTATTGATTAAAATATAATTTCCACGAATATTTGATCAATTTCAGCGTATATGCTTCGAAGCTATGACCACGTCACAATTAATATTTTAAATTCTTCAATTTTTAGTCATTGACATAAACGGTAGACATATACGTTTTAGGTATGTAAAACTTTAGTGACAGTCAATCATCCTACCATTTAAAACAAAAGTGTATTGTATTATACTATACCTAGCTATGTTTTTTCTGTCCATAAATTTGGAGCATTTATTTATTTTAAACTAGTCGACCCGGCGAACTTTGTACATTTTGTGCATGTATTATATTTATAAACCTTCCTCTTGAAAAACTCTATTTAATAAAAAAAACTCATCAAAATCCGTTGCATAGTTTTAAAGATTAAAGCATACATAGGGACGCGGAAAGCGACTTTATTTTATACTATGTATTGACGTATTGATATTGATTTGATTTATCGGTTTTATCAGTCAATACTATTTTGTTAACTGTTTCTACGTAGAAAAAAAAACTGTAATAAAAATTATAGTTTTTTATTTTTTATTTAATTGAAAACAATTTAAAAGGTACAAAAGTTACATTTGTTTTGCTGCTAACGAAAACTTGATTGTTTATCTGTAGCAGCGAGTACAGTCTATAAACTATTTACTTACTTATTGCTTATCTGCTACTTAATTAAGATAGGAAAAAGTGAGTTTTTACTCACTTTTTCACCTCCTAAGGCTTTTGCCTTAGGAGGTATTTTGCCTGTGGCTGTTCGGTTCCTACTTAGATGGTTGTAAGGAAAAACTTAGTATCATTATACATAACTGTTTTTCACTTAACTTAGTAGCAAAGTTTGAAACAAAAATATCTATAGAGTTAAGGTTTTAAATCTGTTTTTAGCTGTTAGTAGTTGATCATAATCTTATCAAGTAAACACTATTGTTTATGTTTTTTTTTTGTATTTATCTTGCTGGTATACCTTCATTTCTTCATACTTACTTTGTTTCTTTTCGTTATATTTGAATAAGAAAAGATGCCTATTTGGCTTGAAATGTAACAGTTTTATGCCCCGTAGAAGAAAGCAGGATATGAAAAGTACATACGATTATTTGGCAATTTCTTTACAATATTAGGTCCATAAAGACTACATTTAGGTACATTTAGGATCGGGTATTTACTGTTTTCTAATGTAACTTGATACGAGAGAGAGTTCGAACCTTAAATTTTGTATTCTAAGAACATTTATGTGTTATTTAAACATTCATTACTGCGTTTAGACTTTACTGTCTGCCAGCCAATGATTTTTTAATGAAAAAATGTAAGTTAAAAACCTTTTTTGGAAAAAAGCCTGGAAGAAATTCCACGGACACAAATTTAATGTAACTATAGCTGAGTTGACGTGACAGGCGCGCCCCGATTATACCTACCTCCCGTATAAATTATAACCTCGATTTATACAAAGTAATGTTGCGCTATTATGTAATTTCTTACATAAATATTAAATAGGTGGAGGATAATGAACTGTTTCAAACGGAAATCGCTTCCGTTTCGGCTCATAGACGCTGCATACAGTTTTTTCTTACAATTATAAAAGTAGTAACTCAACGTAGTCGGTGCCCTAATGATCAATAGCGAAATAGTTTTGTTTCACATAAATTTTCTTTTCAAGTATTTCAATCAGCAAGAGTCAGTAAATGACTTCAATATGACTGACGTCCATCAGTAGACGGCTCTAAATGAGCTAGACTAAAAACTCGGTACATCATCGCTAATGATGTTTCCCTTCTAGTGTGTTGATGTGCTCTAGTATTGCATTTTCAATGATTTATGTATATACTTAACTACCTATGTTTAACGAGATGAATATGTTATGAATGGTTTCAGCCCGATCTATGTTGGTTGGTACCTATTAGGTTTATAGGCTAACAAGAGGCTACCCCGCGGTTTTTCCCGCGCAGATTTCTCATAAACACAAAACTCTCGTTTTTTCCCGTTCCCGTGGGAATTTCGGAAAATCCCTTCTTAGTGCTCACCTACACTCCCTAAGGAACCTACATGCAAACTTTCAGCCCGCTACGCCCAGTAGTTTCGGCTCTGCGTTGTCTGTCAGTCAGTCAGTCAATCAGTAACAGAAGAGTTTTATATATATTGACTAGAGGCTGCCCCGCGGTTTCACACGCGCAAGATTTCTCATAAACACAAAAATCCATTTTTTTTCCCGTTCCCATGGGAATTCCGGGAAATCCTTTCTTAGTGCTCACCTACACTCCCTAAGGAACCTACATGCAAAATTTCAGCCCGCTACGCCCAGTAGTTTCGGCTCTGCGTTGTCTGTCAGTCAGTCAGTCAGTCAGTCAGTCAGTAACGGAAGAGTTTTATATATATTGATTGATTGTAGTCTCTTGAATTTACTTAGTTCTAATATAGTTTTGCAAGTCAGTAAAGAATCAAAAACATTTTTTTAATAATAAAAAAATGATTTGTTCAATCTTATGAAAATGTTTTATGTAAAATTTCCAAGGCGTACGGTAAAAAAGAGCATTTAAAAAAGTAATTAAACGAAATGCGAATATGTGTGGGCATCTCCGACATTAACGCGCTTAAAAATAATCTTGATAAAGCTACCAAAATTGAACCAATTCTAAAAAGTTTATTTGGCATTTATTACGTTCACGATACTTTGCATTGAAAGGTTTTAGTCAGAGTCCCTTTTGCTGCAAATTTGAAAATTTTAATAAAAAAGTTGTGTTATTGGTCATTGCATTTACATATGAATTGGACAAAGCTGATTCGAACTTAACAGTCCTTTCCAAGAAATCCCTCGATTTAAATATTAAACTATTCCAATTTTTACTGTACTCAAAAAGTACGTTTTCAGGTACTAATCGAAATAGTAAGTATATATATATAGGTATAACAGCTTCTGTAGTTTATATCGGTGGTATTTCCCAGCAACTTCACCAATAGGTTAGCATGGCCTAGATGTGAACTAATTAACGACTGACGACATCCTTCAAATTGAAAAAAAATGAGCCGGTAGAAAGAGGACAGATGGAGTTATGCTTGGTCTTGGTTAGTTTTATGATCTGAAAGGTAATCAATTTCTAGTAGTTCAGACAAATATAAAAGAAAATATGAAGAATTCCCTGTTTTTAATATGTCGGAAATGTATAGAGAGGAAGAGACAACGAAGAAAGAAATATACGATGCGAAAATTCTACTCGGAACAAGTATCTATTAGAAATTAATCTTAAACAGCGCATACATTACGATACAATTGACAAATGTATAGGAAACACTTTGTATAATAATTCAGTAAGAACGACTCATTCTTGGAGCAGGGCTCGTCGGGTGAACAATTAGTTCAATCGATTACGGTGCCAAGTGTTTACTTAAAGGTTCATTTACACATATCACAACTGAGATAAACCGCATCTCGCCGCCGTATTAATTTAAGAGTACAAGAAATAAACTAGTCAAAATTAACTCTATTAACAATACAACACAATATTGTGCTGTAACTGTAAATGTATTATTGATTTATGGGATTTAAGTATGCATTTGCTTTATTTGTAAAAAAATAGGTTCTTTTGCTATTCTACAAAATGTATTCTGTATTTTTAAGTAGGTAAATAGATCATAGCGCTTGCAGATTATCAGTTTATAATAATATTATATTGCTTGCACTGTTATATGTAAAATACCCTAACTCTTTTTTCCCGGATAGCAAGTTTTTGTTAAACTATCGTAACCCGAGTAGGACTTCCCCGCATTATGCGTTAACGATAGGGTCATCTCTTACATCAAATATATCTACTTCGCTTTTAAATTTTGCACGTAAATATAAATTTTGCTCTAGATAATTACCTAAATAATCAGGAATACCCACTAAGAGCCCAAACAAGTTTATTAAGGCTATCCAAATGTTAATAAATAATTAAGTATTAGGTAATCAGTGCATCGCTGTTATGTAAAGATAAAACGTTTCACCGGCTCATCTGCGGCTTGGCTACGAACATGGAATAAAAGCGATATTACCAATAAATCTATTGCATGAGAGCAAGAACGATCTTAATCTTACAGTTTTGGTTATTTTTTTAATAAATGAGACTGTTCGACAGAGATAAGCTCTGATTTATCGTTTAAATTGATATTACTTTATTAGCAAATTAAATTAGGTGTAAGTATTAAAAACTAAGTAATTTATTGTGTGTTTCTTTTAACATATTAATAACACGATGATTTTTTCACATAACGTAAACCTTACTTAGACTTAAAAAAATCAAGCAGTCAAAAGTAAATTCTACTCCACTTGTAGCTTACGCTTGTGAACGTTGCATCGGAAGTATAATAAATAATAAGCCAGACCCGGATAGCCTGCTGTATACACGGGTTAATAGATATAAGCAAACGATTTAGCGCGTGATTAGTTGGCGCTAGTTTTAATTTATCGAGAGCTGTTATAGCAGTCATGTAATCCTAGATATACAGATAATCCTAATGATATACAGAATATATAGCGAGCAGAAGCAAAAATAAAATCGCAGGCTAAGTTGCGGATACTCACTAGTTTTAAGACTAGTTGAATTATGCACCGTATTAACATTATTTTAAATTTATCCCGTATTCTCATTCAAACTAAGGAATATAACCATCAAGTAACAAATGCGATAGCAGTATTTTTACATCAATTTACATGCAAAGAGAATCATTGATCGACAATTTCTAAGAAGCGTTTTCGGAATTGGCATCCTTTGGCCTCTGTTGAACCTTTTCTCTACATAAGACATGTGGATATTTTATGACTTCATAAATTTCAAGTTTCTATAGAATTTCGTAATGAAGTGCATTCAGGAGTAATGATGTCAGTATATAAATCCTGATAGATCAATACTAACCTATATGATTTAACCTCACCTGTGCACTATTATAGTTTGAATAAAAAGCTTCGATTAATTAAGTTAATGTTAAGTAAGGTAGAGTAGATTATTTGTTTCTTCTGTTAGACAAAATACAACTAATGACAATGTTCAGCTACCTTGTACTGTGCCACCGATCGTGATAAGGTAATCAATACGCGTCGAATTTTCTGCGCAAAAATTATGCTTTCCGAATATTTACCTAATATACTTATATTTTTTGACACAAGGGTTTACTGCTGTTGATTCATTATCATAATAAAAAGATACTAGTAAAGTTAATACAAAATATATTGAAAAAATCTACTATCATATAGCTTGTAAAGCTTGCCTAGTAGAGTTTTTTTTGTTATATAAATATTACAGGTACAAAAGACAAACTTAGAAAAACATGTTACATAAAAATGCGTATCAGCAATTATATGGTTACGCTACAATAATAATAATATATGTATTTTACCCACCAAGCTGTCATTTATTAGCAAAAATAGTTGCATCATTGGTTATATGGTATTGGTTATGTGTAACATTATGAAAATACTAATAATACGGTGCCGACTGAAATAAAAATTAGTTTTCGCTAAAGTTTTACAATATTAAAAGTGTATTCTATAGTAAAAACTACGAATGTAAACTTTCAGATTTAATTAATTAACTTTAAAAGATAAAAACGTTAAAATGTAGCGTTATTTCCTAATATACACATTTCGTGTTAAAAAATCATAATAAAATCGAAAAGCATGTCAATTGAATACGATGACCTCCTATATTTTCAGATAGATTACTTACCGCGATCCTAGCGCGGCTGGCTATCATCAGCGGAGCGAAACCGCATCATTTGATTCCTAGCCGTCTTGCTGTCTAGAACGAAAAGCGCGCGCGCGGCAATTTTACTTTTTTTTTTTCAAGCCAGTGATTTCACGCTTCGAGCCTAATGGCGAAAAGAGGAAAGTGACCAGTGTTAGTGCGTTATGGATTGATAATAGTTTTTCAGTTATGCGTTTTAGTGCAGCGGCATTTTCTTTTGGATGGTAGGTAATGTTTACATTTTTAGATTCAGCATTAACTTACTTACTGAAATTATTAATTATACACTTTATGTATACTTGTATTGTAGGATGTGGGTGGTGTTAGTAGAGTAAATATTTTATTCAGATTTTTTATCATTAACTGAAGGAGTGACTTAAAAATTCCTTGATAATCCGTCTGTATATCAATCTTACAATAACATATTATGCTTCTTGATAACCATTAATAATAATATGTTCATTAACCTAATAGAATAGATTAGATTTATAGCTTTAATAACCTGCAAAATACTTGAAACTTTAAGTAAAGTTAAGCCCTTTAGATTGCAATGGAAAAAAGTGTCAAGACTGGTTTCAGTTTCAACTAGCCGTAGATTTTTAAGTAAGTATTTGGGTGTATATTGCTTCCAGGCTTCAGTCGTAAAGTGAGTACCTAATGGAACTGTGTTAGTGTAATACTGTAGTATTGTAGTACAAGTATTGTATTGTACATAACTCACATAAGGTGTCACTATTGTTTTCGATATTTTGCAACTGTATGAGCTTTCCAAACGTAAAGTACTATAAATTTAAAATTTGTAAACTAGAAACGGTGTCATTCATTCATCAATAAGTAATATATATGTTTTCTGATTAGAGATGATCGTTTCTACACGATTGTAATATTAAATTATTAACAGACAAAGTAGGAGTACTATTTTGTAGAGGTTATTGGAAAAAAAAAAATCATCGGCTTATTGATTGAACCCTGATTTTAGTATTAGTTGTAAGGTTAGGTATGAGATGAAGAAAAGCGCTCTACAATTACAAAATTATACACTCTTTATACAGTTCAATCAACGCTGAAGTAATTAATAAAAAGGCTAAGTAGTAAGAAACAAAAACATGTACCGACACAATGTGTTGTGTTCTTGTCTTGTTAAAACCATCGCTACTCATATAATTTTAAAGACCTCGATATGTAATTAATTAACGAATGAAGAGTCTATAATTAATCGAAACTGCGCTTGCACTTTAATATTAAGATATTTTTTCTTCATTCTAAAATCGCGTCTCATAGAGAAATTAATCGTTAAGTAATTGAGGTGATTATCTTCCATTCATGTGAAAGGGGATAGAGTCGTTTTTTGCTTAGCCATTCAATGCGTGAAGAAGGCATTCTTTTAATTTTTTGTTGCTGTAATAATAAAGTGTTTGACAAGCTCCTGTGTCATGCCGTCACTCTCATGTCAGAGTGCAGTGTCCCAATGAACCGACCTCTATGTTGCGGGCTGTAAATATGCCTTTAACTATGATTTAATGGTTTAATTGCAATTTTTATTATTTTAGTAAATAAACGATATTTTTTTATTTTCTCATTAAGGAGAGTTTTTAATTTTTAAGCAGATGTGTCGAATAATGGCATTCTGATGGCCATTATGGTACTAAGTAGCATTCTAGTTGCGATTACTCGATATTTATTCGACTAAATGGCTACTCATACGATAATCTTACGATATTTACTGGATCTAAAGCTGAGAGAAGTGCGCCCAAATCGCGTTGAGAGAACGTGCACAGAGCATTTACACGACTTTTTAAAGATCCTTCTTACGACCAATAGCTGAAAGAGAAACGTGCTGCTGACTTTTTTACGACACGATTTGCTGGTTGGGTAGGTACACAATATTGCGAAACGACCAAAATGCTGCTCGGATATAGTTAAAAGCTTCATTGGTATAGTCTGCTAAGATATTTTTTTCATTTTAATTTAACAGGTTCAGCAAGTTGAATAACAGTCAACTGTAATTTTAATGTAATAATAAAATTTAAGGTTTATAAATTATTTCCTTTAATTAATCAGCCTCTTTTAATTTAATAAGTAGGTAATTATAATAGTTAAAAAAAACAATAAATTTGAATCGTGTTGAAAAAGTGTCTTCCGCTGCTTTATTTAAGTCGTAACTTACTTTTTTTTTCATTTTCATAAAGCCAAGAAAAACAACGGTAAACTGAAAGTAGCAAGCTTTACAATAATCTGCATGAACATTTGACCCTTTGGCCCCGTGACATTGTGTAGAAGCCGATATATTTATTATATGCATTTTCAGACGTGTCACTGTTCGTTACTCGTTACCCGGTATTTAACGGTTTTTACCTGACAATTTACGAATCATTGTCGGCTTTTAGGGTTCTTTAAGACCACTTCAAAAATTTAAAGATTTGCATTGAAATCGCTAACGAGAATCGATCTCTAAAGATTGATTATTGTGTTCTACAAGCGTAAATAGCATCGCATTGAAATTTATGAATTTACAATAATTAAAATTTCTAACTATTTACTCATTTATTTTTATCTCCATTTCTTTAGCCAGGCAGGCACACCCGTACTTCAATAGGTATCAAAGTCGAGATAAATTTTAGCGCATTTTAATGATTTATTAATTATCAAATCCTCCTAATAATAAAGTAAAAGAGCGTGGTCTTCTTGGTTTTATTATGGTTTTATTTAATCAAGAAATGATTTAAAAAAACTATATGTACCTACGTCATGTTAGAAACCTGATGTAAAAATTGAGGACAATTTATGTTTATATTCTTGAATAATTATAAGCTAAACGAATACCAAAGATTTTAAATAGTTTTCAGTACGTACCTAGTTAAATGTAAAATTCATTTTAGAAATCAAATAAGAAATAAATAACATCTAGTAATAAAAAAAGAAATTAATTTAAATCTTAAATCACATTGAACCCACTTTTTGCAAACAATATGTGGGCTTAGCTAGTTTTTCATTGATTTCATAAGGTCAAGATGCAGCACCGAGCCTAACCCCAACGTCTTTGAAACTTTCACTTGCAAATTATCAGAGTCATATTATAGAAGTTATTCTCGTCAGTCGCTGTCATGTCAATATGGTTCGTCAGGTGTCGGGTTGGAGATGGCTTGTTAATTTGAACTATGTAATTATACCGGGTTAACAAATGAAATCATTTGTTATCTCGGTTCTACCTGGCCTACATTGAACCAGTAATCGCGGCCACTGGACGCAACCACACAAACTGCCGACGAGTTTTTTCATACAAACGTATTGAGGAAAAAAAAAATTGTATAGACACAAACGCTATTTTGGAGCGATTAAAGTTTATCATTAGCGATAATTCAATAGAAATGTGAAAATTAAAAAGATTTCGTTCGTTTTTGAATTGACGAAAGTATTTCCATAATGATGATCGCTCACACAGCCTATTGCTCATTGATTACCACTGTCCGTGTTATTTGAAGATTCCGATGCGGCGCACGGTAGCCGACAGAATGAAAGAAAAAGAAATGAAAATCGTAAAGAGGTAGAAACCTGGCGGGTTCTGTAGATAGATATTAGATTAATAAAAAAATTAAGTATCGGTTTGTATCGTACAAACTTTGTCGAAATAAGTTTGCATGAACTAACCCTTATGAAGGTATTCGTATATATAAGAAATAAACGTTCTACGTTGAATAAAAAAGACGTTGCATAAAAAGCAGAAATAAGGCATAAAAGCCTTTATACTTTTGTTTTGTATGTATGTGGGAAGATCCCTAAAAAGCCCTTATTACTCGGTAATGATGCGATGATTGAACGACTAAAGGTAATTATTGAATAGACATTGGTTTGTATGACTGTACAGAATTAATAAACCTTTTGTTGTACTATTGTGTTTGTGATATTCAGTTTTTTTATAAATCGTTGAAATCAATTGATCCAAAATTTTACTCATATATCACATAAATACTACCTTAAAATCAGTTTGCCTACTCTGCGTCTTAGATACGCCGTCGCCGTTTTTTAGAGCTATTTGCTCTGCCCATTGCCACTTAAGTTTTATAATTTCTTCAATTCCCCGATATTCAAAACAAGAAAATCCACTCAAAACCAAGAACGTTATTAAAATACTGTTGCATTATTTATGATCACTTCCTCATTTTACAGGTTACATTTAACTCTCATTAACTAATAACAAATCAATAATGAAAGGTTTAAAAAAGTAATTACAATAAATAAAAGCCCACGGACTTATTTTAAAAGCTAAGTGACAGGTATCGCGTGCCTCGAACAGCTCTATCAAAATCTCTTTATGCCATGGCGTTGGTCGGCGTGTTAACAATTAAAGATATCAAAAACATCGTAATTATCTTCCTATTCAGTGTTAAGGGAGACCGCGTTTCGAAAGAATCGAAACGCAATGGAATTGTTCTATGTATAGTTTGTGGTTTAGAAAGGTTTTTCTAAATGAAAATAATATAATAAATTTTTTGTAGGTATAACGTCTTTTTTATTAGCAAGTTATCTTTCTTAGTATAAGGGTTGACTTGAAGTTAAAGATAAGAGAAGTTCTCCTTTATTAAAATTTTTAAACTGTGAAACACGACAAAAAACTTTAAGGTATCTATCACGGTTTTTTTTTTATTGATTGGTAGCACCAAAGTAAGACAGCCTTACTTAATAAACTAACTTGATAAACCCTTATAATATTTTGATCTGTAAATCAATACAACATAGAAATGTTGAATTCAATGTCGAAAGTCTATGAATCGGCCATACTATTTATTTGTCGGCATAAATGAAAAACATTTGAAGCTAATCTAATATTTATAGCTTTATTAAATTAAGAAGCGCGCTATGACGATATAAGTATAATATACTTAATACATATATACATGGTACTTTGCTAGTTAACCTTAATAAACACATTTAAAAACAACGCTACCGCCTTTTATAAAGTTAGAGGAATTTTTTTATTCCTATTTACTTGATTTATTTAGAGGTTTTAGCAATTACAATAAGTTTTTCTTTAGTAATAGGAATGCTGTTAAATTCTTCACAGGGACGTTCGCAGGGAGAAGGTGACAAAATGTAAATGTAGGGGAAGTTGGTGAAAACAATAATCTGGTTTTTACATATAAAATTGTTCGAAGTTCGCAGAGACTGCAAGTATTATATAAAATTTCTAAAGACGTACCTAGTTAGGTACGGAAATATCAGTAAATTATCTACTTACATGTATATTTACTCACATATTATGTGAATAGATTATTAAAATAAAACAACATTTTAAATATAGGTAGGTAATTTATTTACCGACTATTATTATTTAAATATCAATAAAGCTTCTTTATTGGCAATAATGTTAAACTAATAACCACATCATTTATTTTGGCTTAAGGTGGTAAAAGTTTGGCCTCCCAAGCTGGTGCTACCGTGCGACCGAACCAGTAGGTAATTAAATAAAGTATACCTATTTAATTAAATATTTTAAAATCTTGCTTTAAAATATCATACTTTATCGTTTTGCCCTGAAATTAAGTCACATTAAAAAATATATATACCTAATCCAATTATTTTCTAATGTTTTTTTTTTCTTAGGTGTTTGGTACTGTACTAGTAGACGGCTATTTTTTTTCTTTAGTAACCAAAATCAATACTACTGTAATAATAATCAATCCGATCGTTACAAAAAAATATTTTCTACCTACCTACCTATTATAATTTAATAAACTCAACTCAACCATAAAATAACTAGACACCCCAATGAAACAAGTAAACGGGAAAAACTTGTATTTTACGTTGAACAGTTGATTGATAAGTACAATATTATCATGTTTTATTTTGTTTAACATTTCAAACAATAGTGTAACAAATTATAGGTAACCTACTATTTACAACTACTTTCAACTTACAACGTAATCTTTGACATGAAAATAAGTGTTTTTCGGATGTTTAAAAAAACCCTCAGTGGTAGTGAGTTTGTTTAGTAAAATTTTGTTAATTAAGCGGATTGCGGAACCTTAAAAAATATATTCTGTATCCACAGCTGCAAACTTTTCTTAACGTCATTAAAGCCATAGCATAATGTAGCCATTAGAAAATTAAATAAATTATAAAATTAACCTTGGAAAACCACTGCATGACCTGCGATAGCTACTACATTATTTAATGTATGTTTTTGCCTATACACACGCATATAAAACAGTATTTTATGAACTTACAACATAGGAAAGAGTAAGTGTGTCTTGATGACTTTCTATAATGAATTAAGGTATTCCTATAGGTAACTATCAATGTCTAGGAATTGCATATAATTATGTATGTGTGTAACTATTTTCTTCTTAGTTTTTTTTATGTTATGTTTTAAAATTGAAAAAAAAAAATGTGTGAAGATATACAACGTTTTAAATTTGTTTTCTAAAGCATTCCTAGTTTATCGGTTTTGAACTGAAGTGACTTCCTTTAATTTTTAACTTGAGTACTGCATAGTAATAATGTATTATATTAGATTGCAATGGTGCTGCTAAATGACATGCTAATTACATGGTTTGTTTCAATTTGCAAAGTGAGTAACTGCTTATTAGGTTCAAAGCATTCTTGCTCATCAATCACTGATAGAATATAGATGAAGTTACGTTAGTAAAAAAAATCATAGGAACCATAATCCTAAACCACTTTTTAGAAATGTATTTCCTTAGTTGGTGAAAATTAAATTTAATACTTTTTACTTACTTTTCTATTAATCATTATAAATTAAAAAGAAAAATAACCATCGCTTTATTTCTTTATTAAAAGTGCTGAAATGTCAATTTGATGTTACAAAAACTTTTGTTCTTTATTTAAATTTAACTTAAGGGGCTAAAATTGGGAAAACGGCGAGAGGAGTGTTCGTATATACGACTTTAATAACACTTAAAAATAATACAGAAAGCTATTTTTTTTTTCGTAGCTTCTCAAAAGACTGAACTACAATTATAGTAGGTTTTCAAATAAAAAAAACTAAAGGGTTTTCTTATAAAAACATCGTAAAGTTCATCAAAAACTGCAAAAACAGCTTTTGCTGTTAACGATTGTTTACTAGTTTAAAAGTAAGTTGAAGCAAAACAAAAATTGTATCATAAACTAGAAAGTCTGTTCAACTTTTATATTGTAATTACAAAAATATACATGTCCATTTTCATCTAGTTTTAATTGCTAAAACTTTACTAAAATTTCGGCGGAAATTCTCCATACTAAATTGTATGGAGGGATACAACGGCCGAGCGGCCGATTCGATAAGCAGAAACGGGCGCCAGTACGCCTCCGGTCTTGAGGCGGAGCGTACGTCAGTCGTGCTTTGGCGCGCTATTACAAGACTATTTATTATTGTTTGCGCGAGGTTTGCGCAGTGAATGAGAATTCTTTTTAGTTTGGAAAAAGTAAGTACATTTTATTATTATTATATTAATAAATTTGAGCAATAGTAGACGTAAGTTTCTGTGATTTTTTAATATCAAATAAGTATCCCTACAAATTTATAATCTGAGGGGAAAAAGAAAGCACTTATTTTCACTCATTTTAAAAACGATATCTACATAGTACAGCTCTTAAAAATATATTTTTATATTGGGTTGTTTTCTATATCTTTCTTTTTTAAATGCAAAGCAATAAACTTTTCATTATTTTTATTTATTTTACGATTTGATATGTAGGGGTCATTAACCTTAGTAGGATTACCCACACGTCACAGTGTGTATGTACCTATCAGGAAAAATAAAAACGTAGTGCTTCTATTACTCTATCGTACACCTATATAGTAATTAGTTTTTTCGCTACCTACTTTACACAATGAAACTACAATAGGTATGGACGTAGGTAGGCAATGTTTGGTTGCATAAGGGTTTCGTATGAAAAACAACTTTTAGGGGATATCTCTCAAACAAGAACAAATTTAGGTGAGGGGTACTATAAACTATAGTAATAATAACTTATTATGCAATATGCAAGCCCGACCTGACATACGCGATCCTTTATCGTTGCTCGAAATTCAACACCTCGAAAAAGGTTTTTGCACATATTTATAAAAATAATATATTGAACTTCAATTTATTTGAAAATGATGAACCTAAAAATTAATAAAAAGTTACTTTCTTTAAAAAAATTAGAGGTGGATTTAACAGAGTTCTAAATATCAATGTTATTTATTTTATTATAAAATTATATAAATAACTGCTTGCCAGTTGTGTTAAAAAAACAACCCAGTAAGATTAAAGTTAAGCTCGGAAAGTAACTTTTTATTCTATTTATAAAAAATGCAAGAATAGGTAAAAGGAAATGAACGTCTTTCTATGCTGCAAAAAAAGTTAAATATCCAAGAATGTTCTATGTACTGTTGGTTTGTCTAATAAATAAAATAAATAAGACGCCACCGCTACAAAGGTAATTTTTATTAAAATAACCAACTTAAAATATTAATTTACACGATTATTATTATCTATACCTACTGAAGATTCTTATGTATGGATTATGTTACTTTCTTGGCCAGGAATGGGCAAATTAAATAACAACAACGTTAAATCTTAGACAGGAAAATACATAAAACAGTTTATATGGGAAAATTACATTTTTATTTTTCTTTCAACCCCTCCATTTTTTCTATCTTTTCTCACCTTTTGAACCTTATGTGAACTACGACAAACATTTTGAAACTCAAATCAGCTAAACGTTCTAAGTCGTTCTCAAGTTTAAGCGAGATAAACAAACCACGATTGATTTTTAAATATAAACTAGTCGACTCGGCGAACTTCGTACCGCCTAACCTATTACAATGTTATGCGTGTATTATACATTATAAACTTTCCTCTTGGACAGATGCGGGAAGCAACTTTATTTTATACTATGTACTAGAGGCTGCCCCGCGGTTTCACCCGCGCAGATTTCTCATAAACACAAAATTCCTGTTTGTTCCCGTTCCCGTGGGAATTTCGGGAAATCCCTTCTTAGTGCTCACCTACACTCCCTAAGGAACCTACATGCAAAATTTCAGCACGCTACGCCCAGTAGTTTCGGCTCTGCGTTGTCTGTCAGTCAGTCAGTCAGTCAGTCAGTCAGTAACGGAAGAGTTTTATATATATTGATTGAAGATGGTCTGTTATTTTGACCATCAAACTCTATCTATAGTCTTTTTTTTATCCAATTTTTTTTTTATTACAACAAGAAACCTTTTTAACGGGAAACATTTTTCATAGTCAAAGAAGTCTAAAGAAAATCAATCAATGTGGCAGAGAGACGTTTGTTTTATTGAAAGGTTTAATATACCTAAATTTTTGAATAATATAATGTACCTATTTAAAATTAATTCGAACAATAAATGTTCGTTATATTGAAATAGGTATTTTAATCTGTATGTGTGTATGTACTATGTATGTTTGTCCGCGATTCTTTCACGTTTGGCTGAACCAATATTGATGCCGTTTTCAGAGTAGTATTTGCTACATTCAGGACCGGGTTTAAGTGTTTAAACAAACTTTGAAAAAAGGCAGTTCTCAGTGTATGTATGTGTCAGTTTATTGAGCCGTGTGCCTTTAAAAAGAAAAAAGTATCATATTGTCACTCGTTAGCATTAATTGCGAGACTCTTAATGTCATACCTACGTAATTACATTTATTTTTATCACAAACAGTAAGTTAATGCAAGTAATTCTTTTATATTAATTATTAGCAACGAGTTTTCAGATGCAAGTTCCATATCTCCTTTTCAAAGATTCAGCAGATCTTCTAACATAATAATGACAGGTATAAAGATAAACATACAACCAGTACTTAGGGACACGTAAAAAGTATCGATACTTTGCGGTATCGAGTACATTTCCATTCCTATCCTTACTTTGTACTCAATACTGTGCTTACGATACTTTTAATCAATGAGTACATACATTTTGGCAGGTATGGCATCATATCGAATGAACTGAAATGAATTCCCATATAAAACTAGCGACAATAAAGGTTCAGCAAACGATCAAATTTGTTTGACAAACACGTTTTCATATAATATTGTTTGACAAACTTCAAACACATCTTTTTTATATTACCCCACGATTAATTTTTTTGACATACGTAAAATTTTACAAAAAAAAATAAGTTAAACGGACACTTACACGGCTTCCGGCTATTTTTCATCGTTAAAGGAAAGCCAACTTGTTTTATTTTTTGAAGAACTTTCTTTTATTGTATTAAACTTGTGTGCCTAGCCTAAGTAAGAACTGGCCCTAAGAAAAGTGCTTCGGGGTATCGATACTTTTGTTTCTTGTTTTTTTTTTAACAACTTTTCCAATTATTGTATTAAATTTGTGTGCCTACCAAACGTAAGAAAAGTAAGTACTATAGGACCTCAGAGAAGTACACGATAGATACATTGAAGAATTGATACTTTTGTTTTGATACTACTCATTATGAGTTTAGTATCGATACTTTCTATTCTTTACCATATATTATATGAAATAGTTTTAGGTTTTGTAAGTTTTTTTAGCGTATTTATTGCTAGTGCTACCTGCACATAACACAAATAAATTTCGTGGATAATTTAATGAGTGGCTTTCAATTTGACATATAAAAAAAATAAGTTTTATTACACCGCTATGGTATGGCGCTTTGCAAAAGTCAACAGGTCAAGTTGAAATGAATCATTAAAAGAAAAAAAGAAAATTGAAACTCGTCACGCGTCAGTCAGATAGTTATTTTTGTTTTAAACTTTTTAAGTTAATTTGAACTGATTTGAATTACTATCCTATGTCTTTTACTTTAGACAACGCAATCTACGGGCGTATTATGAGACTTATTTTTGCTTTTTAATGACACAATGAAAACCCCTCATTAATTCATATTTGTTTTTTACAGAAATCAGAATCTTCCATCCCCCCGCTGATAAGAATTTATCACACCTTTATGAGGCATACTGCAGTTTATAATGTAAAACTGGAGTAGACGAGTGGAGTCGTCATGTCATTACGATAAATTTGAAATCTTTTGTAATTTAGGGGATATTGTTATTATATATTATTGTAGTTAAAATTTTAAATTAATAAAATATTTACGTGTGAGTATTTACTTAAATGAAATATATTTACCTATGTTGAGAAATTCAGTCCTTTAACAAATAAAAAAAAACCTAAAAGCTGAATATATTAAAATCACTCTCAAAGCCTAAAAATCAAGTAAAATCGACAATTTTTTATTTGTGGCAATAATTGTTTTCTATCTTATACCAGTTGTAATTAATTAAAAATATACAAAAAAAAAATACAATATTGAAATGCGACTTTAATTTTTACCTTTAATGTAATAAAAAAGTCATAACCAACTTTTTGTATTTTTGCAGTGTTGAACTCTGACCGACGATCTTTTTTAACCGACTTCATTAGTTAAAATAAACATACTTTACCTTTTATTCAGTAAATAATAAGTAGGTAAGATATTTAGTTAGATAGTTAAAGTTCTAAACATTTTTTTTAATGTTTCTAATAAAGTATGTTTAAGTACTCAACAATAAACAATTTGTACTAAAATAAAACCTATTAGGCAGTAAAAAAATTATATAACATCGATAAATCATATTATTTCGTAATCACAATTCAATAAACCCATAAATCATAGTAACGATACACCCAAGTTAATTCGCGCGACAAATCAGATTTAAATATTGCGCCAAGAAATGTTCGCAACTCGGCCGCGTAACATTTAGCGCTAGGGTCGCGCGAAATCGGCGTTCAAATAAAAGAGGCCTCAGCCTTAAGTATAAGGTACCTAGCTATATAATATTCTATCAATAAAACGAGACATACAATAAGCATAAGTTACAAATAATAACTAAGGGGTTAGGTAATGTACCTATATCAAATGTTATAGATCACGAACAATTGCCCATACCATCAAGAAATAAATCTACCTAACATAAACGTTACATATTTATGTATATTTCGTAGGAAAATTTGATAATTAGTTTTTTTTTTTAAACTAGAGATTTTGTGAAAACTCGGATAATTTGATAATAGAAGTACTTTTTTCTCAATCATCCTGACAAAAAGTACTTAGTTTTTTTTACAAAAAAACCTAGTATAATTGAAAAACTTAAAAAACTGCTTTTTGTCAGTATGATTGGAAAAAAAGAATCCTTATATCAAATTATCCGGGTTTTCGCAAAATCCCTAGGTTTTTTGCTAAAACCCAAGTATCAAATCTTCCTACGACATATATAACTATGTACTATCTTAACAGCATGAAGAATATTTAAATTAAGGATACTTAAAATAAATAAAATTGAAATATTGATAGGACTATTGCAATCAATCAACTAAGGATTTTTAATTAAAACTTCATTTTAAGATGAAATCCATAAATTAAAAGAAAAAATGTCGGAGTAACAAAAATATACCATATACCCCTCGACCATCCCTCTACTGACAAGACTGTTTTATTTTTTGCGATGGTTTTGGTCCTTCTGGAAATCTCCTCAACTTTCATTGACCGCTCAGTCTTCCTTTCCTAGCCAAACTACATGCTTTATCAAAAAAGTAATTTATAAATAAACCTTGACAAACTTACACGTTGGTTGGTCATTAAATTGAGAGAGTAATAATAGTTCAATGATTGAGAGCCCAAATAATTAATGAGACACGATAGGTCACGTTCCTATTTATCTAATTGAGACGAAACATTTTAATTGAAATTTTTCGCTACCAATAAGATCGTATATCGAAATATTTGACAACAACAACAACAACAAAAACATCACTTATTGCGCAAAATTAAAAAAAAGCTCTATGAAGGTGATTAATGAGTGTAATGGGCGCACTTCTTACTAAAAGCAATTTCTTCCAGGTGCTCTTCCGAGCAACGTTGTTCAAATTGAGATCGAATATCAGTATAGGAATTGAAAACCTACAATATACATGCTCCAGGATGCAATGTAATAGGAAGAACGTGATGTCTGTTATTTTAGCGTTCAACCTAAGTTGGAATATCGCATCTTTGTATAAGAGATAGATATAAATAAAAAAAATGAATAAATCAAACTCGCAAACTATTGTTATCAGTTCATTAAATTGGATTTTCATGGTTATAAAAACCAACAACTCTATTCTGGTGTTTTTTTAATACGTAATGTAGTATCGTGTCAAAAACTATGAGATTTATTATAAGGTAAAAGGTGTTATTTCGATAGCTGTAGCGTGTCGACGAACTCGTTAATCAATACTACACCTATATACTGTTACAGTACTCGTTAATCAATACTAAATTATTAAAATAAGGGAAATTATTATGTATTTGGAATAAGCTTAAATCGGAAACTACATTAGTGAATTTAATTTATATATCACGCTTTGCTTAAATAACGAACTATTTATATAAATAAATATATAATTTAAAGTGATCGACCGTATGAATAATTAATACAGTTTCGAAAGTCGATTAGAAACTTCTTTATGAATATTTTTTCACTCGAACGTCCTAGATCATCGGACATTATGGCTCTCTATATGAATGCCCTAGATTCTAGATACTGAAGACCAATATATTCAAGTGATTTATTGAAACAGTTTTCAATGTGTTGGAATAACTTGTTTTTTTTATTGCTTAGATTTCTTACGGTCGTCTAGCGTTTAGCGTTTACCGAAAGCAGATAGGCGGAACTTAATTAAGACTATTGAGTGATTAATTCAATTTAATTTCCTTTTATTGATTGTTGCAGATGTTAGTGGTCGATTCATTATGAAAATCGACAGCATGTCATTTGAAGTGAGAATCAAAAATAAAATGGCGACAGTCATCAAAGCGACTAAACGAACAAAATAAGAAAATGGCTAATTCTGGATACAAGATGGCGCTGCTAGTGTTTCTGCTGGCCGGGTTGGTGGACGCAGCGGCTCCAGGCGGGGAGTCCTTCAGGAACATTACCAGATATGCTGGAGGGGATCTGTTCTCTATACCTGGTATGATTTTTCCTTCCGAACATAAACGGCTTGGTGCAAGGGCTAGGAAGGTTCCATTTATCTCAAAATTAACGTAATTTTCAGTATTTGTTAGTGTTCTTTGGGCAACAACAAAAATCTGGTGCAAACATTTTATTTAGATTTATTGAGCTGTTTCGGTGATAAGTGCAGACGGACGTATGTACGAAATAGTCAGTCATATTAATAAAGCGAGACCTTATTTGGACCTTATATCGGATCCGGACAAGTACCGGAACCTAAAAAACCGACAGCTAATATAGCAGCACGAAGTTTACAACTATTTTAATTGGTGTTCAGGTAACAACTGCGGCCCTACAAGATGCATGGAGGTGTCCCACGGCACGGCCCTGGCGGACATGGGCGCCGGCGGGGGCTGCATGTGCCAGTGCCAGCCTGACACGCCCGCATTCCGAGAGGACCAGAGGGTCTGTGTCACCAACATCGACGGTAAGTCTTGGTGTAGCTATGGGACCCTGGTACTTCGTTTTTGAAGTTCGACCTGCGGCGTGCTAGCTAGACACGCCAATGTTCCGAGAGGACCAGATGGACTGTGTCACCAACATCGATGGTAAGTCTTGTGGCTATGGGACCCTGGTACTTAGTTAACGAAGTTTCTTGTGAAGGTTAAAAGGGAGGCCTATGCCCTTATCAGCAGTGGTACTCTATCCTGTAAGTTATTTAGAAACAAAAAGGAGTAAGCTCCTAAGACCCTATATTTATTTCAAATACATACATTTAAGGTGATGGATTTTTATTTAACAAGCCCATATCGCTTACAAAAGTTAAATAATACCAATTAAAACGCACAAATAAAGTATCCACCTAACTACGCATTAAATTGTTTTAGGAAGTGTTGTTTTCCTGTGATTAATACATGGGTTGGGTTTCGATTAAAATACATCTAAAATTAAGATTTATTACTTTTCCGATATGTAATCAATATATATAAAACTCTTCCGTTACTGACTGACTGACTGACTGACTGACTGACTGACTGACTGACTGACTGACTGACTGACTGACTGACTGACTGACTGACTGACTGACTGACAGACAACGCAGAGCCGAAACTACTGGGCGTAACGGGCTGAAATTTTGCATGTAGGTTCCTTAGGGAGTATAGGTGAGCACTAAGAAGGGAATTCCCGAAATTCCCACGGGAACGGGAGAAAACGGGTTTTTGGTGTTTATGAGAATTCAGCGCGAGTGAAACCGCGGGGCAGCCTCTAGTGTAATATAAAATTTGTTTTTTTGTAAACTCTATTTGATAAACGACCTAGGCGAGTACGATCCATCTAGATCCAACTCTACGAAATTGCTCTACATTTTAGACGTAGAGTAGCAGCGGCACCTGTTATATATTAGTTACTGCACACTTTACTAGATGGCGCTGTTGTAATAATCGGAAGATTTTTATTACTTTTGATGGGGTATCTTTTATTTTGTATTATTATTTAGTTATGATAAATTATTTGTTTAATTGTGTATATACCCTGCTTTCTTATCGTTTAAATAAAATTTTATTTTTCAGAATGCCAAATGGCGAGCTTTGGACGCGGTGCAACAAAACCACAAATCCCGTTCGTCTTTCTACCGCTGAAAGGCCAAATAATTTATCCATCCAAAGAAATAATATTCACAGGTAAATCAAATAAAAAAAAAAAACTATTCCGATACCGGGAATCGAACCCGAGCCTCCTGGGTGAGAGCCAGGTATCCTAGCCACTAGACCATATCGGATATATATGAAATGGCGAAATTATCAAATCGTTTCTTTTGTAGATGTTGATGACGCAATCTGCGTTGTGACAAGCGCGCAATACTTGTCCAACTCAGGGTGGGTGACCTTGCGTGACGTCATAGATAATGATGTTCCGTTTGGGCTCTACAGAGACGAGGGGAAAACATTTTTGCAGGTATGACAAAAAAAAATTTTTGGATAGCATTATGAGACGCTATAATAAAAACGACATCTACCACCCTATTTATTATACTTGTTTTAAAGATAATTCAATTATGTTACATAGAAAAGAAATATAGGTACTTACTTACTAAATTTAAAATTATAAATAGAAATTAATTGCAATTTAGTAATTTACACTTATACATAAAAACAGCAGTCTCAGTAAATTAAATAAGATATTTATTTATTTTTATCCACCACATTAAAAATACGAGATCAAAATTAAAACTCGAATTGTAAATTTGTCCTCGTAATTACCATCGTAAATTCTTGGGGATAACAATTTGGTAAATAATTTAATTGTAAGTCGATTTAATTTGGTCCACAAATTTAGCCAGCGACCAAGTATCTGAGGATAAAGATGTTATCGGTACAACCGTTGCACTGGTTCCTTACGAAGGACAGAATTATTTTCGAGTTCTGACAGGAATGCTGAGAGGCGCGACATTTCTGATGTAGGGTTCGATAAAGAGACGTGAGCGTCAAGGAGCAATTTGTACACGCTACCATGCGCTGCCCAAATACGAACATTTAGATTTCCCAGATAAAGAGTGACCGATGCCGTCGAAATTGCAGCCATTGAAGTTATACCAGCAATTCCTACTTGCAGGAAATATGCGCTTGTTAACGACAAATTGGTCTCACGCCGCTGATTTAGCTTCCACATTTCAAGCTAAAAATCCGCAGTTGGTGTTAACAGCTAATATATGATACTGCCGCCGGTCATTAGCGTTTGAGATCTCGTTCGTCACTCTGCTTTATTGTAATGTACTTTAAATTAACGAAATCTCTTTTTTTTTCGTTTATCGATGATAACATGCAAAATTGCGTGAAATGTTTGTGCAGGTTGTTACTGTGCTGTTTTCTGTTCCTTTCTATTTGTTTCTTGCGTGGTTTAACCATATCTGAATCTTTCAGTGGCGTGGCTCGCCGACACTTCATGCAAGATTGGAGGGCCGCTTGGTAACAGTCCACGTGCTGTGTTCGTCGCAGACACCAGCCCGCTTAGCGTCATCATGTGCTGCTTTTCGGGTCGCAGGTGCCCCTCATCACGGCTTGCTTGGTAATGCTTGATTGATTTATATCTTGTATAATTAGTTAAAACGGATTAATGTCTGATTAGTTGTAAGACTGGCTTAATGTTCTTTCTAATCAGATACTTACTTTTTATAAAAATTTGGTTTACATCTTATCATATTGGTTTTACTATTGCAGACGTCAGATCGATCCCATTCCATGCTGGTGAGACGGTAACTTCTGATCTATCAACACAGAACCAAGGCCTCAGCGTATTGGAATGCCTAGCCATAGGAGTTTGCGTGCTCATGCTAATATTCGTCTACGCTGCCGGTATAGTGTTTTACATACACTACAAACAACGTCAGAAGAGAAAGGAGAAAGATCCAGAGATGAATAGGTCGAATTCAATGACTTCTGAAAATGGTGGATCTATGGACTCGAGGATTGATATGGATAATATTGTAAGAATTATTTTTTATCAATAGTATAATAACTTTGTATAAGATTTTACTAAGCAGGATTATCAGCTAAAAATAAAAACCAACTTTTAATATTATATGTTTGCTCATCAGCGTTTGAAAACGAATCCACTCCTGGGCTTGGACAGTCTGGCCAATGATTATCTTCATGATGCTGTTTTATCTGACGTCAGCGAGCATACTGAAGATACAACAGATTCGTCGCCAAATAATACTCAAAAGGTACCGAACGATAAGCCAGACATATTACTAACTATTTAGAAGTAAGTGTACTCTGAAATCTTAATGTAAAATTTCTGTTACAGTTTCAAAAACAAAACTCAAACGTAATATCAGCTATGGTGCACATGAAGGACAATCGCAGGAAGAAGCCACAGAGGCCCTCTATAAGATCAGTGTCCAGCTCTGAGAGGTTGAACGACCGGCTACAAAGACGTTCAGCCTCTCCCGATTTTGAGAGAGCACCTCACTCAGACCTCTCGATAGTAGATTGCAGTGTCGACTCTAACTCTATGCATCATTCCTCACAACAATCGAATTCTGAACCTGCGTTTAGACGGAAGCTTTACTTCAACCCGGTTTTCTTCGAAACCGAGCATTTGAAGGTAAACGAACTACTGTTAAAACTTTAACTCTGTAGTTTGGGTGGTAGAAAGACGTCAAACTAATTTTTCTTATCCTTGTTTTCAGAATCCTCCACCAGCAGCCATCGATTTCTTAGTCAAAATTCGAGAAGTTATGTCAATAGCAAAGGAAAAGATGACACAGAAAAAATACATACCACTACTCTCTGATATACCTGAAGAAGAGCTTTATCATACTATTGATTTAGGCTGGGACATTCCGTGTGCTCGTAGAGGAAGGAGATTCAGTGCAATAAGTCTCAAACGAGAAAATAGTAGAAGAGCCGTTCACTGCGGCGGCTGTCCTGGATGCGACAGCAGCAATAGCGAGAAGCAAAAGGTTGCTTTAGTTAGATCAAACTCTTGCAAAACGTGCGTCAGCGACGATTACAAACAAAAAATCGTGCGCAAGTGGTTAGACGAGGTTCCAACGCCGCCACCGATGCCTAGACCAGTCAAGTCAGTGGCTAAAGTAAGTGGTACTCCACGTGTTGTTGAACCTAAAAAATCAGAAACAATACACTCTGTGCCAGCGCCCATAGAGCCAATACGGATTGAGACACTGCCTAAGCCAGTTATGGTTGTACCGGAGCAAAATATTACTGAGGCATTAGTAAGAGAAACAGTGAAAGAAGTAACTCGACAGATAACAAAAGAAAAAAGCGATGAAAAAGCAAAAACTTCAAAAGATGAAATTAAAGTATTGCATCATTATCCAAGTGCCAAAGAGAGCGTATCACCTAAAATTGTAACAAAGAATTCGTGTCATGCAACAAGGAGAGTGAGAAAGAAGTTGCCACCACCGCCACCTCCGCCAACGCAGCCACCACCTGAACCTCCAAAACAACTTGATGACACTGAACCAATTCCACCTGAAGTCAAGAAAAAGATGGAAGCCGTTATAAAGGAACTTAATCTTTGCCGCCGAGTAGATCCCAAAGTTGAAGAATTTAAGGCAGAGACTATTTCTCCGATTGCTCCTAAAATAATTATACCAGTTATAGCAGCTGACTCTCAATATTATAGCGACGATAACATGCTTACTGAAAGACTTCGGTTACAAAGAGATAATAGGTTACAAAAAGATAACACTATAGAAATGGATAGTTTGGATCGCAGTATGATGAAAAAGAGAAGATTTTCCGTAGCTTGCGGTCCTGAATTTGACCATGAAGTAAAACACAATTTACAACCAAGTTATAATAGTGAAAAATTATCACATAGCTGGCGTGACGTAAGACAAGCTGTTGATGGATTTCAAATAAATGCTGCCTTCTCTGCTTCAGATTATGAAAATCGTAGCTTACCAGTAAGTGAAGTTTTTATAAATACAATGGAACCATTGTATAACAACGTTCCAAAGCCAGGTCCTCTTACCATACAAGTGACAGGATCCCCTGTCGAAAACAGAAGGAATACTGATTTATTTGATCCCGACACCCTCGACCGAAAACCAAAACGTGAAGGAAAGTCGCGAGTCGATAAAATACTTTTGAAATCAGGCGGAAGTTTTAAATACAAATCAATTATGACTAATGAATGTCATGAACAAAGAAGCCCACCGGAGATTGCATTCACGAGAAAGATTGGAAGTCTGCGTCAGTTATATGAAGCCAAAGTAAAAGCTCAAGAAGACGAGCCATGTTATGTAAACTATGAGAGACGAGGTAGCGTTGCTATGTCATACGACAGTGACGAGTTAGCTGCTTTTGTTAGATCTATCAAGACTCCAGATTTAATACGTCAAACAGAATTGCAAAAGGAAACAAAACCTCCGGTACCACCCAAGCAAAGACGAGGGCCAGAAGTCTCTCCAAAATTATCCATGACTAGGGAAAGTCCACCGGGAGAGAAACGGCGATCTCCAGAAGAGCGAGACAGGTTTCCACACTACCTCCGCGAGAATGCAAACGCTAGACGTTCTGGCCGAAGATCAAACAGAACTAGATCTCGAAGGACGGATTTGAGGAAACTCTATAAAACTGAAGACTCAGGGTACCTCAGTACGGATTCGAACGAGTCTAAGCGTAGGGCACAGTACCTGATGCAGTTGAAGCCTCGTAACGTCTTGCCGGAGATAGCTCAAATTACAAAAGTCGTGACGAAATTACCACTACCCCTGCAGCTGGAATCGGACACGGATGATTTTGAGTCCCTTTGCGATGGTCGCAGTGAATCTGGCGGTGAGAGCGTAGAAACAGATTCGGTGTTTTTCGGGAACTTTGATGATTCAAAACAAATGCTGGCAGATCTTCACGTATTTGAAGCTCGGGACAAATTAGTTCACAGTCAAGAACAAATCGATTCGGGTTTCGTCGGAGAGACAAATATAATTTTAAGTGGAGATAGCGATTCGGAACATCGTAGTGTGATATCCATCGTCGCGGGATGCGACGGGCGCGCCTCGGCAGCTTCCATATCCAAGTTGGACGATTCACCTTATCTTCATACTGTTGAATGCTGATAATAATTTTGCTGCTCAATAAAATGTTTTAGGTCAACTGACCCACTCTTATTGAGAGCAATCAAAATGTATAAAGTGAAATGTACCGTGATCGGATAATCAGTAAATTCAGTCATAAGAATAAAAAATGTATACTGTAAAATAATATTTAAATTAACGAATTTTCTTATTGTTTTTGGAAATCAAATATTTTATTTTACCTTAAAGATTTCGGAGACATTAACTCACGTTTTAATTGTATGTTTATAAGAAAATATTGTTTTTATTGTAATGAAATTTCAAACAAATATACAGGTAATATCTATACGTTAGGAATTGGTGTTGTATTGTGTAAAATAAGTTTACCAAACATTACCTCACAATATGATTTAAATAAGAATGCCCACCAGTTGAAAGTTATAAATAGGTACATTGTGTAAAGATAATTTAAAGCAATGCTAGGTTATATGTGTATACTTTACAAAATTATTTAGATCTATGTTTTTTTAATTAAAATGTAAATAAATTAAATATTTGTATTTAGTCGAAATCAAATATTAATAAAATTGTAAATTTTGATAACCGGCCGGTTGTGCAATGAAATTTAATTTTTAATCTTTATTTTATTTTGTTAATTGGAATTTAGTCAATTGGTTTGGTGATTGGTTATTATAAGAAGCTCAATAGACATTAATGTAATATAGGTATTCAAAATATTAAAATTATTCTTATAAACAAAATTTAAGTGGAATAAAAATTAATAAATTACTCAATAATTTTTATACGTAGGTAGGGTATTGTTTTTAATAAAAATATTCGTTGTTTTATAAAAAAATTGTTTGATTTTAATATTTTATCTTGTGTTGCGGACATTTTTATTAACCAACATGTTCTTTTAAAACACATTATGTAAGAAGAGGTAGAAAGCAAAAAATATAAATATTTTCTTAAAATATGAGCGGAAGATCGTGGGACGAACTTACAACCGAAATTTATCGGATTATATTAAAAAATCGAGATCAAACAAACCAGTTTGTTACTCGATATCATTTCGTAATTGCAAATAGCGCGTGCTATAAAACTCGATGTTTATGATGCCATCGATAAGGACCTATCAGCACTTATTACCGAACATTTAGCGGCCCAATATCGAGACAGTGTTGTGCTTGCTTAAAATAATGGTTATTGTTATTTTTTGAACCTTTATTTTAGGTTCTTTATCACACTTAACAAATTTTGTAGGTCAATAAAAACTATAGTTAACTACTTGTAGGTACGTCTGATATTTTTACCTTCTTAAAGGCTCTATATGAATATAGGTTCGTGATAATCGGTTTATAATATCAGATGCTTAGACAATATATGTCTCATCAGATGCATTATTAGTTACGATCAAGTCTCATACCATTCTATTGTGTCGTTACTATCGCAGAAAAGCCACCTTCGTAGCCGTTTCAATACATGTTTTAAAAACAAATAACGCAAGACTCACCTAGTGTTTTCGACTGATAATTAGCCTATAATAAGGTGAAAACAACAGACGTCAGTGAAGGTGCCTTAGTGGGCGTAGGACACTATGAAAGGAATACCAAAAATTCAACAGTGGCAATTTTTTTACATCATTTACCTTGGTATGTTGCAGCTGAAGTAAGTCACTTTGAAGTGAGAGACTTCCTATAAATTGTATTTATATTTCATAAACAAGTTGTGTAAATATTTTTTATAACCTACTTATACTTCTGAATAAAAAGACTATTATTATTATAAGTATGTCGCAGCTATTACTTTTTACAAATTGCCATATCCTGAGTCTGCAATTTTACTGTTTAATCTAAAATAATGACTGTATAAATTTGACCAAAGCTCACATTCGACTGCTTCTGCCTGTAAGGAACTTTACGAGACGCCGACAGTATTAATCTGGCGCGTCGCATAAAGAGATCAGCGTAATTGTTGCTAACTTGCGTGTAACCGGATGAGATTCTCTCCGTTTGGGTGCCGCACCGCTTAAGGTAAGGGCTTACACGGTGCGAAACTAGCGCCACTTATAAATTAAATCATTAATATTATCTTCTAAACCAAGGCCGAAATCAAAAATATGCGTCTTTGACTCCCTAGATAATCTTTCTTAGAATTTTTAAGGCCCGGTTAGCTTTCAGGTTCAAAATCTAAGGAATAAACCGTTTATTGCCTAAAGTGGCCACTTTAGCTTCATAAAATAATATTTCTAAGAGCGTATTAACCTGAAAGCTACACAACATAGTCTTAAAAATTCTAAGCAAGATTATCTAGAGCGTCATTGACGCATATTTTTTATTTCGGCCATAGTTTATCGGAAGTGTAGTAGGTATCGCACCGTGTACCGCGAAGACTTTGCCAGCTAGCGTTCTGACAACACGCTATAGCGTTCTGTTTGGCAAAGGCTTTAGGAAAAAAAAAAGTATAGTTCACAAAATTTTGTTGGTATGTGTGTCATAACAACATAATATCGTGCGTGGCAGATTGCTGTAGTTAAAAACTGTGTTGCAGTCCTTAACGCCTAGCCAGCCTTGTTATCTAAAAATTGCCTAGGTAAAGAATGCATTTCAGAGTCTAATTTGTTACAAACACTTTTGTTTCTAAGCATAAGGAAAGAAGTTGGTTACTTTACTTACTTTTTGTATCATAGCAATTACTACCCAAGAATGCAATAAATAATGTAAATGTTGTAATGCACCTGGAGTAAAAGCATTTTGACCTTTGACCAGGATTTTGTACAAATTAAACTTTCATGTGTATTTTTACCAAGATAGTTCTACCGCGCGTCATACAAAAGACATCAACGACAACCAAAACTTGCTTCGAACTTTAAAGTTTTGATTTTATTGAGATAGATACATTTTTAGTAATTAAGTGTTGTCGTTTTGTTAAAAAATATTTAATAATAATAAAATCAATTATCATCTCAGCCGTTAGACTAGACGTCCACTGCTGGGCATTGGCCGTCCCCTCCCCACCCACAGATCGCAATCGTGTTTTAATTGCTTCAAATGGATGTAAAGTAATGGCTGGTACTTACCGAATATAACCCAAACTGCATTAATATCCTCTACATAAAATTATAAGAAAAAAATATGAATGCTACTTAAAATCTGAGAACGTGTAAAGTTTATCAAATCATCGCGGGCGACCAACCAACCGAATACAGAAGACGGCGCGAGCGGTGGGCAGTTTGAATATAGCATCTTTTAACTTGTTGGGAATGACATTATCAAACTAAAGTTATTATTATTACACCTCATAAACTAAAAGAAAACACATGAAGCGCCAACAGGACTTGTCAAGGCATTATATTAGCCGAATGGTCTTTTGGGTCTCATACTTCAGTATATTTCTTGAGTCTATTAAACATATAAAATGCTAGACTAACCGTATTATTCATAAAGATACAGTAGATTTTAAGTACATAGCAATACTGGAGCTCTATCTATCTGGTTTGTTGTATGGTAAATACGTGACATCCAGTCTAAATTGACATAAGTCAAATAACTAAAATGCTCTTCGACTTTTATGAATAACAGGGTAATGCTGCAAAACAATTTCATATTTTAGGCACTAAGCAGATGGAATCAAACATTTATCTATAAATATCGTTATTGTTTCATGATGATAAGGTTTGAGTGCATTATATGCATTATTGGTATGATGAGTAAAACGTCCTATTACAGCGCGGTAGTCAAAATTACGTCCTATTACGACATTATGAAGACAAACAGACACAAATAATTATAAAATAATAACAAGTAAATGAAAAATGGAGGTCTATGTCCTGCAGTGACGTCTTTCGGCTGAAATGAAATGAAAAAAATGCCTCCATAATAGGAAGTGATTTTTAATACGGCCATAATAATTAGGACGTTTTACCTTTTGTAAAATTTATTATGAACTTACTGTTTCTGCAAGGCGGCACTGAAGATCAAATCCAAAAGAAACCAATAATTACAAGAATTGACTGACTGTGAGAACTAACTCAAAGCCTCTACACCTATTATAATAACATTAATCATACTGACAAACCGCGTTTATCTAATGATAAAATAATTATTAAGTTTACAGTAGAAACTACTGTATCGGTTTTTGTTTGATGGATTAATCACTGGGATTGCTAGGTCGTAAGCACTGTCGAAACCTCGAAACGTAAAAATCTCAGTTATAATATTTTGTACGGAAGCCAACTCATTCTTCGAAGCACGAGCGATTAATTATCTGAAAGTTTGTAAACCATGGTAAGAAAAAATAAATATGGAAAAAGAAAGGAATAACGAAGAAACATTGTGATGACAAAACCAAAACGGAAAAATAATAGATTATGGATGCATTCTTACTGAGAAAATAAAAACCTATTGATTACAAAAATTTTGTACACAAATAAAAAGCAAATATTTTATCTTTTTTTTTGATAACAGGACTGAGCGTTGTAAAAATTATGCGTTTTATAACAATTTTAACGTTCAATGAACCGCGTCGTCGTTACTTATTTAATTAGTTAGTAAATATAATACTAGGTAACCCTATATTTATTTTTACACTGATTTGCGAAATACGTCGCATGAGTGCCGTTGCGTTGAAAGTGTCTCTTTAGTATATGTAATGTAGAAGATGTTACGTAGACGGTTTGTTTGATGTCACCTCAACTTTTACAGCTTTCTGAGAAAACTGTAAAAGTTGTCCTTTCAACGGGTTAATGACATGGCTTTACTCTATCTATTACCATATAATAAATAATATTAATATTCCCTACCTACGCGTGTTCCTACATGCTGTTACCTAGTAGGGCGACTAGGCGACATGTGTAAGTGTATGTATTTGTTGTTTCAATCGCCTATTCTAAGGCATGCTAAAACTTAGTGCTTATTTTATTTCTTCTCTGGGTCAGGCAAGAGGCAGTATCGACTATACTATATAGTAAATACAACTAACTTTTTAGTAGTTTACGATCAGCTACAAAAAAAATATTTAGAAAATTGAGAAACAAAAGTCAGCTTCGCGTCAAAACCAGTTTTTTTCGGTTATAGGTAATTCGAAAATAGTAGTTCTGTCTGACTGGCCAGCATTTGAAAAGTCCTGATTAGTGATGTGTTGTATCTGTTAGCTAATTCCGTGCGTTGACCTAGATTGTAAACAATGTCAATATCACAATCTGTCGCACCAATAATAGCCGATAATAGAGCAGGGAATAACATGATAATTTTCAGATTCCCGAGCATCGGTAGCGTGGCCGAGCGGTCTAAGGCGCTGGTTTAAGGCACCAGTCTCTTCGGAGGCGTGGGTTCGAATCCCACCGCTGCCAAGTTATTTTTTGACTTTTTCCATAGTTATGTGTAAAAATAAAACAAAATGAACGTTTTAATTGCTAACTAGTGTGCGCCCCGTATCTTCAATTCAAACTGCTAATACTAATTATCCGTTCCTGTGGGATATTCAATTTAAAAAGTAGACTAACTAAGTATATACTTTCTCAGGCTATCTTTGTACCAAATTTCATTTAATTTGGTTTTGTAGTATTGGCGTCAAAGCGTGATAGACAGCAGACAGACTTTGGCATTTATAATATTAGTAAGAAAGTATGGATAAAAATTCACATACTTATAATATCGGTACAATTTTTTTTTAAATTTATTTAATTAGATTACCTACTTAATTATTTAAATTAATTGCAATCGAAGTTTGAATCTACAACCAGCATCTTAAAGCATTCATCCCCGTGCGATACACGTACACGGCACACGGTATCCACAACGCGAGGCGTTCACATCACAGCACAGGTGGTTCATTTATCGAACACACGCGGCGCGAGCGAGTCAGCTGGCGCGAAACTTCCGTCCGCGGTACGCGAAATAAACGAGCATCCGAAACAAAATGACATGATATCGATAACCCAATTTCCCACCACTACTTAATTTCTCGTTTTACATTTAGAAAAGCGCGCGCGGAAAAGTTTTTTTTTTTTTTTACAAGTCTTGCGTCGTCCGTGCATTATGCCAATGATTAATTAATTTTTAACAGTGTTTAGTAATGGATGTTGTTGTGCAAATTTAGAGTAGCTACAAACTTTACAAAACAATGTATTCTTTCGGAATCTGAGAAGTTCTCACGCTTCTTTCCACCAAAGATTGTCGGGTAAGCTATTTTGATTATTAATTTTAATTGGACCTGTGTTAATTAATTGTTAAACATTGTGTTAAACAACAAACCAACAACTAAGATATTGTAGGTAGATAAGTTTTTTTTTTATAACTTATTAATTTACTACAATACTATTTGATTATCCTTAACTAAGTACCAAACTACTAAGTGTTACACAGTATGAAATTCCTATAAGAGATTAAACGTAAAAGTGAAACCAATCTACAAACATCCTCACAATATTTCGCATTTATAATATTTGAATAAGCTTTTTAATTGATCTCTAATTTCTATGGCACCAAGTTTAAAATCTTCGCTGCGCCACGCCTTATGTGCGCTGGGCCTAATGCTGTTTGCCGCAAAAAAGTATAAATGAAAAATGAACATGAAGCGCAGAACACTCCGTATTTAAATCAGAATCTTAAAAAAAAAACTCTAAATGCACGGGCCGTTTCAGCTTATTTAAATAATCACTTACAATAAATCCACAACAATTAATAAATGTAAGACAAGTTGCTCATTATTCCGGTAAACATTATGGTGCTAATAAGCTCGTGGCTAATCGATCAGCCGAACAGGTTGCGGTGGCCACTTTACAGATAATAACTAACCAACTAATGTACTAAATCATAATTTTTTACTGCAAACTAAGTGTGTGTAGGTAAAAATAAACAGAACTTAAAAAATTAGTTGCCCTCATAGGGCGCCGCAACTATTATAACACAGCAAATTTTTTTACTTCATCATAATTTAATAACTGTCACCTAACGATGATAACTTACCCTATTAAGTACAATGATTTTATGTTAAAAGATTCTATAGCTGAAAATTAAGGAGGATTCACATTTCACTGGGTCGCCCACCCGGTGTAGTGTGAATGCTTCACCGTGCCGGTTATAAGCACTACTCTACAAAATTACTCCCGGCCTCGGCTATAATATACTTACTTACGGCACGTGGCACCCGGAACTTGAAACGGCACTGCAAGCGCATGGAGACAATCCTACTAACCAACCTTGTTCTCTCACTTAATTTCGCACATCATCGTATCGCATATTGTATTGCATGTTCCAATCAACAATGTCAAAATGTTGCCTCGTCGTGATACTGAGTGCCTTTGTTATAACGTGAAATTCCCACGGGATCATTCCATTACAACGCCTCAGAACTTTGTTCACTTTATAACTACCTAGCTAGGTACTCAGAGTTATAGTCACTGATTTTGTCTGGTTAATAACTTAAGTATATAAAGTATTGCTTATTTAAAGAATTTCATATACCCAATTAATTTCTAACTACGAAAATGCTTTGAAATAAGAAGAAAATCTGCAAAAAGTAGTAAAAAATCAAAATACAAAGTCATAGGAAGTTAGGTAAACTGAGATAAGAAAGTAAGTTAATCTAAAGTAGCATAGTTTTCTATGGGGCTTCCTGGCTTCCTCGATTATGTACAGTCGTGTGCAATTAAATTTATAAAGTCTTAGTACATTTTTGTTTTTAAAGTGTTAACGTGTCTGTACTAACATTTCCTACAAGTATTCTGTAATTTTATAAAGGTAACGAGTAAAACAGCCCTTCACACCGGATGCAGTACCGGAACCAGGCAAGTTCCCAGGCTAGTGGCTGTAAAAATAATCACTAGGTACCTCTCAATAAGTACTTCTAATAGACATGCAGGCGTTTAAATAACTTCAGGTGAGTTTTATTATGCACTTTCTAGCCATTACGAGAGAGTAATTGAAAAAATATTTCGCCCTACAGTTTATTTTAAAGGGCTTCTTTTATGTTTATTATTAAGGGGCGAAACGGTGCGAAACTAGTGCCACTTCGATGAATAATTGATATCTTCTAAGCCGCGGCCGAAATCATTCCATTCCATCCCTAGATAATCTTTCTTAGAATTTTTAAGACCCTTTTGTGTAGCTTTTAGGTACACATTTTTCATTTCCGCCATGGTTTAGAAGATATTAATTATTTATCTGGAGTGGCGCTAGTTTCTCTCTGTTTCGCCCCTTAACTCTCCGACTCTGAAAACTTCGTACCGACGTACAATATAAATTCATAAATATCAGAATAAATGTTGTGCTTTTCTGATGCCTTATCTATAATACTGTGAAGTTTCATGATCAAGTTTTAACGTGACGATGGTACAACCATACACACATCTCAACTTAAAAAACATTTGCATTTATAATTTTAGTATGATTTGCGAGTTGTACGCTGCACATAAAGGGTAGTGTTAATTATTATAGCAGCTACAGTATTTGTTAATTTGCGAAATTATTATTAAAACTACATAACATAATCTCACGCCTTTTATTCCTCGAAGGGTTAGGCAGAGGCACCAGCTCAAGAGCCGGACCCACATTTAGCCGAGTTTATGCTTTATTACCAACGTGACAAGGGGCCAGCTTGTCGCCGCGGTTATAATGACCACTACTGCGACCGGGACCAACGGCGTAACGTGCCTTCCGAAGCACAAGTTCTAAAATAATGTCTAGACCATACAACGGTCTAGCTGGGCAGTGGGCATGCTAGACAGACCGAGAAATGAGAACCTATGAAGAAGAATAATTCCACACTCATTAATATTAACTTTCCTATATCTCATAGACTATATTTAATGCAATCGGCCAGAGCGATCACGTCACGCATTTTTCTCTGCCTCGTTTGTCTTTACGATGCACTTAGGACAGTAACTCGACCGTTTCCTGTGCTCACTTTTTTTTTTCAAATTATTTTCTATTGGTAAAAAAGTTTTATGAAAATTCATTTTTTTATGTGTAGAGTCGGTTTTTTTTACTGTGTATTGATGTTTTAATCTAGCACTCAGAGTAAGGAAACCGCCGCTAATCTAGCAGGTCACATGAAAATGTCAATTCACAATTTTTAAAGAAAAAATTAAAATATTTATGAAATTTTACCCATAGTGAACTTAAAACTGAGCCTAGCTCACGTGAAGGAAGGGGGTCTGACCGCCTGTTAACAGGTTTGCCTGTTCTGCTTTTTTCTGGTCGCGGTAAATTAGTATTGACTTGAATACACTAAACTCTCTATATCCTACAAACCGAACCCATCCATTAGGTTTTTTTTAATATAATTTACCCAAGAATTAATTAATTATTCGTTTCATTAGCTCCTTGTTCACAGCACCATGAAGCTCACCTTTATTACATTGACTTGATAAGTATAAAAAATCTGGTATTTTTTTCATAAGTCTCCTAGTAGGTGTTTCCGACAAGACAGTAATAAATTTGCGTTGTAGTATGCGATCTTAGTTAAGTATGGGTCGCACCATTGACTTATGCTGCTTAGGAAAAGTTCTTAATTATGATGAGCTGAAATACGCCTTTAATTTATTACCGTTTTGTCAGAAATAGCCAGTGAAATACGGGAGCCGTGGTTGTTGCCCAGTTTCGATCCCCGATCACTGAAACTAATGACAACTTTTGTTTTATAAAAGGCACTAGCCGTAACACGTAGAGTATGTTTCGGATATGAAATGGGTGAGGGTTCTTGACTTACCGTCTTGTGGCGAACTGTGATGATGCTTATGTAGATGGGTTTGAGATTATTTGTTTTGTTTTTTATTGCGCCTTAGATTTATAATATAAACAAGTTGACCCAGCGAACTTCGTTCCGCCTAACCCATTACTATTTTTGTATGTTTTATACTTATAAACCTTCCTCTTGAAACACTCCATCTATTAAAAAACCACATCTATATTAGTTACGTAGTTTTAAAGATTTAAGCATACATAGGGACAGACGCGGGAAGCAACTCTATTTTATACTATGTATTGATGATATTGATGATAACTTTATTTATACTCATCTTTAGTTCTTCATACCTATACCATATAATTATACCAACTCAACAATTGATATACAAATGCTATTAACATAAGAGCATAAATACGTTTCATAGATTTATGTCCGTCTGTCGATCTATTTGAAAGTTTATTATGAAAAGTCTCAATAATTATAAGTGGTAGTCAAGATTTATGGATGAACTGTGTTGATTACTTACATTTAAACTTTTGTTATGAGCTTAAACATTTTAAATGTTATAAATAAATCTAAGATTCGAAATTAATTAACGAGCAATTTATGTAATATAAACTAACAAATTTATATCTTCTTTTAGCATTTTGTTATCATATAAATATTTAACACCGACGTACTAAATTTCACTGGCCCTTAATAAAGGTAAAGTTACTTATACTTTCAAAATTGTCTATTTCACACTGTGACAAACACATAAAGTAACAGTTAGGTATCAAAATAAAACTAAAAAAACAAAAACTAACAATTTTATGAAATGTCAAAGATACGTGTATAAATTCGCACTTCGTGTAATAATTAGAAAGGTATAAGTAAGAAAATCACAAAAAAGTAATTCTGTTTGTTTTCTTTCTATAAACGCAATGTTTAATAACGCTAATCATGACTGGAATTTGGTAGGCTGGAGGTACATTTCCCAGGTATAAAAAGCATAGATAGATATACCTCGTATAAAATTTACCCCAAAACAAAAGACAAAAGTTGCCTCAGGGGACAAAACTCGCCTCAAGGCAAAAATCATAAAAGAGAAGCTGCTTCAATATTACGGCCCTTCCATTCAAACGTTCAAGAACATGAAAATTGAATATGAAAAAGTCATACAATAGATCAATAACCGTATAATAAATTGCTAAGAGAATATTGTCGTTGTTTGTGGAACAAAGTAAGGTCACGCTCTGGGAAGAAGTAGCTGCTTTAAATAGATAAATGATGAACATAGAAATTCTCGTTTGGCCCTCCGACTCATGTTTTCAACTTTGTTGATGATCTATTATTCTACGGCGAAGTACAAGCATATTTTAAGATTAATGCATAGATGAATCAGAAGCACGGCATAATCAGAAATTTATATTATTATTTAACTCAAAATAACATTGCTATTAAATAGGAGTTCTAATTTTTTTTTTATATGGCTGAGATTTACGTTGTATACTTTGAACAAAACTCATTGTTCAATAATATTGATAGAAGAGAACCCACCCAGTCCCAGTCCGTCAATCAAAGATATATTATTACTGATAATACTAATAATCTTGCAAATCGTTATGTCCGTCCATTCGTCAAGCCCACGGCAGACTGCGCACATGCATCATTCAATGGCAGACTGTTTGTCAATATTTATCAGTGTCCTATTGCAAATCGAGGTGTGTTTCGTAGATATAATAACCCTCATTTTAACTTCATCGTAAAATTTATTTTAAAACTATCTAGGTACTTTACACCCAACCAAAATTAAGTATCCGATCGAATAAGGATTTTTTTACTTTTTGGAGTGTCATTTTCACTTGAACCCATGTGATTTCCTCTTATGTCATTATCTCAGAGTAAGGAAACCGCCGCTTTATCCAGGCTTGTGGTTCAAGGTTTAGTAGTTTAGGCATAATTGAGTTACACACAGACAGTCACAGAGTATATTTCGCAGTTATAATATTAGTATGGGTTGACTTAAATTAAAATTATAATTTTCTTAATTTTTATTCAAAAATACACATATTAATAGCATCTTATACTTATTTAGCAGGTGGGGATATCAAGTGCGAGTGTACAGTGACCCACAAAATGGCCATTGGCTTTCAATTAGATGGGCGCGATTTGGCAAGAGGCGTGTCCGAGTACAGTACCCGCCTTGTTCCCATTTAGGGCTCCGCGTTTGTTTGTGACGTCAACATTTTTTTTTTGCAAGTTATTTCATGTATTTGTCACCGTAAAACAGCACTTCCGTTAGGTTATAAACTTACGTACGTCAGTTTATTTACCAACGTAGGTTAGGTTAGGTTGTTTATAAATTTACGACCGTACATTTTTAAATTTACGAAAAGTATTATTTTCCGGTAACATATTTAATACTTGTGTACCTGTTCGTATAACGGATTATACTAACCCAATCATCTTTTTTTAAATTTTGCACAAACTTTAAAACAAAAAGCATACTTACCTATCATGCCTTTTATTCAACTAATACGTCAGTCTAAGCCCATCGCACATCTGGTGTGGCAGGGAGTTGTGCCTTGAACAGTTTACTCATGCCTCTTCATATTACACTGGACCTCAATACGGTCTTTACGTTGAATAGAATGCAAAATTAAATTTCACATTCAGATATCAAACGAAATAAATAAGTACTTAACAAATGAGTGACCACATCGCGCATCACACCACCCTATCTCGAGCGTAATACATTTTTCCTCTGAAATCTCGGCTCGCGCCAGTTTTGCGCACGCGCCGTTATAATTCCGCCGATCCTCAATTAAGTAACGGAATTATTTTATGCACAACACCAGTGCGACTAACGGAATGATAACAACTTTTCAGATTTACTGTACCACTCAAAATGTGAAGTAGCCACTGTTTCACTTGAAATTCAGATCAAGATGTCTGAGTAGCTTTTACAAAGATCAACGTTATACAAAACCAAAACTAATAAAGATTGTCTGTCGTCAATGTTCTTATTCTATATTCTACTATTCAACTATATATAGACAGCTCGATAATATGGACAATTTTTCAGATATATAGATACCTATTTGATGGGCTTAGATTATACATATACATACCTATTTGATGGAAATAAATTAACAGATATTTTAATAAAACGTAATTTATCAAGGTGAAGGTTTTAAATACATTCAATTGATTCTAAGAGCGAGCTCACATTGAACCAGCACTAGTCGCGGCCACTAGACGAGGCCAGACACTGCGGCTGAATCTATATATATAAAACTCAAAGGTGACTGACTGACTGACTGACTGACTGACTGACATAGTGATCTATCAACGCACAGCCCAAACTACTGACGGATTAAGCTGAAATTTGGCATGCAGGTAGATGTTATGGCGTAGGCATCCGCTAAGAAAGGATTTCCCAAAATTCCCTCAGGAACGGGAATTACGGGACGTTTTAGTTAGTATGAAAAATCCACATTATTGAGTGTATCGACGTGAAACTTGGTGTACAGGTTCCGCAGTGAATGAAAGAGTGTTGAAAAAAAGGAATTAACAAAATTCCCACGGGAACGGGAATTACGGGACTTTTTTAGTGAGAATGAAAAATTTACATTCTTGAGTGTTTCGACGTGAAATTTGGTGTACAAGTTCCTCAGTAAATGTAGGAATGTGGAAAGAAAGTATTTAAGAAAATTCCCACGGGAATTGAAATAACGGGACTTTTTTGTGAGAATGAAAACTCGACTTCCTTGAGTGTATCGACGTGAAATTTGTGTACAGGTTCCTCAATAGATGAAAGGGTGTTGAAAAAAGGAATTCACTAAATTCCCATGGGAATAGGGTTACAGGACTAATTATTTAGTATGAAAAATCGATTTCCTTGAGTATGCCAACGTGAAATTTGGTCTACAAGTGTAAGGATGTTGGAAGGAAGAAATATACTAAATTCCCACGGGAACGTAAAACGGGACTCTTTAGTTAGTATTAAAACAATATATATATATATATATTTCTTTATTTCCACGTAAAAATAGGAAAACGGGTTCTTCAGTGGGTGTAATTAGATTCAGAGTTCTATTAAGAAAAAATTAACCAAAATTCACATGGTAACGGAACATTCCCAAAAACATAAAGCGCCTAAAAATCTTCAACTTTTTTTTACTCGAGTAGGTACATATATTAGGTATGTAGGTACGTATATCCAACTACTTTTACCCAACCAGCTAATAGAAATGTTAGAAGTTTCAGTGTCTGAATGGTGGAGTGTAGAAATGAACTACTACTACAACTACTACTACTCTGAACTACTTACTCTTGGTGGTTTGTTTTAGATATTTTAAGGGGGTTTGGGTGCGATCAGAAATGGTGTCACCAAAATCCTGAGTCGTAAATCAACCAGTAATTAACGATTTTAATGAAAAAGCGCGTGCGAAGCTGCGGGCAAAAGCTAGTTTTTTATAAATGTTGTTTATAGTAAACTGGCTTAACAAAGCTTCTTTTATCGTCTATCTACATAAAAATGTATATGCTGAAATAGTGAACATATTTGACCGTAGAGTGTTGGCAGTGATTTAACAAAACATAATCTCTATGTTTACTCGCGTGAGTAGTTATTTTGAATCTAGTTTTAGGGTACCTTGTGAATTTATGTACCGATGTTTTAGTTCTTATTACTTATTCATCAAAAACATAAGACGGGAACGAATTATATATGTATTATACAGATGTTGAACATTTCAATTAGTAGCTTAGGTATCTACTGACGTTTTTAATTCAAAGTTTCTTCGTATTTACAGAACACGGAACCAAATCTTTTTACAGTAACGAACTAAGAGAAAGTCAAGTCACAAGGTTTTTTTTTGTATAAAATTCCACGTACCATACCAGTAAAATCATTATTCTAAATTGGTTTAAGGTGCTTTACAAATTATTAAAGAAATTGGGATTTATCCATTTTGTGAACCTGCAATTTGTGCTGTAAGTGTATGAGGCGTCTAAAACAAAAGATTCTCCAAACGATACCATAGAAGCACGACAAAAGACGTATTTAATTGTGTGCGATTTATAATTAGGTATTATTGTACATTGCACAATGAAAGAAATTGTACGTTGTTTCTTATATATTCCAGCTTTCTCATGTGTAGTAGCGAGAACTAATCGGAACAGAAATAACTGTCCGGAAATACTTAGTCGTAAATAAACAGTAACTTATTTTTTTTTGTTGTTAGACACAAACAATATAATTCAAATAAGGATGAAAAAATGAACGTCCACTGCTGGACACAAGTCTCCCTCACAGACACAGACACAGATTGTAACAAGGACAAATATTTGCTGGGGATTTTGCCGTAATCGCCACGTTTGCAAGGCGGTTTGGCGATCGCAGTATGGTTGTTTAAATTTTTCAACGAAGGCCAACGCTGCTGCCCGACTTTTGGAAATTCCCTTAATCGCCATTTACCACACCCAAAGAAGAGATGGGGTGGTAATTCTATGCCACTACCACACGGACCACGGTAATTACTTAGGTAGTTTGTAATTAATTTGGTTCCTACGCAGTCAGTCTTTGAACCTTCTTTTGTTAAATCATTTATCTTGCAAAGCACACTCAAAGTATCAGAATAAAGTTAAAATAAACAAGTTAATAGAGCCCTTCTCCTAAACGGCAACCATCTTCATAAAGTTTACCTCTAATGTTACAGCTGCCTACTTAAGACCAATAAATAGTTCCGTTCCTAACATCCTTCGGTCTTCGGTTAACCATCCTCATCATAATTAAGTACTGAAACATTAAGTAAGGTACTTCAGATAAGTCGGTAAAAAGGTTGAGATAACTTTAACGCAAAAAAAAACCCTTTTTAGAACATGGGGAAAATCTTAACACAGTTCTTAAGTTTGCATTTTGTATTGGTAATAGTTTCAGTTAGAGTAGAGACGGTGATGATTATTAGATAATACAACACAACTTGAGTTATTATTTAAAGCTTACCGTCATAGTTTGCATCACTAGACTGTGAATTCTTCGGGGCGGGTTCGTAGCAATCGTTTTAGAATAGAAGAATAGAATAAACATTTATTTACCAAAACCAACATAATTACAAATATAAAATTAAAACAAAATAAAATAAAGTATAGTTAACATAGACAGCAATATGCATTTTGTGTTTGTTCAGATTTTTTTAATGAAAATTAAAGAGAAAATTCTAAAATAAATAAACCAACTTTCCCACTTAGGTTGCGACTTATTAACACTAGGTGACGTAAGAAGAACGAAGTTCACCGGGTCAGCTTATTTCTTATAAATTAGGGTCGCCACCAAAGTCACCAAAGTCGTTTATTAGTTCAGGACAAGAAGATAAAAGACTATGTTGCTGCGCCTGTGCGCGCACTGCACAGTTTCCTGTCGTTTAGTTTTATTGTGGTAACTTTTTTAATAAAAAGGCGACTACTTACTATAGTTTTTAATAGCACAAAAGTAATTTTATTACTATTATATTAATACGTTTGAATCAACTGATTCTGCAGGATACTAATTGTATGAAAAAAATCAAAAGTTTATAATTAGTTGGCAGTCGAATTTATGAAACTTAAGTACAAGTAATAACGTATTTTTTTTTTCAATTCTAAAAAATAAATTCAAAAATTATCCACAGAAACGAATAACTCAACTCAAAAAATTCTATTTATTGAGTTGAGTTTTATTTAGATTTACAGTACCTATTTATTGAATTACTATCATTTTGTTTTTTTTTTTTAAACAGTTTTATGTAAGATACTTACCTCTTTCTATTACAAAGACACGATTAATTCATGTCTAGTAAATAAAAAAAAAAGGTATTTAACTTGTTACGACATAATGTGTCCATACTAAACTAAGTTAAAAAAGTTACGACAATTCACTTGTCTTATTTCAATTGTAAACAAAATTACGACAATTTCACTTGCCTCATTTCAATTAGAATGTGAGATTGCTCTCACTCGGGCACGTCTCAATCAGCTCTAACGTGTGTGTTGTGTGATTTTATGGTTATTTAAATTTAAATGAATCAAAAATTAAGACGTTCTTAGAAGTAAAAGAGGCGAGGTATTTTAAACAAACATGTAAACTGTAATTAAATGTTTATTAGATTGTTGAGTCTAGGTTTGGTCTGACTACAGACACAGACCGCATTTTACTTAGTTAGGGGATTTTGAGTTTGATGCGACCTTTTTATTATTATATTTTAAACGAGATTAATAATTGGAGCTAAAAGTGGATTTTACAGATAAAGACTAGATCTTTTCCAGGCTTGAACTTTTTAGAATGTTGATGAGGTCGAAGCACCACTACTGTACTGTAATTACTGTATTAAGTATATCAAATTTCATAATTTTCAAAATATTGAATTAAAAAAAAAATATTTTGATAACTGAAACAATCGACACAAAATGCTCCGGTCCTAACTTGGAACGCGTCAGTTAGTAAATAGTATTAATTTTTGCAATACCAACGTTAATTTAAAGAAGTGTAGTTTAAGAAATTTAGAAAGAAAGAAAAGGCGTTTATTGCTAAACACACAATTAAATAAGAGATTTAAACAAAAGACCAAAAAAAAAACACACGTATTGTTATGCCTCTTGCAGAGGGCACTGCTTCAGCATTTGCTATGGGTGTGAACCAAAAGCACTGATTTTCAGTCAGTGCCGGTAGTGTTCACGAGCGTTAATTTCCACGTAGAGTGACTATCGTATACGCGTAAGTCACAATATTAATGCAAAAACACTTAAATTACAGTTAAAATCGCGTAATTTTTTTGGTTCCCTCTTTTATGATTTAGTTCCGGCAGACTTGCGCCCGCGCATGCCTTCGCTTGACCGCGGTCAAAGATTAATTATGATGTATAGAACCTTCATAGGTACAAGAAGGTTTATATGAATACAAATTGTATGCAAAAAAGTAAAAAAAGCTTTTTGACTTAGTGGCATCCACCAAGTTATTTGATTATACGTAATTTAGCCGTATCAAGAAGGTAGGAATGGAGGAGGCTCCACCGACAAGAGCGAAGCTTTTAAGTTTAAAGAAGAAGAAGAAAGCCGTATATTATGTATACCTATGTCTTTTCATATGTACACGGTGTTATAAGCAGCATTCGATCAAAATTTATCACACTTACACTTGATGTATGACCAAAACCAAATGTAATATAGGAAAAAAATTAATAATTTAGATTGCAATAAATTGTTTACCTTGAATTTATTTGTAGCTTTGCCTAGTAATACAAAACAGAGGAGCATCTAACCATCCTCATCAACCAAACAAACACAACGTTAATTATTATTAAACCACATAACAACACAATTTGCGGTCGCACTACTCTACTCTGCTCTATGGCTCTGTAAGGGAATCTTACTTAATATGACGTTAACCGCACTAATGTGAACAAGACATAATATGGTTTGTCTCATACTTACCCATTAGCCCTAGCGCAAATCGGGCGAGGCGCGGCGAATATACCGAGGGAAAAATATTTAAACTGGTTTTTAAACTTGTAAGTATGGGGTTCTTCACAGGGTTGTAGTGAGGAACAATCGCGTGTCAATCGTTTCATATGGTAACTAAATTATTTTCGTTACGTAGGTACCGGTTTTTGACCCTGTGTCATAAGTTTATGCGCTGGGTATTTCTTTCCTATAAGCTATTTTAAGCTAATTCTAAAAATGCGATCTTAGCAAGCTATATTACTTTAAAATCAATTATAAACTGCCTTACGTAGCTAAAATGAGAAGCCCGGCAAGCTCAATCTTTAAATCATAAAGTGCAGCGTCGTCCGTCTAAATTTCATGGAATGTGTCAATTTTAAGTAGTATTTGTATGTAACGTATCTCACTCGCTCTGATGAGCGCATAGTTATTTTGTTATACAATGTATTTGCTCCAAAAGCCTAGAAGATCGCGCAGGTCTGTTCAGAAAATTTATTTTGCAAGTTAGCAACTAAAATGACTAAAAACACATAAATCATTCACTTTTATAAGTTCTATGCCACTAGACACATTTCCATCATATCTCCATAAAGGAAAGGTTACTTGAGTTTCCTTTCAATAAAAACTAAATAATGACTAATTAGAAAAATAGTCAGGAAGGTATCTCCACGAGCTAGAGTAGAGTAGCCTAGACAATTACTTAGCACGCTCGAGCGATACCCACCGTACCATATCGTACTCTGTCATAAACTCTAAAGATTTAGATGTAACATGGCCCTTACTGTTTAAGTAATAAGGTCTTAACCGGTAACGTAATAATTGTCGTAAGTGAATGAACTGGTTTGCTCGCATATTTTTATTTGTAAGCCAATTTCTTTATGAGCTCCGATGCTATCGTAAAGCGTAATGAGCAAGCACTGTATCCGCGAACATGAACAAAATTGTCTGAGTGAGGAACTTAGTTAGTGCTCGTTGTGATCTTGTTTTAGTTGGCGATAAGATAGGGATTTTACTTTCCATTCCACTTATATTAGTTGAAGTGAATGTGTTTTCTTTACTTGGATTTATTAATATTTTAGACGCTGAAATGGAACTATTGCTGATTGTAGTAAAAACTTAAGATGCAATAGTTTTTACAATTGATAAATCGTTTAAGTATAATTAGTTTTTACATTTGATTAAAGTTCAAATTGGGGTTCAGACTAATATTACACGAACACCTCTGTGGTCAATTAGTTAGATGTTTGTTTTCTTATTTGTGTCTTTGAATTTGTTTGGGCACCCATTTGTTAGGGGCTCTAAGTGTGATGTGTTACTACATATTAATTGATAAATATTATTTCAAAGTAATGCTAAGACACTCGGGTTTTCGCGGACGATTTAGCGGGAGTTAAGTTTGAAGATTTCCTACCATTGAGAGTTCATGCCACATTGCACTGAATGCCTCTTAAATAAAAGCTCAAAAGATTGGAGTAGCTCACAAGATCCTTAGTAAAAAGTAAACTTGTACACAAAAAAAATACGACTGCAGTGAATAAAAATATAAATTTTACTTTTGTACCTACTTTACTTATGTGCTGTGTGGTACAGCAGCACATATTATAACCACTACTGTTCCCGCAAAGGGTTCGAAGGTCGGCAGTAGCGTGATTTGCTGAAAATTTTAAACAGCAGTACGGTGATCTCTAACCCGCCTGCCAAGCGTAGCGGCAAATTGACTCCAAAATGTTTGTCCTTATGGTAATCTATGGGGACCTATGTCCAGTAGTGGACGTTTATCTGTTGTATTAATAAACGATAGATACCTCATCTATTCATGAAAGGGTGCATTCAGTTTAGGCCTCCCGCGTTTTTTATCTTTCAGCTTTATTTTAACAAACAATTTTTATTTCAGGTAACAGAGGTGGCGATGGAACACAAGCAACGTAGATGATGTCAATAAGGTTAGTCTAAGCCACCAACTGCAAATACTACATTCAAAGTACATATACCTTTACCTTTGTAGCTTACAAAGGCTAATCTTGTAAATTCAACATCGTCAATCTTTCAATTAACTCTGAATAGCAATACGACACTCTATCCCATCACATTAGTGATGCACGACGAATTGTTGTATTAATAACTAGCTTCACGAGACCCCGTCAGATGCATTCATCATGGCCTGTTGATAGCACCTTGGCACCAAGGGGCGAACGGGGCATACACTTCGATATGTGATCGCATTATCCAACTATATATGAGCTAGCGATACTATAATAAAATTTTATTACGCAAATATTCACTTTCTAATTAACGAACATAGCGATACATGAAATAATGTCCTTTTTGTTGAGTTTGACTCCCTAAAAAATACATGAATTCGAGTTTAAAAAAAAAATTATTAATTCGTTACAACTAAGTTGTAAACTTGTGGCTTCGGCTATTTTGTCACCGAGATCTTTCACTGTTGTAGGGCTTCTAAAATGCATTTTTTTTGCCGAGCTAAATATTACGTGAATCTTGTACACCTAATAATAAAATTCCTCCAAAGACTATTAAAGATGAAAATGAACCTTGGACTGATGCATTAAAGTCTAAAGCAAGTGGAAAATGCAACAAGGAATGTGGGTTGCAGTAGATGATGATAAATCGACGATCAAATCGCTTATAGACAATGCAATGTAACAGCAGTTTAGTACCTATGCAAAATAGAAGCAAGCGATTTTTATCAAGATTTTATTTGTTAAATGATATCAATTCGATTGATTGCAATAAAGTTTCTATCTATTTATGTTTTTTACTTAAATTACATACGTTTGTTGTGTGTGAATTGTAAGTGTATAGAAATTTTGGATTTTTAGTTAAATGCTTGAATTAATATTCAGTCATACATAAGACATGACATTAAACCTCAAAGCGTTCTGCGCACATAAACTGTGCATAGTTGGTATGCGTTTGAGGGTAGGTAAGCATTCTTCTTGGCTTTGTGTATTTTTGAATACTAAAGTAAAGGGTAGCTAGACAGAATTGCAATTCAATATTTTAGGTATCAAGAATAAAAAGAAATGAAATCTAAAAAACATTTTCCAAAAAAAAAACTCTGAATTTGATGAAGCTGAAGAAAAATATATTTAAGAATAGCAAATAGGCAATGTAATAACATTAAGTAAATTAGTTTTGTAAAGGTCAGCTATAAAATAAGTAGTATGGTAACAGAAACCAGTAAGAATAATTCCCTTCCCTCAATCAAAATCACATCATGTTCTAAATCTGATAACACCTCAGGCTCGATCCAATCCAGTTACAATTGAAGCAATACAAACAAGAACGACCTACAATCTAAAATATACTTAGGCCTCAAGTCTACTAAACTCGATCAATCTTAGCAGAAAGTTGGGCGGGACAGGGTTTTTCTGATTTGATACTTGTTCTCTAAAAAAAAACAAAGAAAGAAGATAAGAAAAAGAACAAAATTATTATTTACAACGAAAAAATGTTGAGTTCGGTACCTAGGTAAAAGACCAATTTTCGACGACGGACAACGACAATGTAACGATAGGGTCATCTGTTACATGAATTAGATTATAGTGGGAAGCAGTTGCTTTAATCTATCTTTCTAGCTCCTCAGTGTGAACTGCTGACCAACACGACAGACGAGAGGCTATAAAGATACAGGACCAAAGACTTTACGGTGTGTCTTTAAAAGTACGAAATCGATGCGATGGTGGCAAAACATAAATACAGCAGTTCCTAAATCTTCATGAAACATTATTGGCACCATAAAATCCTAATCTTCCACAAAAAAGAACAATAAGAAATAATGCGGACAAAATAAACCTTTCTCCACAATAATAGTAGAGTTGTAGTAAACTCTATCTGCAGATCGGGTGCCTCCGCAAATATTTCCTGCGGTTTGACTCCTTGATTGCTCGAGGACTGTTTGCGTGAAACCTAATATGGTTGTTAAAGAAAAGGCGATCCTTTTGTTTGACCAACTATGTTTGCTGAAGTAGTTAGACAATGATTTCGAACCTAGGTTAGGCAACGAATGGCATTAGATATCGGTGAAATTGTGTAAGGAATCTGAAATATGTTAGAAAGTATAAGTTGAGTAATCTTTTAAAAAAACTATTTAATCTTTTAGAAAGCTCCTTGCATTACTTTCAGAAAAGCAATTTTTTAGGATTACATACTAGCCCTCAAACAAACAATGATAGGAAGGTTTTTTTTTTAATGTAGTGCAAATCTTTTTTTCAACCAACAGGGTGTCCACTGTTTCGATTCGAAAGCAATTCCATGTAGGTACTTAGTCTGTTTTTTTTACAAATTAGAACATTTTATCGGTTGCTAACCCAATCTTCATTTTTAATTCGACTCAAAGACGGAAATATCCAATTAACGCGTTGCCTATCAATTGCATATTTGTAAACTCCAATATTTCCACGCGATCTCGCATGAATAGTACAGTAAGCCGCACTTGAATCATACTATTTTGATTTAAAAAATGATCTCTGTCTGTTTTGTTATAGTGAACACATTAGACATGCAGCGAATTGTACATTCTTTTCATCGCTGCATCGTCATAATCCGTCTAATTTCATTGTTTGTTAAGATTTTTCAGTTCCGATTCCGCCATCTTATATCAGTCTCTGGTCTCTGCAAATTGGATGCAAAATATATAGGTAGGTACTTACATGTTTGAAGTAAAAGCCAACGAAATAATGAGATCCAAAAGCGAACAATTATGGCGGCCGTCGTGCGTTCGATAGCTAAACAAAATACCTACTGATAGCGATTAGTTTTTTTTTTTTTCAATAATTTTTTTTTGTAATAAACTACAGAAAACAGTACTTCATCTGCCACCCAATTTAAACTTTTATTTCAAATTCATTCATTAGATAAAACACGTGCGTAACAACAAATCATGACATGAGGGCGGTAATACGTCCAGTGTGTCCAACCGCAAATGGTGTGGCATAAGTTACGTGCGCCCGCGCACGGTGGACTGGCACGCGAGCTAACAGGCCTGCAGATTGCTGTTGGTCTCTTTACGGGACTACCTCCATAGCAAGCACGAAATCGCTAAGAAACTCATAGGAGACGCTGGGAGCGTTGCTATTTTTTTTTTTTTTATGTGATCTTGGCAATAGGTTATGAGTATCGAGTTTTGGTATTTCGCTTAAAATCTTAAGATTTAAATTTAAGTGCGATTTAAATTTGGAAGGGTAAGGCCTTGGCCTGTGACCTTTTAAAATTAAGATAATGTTCACCAGGGTCGTTTGGTTTTAGGCCATTTTTATTTCACACTAAAATGTCCAACGCAACGATACTCAAATATTCCTTAAGGTATTCTCAAATGCTTCAACAACAAGTTTTACACACTTTAAGTATCCAGTTCCATTCAAATATTATCAGAAAACCAGATATTTTTAAAAGAACTACCTAAATAATTTTGAAAGTATGCTATTCTGAAAACGTATAATTTTTTTACGACCATCGAACGATACTCCGATATCAACCTTACATTATTATATAAAAATAATATAAGCAACATTGCCGTTTTGTGAACTCATGTAAGTTTCGTCTATCCCTAATTATTATTCATAGCTAAAAGGTGATAATAGCAGCCTGTTGCATTTATATATCTGGCGATATATACAAAAATATGACCGAGTGGCGCAATGACAAAATTAAAGATTGTTAAAGCTTGGAGCGTTATTTCTGCTAATACCGAATTTATTAAATATAAGTAATACTTACCTATTTTGTTATCCTGATATTATCACATAAGCATCTCAATAAAGCACGGATAAAAAGAAATCGTAAATTTAGAACATCATAAATTATCTATTTCATATACTTCTTGACTGCTCCGTAGCTCAGTTGGCAGTGATGTGGACTGAGAAGCGGGTGCACCTGGGTTCGATTCCCGGCGAGGCGAATATTGATATGATGAATATCTATGTTTGTTACCGGTCTATACTGTTCGTCTCTGTATATGTTTCGGGCACCCTAGATACAGGTTCTTCCTAGTTAGGGGCTCTAAGTGTGATGTGTTATTATATTATTATTATACAAAGAATCGTTTTACAAACTCTACAATGTACCTAGGTATCCATTATTATCCGTTTGACAATAATTGCCCATGGCACGTGGCCGTAATGCGTTTACAGTGCGAATCGCAATGGTTTACCTATATGGACCGTTCATCTTTTTCATCTATTGAATTGCCTTTATTTCTTACGGCAATTTTGAATGATTCTGATCTATATAATTTAAACGACAATGAAGACGAGTTCAAGCATACCTAGTACCTAAATGTTTTTATAAAATGAATACTTAAATGATTTTATTGAACTATTACATGATAATAAATATAATGTTGTTAAGTTTACATTTTATTATTTCTAAGTATAATACAGCCCAATACTAAACCTCTACTTTAAAAGTGGTTTCTTTCTCAATACATATAGATTATAATGTTTTGAGAAAGAAACCACTGTTGTGTTGCTTGATGCGTTGTTATAACTGTGATTGTAGTAATTAACAGGAAACAAAATAAAATCAAATACTTATCATTATATTCGAACTAACAAGCCACCAGTAGCCACAAAGCGTGCAATGAAACCATGCTCTCGACGGCCCACTGTTATTACATTCTTGTTTGATCGTCTGATAAATCAACAATCTCTGAAATATCCCAGTTTCATCTGATTTTTTTTGTTAAATTATTTGTTGTCTCAGACACCTTAATTGTACAAATCTATTAGTACAAAATCAGATAACGATTCTCCAATCAAGTTTTTTCCATAACATAATTATTTTCTAGTCAAATTAAATAAATCCCAGTTCAATATTTGATTACTCGCGCATAAATATAATTATAATAAAAACTCTCGGGCTCGGGGTCAAAATGTCATGAGCATGCGCAGCACACTTTCCTACGATCAGTTCGGGTTCCAATAATGAAACACTTAATGACTCTTTGATGACCACTCAATAGAGACGAATGATAAATCAGTTCCTCCTAACATAATAGTTCACACTTTTTGTCGTGTTCTAGAAATATCGTGTTTTACCGGTGGATTTTTGATTTTCCGCGAGTCATGTCCGCGCTTTCATGTAACTGTGTCTAAATTCCGTTTCATTATCTAGTCGCAAGTGGTAAGCCCAGTGGTCAGAGTAAAGAGAATGCCTGAAAGGCTATCCGATGTCGATCAAGCTCGGCGCATCACCGCATCATCTCGGTGGCAAGCCGTGATTACGAGGGTCTTGTCTCCTCTCCGCGCAATTACCGCACGCGCCGTGTGACAGACGAGGGAATTGCACAAAATTGCGAATAAAATCACCGCCTAGGCCGACACGAACGCCATATGCCATTCGTCGTACGCATTACCCATTACCCATGATCGAACCATCGTACCAATCTCAAGTGATTATTGGCTTAGGCTTTCTATAAGTGTCTCCATCAAAAATGGTCTGTCCAACTGTTAGATTCCAACTATTTATTTTCTAAAGGAAACTTGAACACTTTCCCGTAAACCGGTCCACATTTACAAACTCTCAATGTTAGTAAAAAAAGTTAGTATTTTCGTCTAACGATAAGTAGAAAAAACTACTGCAAAAAAGATCAAATTCAATTTCATATTAAAAACATCGGCAATCCGTGAGAGTTTGTTAGAATCAATTCAAATATTTTATTCAAAGAACTTCTGAAGGAGGATTTTGAATAAAGAAGATGATCGCTGTCAATTACGAGTCTAGCTTATTGTCGTATCAATAGGAGTTTGAAATTGAAACTTCATATAAGTATAATACTGAATTCTTCAGTATTCAAAGAGTATTCATCTGACCGAAAGGCGGCCTTTTTACAAGAGACCACATGTATAGATTATTACAGATTCAATACGCTTCAGGCTAGGTCGGACGGCCCCGTGTTATGTAATTCGTCTGTCCTTAAGGATCATATAGAATATCATTAATAACTTTTATTACCTTTATCACTGCCACATTATATTTTCTAAAAAAATAATTAAATTGAAAAATAGGATTGATATTCAATTTGAAAATAATAAGTAAAAAATAACTGCTGTAAGGTAGGATATTATATTATTTATAACGTATACTTAGTGTCTTGATAACAACACGATAACAACAAAAACACAATTAAAGTAACAAATAAAAAAATAAAATAAGTAACTTCAAAAATACAAATAATAATACGATGTTACCATATACAATTATACAGATTTTATAACAAGACATGAACACAAAAGGGAAGTCAGATCGAATGGGTCATACAAAGTCTAGTCTAAGAGTGTGAGAAAGAAATAGCACAATTCAAACACATTGTACTGAGAATATCTCTAATTAAGATGTCAATAGCACGAGATAGAGCTATTGTTAGCGACACTGCCTCCTTTGTTGCGTCGACTGTTATCTTCAATATTTGGGACATGATAGGTAGTTTAGACTTTAGACGGTTATGAACTCTGTTAGTGTTAAAGTCAAGGTTACTGGCAGCTCTTTGCGCGAGAGTCGCCAGACTTAGAAGGCTGTTCTTTAGCCTTCCTTACTCACCATATTCCCATTTAAAATTTAGGAGTTGAATTGTAAACTCGTATATTTTTATGGTAACATGTTTTTAACCGACTTAAAAAAAGGAGGTTATCAGTTGGACCTGTATGTATGTTTTTATGTATGTGTTTCCGGAATTTTCCCGAGTTTGGCTGAACCGATTTTGACACGGTTTTCACAAAAGTATTTGTTACATTCAGGAAAAAGTTTTAGTACCTATTTAAACCGACTACGAAAAAGAGGAAGTGCTTAGTTGATGTATTTGTCTGTTTATTGAAGGCGTGTTCCTTTTTTGTAAAAAAAGAAAGAAATTATTTTAACATCTTGTATAAATTTTTTTTAATGAACCTTGTAAGTTATTTCATTCGATATCTGAGTTCAGAGTTCTTAAAATTTGTTAATTCATATCAAGTAACGTAGTACCTTTACTTAAACAAAAGTACCCGCATAAAGACAGCAAGCAGCGTCAAGATATGTGACATGATACGGATTACTTGTCGTATAAAAACATGACATAGCACCGATTGCAGAGCTCACCACGAGCGGACATCAATATTGCTAGAAATTCCTGCAATAGCTCACTGATGCGTGCTAGTCTAAATCGTGCCTTATAAAAACATTGGTTGCGGAATATTACTAAAAAATATAAGGAATAGAATAGTTAGTCGTTAACACAAAATTTATGCAGATTTAGGTTTTGAACAAAATAAGACAGAATACGATATAGTAAATGAAGGTCAAGAATAAGTAATAAAAGAAGAGGAAACCTCCGGGTTATTAAAGCTTATAATATTTCGCTACTGATATATAATTAAGGGCCAGTGGTGCAAACTCATAATCTCCGCTAGTTCTGATTTTCTGAAGGCAGTAATAAGCTTAACTTTACTCAACTCACAAATCGAGAAGTAAAATTGAAATGTCACTAGAGCACGACAGTAAATCCATATTAAATATTTAAACTACGCCGGACCTCTACTCGCATTGGCTTCAATTTGCCGCCGCCTTATTTCTGTTGATGACAAGCCGATTTTTCGGTTCCAATCACACAATATGTCTACAATTTGATGGGTAACTTACTTGATTATGTTTCTTTGGAAATTGTTTATTTGTCGTCACGGGTGAAAAGTCAACGGACTCGAATTTACAGACACACGACAAAACTCACGAACTACTGAGCATTGTAACAAAAATTTGTCCTACAGAAAATTAAAATATTTACGATTTTAAAGTGACAACGGTCTACGAAAAATATTTTTACTTTTACGGTTAAGTGTTAGCCATCACTTACCAATTAGGGCCTACGCAAAAGGTGACAAACAAGAAACTATATGACCAAATACAGCTAACAGCGGGGCGTGAAAAAACAAGCTGACGGACAAATTGGCTACAAACAGTTCTGGACTGGAAACTGTCTCATTGATATAAAGGGGTTTTTGCTTGATGCAATTGCTTCCACGCTTAAAGGCAACTCGCGTATTGAATAACATGCTACTGAGGCAACATTGGATCACAAAAAGGATATGAATATTTTTACTAGAAAAGTTATTGGGTTAAGTCGACCTGTTAGAAATTAAACTTATTTATCTTAAGGTCCCTTTTAAACGTTTATTTACCTAGGTATATAAATTATTTATCTACATATTTATATATCTAGTTACTAATTGTAAGATATAAAATTGAGTAAAAAATGAACTTTGATTCGAACAAAAAAAACATAATCATGCCTCTTGGTATGGGTATAATGTTATTTCTAGATATCTTTTTGGTGTTTTTTTTTTACTTGCAGGTATTTTTTATTCATAAAGTTACTGTCCGACATTTACAATCAATCTTTATTCATAAGGTTTGATAGATCATCGTTTTTCACACGAGGTAAGTAAGTATTGGCATATTGATGTAAGCAAAAGTTGAATTGAATGCACCATTGTCATTTGTTTGTTCATTATAAACCGTTATCAGCCCACACATCTCAATGTGAAAACCTTTATTTTTACCTGTTCATAATCATGATTATATAGAGCAAGTATAGCTTACTTACTTAGCTATAAGTATTTAAAATCACTTTCTGATAGCGCTATGAAAATAGGTGTGTTTAGTTAATCAAACTATTCATTATTTATCTTAAGGAGTAACAATCGGTTATAAATTTGTTCTTATATTGCAAAAACCGCATCAAAATCGGCTCAACCAAACTCGAGATAATCACGGGCAAACATACATACACATACAGGTCAAACTGATAACCTCCTTTTTTGAAGTCGGTTAAAAACAGACCTTAGCTTCCAAACATTTCGTGTCAATAAATCGAACAAGGAGTCACTATCGTTATCAACTTTTAATCTAAATTAAAAGGCCTATATCAGTAGCTTACAATTCCCTAACTCTCCACAGCACACAGATAGTGGTAAACATACGCTCTTCTAGTCTCTATAAAGCTCCGCCCCCACAGGCTCTAGTAGGCTGCGTCAACTGTTCATCAATCAGCAGATAATGGAGCCAGATATCGTAATGATCCTTCAGTGTTAGCCTTGAGATAAGAAGAGGTAGATGGAGCTTCTACAAAATCGAATCGGAAGATATACGGTTTTTACAAATATGTAGACAGAAAACATTATGTATCAAAAAAGTTTTACTAAAAAGTAAAAAATAAATAAAAAAGATTGCAAAGGAGAGCTAAAATAAACACTAGTTTTTGTGTAAAGAACAAGTTAAATAAAAGTTGAGTGACTTAAGCAAAATTTGTATTGCTTCTGCCTAACCCTGACATCGGCCAAGATTCAGATAAAATCAAGTTATATGTCAATCTTAAGTCCTGACAGAGAGTATATCCACACGTTTTATCCAATCCAACCCGTCGCATTAACATGGATCACAGATTGGAGCAAGGTAACAGCTAAACTAATGATGCTGCTATAATTCGATTAACTTTTTTGCCCAGTCTCGTTTGTGCGTAAAACAAAAACATGCTTCTGAAGAGCTATTACTTTAAACCGTTATTAAATCTATTAAAGTAGAGTTCGAAACCAATATTGTTGAGATAAAATAATTACTATATTTAAATTGGTCTAGTTTTAAAGTTGAGATGGGAACGCCATGTAGATAATTAAGTACAATTCTTATGAGTAACTGACTAATTAACTAAATGGCTAGGTGGCTTAAGGTGGGTCTTGCGTGGCCTCCACTAACCTGTGTCTCTCCTATCTCCTATCAGTTATGTATACAGTATATTTAGTTCGCGCAGATCCATACTTATGAGCAAACTAATGAGTTGGAACTGTTACTTAACTGAGTATGGCATGAGTACATACCCCATGAACGCTGATTTTATTTAGCTACCTACAAAAAAAACAAAATACATACAATTTACAAGTACCTATCCCGTAATCCGATTCTTCCAGGGCTCCAGTCTTTAGCAACATCTTATTTCCATACAAGCGTGCGTTAGGCAATCCCACAAAAAGCTGTTCCAGCTTGTTCCAATTAAGCTACCCTAGACGACCATAACTCTGCGACAGGTGCTGTCGCCACCTCGTTTGGTGCAGGGAGCATTGCTTGCTTTGTTTATGCCAACAACCCACGACGTTTCGGCTTGCCGTAGATTTCAAAATGTTTTGGAACGTTTGTTTACTAGGTCTACTTATTATGTTTTTACTTTGATGCCAACTATTTAAATTATTGAACAAACTATAGGTACCAATCAGGCCCCCATATCCCGAATCCCTTTTTGGGAAACTTTCCTTTTGAACTACAGATACTTATTTAGGTAAAATTTATAAGTGGAAAATGAACTATCATAGTTTAAGACTAAAAGTATGTTTCTATATTGCTATTAGCTGAAACCCAATAGATAAAAATTTGCGTCATCCACATTTTACCTTTTGAAATGCACCGGTTATCTCAATTCTGTCTTGAACAGAAGTTGGGTGTGTGAATTATTGTTTGGATGTTGATTTCTACATAAATCAACACATATTGAAAGTAACTTACGATCGCGTTGAAACACTATCAATTAATATATAAAACTCTTCCGTTACTGACTGACTGACTGACAGACAACGCAGAGCCTAAACTACTGGGCGTAGCGGGCTGAATTTTACACGTGGGTTCCTTGGGGAGTGTAGGTGAGCACTAAGAAGGGATTTCCCGAAATTCCCACGGGAACGGGAAAAAACGGGATTTTGTGTTTATGAGAAATCTGCGCGGGTGAAACCGCTGGGCAGCCTCTAGTTCTATTATAAGAAGTGTAAAACTTCATACATAAAGTCCCGTTTTTTCCTGCGCCACTATCATCTAATGAACTTCTTTTCCTAATTAATTCTTAATCACAGAGCGGTTTGGGCCTGGCAAGCAGTCAAGACATGAGATAAGTTTGAATACTTACTTATTTTGATTGAAAATATAAATGGTTCGTAAATGTAACAAGTATTATAGGTAGGTAACTATAGCATCAACCTATCATCTGTAAATTGCTATCAACAATTGATAGTGTAATTCAAAAGTATTTCGAAAGGGTTTAATGGGTCAAAGGTAAACGCTCATCAATTTGCTAGTAAACAAATTATTACTTTTTGTGTTATAATTGTAGTTACACATAATTATATATTAAGTTTTTCATATTTATCTAACGTTATTTATGTCTTCATATGTAAGTCAAGACAAAATTTAATTTTAATAAACAGTTAGCATGTTTTTGTTCTACGCACAATCATAATTTAAAAAAGTGTATATGGACCCCTATATAATGTTTGAAAAAATCCCAAAATTTGTTTTGTAAAAGTAACAGAACAAAATACATCTAAAATGATCTTCCAACCTTACAAGGTAAAAACAAGTTACTATCGGCAACAATAATTTTCTTAATAAAAGCAAAAATATATGTAACACTAGTTCTAGTAGCTCTGTAGTAGCTGTAGTAGCTATCATTAGTAGCTTTCTCCTGGCATCTCCTCCCTGATTAACTCCGCTCACCCCTTCATCACGGCACACGATTGGCCAATCATAATGCGGTACAGAAGCTGGAATAACTAGGTTATTATATCGTAACGTGTCTAATGTCTTACTTCCTTTTGGTAAAATTTGTGTTCTAAGTTGACGCAGGTTTTCCAAATTATTTACTAATTTATGTTTAGGTCCTACATATTTTAGTTGCTCGTAGTTCCTTTCGATATTTTTGATGATGTAGTGTGTGAGTAAGCTACCCAATTTTGTTGTAAAACCACTGTCTTTATGAAGTACGAAGTAGGTAGGAAGGGTTAATTAAGTTCGAGCGACAGGAAGTACCTCAGGCATTTCTTTTAGTTACCAAAAAAAAGGGTTAGTAAGTTAGTGCACCTGGCTACTGTATGACACTTAACGATATCTATGCAAAGCTAAGTAGATCTAAACATGTTACTTTGTTTGCAAGCTCTTGGTGATCATCATCTAATCATCAGTCCACCTGTCGTTCTTGAACACGTATAGAAATATTCAATTTTAAAGATTCAATGATTTCAATTCGCTACGATCCTGTATTTCTCCACTTGATTTAATAATAGTGCACGCTGCATACATATTCATTTTATATTCTATCACACGGCCGATCTGGGCCCGCGATCGATATCAATTCGATCGTTCTGCTCTTGATCTTAATTCCGGTCTTTTATAACGGTCGGATCGCGTGTCCGGGCTCCGTTGGGCGCCTTTACACGTAACCCTGAGTTATGTTAGTTGATAGACATAGCTGTTCAACAATGAGATCTATCCCAGGTCATTAAAATATTCTAGAGACCTCAGTAAGAGTCGCATATTTGAAAATTAACTAGATGTATTGTATTTTTTTTAATAAACTTAACACTTAGCACTTCTTTTTGCATAAGGTTTTATAGTATGTATGTGAGTCACAGTTCTGGCGTTTCTTTTATTTCTTTCTTTAATATAATTCTCCATAACTCCATTTACATACAACAATGATGTGGATTATAATAACATTTTATTAAACTTTCTTCGTTTTTTAAATTATTTTAAAAAGTGTTTTGCGTGATTTTGTCATCCATAATTATTTAATTGTCTCATGGATAACGTAATTCACATAATTCACATTAGAAATGAGCATTTGTATGTCTCTAAAAAGTCCCAACAACAAACAGCAGCACGTTTGAAATAAAAAAATAAACCGACCACCCGTTCAAGTAAAGGAAATTATATTTAGATTGCGCTGGCGCAGGCTGGAGTGGACGTGACGTCATCACGCACCGGGACCTGTTCCACTTCCACACACTTCTCTCAGAACTCATAGATGACAGGTGCACGATCCGTGAACTGCGGAGATGCGACCCACTGTCTGGGCGAGTCTTGTATTTACAAGTAAGTTAGCCGTAGGGAAACATCCTAGTTTCTGGGAGTTCGTTGGTTGGCTATATTGATAGCTAGAGTTTTCATACTTTTCGTTGCTTACTTTATGTCTAAGCAGATTTTAATGAACGCAATATATCAATAATGGTCCTTTAAATATATACCTATAAAATCTGTAATTTTTACTAAAAGCTCACTAATATTTTATTAAGAACTAGGCGACCCGGCGAACTTCGTACCGCCTAACCTATTTCAATTTTGTGCATGTTTTATACTTCGTCTTGAATATATACTACTACTTAAAAATAAACGCATCAAAATCCGTTTTAGTTTTAAAGATTTAAGCATACATAGGGATAAGAAATAAAGACATTTCGAAGTCCGGAAATTGATATGTATACTTAGTGGAAATGGTTATCATTTATTGTTTTTTGACAAGTGTTGAAAATAAATAACTGAAAATGTTAACGGCGCTGAAAAAGTAAGTCTTTAACTTTCTTTTGGGATTATCCGCCTCCAGTAACGTAAAATAAATCCAAATAACTAATTAAAAGATTTCAGTTAGGCCTTCACCGTTAACCTACAGCTCATTAAAGTAAAAAGAGACCAGCTATTAACGCATTATCGCAAAACTGTTTTTGGATTTGATAAAAACGAATTAAGAAGGCAATAATAATTAAGTCTTCGCCAAATTGTTTTTTTTTTAGTCTTATCTTAAATGCAGCACCATTCAGTATTGTACGGGACATAAATGTACATACATACTCCCACTCCACTTTATTGGAGAGAGTTATTTATAAAAAGTAAACTAAATCCCAAAAACATATATTTAATGTTTCAAAAATCAAAATCCACTTATTATTTACTAGAGGTTGCCCTGCGGTATAGATTTTCCTGTTTTCTCCTGTTTCAATGGGAATTTCAAGAAATTATTCCTTAGTGCTCCCCTACACTTCCTACGTGAAAAATTTCAGCCCGCTACGCCCAGTAGTTTCGGCTCTACGTTGTCTGCACAGACCAGACCGTTTAGCATAACACTACGGAGACAGCCTGACAGGATATTACCTATAAAAACAAAATTGGATACTGTCTATAGGTTAGGAGTATCACATACCTACAGTTTTGTAATAAGCACCCGATGAAGCTAACTAAAAAAAATTGCAACCATTATCATCAGCCGAAATACTTCTACAGCTTAACATAGTCCTCCCCTTAACTACCGCCACAACTACCGGTCTTGAGCGATCCTCACATACTCCCGCAAATACAGCCCGAAATCATGAACATTTGCAATCATTGAGAAAAAAAATAACTTCTTACATTAATCAATCAGCAAATGATTTAAATAATTTACAGTACCCAATACAGTCTTAACTTGACAGGTTCTTGAGTTATGGCCAATTAATTAACGCTGGTCGAGTGTTTGACAAATCGATTAGTTAATCTAGCTCAAGCGTGGCTTATGTTTTTATAAATTGTTTATTAAAGACTGTACCTAGTTTTTTTTTAAACGATCAGTGGTCCGTACCTACAAATGCATATTTAGTTTAACTATTACAATACCATAACTCCATCTCCTCCCATGGTCGTAAAAAGATGGGGAGCAACATCCAACACTGAAAAGCTGAAGAGCCACGCCCTGCCAAGCGTGACGATTATGGCACACACAACCAACCCCTAAAAATTATTATGTGGCGATCTGAACCCCAGTGGACTTTACTCGGCTGGTACAATGATGATTATGTTAAGTAAATCATAACTTCACGACTAACCCCGCGATCCTCTTTTTTTTTTCATTAAATCAGAAGTTATTACTTACCTACTTATATACTTATAATGTAGTACCTACTCCCGTTATGAAAGAAAATCTGCCTAGTTTCCTCCTCGCATCGGTCTTCATCTGCAGCAGTCAAGATGGCTGATAGATGACTGCGTAGATCCAGATCGAACAAGATTACTTATTCTGGATCGCAGCTCCCATTTGTGTTTTGCAAATCATTGTGATTAACATTATGTTGGAACACGGGTTTGCTTGTAACTGATTATTGAATTGGTTTTAAGATGAAACAGAAATAAGAGGGAAATGCTAAATTATTAAAAAAAAAAAATTTTTTACGGCGGAAACTCGATCGGGTATCAGAGAGGAAGTGCGGCTCGCACCCATCTAAAATTTTATTATGGTTTAAATTTTATTTTCAATGTCTATGTCGTTTTAATTTTATTAAATATATCTTTAGTTAAATAATATCTTTTAAAATCTTAATTAAAAAAAATAGCATTTACAAGATTTGATAGTAGATTTTGTAAAATATTTCTTATTACGGTCAGCCTTATGAGATATAGAGCTAATTGCATATTGCAATTAAAGCAACCCTACCATTTAGCATAGTCATTTGAGAGAGAGCTGACTTCCAGGTTAGGTCAAAGTGGCAGAGCGTTGCCTGATTTATTCATCACTGTATCTATTCAGCGCATTATGTAGATGAGAGACTCAAATTAAGCTTTTGTTTGTGTAAGTTGATAAACGTTTAATAATTTTTGTACCAACAAATGACATTTAATTTTATCGAACTTCGTTTATGGAAGTTTAAAAGCACTTCTTTTTTCAAAAGAACTAGCTTGTTAACATTAATGATATAAACTGTACTTTACAGCTTTGATTAGTTAGTTTCAAACCGTTTTATGTACGGATATTAACTTCATATTGTCACCAGTAGATAAATATAAAAGATAAATTACATTCGTTTAGATAGAAATTTCTGCGAACAACATAAAATAACGCGTTTTCTGATCAATTTACAAAGAAGCAATTAGTTGCTTATTAAAAATGCAGTTAAGTAGATAGTAGGTGGTATCTAGGTAGGCCTTTTAACTTTCATAAACTGTAGATAAAAATCTAAAAAAATATATGCAAAATAAATCAAGATATTGAACGTTTTCTTAATAATACCAATCAACTTTTTTCGCTAAGATAAAGCAAAACAATGATCTATAAAGTTACTACTATCATGATCAAAAAATTACTTTTTAAATTGGGAAACACCCAAAATGTGGCTCAATAAAAATGTCCGGTTTAAATCCGGGAGCAGCTACAAGCTACAACAGCTACCCAGAGGTCAACGGGCAAGGCAAGACCGCAGTTAAAACACGACAAGACACCGACCAGTCCCATTACTTCACTTAGTAAAACCAACAGTTTTACAAGTTGAAACTTAATGGTAAACAAAGTGTGTTTACCATTAAGTTTCAACTGTTAAACTATGTGTTTCTGAAAGTTCATCGAGAACTTTTATATGGTAACCTACTCATATATGACAATCGTCTGTAGGAATAAATGTACATACCTTATACCTTATGTAGTACTTACTACCTACACCAATACTACAACTCAACTGATATATTTATATTATTACTGGTAAGCACATAAAAAATAATCAATTATGTATTTTTAAACACTTCATAAAGTCATAGGTCTCTTAATTTCTGAACTCTGAGGGATTCTTATTGCGTTCCCTATTTAGAATCCTTTTAAATATGATTTAAACATTGTATAAAAATAATACTACCCTACAGTAGGTAATTGATACCGGTTTATTTTATTTCATGTTATGCAGTAATACACGAAATTTAACGAGACCACGCAAAGTGCCCACTGCACTACTGGACAAACATAAATTAAGTTGTCAATACACTTTTTATTTTACAAAAATAAAACAACAAATGTAGTCGTAAATTCAGCGAATATATTAAATTATTTATTTTATGGTTTGATGTTAAGTAAGCATAAAAATGTTTTAGTAAGGATCGGCTAAGGATCGGCTTTTACATAAAAAATCTGTTTACGTGACATTTATAACTAATGCGATGTCTTAACAAAGTCTTGATATAATGTGCACTAATTATATTCACATTATTTTATTTGATTGAAACCAAAGATGTTAGAACTACCTCTATACTAAGTTGATTTAATTTAATATATTTGACATACGACATATCGTTAAAGTTTATCAAACATCACATCAATACAGCAGAGATCTACAGACAGACTAAAGTAAACTAACTTACTTCTTACTTAACTAACTTCTTATCAATTATTAAAGCCTAGATAGGAATCATGTGTTACAGGACGCCGTAAGCATATATCAAACCAGATATAGAAACAACTACGGAGCTCACACAGCCGAACCCCTCGAGGGTAACTGTGAACTGGCACTAAACGTCTAAACGTCTGAATAAGAGATTTCTCACCGCACCTAATCTGCTGATAATTTATGTAATGACGAACATGCTAAGTTGGCTGGCTGGATCACGTCCCCGTGCGAATACCGCGCAATCATGGGAACTCTTACGATTGACGTAACTCTTTTGATTTAGGGCTGGCAAGTTTTATCTTCAGCCTCTTTCGTGTCCTAGTTACTAATGCTTGATCCCGTCTAGAACCATAAATGTAGAGTCTGTTTTCTTTTCTTTGCTCTATCAATCAATATATATAAAACTCTTCCGTTACTGACTGACTGACTGACTGACTGCCTGACAGACAACGCAGAGCCGAAACTACTGGGCACAGTGGGCTGAAATTTTGCATGGAGGTTCCTTAGGGAGTGTAGGTGAGCACTAAACGGGAAAAAACGGGAATTTTGTGATTATGAGAAATCTGCGCGGGAAAAACCGCCGTGCAGCCTCTAGTAATTGATAAAGTCTTAAGCATCTGATACCTGTGTATGAGAGCGAATGAAGCACCTGATAAGGGTCGCGCATTCGCGCATGATCTGTGAGGAAGCAGCGATGCGGTGACGTCTGTCGATGATGATGAACTAAAACATAAACTTACGGTGAACTACATAAGATTGACCATCAACAAATAAGTATTCAACATTTAGCAATAGCAATCACACCCGAAAATATTTAATACTCACATTACTGGTATTTTAATTTACAAAACTTACAGGAATGAAAAGAAACTTGTTACCACGTACACTAATTTATTTGTTGATAAAATCTCTAACAAAAATCGAGCAATACCGAATAATAGTGAAATTGAGCACACATATGCCCTCAGCCCTACAGACGCCCTCTTTCAAATCGTCACGATGAGGTTCACACGCTGGTCGCAGACGAGACGAGTGTAATGTAAGTAGTAGGATGTGTTAAAAATTGCTACTGGTACCAGGATTTTGCAAATGTATTTAGGTACCTACTTTACCTATTATATCGGAAGCTGTTAGAACATTTTATTTAGAACAAAGGAATACACAAAAAAACATCAATATGAATCTTAGGCCTCATTTAGGAAGAAGCGGCGCGGCGAAGCGTCTCCTTGTACATCATCGAACATAGGCCTGTTTTGATCTTGAAGCGTTGAACGACTTCTCTAACGCATCTCCGTAAACGGTCTCATGCATTGCTATGCGTTTGATAATCGCACCACGCCCCATAATGCACATTTTCAAAGTGATTATTATCAGTGCCTTATTCAAATTGGAGATATTAAAACAATTTATGACTATGTCAAATTGATACGATTTCAGAAACTAACACAGCGTGCATCGACCGTTTGATCCCATTTCTTTATTATATTGTCGATAAATTTAACGACCCGTTCGCCTTTTATCGCAATTTTTAAGAAACCGAAGCCGTAACGTTGTAATTAGCGGAGGTGAGATATTGTTACAGGACTTTATGGGTTTAGAAACCGCTTGTTGGGTGCTTGCTGTATTTCTTTAAGGTCTTCATTAATTTTTTTGTTCAAGAAAATATGGTTTAGAAAAACATTAGCATGAGCAAGGTAGACTAGAACTACATTTCTTTAAATTTAACTATTCCGGGATTGAACTAAGATTTTCAAGTTTTTATTTGTCCCAAAAGACTTAAAAAATTATGTTATTTTAATAAAGTTACCTATAAAATTATTTTAAGAAACATTTGAAGAAATAAAATTGGTGATTGTTAGTTTAGTTATGCTTTAGATTTTTATTATTTTATTTATAGGTTCGTTCTAACCTAGTCTATAATTGGACAGCACACAGATTAACTTAGTACCTATGTATTTTCTTCCGTATTATTATATTAGACCAACATGGTGTTTATTAATAGGCACCTAAAGCTCGTGATCGATTGAGATTAAGACCTACCATCGAGACTTTGAGATTAATGATTATAGCAATCTCTTTGTGACTCCGTCAAGCCAGTTACTCAATGCGCCCTGTAATTCATTCATTATGGAGAACTAAGATCGGAGTAGCAAATAGAAATAACATCTTGTGTGGCAAGTACCTACTAGGTTTTGATACAAAATAGTATAGAAAATATATAGTCAAAATATAGATTTGAATCACGATCATTATGGGCATGCGAATACGTAGTGCTTTAGCTGCTACCACAGATCAGAGGAGAAAAGACTACTGTCACACTCTTCTACTATTCTACTCTTTCTTCCCGCCTCTATAATTAATGATTATTATTGATTTTTATTTATGTGGGAATGCGAAAAAAAAATCAGGAAGTAATTATTCTTATTTTCATCAAATTATTTTCTTAATTATTTAGATTTAGGTTAAATATCGGAGTCTAATTTGTAAATAAGTAAGTATTATCAACGAAAGTACCTTTACAAAATCTAAGGAGAATGTTATAAATCTTAGGTGTAATAAATGATTTGATGGAATGTTACACTATGATTAAAACGAGATTACTTCATCACTTAAGATCTTAATAACTGTTAAAACCATTTGTATCTGTGCAATAATCAATAATAATATAGCATACACGTATGCATGCACATCATCCTTAGCTGATTCCATAACACCATTAGAGCCCATACAAGAATATTACAGGGACTATCCATCAACTTATATGACAACCTATGTTAATTAAAGTTTTAGCTAGAAATTACCTAGGTAGGTGGAGTTTACCATCTGTATAAAGTTGGGTTTATTTTATATATTGCATGTAGCGTTAGCTGTTCATACTTATTATCAAATATTTTAACAGACAGACTAAAAATCATTTTTGGGAAATTTACTCGAGTACAGGTGAGATGGTAGTAAATTTATTAAGACTCGAACAATCACTAGATAATCATAATAATAAATCTGAAATTTGCTCTATTTTAACACAACAATTAGTTCATAGCCCTGTTTAGACAAGTTTTCAAGAAGCAGCCTGGGGCATTGCTAAATGTTTCTAATTTACAAGCATCACGGTGAAGTATGAAAACGTCGTGCACGAGAAACATTGACTGATTTGTACTACAGCTACTTGGTACAGACAAAGAATAAGTAGGTAGGTAAGGCTTCGAATAGAATAACAATATGTACTTTCTAACAGAACAAGTTTAAATTATATTGCTATAATTCGAACTATGACAGAAATGAATACTATTAGCTTTACGAACTCACTGATAAAGTCGTAAAAAGAAATGAAATATGCAGCTTTACAATTTACAAATAGATACCTACATAGAGACGAAGAGAGCACTCTAATAAATAAAGACCACATAGACTTCAAGTACCTAGGTGATAGAAAACACAAATCGAATTCCTAGTTGAGTTTAATGTAGACATGGGAATTTATACAATCATAACAGTTACTAGATAAATAATTGATTTATCCACTATACTTAAATTGGTGATGAGTGTACAATAAAATTATTGAGTTAACACATTATGGGTAAGTACTAAAAGTCAGTTAATCATTACAAATCCTATTCACAAATCCGGGCACTTTCTTTAATCGAATACTTAATAAAGTGCGGTTTATTTATTTTAGTTGTGTTTAAAAAATCTAGAAAATCGACACATTGCCAAGCAACCAGTCCAACGAGACAAGTCGATCTCCGTAGCCTCGAGAGCTATTCATATTCTTTGCAATACAGTGCTTGCCAAAGTGCTTTAATATACTTGCGTATATTTAAAAAAAGTTACGGTTGCTAAATCATTTTTTTTTAAGGATTTGCCGAAAACAATAACTAATAAAGCGTTTTATAAGTTTAAGAAATTAACGTTATCTCTTTTTTAGTTTTGTCTAAGTATACATAATTTAACGGCTTGGTACTTAGTGTGACTTATTTCATTTTGTTTTAAATATAATGACGTAAGAACTTAGTTTCTTGTTATATTAATGAATTAATTTCAATATTGCAAAAAAAAAACAATTTAATTAACAACTTTTTAACATAATGTTAATGTGTTATGAATTTATGATAAAACGTATTTCAACATTTAAATTTGAATGCACTGGGCGACCTTGCTATTTGAGTACCTAATTGATAAGTTAAATGGCAAGGTCACGAAATCTAGTGAAAACAGAAACAATAATATTTTCTTTTTATAAAACGCGAAGCTAATCTTGGCAAAGATTGCATCGCGTCAATTTGAGCTTCCGTATCAGGCATCAGGCGCAATAATCATATCGCTGGCTCCGCGGCTCCACATCCGGCGATCGCATTGATATTGCGTAATGTAGGGCTTCTTTGTTATTGATAACGATCATCAACAACTTATATGTAAGCAAAGGTGAAGCAAAGTGATCTTCTTTGCTGCATTATACTTGCTTAATAATATAATTGTTCCCGAACATTTAACGTTCGGCCTCTATAAATAACAGATATTTTAGAAGTTTATTTTAATAAATGTAAGTATTCGGTACCAGTACGGATTTAAAGGGCCTTTTGGATTATAGTTTAGTGATACTTAAAATTTTGCTTAGGTACAATTAAATCAGATTTAAATCTTTAGGGTATCCACTTGCCTAAGTACCTATAATGGTATCCACTTAAAAAACATTAAGAAGACAAAACTAACTGTAATAACACCCAAGTACTATTTAGCACATGAAATGTTGTGTTAACGACGAAAACTCACAAGAGGGGAGCTTAAACTAAGTCCGAGACAATGGTTTTCTATTATAGAAACTGTTCTCTGTAAGTAAACTCTCCTTCAGTCTAGCCGCAAAATATCCTCAGGACGCGCAACGACACCCATAAAGCAGCATAGGAACCTCCACTCTGTTTGGCATCTGTAACCTATTTGCCTTCCCGACAATAGCTTCCCGTGGAGTACATATAATCTGCAAGTTAACGTGTCCAGAATAAATTAAAGCGACAGTTTAAAACAAACCTCAAGCCTCCACTTCACACTTTTATGTGAGACATTTCAATATTTCTTGGAAACAGTTTGCTGTTTGCGCTGCGGGCGAGGTGGTCGGCCACCGATGGAGAGCCAACGGCCTAGTCTCGTTCAAGCAAAGTACTTCAATAGTTTTTAATGCTTTTCTACGTGATTTTGGAAACACGCCGTTTACTCAACAGTTAGACAAACACTCAGCGCTCCCAAAGCGCTCTCGGTAACATAGAATTACGATATGTAAACACGGATTGTCGCGTGCCATTTCTGGGTAAATATAACACAACTTAGAGATCGAGGCGATACACGTTTCTATATCGTCAAGTGCCTATAAAGCTCGAACAGAACAGAGGAAATCATGTGAACCGAGTGAAAATTATCTGAGACAATGCATACATTTTTACAATCGCGCGCGGCTTTCTCTTCTTGCCATTTTTATCTCGTTCATATGAGGATTTTCACTTGAATATTTTTAGATTTGCATTCAGCTGTCAAATGTATGTTAAAGTTGATGCCTAACGTATTTTGTTTAGGAAACAATGGCTGAGGTAATTTGTTACTAGTGCTTGTAGTAATGGCAGTACCTACCTAATTTAAAGTTTTCTTATCATTTTAGTGTTAAAAATAATATTTGAGTACACCTCTATCTATGTACAACCTTTTACCTAATACGTAATGTTAACAACGTTAATTTTTTACTGCAAATTGGCTAACGTTTTTAAATTGTTTCCAGCCATAAATATGTTTTTTTGATAGTTGACAAATGAAAGACACCATTTTGCTATTAATATTTATAATATTAAGTAGCAAATGGGCGGCAAATGCCCATCGCTTAGAACGATTTTTGGTCAGCCCATACTATCAATCTGTATCTGTGGGAAATGGTCAGCCAAAAACCAATAGAGATGGTAAATTTAATGAGGAAATGGCGATGCGGCCCGGGGGGAGTCGCCGGGTTATGTGGGTTTCGCACCCACTAAAACCTCGCCGGTGTCTACCTCGGCTTCAGAACAAGGAAGATGCTCTCTCTTGTATTCTCTTTTCTGTGACCTCGGCTGTTAGCAAGGGAGTCAGGGGAATCACCGCGGCAAACGGCGGGGCCTGGTGAGGGCAACTCAGGCAGGACCGAAATAGATGGAGAAAATTTACTTCGAGACCTTAGCTCCATTAGTGGCTAAAGGGAAATATCCTCGTCATACTATCTATTATTAGATCTTAATCTAAGGTAGTAAACAATTGTTTCAGGTACTAAGCATGGTATCGCTAGGCGACTGGCGGCCGGACGACGGCGGGGGCTAGATGGCGCTGTTGCTGCTGCTGCTGGCCGCTGCTGCGTCGGCCAGCCCCAGCCTGCCGCTCGGAGACGTCACTAGGACCGATACTGGCGACTCTTTTACACTTATTGGTAAGAGAAAGGATAAATAGCTGGGTCGGCAGAGTCCACACCAAGCGATTCAACGCGATCCGATCGCTCGCACCAGCTGCGTGTTCCAAAGGACCTATGTTGGTTCCATTGAACATTGGCGGCTCTACATTAGGTATTCTGTGGCTCTACCGTAAAAAAATTAGACCTAGGACTAGAAAGCGCGCTTTAAGTGCATGTTAAGCGTGTGTCCACTAGCGCGTTTTGTTTTTTTGTGTGAGGAAATGCGCAAGAGAATTTCGACGGGATATACGCAGCTACAGTATCTCAGACACGCGAGTTCCTTCGCGCGAGTGGACACGCACGTAAAACGCGCTTTCTGGACGGGCTCTTAGGCTTTGTATAACTATTTTTGTGAAAAGCTCAGGATGATTCTACTTTGAATCCATAGCTAATTACTACGCAAAGTGCCAGAAAATTTCTCGAGAGATTTCTCACCGCCCAGAAGGTTTTTTAGACCACGTAGTGAAAAATCGGTAGGCTTATGAATAGGGCGGGGCCAGTGCAAGGCAATCTGGTATTTTTTGTACCGTAAGTTTTAGGTAGTGTATAATGCTATTTGTCGGCTTGCTAGGTAATAAAACGCTTGACCATCTTTAGGCAATGTTTGCGGTGCAGAGCAATGTTCAGAGCACGGGGCGGGATCGCGGACGGCGGGGGCGGCGGGTGAGACGGGAGTGTGCGCGTGCGCGTGCCCGCAGCGCGCGCCGCTCTTCAGGGAGGACCGGGAACTCTGCGTCGATGATCTACCAGGTATGTGTCAAATATAAGATAAAATAATATAAAAAAAAACCTAGACGTGTTCGGTCACACAGCGACTATTTCTTGATGTGCTCTCAGGAGACTCTTAAAGCTACATTTTTGTAGTGCATTTTCAGTACCCAGCAAATAAAATGATTAAAAATAATAAGTTAGGAGTTTCCTTTTCGTGACGCTACCGAAACAAAGATGTTCAGTTAAGGATGCTGAATAATCTGCACAACCAGAGAAATAGTTAGGTTTATCAATAATACTAAGGAAGCAGAAAACTGAAAGACGTAAGGCAAAGCACGTTTGCAACTTCAGATCAGTCAAATCAAATAAATCACTTGGCAACTCGAAAAGGCCACTAAATTTTGCCATGAAGCGTACATTTTTCTGTTATATGAGGAAGAGCATATAACCTCCTGAAATTAAGATTACGTAGATCTATTTATAAAGACGTATCCTTTGAATAATAAATCACCAATAAAAACTTTAATATTCATAATGCGCGACTTTCATAACATTCGGAGAAACGATAAATCTCTATGGTGCCGGTGAAATGAACGACTACATTAAAAGCTCTTATCTTCGGCACCTTTTGAAACCAATAATATGAATTTGCAAAATAAAATTGATTAAAAGATTTATGATCTGTATGTAAAATTTTAACGTTTTATAAGTGACTTTTCACAAAGACATTAGGAGTGAAGACTGCGCTGCTGTATTGCCGTGAATGGTCCATACAAAAATGAGTAAGGTACTGATGCTATAATAGGAAACATTGAATACTTAATCATCTCGTCTATATACTTATTGTATTTTTTTAACCGACTTCAAAAAAAGAGGTTTTGTAGTAGTATATTATTTAACTAAATACCTAAGACTTACTCTTAGGTAAAAATTACAATAAGTATATACGAGTGCCTACTCTTAGGTATTTAGTTTAATAATATACTACTACAAAAAATTACAATAAGTGTATATCCGAGATGATTAAGTATTCAATGCTTCGTATTATAGCATCAGTACCTTAGACATTTTTGTAAAATACCTAAAGAAATTTTGTACACAAACCTTGTGCTAGAACCAACTACAAAAACATTGACGACATCACCAGATTCTGAAATTATCGATTACTAATCGACTGGCCAACTAACACATATAGTTAGTTTATCTGTATAGGAACTTAATCTGAAAAAACCTGCACTCACAAAAACATGATTTGTAATGTTACTAAAGCAAGGGCCAAAGGTTAGCCAAACAGAACCAGATATTATTAAAACTTTGTTACCTAAGTAGCTAGTAGTCTAGTACCTAGTTATATACCTACCTACATAATTGAATTGAATTGCAATAATGGATCAGATTGCATCGGTAGCGTGGCCGAGCGGTCTAAGGCGCTGGTTTAAGGCACCAGTCTCTTCGGAGGCGTGGGTTCGAATCCCACCGCTGCCATTTATTTTTCATTAAAAATGAAATGATTTTTGAAGTAATAACTATACCAAGTGCCAAAGGTTAAAGCCAAGCCAGATATGATTGTATTACCTATAATATTATCAAGTTTTTTTTTATTTGAACTGCATTAATGGAACAGATTGCACTGGAAGCGTGGCCGAGTGGTCTAAGCCGCTTCTGGTTTAAAAGTAGCTTCCTTCGGTTCGCGATTCTACGGAACATAACGCACAGCCGACGACCACGACCGGCAACTGCCTGCTTTGCGTATTACAGGAGGTTGAAGTTAACCTCTCGTGCCTGTGCTGCCACGGACGAGACCCTTTCCACCCACCCACTGCGTGCCACCATTCGTGCCAGCTCGTTGGCGTCCCTCTGCGATAGCGCACACTGTAGGAAGCTACTTTTAGGTACCAGGCGAATGTCGTCAAAAGGTCCTGCCCAAATATAATTTAATATTATGGCTAAATTTGCAATATTGCTTTTCGTCCCCTTTTTGTATTGACTTTGACACAGTCACTCTAGTCTAGGGGTCGAAAAGCAATATTGCAAATGCGGCCGTAATATAGGGGCTGTTCGATTCCCAACGCTGCCACTTTTTTTTCGTTTACTATTATACTACAAAAAAAATCAATACCTATACTATTATCGAAATTTATTCATCTTCAGGGACCGTATGCAAAAGAAATTATCAGAATAAAAATTGTGTTCCTTTTTGTATCAAATTCAATTTTGCACGTCTAAAGAAAAGTTTATGCCTTATGCCAAAGTCGCCACTTTTAGTATCATTTGGAATTTTGAAGGTTCTCCTAGGTTTTAGTTGAGAACTTAAAAAATACTTTGGCCTACTTGAAAAAATTTGGGTTAGTTTGAAAGTTTTTCGACTTTAGCGGCTACAAGCCCCTTAACATGAGTAGACCACTTAGCACATCGCAGCTTTACAACCAAACGAACAGGGTATAAATTAAGCTAACGCATTCAGCATGACTTCGCCATGTTACCCATCAGATTGTCAGTTGCTCCGGCAGTAAAGTAGTCGGAGTGGGAACATGTGGCAGACGATAATCACGAATTAATTAAAATTGAACTCGATGGTGTAGCTGTAGCGGTGTTCCTTACGGACAAGCCTGTAGCTTTCGATTGATATGCATACTTTGCATATTAGGACTTTTTAGGAATATTAAATAGAGAAATCAACAGAGATAAGATATAAATATTGTTACTGTTATAACTAATAAGTATATTTGCAACAAATCGTATAATAACTGTTTCTTAAACAACAAAAACAAAACTTTAACAAATTATAATAAGAATGCAAATGTTTTGATTAAACATTTCTCGAGAAGTCGATCGATGTTAATGAAATGTGATAATTATATTCATTCCATAATGGCCAAAACATTATTTGGCAAGAGCTCCAGGACGCCAACACTTATAAATGTTTTTCGACCAAAAAGCTACAGTGATGTCGAAAACAATTATAAATATGGATTCAAAATTGCGACATCCAAGCCTCGCCAATAATCGCAAGAACCATAATGAATTTTCATTTTTATATTACCGCCAAACATTGTTAAATGATATAGAGCCCGATTTTGACCGTAAGCTCATTTTGCAAATAACATGGCATTAGTCTTAATTCCTTTACAAACGAGACGGAGACGCTTTGTATGAACGTTATTGCAAAACGAATAAACGACGGGCGTTGCAAATACAAAAAATGTTTGGTGAATTACGGGATCTTTAATCCGATTTGATATTATTTGATTAGGTTGAACAAAATTTTATTTTTCAGAATGTTCACTCGCAACTTTCGGATCAGGGAATGGATTGCAGAAAATCCCCTTCGTGTTTCTACCTCTGAAGGGTCAAATAATCCATCCGTCAAGAGACATCGTGTTCCAAGGTACTACACAATTATCAGTTCCAGTTATAAAATTGTTTAATACCGGTCATAAATATCACTAATGGGAAGAGAAGTTAGGTCGTAATAAAGTTCTTTTGAAATTGGCAGGCGTGAAAACACCTATTTGCGCTGTCTCTGGTGCCCAGTTCCTTACAAGGAAAGGCTTTGTGGACCTGAGGAACACTTTGGACGCCGATGTACCATTCGCGCTGTTTCGCGACGAGGGGAGAACCTTTCTTCAGGTAAACACTAACTCTGTGGTGATCTGAAATTCTTCGAATTCGTCCGTAGACGAAAGTTTCAAAAGACAGCAAAAATGTGATTTTCTTTATTTTATTGATTTTTTTATTTATTTATGTATTAGTATTAAAAATTTGATTTCTTAAAACAACTTTGTTATTTGTAATACACAAGTTATAAAAAATAGTGCATAAATAATTTATGTATTAAAAAAAACCTAACCTAAGTAAGTTATAAGGAGCGTTAGGTTTTTATTTTTATACTTACTATTTGCATAACTCTTGCCGCGCGGAGCTTCTAAGATAAATTAATCATTTATTAATAACTCATTAATCATTCTTGTCCATCTTCTAGTACAGTCACGGACTAGGAGGCCGTAACAGATTTGTCTATGGTTTCGTCAGCCCTAGACTGTATTGCCAACGAACAAGAGCTATTTTGCAATACAGAAAAACCGGAAGTGTTACGCCGATCGTGTCCGCCACTGTACGTGGTCGAATAAATAAAGTGTCTTCGGCAGCGGCATTATTATTACCAAAAATCTAAGTTTAAAGTTTCGAGATGCCGATGAAATATGTATTCAGTCTCTTAATCATGCGATGTTTAATCTAATCAACTATCAGTCAGCCAGTCATCGAAAGTGTTTAAAAAAATCTGCATGATTCCAGTGGAGTGGCGAAGATGATCTTCGCAAGCGCATGTCAGGGCGGGCGGTGGTGGTGCGGCTGCTGTGCCGCGACGTGGACGCCGAGCCCGCCACGCCGCTCGACCTGCGCGGCGTGTTCACACCGTGCGTGGCTTTCAGGGTCCAGGGCACGCCTCCACGACATAGTAGCAGTAAGTTCATATTATTTGACTATATGTATCATCATTTTTTCATCCGAAAGACGTACACTGCTGGACATAGGCCTCCTCCAAAATCGCCACATCAGCCGGTCTTGAGCGACCCCCATCCAGTGTACTCCCGCACCTAACTACCTTGTGGGGGGTCTGCTATAAGTATATTAAGTACGAAAGCGCTGAAAGTTACTAAATCTTAGAATTGGGAACATTTATAATTATCTATGCCATCTCAAATTCTTAGATTCGTCACGAGTTAATTTTACTTTAGTTATAATATTGCTGAAAAGTAGTTATAGACGCATAACCATTCCGTATAATCAGACAAAATTATATTTCAGATGTGACCGAGGTCCAATTCGCACCAAACGCTCACACGTTTGAAGAAGCTACAACCTCCGGTCTCTCCGTAGCTGAATACGTCGCCATTGGTATAAGTTCGCTACTACTCGGTCTCATTTATGTAGCGTCAGTTTTTCTCTATTTACATATAAGGAAAAGAAAGAAAAATGCCTCTGAACAAAGCAGCACGAGAAAACTGAGGGCTGTTAAGAAAAAAGACGGTTCTTCGATCACCGAACATGACATAGTGAGAATAAACAACGAGCGCATTCAGAGTTTGAGCAGCGTGGGGCCGTTAAGCGAAGCTAACGGAGTTATAAAGAAGAATCCGCTCCTGTCAATGGGAAGGCAGTTTCATGAGGCTAAAGCTAACTTTACTAGTGATTCCAGTTGCATGTCAGATTCTGAAGAATTCCCCGACAGCAGTACGCGCAGTGAAGACAATCGATATAGTGTAAGTTTAGAGGAATCTAATTCTTTTTGTTAAAGTGCTAATGCTAAAGTAAATTCTGTATATTTATCATTTTAAATTATAGGGAACGACGTCAGCGATAGTACATCCTCCGCATCGCGATTTTAAGATTCGCGACGAAGGCCACGAGGCAGCCCACCGAGATGAATCCGGCATCGAAAGGCTGCCGGACGAACACGTCTCCATCGTAGAGACGACCGACGATAGAGAGATAGCGAGACCAGTCGGCACTACAAGACGCAAGCTTTACTTCAATCCCGCTTATTTTGAACCTCATTTGATGGCGGTAAAATCTTAAAACATTACAAATGTGTGAATATTAATTAAGGAAATATTTCAATTCAAATATATTATTTGTTTTTCAGGAACCTCCTGCAGCAGCTTTAGAGTTTCTTGTGAAAATTAGAGAAGTGATCTCGATAGCCAAACACAAAATGTCAGCGAAACGATTTCAGCCGGTCCTCAACGAAATACCGGAAGAAGAAACATACCCTTCTAACCCTAATAGTTTGGACATTTATCAGGGCATAGGAAGTCAGAGAAGTAGTGTTGTAAGTTTAAAACGCGAGAATAGTAGAAAGAAATCAGTTAGTTGCGTCGGTTGCCCAGGCTGCAAGTCTGAAGACAACGCCGACATTCAAAACTTTATAAAATACGACGTACCTGCTTGTTCAAACTGCCTCCACAACAGGGGAGAAAAGCAGAACAGCATACGAAAGTGGCTCGAAAATATTCCAACAGGGAAACAGTCACAATCATACAACGATTTCGTTCCCAACCAGCACAATGGTTTAGTTAACTCTTTGCTTTCGTTGCCCATGTCGGAACACGGTTGCAAATTACGAAAACAAAATAGTCTAATACTTCCTAAACAACATTCGCAAAATATTGATAACACAATAATTCCTAAGAAATCTTCAACACTGTCAGTGCGATCAGAACCACCAATTCGAAGTTTTAATCTCCCACTACCAGAATTTGATAATGCTGATGGTAACCAAAATAATTTTGCATATTATGGTCAGACTATATCACGTGTAGATGACATCAAGCCTATCGGCTTCAACAGCCATCGTCCAAGCGGTTCGCGTAGAAGTTCTCTAACTAATATGAGAAAGAACAAGTTTATAACAAACAAAAGCTTATTGCCGGACATGGTAAACGAAGCTATTGCCCTCGAACATTGCTCAAAATCATATAACCATAGTAGTTCAGATGAAGAGAGATTTTACAATACCATTCCTAACACTACTAAAGACACGAACGAAAGACTTAAATCAGAGAGTCCCCCAGCTGAATACGAGACCGATAGCTTAGAACGATCATCTAATAAAAAAGGCATTGTAACTCCATCAGAGTATACAGATATACCGTCTTCTCAGGCAAGTCCAAGCTTAAGCACTGCTCTGCCTCTAGAAGAAGAACTTACCATGAGAAACGCTGTGTACAAAAATATGTCTAGTAGCAATAGCAACACTCCATCACCTCATAGAGAGATTAACATACCCCAGAATGTTTACGAAACTATTGGTCAAATTCAGAAAGGGACCAACAAAAAGACAAGCCCTCTCAAAAGCAATGGCAATAAAAATAAAGATTACAGTCTTGTTAGTGAAGTATACGTTAACAATTACAACTTTGGAAGTTCCCCGACTTCTCCAAGTGGTTCTGAAAGTTCAATCGGTAGCAGAAGATTTCATTCGGACAAAAATAAAATTGAGGAAAAACTGCCAGAAAATCCCGGTAGTTTGACTATAGAAGTGAAGGATTCCCCTGAAAACTACATTAAGATTCACGAGTCAGACGGATTCGAACCAGATACTCTAGATCGCAAACACGCCAAACATAATAAAGAACACACAATAACTGATAACGTACAATTTAGTAGGAGAGATTTTATCAATAATCTCAAATCAAATACCAATACTGTAAATCAAAGGATTCAACTAAGAAGTAGCGGAACTTTTACAAAGCCAGTGACAGAAAAGAGTGCAAAGTTCAATAGCTTGAGAAGCGTTTATGACGGCAATAACGCTTTTGAGCGACCGCATATATCTGCTGAGACATTTGACGGTCCCAAAGATACTGAAGTTAAAGAAGATGTAAGTTGGGAAGAGGTGACCGCTGAGTGGAGTACCGAAGAGGGGCGGATTCTGACATTGGAGCTCCGTCATTCAAAGAGGCAGCGACAGAGTACACCACCAACCATCAAACAAATTAAATCTTTAGCACGGCCAGATATACTGCCGCCATTACCACCTAGTGAAAATCATCCGATCTACGAGCAACCAGTATATCCTCCAAGAAAAGTGGAACTGGAAACACAGGAGCTCCAAAAAAACGCAAACGGCAGAAGCCTTAGTCCGAGAACATTTTCGAAAACAAAAACAGTTGAATGTCCCAAACCGAATTCGATAACAAGAAAAGTAAGTGTTGGACTGCGGAGTCCAACTAGAGCTTCTGTCCAATCACCTACCTCGGACTACGAGACAATCAACTTCCCGAGCTACACGAGCAGTGAGACTGTCAAGAAAGTGGATCTAAACAGGATATCTAGCAGACGACGATCTCTGAAATCGATAGGCGGGAGTAGTTCGATCAATACGAACACTTTTATCAAGAGCCACAACAACAAGGATGATTTCAAGTCTAGGTTCCGACGTAAGAAAGGTTCAAATATAGAAGACTCAGGGTACCTGAGCAGTGACTCGGCCTGTTCAAGAAAAGTGCAGAGAAAGCTGGTGATAACGAAGCTAGTGAGCTGCAGCGACACGGACGACAGTGAGAACGAGGCTAGGAGTGAATCTGGCGCAGAGAGTGTTGAGACTCACTCTGTTTTCTTTGGAAGTTTACGGAAACATCCTCAAAATGGGACTTTTACTTATAACCGTGACAAGCAGGATGTTCGAAGTAGTAATCGATCTTATAAACAACCTCTTTAGTGTAGTTTAGCTCTAGGGTTTTGTGAAATTAAGTATATTGCTCAATATTATTTTGTACACAGCTATTAATTAATTATTATTTAGAAAAATCTTATAAGTAAGTAAGTTAGTATGTAACTACTTACGATAATTAAGAAAATTTTTCACTGGTGCAATATAAGTGCAATGTTAGATTTTAATTTACATGCAATATCTGAGTGCAATCATTTTATTATACTTACTTGATCAAATCAAGACCTATCAAATATTTTCTAATAATAAGTATGTAGGTACCTAGTTACTTAGTTTTACTTTTATTATACGTTAATTGAATTGTGTTTGATAATTTTAAAGATGTTAGTTTGTAACCTAAATACCTACGTAAAGTATGGTTGAAAGATGGCCGGACGTGCAATGCAATAACTAGTTATAATTACTTTTAATCAAAAATTTTGTAATATGTAGCATGATTGGAATAAAAAAAGTACCTATTTACGAATTAAGAATTAAAAAAAATGCTTTAAAATTACTTAAATTTAAATCTCTTTTGCCGATCAGCATGACAATACACTTGGAGATCAACCTTTAGTTCTATTTGGCATTCAGTTAAGCAACTAAAGTATTGGAATTTGTATTTTCTCCTCTTCAAACCAAATTATTCCAAAAATGCTACATTTTGCTAAAAATACTTTAGACTTATATCTTAATTATAGTACCTATGACTTGTACATAAAGAGTCAGGCAGCAATCACGGGCTTCCTAGTACCTGACCGTTACTGCTCCAGAAAGGGTATCTTTTTGTATAATTATCCTTTCTGTTTTTTGAGCAAACTTTTTTAAATCGTTGGTAACGAACAATTTTAAGCCTGATAAACGTAAACGTATAATCCAGAAAAGCATCAGATAAGGAGAATTTCTAAAAAATATATATCGAAAAACTTCTTTTAAGTACTTACAAATGTATATTTTAAACATATTAAACTTTGTTTTACGCAGAGTAGGTGTACCCCACAAGTGGTCAGACAACCTGGTGAAGTTTGCGGGAGTTCACTGGATAAGCTTCGCACGATCGCAAGACCAGACATTGAGGCTATCTATGTCCAGCAGTGGACTATTTTCGGCTGAGATGATGATAAAGACTTTGATATTGTAATTAGTAACTTATATAGGTGTAATTATATATAACGAGCTTTCCCGGCTTACTTCGTTACGCCATAGAATATAAGATAAGTACTACAAAAGACTTGGCTCTATAGACTATGTTATTTTGACTGCCCAGAATGGCCGAATAAAAAACAAACAACAACAACAAACCACCTGTCAAAATATCAGTGGCGTGCCTCGGATTTCAAGTTAGAGCAAGCCTGGCCTATGATTTAAGGGATAAGTGCCCAACTCCTAACGAACCTAGGTTCCTAACCTACTGTAGGTATATTTATTCGTTTGAGAAATAATGCACTTCAAACCACTAACCTTTTTCTCGTCTTCCCGTCAACCAAAGTTCAAACACTCATTTAAATTAAATCAACACATTGCACAATAGTTTGCTCCTTGAAAACATTTTAATTAAATTAAACTGCAAAACAAAAACTAACAATGAACAAACACGACAAATAAAATCGAACTGAAGTGAACAGCAAACCAATTGGTGTTTCCCTGTGTTTCCTCTCTCTCGCGCAGCGGCTCGCTCGTTGCTAACTTCGTACGCAAGCAGGGCTTTCGATTTCATAGTAAAGTGCTTAGTAGCTACTTGCCTACATGTATGTACATTGTCGAATTTTTGATAGGTTAGAAAGAGAGAACACGGCTCGAAACGAAGCCAAATAAGAAGCCAACGAGTGCGAGCGAAACGGCGATAGCGGTATTGACACATGCGTGAAATATCGTGGTGCATGTGTCAATAACCTGTCAACGTCAAACTTGACAGCGTTTCTAACGCGCGCGAATATTTGAACTATAAAAATTACGTAAACGAATTTTTTTATAATAATTATGAGTTAGGAGAGTGTAAATGCAGTTTAATAATTTTAATAGGGCAAGCCGGGCTTCTCGGCTTATATAGTAGTAACGCCACTGCAAAATATGTAAACAACGGAAAAAATATTGCACCTCGGGTTACATTATTTGAGTTTAGGTAAGGATCCCTTTTTTTTTTTTTAAATTAATATAGCATATGACACTCGGGGTTAATGTAGCTTCCTACCAGTGAAAGAATTTTTCAAATCAGTTCAGTATTTCCGGAGCCTATTCGTTACAAACAAACAAACAAACAAACAAACAAACAAACAAATCTTTCCTCTTTATAATATTGGAATAGATGTTTATGAAGTTCCTTTTTTAAAATGTCATTCACGAAGGCAGTGTGAGTTGCTCGTTACCAACAAACAGGGGTTTACGGTTGTGGTTAGTAATTATTGTTTAAATAATTTTGTATATTTTTAAATTTAGCTGACAATTTGGTGCTAAATAATTTAAGACGGTAACAACGGGTTATGTTATTTTATTATTATGGAGGACTTAGGACAATTTTTAAATAGTGAAAATTAATATTGTTAAGTACTTACAACATGTTTTTACAAGTCGTTAAAAATCACAGCAATGATTTAATAAAATAAAAAAAATTAGTTGCATTATTTTTTTCAAGATTTTCAACCAACTTTTTGAGGGATAGTTTATGTTTACTGTACCGCTTTTTTACATTGTTAACGACTTGTTTTAACACTATTTATTTGAATTCTAAAGCAGTCGTAAGTCCTTTTTTAAGGTAAATGTATTGATTATATCTCATAAAAGTTTCATATTTTATATACTATAAAATAACTATGATAACTATAAAATGGGACAATAGGATATTTGACACATAAAAAAGATCAAAAGCAAAACCATAAAAAAATTTTGGTCCTTAGACTTTAAAGAGATAACCGTGGAAATTTTTGCTTATTATTATTGCAAAACAATATTCTATAAGAATAATTTTTTTATGATACCTATATGTCGTCATTTTATTTATAGTTCTGTCTTAATTGCAGTTACGAAACGTTAGTAAATCGGTTTTATTTTTAATGTTATCATAATAATGTAAATAGGAAGCAAAATAGTTTTTCAGTTAATGGAATGTTGACTGAGGATATTAAGGTTTAGTTTTATACCAAGTTTGTTTTTGTTTTTTTTATGCAACGTGTGTAAGTACAGTTTTCGACTAATTGTTTTTGAACGACTGGTGAATGTGTTTTTTACAGGTATTTATTTGTAAATTATGTTTGTTTTATGTATTCCTTTTGCATATTATAATAAAAAATATAATTTATTAATATAGGTACTTAATAATGTTACAATACGTTCTGAGTGAGAGCAGGGACTGCTAGTTAAATTAAAATTATAATAAACCTCAAATTAAACATGAGTAATTAAACTAATAATTATAATTATTTATAATAATAGATAGGTAAGTACTTTTTAAATATAAAATAAAAAAGAAGTACCTACTTTACTAACTTAATTACTTAAGTATCTGTATTTTTTTTAAATAAGGTGTAAGGATTTGATATCGAATTCTTGACAAATAAAGAAGTTAGACTAATTAAATAGATACAACTTTGGTCAATTCGTGCTCTTGAATATTTTAGATTAGAAAACATAGAGAAAGAGTGTAGAACTACAACTAAAATTAGTCAAATCAAAACATTAAAATATACAACCCCTTTTTTATATTATTGAATAAAATTACTTATCTCCTAAAGCTCTCTATTTCATAAACAGTATTTTGTTTATTTTTAGATTATTTTATATTTCTGTTGATAAATATTAAGCATCAGATTAACCTAATATATTATTTTAAAATAAATTTAAATTAAATAAGTTTTTTCTATTTTAATAATAAGTATTATGTTGTCTGGGCAAATCCAATGAACTATTTTGTCTTTATTTTATGATTATTAGGTACCTAACTACCTACTTATATAAGTAATTTTGTATTAATTTAATTGAGGCAAGCTGTATAAATATAATTATAAATTTAAATGTCACTAAATTGCTACTAATAAAATAAAAACTTATTCAAATGAAACATTTTGTAGGAGGTGGCTTTGTCAGACTTATGTTTTCGACGTGTTTTGTGAATGAATAAAATTAAAGTTAAATTTTGATTTTTCGTTTTATTTTGATTGAAAACTTAATAACAACCATCAACAAAAATAATTGAACTTACCTAAAAACAGCCACAGGACGTCCTTAAGATATAAAACTACCGATTACCAATGTCTTAAAACTCTTCACTTTCAACAACCATTAATAAATCTTCACTATCATTTGCTTTAACAATCACAGATTCATTCATAATGTCTACACTAGTAGATATTTCTTCAACTAAACTCTTACTAAATTCCTCAAAACTTTTAGGACCGCATGCGAAAATATCTATCGCTTTACCAATATTACTTATAACATTTGAGTCTTTGCTTTCGTGCATCTTGGCCATACAGTCTTCGTAGTATTCCTTTGTGATCGTCACTTGTTTAAGCAGAGACTTTGTTAGCTTTTCAACATCTATTGTCTTTCTATCTTCTGTAGGTATTATATTGAACTCTGACAGTTCTGTACTCTTAGCTTCTACTCTGTAGTTTGGTGTTGTGATAACTATTCGCTTGTCTGAAGTTTCTTGTATTAGCTGAATGAGGAAGAGTACTTGGGATTCGTTTCTGGAAAGTATTGAAAAGAAAATTTTAATCTCAATTGTAAATGCAGAAAGTTCATAGAGACAACCCTAAGTAATTCGTTAGGGTTAACTATAAGATATAAAATGAGTAAAGCTACGAATTTAAGTCAGGTAATAAAATATTAAGCTGTAAAAAATCAAAGAGATATGGATGGTTTAAACAAAATGGAGTAAATTAAAAGTCAAAAAAGTGGTGACTGAAAAAACCCTTAGATATATTGATACTAGGATTAGAATTACCTTGAATAAACAGCGAGATTAACTGGCCCTTCATCAAATTCGTCCTTTGAGATGACAATCATAATTCCATTCAACCTGTCATAAGGTGACTTCTTGTAAACCCATACATTATCACCACTAGTCATTGTCTCTAAGCCAAATTTTTTTAATAAATCTTGGAAATAAAATACTTCATCTATTTTTTTGATGTGGTGCAAACGCAACTCAGTCTTCATACTGGCCGCTAAGATTGCAAGAACTTCTTGTTTACCTGAAAAGAAAAAAAAATCAGATAAAGTTTATTTATTTTTGTGATAATAATGAGGACAACTCCATCCTGAAGTTCACTTAGACCCAGCCCACATCTGGCAAGGCAGGATACCTAGAGAATACCAATTTAAAATTTTAAACTGAATAATACGAAAATATTTTATTTAGAATTTTTCCAAAGCTGGGCCATTTCTATGCCTACACATATTGCACTTCTGCCTTAGTGACTATGTGGATTATTTTTCTATTACATTACGTTATTAATTATTTCAAAATTACTTATTAATTACTTCTTATTATCTTACAATACTTTAAATTAGATAAACTCACCACAAGAACCACAAAGCAGATTAAAGCTGTCTCCTTTAATATCTTCAGATGAAACTTCAATCTTATCCAATGACAGATATTTCTCTTTTCCCTCAATCTTGTACAGTAAAAGCCCACTTAGCTCAAGCCTACTTCTAAAGCAATGCTCTAGCTCTTTCAATTCAAAAGCAGTCACTATGGCTGTTGATATATTCTTTTTTAGGATGCATCTAGTTTTGATTTCTGTCCAGTAAGGCGGAGTTGTGGTGGCTTCAAATATTTTAGTTCTATACACCATTGTAGGTATGCTGTGCTCTTGAATGAGTATCTTGATGTCTTCTAGGGGTCTGAAAGATATAAAAGGTTTAATCTTATGTGATACTTATTCTATAAATTATGTTTAATAAACTACTTTTTTGAAATTTGTGGATTTTTGACTATAATACTGTCCCTGCAGTTATTACTAGGGCATGTAATATCGGAAGGTTTTCAATTCCGATACTGATATCGGACATTTTATCTCAATACCGGAATTCCGATATTAATATCGGAATCGTAAAAACTCAATAAAAATTACTAAAGAAACTAATATTTAAATCGTAACTGTATACAATTTTTTTAACCGACGAAAAAACAAAAAGGAGGAGGTTCTCAATTCGTCGCGTATATACCGGGTGTTTCTAACAAGGCGGTAATAAATCAAAGGAGGGCTTCTGCTCACCATAACTAACAACTTTCCCAAAGCAACATAGGTCGAAATCTCAAAAAAAAAATAACAGCTGTTCCATACATTGGTTCGATCAGCTGACGGGGTCAATGTACGGGACGGCAGATTTTTGTTTTGAGATTTCGACCCATGTTGCTTTAAGAAAGTTGTTAGGTATGCTGTGACAAACCCCCCATTTCATTTTTTACCGCCTTGTCAGAAACACCCTGTATATATAATTTTTTTTATGTATGATCACGCATAACTTTTTACTGTGTGGACCGATTTCGATAATTCTTTTTTTAATCGACAGGGTATACCTTGAAGTTGGTCCCATAAAAATTTGGAAATAAAATTCCAACCCTAAGGGTGGAAAAATAGGGGTGACTTTATTGTTCACTCACAGATTGTATTGCCATGTTGTGATTTACGTGAAAACTGCTAGGTATAATTATTAGTCTTTTTTATATGAATTTTAATAATCATAATCTCAGCCGATAGAAGTCCACTGCTGGACATAGGCCTCCCTCACAAATCGCCTCACCGACCGTTCGTGATCGAACCTCATCCTGTTAGTCCCTCAACTTTAACCAGGTTGTGTGGCCTGGCCACTTTGTGGGGTGCGACCACCCTGTGAAGGGTGATTAGCTGGGGTCAAAAAAATTAGCCCAAATAAAACTGAAAAGCAAAAAATAAAAACTTTTTATAAAAAAATTAAACCGTCGAAAAAACTGAAAAGCATTAAATAATAGGGAAACATTTTCTATTAGGCTTTAATTTACTCACTTCTTAAAGTAATTTTGGATAACCAAAAAATTTTGAGTCGGTGCCACAGAATCAACGAATAAAGATCACTAAATTACCTGAAATTTAAAGAAATAACCGAAAAACGTGTGCCGCTGCGCATCGCGCTTTACGTAGATAATGAATTTGCTTGTGTGGAGTGGCACCGACTTAAAATTTCGTGGTAATCCAAAATTACTTTAAGAAGTGAGTAAATTAAAGCCCAATAGAAAATGTTTTCCTATTATTTAATGCTTTTCAGTTTTTTAGGCGGTTTAATTTTTTTATAAAAAGTTTTTATTTTATTTAAATAACATGATTTGTGAAGTCAGCAATCAAGCTGAGATGATCTGCTTCTAGGTTTTTTATACAACAAATGAGAACAAAAAAAAACTAAAATTTTTGAATAAGTAAATGATTTTGAATTGTATATAAAAAAATATTACTTTATTGATCTACTAATACTACTAATTGCTGAGTCAGTGCCATTTTGCGGCAACTGCGACACACCAAACCATATCCCTAGGCCAATTGTTAATTTGTTAAGTTTTGTATATTTTTGTTTAAATTATTTAAGTTTCTTCGTGTATATTTATAATTGTTTCAAAATTTAAATTATTTTTGTTTGTGTTGTATATTTTTATTTATTAATTTTGATTGTTGTGTATAAGTGTGTCATAGTTGTGCCAAATAAATGTTTTTTCTTTCTTTCTTTCTTCTTATCTATTATTTTTTTTACTAAGTGAGTACCATTCAATGATTCATTGTACCAGTACAAAGTACCAAATACCTAAGTGAACTGCTTTGAAAGAATGTTTCTGATTAAAAAAAGGTAAGAATTGACAAATTTTCAGGGTACTTTTTATATTGTAGCCATGCAGAACGCTTAAAACAATCCAAATAAAAATAAATGTCTTGTAACGATATTCCGATATTGGCTTTCTCAATATCGGAATTGAAAATATCGGAAAATTCTTCCGAGATTCCGATATTACGAGATTCCGAGATTCCGGTATTCATGCCCTAGTTATTACAGACTACATGTTCCTCGCTTATATATTTAAAAAAAATTGGCATTCGGACTTCAGAAGGTAGTCGACTAAAATGAAAATAGATTTTTGTGAGGTTATAACAAAATATGAAATTAAATTTATGTTAAAAAAAAGTTTTGTGTTTTTTTTTTAAGACTTACATGTCATTTTCAATGTTCAACTCAATGACAATGACCAAGCAATTGTTGAATGTCTTAATCCATTGAGATCTCAAGTTGATTCTTAGCTTTTCTGCTACCTGAAATTTAGAATAACTTGCTTTTAAAAGATAACTTCTGACTGTATATAATAGAAAAAGGATTATTGAAATTTATGATTACTTAGTGCAAAATATGCTACATCTTACTAAACATAGTTTGTCTTATTATCAGTAGAATTACCTTTTGACATCCGCTATCAAAGACAGATTCACTCAAACAGGGATGCATTCTTTGGAACATTTCAAAAGCTGCACTATGTCTCAGATTCCTATAATCTTCCAATAGTGTTTCATTTTGAGCCACATTGTAGCGAGCTGCAGTCAGTTTACACTGCAGATCTGTTACAGCTGGTGAGTTTTCACTATTATCTGCAGTATTGAATTCTTCTTGGACAATATTTAATGAGTCATCGAATTCCAGAGCATTTACATGATCAGTACTCATTACACGCAGTTTTCCTTCACCCGCACACATGTTATCAGTAATATCAAACACCACAACATTGCTAATTTTTCTCAGTAACGTAAGCTTATCTCCATTGAGTAGGAAAAGCTCTTCGCCAGCTGATACTACGTAAAATAACTCACAATTTTGATTCCTTAACAAAATCACTTGAGAAGGTTTTGATGTGCACTGAAGTGGTAAAGAATTTACTATTTCGTGTTGATAAAGCTCTTTCACTGATGCAGTACCAGGCTTGGTATGAGTACAAACAGTTATATCGACATTCTTTTTGCCCATTGGATGTTTATCACCAAAAACAAAACATGTAACTTCCTCCAAAATATACGGTGGTAGATAATTTAGAAGATCGCCTTTTAGGTTAGTCGGAATATCGTTCATGTTTGCTGGTGTGATTTTAGCATACAAAGTACAGAAGAGGAATGCAGTAAGTTTAGGGAGAGTGCAAAATGGTTGTTAGAATTTATTAGAACAAAAGAAAGAAAGCCAACATTAACCACAGAAAAGCAAAACTGAGCAAAACCAAAATAAATAAAAACCATAAAACAAATTGCTCGATTGATTGATTGATATGGAGCGCGCTGTCATGTCAGTCACTTCTTCCTCTAAGTAACTTTTTTATTCAATAATTTTGAGGCGGCAAAGGAACACAGTCCATTCAGCCAATAAGTAATTAAAAAAAGCCAAGCCTAGCCTCTCAGCGGCGGTTTCCTTACTCTGAGCTGAGCCTAGCCTGTAGATTGTATTCCTTGTTTTTTTTGGGTGGTCTCTCATTATGATCTACCTGTTTATCCATCATCCACCCAGACGTGAACAAAATTGTAGATCGAGAAATCGAATTTAATCCAAATATCGCCTGCTGAAATCTCTAAATTAAGTATAAGAACCTGAGTACTATACTTACAAAATTACACTTAAATTATAATGTTTGCTTGTGATCCTAATCAATATATCAGGTGAAATAGTAGTACCCTAGGTGGCGCATGGCTTCCTCAATTACCTAGTTAAAGATTTTTTTAAATGAGGCCGCTACATAAGCAACTATAATATCATCTTAAAGACATCCAACTTAACCGCTGGGCATAGGTTCCGCCCGCTGAAACATAACCGCACCGAATTCCGCAATGGAGGCGTAGGCGGTTATGATGATGATGATTTCTTCCTATACTATAGCCCCTCATCAGGGGCAAAGGGCTCGAAGTAATTTTCTCCATTTTATACGGTCCTGGGCTGCCTCCTCCAGGTCCCGCCATTTCAGACTAGTTGTTGCGATCTCCTTCTCCACCGATTTCCTCCAGGTGATGCGAGGGCGACCTGGCCTTCTGCTACCGGATGCATGCCATGTCAGAGCCTGTTTGGAGGATGTGATCGTCGGTTCTCCTTAACGCGTGACCAATCCAACGTCATTTCCTCATTAAATTCTCCTCGATCGGTTTCTGGCTGGTCAATTTCCACAGTCTCACATTTGAAATAGTTTGTGGCCAACGTATCTTTAAAATACGCCGTATGTTTGACCGTGGCCGTGGCGCAACAATAGCTTGCCGGAGGAAGTGGTCCATTTAAGGATCTATTTTCAACTGGCATTGTTTGCTGCCCACTATGGTTCTGCGCGAATAAACACACACTTAAATTCACTCATTGATGCGTCACCCTCACCCACAGCTGTTATGTAGCCATTTCATTGTGTTTTGTTGTAAAACCACACCCAAGTTTGCCTGGGATAAATTTTGGGATAAGTATAACATACACGCTCTGTTTCTAGAATAGATACCGTAGGTCAATTTATAATTTTTTAACATTAAATTCGTACTTATAATACAAAAAACTAGTACTTACTTACTAAGTTCGAAATTTTTCACAAAATTTCTGATTGTCTTAAGAATATAGTACAGTCGTATAGTACGTACTTACTTACATACATATTGATTGCAATTTATTTTTAATCTATTCTTTACCTTCTTCTTCTTCTTCTTCTCTAGTGGGGGTTGATTAGTGCCTGCACTTAGCTCGCGTAGTTGGAGCCATTGTACATATCCCCACATTGGAGCCATCCGAAGCGTGGATGCTCCCACAGCTCAGTCAGGTGGTCAGCTGGGCCGCAAATTACAATATTTTTTTTTTCCACTATCAATGCATTCTGATGTGGATTTTTCATCGACTGAAGCCTTTATTTCTACATTGGTGAGCTTTAGAGCCCCAGCAGACCCTTGAAGCACCAGAACCCTCTCGAACCCCAGTAATTGCTCACGCAATAAAGGCTGATGGGACCCGCAGAGTCGCTTTGGAGCCCTTACAGACCCCTAGCGGCTCCTCCGAGCCCACACAGACCTCCTGCGCAGTACCAAGCAATACCAGATCGCTGTAGGCAGTGATGTATGAATTTTTGATTGGCGAAAGCCTTTATTTGCTACACTGGTAGGTGCTTGAGAGCCCGTTGCAGACCCTTAGAGAAGCATGGGAGCCCTTTTGGACCCCAGTAGATGCTTCAGAGCCCGCATAGACCCTTGTAATGCAAAGAAGCCTGATGAGACCCGAGGAGTCGCCTAGGAGCCCTTACGGACCCCAGCGGCTCCCTTGAGCCCACATAGACCTCCTGCACTGCTACCAGCGATACTAGATTGCTTTAAGTAGAGAAAGCTCTGGTAGCTGCCCTCAGCCCTTTTTCTTAACTCCATTGCAAAAACTTGCAAATGAGGGTAGTTTTATGTTTGATTTAGCTTGGCGTAATTTCGTGAAAATTGTTATGTTTTGAGTGGATTTTCTTTACCTTAGTATACATTGGTCCTAAACCAATTTTATTTAAGCCTTTGGCTTGACATTATTTAAGCTTCCATCCAGGCAATTCCAGCCGGCTCGGCCCATATTTTACGGCACGTGGATCATTCCGCCCGCGGTCAGTCAGCCGAAACTAATATTGTTCATCGGATACCTTTGTGCTATCGAGAATTTCGAGATTCAAAATGGTATTCTGAATTTCCGATTCGATAGAAGTATATTGAACCTAGTACGTAGGCATAGCCACTAGGGTCTAGTCCAGTTTAAAGGAAAGTTACGTAGGTACTTACCTACTTACTTATGTACTGAAATAAGAGTTTATTTAAACGATACATATAAACTTTAACAATTTTTCTGTAGGATTATTAATAACTAGAGGCTGCCCCGCGGTTTATCCCGCGCAGATTTCTCATAAACACAAAAATCCCGTTTTTTCCCGTTCCCGTGGGAATTTCGGGAAATCCCTTCTTAGTGCTCACCTACACTCCCTAAGGAACCTACATGCAAAATTTCAGCCCGCTACGCCCAGTAGTTTCGGCTCTGCGTTTTCTGTCAGTCAGTCAGTCAGTCAGTCAGTCAGTCAGTCAGTCAGTAACGGAAGAGTTTTATATATATTGATAAGTTTCTTTCCGCGATATAATATGTATTGTATGTCTTTCAATAAACTTATCCACAAACGTCACCTCTAAACCAAACGGATTTTGTTGCCGTTTTTACAGTCAATCAGCTAATAGGTAGGTACCTACCATACGGAAGATTTTAACAAAATACCCATGCGAAGTCGGGGTGCTAACAATATTTACAGCTAGTTCTAGTAGGTAGTTATAGTAGTTTAGTACTTACATTCTAAATATCCTTTTAAGTCTAAACAAGTTAGCATATTTTTCTAGTTCAGCTGCTAAACATGTCACGTCGTCTCGTTGGGAATGTGACAATGTATTAGAATCCTACTATACTACATAAGAATCGAGTACAGCCGCCACCACCGAGGGCACTTGCATGCCATTCAGTATTATTACAATAGGTAAGAATATTCAGCAAAGGCTTTTTGACCAAGTATCCCAAGTAAGCAACTAGTACTATTCTCCAATCTGCTTAATTCTTTTACAGTACATACTATATATAGCACAGACAATATTAATTACCAAATACCCCGAAGACACATTTTAAATTATTATTGGGATTGAAATTATTTAAACTTTTGAGCGAGCTCCTAATTTGAATGCACCAAGTCTGCCTTGACATTTCAAAATAAAGCTTTATAATAAATTCAGGTCTAGACATCTTGATTCATCTTCGTCTATAGTTTTAAACTAGATAATTAATTACATCATAATAAATTCTGTACCTATATAGTACTTACTTCAATATTGTTTATCAAAGCTTTCGAAATCTACTAACTTTTTTATTGTCTGCTATTGACAGCAATTTTTCTTAAAGTTTTCAACATCAACTTATATATATTTTATCAGCTTTTTATCAACGATTTCAAACACTACTTTTTCTTTGACAAACTTTTTGATAGCGGCTATTGACAGTAATTTTGCCTTCAACTTCTTCCTACTCTACATTAAAATATATTTCTGTAAGTTCTCTTGTCACGCTATTCTAATACTAATGAGGTTAGTGGTCCGTTTTAGAGTCGCATCTCGCACTTGGCACAGAAACTGACATCAGAAATACACGGCTTTCTTTTTGCTCTGCGTCTGCCAAAAATAATGCTGCAGTGCAGTGGGACGCTTGCAGCGGACTGCGGAGCCAACCATTCAGTGTTATGTCAGAGAGGTCGATACGGCACAGCCTGGCCCAGCCAGCCGCCCAGTCGCGATGCGCCAAGCGAGCGCGCGGTTGCCTCGCAAACTCTCCAACCCGCTCCAAAACACACGCTGTGTTTTCATTTTTGATTTTGTGAACTGTGCCTGTTCTATTAGATAAAAAAAAAAAAAAACAAAAATTGTGGTGAGAGTTAATTTGGTGATTAGGCTTTATGCATTTGTTATTTTAGGTAAAGCGTGAAGTTGTTACGCCGGATGAGGGAAAACACTTTTTTCGGGAAAACATCTGATTTTGATGGATGCAGCATGCCATGCTTCGGGAAATTTAGTAAACAATGAGGATCAATTTTCTATATTTTTTTGGTATAGAATTAAATAGAAGAAACAAGGAAGCTAGACCAAACCTTCGCATGTTGAGTGTCACTTAAATTGATGATACCGTGATAAAAGAAGCGGCACTAATCGATAGGTTGGGCTTTAATTAATTACTGGTATCAAGATAAATACCACTGATATTGCTGTAAACTAGGACAGTGAAGTTGGTAACCCTTCAGCTAATTTAATGACTGATATGAAAAAAAATTGAGAGCGTTTACCTCCATTCAATCGATTAAAACAAAACACCGTGAATACAATGGATTTAATGAACCTTTTCTTGAAAAATAAATACTTACTTACGCCTTGATATTATTATCGACTTAATAACTTGGAATTGTTAAATCTTTCGTTAAATTTTATGCATTTTTTTTTTTATAATGTAGAGTATAGTTACATTCGACTATGACTTTAGACAAAACATAATATATAATGAATAAGAACCTATATTAAAATAGGCTAGTACTTATTTTTAGTTTCTGAAATTGATAAAGTGTAAGTAAGTAAGTACCTAGGTTTTTACCTTTTTTTATAATCTGTTAAATGCGTAAGTAATCATAATGCTAAGTACTTATGAATTAACTTTAACGTAAGTTAATAATAATGCTTAGTTATAACTGTATTTTTTATGTTGCTAAGATTATTCCTACCAAATTATACCATAGCGCACGAAAAACTCCCACAGAAAAGGACACCAGTGTAGGCACGGGATAGTAGGATAACGATATCGAAACCAAAATGTTAAAGTCGTGACCACGAGCCATGACTGGGATGCAGAATCGTAATTGCTAACAGGAGAACCACTCTAACCTTTAGATTCATCTAAACCTGAGCTAAAATGTAAGATATAAATGAAATGAAATACTTCGATTAAGTTTCTTCGCCTACTAAGGTATTATCACTACTTATTATAAAACAAAATCGCTACTAATCGCGCTAGATCTTTAAAACTATGCAACGGATTTTGATGCTGTTTTTTTTTAAATAGATAGAGTGATTCAAGAGAAATATAAATAATAAATGGACAACATAGTTTATGTTCGGCGGTACGAAATCCGCCGGGTCAACTAGTTAAAAATAAATTCTAGCGGCATTGTGACCGTATCGAACACTACGAGTAATGATGTTGTATGATCAAATAGTAAGTATTATGTAACGTGTACAAGAGGTCTTTCTTTATTAGTCCTAATGATGTTTGTAAACGGTAGCCCTTGTTATTTAAATTGCCGAAATAGATATTCCTTACAAGGTTCTATAATGTATTTGAACTTTTAGTAGTTTGAGGTAATTCTTAGAAATTCAGTTTCAGTTTGGAATTTAATTTTTCAAAAGGGTATTAAAATATACAGTGTGTCCGGGGAAGTTATAACATAATTTTAAGGGTGTATTCTATGATCAATTTCATCGATGAAAACACCCCATATGGGGGGTCGCAGCCTCACCCCCCCCTCAGTACGACGTTTTTAATTTTTTTTTTGCAAAAATCGACCCCGCCTACTTTTAAATTCACAGTTAAAGGTCTAAGGCTCACAGAACCTTCATTAAGGTCTTGATCGAAGGCTAAGTAGTTAGGCTACCTAAGTTACTAACAAAATAACCAAGTATTGCTTTTACTTTTTTTTTTAAAGATGATAAACCAAAAAAAAAATTTTTTTTTGTGCATTTTTTACGGTTTTTCAAAGTTTCCACAAAAAAATGCAGGTACTTTTTTTTATTTTTTGTGTTTTATTGTTAGCTTTTGAGTTGTTCTCCAAATTGGTATTAGATTTATTTCTCTAGGTCTATAACTTCAGAAATTATCAACTACCAAAAAGACCCTTCGCTTTTACCTTTTAATTTAAGATTTCAGTTTAACCCACTTTTATTAAAAAATAAAGTCAATATTTAATTATTTTGCTAGTTATTTAGGTAGCCTAGCTACTTAGCCTTCGTACAAGACCTAAATTAAGAGTCCTTTTACGCGAACAGTAGCGCCACTCTTGAAAAAAAAAATTTTTCTAAAGTAATGCTTTTTTTTCAGAAAAAAGTGCTCCCTTGTGCATAAAATCTTGGTCCCTAGTATTTTTTTAGTATTTAAAATAATATCTAGGTTTAGGATGTTTATGGATTACTGTTTTTTGCTAAAAGTAGCCACTTTTAGCTACTTTTAGAAACAAACAGTAATACATGAAACAGTATAAACCTAAAGTGGCCACTTTTAGCAACAAACAGTAAAACATAAACATTCTAAACCTAGATATTATTTTAAATACTAAAAAAATACTAGGGACCAAGATTTTATGCACAAGGGAGCACTTTTTTCTAAAAAAAGCCTTACTTTAGAAAATATTTTTTTTTCTAGAGTGGCGCCACTGTTCGCGTAAAAGGACTCTTAATTTAGGTCTTGTACGAAGGCTAAGTAGGTAGGCTACCTAAATAACTAGCAAAATAATTAAATATTGACTTTATTTTTTAATAAAAGTGGGTTAAACTGAAATCTTAAATTAAAAGGTAAAAGCGAAGGGTCTAACGTAAGAGGGAAGTCTTTTTGGTAGTTGATAATTTCTGAAGTTATAGACCTAGAGAAATAAATCTAATACCAATTTGGAGAACAACTCAAAAGCTAACAATAAAACACAAAAAATAAAAAAAAGTATCTGCATTTTTTTGTGGAAACTTTGAAAAACCGTAAAAAATGCACAAAAAAAAATTTTTTTTTTTGGTTTATCATCTTTAAAAAAAAAGTAAAAGCAATACTTGGTTATTTTGTTAGTAACTTAGTTAGCCTAACTACTTAGCCTTCGATCAAGACCTTAATGAAGGTTCTGTGAGCCTTAGACCTTAAACTGTGAATTTAAAAGTAGGCGGGGTCGATTTTTGCAAAAAAAAAATTAAAAACGTCATACTGAGGGGGGGGTGAGGCTGCGACCCCCCATATGGGGTGTTTTCATCGATGAAATTGATCATAGAATACACCCTTAAAATTATGTTATAACTTCCCCGGACACACTGTATATTGGTGCTTACTAGGGGGATTTGTAAGCAATTTTCATAAGAACAAAATAACCTTCGTGCAGCAAAAACTGTTATAATACAAATTTGAATTTTAGAAATAAAGTACTAAGTAGGTACGTGTTTCTAGAAGGTCACTAAGAGAAACGAGAAAAACTTTGAAAGTGAAAATTTACGCTTTTATAAATCTTGACTTGAGATAGAAACTTTAAATCAAATTTAATGTTAAATGAAGGTTTATTAGTATTACACTAATATACGCCATAGTGCAATTCCATATTCTATTTTCTTTTCAAAAAAATTCTACAGTTAGTAATTTTCCGTCTTCCAAACAATTACACACACAGAGTCCGGTGGAAGCTTTCAAATTTAATTATGGATTTCCATGAGTGTCAAAATCAATAATGTAGATATGAGGGTTCAATCCATTTAGAAAACAACTGGCGGTGTGTCTTGAAGACGATAGACAAATATTACTGTTTGCTTTTGTTTAAAAATATATTTAAGCAATTTTAATGGTTCATTTGTTATAATCTAGGTTGTTTTGTGTTTGCTATATTTATTTATTCACGGCAGCCTCAAGGAAACAGCAAGCAAACAAAGCGGCCCTTAGTATTTCAGTATTCATGAAGGTTTTCATCTCTTATTCAGAGAGGTAGGCTGCGGTAAAACAATCAGACGTTCTTTTTTTGAAAACATAATTATTAACAAAGTTGCTGAATAAAATTATTTATTTTACGTTTATTTAATAGAAATAGAATAGAATACAATTAACTTTATTAAACACAAGTAAGATACAAAGCACATTACTCAATTTAAGGAACAAATAATTGTAATTGCATGCAATGGGCGAACTTATCGCTAAAAGCGACTTCTTCCAGGCAACCGACGCAGTATCGTATGTAGTTAAAAATAAAATAGGTTAAAATAGACGATAATACTACATACTTATATAATAATTTACTTAAAACAGTTTTATTTTTAATAATAAAAACTGGAAAATAATTAAGCCAAAGAACATCGTGCCTTTGAAAAGTGAGAGTCAAGTTCAAAGCTAACATTAAATTTTCTATAGCTTACAATCATGCCGTTATAGCGATATGAAATTATCCCATATCCCACGTTTTTACTGCTCTACATTGTTTAAAATAAAACGCCTCCGACACGCTATAGCTAGAAACTAGCGCTTTCAAATAACTTTACTGTAACGGTTTATAAATACAAATAATGACGTTTTAAGCAAAACGCTTTTTAGTTACGGATTGGAACGTATTGTGGTTAAATAATAGTTGAATTGTCTTTTAACTTTGAAAATTAACATCGATATGTTGCGTCTAAACTATCATGCTAATCGATACATAGTATAAAACGAAGTGCCTTCCTCTGTCTCAGTATTATAATGTATGCTATCAAATCTTTAAAACCATGCAACGGATTTTGATGCGCTTTTTTAATAGATAGAGTGATACAAGAGGAAGGTTTATAAGTAGGCTTAATATATGCACAACAAAGAAATAGGTTAGGCGGTATGAAATTATCCGGGTCAAATAGTTATTAGTACTACACGAGATAATAAGTACTTACATAAGCTTTATAAAGGTACAAATAGAAACTGAATTCACTTGACTAGGATAGGCTCTGTAAAGCAAATTAGTGTAGTCCCAACTCCCAAGGCAAAGGCAAGGCAAAGGTCAAGCGGTCACGCGGGGTCTTATTGTTCCAGCAGTAACAATAACATAATGATTTTGATTTTATTTGTCCACTGAGGCTTTTGTGTTTGCTTTGCCTTGTAGGTCTTTTAGTAATCAAATTGTCTTCTTTCGAAAAGCAAAAATCATCAATATATATAAAACTCTTCCGTTACTGACTGACTGACTGACTGACTGACTGACAGACAACGCAGAGCCGAAACTACTGGGCGTAGCGGGCTTAAATTTTGCATGTAGGTTCCTTGGGGAGTGTAGATGAGCACTAAGAAAGGATTTCCCGAAATTCTTATGGGAACGGGAAAAAACAGGAATTTTGTGTATATGAGAAATCTGCGCGGGAAAAACCGCGGGGCAGCCTCTAGTCATCTATATATATAAAACTCTTCCGTTACTGACTGACTGACTGACATACAACGCAGAGCCTAAACTACTGCGCGTAGAAAGCTGAAATTTGGCACGTGGGTTCCGTGGGGAGTGTAGGTGAGCACTAAGAAGGGATTTCCCGAAATTCCCACGGGAACGGGAAAAAACGGGAATTTTGTGTTTATGAGAAATCTCCGCGAAAAACCGCGGGGCAGCCTCTAGTTATATTCATATAAGCAATACAATTAATTTTAATGTGATTTAGTCACATATATAATCCTTGGTTCAAACATGAGTAAACTTTTTTTACTCGGAGCTTCTTTATTTCTGTCAGCATCACAATCACTTTATTTATCAATAGGCATTCCATTGATTATAGTGGACGGCCTTATTGCTCAGGGCGATTTCTTCCAGGCAACGCCGACCCATTTTTAAAAAAAAAAATAATTTTAAAGAAAGTTATAGTAGGATGGTGTTGAGAACGTGTCTAGGGCTGACATTTCACAGTCAGTGTTTTGTTTGGAGGATACTCGCTCGAGTTTAAACTGTGATTAGTTGTTTTAGAGTACAGATTACCCTGGCTCGAGCAGTCTCAATACTTCGTTGAGCGTATGCTGCACTGTCTTGAAGTCGAAACTCGACTGTGTACATCTATTTGAAGCGGAGAATGATTTAAAGTTAAATTTTGACACTTTGGAGTGCTAATCTGAACTCCAACTCAACAGTGAATGTCAGCCTAGGTCTGCTACTAGGGCACGGCTACAACTCAAAAATAATGGCAAAAATGTGCTCGTTATAAAGCTTCCTATTTTATTTAACAGCACAGCTGATATTTCAACAAAAGTTTTAAATGAAAGGTAATTTGTTTGAGCGGAGATGTATGCAATAGCTAAATTTTTCTGAAAAATTGGAATACAGCCAAATCGTATTCTTTTACAACAAATAAAGTGCTATGTTCTAAATATCTTGGATACCATAATGACCCTCATCTATCATTTCTAAACCTCTAGAGTAGAAATAAAGTGTAGGCAATTCTACAAAATTCTTAGCACGTACAATAACTTTCAGTGCCACGGGCAATAATCTATTGTAATTGTAAACAACACAACGTTTTTATGAAAATTATAAGCCATTTTGATGCCGAGGCTTTTTCACAGGAAAAAGTTTAAAGATGCAAATGCTGTTCTACATTTTTCTAAGATTCTACATCAAAGCATTTAGTAAAAAAAAACATTCCTTTTGTTTGTTAAAAGTTGTATTTACTTACTATACTTACGGTACCTACTTTTAGAAGGTTACAATTAAAGCAATAAAAATCTGATTGACCATTCCGGTGACCGGCGGGCTTGCTCGTACAGTCAAGGACTAGGAGGCCGTAACAGATTTGTCTATGGTTTCGTCAGCCCTAGACTGTATTACCAAAGAACAAGAGCTATTTTGCAATACAGAAAAACCGGAAGTGTTACGCCGACCGTGTCCGCCACTGTACCTTGGCCAGAGAACAAGTCTGGCCATTCAGAGGGGTAACGCAGCCAGCCTGCTAGGCACCGTACCTTCCAGTGGCAGCGATTTTTTGGCCATTTTTTATTTGTAAATATTTATTTCGTTTATTTAAGTTGGTAAGTTTAAAAATATCTTGTGTTGTTAATAAATATTCTTAATATAAATTAAAAAAAAAATTGTAAATATTAATGGAAAGCTGTAAATAAAGTAAAATATAATAATAAATAAATAAAAATAAAAAAGGAACTTGTCGAAAATTCTAATTGATCATAGTTTTTACCCGAATTGATCATAATTTTGTAACTCTAATTTCTAAACCCCATGAAATAATAATAAATGTACATAAACAACTGTAAACACGAACGTTTATGAACGTGTCAAAATGCGGACGCGTTGTTATAAATCATTTTTAGAAATAACTTCGTGTCCTCCCATTTGTACGTAGGAAGCTGTGACAGAAGTAGGTACAGAACTAATAAATAACGCATGGATGAGAAATTTATGTGATTCTTGAAGACCAATCTTTAGAATTACCATACCAGAAAATTTCCATTTCCATTATGGACACTTACAATCAGAAACGCAATGGAAACCGCCACTAAATGTTCCTCAAAATACAAAAGTAACTGCTTCAATTAATACTTTAATGTAGACTTATTATAATGTCTCTTATGATAATTTCCCACATTATCCCAAATGTCTCGTGTTTTTCTCAAAGATCACTTGAGACGTAATGGCACGTTCATGCTGCATCAAGTTTTTGATTTAGTTCACTTGTTATACTCCAATCGACTATTGAGCAGTGAGCTGAAAGCGTATTTGCTGACAAAATGAACGACGTGACGTCTCTTTTAAAATTGTACCTGGGGGCTTACTACTTACGAATATTTTTAGCCATTGAAAGTTAGAATTTAGGTTTTTGTCCCTTTATTTGTAGGCTCTTCTCAATATATCCAGACGTTATTTTTACAAAAATTCTTATACATGGTTTACTGGTATAGAAATAAAAGCTTTAATGGCATAAAACTAGATACAAATGCGATTGAAATTAGAGTAACGCAGGTGATTTTACCCACGCAAGCTTAATGGAAATAGTCCAAACGTTCGTTTAAAGCGAGACCGGACGCAGTCGGGTAGTTCCGTTTCGGAGAAAACTTTTCGCATTTCCACGCTTCTGTTCAGTCAGTAACATTCCCCGGTTTCGTATGCGGCTTCCGGGTTTTCCCCGGATTCAAACCGACGTTATACAAAGTAGATTAAACTTTGTTGTTAGTTGGTTTGTGGGGTCAGGTGAAGTTTTATTATAAGTTTATTGGCTATTATAATGGCTTTACAATACAGCTGGTTATTTTACCGAAGCTCCTTTAAACAACTGAACAGATATTGGTTGGATCAGCTGACGGGGTGAAATGTACGGTATAGTTGTTTTTTTTATTTCTGACCCATTAATGCTTTGGGAAAGTTAGTTATTGTGGGCTAAATCACTCCTTCCGCCTTGTCAGAAACAACCAGTTTATGTAATATACTAGAGGCTGCCCCGCGGTTTTTCCCGCGCAGATTTCTCATAAACACAAAATTCCCGTTTTTTCCCGTTCCCGTGGGAATTTCGGGAAATCCCTTCTTAGTGCTCACCTGCACTCCCTAAGGAACCTACATGCAAAATTTAAGCCCGCTACGCCCAGTAGTTTTGGCTCTGCGTTGTCTGTCAGTCAGTCAGTCAGTCAGTCAGTCAGTCAGTCAGTCAGTCAGTCAGTCAGTCAGTCAGTCAGTCAGTCAGTCAGTCAGTCAGTCAGTAACGGAAGAGTTTTATATATATTGATTATGTACATATATAATACCAACATATATGTACCTATATGTCTTCATTTTCGATCTCTTTTCTAGCCTTATGAATTAAATGCACGGCAGCTACTTGATCACGCGAGTTGTCAACTACTTCCTGTAATTAAATGTGCGCTACAATAACCATCGGAATAACTCGTCTGCTTTACAAATTACAGTAGACAGAAAAATTGCATTTTATACTACCACTAGTCGACCCGGCAAACTTCGTACCGAATAACCTATTATTATGTTGTGCATGTACAAAACCTTCCTCTTGAATCAATCTATCTATTAAAAAAACCGCATCATAATTCGATGCACAGTTTTAACGATTTAAGCATACATAGGGACAGACGCGGGAAGCGACTTTGTTTTTACTATGTATTGATATTGATATTACACTTATGACTTGGGTAACCCAAGTCATAAGTGTAATATCCAAATACTACCCTTTTAGAAAAGCTTCTTGTTTTTTAGCTTGTCTTGTGTAAGTTTAAGTAATTTACTTATAACTAGGTATACCTATTAAAAAGCTTAAATATTTTTTAAATTTAAACTGTAAGCAGCACGACGTCAACTTTAAAAACTAAATGACCAAAATTACTCCTGCAATTTGCTGTGAGAACAATAAATTTGCTAATGTGGTTCACAGACAATGGATTTTAAAGCGGTTTTAGTTATATGCCAATGACCCATTAGCTCCACATTCCGACAACGGTTTTTGAATACGTTTGTTATTTATTATCGTTAGTTTAAATTTTTGTTTGAGTTGAAATGCGTAAAGAATAGCGCCGGGCTTGCTCTGTGCATACGATACGGCCACAATTTGTTATGGTTGCAAATATTTTTATATTACGTACACTTGCATAAAATATGGGGGCTATGTTCAACAGTGGACGTCTTTCGGTCTAAATGATGATAATGATAACATAAAATAATTTGAAGGTCCACACAAAACTACTTATTCAGTTACCGAAAGATAAGCTTTTTTAGTCTTGATCAACATTCTGTACACTTTTATTGCTATCAATGTTAATACAATAATTTAAGTTTTTTTTTAATTTTAATATAAATATATCAGGCAAGGTATTAATTACAAGAATAAAAAGAAGAAAAAATAGAGAATAAGTTCAGACACTAAACCTCATAGTCATAAAAAATTAAAGAGCATTTTAGTTATTTGACGTATGTCAATTTAGACTGGATGTCAGGTATTTAGCATACAACAAACCAGAGAAGTAGACCTCCAGTAAGGCTACTTAAAATCTATCTATCTTTATGAATAAGACGGTAAAAGTTTAGGAAGGTAAAAGTAAATTCGCACAATAACAAGTTTTTCCAGAACAGCCGACGAAATGGTTTGCAAAGCAATTTGGCCGGGCAGTCGGGAGCTCGCAAACTGTTACCGACTCCTGTTACATCCTTTCAGGAGTTTTGGCGCGAAAGCCAATCTTGTTTCACTTGAATTTTTAATACTCTAGTACATATTACGCTGTTTTTCAGGAAACACCAGCAGATTGTTGAAGTAACAAAACAAAATTACTTTCGATTTCGTTTTACATTACGAATTATAATATCGTGTTAAAATTGCTTTAAATTATTATTAAGTATATTGGATTTGTTATGTTCGTGGCAGTGTCGTTTACTGAATATGTTTGAAAATTTATCAGAGAAAAAAAATGATTGGTGGGTTAAAAAAACTTTACTTAGGTATATTTAGCACATTTTAAGCATTGTTCTGATTGTCATTGTCAACTGTAAAAGTACATAAGGTACTTGCAACCACTAGTAGAAATATTATGAAAAGAATAACAATTAAAAAGTAAATAATTTAGTTTCGTGATAGGCATTTCGCGTGACCTGCATGACAATGATAGAGCGTAAAAATACCTAAAAATGTACAGAAATGTAGAGCTACACAATAGTGTTATTAAGCTCTAGCTACATGTTGAAAAACAATCGTAGATTATACTACATGGTGTTGTTACTAAGGCTGAAATAAATGAGTAATTTAGCTCACTATCGCTTACAAGTTTTCCAAAACAACATGGGTGAAATCTCGAATAAAATGTAATCAGTATTGTTTAACCAGGAACCGCATAAAAGTCACTTAGCACCGGAGAACTACAGCCAGAAAAGTTCCCTTTTTTCGATGGGTGCAAGGAATGAAAAAAAAAGTTTAAATACTTAGATACCACATAACAGTAAAGCTCTACTTGATAGGTTTTGCAACAGAACTAATCCCCTGAGAAGGCTTTATTAACAATTTTCTATGGCACAGGATCGTGTTAGAATTATGAAAATTGCTTGCATCAAAATTGAATTACGCTTCATCTCTGGCACTTGCAACGTCTCTCTTTATGACCACGGAAATGCGATGTAAAAGTGTATTGCTTATTAGGCTTGAGCTTGACTCAAGTCAAGATTATAAATGGCTAACTCACATAGTAAGAAGCAATTTCTTTACTTTGAATATATATATAAACCAATATTAATTTTACTTGATTGATTACAGGAAACAGTTCTATAAACATTTTCAACTTGATAACTGCGTCTAACTATTGTTTTACTATAATAAAGTCAAGGTCGATAAAAATGATGAAACAATAATTGAACCTAAGGTTTATCAGTATTTACTTATCTTTCTTTTTATCACCACCTGATATGTTAATTTTACTGTCAATCGATAACATCCATTACACCTCCAAAACTACTCGATGGCGCCGGAACGATTTTTCATTTCATTTGTTTATCAGGTCTTCTCGAGGCATAGCATGACTTGGCTATTAAAATAAATTATTAAAAAAAACTAAAAACGCGCACAGTTCACGTTAACATTCTAAATTTAAAGATGCCCACAGTGCAATGAACAATGATAAGAAAAGAAAACAGATGGAGCGTGCCGGAACTGTTAACATTGTAAAATAAATTAAACTAATAAAGTGTAAAATGGGACGAAGAAACCTCAGTATGATGCGAGTAGGAAGGTGTGTAGCCTTTTTGGCAGCTGCTGCCTTCCTGCTGCCGTTCACCATACTACTGATGGTCGCTGATCAGCAGTACAACTTGACTTACAACTCGAAACGGGTATTCTACCAGGAGGTAAGTTCTATTATATCTATGTTTTGATTTGTCAAACAATGTGTTACGTAGAGCCATACTTTACAAAGATTATTTTAATGCTTCCAGTTTTAAATAATGTATTTAAATGTGTCTTTTCAAGATTTCGAAACTCTACCGTTGCATTTGGACGCTGAATTTATTAACGGTTTAGTTTACTAAATATAAAGAATATATACGAAAATTCTACAGAAACTATGAAGAGAATCTCATATCTAATAACTTTTCTAAAGTTTGAATAAGTTTTGTTTAGAAAGTTATCATCAGCTCCATTCTAGAACGTAATAAATGGACAAAAAAATTGGCGAGTTTACGACACTTGAAATTTACGTTTTTTCGACTCATCATTGATTATATACTTTGGGATAAGTGGTACTTGTGTAAGGCCTAAGGAGCAGTACAAGTACCTAGTTTCGTTTCAAAAGGCTATTTTTAATCATCCTGTATAGTTTAAATACAGTTTTATTTCAACTTATTTGAAACATTCTTAACTTTTTATTTATTCTAATGGCATATAAGTTACTTTAAAGTAGCATCAAAATTAAATAAATTAACTTCCAATTTCAATGGCAAACAACCACTGAAGCTATATTATACTTAACATAATATTATATGTCTAAGTAGATTAAACGCTAAACGATATTTTACATAGGTAACCAAATTTTTTTGTAGAGCACAAAATTAAGCCTTTTAGATAGTGCAGTGTGGCCAATTCGTACCTAATTATTGCACACAATGATCGTAATCGCAATGATTGATATGGTAAATAAATATGTTTTCGTTTAAGTATAAAGAATTGCTGCATAAATCTCCTTTTAACAAATAATATGGTAAAAAGTAAGCTAGCATAGGTACTTATATGAGTGGATCGGAAAAATAATTTTCCAGGGCCAAAGCCCGAAAACAAAGAGCCTTTTATTTCTAAATTGAGTGAGTATACGTGAACGTGACGTATTTCAAATGTAAAAAACAGTCCTTACAAAGAAAAAAGACAATGTCGAAAATAATCCCGCAAATAACAATAAAATTTTACGATGAAAAAAACATTGTTTGAAAATGAGAGCCCTCATTATACTTTATGCCGATTTCAGGAATTCAGAAACAACGGAAAATTTTGTATTATATTTTACTTAACTTATGTATTTAGGTACAAACATAAGTAAATAACCATCATTAGTAGGAATAGTAAATAATATTTTATTATGATTTTCATCATTGGTTGACAATACATGGTTTTTAACCTACCCATTTTTGTTCTAAAGATGTGCTTAAAAAGAATAACTTGATGAGGTGTAATGTTTATTTCCAACAACTATTTCATCAACATATAAAAATACCGGAAAATCATTGAATAGAATCGGTATTTCTTCTTTTACAGAGCGACTTCTATAAAATAAACGGCTCGTATTCCGTGCCTACACCGGCAACGGAAAATTATTTAAGGACCCAGGTAAACACAACAGACCGATCGATGTTAATGTGGTTGTGGTGTGGCACAGGAAATACTTTATGGACGGGAATATTTTGTTTAGTCATGACATCAGCATTTTCACATTTTCCAACCCACCCTTTTCGACTAATGTCAAAATGTTAGTGTCTCTTTTGGGAGTCATAAAGATGTTTAATATGCAATTGTTTTACATTCTGATAATAAAATTCACCCGTCCGTAAAGCACTGACCTAGAGAGTAAAATTACTCATTGCACTTACCGCTTTAAATAAGTAAAACAAACGAAAAACGATACTGAAATTGGTTTGTGAAAAAGGTCCGTTGACGACTTATGCACGCAATGTTTACACGTTATTTTTTTTTACAGTTTTTCACTGCAAACAATATTTTCTTTAGTTTATGAATTATTGGACTTGTATATTATTTTCTGAAAATTAAGTGTAATATTTTATACAGTTCTGTTATCGAATGAGTTCATGCCTATTTTAAGATACCTATTGTTTAAAAATTGTTACAAAATGCATACGTAAAACTATTCCCGTATGTTTTTCTTGATAGGCTTTCTAAAAGCATTAAATAATTTGCAATTAAGGTAATTACAAATTGTTTGCCGTGAAAGTGATTGCAAATGTCAAAAACAAAATTTACGACATCGTTACCGTCGCAAACAAGGTCCAAAATTGAATAAATGGACTTTCGTACGCCGAATAATATTAATTTTATTTCATAGCACACGCAGGTAATATAAATTATAATAATAATGCATTCTATATAGAATCTGATGGAGGAGATAGAACGGGGATCGAATAAAGCATGTTTTAGTTTTATATACTTTCAAACTACTTACATTAAGTTTATTTTATCAGATTTAAGGATAACTCGAAAAATATTGGATTTCGAAAAAAAAAAAAACAAGTTTAAATAGCTAATACAAAAATCTTCCATTTACCAACAACTAATTCCATAAGGAAACAAAACATAATATCTCGTAATAAGAAGAAAATGGCCAAAATTTTAATTGGTCTGTAATTAAGTAAGTAAACCTACGTATGTACCTAACCTATAGCTGCGGATACTATTTAATTATACCGAGCCCATATAGTCCGGACTACCGATGACGTCATCATCTGTTTCTAGACAAACTTTTAATATAAAAAAAATGTGACATTATACAATACGGCTTTAGCGACTATTAAAGCGAACGCGAAGTGATATTCCCAAGGACAATGTAGCAAAAATACTTAAATTTCCGTAATGCAAAAAATATTATACATATTCTGGCCGGCAACTGATATAAAGTGATAGGACAGATTAATATAAGGTCAAGGTGAATTTTGTGATATTGGATAAAAGTTTCAAAGAATAGAATTCAGAAGACCTAAGATATTTCTAGTCCAGTAGAATGGAATTGGACCGGTAAATCACACAAATATTATAATTGCAAAAGTATATGAGGATATTGGAGGGTTTGTACAACTTTCACGTTAAAACTACTAATCGAAACTTGATGAAACCTAACAATATTATTAATTAGACATCAGAAAAGCACTATATATAGGCTGTAATTTTGGCTATATTTATGTTGTTAGGCGGCGCGAAGTTCACCGGGACAGCTAGTATACATACTATAATGCAATATATAGTTTAAATGGATTTGACGAGATTCCTTTGTTTTGTATTATGTATGTAGAACACGACGGAACGCAGTGGTAGTGACACTAACGGGTTTTCATGCTAATACATGCGGCACGGCAATATTATCTCAAATAATATGCTTTTATAAAAAAAAATAACACAAAAGGTGTTGTGTTATCAGTTCGTTTGATTAAACTTTATATTTTTGAGTTTAAATAAATCAAATGGTTTTGCCTATTTCTTGTAACAATGTTGTGACAGTTTCTTTCTCATTTTAAGAAGCTAATAAGTATATTTTTTTAGGTAAGTACAGTGGCGGACACGATCTGCGTAACACTTCCGGTTTTTCTGTATTGCAAAATAGCTCTTGTGCTCTGGTAATAAAGTCTAGGGCTGACGAAACCATAGACAAATCTGTTACGGCCTCCTAGTCCGTGACTGTACCTACTTGTCAATAAAAAATGTCATAAAGCAGGCGTCATACATTTTTAACAATAGTTCGACTTTAGCTTTATTTGAATAACGTACTTACCTATTTAGTTAGATAAAACGTTAGGTAAAGTCAATAATTGTTGGTTTTATACGATTTTTTATAGTCTGATAACTAAGATAAAATAATTAAGAAAAAAAACGTTTCTTTTGTGAAACACTCAACTGTATTACAATTACAACCTATGTGCGTAAAAACAAGGTCAGATTACGGTCGCTTGCCGGCAAAATGTAGAATCATCGGATTTAGTTGGCGAAGTTAGACTAGATTGTGTTTTTTTTTTCAGCTAACCCATTGATCTGGCTCGTCTCGTCATGTCTAGTGAACAAAGAACAAAGAGATGGCCCAAAAAGAAATAAAACGCGATCAAAAACTTAGGTATGGTTTCCACAATATTAGTAAATATTAATGAAACCGCTTAGTCATAACATTGGCTCAAAGATAAAAACTAACGGCTCTACCACAAAAACAGTTAAACCTGGTCTAAATCTCTAGACTAGGTTTAAATCACTAATTCGTCATACAAATTGGCGATTTAGACCGGTCTAACTTTTTTGTGGTAAGGGGATAAGGCCTCCTTATGGATATCGAACAGGCCTATGTTGATATTATGACGGCGCCCGCCAACGCGTCTCAGTAAACGGTCTCATACATTGCTATACGTTTGATTTAACCGCAGCAAGCACGCCCCGCACGACGCCCCGCGAAACGCCACGCGTGATCCTAAATGCGGCCTAAGGGAAAGAGTAATATAGAGTATAGCATGTAAGCAAACTGCAGCCTAAGCCCGATACAGATGACAACGCTCACATAATGACAACTATTTTAAGCAGCACAATTGCTCCCCAATAGAGCTTCAATTTAATCTTATTGATGCGGAATGATTGGCACTAATTGTAATGGCCGTGACAATAAAGGAATACCTATTCACATTACAAAACGGCGCGCCGCTGCCCGGTGTAATGTTGTGTTGTGTGTGTGTGAATCATCCCAAGCAAGCTACCCTGTTCCGAACCATGTCTGCTTTGTTAAAGTAATAGGTGAACCTATGGTCACATTGGTTTTATATAGACCTGACACGTAGCATGGCTGATTGTCTAGGTCAATGGACTAGGTTTAGCTATTGTTTGCAGCTTAGAAAACTTGAAATTTCAAAATGAATTAGATTGACTCATCATTTTTTTTTCATGATGTCTGGAAACGGGTTAGGGCGGTGGGTTATTCCGAAAAATCTTAGATGGCTCAAATTTTTCCGCTCCATACAACGTTTCCATTAGTCTCCAAAACTCTTTTTAGGTTAAGAAGGGCTAACTTTTGATAATATAGTGCTTGCACGTACATTATAACTTACTACCTACCAGCTTAACAGTTAACATAACTCTATATAGGTAAACAAGTAGGCTTTCATCAATTAAAAAATCAATGTTTATGCAAAACGCCCGATTGAAAAAATAATAGACCAAAAAATACAAAGTATAATTCCTGAAACTGTAATGTTTGAAATAATACTTACTGATAATTTAGCACTATAAGGGTACCTATCAATCATCACATACCTACACCACATGTTGAAATGTCCAATTTGTGTCCTAAGAGTTTTTTAAAATACTGTTGAAACCGCTAGTCAATTTACAACTCAGTGTTAGCAAGTGGACCTCGGACGACACAGATAGCTTATTTAGCACCCAATCATTTATCATTTGCACAATCAATTTGCAAACTATACTTTTGGCCGAGACGGTGTAGAAGGATATCTATAAATATCAGAGAAAGGAAACATCTGAATTGATGGCAGTGGTTCCTGACTTTGAGAGCTTAAATCTACTCACTTTACTATTATTACAAATATAAGAATGTTTTTCGATCGTGACTGGTTCATAAGGACGACCGACCGCTCTCTGCACGAGTTTTTGCCGTGGGACCTTTGCAAGATGATGATCCTTTAACAATGTTATATTAAAAGTCTCCTAATACCTCTCTACTACTACTACGTATTATCAATATTTGAAAAGTAACTTAAACTTGCTGCCAAAATTTTATCCAAAAGCTTACACGAAACAAGAGAATTATAACAACGATTCGGCGAGTAATATTTAAGTATTCAAAATTTACAGAGGTGCAGAATATTATTGATTTTGAAATTATTGAATCTTTCAGGTACAGACGAAGTCTTTTATACATATAGATTTTTTATGTTATTAGTTTATACAAGGCTTAGAGCAGTAACATCACCTGCCGATTGATATACACCGAGTGCCGACCTCGGTTTATTTTAACAACCACTCTGTTGGCTACAATAAGTCTTCCATCTGTCCACAGAGACGAACCACTCATTATAAATAGAGTATTCTAATGAATTCCTAGAAAATATATTGGGAACAAGTATTGTTTCTATACTGAACATATTATTATTAGAAAGACAAATCAAGAGATTTTTAAGGTAAGTGAGGGTCAATATTTATGTGGGAAGGACTTCAGACGCTATAATGCGTGGTTCTCGGGGTTCTTCCCAAAAGCGCCAAGACGGTCGCCGGGCGGTTTTAGTGGGTGCGAGCCCCACATACCCCCGACGCTCCCCCGAGCGTCGGGAAATGCGATAGGCATTTCCCCCCGTTACAAAAAAATAAGGGTATAATATTTATTTATCTTCGCAGCCTTGCCTTAAAACAAACAAGCACTTACCTATGTAAAGTATCAGCCAGATATGTTTCAAAGGTTACTTCAAATTCGGTAAGGTCGCCTTAGTAGACCATCAATTCTCAAACTTGAGAATTTCATGACTATTAGTTTTAGGGCGAATATTTTATGTTGCATTTATCTAGTTGCCAGAATGCCCAAATCTTTTCCAAACTACATAGGTATATAAAATACAAGAATATTAGTCTTTGTTTGCCAATGTTTTTCTTCCATTAAACAAACCAGTAATTCTTGAAACCGTCGCTATTTTAGTACATACCTATTTAGGTGAAAAGGGTAGGTTATTATTACAGAAAAAGAGAGATAGAGAGAGTAGAGTCTTCATTGTTCTTCTGTGGTTTATATGTTTATGCTGATGTTAGATAGAAAGTGGAAAACTGTATTATATCTGAATGGTCACTAGATACTGTCAGATTCAAAGTAGTAGAACTCAGATAATATGAAACATGCGTCTTAATACATACGCAAACACATACAATTTTAAAAACCTTTCTATGCATAATATGTGAATCATTGTTATTGCAAGGCATACCAATTTTCATAAATCTTTGCCCATCCTCCTTTAAAAAGTAATAACAGTTTGAGTGCCATTGCTACTGCAGTATTATGCTAGCTATTCGAGATACAAAGAGAGAATGGAGCAAGATTAAAACAGCTGCATCCCACACAACACAGCACAATGATTGCATGCGGTTGCCAACAGAGCTCTGCCATAGAGTTGTCTAAAAGATTTTTCCATATTCATACAAAGCTGTATGTATTAGGTAGGAAATATGCGAGAACATACACTTTACCATACAGCAGACTTTACGTACAGATTGTTTTTTTCTTGGTCTCTCCATTATGGTCGTGTTTACTTTTATATATTGAACGTTCAATAAATTCTAGCTAGAAGTTTGTTTAACTAACGGCCCTATCATTTCAAGATGACTAAAAATAAAATCTGAAAGATATGAAATCAGAAAATCAGGTCAAAGTACTTACGTTATTATGTTTTTTTTTCGAACAAGACTGTAATATTTTAGCAGATTTAAAAAAAGTTAGAATAAATGTAAAATAAATCTATTGATGGACAGTGATGGCCAACATATCCACCTGCATAAGCACAGCACTTATGTAAATATTTACATTTAAATTCTTTCTAAAGAAAATGGGCAGTTTACGTACAGTTTGTGATGCGGCATTGGCTTTCACATAAACTGTATTTAATGGCAACTCTATCATCATAAATTCTGTGGGGTCAACGGATAAAAAGAGAAACGCCTCCTCAATAATAGACCGTATCACTTCCTCCTAAGGCCTATGAACGAAAAGATACATCGTCGTAGAAAATTTGTTGGTTGTTGCAATCTTTTGTCTCTTTAGTTGCTTCTCGAAACGCAAAGGCTTTGTTAGGAAAATGAACTATGAATAGGGAAGCTTGTGGTTTATACAGGCCGTCTGGATTTGATGATGTGGTCTTGGTTTTGTGATCAGATAAAGTGAAATAACTTTATAATATATCTACTCAGGCTCTTCATTGAACAGTAAATAAAACAATAATAACCTAGTTAAACAAAAAAATTCGTTAGTTAATTTTTTACAGTGTAATCAAAAACAAGAACTTACCCTAAATTATTTTATATGCAACGCAAATATTAGTATTTCATGAAACATAATCTTTGGAGTTAGTGCTCACGACTGCCACTTGTGGAAACAATATTTATTATCTATTACCCTTACTGGTAATGTGCCATCAGACAGAACCTATAGTAACCACCGCTACAGTAGCGGTAATACTGATTCCACCATTTTCAGACAACTCAAACCCAAAGCGCAGTACTCGCACGACTGAGCTTTGTAAACCCAAGTAATGTCGTAATGTCATGACGTATCTTAGATTAATTAAATTTAATGATTTATAAAGATTATTATTATTACTAAAGTATAACGACGTGTGCTAGACGCGCGGCCGATACTAATAACGTTTTGTTATCAAGGCTCGATTAAAATATTACTCATCGACCCGGCGAACTTCGTACCGCCTTACCCTTACCTATTACTGTGTTGTGAATTATACTATACATATAAACCTTCCTCTACTCTATCTTTAAAAAAAAACACATTAAAATCGCTTGCAAAGTTTTAAAGATATAAGCATTCATAGGGACAGACGCGGAAAGCGACTTTGTTTTACACTATGTATTGATGGTAATATACAAAACTGCAGTTGTTGCGGCTTGTAGCTCTCGTCTGCGCCGCGTTTTATCAGAAAAAATAAAGATTAGAAGAGGAAAAATATTAGGATTGTAGGTATAATAAATCAATATCTTTACAGCATATTATCGTTATAATTGTATATACTTATGCGTTTATCATGACAACAAAAGAACTAGAGTTTTATAGGATCGTAAAATAATATCTGTGGTATGTTGTATTGTGTAACATTTTTTTAACAGATTTATCTATTTTCGACACTTTTAGTACCTAGTGAAATATCCAGAGTTATACAGGCAGTAATTATAGTTGTGACTCAGCTTAACATACCAAACAACTATCCCAAAGCAATAAGCACGGAAAATATAAGATCGCAATCTTCGCCACGCCTCGCCACGTGTGGGCTAGGCCTAAATTTTAATATTCTATGCATCCAATATTCTTTGCCGCTTTAGGCTTTTAGTTCGAGCTCCACAAAGAGGCAAAGGCCTCATACAAACGTCATCTCTTATTCACAGTTAGACTGAATGAACGTTTACTTACATTTTCCATTCTCAAAAAGGTCGCTGGAAGGCTATATATCTGTTAGAATACTTTTCGTTTATCCAGACTCGGTATTTCCTTGACGTTTTTCTAAAACTACTTCCAAAATTTTGCTGTTTTCGGTGGACCAGCTGTGCTACATTTCGACTTTTTCATTAAACTTGAATAGTTTAAAACTTTATAATGAAATCCAGGAAAAGAATATCAATATACATCAAATCCAAGAAAGCCCTCGCCAGGCATCGAACCCGGAGCTCCAATGTCGGCCAATGGTGTAAGGATCATACAAAATCAAATTAAGAATATGTATCTATAACTTTAGTATGCTGTTATTCTACTAAAGTTATAGATGTTATATTCACTAAATAATATATTCCCATATCACTTGGATATCTTAAAGTTAGACGGTAACATGCAAATACAGTGCATTTGTTCAAATTGCCTGCCAACTCCACACGGGAGCTGCACCTGAAGTGAGATAGACTTTTATGTAGATTGACGCTATTTTCGCTTGTGGTTTCATGGAAATTGGATTTGAATAATAGAAGCGAATGCTGGACTGAAGCGATAAACGCTATACAATGAAAATGTTAACAATAAGAAGTTTAGTGAATTGAAAAGTCAAATCAAAGTTTTATCGCATGTTGCGATGTTATTTTTTTCTTTTTAAACGTATAAATAAACCTATTATTTCATTGTGTCAGAGTGATCCTAAAAGTTGAAACGTATTTAGAAAAGAAAAAACGGGATTCTCTTGATAAAAATGCTTATTACAGTGAACTCAATCCTTAGACTCAATAAAGTCACAACCACACGGTATAAACCACAGAACAAGGAAGATGCTCTCTCTCAACAACGACAGGTCATGTAGGTAATATAGTAATTTTAAAATATTATACGTTTGTATAATATGTATAATTATACGTCCGTTTTGTTGAGGTGAAATCGCAAGTTTAAGAGAAATCCGTAAATTATAAAAATAAAAAAAACTTACCGTTGGATTAAATCCTATGTAAATTAACTTGTTATGTCCATTACATACAAAGTGGTAGGTGTTGCACGCATCTTGTACTAAAACAAGGTTGGAAGGGAGAGTAGTGAAATGGTGGAAACTTAAGAAAGTAAGCGAAAGTCACTGAGAACAACTATGAGAACCTAGGCTAGAACCAACTACATAATTATTTATAACTAGGGCTATACAACTAACAGCTCTCTCAGCGATCGTTAAACTATATACGAGAAGCAAATCAAAAATATTTATAAAGTTGACCGATTAGTATTATTTAATGATGCTCAAAAAATTAAAGAATAGTTTTTTCCTTGAGAACTAAGGATATATATAGGTTTTCCAAACATTGCTAATAAAATTAAATAAGCCATGATTACAGATTTAGGTGTATATTTTACTTAAAATGTATTATCATGACGCGAGTCTTTACGCAGTTAATATATTTACATGTATTGTAGCTATCCATCGAAACTTATTAATTATTTTGTATCGCGGTGTCATAATTCTCGTAAACTGAGATGAAAGATGGCTTGAATCATCCAAGAACGGTGTTAATCTTAATGAATCATCTTTGCAACTTTTTTCTTGTCAGGCTACTCGTTAATTAACGGAGGAAATACGAACTTGGTTACAGAAAATATTATGTCCCAACAAGCATTTTTTATGATATTTTGTAAACTTGATATTGTTCATTCTTAGCTTAGGAAAATATCTAAGAAGGTACCCTACATATTAACTTTTAGAAATAAGCTTATAAAAAGATCTTGAAATATAACAAATTCTAAATATTTTGATTTTATATTAAAACTGCATAGGTATGACTGAAATCCTAGGTACCCCATGATTTTGTTTGGATAAGTAATATGTATAAATTATGTAAGTTGTATAGGTACTCTGGACGATAACGCGAAATAACATAACATAATATCACGCCTTTTATTCCCCGAAGGGTTAGGCAGAGGTACCAGCTCAAGAGCCGGACCCACGTTTAGCCGATTTTATGCGCGAAACGCAACGCGAAATATTTATATGTTTATGATTATCTTAACGTTTTTCGCACTTCTCGCACTACAGAAATATAATTTTTATAGCGATAAGTCTAACAAAATATAGTTTCTCTTACAAAAAAAACACAGTGACAGTATTATACCTAAGTACATAAAGGGTTGCACAACTTCTAAATAATATGTTTCCAAACAACGATGTCCGCTTTTTTAAGAACGTCACAAAGGAAATATGCAAACTTCCAGATTCAGATACATTTGACGGATATCTGATTACCTAGATAAGATAGCTGAATGGGTGTTTTAAATTTTGTTTTTTTTTTTAATTGCGTCGAGAAATGCAGTGGAGACAATCTGTATTACTCGTGTATTTTTTTTTATTCCAAAAAAAGAACGCAGCACAACTACATAATTGTCCTTGCTACAACCTAAAACGTGGTCTATGCTCATACCAATATCTTGTTTCAGTATATCCTAGAAAACAGCACCCACGAAGAAGGGCTCCTTTCAAGGGAAAAGTTCCTCGAAGTCGCCACCAGGATGGACCTGAGACGGGAGTACCTCATAAACGAATGTTCCATCAACGGCCTCGATGGGTCCAGTCAGAAGGCTAATGCTTGGGAGTACCTCATAAACCGCCAGTACCATGTTATTTGGTGAGTTGAGGATTGAAACGAATTAGCTAGTTTTCTCAAGCGTGAAGTGTTTACTTTCATTTGTTTCTAATAAGACACGGCAAAAACTATTGGAACACTACAGATGTTTTTTTTTTTATAAAAATATATAAAAACTTTATTATACAATATTAATTAGGTAGGGAACCGATTTCAAATAACTAAGTAAATGAAGGCGGCATTTTTTATCAACATAAAAAGATGCTTTGAAAAATAACAATCAAAAGAATCAAATATCGTGACATCTAATCATAATTCATGACCTGAAAATAGGATTAAAAGACATAGCACAGCTAAAGTAACGCCACCCGCAAAAAATATATCTTCTAAACAAAGGCAAAATCAAAAATTTTAAACTGTATTCCACAAGATAAGCAGCCTAGTATTTTTAGGGCACTGTGTTGTATAGCTTTTAGGTCAAAGATCAAGGAAAGCTACTGATTGTAGCCAAAAGCAGCCGTTTTTAGCAATTCTTTGGTGTCTAACCTAAATGCTAGCAGCAGTGCTCAAAAAAATGCTAGGCTACATTTATCTAGTGGATTACTGTTTTATATTTTCCTAAGTTTAGAAAATATTTATTTTTTTCGCGGGTGGCGCTACTTTAGCTGTGCTATACCTCTTAAGTAGATATAGGTACCTAATAATGTCCTATAGCGTTTTCTAACTAGGTATACTTTTTTATATTCTGTGCCCAGTAGAAATTATTATTATAGAAGTAGTGACAAATAACATGACGATAATGTAATGCTAACCGATGCGTAGGTAATGGGATATGGCACATTTTCTTTGTTGGACGCCAAATAAACTTGATATCGATACTTTCGCAGAATAACCAAGATATTACTTTATATTAGTAGCTGAGCAGTGGGGTGATCGATGACGTGAGGATTTAGGTCGCCTTTCAGACCTTTATATTAATATGAACGTTAGCAAATAGGTTGGCCTGTCTCGGCGATTCAATTGGCAGTGATGTCGACTGATAAAGGTTCTATCTAGTAAGGGCTCTTAGTGTATTAATTCAGTATATCTATCTACTTCTACTATCTCTAATATAAAAATGAATCGTGGTTCGTTAGTCTCGCTGAAACGTACGGACGGGTCGATTTAGCTGATTTTGGTTTTGAAATGTTTATAGTACTTAGTCCAGGGAAGGTTTGAAAGGTGTGAAAAATGGAAAAATTGCGAGGAAAATTGTTAAAACGATTTTTTCATTTTCCATAAAAACTATTAATGGGATACTTTCACCGGGACAGCTAGTAGATAATATTGTTGGATAAAAGAATAACATTAAAGTTAAGAAACAGACATCACACTTGTAATAAATTCAACACTTTTTCGCCAATATTTAAACAGTTTTGAGTTATAGTTGTTGTATTCGCCTATTCTGGACAGACATCATCTTTCACAAAAACGCACAAAGGAACGTGATGGGGACTGAGATGCGGATGCGATTCCCGGCAGGGCGAACATTGTTATGCTGAATATCGATGTGTCTGGGTGTAATGTTCGTCTGTGTATATGTTTCGGGTACCCTAGATACAGGTTTTTACTAGTTAGGGGCTCTGTGATGCGTTATTATTATTATTTATTAGTCCCCAAAGCATGTCATGTGTGACCTTGTTCAAAATGCATATCTACATAAGCAATTGCATTGGAAAATATCATCTAGCTATTTTATTTCAGGTGCAACATATTCAAAGCTGCATCAACGTCATGGATGTACAACTTCAATCTCATGGCAAACTATACAGCCGCCTTTCTGGATAAGACCAAGGAGGTACCCCTGGAACTGGCCAGGCGAAAGTACGCCAGGCCGACTGTGGAAATGATCAGGAAAGCCCAGGGGGACTCCATATCGTTCCTTATAGTAAGGCACCCCCTGGAAAGGCTGGCTTCGGCCTATAATGACAAGATTGTCCACGCGTGGCCCAAGTCTTTTCATGACAAGATGGGGCAAAGGATTATTAGGAAGTATAGAAAGGTATAAATAAATAAATAAAAATGTTTATTTACTAAAGACAATTGATGAGTTACAAAAACATATTCATACATGTTGACGTATGAAATAATAGTTGCAATTTGTAATGTTTGTATTGTATATTGTATGTCTTATATTGTATGTAAAGTTTAGTTAGTTAAACTGGGGGTTTTCGACAAGACGCTTATAAATCAAAGAAAGCTTATCGATTTAGCTCCTCATACAACTTATCTCAAATAACTGTTTCATACAACCTACCGTCGTCCCAATCCCATTTTAACTGGGCAGCTTTCTGTATTAAACTAAGAAGTATAAAATATTGGCAAGTTCTCTGTTTTTCCCCCAAGCCATGCTCTCACGCACGATTTCAATCATGCGCTTCTTATAAGCAATAACTGATACTGTTTAAAGACGATCGATCGTGGGAAAGGATATTCGTACGATGGTAAGACGGTCTGGGGCGAAAATACGCCTTTTAATTTATAACCGACTTGTCAGAAACACCGAGAATATTAAGAAACGGCAATATACTAACTGTACAGTTGCGGACACCGAAGGCGTTAAACTTTTGTCTATTGTCTAGTGCGCCCTTGACTGTAATACCAAACAACAAAAGCTATTTTGCAATACAGAAAAACCGGAAGTGATACGCCGTCCGTTTCTGCCACTGTACCTATATATATGGGCCAAATTTTTATTCAGTAGATATATTAAAGATCAGGACCTTCAGGATCAGGTTCGTTACAAAAAACCTTGTGTATTCTTTTAGAAAAGCGACTCGCAGCCGGTACCCACGGAGAAGTACCCAGTATTTGAAGAGTTCGTGGAATACGTACTGGACGAGTACAAGGCTAAGCGTATGCTGGACATGCACTGGACACCCTACAGCGACTTCTGTACACCTTGCAAGTTCAACTTCGACGTTATATTGAAGTTTGAGACTTTGGACGTAAGTTTTTACCAATTTTTATATTTTAAGTCGTTTAAAAACGGAGATTATATTTTTTTTTACTTTCTACGAAAACATGTAATTGCCTACGTGTTGAAGGTTGGCTCTATTAATAATATATTAGTTAAATAATTATCTAAATTAGATTAGAAAGTCTGGAGCTACACTCCCTATCGAACTTACAAAATTTAATTTAATTTTAATAATTTCGAATTTTTGATGTTTCGTTATAAGATACTGAACAAAAAATATAATACTTTACGCGTTTTTTATTTAACTATTTCCGTTTAGTCTACATTTGACACCATGGTCTAGTATGGACAGACATACGACAGATAACGAATCATGCTCATACTTATTGGCTCTTTCATATCGAATATTCCACTATTTCACAAAAAAACCAAAACAGTTTTCGAGTCAGTTTGTAACATCGCAACTGGCAGGAGCAATTTTGGCTAAATGGCCGTTATCGTAAAATGTGACGATGCCTGCTAAGGGACCTGGTGGCGGGCCGGCGATAGCGACATTTAGGAAAGGTTTCTGTAGGTAGGTAGTAGCCTAGTACTTACCTACCTATAGAAACCTTTTGTAATAGTAGGTACTAACTTGACTGAAATATCGGTCAAGCTAACCAACACAGCGCAACGCGAAAAATATACATCCTAATAATATTATTTTTATTATAAATATTTTTTTTCCACGAAGGTGGTTTAGTTCACTTGCCATTGATGTTGACTATGATTTAGGATGTTCAGGTTCACGCGGGAAACGACTTTGTTTAATACTATGTATTGATATTGTCTAAAACCAATTTATTTGTTTTAGAAAACAATTAAGAAGTAAGTAGGGAAATGTAATAGGGTTATCGTTCTAGAAACACAAACTACCACTCGTACCAAAAATAAATCATAGGTTGCCTAGAAAAATCGCACTAAGCAATGCAGCGTTTATTGTAATGAATGTATATGAGAAAATTGTAATTATTTTAAGTTTTTTACAAATTTATTATCATAAACAGGAACGTTTTTTTTTAATAGATAGATAAAATATTTATTTTAGTAAGCAATACACACACATTTATTTTGTGTGTTAGTTGAAAGTTGAAAGTATACGAACGGATTTAAAAAAATATTTTACTGTTGGGAAGCTACACTATCCCCGGTTAACAAAGTCTATAGAATATTCTCAAAAATTCAGAACGCAAGGCGGTGCAGTATCGGCTAGTCTATCTACCTATATAATTCCAGTAAATTTTCAGGAAGATCAAAAGTACCTGATCCAGCTGGCGAGGCTGCAGGAAGTCGTCAAGCCGGAGTGGAGGAACAGCGGCAAGGGGACCACCAGGAACAACATTAGCAATCTCTACTCGCGCCTACAGAGGTCCCAGTTGGATGGGCTCTACAAGTTGTATAAGTAAGTTTAATTTCCTGTTCATTCATCACCACTGAATGACGTTCACTATTGGACAAAGTTCTCTCCTACAGATTGCCACAAGGATAAATTTTATAAGCAACGCTTGGCATAGACATTTTCCACCGTTAACAAAAAAAAGGCGGGTTGGCGATCGCAGATTTTGAGACAAGAACGCTGCTGCCTGTCTTTCGTGTGTTCCCGTAGTCACCTTTTACGAAAAATGGAGTGGTAGTACTTTACCCACCACACAGATATGAAGTATACAGCTTAACGGTGCACCATTACTATAATTTATTACTAGGTATTGCTGGCGGATACGGTCTGCTTCGCCTGTCTAAACTAACTGAATTCCAAATTAGAATCCAATCTGTCCAGCCGTTTCTCCGTGAAATGGTTACAAAAATACACACGGACAAGCTTTGAGCTTTATAATATGTATTGCATTAAAATATCTTTATGGGGTATTTCCACCAGATATGTGCAATTTAGATTGAAAGTGCAAGGATGTGTTAGCATGAACAAAAACTAAATAAGAGTTGCGTTGAGTTATGCCAGGTATCTAAATGAAGAGATTTTATTGACTGCTATCAAGCACATCCCTCGCTATGCACACAATGCTCTCACATCTCTGGTAGAAGCGCGCCCTAACTGTGAGAGATATAATTAATTGTTAAGCTGTTTTTTTTACAGATACGACTTCAGACTGTTCAACTATACGATCGAGAACTATTACGAAATAGTGCAAGAGGACGGATGAAAGAACGCCGATCACTGGAGTCTTAACATTTTGATACTACGGCCAGGCCGCGCCGCCGCCAGGTCAATCCAAGAAAGACTGTTAGAATATAATAATATCGTGGGTGTTTTCGACAAAACCTGGGCTTGGAATCTTGAATTATAATATTTAGTTCACTAAGCGACTGCTAATTTAAAAAATGCTGTGTATGCGTGTAAAAATGCATCATCCCATCCTTTGCTTTTAGAAATTTCTTAGACTAAAAGTCAATTTAATTTCTTTAAACTCTACATTGGAAGTTATAACAGCAGTATATAGTGATCGAGACCTAATATTGTATTGGAAACCGGGTTAAGAAATGTATGTAGGTGTATTAAATAAGATAATAATATATATAGGAATATACGCTGTGGTCAATTAGGACCACGTATCAATCGCACAACGACATTCTGCTAATAAAATTTATAAGTATAGAAAAAAGACATATTTATCAATACGTAAACCAATTTAAGAACCTATCGTCCATTTGTAATATACAAAATAGGATACAATCATATTTCCTGAATTATTATTATGTAGGTAAGTTAAAGATGGAGGTTTAAAGCAAAAGAGTTTAACGTGTAACATTACAATTTCTTTTTCAGTCTTGTCAAAAATCCAGAATAATATTCAGCCAGTTTTATTTATTTGCTACCTATTTTTATTCTAAATTCGTCTTTATCATGTACAGTGGCGGACTAGGAGGCCGTAACAGATTTGTCTATGGTCTCGAGCGCCCTAGACTGTATTACCAAAGAACAAGAGCTATTTTGCAATACAGAAAAACCGTAAGTGTTACGCCGACAGTGTCCGCCACTGTACGCGTTACTGAGATAGGGTGCTTATATTCATGTGCTGGCTACTCGCGCTTATATTATTATTTTTGGGTTGAGTTTTCCAGAGTTGCTTCGAAAGTTACCATGTTGTTCACGATAAAACGGATAAAACCAACCCTTGTAATTTTCAATATGATTAATGGAGCCCCGTCACGCAACGCAAGCGTCCTGTAGTAACCCTCTGTATTGGGTCTGACAGTCTGCAATATCATGCAGCTTTACAATGAAAATGTTTTCTTTGGGGAAAGCCACGTCACGAAGAAGACTAACTTATCACAGTCTAACTAAATATACTTACTTATCCTTTTTTTTACAAAATTTCTGAGTAGAGAAGCTACCTTCTTAGAATAGGAACGTTGAAATTTTTAAGTAAATACAATTTCTTATGATTAACAATTAATACATAAATAAGGTCAATACAGTAAACTTAAAATAAGATTAAGGAACAGTTTGATTTATTAATCGATTTAAATTTTATTTTCGGTATTAACAGTTACGTCACTTCGTTTTGTTGAAGATGTTATTTTTACATAAATTTTGCTTATTTACTGAACATTAATGTAATAAGTTGATGATTAAATATATAATGATGTTTTAACACTATTTTTGATTATGAAACCGACGTTGTTGAAAGTCATTGAATTGAATGAGACGTTACTTAGCGTTTTATTGATTTAGTTCATGAGGATTTTTCAGTCGCCTGTCCCTTTTATATAACTTACGTCAGTAAAGAAAGTATAAAATAAACATTATGCTGTCTATTTATATTGAGCAGTAAGTAAAGTAAAGTAAAAAATGATTTATTCAATACAGGAGCGTGAAAACAATATGATTATCGCAATGATTTATTTTTATTGGCACTAGTTTTCAACACTGTTTAAATAAGTTAACCGCGTTACACAGTACCTAGTGTAAAAATAATGTTTACATAGTTAATGGTGCAGGCGAAAGTTAAATCAAATAACTTACAATATAATAAAATTTACTTTGTATCATTATAATATTAGGTAATTTATGACTAGATTAATAAGAAAATTACGTTTTTTACTGCACGTAGTGAATATTTATGATAATTCCTTAGTGCTTCCAGTACTCTAGGTGTAGTTAGTTAAGTAATTAGTAATTAGCTAGGCGACTTTCTCTTTTCTGCATAAAGCCATCCGCGAACGAGTAATATCAGTACAAATTTAATGTTAGGTGAAATAATTTTAATGTGTTGTTGTTATTTAAATTATTATCTAAAGCTTTATTATTTAGGTAGGTAACTTTGTTTTTTTGATGTTTCTAAACGTATTTATCTTCTTTTTTTTGTAAATACCTTTGTTAAGTTATCCTTTTTACAATTTATACAATCAAAACTGTAAGACTTCCTTAAAGTTGTAAAACTGCTACTTATACCTCTATATATTTATTTTGATACTTACTTATAATTTTTAATTAAGTAAACAATTTTATTTTTAATGTTCACTTTGCTTTAAGTATATTATTTTAATAATATAGTGATTTTATGTAATTCTTCTATAGGTACTTAGCTCTTAACCTAAGCTTTTCGGTCTTCTTCTTATAGTAGATTACGTGATTAAAGATTGTGACTAGTCGTAGTTTTATAGAATATTTATTAAATGCCTACCAAATTGTTAAAAGTCAAATGTATCATTAAATATTTTAATATTTTTAGTCATGTGATTATAAGTTTTCCTGAATATTATGTCATGATGGTATAGAACGCAACTTTAAACTTCAAAAAATTAACTCTGCTTAAATAAGAGCATACCCATTTACTAAAAATACTTGGTAACTTTTCACCAATAGGATTTTTTAATTGATTTTCAGTAAAAAATACTTACCTAGATGGAATGATAAAGGTTTATTTTAATTTAGTAGGGTGACCATAACAATAGTGCGATGTAAATATAAATAATGGAAAAAATAAATGGAATGAACATGTAGACCAAAACTTAACATGGCCTATGAATGTAACAGAAATGGTGCTATAGATTAGAGAAAATGATCTCATATCAGTATCAAACGGGTGAGGTAGTGAAGAATGGCGCGTCAGTTCCTCCAGTTCCAGTTGCTGATCGAAAAAAAAGTCCTTGAATGTCATTTTAATATGAGCCTTATTATTTCACAATGTTTTTATTATATCGTAATCAAGTCTTACCATTTATTTTAAACCGATAAGATAAAACTATCTACTTACATAAATTAAATATTGTTTATCAGTACATACTTTTGTTGTTAATGATATTTATATATTGGCAACGCAACCTTAGTACAAGTGTTACTTTTAATAAGTGTAAAAAAATCCAATAAACATTCGTTGTGTTAACTTATCTAATGTTACGAAAATAGTTTGTTAGAGATTATTAAATTATTTAAAAAAGGAAGAAAATTATTTTATTTCAATCCTAATAAAGTCGGGAAAGTTAAGTTGTCTGTATGATAGTACAATCAAAAAGGTACGCCTAAACAACTAAACTAATTTCTATAAAATTTGGCACGGAGAAGATTATAGTCTAAAATAGCACATTACTTAGCTTCTATTTTTTTTTATCTACAATTTTTTTTCCAGTTTTCGTGGGATTAAAACACGTGGGCTAATGATATTAACATTAACATGCATAATCTCACGTCTTTTATTCCCCGCAGAGTTAGGCAGAGGCACCAGCTCAAGAGCCGGACCCACGTGATAGTAATACGGTAGTGATATTAATGTGATACCTGATTAACTTGTAGCGAATTTATGATAAAAGTTAATAACACCAATTCAGATGGATTAAAAAAACCAGCTATAAGTAAAGTTACCCTCAAAAATTAAACTCGAACTTTCAATTACAATATTATTTTTAATTGAACTAAGTTTTTGTTTATAATAAATTATATGTACAAAGTATTTCATAATATAATACCTTTTGGCACTAAGCTGTCTGCACCAGATGTAGAGGGAACTGCGGCAGATATCCCATTTTCTCTTGCACTTTAGTTTTGTTCCTATAACAAACGAATAACACTTTATTAGTAGAGTCTGAAAAACAATTAAAGCAAAAATAATTTTGGGTTTAAAATGCCTAATTGCAAGTATAGCTAGTTTTTGCTAATCATTGACAACGTATTTGTAGATATTTATTGAATAACTGTCAATTTATGGAAAACTAGTTTGTGGCTTGGTCAGGATAATTTCTCTTGAGACGGAAAATTCCCAATTTTCCCGGGGGAATTACGGAATAAAAAGTAGCCCATGTCCTTTCTCAGGCTCTAAACTATCCATATAGCAAATTTCATTCAAATCGGTTCAGTAGTTTTCCCGTGAAAGCCGGACAGACAGACAGAGTTACGTTCGCTATCTTAATATGTACGGAAGAACTAAATTAAATACACTTACTCAGTTTTCTTCTTTCTTTTAGGCTCATCGAGTATATTAATGGGCTTGGTGGTCATTATGACCGGCCTCACAGATCCGAAGAAGTCAGTTATGGGCACTTTAGCTGGATCTCGCTTGAATAAGTCTTTTCTTACTCCCACTGTTGACAGACAAGCGCTTCTTGGACAGACTGATAGCTGCGGAACAACGTACAGATAAATAAAACATTTTTTTTTTTTTTCATTTAGAGAAAAAAAAAGGTAAATTTATACTTTATTTATACTCAAGTTGTGAATGCTGTAAAAACTGGTTGAAACACGGTTTATATATCTGATTATACAATTTTAAATTCTTCTTTAAAAATCATGAACTTAAATGGAAAACCCTAAATGGTTCAAAAAATATTAATGGTAAGAATTATTTAGTTAAGCAATTTAACATAATGTAATAAATAATTAAAACCATTTTTAAACAACAAATTGTGGCAAAAATTTATTATACTTACAAATTGTGATAAAGGTGTTTTGCTATCAGGGTGTACATTCTCCAAAAACTCGAGAACATAGTAGGTGTATCTGTCGATAATGTATACGCCGATAGCTGAATCCACGTGGTGCTGTGGAAAAATTAAAATTATTATGGATTATTAGACAGACTATACTTAGTTTATACCCTAAACTTAACAAAAATGTTATCTAATTAAATAATGAAAAAAGTAAATTAATATACTGCTGAAGACTGAACAGATTTTTTTTCCTAAAAACCCACATTTTTTTATAACTTCATGTCAATTTGCCAATAAGAGTGTAACATGTGTAGGTATAAACTTACAGAGAGCGAGTCCTCTCCAACCAAACTGCTTGCAGTTGCCAAGATGTTGGGCGAGTAGAATTTCTCATACATAGAAGAAGCTTGGCATGTGTCTATTACAAAGAATATCTCGTTATATCTGAAAAATAATTTGGAATTAAGCTGTATCACATACATGCTGCTAGCTGGCCACCTTGCTAAGCTGCTGGAGCTAAGCCAAATTTAGTTGATGAGTTCATTATTATTAAGTTATCTTATAATCACAAGAACTAAACTATGACACCAATAAAATCAATTTTGTTTTCTCTATCTAGGGACAATAGGGACAAATACTCAAAACTAATGGTGGATTCGCCTCAGGTGACCACCTAGATGAGCTTTTGGAGAATCCATTCCACATTCTGCATGTATGGAATGGTCTAATGCCTTCAAAAACGAGAGCTAAGAGCTAAGCTGACTCCCCCACCCCCTCCACAAGAGAAGAAGAACTTATTCAGGTACAGGAATTTGACTCATTTGCAGAAGTTCATCCCCAGGAGTTGTTGTAACAAACAGAGCAAGAGTTATCAAATGAATTTACCTTCTTTTCTGCCACATCTGTTCAAAAGCATCAGCCAACTCCTGGCTAGTAATCTCTTCAGAGTCCTGAAACTTTAGGAAGCCATCGCCTCCATGGCCGGTTAGATAAATGAGGATATTGCTGCCTTCATCTGTGAGCAGGCGCTTTGAGCGCGGCGTGTCGGGGGGCAGGCGGCCTGTCAGTAGACGAACAAAGTTTTCTACAGAGACCTGAAAAAGTTAAGGGTTTTTTATATAAGAACATTTTGGTTTTGAATTTGAGGGCATGGTTTCTAAGGCCTGAAGACTGTGTGAGCTTGCCTGCGCCCACAAACAGCTAATGTGAATGAGCACAAAGGGAAAAGCAGCAGAGCTTGTAATACCTTATTCTAATTAGTTGTTCAGGGGCTGTAAGATTCGAAGTTTGGTAGAATTCTTTTGGTTCAGAGAAAAGTCAGTATAAGCCATAAAGAAACAATCTGAAAATGGCTTTGAAAGGGAGAGTTTAGAAGAGAAACACCCATATGAAGCCCATACAACGGCCACCATTTTCAAATTGTTTCGTTATATATAAAAAAAAACACTAGATGAACCAAGGTACTCTCTTACTCTCTAAGCAGTCTTGTCTTATAACGGACGCAGGTCATATATTACTCACTTCATATCCTCTGTAATCAACTTCGACATCATCCCCGTAAACATTGATCTGTTCATCAGCGTTATTGAACACAGTAGCAGGCCGCGGGTTCCTAGGGTTGCAAGCCATGTCGTCAGAGATCATCAGAATAATCTGACTGTCCGGGATACCCAGCCGCTTCACGCTACGGTAAATCGACAGCACATTGGCTACATGACGGTAGTTAAACCAAAACCTTGATGTATCTACTAGAACTGCCCAGTTGTTTGTGTGATTTGACTTCTGGAAGCTTTCTGGTATCTGAATGGAAAGTTTATAGGACCTTTATTACCCTAGATCATGAGTAATTACAGATAAATATATAAGATGTGTGTGCAAGGCGAACCTCGAATGATGAACACATTTGTAGCACAAATAATAATATAAACACTGGTGTCCACATTTTTAAATAGAGAAGCCACTGCAGCGGCTCTCTTCTTTTGTTCTTTGGTATAGTTAAAATTAAAGAATTTCTATTTAAATTTAATTTTATATTTTCAATACATACATTCACAAATTTGCTTTGTTTTTATTTCAATCAAACTTACTTCTTTAACTGATTGATTGATTGATGGATAACCTAACACACTCTCCCATTCATTTTGGCGAGAGCGAATGTGCGAATGTCAACTGTAAACTTCAATCTCATTTCCAGTAGGCTGATTTCTGAGCGAGCACAACTTTTAAGAAAGAACGAATATTTTTTATTTCTAGCAACCCAAAAATAATTGATTTGACTGACTGAAAACAAAGTAAGAAAGATGGTCTGTCAGTCTTTCTCTCTGATTGTGATTGACTCTATTATCAATCCTCAAAGGGAAAATCTAGGGAAAATAAAACAATGTGAACAGAAAAACATTAAAATTCAAATTAAATTAATTTAATAGGATGGGCAGTCGAAATCCAAACACGCTAATGAGCGTGCCGGATGAACAGTACGACTACCTATTTAAAATTGTGCTAATCGGTGACTGTGGGACTGGTAAAACATGCATTGTTCAGAGATTGAAGTCTGGCAATTTCATAGAAAGACACGGAAATACAATTGGAGTAGATTTTTCAATGAAAACTTTGATTGTAGACGGGAAGAAGGTGAAGGTGAGTGCTAATTTTGTCATACCAAGTCCTCTTGTTTGAATGTGTTGCCTAAAGTATGTTGTGCTGTAATCTGAAATGAAATAATGTATAGTATATTTTTTCAGCTGCAAATATGGGATACAGCTGGTCAGGAACGATTTAGGACCATTACACAAAGCTATTATCGCTCCGCAAACGGAGTCATCATAGGTGGGTGGTGTCTTTCATATAAATAGTTCAATAATAACTTTCTTTGTAAAATTAATTCATTATCCTATATTGATAATACAGGAAACCAGTTGTTACATAAAGCATACATTTATTAGCACCATATTAGCACATTCATTTTAGCTTTTAAATTGTTGAATAAATTTGACATAACATAACATAACTCTTGGTTAATACTTTGTAAATTGTATCTTAATAACATATCCTGTAACACACTTACAAAAAATATGTCAGTCTAACATTGTGTTGAAATAATAAGCGGCTGAGTCATAAGGTTGGAAGTGGAGCCATACTTGATAAAAAATAATATCTACTAATCACAAACCAAATATTAACAGAAAGTAATAATTTTATAGAATGGCACCAGTTTTGATGTCATTGGCCTTTAGGATTGCCAAATCAATAAAAAATGTGATTAGATTATTAAAACTCTTAATATAATTAAATCTCTGAAGAAAAAACTCATTCCCTTTCAGTTTATGACATCACAAAAAGATCTACATTCCTATCATTACAAAAATGGATAGAAGAAGTAAGGAGATACACTTCATCCAATGTGATAGTGTCTTTGATAGGCAACAAGTGTGATTTAACGGAACAAAGAGAAGTGGAAACCGAAGAGCCATTATCATTCTGCCGCTATATACCTGAAATTATGTTTGTAATGGAAACATCGGCTAAAAACAATACAAATGTTGAAGATACATTCCGTAACTTAGCTACAGAATTAAAGGTATATTTTGATTACTTATTACTTTTTTTTTCTGTATTATCTCTCTATAATTATATGATTTAAATTTTTATGTTAAAAATAAGATATCTTTAAAATAACTGAGAAACAGTTATCTACATTATATACTGTATATTGTTAAATTACTCTTTTGCAATAAAGATACACAGAATAAACTTTATGTACAGTGGCGGTCTAAAAGAGCGTAACAGATTTGTTTATGGTCTCGTGCGCCCTAGACTGTATTACCAAAGAACGAAAGCTATTTTAGAATACAGAAAAACCAGAAGTGTTACGCCAACCTAGACCGCCACTGTACCAATTTCATTTACATTTTATAATTTTGCCTAAATGTTAGGTCTTTTTCTAAAGTTAACTACCAATCAATACAAATGTAAAATATATTATGTTTTCAGCGTCAGCACGACAACAGTGAAGGTCCACCAAATGAAACAGACTCCGTAGTCCTCGGTGAAGGGCACTCGGTGACTCGCTGCCAGCCGTGCCGCTCTTCTTGAACATTCTACAGAAGCTACTTGGCCAGGTATTCTTCAAATATTTAATTATTCAAAAACTTATTAATTTTCAAATCCAATCAAGCTGTGAGTACGACTAATCGAAAAAATCGATAGGTACTTTAAGAGTATATATACAACTATTATTATTATTAATAGTGGATCATGTTTAATTGCTATTTTATTCATATTAATTTATGCATTAATTGTGATTCGAGGAAAGAATCTGGCTATCTACATTTTAGCACCCTAGTGAATTTAGAATTACATCTCTAGATAGGTTTTAAAGTCAAATGTTACATGTCTCAATTTTAATTATTAAAATGTTATGCCAATTTGTGACTTATTTTTTGTTAGATTAGTAATATTTTTATCGACAAAAATAAAATGCGTTTCGAAACAAAATAATTACTACTGTTCATAATTCAGTAAACAGTAAACTTTATAATTGATGGATTGCAGGTGTAATGCAACCTGAAAATATATTGTTTTATTCTACATACGCAACAAAATCTGGAAAATATACGATAAAATATGGAACAAAACTACTTACTTACTAGGTCAACACAAAAAAAATGAAGTATTAAATTGGTACTTACGTAGAAATTAAACCGCAACTTGCATTCTACTGTTATCTCAAATTAGATTAAATTTAGTTTAGAATGTGCCTTCTCAATCTTGTCCACTTAAATTTTAAATGTTGACTTAATATTGTTGTTTAATATGTCGCAATATTAGTATAATATATGATCAAACGAACTTCTCAAGTGAAGTTCGATCAATATTATATGAGTGGTTTCATTTGAAGATATAAATCATTTCACTAGGTAGTCCTTTCACCTACAAGGCAACATTCGCACGTTCTTACAAATAACTATTAGTCGATCGATTTAATCGATATCGATTACTCGATTAATTTGAAATTTACCCATGCTCCCATCCCTACCACTCTACGCGCCCATCACTAGCAGCGTCCGCCAAGCCTGTCATTCTTTTTAGAGATAGTTTTCTGGCATAAATTACGTCGTTTATTGACTTTTTTGACAAAACTCGGGATTTGGGTAGGGAGGGTGATTTATATCTTCAAATGAAACCACTCATATAATATTGATCGAACTTCACTTGAGAAGTTCGTTTGATCATATATTATATTTCGTGGTTTCATTTTCGATATAAATCATTTCACTAGGTAGATGTTTAGAGACATTGTTTTGTCTATATTTTTTCATGATAATGAAACAATATTAATTAAAAAGATGTAATTTTGGCTAGTTTTACTTAACTCTTAGTTAACTCTTAGTATAGGTACCTACAATTATTAAATAATATTACTCATCTTATTAGTTAAAAACACTATATTTTAACATATAAAAGTAATCATTATAGTTAGTTTATAGAGTACTTCAAAGTTTAACATTGCGTAGTTACTTAGGTAAGTACTTGGTAGGTAGGTACTCAGCTACATTATTTATAACATACTTATATACTTATTGTATATTTTTTAATGAACTAATTTGGTTAGAGATTTGATAAAAAATTGATAATCAATCATCATAGGACATTGATAAGTTTAGCAAACTTGTTAGAGGTAGAGGTCCAGGCGGCCGTCTTTTGATCTGATCAAGATTGACGCCGGTAGCATGAGCAACCGATGTGGCGGCGGCGTGTCGCGTGCTGCTGTGTGTGCCGTACACCGCAAGGATCTGCCTGATCCACATGCTTATTGACTATGCTGATGTGTTCCTGTGAGCACGTTACGCTTCACAGTTATTAAGAGGTGATTGGCTTATTTAGGTCTGATTTATTTAGTTAAGGTTATATAACCGTCTTATATATAGACGGATTCACCGTAAGATAAAGTAAAACTAACAATGGTTGATAGCTTTTGATTGCATTTAGCGCCTATAGTTTTGATAAAATTTTCATTTACTTTATGATTCTAATGCCATTGCTATTTTTATTTATAATAATCTGTTATTTAGAGAAAGACTTTCAACCATGTGTGCTGTAGGCTGTAGATAATGTTAGTATAAAGCTACTTTTGTCTAGGATAAGTTCATTCTTGTTTGGTATACATTTTTAGAGATTTTTGAGAACCAATTGTGGATACTTACCAAGTACCTGTGTACTTTGGTGGATTGGGTATTAGTTTATAACATCTTTAAGGAAGGCGCTGATGCAATCATCCGAAGAAATATTTCTGCCTAAAAGCAGAGATAAAGCGGTGGCTCTTATGATGATGCCCTGTGAATCCTGTGATGCGTCTTTTTCGAAGACGTCGGAGGGAAAAGTAATTACACTAAAAACAGAACATTCGAAAGAATCTAATTTAATCATAGTATTGAATAACATTATATTGATATTGTTGAATAGTAATATTAGAAAGTGAGGCTAGTATAAGATGCTGATGAGATGCTGTTGAGGGGATAATGAGACCTGGCATTGCCTGCTCGAGCATACTGAGGCTCTCAGGGTAAGCGTGAGTAGGAGAGGGTGACGGTCCCTGTTAGTAGACAACATAGGTTTTCGTCACGCCCTCAAGTGATTATTACGAAATAACTATATCAATCAATGGAGGATAACAGGCAGGTCTAGAAGTACTAGAAGGGAATACTAGAATACTGGTCGTTTCGTCCTCAGTAATTTTTTGTAGGTCGTTAAGAAAAACGGAAAATGAAGGATCGGCATAGAAAAAATATGCATCTGCCCCTTTGTAGCATCTGGGTCTTGTTTCAAAGAAAAGTATTTCTTAAGTTTTGCGCTAGAATGTTTGAAAAGCATCTTTAAATTAAATCTTCGATCTGCCTCTAAATTATATTTCGTGTAATATAGGATGCTAATAGCTAGATTTTTCGCTGCTCGAACCAAGGCCAAATATATCTGGTAAGTTAATTGAAATTAGGAAATTGTATGCAACTTCGTGTCGTAATGTAGCTGATAGCTAATGCTAAATATGTTATCTACCCATAATAAAAATTAACAAATTGTTTAAGTTTCGGGGCATCTAAGGCTTAGTATATTGCTAATAATACGACATATAAATACTATAGTAAGTTTGAGTTACGACTTTACGACTCGAGTCCGTGTTAACTTATGAATCATATTTTTGTGTTTAAATGAAATTTTAAAAGCTTTTAATATTATTATCTCATCAATTCAGGTCCTGTAAAATAATTATCATAGTATTCTCTGAATAGAAGGTAGGTAGAAGGTACCTGTACCTTTGCCTTTCAAGTATTTTTGGTTTCAACCAGCCTTTTGTAAAATGCTGCGCTAGCGGACATTAGGATGCCAATCATTTGTGAAAATTATCTGATTGTAACAGGTGGTAGTTGAGAACACTTCAGAACCAATTCTATTATTTTATTACGTTTATGGCTTGTAAGTGATAAAGTCATATTTAAGTCATCTACTTACTTAAATCCTGAAAATTTGTTATTATTTTGTGGCTATAAGCTACTATTTTCATAGTTTTTAATAAAGCCCAAGCACTCGAGTGATTAGAGTGTAAACCTAACTTTATTTAAATATTCCATGTAACTACGGTCTATAAAGGATATCGTCACATACAAAAATTTACCAATTTTTGACCAAATGAACGCAAGTGACCTACGACCCCTTCTTTAATCTTAGTAAAAGTTCTAGGCGCTATCGTGAGCCAATAAGATAAGGCATTGGGTTGAAATCATAGGTGGATAACAAGATTCTGTGTGTTCACATCCTTAAAGAGGAAACGTGGGTAAGTACTTACGATAGTTTTAAGCGACAGAAATAAAAAGTTACGAGACATTTTAGGTCAATAGATGCCATGTAATAATAGCTTGCATGCTGTTCTGCCATTTCGAAATGAAGTTTAGTTACTTACAAATTTATTACAGTTTTAGGTTAAAATGAAATCTCTTACCACCATTTGAATTGGTGTCAAAAAGGTTTTAGATACGATTTCTAGCAAATTATTAGTTGCGATTGACATTTCTTGTTGTTACTGTGCTAACCATGTTACAACAGGAACATATTATTGCTCAAGTGGAAAATTAGAAAAAGATTTAATTATTCTGTTACAAATCCAATTAAGGATACCTTTATTGTTTGTGATATACAATACAACCAACACATTTTAAAAATATTGTACTGAATTCTGCCAGAATGGTGGTTGAGCACGTGGCCTGATGGGTCGTTCTCTAAACGTGCGACTGCGTCGGTATTGGGTCGTTGTAATTTGGAACTTGACGAGTAGTATCTTCGTACTCTGGCCCTGGCACGCCCCCCCCTTGTTTTTCGCAAAGCGAGGAGGGCCTGAGTTTTCCTGAAACTGCGGCCAAGCTGTGCCCGTGGAGCTCGTAGAGGCGGCTGTGTTGTGTAAGCAACAGTATTTCTGGGAAGACTACTGTCTTCCTGATTTGAAGGCATTGCTATTCAATTTTGAAGCTTAATTTAATTTTCTCTAAAATTTGGCACCGAACAGTGCTTTATCTCGTTTTCTGTACTGAAAGATATTCAAAAACGTCTTGGTAGACCTGGTGCGGTCTTTTAAATGCGAGCTTGTGTCTCCGAGCTATAAAGGTTGCATGAACTACGGGAGCCCTCGCTTAGAATCTTGATTGCCTCTATTTTATATCTTGAGTTAGGAGAATGGCCATGGCCCTACTCCCCGATGTGATGTGAAGTCAGTCCAAGTTGAGATGAGAGTATTTTAGTATTTAGCTTTGAGGCTTGAACCAATATGTAGTTGCTAGGTATAGTATATTGCTAAAGGATTTTTTCCTTGACTTCTCTAGCCATTTGAGAGAGATTATCGTAGATTCAATCACACAACTTTAGTTCATCATCCAGGGCTTCGCCCAGGGTTAATAAAATTTATGGGTCCAGTTCCGGAAATTTAAACTTTGCCTCAGGGTCCGAGTTCAATTGGTTGGTGTAACCGCTACTAGTTCCAATAAGGAAGTTATTGCTGGTGCTTGGACCTGTTTTTGGTGACGGTATTGAAAGTGATCACTGTTGGGGCAGTGGTGGCAATTGGCACTTGGTATGTCGCCATCATGTTTTTTGGTGATTCAGTCTCATTTAGACCTGATTATGGGTTGTAGGGAATAGTTTCGGCTAGAAATATATCCTCATATTCGAATGATATTTGCTCTGGGCACATTCCTTAAATTGTAAAGGCGTTTCGCCTACTGGAATAATAAGAAAAAAGAAAATTATGCTTTTTATATTTTTATACTTACATAAAAATTATGAATATTTTTGCATTTTGCCGCGTTCCTATTGGAATCTATGGCAGTATGGTAGCCTGGTTCATATTTGAATCTATGGCTTTGCAAAAAAAAATATTTTAATGATAAAAACTGATGTACAGTTTTAAATTTTGCCGCGTTCCTATTGGAATCTATGGCAGTATGGCAGCCTGGTTCTTGTTCGAATCTATGGCTTTGCAAAAATATTTCTTTTACACTTTTTAAATGTAAGTTTATGCAGAATTTCAATTCGAAATTTCTGTCTAAATTTTTTTTTTTTTTGAAGGTAGGTAATCAGATGAACTTACCGTAACATTAGACATTGTCTCTCGATTTATAGTATGAGGATAATGAAATCCATCAAAGTTTAAGTAACTCACTTAATTTTCGTAGGATCTTTTCGGTATCTTGAAAAAATTAATTTTTTGCGAACAAGATCCGAACGCGTGCTTTCGTTGCCTCGCACGGAAAAAGAATGACAGGCTTGGCGGACGCTGCTAGTGATGGGCGCGTAGAGTGGTAGGGATGGGAGCATGGGTAAATTTCAAATTAATCGAGTAATCGATATCGATTAAATCGATCGACTAATAGTTATTTGTAAGAACGTGCGAATGTTGCCTTGTAGGTGAAAGGACTACCTAGTGAAATGATTTATATCGAAAATGAAACCACGAAATATAATCTAGTGTTTAACATTTAACGCACTTGAAATGCAACAAAAGAATGAACCTTAGAATCTACTTGTATCTTATCTGCACTAATTTTATATTTAAAACCTAGGTTTAGTTTTTTTTTTGTCTGCATACATTTTATAGTTGTTATTATAATTTTGAAAGAAAAAAAAAACGTTATAAATATATATATAAAATAAAAACGTAACTAATATTTAAAAAACTGATCTGAAAACTTTTGCTTTGCGATGATAATAATTTATATTTTTCTGATGAATCAACGATTGTTTTAATTATTTTACAGGAAAATAACTAAGTAAGAAAATATCGATTTTATACTTTTGTAATATTTTATTCATATTCGTCACATACAATATTACTTTACAATTATGAACTTACAAGTTTTTACAATATTTACTTTCTAATCATGAAATTGTTTGTGATCTTATTATTTTCTGTAATTTTAAATATTTTTGGTTCTAACCTAGAGTTATATAAATTTAATTATACACAATTATGTAAGTTAGTTAAGTATAAAATAAATAATAATTGACAGCAATTAACCGGGCCACTCGCTATCAACACAGAACTCTGATCAGATTTCCTGAGTATCAACAAAATTGGACAGAAATTAAATTAATATTTAATTTAAAAATAGAAAGAAAAATTATTTTAATCAATAACATTGAAATAATCAATTTATTACCTTTTCAAGAAAATAGGGCCTAGGCGGTTTGTCTGGTTTTTAGTCAGATGAATTATTATATACATAGATATATGATTTTTAACTGTAATATTTATTAGATTTTAATATAATGTTATTTCCTAATAAAATCAGAACAATTTTTAAAAATAAGTTTGGTTAATTGTTAAATTAATTGACATGACACTTACGAATATATACCTATAGATGTACACCACTTACGTTAAATTATAAAATAGCATCTCATTATTAAATATGAAATTCATTATAACATTCATAAAAAACGTTTGTAATAATAAACTACTATTGTTGTACACAATCTGGCTTTACTTTATTTTCTAATAGTGTTAATATAGGAGATTGACGAAAGAAATATACAGAGCGGATGCGGAAGACACGGTTGGAAGAGGCAGGCCACGGATAACGTTCACCGACCAAATTGGTGACGTTCTTAGGAAAGGCCGCGTGAGGAGTTCACGAAACCAACGTGAGTGTATGAAAAGGCTTATGACTGGAGAAGAAGCGAAAGAAGTGTGTCAGGGTCGTAGCAAGTGGAAATCAATTGTCTCTGCCTACCCCAATGGGATACAGGCATGACGTTATGTATGTGAATATACAATCAAATTAAATATACGTTTGTAAGTTTGAACAAGAATTAAGTACTTACCTAAAACTGAACAAAAAAAAACAACATTAAATTGATCGTGAGCATCCTAAAAAAAGTGAACACTGTGATTTTTTGTATCACTAATAATAATATCCAATTGCTTCGTCACATGAATACCGGAAATCCACCCGAATCTGCCGGGCTCCGTGCCCAGACCACCAAAAACTCTAACCAATTGACCGTTTGGTTTAAAAACTTGAACTCGTGAATTTCCCGAATCTCCCACTAAGATGAAACCCATTGGGTCTACGGTTAAGACTTCCGGTTGTCTAAACTGGCCCTTTCTTTGGCCTAAAGAGCCGAATTCGAATAGTTTTGTCTTATCGAACTTGTTGTATACCTTTATCCGTCGGTTACCGCTGTCTAGTACAATAACTCGATCGTTTGTTACTGCAACGGAGGTAGGTCCGTTGAGTTCGGTGCAAAAGGTTTCCTTTCTCTGCCACACGCTTGTTGCGTCTTGGGCTTGCAGTTTTGTTGCTATCCCGAATTGATCGACGAATTTGCCGTCTGATTGTAGAACCTGTAATATAAATTAAAAACGGATTCTTTCATCATTATCATAATTAGCAGCATAGGCCTCTTCTCTCGCACGCCACGCACCACGGTCCTGCGCCAGTCTGATCTACTCCTATCCTTTTCTAAAATTATTGCGATTGCGACATTCAGTTGTTGGAACTGTGATCGAGCGAGTATCCAGTATGAAAGCAGTTGAAATGCAAAAAGCTAGGCAACATAAAAATAATGCATTAAACTAGAGGCCCTAGTAGAATAACAAACAAAGCCATAACTAAAACACCCAGACCTCGCTCATTTTAAAATTAAAGAGATTCTTCTTTGTACCTGTACTCGGTCGTTGCCAGTGTCAGCGACATAGATCTGAAGCTGCGAGTTGTCTGTGGCGATTCCCTCTGGCGAGCGGAACATGCCGCTGCGACTTCCCTTCTGCCCTATACATCTCATGTAGTCGCCATCTTTGTTAAAAACGTGGATACAGTGCTTCCACTTATCTGAAGATTCATTGGAAAATCTATGTTTAGTAGTAGGAATCCAATTTGGTTAGTAAAAAGTTACCTCTAGTCATTGAGTTGGCTTTTTATAAAATAACTAGAGGCTGCCCCGCGGTATTTTCCGCGCAAATTTCTCATAAACACAAAATTCCCGTTTTTTCCCGTTCCCGTGGGAATTTCGGGAAATCCCTTCTTAGTGCTCACCTACACTCCCTAAGGAACCTACATGCAAAATTTCAGCCCTCTACGCCCAGTAGTTTCGGCTCTGCGTTGTCTGTCAGTCAGTCAGTCAGTAACGGAAGAGTTTTATATATATTGATATTTAAGCAATTTCCTAACTAACGAATAGTATCTCAATTTCTTCTTTGATCATCATCTCAGCCGAAAGGCATCCACTGCTGGACATAGGACTCCCCTACAAATCGCCACAACGACCTGTCTTAAGCTACCTTCATTCAGTGTACTCCCGCAGCCTTCGAAAGAGCGTCTCACCACCTTATGGGGGGGTCTGCTTACTATTCGTCTTCCGGCCCGCGTTGCCACTTGAGAACTTTTCGACCCCAGCGACAATCTGTTCTTGGAGCTATGTACTTTTGAAAATATTAAATACAAAATGTCTATAATTCCACTTCAGAATACACACCTGTCACATAGATCTCTCCCAAGCTCTTCATGAAAGCTATCTGGACGGGGCACAGCATCTCCTCCGACGTCACCCTGGCAACGATCTTCGCCTGGGAGCGCTCCACGACAAGGACGCTGTGTGTGTCCACGCCGCAGATGTAGAGGTGTCCGGACCACGGACTGACGCCGACGCCAGACGGCCGTGAGGTCTTACGCCACACGTAGTGGGGAATGAAGTTGCGTGATCTGGAATGCGATTTGGTAAGAGAAACGTGAAACTATTCATCTATTACTACTTCATTGGATTTTTTGTTGCCCCACGTTGGGCGCCATTTTTTTTAAATATAATTTCATTGTATTAAATGTTTATATGTTATGACTGGTATGTTATGACTAGTATAATGATATTATTTGTATTTACTTTTCTGAAAAAAGTACGCAGATTAATATATTTTGCATAAAGCGTCTTACTGTCTCACGTTGGGCGCCATGTTCACTTAGAGCTTTTTCGAAATAATAATATTATAATAATAAATTAAATAAAGAAATAGTAAGTATGTAAATGTAAGTACTAATTATTTTTTTAGGTAATGTTTTCGCAATCATATTTGTTTAATTACTTAAGTTAAAATCAAATAAATATTTCACTTATCCTCTCTCGCTAGCATCAAGCAACACATAAACTACCTGAAAATACCTACATGTTTTGGAAAATTTACCTGTAATGCATAACCAAGCTATCTTCACTTTCAAGCGGATTATTTTGCTTAGCACCTTCAGGCCAAGGCTCGTCGGATTCGGCCTCTAAAGGTGTAGCGGCATCTAGCTCTATGCGAAAATTGTCTTTGTCGAAAATAAAAGATTCCGTGTCCCATTTAGAAACGTCGGATAAGATTTGTAGAGCGTTCTGGTGAAGGTTTATGAAGTTTTCCACCTGTAAATAGATATTAGAATAATACAATTCATCGAGTATAGGGGTAGTAAAAAACTTGTACAAAAAGTCTTGTAGAGTCATGGACGCGTTCAGCCTCACTTCGTTATTGCAAAAATTATTTTTCTGTATTGCAAAAAAAAACCTTGTTCTCTGGTATTACAGTCTAGTGCGCACGAGACCATAGACAAAAGTGTTACACTGAACGAGTCCGTGACTGTACTAAAGTAAACCTACCCTTTCATTATCTTTAGCATCCAAACTCTTACTCATAGCATTAGAAGCAGCTGATCTGGCTTCAGTTAACGATGTCTTAAGTGCTAAAGCTTTAAGATCTCCACTTTTATAAAGACCCGCTGCCTCTTTTAGTAGAACTTCTTTTGTCTCTACAATAGAGTTTATTTTCTCTTCTGCAGTTAGATTGATCTGTTTTGTTATGTGCTCGCAGCGATCCTGTTATCAAGGAAAGAATGTAGGTATATTAAAATTTTCAAATAATAGCAAATTTGTATTTCTGCAACCTACCTTATAATTCTCGATTTTGTGTTCTAGCCGATTGGCCGCTGTCTCGAGCTGCTTTAATATTGATCCGATCTGGGTTTGCATATCGTCCAGGTGCTGTGACCAGCAGATGCGGCAAAATTTCTGGAACAATTGTTTATAACTTTAATAAAAGACATGATCACCTTTTACCAGTAGATTAGTCCATACCAGTAGTAAATACTTAGTTTTAATCGACGATATTGTAAGAAACTAAACACAAACACGTAAAATATATCAAATAAGTCCAGAACACATCAGATCTGGCAAAGCGCGGAAAAATTACCGAGAGCATAACAATCTCTAAATTCCATGCACAGGGTGTAAAATTATTCTCGTGATTGGAGTCAACCCGCAACGGTGAGTATAATCCTCATGGTAGGTATCTTACCGATCCTACTCAGGTAAGCGCTTTAGTCAAAGCATATAATAGTGGCCGAATGGTATGGAATACCACCACCCTATCACCTCCCATGGATGTCGTAAAAGAGACTAAGGGCACATCCGAAGAACGGGCAGCAGCGTGTTTCGTTGAAATACTTGCAGAGACAAACTGCGATCGCCAACCCGCCTACCAAGCATGGCGATTACGGTTAACTTCCTCTTCATTGTTTGTCCTTGTGGAAATCTGTGGAGAAGACCTATGTCCAGCACTGGACGTCTATCAGTTGCAAAGACAAATCATACCCTAGAAGATTAAAACAAACCTGTCTACAATGCTGGCAATCAGTTACATCGCAACTATCACACAGGCTCTTGCAATGACTGCATCTCTCTCCCCCTGCGAACAGATCTACACTCTGCATCTCACTCTGTCTTTCAGGATTAGTTGGTGGAGGCGTTTGATGCACCTCATTGGTACCAACTAGCTGAAGTAAAGAGTCTATGTAGAGGTTCGAAGGTAGTTCGCTAACGAACTTGTTGTTCGGGACCTGAATATGAGTCTTGCAGATTGGACAGCTTATGACTGCTGAATCTGAAATTATATATTAACGAAAATTAATATGTTTTACTACTGCATTTCTTTGGAAATGATGTTTTATTGTGTAACAATTCCTTAAAAAAAACGATAGGTAGTATATTAAATGGTCGCTTCTTCGCGTGGTTTGATTAGGATGTTCTGCAAGTATATGTTAAATTCTTAGCTCTTGGTAAGTTTAATAAAGGTGTTGAAAGCAAGCGGTTCAACACTCTTATCTCATAAGTAGGTATCTTACCTGAAACATAAACGATGAGGCAAGCCAAACAGAAGGTGTGCTGACACGGCAACATCTTAGGATTATGAAGCACTTCTAAACATAGCGGACATTGCACTAGCTCCTTTATACCTCCAGCGGAGACCCTTAGAACATGAGGATTATACTGTCATTCAAGGAAATATTAACACACTTTAGGGATAGGTAAGATGTGTTGGAAAAGGTTAACTTCGACTATGTTTTTTTTGTTATAGAGTTCTTTGTCTCTCTTTGCTCAGCTACAATGTTATGTACGGTGGCAACCAGTACGGCGTAATACTTCCAGTGTTTCTGTATTTCAAAATAGATCTTGTTTTTTGGTATAATAAATAGTACATACATACATAACGTCACGCCTGTATCCCATCGGGGTAGGCAGAGACAATTGATTTCCACTTGCTACGATCCTGACACACTTCTTTCGCTTCTTCTACAGTCATAGCCTTTTCATACACGCACGTCGGTTTCGTGAACTCTTCACGCGGCCTTTCCTCAGAACGTCACCAATTTGGTCGGTGAACGTTTTCCGTGGCCTACCTCTTCCCACCGTATTCCGAATGGTATAATAGTCTAGGGCGCAAAAGACCACTACCTAGGTATACTAATTTCTTGTTAAGTCCATTGTGCAATTTGTTTTTATACACCGGACTACCATGACAGTGGATCGTATTTATTTAAGATAGCAAAACCTTCAAAGTATGTTACTTAATGACCACATGGGGCCACAGTCTCTAGACCAATTCTATTCTCACACCAACCTCTACCGGTGCAGTAGGCGGATTCTTCAAAAGACATCATCAAGTCATAATCTAATGTAAAACCACTTACCTTCTAGGTTTGCTTTCAGAGTTCCTAGACCTTATAACGGGCGGGGTCTGCTGCGTCCTATACACAAACTGCGGATTATCAGTGGTAGGCGTGCTAGGGCTAGAGGTGCTACTACTGGTCGCCTCATTTTTACTCTGCCAACGTTTTAGACTTAGAAACGAAGGAATTTTCTTCACCTTTTCCGACATTGTTGAACGAGAAATAGTATGTTACTGATTGATTGTGTTGCGAATGATAAATTCGATTTTTTCAGATCGTACCATGTGATTGTTGCCGCTAATGGAAAACGATTAGGTGTGACGATCAGTTTGTTGTTTCCGATAAAGTTATGATAAGGTGTGATAATTATTATATGATTTTGTAATTATAAATAGATTATTTTTGATAATCAATTAGTTTAAACACAGATTTTTTGGTAGGAACCTTTTAAGTTTATACACCTGCTAAGTAAGTATATCACGAACATAAAAAGAGGATATTATTGTTAAAAAAAAAACTGTTAATAACTTCATAACTTCAGTTAAAGCGAAAATGAGAAAGTGGGCATCGAGGTTGGGTTGAAACATTATTTAGGGTTCAACTGCAACGCTAAAATTAACTCAAATTATCCTTTGGTTTTAAATTTTCGCTCTTATTACCTCGACATAAAGTTAAGTATAACAAGTAAGTAAGTATAACGGTATAAACAAGTGTCTTTGGTCTTCCAAAAACTTGTGATCGAAGGCCTACCAGCTATATCACGGGCTCCGATTCAGGTATCATAATACTATAGCGCTTCTTAAAAAGAAATGAAGTACTTACACAATTATTACGTATGACATATTTTCTATGATAATTAAAATGAACTTTTGCTATAAACTTACTTACCTAATAAGCATTTATGCGTTCTAACCACAGAACAAGGAAGATGAGATGCTCTCTCGTTCTAACTATAAAGGATGCATTTTTCAAGATTAGCTAATCGCTCTATGAAAAAGTAACAACAGATTTTACTTACTCTTCTTTTTTATAATGTGTCTTTCTAATTTAGCTTGCAGACAGGAATTGACAATTATTTACTGTTACCTATCAAGAAGGTTATTCTAGTAACTATTGTGATTAATAAGTTGCTATCACATTGCTTGTGTTTTCATTCGCCATAGCCGCATTACAAAACAATATTTAATGCCTAAAGAAAGCAGGATTACTTATAATGAAATCCCAGAATTGCTCCCTCGTTTAAAAGTTGAAACTGTCAAAATTTGTTGGTAGTTATTGCGACAAATTGGGTGATATTAAAAAGACGGGTGTTGGAGGAAGGGCTTATTTGATGACCCTCCATTAAATTTATTAAAGTTATAAAGTAACGCATCACACGTTAAGCATGTTGAATAATACTTACTTAAGTACCCAATACAAGGTATTTCATTAAAAACGTCTATCGATGACTGACTTCAATGAGAACTCAGAATTTGCATATAGGTAAGCGTTATTTAATAAAAAGGCCTTCTAATTTCTACTTTTACCCAAAATGTTTGTTACTCTTACAGGCAAAAACTACTGATCGGAATTTGATGAAAATACAAAGTTATTATATACTTACCTACTTACTAAGATAATATATCAGAATAGCACATAAGCTATCATGATATTGTTTGAATTTCTAACGTAAAGGCGACTAGAAAATCGCCTAGAAAAAAAAACTTACTGGTGAAACTTGTAAAAAAAACATACGTAGAACTACGTTAGCACACACTACCTCCTCATTTCGTATTCAGTTAGTACTCCATGCTCTTTTCCAATTTACGTAAGTAAAGACACGATGCCATAGGTCACCTGCACTTGACGTTTTTTTGGCACACAAATTGGTAAGTTTTGTAAAGCTGAAAGTTGAATTAAAATTCTCTATTCAGTTACTAATTTTAATAAGCGGATTTGCAACTTTTGTATGGGAAGTAAGTTATCATTTAATAATTGTTTTTTTTTTTCACGATTGTGGCTCATGTGCACTATAATACCAAGGGCTCCTAAACGAGCGAAACCGCAACGTTAAAACCAAACTATTACCATCATAACTAACCGCAATCTTGTACCTTCATGACTAAGTAAGTATAAGTATTAGAGCGGCTGCACATTGATTCACTATTCGTGTCCAATAAACGCGACCACTACTTACTAGTTGCCCAGTGAAGCCAACAGACGCGCACCTAATCGCAGCCACCAGTCGCCGCTATCTAAGCTATTAATTTTAGCTAAAATCCGCAAATCGTAAATTTCTGACAAAACACGGCCTCTACAGAGTGGCACAAAATTAAGAAATCAATAAAAAGTGGCAAAACTATAATATGGTAATTTGACGGATTTTCGAAATTTTCCTTATATAGTGTTGGTAGGTACTTTTTAATTTCTACATTTTTGTACCACACTGTGGTTACGAGCTCCTGGCGACTCGCGATGCTTGTGGCTAGAACAGGCTAGTGGCCTTATGTGCGTCCGCTACATAAAGCGTCTCATTAAGAAATGGGTAAGCAAGTTAGGTACATATTATACTCTCTATGACAACACTCATGTACAAGAACCAGTAGCCAGAACATTAGCTAAATCATTTCTGTTCTACAGTGTCGTTATGTAGTAGGCATTAAGTAAGGCTGGATAGGAAAATAACCGAAGATGTGCTGGCTTGCAACTAATTATATGAAATCTTAGTTACTATAGATACGAACTGTAAATGAAACTGTAATGAAGTGCTTACAAAACATATTTTACTTCATATACTTACTTACAAATACATATTATAGACGCGAATGTTTGGAGGTTTGTTTCACCTTCCAGCCTACGGATCAAAATTTAATGAAAATTCAATATAAGTATTATTATTATAAGACATCGGAATAGCACATAGGTTATTATTGGGGGGTAAGAAATAACTCTCCTTTAGCAAGTTATTAGTTAGGCATCTAAGTCCACTTGTCTACGAGACACTTTTAGTGGACTCCTTTATCGGCTAAGCAATAAATCAACCCTCATTATCATTTTGGTAATGTACCTCTAATATATTATCCATTTCAAAGGGTTAAGTAACATCTTTTTTTATCATTTTGCGGCATTGTTTGTTTTAGTTAAACAAAAAAACGTATATTTACGACATTTCCAGTCACGTTTTGCGTTCCAGCCCAATTCGGCTGATCTTATCTCGTTTAGTTTGAGTGGCTCTACATCTTGTTTTACTAGAATGTTATATTTTTAACTTCTTTAATATCTACACTACAATGTTCTATGTTAAGTGAAATATTTTAAAATCTTCATACTTATATCTGATAAAGCCCCGCGGTTTTACCAGCGCAGATTTTACATACACACCAAAATCCTGTTTTTTCCCGTTCCCATGAGAATTTCAGAAATTTATTCTTTAGTGCTTCCTACACTTTCCAAAGAACCCACGTGAAAAATTTCAGCCCGCTACGCCCAGTAGTTGAGTCTCTGCGTTGTCTGTCAGTCAGTCAGTAACGAAAGAGTTTTATATATATTGATATATCATAAAGAAGTTCGGAAGATAGGTAGCCAATACGAGTAGCCAATTATTTGTTTTAAGATAACAAAGAAAATACTTACCCTATGTTCATTTTAATTGGTAGTAAGACAAGATAATACAAGAGACAGCTACTACTTAAACCTTTAAAGTTAAGAAAGTAAATTGTACATACGAGTAGTATAATAGAAAAAGCTTATGTTAATCCTATACCGAAAATTGTAATTGCAGTAGGGTTTATTATATACTTAGTATAAATTTCTTTAACATTTTATGGTTTATTGGTGGAAAATTTTAAAGTCCATACCTAGTCAGTCAGTCCACTTAAAGACAATCATATTTTGTCAGCTTTATCCAAATCTCTCCTTTTTTCATCTACTTATCAAAAATGCTTTTAACTTTACTTTTAGTCAACCCTCAAAACACGTCCCAATTTATCAGTCCCAAAAAAAAAACGGGCGACGGCAAAGCTATTAAGAAAAGCGAAAACGAGTCATCACAGGCATTCCCTTAACCTGTGTACGTATGTGTGTTATAAAAGTCTCGAAACAGGAAAAGGAATACTGCTAACCCACTGGCCAACTGCGGGCCGAGCGATTATACCCACAGCCTTCATTCCGTACCCGCGCCGCAACGCCACTAGTCACCTACCTTACCTCGGAGTCAATTGAATAACCACGAATTAAAATACAGGCAAAAATCACCCTTATACAAACAGTAAAATGACAATGCAACTCGCATTTTCACAGTCAATTGTTTCATGCAACGGAACCACAAGGACATCTGAAGAATTCTAATTAAGAACCGCTCATCGATACCAGGATACGAATAAAAACTGATTTTTTATTGATCTCTTGACATGATTCGGTGCATTACAATTCACCCGGTGTTCGAGATTTGGCAGTGATAACATCAGTGCAGTTTTACAGAAACAGTAATGAACAGTGTCAGTTTGTGATTGTGAGTGATAGCCCGCCACATGAGACCGGTAAGCTGTGATGATATCAAGGTAAGTTCAACAACAAAATTAACCAGCAAAAAATGATACTTAGCTGCATTTATTTAATAAGTAGGTAGGTAGTATCACCTTGTTTGTACAGGAATTCCAGGGCCCACTTAATGTGGTGCTGTGTTAATAAAATACCGACAAGTTTCACACTAATAAAATGTTAAATGTAACCAGACACCATGTAGTTAAAACAGAAGTTTGCATAAAAAGTTTAAGAACTCTGCAATAAATACGATTATTCCAATTTATTGTGACATCCCCGTTACGTTCTATTCCGATACTTAATTATTTAAAACTAGAATTTAACTGGGGTTTTGAATTAATTTCACACACAAAAGAAGGCTTAAAAAGGAACTTTTTAGGCTGAATTTAAGTCAGCTGTTATCATTAAATGCTTAAAACATAATTTAAAATGCTCTTCTTACTTAAAGTTTTTAACACAAACATAATGCAATTGGTTCGACGCCTCTTTAGTTTGTAATAATTTACTTAGAGCACCTAAGAACCATTTGTAAAGCAGTTAAGCTATGATAGCTCGTAAAATTTACACGAAGCTTCGAAGTTATTCAGTCGTTGAATGGTTATTATTGTGTTTCTAAGAATGTTTTAAGTGTTAAATTAAATTAAATTAAATTTCTAGTATTTTTCTCTCTACATTTTTTTGATGAAGAGGGAATATGGATGGCTAGTCCTAATGTTATTGGACAAAATACTATATTGATATTATTTAAGTGCAACATTCAATACAAGTTTAAAGACAAAGTAACCTCAAATTTTACATAGAGTGCGTCTGGTAGAGTTTAAGCGGGAACTACATATATTAAGGTTTCCTAAAATCATACTTAAAAAATAACACATGCGTAACTTTGATTATCTACTCTACAATATTGCTCAGACTTTAGACAAATCTCATAAACGGAATGAAAGTTCATATTTTATGCTAGTCAATCAAAAATGCCTTCAAACAATTTCAGTAGCTAGGTTATTCAAGAGTGAACTGAACATAATAAAACAGTGCGGCCATAAAGTGTTCAGGTTAAACAATAACACATTTGCGGAAGATGAAATGGCGCGATTTGAACCGCAGGCTCTTGTCTTTGGCAAAAATGTTCAGAAGCAGTGATGGGAATCATACGCTGGTACTTACTGTCGATGATTGTACCTACATTAATAATTAATGTACTATCATGGACAGTAATTGAGTAAATAGAAACTACTTTAAAAAAACATGTGAAGCCTAGAAAACTATAGTTCTCAGCATAAAAAGCAATACACTTTACAGACATAAGGGTATTTTTAAACTGTTATAGAGAGGGCTTCAGATTACAAACAAATTTAGCAAAATCGCGAATAGCAAAAGTTTTTATCACTGAGTTATATAAGAGTTAAATATATTTTTTGTATATGTAACTAACTACCCTATTCAAAACGAGTTGTGCTGTGCATTCGTTTCGTTATAACCAAACTGTTTTAAAGATTACCATTCTTAAAATATCGATAACTTCCTACCCTTATCGACACGCATCACTAGTACGCGACTCGGTAAATCTAGATTCTGTTTAGGTCAGCCGCAAGGCGCAAACCGGCGCACTGATGAGGTTAATAGCTAAATACGTCATCTAATCGGCAAGTGGGAAATTTAATCCGACAAACGACTGTTGATTTCTGGAAAACTTAATCAAACGTGGGGTTAAATGGTCTCTAAATATACCGGGTGTTTCTGACAAGGCGGTAATAAATCAAAGGAGGGATTCAGCTCACCATACCTAACAACTTTCCCAAAGCAACATGGGTCGAAATCTCAAAACAAAAATCAGCTGTCCCGTACAATGATCCCGCCAATGTATGGAACAGCTGTTTTTTTTTTGAGATTTCGACCTATGTTCCTTTGGGAAAGTTGTTAGTTATGGTGAGCAGAAGCCCTCCTTTGATTTATTACCGCCTTGTCAGAAACACCTGGTATAGGTAGACATATAGAAATTTTCTTAATTTAAATATAAATAATCATCCTAATAAGATAGCAACTTAAATGCACAGGTTTTCTTAATATAAAATTTCTGGAATACTTACCAATAATCAGCCACATATGTTCACCAGTTTAGGCGTAATTTCGTTACACACAGACAGACAGAGGTATTTTCGCATTTTTAATATAACTCAGTACCTCATCGATGAAATTCGTACTAACCTAGTCGTCGACTATTAGCAAGGTAACCAACATTCGACGGGTTAAGAGAGATGGACGAGAAGAAACCACTAGATAAATTCGGTTATCAGTAAGAATTTTTGCGCGAAAATAGGTGATACCTACTAATAACAATACATTACAATCTACAGACCCTAACAATACTTACCTACTCAAAATTTATTTTAGTATCCTTTTTAAACCAAAATCTGAATACCGGTAGATATTTTTATTTTTCAAGGACTGATATTATCAGCGACGTAAAAAAACCGGGTTCTGTCTGTTTACGAGAAAGCCTTCGGCCATTATGGAGGCATTGAACCTGGGGTTAAGTTTTAAAATATATTTTTTTGTATTTTTACGCGACAATGGCGAAGACAAAAGGAAGAGTAGGTAAGTACCTAGCAAATGTTTTTGGCATGTTCCCCCGTGGCGCCTGAAATTATTGAACCAAATATTAATAATTGAGGTGTCAATAGATACGTAACCATGGTCCGGGTGGGTCATAGGCTAAATGGCCAAATACATTTTATAAATTAGACAACTTATTAACCTACTACCGTCCCGGCCGAAGCCAAAAGGATTAGGGTAATGTTTGTTTTACGTAGTCGGGTTATATTTATTTAAACACATGATTCACATGCGCATATTGGCGTTTGTTTCCAATGTCTTTTCTTTTATCATAATCTATCTATACAAACTAAAATTGGCAGCATCATCATCTGCCAGTCTAGCACAAAATAAACTCAGTGAATAAGTATAGTTGTAGACGTAGAGCTATGTCGCTAAACAGGAATGAGCTTCTTGTTAGGTATTTGTGTTAGTATACGACACTGGTTGTAGTTAGTCTCCGATCTATCAAGCTATCGCTTTATGAGGCCTGAATGCTTGTACTTAGTTTGATTTGAACTATCCGTCTTTCTCTGGCATTTACATTATAACTCAAAATAACAACAAAAGAGAGAGATAAATTGTAAAGTAGAGTTTGTTAAACCCCCCCTTTATTCTCTACGCTGTAAAATCATTGCTAAAAGGAGTAGAATTATTTGACAGAGGAGGGCTCGTTTGAAGGCGTCTCCAGGCGACCATTGTCGTAAGGCATTTGCCTAGCCTAAGCCGCTTGGTGGGCGGGCACCCTGGACTAGCTCGCCTCTCGCAGTATAGGATACACTATCAAATAAGGTAATAAAACCAATTAGATTAAATAGTCCAATTGACCTTCAATAAGTGATATCTTGTATCCTATATTGAATAAATAATTTTTGACTTGACTTTTTTGATAACTAATGAATACAATACATTACATACATTATACCTATCTCCTGTCGTATTCGATATCGGCGACCATCGATATCATTAGGACGAAATAGTCATTACCAGAACCGCAAGACATCTACTGTTAGAAATAGGCTTCCCCTCAGATCGCCACAAGGACAAAGATACGGTTTTGCAATCGATGGCTTTTCAAATTTTTCAAGAAGGACGTTGCTGCCCGTCTTTCGGTGTTCCCTTAATTGCCTTTTACGACACCCATATGAGGAGATGGGGTATTCTATGCCGACGTTAACGTGAAAGTTCAATACATTAGGATTTGACTACTAAATAATGTGAATACTGAACACCTAGCATCGATAAATAATTGAGTGCAACCCAACTGACTGGCGATGCAAGTGGAATATTAAGATGTCCTTGAAAGGAGGCACATTAGAAACCTAATGTTAATGAATATAATGATAGCTAAGTATTGTTTAGGGAAAAGAGGTATGATACTTAACAAGCTTTATATTATACCTTTAGTTAAAATTTTATTTAGTACAGTTGAAAACTAAATTATAAAAGGAAGAAATCCACATGGAAATAGCAAGGAAGCAACCTCATCTCTTAACTAAGTGCAGACGAAAGTTAACTGACCAGGCTAATGAGATGCGGCTTATTTGCAACTATTCCTAACTTGTGTATTTTATGCTTCGACAGGCAGGTTTACATTCGTATCCTGGTTTCTATGTGTCTAAATGTTTCAACTGAAGTAATCGGCTGCATTGTCGGCCGCTGCTCGTGACTCCACCAGCGATTGTTTCCAAAAAACAAAGCCTTCTTGGTTCGTAACGGTTGTTCAGAAAGCCTACACGCGAAGCGCACCGAACATTGTCATTTAAATTATTAACAAGTCAAATAAACACAAATGAGGGTCAGGGTGTCCATAAGTTTTATGACTTCCAATTATGAATGAGTGAAGAGTTAAGTTTTATGACATCTCGTGATACTGACTGATATTGGTTCCATCAGAGTGCGATGATTTACATTCGATTGTGATAGCTCGGCTGGGGCAGGTTTGACTGGATGGAAATTACGACTATACAGGTTCGCGACGAACAGCGTTGACCTTACTTCTTGCCATAGGGTCAGTGGGCCAGTTTCGATCCTTTCCTGCTGTTTCGACGGTCGGAATTCTTACATGCGATGATATTGGGACAATTTATTACGGATGTACAAGGTTGTACAGTACAAGTAATAAATTCACTTGCGCTTGGGTTATGTGTAACTTATGGTCATAAATTAATTTTTTTTATCACCAACTGTTCCGTTTTTTACATGAAGAAAATAAAACCATTTGAAAATAAGTTTAATTAAAGATTTATTTAATTTGAATTCCTTCTATACATTAACTATTTCATCAGAATTTGACTTGGAATTGCTAAAATTTCTTAGTAGTGGGACGTTGTAAACTCTTCGATAATCAACTATACAAGGTGCTATAATCTCGTAATACATTGGTGGAACTTTGTCATAAATGTCTTTGTTGCCATTTAAAATTATTTTTACAGTAAAATGCACAAATTCATCATATTTTCTTGCCAGTGTCAAGTTATCTCGTGAACAAAGCCTTAAACGAAATTTAACTTTGGATGTTGTTGGTATAGTCACGTCTACAGGATCTACCTTGAAAAGCCTTCTCATCTTAGTCGTCAATTTTATTTTGACATTCACCGGATAGTAAATGTGGTTGTTTGAAATTGTGAAGCTGTCTTCGATTAGACCATGCGTTACAGGAGTCTGCGTAAGATCAAGAAAATTCGGGGTTATTTGTACAGGATGAGGCAAAACTTCAGCAAATATTCTTGTAGTTTTCGTTATAACCAACTTTCCACTATAAATATCGAAAAACTCGCAATCGTAATAACATTGATGTTTACCAATGTGCTCTCCTTTCGTAAAACAGACTGGTATTTTATAAATTGATCGAGGCTTTAAAATCATATTGGTCCGTTTAAAAACAAACACGTCTAGCGATCTCCCTACAATTTCTTGTACAAACATGTTTATTACATCGATTGTTTTAATTGATGCTTCTTCTTCATCAGCAATGAAATCATCGGCCAACATTTTATCACCCAGTCTATCTAATATGCTTTCAGTGTCCAATGAAATTGGATTTATAGTATCCATAGATGGTTCTTGGAAACCTGTAACTGAGCTGGGATATTGTTTTGTTATTCTAAGCTCATATGAACAGTCATCATCAATTGAAATGTATAGATGTCCTGTCGAATATCCAGAATCTCTTTTAACGAGCCAGGGATAAACTGATGGAATTTCAACTATTTCTGATACCGATACAGATCTGTAAGGATTCAGCTTGCTGATTATGGAGACACAAAATGCATTAACTGGTTTTCCTTTTAGTGTATTTTTACTAACTCTAAAAAAAAGCTCACTTGTAAATTCAGTATTCTCCTCATTTTGTTCTAATGTAAAAATAAATCTATAGGTAACAGGTATCCCAGGATACAACTTTTGTGGTGTTTTAGGAATTACCTGAGCTTCTTTAAATGGCGAGCTGTTAGTTAGACACTTATATCTACAATTCAAGAAATCTGTACCGTAATTTAGTATTGTGAAGTTCAAAACCTGCTTTTTAACTGAATTTTTGTAGATAGTTATTTGTTCTGGTTCACAAATTATAGAAGTTGCGCGAATCCTCGTCAGCCATTCCTTTTCTTTGACTTTATCAGTGGATTTTGATAAAGGAATCTTGCATTTTAGGCTAGTATCTTCAGAGTTGAAAGGTGATATAAATTTGTGATCATTAGTGCAGATATTAGCGGGCAATTGTGAAGATGGTGATGATTTTAAATCTAATGTTGATAAACCTACTTTTGTAACAGGCTCAGATACCTCAGTATTCAAATGAGCAGTCAGATTATCTTCTTCTTCTGCTATTCCTTCGTTGTTTTCTAACCCTTCTAAAACTGAAACAGATTCATCAGTATCTTTGAAAGTAACGGTAGAAATTTGGTGTTTCTTCGATAAGGAATCCCATTTTTTTGCGGTTCTAGCCAATTTTTCAGTAAGTTCGAAGGGAGATAGCCTTGTGCTTTGTAAATATATTTTGTCAATTATTGCAGACTTCCGCTCATATGCAGTTTGGAACTTTATATTGTAAAATGTTTTTACAGATTCCAGTTTTTGAATTATTTCTTTCCATCTTGGTAATTTCCGAAAATCCACATTGTATTGCTTTTCGACTGAGTTTATGAATTCTTCAACATTAAAGTTACTGTCGCTAAAGTTTCTAACACGAACATGAGAACATTTATAATCTTTCATACCTATCTAATTAGTACCTGGGAGCTAATGTAAAATATTTTTGAAATTATTTAATTATTTAGTGGTAAAAGGGATTAAAAGGATAAATGATCTTACAAAATTTTGTTGTTTTTGTTTACAAGCTGGCTGTTCCATTGCTGGGTCAGTGGGTCGTTGTGGCGCCTGTACTAATCTGTGTGTTATGTTTTTATTGGTGTATATCGCCCGCCGCGGTTCTGGGATTAAGCCCTTTTAGTCCTTTAATACAAATAAAAATTGTACATACATACTTATCATCCATACTTCTATACTAATATTATAAATGCATGAGTAACTCTGTCTGTCTGTCTTGCTTTCACGCCAAAACTACACACACAACCGATTTAAATAAATGTAGAATAGAGATAATCCATAGCCGGAGAAAGGACATAGGGCTACTTTTTATACCGGAACGAAAAATTGGGAATTTGCCGTTTCAAGGGAAATTGCGCTGGCAAAGCCGCGGGGAGTACACTAAGTAGTTCCTTAATAAACATTTATTATTAACTTGTTTCTAAAGCATAATTTGTTAGATAAATTAAGTATTTGTTGTAGATTATTACGAACTTAATTTTACTGTGTAAGCGAAGCCGTGATTCACCTTTAAAATCTAGAAATCGAGATGAATCGAGATGAAATATGTCAGCATCGTAGCAAGTGGAAATCAAATGTCTGCCTACCCCGATTGGAGACAGGCGGGACTTTATTTTTACATATGTAACATTATCATTCATAGTGATAGAGAGTAGGAAATCATAAATCATAAAGGGAAGGTAAAGGATAAGTATGGACACTAACTCAAAAGTTTATTAAAAATTACAGATTGGAAATGGACACAGTACCCAGGGTTCTACTTAGCATAGCACTAGCGGCTCTCCTGCCGATGGTTTCACCAAATACGCAGGATCAGGCCAAAGAGAACATTCCACATTCACGCCAGAAGAGGATACTATGGATCACCAACGATGGAAGACTGGCTTTACCTCCTGGGACCACAATGGTCATCACACCTTCACTATCAATGCCCTTTGTACGACATCCACCCAAAGGATTCTTATCGAATGTCACTGTTAGCTTTCCTTTCACTAGTAAGTTCATTTTATTACTCTTAATTGGGTTTTTTGTTTTGTTTTGTTCCCTAACATTTCGACTGATTACAGGTACACTGCTATATATGCTGGAATTAAAAAGTCAGTGATCTTTTGCAGGTTTTTCGTTGGACTAGCAGCTTCTTAGTGTTTTGTTAATTTTATTTTATTTAGATGTGTATGAAGTATTGCCTTAATACTTGTTCTATACTATTTATAGAGTTAGATAAAAGTAATGTAAAACAGCGTACGTAATAGACTTACTTAAAAGTAGTACTTAGTACTTTAGAAAATAGTATTATGAAGTATTTAGCAATACCTTAATAAAAAACTTAGGTAGAATGGTTAAACTAATGGGCGTAGAAGCTAATTAGTATTTATTAGTTTGTGATTTAGAAATATTTAACAGCTGAGTTGACGTAGAAATAACAAAAACACCATACTGAACAATTTTATTTTCTCCGCAGTTGATTTTGACAAACTAGGCCTGACTGACAACGAGAACCCGTACGGGACACTCCCACCGATCTTCGCCCGATCAATGGGCCGAGCTGCCGCCTCAGTCATGGCGGACTATGTCGGCCAATACCTCGACAGGCGACGAGGAAAGAGATCAGAAAAAGAGGAGGTCCCTCCTGAAGTAGAGAAACTCGTGCTAGACCGACTTCACGGCGGGGAAAGGTGGGTGACAATGGTTTTTCAATGAGCCATTTGCGAGTGGTTTGCAAAATTGAAATACTGTATGGGCGGTCGATAGCCACTTGTTCGACCGTCCGACCCTAACTGGGACGGCAGTAAAGCATTTTTGAACTGGACAGAAAGTGATTGACACTATTCGGAATGTTGGCAACATTGTGTGGACGGTGCGTCGGTTATCGGTTGTCACTTTCACCCGTACGATTTAAAAAGGATCTCTTCGTATTCCGTTCACGCGGTTTGGTGAAGACAGGAAGTGTCGTTTGGTATTCTAAGGGTGTATAAGAAAACTGCAGCCTTGCGTGAAACCGAAGTTTTAATTAGATTAGATAATGTTAATGCTGTGCGATAGTGTCTTAATTACTTAGTAGTGCGATTGCATTTGTGTCACTTGAAGCATGATGTATTCTTTACTGAACTCTCTACTGTATGAAACTTTTTCACCGATTGATTAATGACAAAATTTCGTACGTCATTTAAAAACACTACATTATATTTTTATTAGGATGTTATACGAATATCGTTATTATCATCTTAGCCAAAAGACGTCCACTGCTGGTCATAGGTCTCCTCTACAGATCGCCATACCGACCAGCTCGTCTGTACGAATTGGGGGGTCTGCCTACTTTGCGTCTTTTCTTAAACTTTTCGGCCCCAGCGAATATAAAAAAATCCATAAGAACATGAAATTCATTTGTTTTTTCAGAGCGATACTTTACGGAGTAGCCGAGGACTTGCTATCGAACTTTGGCATGTCGGGCAAGGAGTGCCTACTGCGGGCAATCTGCGAGATCCACGCGCATCCTCTCACCAACTTTGGTTTCCTTGGAGAAGTTATGAAATTATTTTTTTCGTGAGTAGTGAATGACATACTTTGGCAACTTTTGTAACAACAACATTTGTTTGTTCTGTATCATGCGTTTATAATGTTAATTGTTAAGTTAAGCAACCTAATTATTACCTACCTATTAAAATGTTAACTATCATCAAATATTTATAAAACTCTTCCGTAACTTACAGACAGACAACGCAGAGCCGAAACTATTGGGCGTAGGGGGCTGAAATTTTGCATGTGGGTTCCTTGGAGTGTAGGGGAGCACTAAGGAATAATTTCCCGAAATTCCGATGGGAACGGGAAAAAACGGGATTTATGTCATTATGAGAAATCTGTGTGTGTGGGTAAAACTGCGGGGCAGCCTCTTGTTATCCTATAAAACGACGACGTTTAAAAAAAGACACAACGCACAAAAAGCTATTACAGAAGAAGTTACATACTGTTGAACCGTTTAAGATTCGTAGCCTACACGATTTAAGAGGATTCTAGGACACACGGCCAATGGAGATGACCTTTCAACTCTTGATAGGGCGCTCTCGAGTAAGGCTCTATATGTATAAATTTCACGATTTACTAGTATAGTTTATTCTTAGTTTAAGTATAAATAGTTCTTACGAACCTTACATTGATTTGCGAGTACAATACTTTTTTTAGATCGCGAGACTTGCTTCATACTTCTTATGGTATGAATACACCGAAGCTGCTAGGATGATGTAGCTGCTATATGCATAGTAGGTAATTTGTAAAAGTGTGTCGATAAAGAAAATTTAATACTTATTGATTTAACTTGTATGATTGTGATGGCGGCTTCTATAGAACCACACTTCTTCTTCATAGCCGAAAACACGTCCACTCTCCTGGACTACCTACTCCTAGGCTCCCAGATCACCACAACGATAAACATTGTGGAGGGGTTTGTCCCACAATCACCACCCTTGGCTTGGCTTAACTAAGATAATTGTTTCAGGCCAACAAGATCACCATACGCGACGTTGCTCCAAGAGTACGTGGAGGCACAGAAGGCGGGCGAAGAGGGCGGCGAGTGCTGGCCTTACTACCGAGAATGTCCTAAAAGCTTCTTTATGCCGTCCCAGAATAAGTACTCGTAAGTGCTTTGAGATCTATGGTTGCCTGGTAATTTGATTGAAAGGAAAATTGCTCGAGCAGGCCACCTTAATGTTAGAATACTATCGATTATAGATCGATTATCTAGAAAAAAAGTCAATACAAAGAAAAAACGCTAGAAGTCGAAGTCCTTATGCGGCCTTATTAAAGGTGCTCGCATTTTTGAGTGCCTCTTTGCCGAAGTTGTAAATAAAGTCAGATAGGCTAAAATTAAAATTACGCATGACGCTATTTGTAGAATCTGTCTCTTCCTAGTGTCGGCACTCAATCCCGAAAAATAAAATTAATTTACACTTTTTTGGGAAAGATATAATATGATATAGGGTTCCGAAATTGATTGTAAAAATTAAAATACTTTTATTAAAAGTACTTAATTTCGTATTTTATGTTATTGGCATATCACTACTATACTATAATTATAATTTCAATGGTTTTTTTTACAGGAAAGAAGCAGAAGACTTGCATCGCAGACAAGAGGAGGCAGATGTTGAAGAGAACAATATAATAGAGAACGCGCGCGCAATGTAGAGCCAAATTGTAGTTAATTTTAAAAAGCTTAGATCAATCCCGGGTTTGGCGAAAATTGTATTACTGCTAAAAAGTTAAAAAGAAAATTGTTTTATATTGCTGACATTTAAAACTTTTATTAGTTGTATGTGCGTTGCAGCTGCCGAATGTCTGACCTGACTCATCATTTCGGATCCAATAAACATTCTGTATTATTAAGTTTTTTTAACCTTAATTTCCTTCAAAAAAAAAAACTGTTCGATGTAATACATTTTCGTCCAACCAGCGATAAAACGTGAGGAAAAACAAGCTCTTGTATTGTAAGTACGTATATCGCGTGATTTTAGCCAGTCAACCCCAAGAGTAGCCGTAGTGTCCGACCAAAGTTGATCATATTTAGTCCTTTATTAGAAACATACATAATTATTATAGTTAATAATATAAATATATTTTTAAGGTGCCATTTTGTATTTATTAGGCTTGCATTATATTTAAGTAGAAAATGTTTAGGTATCCTATTTTTTAACTGTCTTTTAAAGGTAGGTAAGTAGGTTGTCATAATTATAAACTAAATTCTTATTTTAACAATACATAATTCTAAAATGAATTACATTTTAAGACTTTTTAAATATTTAGATATTTCTGTACAAATAAGGATTTATAAATAAACATATTTTATACTTTTTCATTAATTTACGTAAATTTTTTATATACCCCACGTTGTTATTCACGTATCGAGTGTTTACTACGATACTCTGACTTTGCTCTACCAACACCAAACTAATAATAATTATTGTACTATTGTTATCTTAAAGCTGAATTTAATCACTAACTTCATCATTCTAACCAATCTAATATTGACCAAAACTTAAACCAGCTGATACCTATTCAAACTTTCCGAACATGTTCCGAACAGAGTGCAAGTCAATTTCACATAACCCGATAGGCGGCGCTTTTCAGCAGCAGCGTCAAACTGTACGGACCAAAACGCAAACACCTTGATAATGTCAAATATTGTATAAATCTAGGCCATCTAACTAAATAATGTCTAATAAAATGCATCAAATAGCCTATTAATAGCGTGCGAATGGGCGAAATGTTTCGGAAGCGTTTTGTCATGTTGCAATGTGCTTTATTTATGAGTGGGGCGTTCTACTCTGGTGCTGTAGCAAAACGGAGCTATTCCGATCAATCCGTCCGGGAATACATCACTGAGGTATTTAACCGTCCAATAACCTAAGCGAACAAGTGCAACAAATGTAGTGATGAATCTCCGTGTTTCAGAGAACATGCTGGTGGAACGAAGTATGCAAGGAAGAGTTTCAAACGCTCTTCAGATGCAAGTGCCCTGCCTGGTCGTACTGTCGAAGTCCCGGAAGGTACTACAATGCAGTGTGTTCAATGACTGAAACTGGATACATATGGGACCAGCCACATTCTGAATGGAGAGGCCAGTGATGTCAGAGAATAGGATTCCTTAGTTAAAAGCCCTTTGCTATGATGTAAACTCTAATTTAAGACTGAATCAGTAGTGCGTTTCAATGAAAAAACATATATTTTGCCTTCTATTTTCATATTTGGCCGTTCTATATTATATCTTAGCGTAGTTAAGTTACAATGTTCATGTGAGTCGCGTCCATTGTTTTATATAATTTTTCGATGGTAAAAATATATGTGATCTGTAAAATTGAGTTTCAATGACCTTGAACTACAGTTATTGATGATTGTGGGTGGATAGAGATTGGGCAGCTAAGCCGGGTAGATACTTCACGCATGCGCGGAACTGGATCAGCTAAATCAATACATTCTTTCTATGGTGATTCCGGCAGTAATAGGACAACAAAGTAAAAATGTTTTACCGCATTGTATTTCCTTTTTTGATTGTGCTATTCTGTAGCGTTAACTGTGAGCCAGAAACTGTTAGAGATAACTTTGATTACTTCAGTTATGGAAGCAATGAGGATATATTGAAGAATTTGAACCTAAATTTGGTAAGAATTATTATTTTTTAACTACCTACCTAGGAGTAAAAGTTCCACGTCAACATTATGAGTTATATTAACATAAATGGATAAGAAAATATAAATAACAATCGAACTCTGCAATTATTTTTATCTTTTTAACATAATTAATTATCATCATTATATTAACTTTCGATTCATACTAAATAGATACTTAGCTAGAATCCCATCATATCAAATTTAAAGTTAAAAGTGCAATAAATGTAAAACCATATTTCCATCTAGCCGAAAGACGAGATTGTCCTTCGACCACAAGAGGTAAAAGACTGGCCGCAGCAGTCACTGAATGTCGGGCAGATCACAGCGGTCTCCATTAACTCTTTGGGACAACCTGTCATCTTCCATAGAGCTGAACGAGTATGGGACGAAAGGTAAAAACTTACTAACGACAAGTATTTAAAAATGCTAAAGCCTTTGTCAAACAGAACGCTCTGACGCCGCGCTAGAGCGTCTATACTTGTAATGTACAGTCACGGACTAGGAGGCCGTAACAGATTTGTCTATGGTTTCGTCAGCCATAGACTGTATTACCAAAGAAAAAGAGCTATTTTGCATACATACATACACATACATACATAATATCACGCCTTTTATTCCCCGGAGGGTTAGGCAGAGGCACCGGCTTGAGAGCCGGACCCACGTTTAGCCGAGTTTTTATGCTTTATTACCAACGTGACAAGGGGCCAGCTTGTCGCCGCGGTTTTAACGACCACTACTGCGGCCGGGACCAACGGCTTAACGTGCCTTCCGAAGCACGGAATCATCTTACTTTTCGGACAATCAGGTGATTCAAGCCTGCAATGTCCTATCCAACCGAAGACAACCACAACGTGATTTTTGTGAGAAATCAATATGTGGTGTTTTCTGCGGGGATCGAACCCACAACCTTCCGTGCCGTGGCGCAACGCGCTACGCTACTGAGCTACGGAGGCGGCTATTTTGCAATACAGAAAAACCGGAAATGTTACGCCGATCGTGTCCGCCACTGTACTATACCTAACGGTTCGCTGTCACACACGCTGAGTACCGGTTCTTGGACGCTCTGACGCAGCGTTAGGACGCTAATAGCGCGTTTTGTTTGGGAAAGGCTTAAAGTTATTTTCATTCATAAATATCACCCGAATATTCCCACTTTTTTTAAACTAATATTTTTGCGATCCACTGTTCCATTAATAAAACTTTTACTTTCAGCACATTCAACGAATCAAACGCCTATCAGAACACAGAAAAGGGTCCCATTATAGAAGACACAATCTTGGTCTTAGACCCACAGACGGGGTCAGTACTACACAGTTGGGGAGCGTATGCCTTCTACATGCCACATGGACTGACTGTGGACCATCATGACAATGTGTGGGTTACCGATGTGGCTAAGCATCAGGTGTTCAAGGTTAGTCAAGTTTTAATTTAAGGGTTTGTACCGTAAACAGACGAAATGGTACATTACCGGACTCTATTTCTAAAATAACTTAAAATATCTAAGATCTTAAAATATCTAAGTCTTACAAGGCCATAATGTAAAATATATGCAGATTACATTTGTAAAAAATGCATCAGGCGTCATTTTAACCAATGAAAAATACTAAAAAGTAAAAGGTTTGTGCAAAACGAAAAAAAACTCAAATTAATCGTATAAGTAGTATCTTTTTCATCAACGATTGTCATCCGACTTTAGATAGGATAATGAAAAAATCACTGATTGCTTGTTTTTGTAAAATACCTTTTTGATGCAGTTTTAAATCGCATGATATTTATTAGTTTAAAAAAAACTAAATAAATGAAATGCCCTAGTCGTGATTTCTTTATTTACAAAACAATACCTACTTGAATTATTTTTCACTTCAATAAATTACATCTTTCAGTACACGCCAAAGAACCACAAATACCCAAGCCTGTCAATCGGCGAAGCCTTCACAGCCGGCTACCCCTACAGACGCCGGGTGCTACTATGCATGCCAACCTCCGTTGCCGTCGCCACCACGGGCGAGATATTCGTTGCAGACGGCTATTGCAACAACCAGATACTAAAATTCAACGCCGCTGGAGCACTTTTGCTAACCATCCCCACTTACTCCGAGGCTTTAGCCCTAAACGTGCCACATAGTATCACACTGCTCGAACATTTGGACATAGTCTGTGTGGCAGACAGAGAAAACATGAGGATTGTCTGCCCCAAAGTTGGGCTTAAGAGCTACGTCAAAATGCTAGAGCCTGCGACGGTTATTGAAGACCCTACGTTGGGAAGGGTGTTTGCTGTGACGTCTCATGGTGATACCCTGTATGCTGTGAATGGGCCTACTGCTCAAAATATAGCGGTCAGGGGGTTCACTGTCAATTCTGTTTATGGAAATATTTTGGATACATGGGAACCTAGCACCGTAAGTTTTAAAACCTACAGTTAGCTAATAATTCATTCATTGATTTGTGATATGAGCTAAGTAATGTAACGTTTTGTTCGACCTATGTTCAAATTGATGGATGATAGATATAAAGCGAGAGAATACTTTCTCTCACATCAAAAGTTTTAATATTTTTTTTCAAAACTACAAACATAGTTTTTGAATATATATTTTAAACATGTGTTTACTTTTTCAGGGCTTCACAAATCCTCACTCACTTGCTGTAACAAGGAACGGCTCACATCTCTACGTGACAGAAATCGGACCAAACAAGATTTGGAAATTCGAACTTACCGATGTATATGACAAAAAGTAAAGTTTGCGTCTTTTGTTTTGTGAGTAAACAACAAAGTCACTGTTTGGTTGAGACTAGACTTACTAGAGCTAGAGCTACAAACCACTTTCATCAATTTTTATATATTTTAGCGAATTTATAGAAAATTTAGTAAATTCTGCTTTAGAGATCGAATTCGCTTTGTATTCAGTATAAAAAATTATATTAGTAAGTACTAAATAATTTTACACAGAAATAATATAAAATATATTTTTATCGTCCTATAACAAAGTTAGTTTCGCTTTTTAAAGAAGCAAACTATTTAGATTTTTATCATTTGTAAAATTACCCATGTTTCTACCAAAACAGTTTTGAGTTTTTTTTTTTGTAGTTAAGTAAACAAAAAAAGGTTTGTTAGAAAATCTTTAAAAAAAATCGGCCTTAGTTAGGCATAAAGGCTTAGCAAGTGAATATGAGATTCAAAGAAACACGCACATATTATCGCATTACGTAACGTAACGTTAACATTATCAAATAATAAAGGACTTTTTTTTACGATCGTTTTCTTTGAAACTTTAAAACTTATAAAGCCAAACTCTATTAAAATATTCAATACCTATGTATGCCTTTTATTAGCAGGTCCTTCCTAATTATCCTGTATTTTATGAGGACCAAACAAATAAATATATTGTCACCAAGAAAGTATTAAATAATAATTTAAAATATAATATATACTATCTAAAAATATATATAAGTAGTAGAAATTCGATAAAATAAAAAATAAGGTTTAAAAACTATATGGCTGTTGTTATTTTTATTTTCTGTATTCTGTTATATATTGAAACAAATTATTTTATACAATATATTAATTTAATTTGACTTCACCTTATTATTTACAATTAATATAATTTTCAATTAAGTACCTAATATAAATAATTATAAATAACTTACATCACTGCACTCATAGTTCATATTTCCGCTTCTTCATAACTTTCATGAACAGGACCATATCTGAAAATAAAAAGAGAAATATAGATCGATCACTAAAATTGATTTATACATCGACAAAGTGGGTATTACTGAAAAAGCAGACAATAGTGCGTATTACTGAACAAATAGTGCGATAACTGACTGTAAATGGTAAAAAAAATATAAAATCGGGTGTTAACCAAAATACTAAAAAAGAGCAAAAGTTTATCAACAAAGTGGGGAATAATAACAAAGATGTGGAGATTGCAAAATAGTGAAAAAAATGTTAACCATTTCAGATTCTACCTATTTATATAATATTTCGCAGATATATGATGAAACCCGAATTATGGTCCCTAAGTATTTGATCAAATCACGGAGGATGATTAACATCCTCGCTATACTCACTTATAAATATGACCATGACGAGAGCAAGCATGATCCAAAGCCAGCACTTCCAGGCGGAGCGACTGTGCTCCTGCAGGCGAGCAGACTCCGCGCCCAGGGCCGCCGTGTTGCGGTCCGCTAGCTGCGACGACTGAGCCAGGGCCTTTACACATACAGAAAATAACTATTTTTATGAACCAAATTCAAAAAAGTCGTCTCAGTTAGACCTTTAAGTATTTACAGTGGCGGTCTAGGACGGCGTTACACTTCCGGTTTTTCTGTATTGCCTAATAGCTCTTGTTCTTTGGTAAGTTTGTAATACTATCTAGTGCGCACGGTCGAGACCAAAGACAAATCTGTTACGCCGTCCTAGACTGTCACTGTACATACGTATGTATGTTAGTCCGAAATAATTACGGATTTTTCTTTGAACCGATTTTGATGTGGTTTTCAGAAAAGTATTTGTAACATTCTGGAGAATGAAGGAGAAATTATTTATTTAGAGTAGAGTACTTATTTAGTAAGTATACAAACAGTTGACCATCCAACATTTAAATCAAGCATGGAAAAAAACAATGGATTCTTAGACGGAATAATTTAACAGCATTAAAAAAAATAAAACCTCAGTATCCCTTTTGATGATAGTGCTAGCGATCTGCGACTGCTCTTTAAGGCTCTGCGTCATGAGGACCATGTTCTCCGCTACCTTCTCCTGCATATTCTGGTGATACTTGAGTAGAGTGTCCATGTCTTCTTGGCTTGAAGCGTTCGATGTGAAGTTTGGAGCTTTGATTATGTTTCTTTTACTTAGTGTGTCGTCACTGTCTTCTGTAAATTAAAAATCAAAACATTTCATTAAAAAAACTTTATTTTAGGTCAGATTTTTGTATAAAAGGCTGTAACTTGCTGTGAAATCCAGTTGTTAAAGAATGGATCAAATTGCCTACTCATGTTATTATATTAACAGTAAACTGTTTAATAATAATAATAGCCTTTCTTCAGATACTTAGTTTTACAATTACAATACAAGCATATTATGTATAATTTTTATATATTTAATTTTGTTCTGATCTGTCTCTTGGCAAAAAGCCTCTTCCAACTGTCTCCATTGTTCTCTGTTGCAAGCTTTTCTTGTCCATGTTCCACCACCTATCTTTTTTATTTCATCTACCCATCTGCCAAATGGTCTACCAATCTACAAACTGTTTAACAGTTAAAAAATAAATAAGAATCTATTTTAAAACAAAAAACTAAGACATCCTAAGTAAAGAGACACTCAAGTAAACCAGCACCAACAATTCAAGTTGCCTGTTTAAAATATAACAATACTTGCCTAATCCAAAAAGTTCAGAACGCAGCTCATTTCCATACTTGGCAACTGTCTTTTGATGGATCTCCTGCGCTGATGCATTGGTGCATAATGTTGCTGCGCCATGTGAAAGTAGCTGAACAGCTTCTAGCTGAAAACAAATGCAGAGGTGTTGAAGTTTATATTTCAAACAGAATTCAATTTAATTTTATTTAAAAGTTATTTACTGCTACATACTTAAATTATGAGGCCCAGTTAACTTTTCTTTTATTGTACTGTAATTTAAGGGTGCACATTTTTAACATGTTAAACCATTAACCATGGGGAAAGCTGGCAAAAGCATACCTTTTCAGTGGGACTATTGAGTGTAGCAGTCTGGATCAATCCCTTCAGGAATGTTACCCTCTTTGTATACTCAGCAAGTATTTCTTTAGATGGTTTCCTGATGGAAACAAAATTATAATAAAAGCACAAAAAAACAACTGTGGAAGAAACTGCAAAGATGTAACAAAGAGTAAGTTAAAAAAATACTTTTTAGAAGAATATAAGCCTAAGCCCTGACAAAAGCGGCAATGACTGGCTTGGGATTGATGGGCTAATGCTCCGAGAAAAGAATGCTCTGACAAGACAATTTCTTTAGGAGCAAGTGTAGGGGTATCAGAGGTACTGAATAGTTTTGAATAGTTTGACTTAGTAGGTAAGGACCTATCAATAATGAATAAATATGTTGTAGAACTTGTTGATTGTTGGAGCTGTCTCATTAATTCCAGAAAGGAAAGTTATCTAGTTTTCCATCATTATTGCGTTCAACTATTATTGCTCTTACTCGGAGTAGTTTTTGTCAGAGTAACGACCCGTCGGAGCTCAGTCTTACATTCATTCCAGAATGGAAAAAAGGTTATTCTTTATCTGGTATCATTGCGAACATCTGGTTAAAGTCAACTTACTCATGGCCAGTTTTCAGGTCTGATAGCATGTCAGCCAGGGACTCAACATATTTTTTGAGTCTCCAGTTGCCCTCGACTGGCTCTTGTTTGGCTATCAGCTCGCATTTGTTCATTAGAAGACGTAGATTCATCTCTCTACGCGATCTCTTGATTTTTGTTTGAGGGGCATCTTGTTTTAATGTTTTAATATTAGCCATTTAAAAGGTTTGCACTAAACTTGTTTATAGTTATAAGTTAGTTTGTGGAAAACGGATTAGTTTTAAATATCATTGAATATTTACTATATTAAATCGGTAGAATCGATGAAATCCATTACCTAAATGAATTTAAATAAACTTGTTTGTCGTGTCTTGTTGGTGGTCAACCAAAACAAATAACAATCAATTAATCTTATGAACAAAAAACTAATCAATCAATCTCGATGAGTTTATTTTAGAGTTTTAGCGGGAAGATGGCGGGAAGTAAGAAGAAGATTTTTTTGACTTTTGGTTCTAAATTAGTTTCCTGTGGGTCTTGGTGTTGAGAACCTGAGCCTGAAGGCCTGCCTATTTTCATTCTAAAGATAATATTATTCATATTCATATTATATGCTCTTGGACTTTGTTACTGACTCCTTTGCCTACCCAGAAAGGGCGAATAAAAAACATGGGGAAAGCTTGAGTTTCCTATTCAGCGATAGATGGCGTTGTTACGGTAAGTAAATTACATATTTTTCTTATCTAATGAAAGTAAGTATACCTAACCTATAGCAGAATGCGCAATATCGAAAAATTGCTTCTTCTGCTATTCTCCACCCATAGATAATATTGAGAGCAATCAATCAATATTATATGTCGTAGTAAGATTTGATAATTAGGTTTTATGCAAAAAAAACTAGGGAATTTTGCGAAAACCCGGATAATTTGATATAAGCATTACTTTTTTTTTCAATCATCCTGACATGAAGCAGTTTTTTTTGCAAAAAAACCTAGTATAGTTAAAACTTTGAAACCTTCCTTAATCAGAGGATTGGTTGATTCGTTTAAATTTCCTTTGACGCTACAGAGAACCAATCAGAATAAGAGTTTACCAGCAAGCAATAATCTAGCCAATCAGAGTGCAGGCAGGTTTTAGATTATTCAATTATACTAGGTTTTCGCAAAATTCCCTAGTTTTTTTGCAAATATCCTAATTATTAAATCTTACTACGATATATATAAAACTCTTCCGTTACTGACTGACTGACAGACAACGCAGAGCCGAAACTACTAGGCGTAGCGGGCTGAAATTTTGCACGTGGGTTCCTTGGGGAGTGTAGGAATTCCCTAAATTCCCCTGGGAACGGCAAAAACGGATTTTTTTGTGTCTATGAGAAATCTGCGCGAGTGAAACCGCTGGGTAGCCTCTCGTAGATAGATAATACATTAAAGATAAATATAGTTCTTTATAATCATACCCTGAATAACAAATGATACAAAAAACAAATCTTGCTTGTGTAAAATATTTAATTGGACAAAAGATACTTAAATGAAATTTAATACAGGTTTAAGATTTAGATGGCTGCTTCTTGGCTGCCTCTGCTTCGGCTTCGCTTTTCTCAAAATCTGAAATGAGTTTCTCAACCTCGGCGTTAGTCAGCACACGAATCACTGTCTTGTTGTCCACGCGGGTCAGCGTCGCCATCTCAACTAGAAACAAAAAAAAACAGATATATTAGTGGAAAATATTTTTTGGCAAACCTAGTTGTATGCAAGTATTGAATGCAACACAACTTTGTTCTCACAAATTTAATGTACATAGTACATAGTATAACCCACAATGTTAATACCATAATTATATGGTATTAACAGTAACTATTTAGTAATCTGTGACTCAGTAACGTGTTTTTCTTTTTGCCCAAAGTGTATTAAAGCCATCGGATATTTTGGTTTCTTTATTTATTTATTTTTACGGTTAAGGTTACCCTACAGATTTTGTGTCTAAGGGGTAAAAGGCCAAAAAACAAGTTCCTTGAATATACACAAAATCGGTAACTCTGTCTTTCAAAAACGATATATCACAATGTGGGAAATAGGTTTTTACGTACTACGCGAATTCATTTAAACTTTATTTAAAATGAATACTTTCGCCAAAATAATAAAAAAACGTGAAAAAAATTGAATTTCGCGCCATACCGGAGTTACCGCCTTAACTTAGGCCCTTCTCTTCACTATGATCTTAGGCGGTCTTCACACTGCCACGCATCACGCAGCGTGGCGCGTGAATGCGTGTTCTAACGTTGATTGTAAGTACCTCCATTTGTATAGAAACACGCGCAGTCCAACACACAGAAAATGCATCCACGCGCGTTAATGCAGATCACGCGCCTACAAGCGGTGAAACATGCATCCACGCGCGTGGGTGCGGGGCGAGACGAGACGCAAGGTATGCCACACCGAGTCCCGCAGTGCCGTGCGTAATTGGAAGGGACTGACGTGCGTTAAAAATGGATTTGAATGAAATGAGTCAGAGCCGGCGTGAATCCACAAAACGCAACTACGCGCGTGAGTGCGTCAAAAACCCGCACGATGATGCAGATCTGCACTCACGCGTGTACGCGCGTAGGTACGTCGAAACGCAACATGCAGCGTGGTGCGTGGCAATGTGATAACCGCCTTAGTCGACGTCAAGTCCAAGTTGCGTTTCCTGTGTTCTTGAAAAAAAAATCTTTAAAAATTAAAGGAAGGAGTAAAGTCGTCACCTTTCTCAGGAGTGAGCTTGGTCATGTCGAGCGTCTTGCTGAGCACCTTGACGGCGAGCGCCTGCGCCTGCGCCACTGTCGTCTCATTTTCTTTGTACTCCTGCTTCAGACTCGACACTGCTGCCTGGTTTACAAATATTAATCAAACAATTAATTTTGTCAACCCAATTTTTACACCCTTCGGGTAGAAATTAAAACAATTGCACTACAGTGCGGCACAAAAATGTAGATATTTTTGGCTCTAGGAATATTTTTTTGCAATGGCTTTAAAACACATAGTAAAGTGCAGGCAATTATCTCCCACACACAACAGAAGAAAGTAAGGATCTAGAGCTAAAACAGAGTTCCACTATCAAATTTGAATTTTTTTTATTGTAAGATAGATTAATCTTATTAAATGAGATAAAATTACATAGAATCGTTTTGATAAATATCTTCTCTAGCTATAATGCACTTACAGCACTATTATTTCCAATACAAGTTGCCTTCCAGCCACCATAGTTGCCGCTGGGGTCTGACTGGTAAAGCTGGTAGCCGTAGTGCTTGTCCCAGCCCATGTAGAGGATTGACACGCCAAACGGTCTCTTACCTAGTAACACAGAATCAGAATTAACTTAGTAACTTTAGACATTTGATTTTGATACACTATAAAATTGGATTTACTTTTCTTTACTATCTGGGGCTTTCTTAAGTGATTTTTACATTTTTACCTTTATTGAAGTTGTAGCAAATGCTTAACATGATTAAGACAATGTAATCAAACAGTTAACAGAAAACTGGTAGGAAAGTAAATTTATGTTAATTGTAACAGATAAATGTAACTTTTTGTATCATATTTTTCTTACAAAAAATTCAAGTTGAAACTAATACCTACACCCCTGTTCAAAAAAGATTTTAATGGTTACACTGTAACTGCATTACTAACCTCCATACTGTGTATAAGCTTGCTTTACATCACAAAGCCACGAGACCAGCTGCTCGCATGGAATAGATTCACCGTGCTGCAGTAGATATCTTTGTGCTATCAACCTTAGCTCATTTGTTAGCACATTAGCATCAGATGTGATACCAGCAACGGAGCAGACCATATCCTCATTCAATTTGTAGATCTTTTCAGAAAAGAACACTTCATCAAGAAGTTTGTTGGTGTTTCTGCGCTCAGCAGCTAGCAGGATCCCGTCAGTGGCGAGGATTCCGAGGCAGGTGCCGGCGTGACTGATGGCTTCCATAGCATATTCAACCTGGTATAGACGCCCTGAAAAAAACTATAATTTAGAACAAAATAAACGCAATAAGAGTTGATTTTGAGTTGTAATGATTTCGACATACCTTCGGGCGAAAATATGGTGGTACGAGTATCATAGCGTCTAGCCTGAAAATAAATAGTAATTCCGTTAGTAGCCTGTAATGACCAAGCATAAGTCTCTAACCTATAAAATTGCACTGCATAGTTTATGAAACATGAAATTTTATCTTACCATTGTGCTACGTTAGCTTATAATAAGAACAGTTTTTTGAGTTCAAATATGTACGTTTTTTAATCAGATTTTGGGGAAGAAACAAATTTATTTATTTCTAGCCGACCAGGACGATGACAAGCTAAGTTTGACACGACTGACAAAACCACCAAACAAAGTAAAAACTTTGATTGACATCTTTTTTAAAAGCCTCATCAGTCAGCAAGTGGCAATGACATTAGTATTATTCAGCCTAGTATTTTTTAACCTACTTGCCCTCTATTGTTGAGTAGCGGAATCATAAGTTGGCCTTTTCGATAAGAGATGGCGCTTTTTTTTTAGATTTTTAGATATTACACGATATTTGTTTCGGGTTTTGTCTGTTCTGACTACGAAACCCTACAAGACATAGAGATGAATACCTGAATCAGTTTGATAGAGCTAAGTTTGTTTGCTATGCTTTTTCTTGCAGGAACTACTATTTATGGCTTGAATTGTTGCGTGTTGGTTAAATGCCAATTATTTATTGTCCCCGTAAAGATTATGTAAAACTTAGGTAGCCTAGTGCCTTATTAGTTTATTTTGCAACAATTTTGATAACCATCAACCCGTTCAACGACCTCGACCTTGCTAGGGCGCACGTCACGCTGTTTTATATTGTAACTTCCAAAAGCGAGTTTTTCCGACGTAAATAACTTAAAAAAAAACAAAACACAGACACAGCTGCAAATATTAATCATCGTGATTTGCGATATCGCTCTACCAGTGCTAAACAAAGAGTCGCGTAAAGCGGCTGGTTATTTTTTATTTTGTTATCTCAATTAAATCATTCAATTGAAATTGTACACATAATGTAATTATTTTAATAATAAATGCGATAAATTCATTTTTTAACAATGTCTGTGTCAGTGGTCGACAGTGATTATAGCGACTCAAGGATTGAAAGTGATTTGGAGCCTATCGTGTCTACTTCTACTGAGCAGGCCAAGGTTTCGAAATTTAAATTGACTGTTGAAATACCGTGTTTGCTGATTACTTTCGCTGCTTCTTTTACCGGTATGTTTGTACTTATTATATTTATGCATATTTTTATCGACCAAAATATTTAGGCTCAGTCTCTACATTTTATGCAGGTATAGTTTTGGTACGTAGGTAGAGTTCGTGACTGTGACTTTATGTCTCTTAAGTGCTAGTGTTCCTATTCAATCACGATGTTGTAAGGAATCTATAATTGTAATATGTATAGAGTTTTTAAAATTGTGTAGACATCATCCCTGACACAATAGAATAACTCGAGTTAAAAGTGGTTAAAATTAGCAATATTTTGTAGCTTTCTTGCTTAGTTTTGAAGATATTAATTTGTTTCGCTTGTGGAGCTACTTTAGCTTAACTATGCCTGTTAACCTAAATTAAATTAGAAGACAGGTACCTTATACCTAACTAACAAGGGTACCTACTTTACTACTCGTTACTATAGGTACCTACCGTACAGTATTACTGGTTGAATAAATAACAAAGAGCCTCTTACAAATTAATAATGTGATCACTCAGAACACAACACACTCGCGTATTTACCCTAGCAAACTGCATATAGCTATATGTATACATACCTACCTATAATAGCTGAACGTCTAATCAGTATTTTCATTTAGATAACAAAATTTGCAACATTTTCAGTTACTGCTAACTTTGTTGCATGTTCTACGTCGATGCTATTTCTATCTTAGGAGACGTAATATAGATAAATATGACTATTTCTTATCATACATATGCACTTATAATTACTTTTTACTTCAATCATCATCTCTCGAAAAACGTTTACTGCTTGACATAGCCCCACCCCCGGACCTTATATATCGCCATACCGACCGGTCTCGACCGAGGCGACCCTCATGCAATGTACTCCCGTAACCTTTAACACGTCGTCTGACCACCTTGTGAGGGATCTTACTACGTAACGTTTTGCGTTCCATCGAGTGGTTTTGCAAAGCAATCCCATATAGGCCTACTGGTCTTTGATCTATACTTAGATAAAATTGGCTGGATAGGAAGGCTTGGATAAATTGTGGGGACTTGGTGACGCCTTAGCACGGCAGTCAGTTACGAAAATAGTCCTTATTTGAGTCTTAAAGTTAAATCTTATATATTTCAGGTGGAGTAACATCGAATCTTCTGCTTTACAGAACATGTCTGGTGGACCTCGCCTACAACGCGACGACATGCGACCTTCTGCAGATGAAGAACAAAACAGAAGAAGCCAAAGCTTTGGAGGTGGAAGTGCAGGTAACGATGGTGACAGCTTGAATTCTAACGTCTGCAGAAGTGAGTACTCTGTTGTAAAATCCGTGACTAAGTTCACACCACTAACAAATATTGAGTCAGAGTAATTTTCTTCAGTGCGCGGTTCATGCATATATTATTATTTGTACTTTATGTGTTGATCGTGAAAGAAAATCAATAAAGGTACACAATATTTTTAGTGTGTCATCGTCGACGAGCGGCGCAAAATATGCATATTTTTTTATTTCGGCCATGGTTTAGAAGATTGGTAATAATTATTTATCGAAGTGGCGCTAGTTTCGCACCATGTAAGCCCTATAAATACATAAATAATCCTCCATAAAAAAGCCCTTAAAGCAGAGAACGTTTTTGGACCATGTTACGTATCCGAATATCAAAATATTTTCGTAGTATTTTAGTAGTCTAGACATGTGCACGTTAATAATCTAGTAGCAGTATAGTTCAAGTACCTCTAAGTCTATTTATGTGGATGAGCTCTGTCACAGTTGCTAAGGTGAAATTTGTCTAAGCTTGGAAACTATACTAACTTTTGCATGGCCTGAAACCCGCATCATCATAACGTTACTCATTTGTCTTATTACAGGCTGAGGTGACATTCCTTCTAATGGCGGTATCCCTGTACGGCGGGATCATTCCGGCAATACTGTCCATCTTCCTGGGCTCCTGGTCTGACAGGCATGGACGGAAACCTTTGGTGCTTTGGCCAGCGATTGGTAACTAACAATTTATTATATTTAATAGTAGCTGTTGTGGTGAACTTCGTTTCCCCTTATATATAATTTTAAATGGAAATAAATTTTGTTTTTAATATCTTCCTTTGAACCTTCCCTGGAGGTCGACAAACTATTCAAACCAAAATCAAGTAAATAGCTAGTATAAGTACCAGTATAGTATTTGTTCTTCTGTTATCGACTTTGAACTAAACAAACGAACCACAATTTATTAATTTTTTATAAAAAAAGAAGAAGATAAAATGAAAAATAATTTAAGATTTTTATAACCGCATTGACTTAAATTTGATGATGCGTGGTTAAAAGGGTCACCACAGGTTTACAGTTTTCAAATAGTATTATTTGTCTTGCAGGATTATTGCTAACATCAATATTAACAACAATCTACACGGCCATCCCGACCATAGGTTCCTGGTGGTACATGATCTGCATCACGCCGTTTGCTTTATTCGGGGGAAGTACCGCATTCGGCTTAGGAACCTCGTTGTTGGTAACGGACTTAAGTGATGAAGCTAGCAGAGCATTCAGGTACAAACGTTCTTTTCTTCGAAGCCTTTGTCTCAGCAGTTTCGCCAGCTCTTTTAAAAACATAACCGAAGGGCCAAGCTCATTGACTAAGCATAAGCCCACGAGCGGCGTCAGTGCATTGGCTAGTCTAATTTATTTAAAACTTTTTAAAATTATCGTGTTTTATTTCTACTATGATGGGAATTTCCTTTTTAAGGCCGCATTTCCATAAGAAAACTTTCGCGAGAAATTACCAACAGTCTATTAAAATTTGGCAGCAGCTTGTAAGTGAAATTCCATAGAAAAGAGCTGTTGCGAGAGCACTTGCGACGCTGTGTACAATTGCATAGCAAGCTGCTATCAGACAGACGGTTGATAATTTCTCGCGGAAGTTTTCTTTGCCGATGGGTACGTGGCCTTAATAAGATTTTCCTTCTTTAACTCCTTAGTAAACTTGGCTTTCGTTATAAATATCAAGTCTCTATCGCAAATGGTTTAGATGGGCTTTACGTAGATAGATATATATAGAACTATACAATTTTAATTAATAAAATTGTCTTAAATTAATAATTATTTGCAATGAGCATTCAATCAGTTACAAGAGGGACATATTATATTAAACTTTTTTATTTTTATAACTTAACTTATTTAAAATTTCTAATTTTCCAGGTTAGCGATAGTTCAAGGCCTACTTTTCATTGGTTTGGTGATTGGCACAGTCTCATCGGGGTACACTTTTGAAGCAATTGGCTTCTTCCACATGTTTCTGATGACCACTGTGATATTTTTAATCAGTGTGCTTTACACGATTTTTTTCGTTGAAGAATCACTTGTTGGAGCTGAAAAGGTTTGAAGTTTGAAACTATACGTTTGTTTCTTCTATTCTTATTTTAAAACTAAACTCAATTGAACATTATTGGAAACATTCTTCAAACAAACATAATTAATCTAAAACATTTTTAATTCAATAAATTTGTTTATTTCAGCCAGCTCTTCGAACCCTTATCAATTGTGCTTCTTTGAGAGACATGGCAGAAACATTCTCCAAACGACGGAACGCGAACATTGCCGCCACAATCAGTCTTCTCATCACATCATTTGGTCTGACCACTATTTGCATGAACGGAATCATGACAATGGAGTATCTTTTCACTAGAGAAAGGTTCCAGTGGGATCTAAAAGATTACTCGATATTCAGTGCTATAAGCATGATGTTTATCGTGATTGGCTTATTCTTTGGTTTGGTATTCTTCAAAAAAGTTTGCAAGATGAGCGAAGGGTTTCTGCTGATATTATCGTTTTTATCGTCAATATCTTCTTCGACCCTGAAAGGCCTAGCAGTTCTGCCTTGGCAAATGTATTTTGGTAAGTTTTGGATTACAAACAATGATATTTTTAGGCACACATTTACATTTTTACTTTATTGAATCTTTAATTACTTTTATATTTACAGCCTCAAATACAGCGATTCTGAGTGGACTATCAGGACCCTTAATCAGATCACAAGTGGCCAAAATAATACCATCACATGAAATAGGAAAGATGTTCGCCCTAATATCTTGTGTTGAAGCTATCACCCCTGTCTTCTCTCCGATGCTGTATAGCGCTATATATTACGCGACTTTGGCATCATTTCCTGGAGCGATGTATTTTGTTTCAGCTGGTTTTTACACTGTTGGCTTCATTTTTGTCATGTAAGTGTTTAATAAATGTACTAGTACTTACTTACCCGTATGGTTAATCTTTGCCGAATCCAATCTTTTTAAATTCACACACAATCTACCAATGTTTCATAGCAGTAAAATCTAATATACTTTTATAAGCTATAATAGAGCTACTCACTCCCTGTAAACTGAAGATAAAAACTAAAAATGAATCGAATAAGTTGTTATTAGCATTCAATATACATCCTACTTTATTTTTTATTAATATTATTATCTTTCCTTCCCTAGAATCGCTGAAGTGTTATCGTATCGCCTCAGAAGCAGTCCTGATTTCACAGTTTTTGTAAACGAACCGGCATCGACACAGCCATCCATCTAAAGTACCTAAATAACAAAACTGTACTTAGCACAACATTTACGTAACTAAGTATAAAATACATAATATTATACTTTCATCTATGTATTAATAAGTATTTTAAGACTGCGAATGCGAGTGATATTTTGTAAATCAATTTTTTTTTTTATATTTTGATTTTTAATATGAAATTCCTAATTCCTTCTAACTCTAACTAAGGTGAATAATTTTATTTATGTAAGTAAATTAAGATGCCAAATATTATTATGATTGTTTTACCATAGGTATCTAGTTACAGAAAATCACTTTAAGTAAATAATAAGTAAAACATTGTTTTAAACATTTTATTTTATTCCGATCACACAACACGTACGGTCACTTACATCTACTTAATATTATTATACAGAGAATAACAATACAAGCGTTAGGTATATATCAATCTTAGAAAAACTGTGATTTGTAAGATAACTTTGTGTAAATTTAGTAAAAAAAAGGGAAAGGACCTATACGTCAGACACAGTCGTTATTAAAACACGTAACTTAGAATTACGCATAAAAATATTAATTTATTGCAGATCATGCAATCATTTGCACAATATTTTTCGGTTTTTGTAATTTTTCCATATAAATACTTATAATTATACTTAAACATTATAATCGGCTGATTTGACTTTCATTGTCATCATCAGTGACCTCTTGATTGTTTAGTCACATCTCTCTTTTGGTTGTGGAAATAAGGTTCAGAATTGGCTGAACAAGAATGTAAACTAAGACCATGAGGACGAATGACATGAGAGTAGTCGACAGGCCTTCTTGACCAGCCCTGAAGTAATCCATATGGAAGCCAATAACCATGGAGATAAGGCCAACGGAGATGCCGAATAGACCTACAGCCACGTGGCAGATCTGGACAGGTCCAGTCTTGATCATGAGACGGACCTTGGAAGAGAACAGAGTGACGATTCCCGTCACCAAACTGATGAGTGTGAAACAAAATGCTATAATACCTGGAATGAAGAGAATATTGTCTAAATAAAAGAAGAATCTCCAGTGCATCTTACTTGAAGTGTGCGTTTCGCAAACATTATGAGATCAAACCAGATAGTATTCTATCTAAAGATAAAAGGAATGCGATAGTAAACGATAGCGCATTCCGAAAACTAGTTGCTTTTCGTTATTAAAAAATAATAATAATAATGATAATAACGCATCACACTCAAGAGCCCCTAACTAGGAAGAACTGGTATCTAGGGTGCCTGAAACATATACAGAGACAAAGATTACACCCAGATCGGGAAACAAACATCGATATTCATCATAAAAATGTTTGCCATCGCCAACTGAGCCACGAAGCAGTTGGTTCACTACGTAACTAAAAAATAAAGAAGGTAAACGTTAAACATCCAGACTTACCACAAATACCGTGGGCAGTATTGAGAGTCATATTAGTCTCGCTCAAGCCAAGGAAAGTGCCAGCCAGTACAAACACGGCTCCAATGAGTTGGAGGCAGCCGTGGACAATCCGTTTGCCATCCATAGACAGGTGGAAGGACCAAGCATTGTGTTTGTGAAGCGTCAGCACCGCTTCTACCAGGAAGAGTTGATACTGGAAGCATTAAACTTATTTAGATTGTAGACAACTATAGGTACTTTTATTAAGACGTGCACATTACGCAGTATTCTTTCAAAGAACAAACGAACAGATTATTTAATTTATTACACTTTACTTTTTAATGTTAGTTGGTTGGTACTTAGACATAGAGTTCGGTTTCGAAATTTAGTAAGTTTTATTAGAAGATGTGACATAGATTTTGGTAGCAATGTTTTCACGATTGTTATAGTCATATTCGAAGTATTATAATACTACTAAAGTAACGTTATCCCCCGTGGTACCAAACCCCTTTACTTTGGATCTATCAACCGGAAAAACGGTCTATTCTGCTTCTGTTACATTAAATCCAGCCTAATTAATACTTAGTATAGAACTAAACGGCACTCTTCTCTCATGATAATAACCTTCCAAAAACTAGAGACCAAACTTAGTAAAACAAACATACTCCAGTCCCAGCGAAGATGATGTGCAGCTGCAGATTTGTGATATCACCATTAGGGGCGGACGTCAAAGCGAAGTGCCACAAGCAATACACTACTATTGCCACCTGCATATGATGCAGAAGGTTAAACAGCTGGCAGATAGCCAGCCAGGCAGAGCTCCAGGACGATTCACCATCAATTATCTTCCCGCTCTCTTCATCATACGTTGTTGGTGCCCTGGTCAACTCCGCTTGGTAAGGAATATGTTCTCGGACCTCATACATTTCCACCTTCTCCACTGACTGCGTGCTCGTACCAGGCCTGTCCATCCTGAACTTGTCTATTGACTGCTGGCTGGTGCTCGGCCGGTCCATTCTTCGTCTCACTGTGTACGAACCACGAACCGTTTTCACACACTTGGCACACGCCCTACCAAACCGATCCGATGAGTTTCTCTCTCAGTGTTCGAGTGATCTTTTCAGATAACGGTAACTATACTCTTATTTTTGATAAAGTATCAATGGTTATTGACAGTTCTTAGAGATATTGCCTTTGCGTAAGAGTTGACTTATCTAGTAGGTATTTGGGGTAACGTTGCAAGTATTCCGCAAGGCGTGGTATTGTAACATACCAATAAAATGTCGCATCCAAAACTTGACCTGAATATTTGAGTAGATTTGGACATATAAATTATTTATTTATTAATTTTTACGGTGTCGGGCTAAACTTACTGTAGTAGATGGTTATAAATTGGTTCGTCTTTCTTTATTCTAATAATTTATTTAGAATATTAATTAACACCATTTTTTAGATTTAATTGACTTTAAACAGACGGGCAGCATCGTCCCCGTTGACAAATTAAATAGCTATACTGCGATCACTAACTCGCCTGCCACGAGTGACGATAATATGCTAAACTCCCAAGAATATTTATTTATCCTTGTAGCGATTAAGCTATTTTTTTATTTTTTCCTTGAAAAAACAGACAAAAAAAATTAAAAATGGGATCCATGTAAGGGTCCAAATACCATATTTCTAATATTATTTTGATTTTATCTTCATGTGTCGTGTCGTGGTAAAAAGGGAAAGAAATCTATAAACGGATTTTAAATAAATCATTTAAGGTCAAGGACCGCCTTCTAATTAATAAAGGCGTTAATTAATATGCACCTTAGGGTATAATAGCCAAGGCGTGACCCATTTGTCAAGAGTCTATGATAACGGGAGCGGGGACCCCTGCCGGGGTAACAGGACTCTAGATTATGTTTCCAAATTAGGAATAGGTAATTTATTATTAGTTTATTTAGTTCATTTCTGTGCCTGGTCGATCAATTATTTAGCCGTTAGTTTAGAACGTCATTTGAATAATACGTCATTTCAGTTGTTTTGTAAGTTGTAAGTTTTACAAGTTTCAAACAAAAAATGCACGTTGAAAACAGAACGTAAAGCCCAGAGAGGTTGGAAACCACCGCTACGCTTCAAAAAGCCACTCAAAATAAAAATGTTACTTCGGAATTAAGACAATTTGGAATCGAACTGTTCTTGTCATTGATCGCCAGAATAACCACTTTCGCACGACACAAACACGTTGGTAGCCAGCTGCCTTCCTTGCTGATGTTTGCTCTGTCAACACCAAAGTGATTTGCTAGAGTTAAGGCAGTACATACAATAAAACTTATGATCTTCTTCTACTAAGCCAATAATATGACTTCGAGAAGATGTAAAGTGGAGTAGAGTGGTCTTTAATCATTTTAAAGCAAAGAAATGTGGTCTTGTAACAATACTTTAATAAACTAAAGGCTTTTGAAGAACACCAATGAAATTTCCATATTTTATATAAGTTCAATGTGATTTATTGGGATTTTGGTCCCTACATAATATTTAAACATTAATTCATCATCATCATCATCATCAGCCTGTAAGAGCCCACTGCTGGACATAGGCCTCTTCTCTCGCACGCCATGCACCACGGTCCTGCGCCAGTCTGACCCACTGCCTTCCGGCGACCTTCACTATGTCGTCAGACCATCGGACTGGTGGTCTGCCTACTCCACGTTGTCCGTCTCATTAATCAAAAGGAAATAAAAAAAAAAAAAAAATAACGAACGTGTATATCTAGGAAACTGTTTGCCTAATACTTGGAACCTTGGAACCTATCCCAGGTATTATCCCGGCAAGGTTTACCTACATCAATTCCCCGACTAGCAGTGATTATAAATCGATTGTCGGATCGTGTATCGAAAGTCGATTATAGCCGATTTACGATTCTGATTTATTGCCAAAAGGATTCGTCGGAGAACTGGTTTTAAGTATAAGTTTTTTCGCAATTTTGTATTAAAAGCAATAGAATAGAAAAACACTTTACTACATACAAATAAAACAAACTCACTTAGTTATTATTTGGTTTGGTTATGTTAAAAACTAGTAGTCTTTTAAAATGTTCAGTAAAATAGCAAGAGACAAATTTCTTTAAAATATGAACTAACGTCTTCACATTTTATAAAATTTCATGAAATTTGTGTAAAAATCCTTTTAAATTTTATTAAATTTATGTTATGTAAGTATTTGAACTCTTGAACTTTGCCTTGATGTGAGCCCAGCCAGCATGCCTCCCGTCATTCCCAGCACTGTTAATTATTATAAATCGATTCTGGCGGTTCCGATGCCTCATCTTATCGATACTCGATTCTACGTTATTCGATTATTATCATTAGATTTATAGTCCACAGGGCGACGACGTGGATCTAAGCTCAATTTGTTTGATCGTTGCAACATTTTGTTTTTTGTGCTCATAATTTTCAGGTATAGTGTTTTGCTATTTGGGCCATGGCAGGCGTTAATAAAACGTTAATATTTTGGTCTGATTTTTTTTAAAGATAAAAATTATTATATCTTTATATATATCAGGCTATTGATTAAACTTTTTAAGCTATAACATAAGAAATTTGTAAATTATACCCATTAGGGTCATAATGGTCAGTAATTAAATTATTGAAATTATGTATAATTTGGTCCTTTGGGGTTTTGGTCGTATATATAAATGATTATACCTTTATAGATATCTATAGAGTATATATCTATATAGTATATATTATTTTTATATCTATACTAGAGGCTGCCCCGCGGTTTCACTCGCGCAAATTTCTCATAATCAAAAAAATCCATTTTATTCCCGTTCCCATGGGAATTTCGGGAAATCCTTTCTTAGTACTCCCTAAGGAACCTACATGCAAAATTTCAGCCCGCTACGCCCAGTAGTTTTGGCTCTGCGTTGTCTGGCAGTCAGTCAGTCAGTAACGGAAGAGTTTTATATATATTGATAACTACCATGTCCTTAAAAAAACACAACTAGACATAGTAGTTAGTACTACAACGTACAGGCACGGGCACAAATGGATAGCGTTGAGACCGGTAGTTTAATATCTTAATAGGAAAGCAATGGTGATTACGGTCCTAGGGTGGGCTGAGAGATCCGGCGCGCCGAGGCTGGTGGTCCTTCCAGGGATTATTGAGAGATTATTGCAAAGCTCTAATTGGTGCCAGCAGTCTATGAAAGAGTTGCATTTTTAACCGACTTAAAAAAATATGTATGTTTGTCCGCGATTATCTCGCGCTTGGCTGTACCGATTTAAATGCGGTTTTCAGATAAGTATTTGTTACATTCAGGAGAAGGTTTTAGTACCTATTTTAACCGACTGCAGAAAAGAGGGAGTTCTCAGTTTTATGTTCAACTAGTCGACCCGGTGAACTTCGTACCGCCTTACCTATTACTATTTTGTACATTTATTATACTTATAAACCTTCCTCTAAAACCATTCCTCTAATCTAATAAAAAAAACCGCATCAAAATCCGTGGCGTAGTTTTAAAGATTTAAGCATACATAGGGACAGACGCGGGAAGCGACTTCATTTTATACTATGTATTGATGATTAATTGAAGCCGGGTTTCTGTTTTTTTTTTAAAAGAAAATATTTGTAAAAAAAGAATTTATTCTAAATGATAATGTTAGTAATATTGGAAAATATTTGTAGAAAAAGAAATTATTCTAAATGATATGTTAGAAATATTGGAATTTAGTTTTGTTGAGCAACTTTTTTTTCTAATGACTGAGAGATGTGCTGTGCGACAATATAAGCTGCTACAGGATGTTTAACTCTACAGTATATAGTCAAACCGCCAGCGTCCTAACACCCTTAAAGTAGTAATACAAGCAATGAAATTGTGAATTTAAGTAAAACGGTACTAGCCATCCTGTGGGAAAATGTTATTATCTTAGCAAAATAAGCTTGCTGTCAGGATTTCCATTAGGACCTCCATCATTCATCACGAGGGATGCACGTCAACTGTATATTGCATTTTGATGGAGTTTTTATGGCAGAAACGCAATTTGCCACGGTTTCTATTGTAACAAATTTCATGTAACAAATAAAACCCGCCAACAATAATGTTAGAGGAACAACATTATACATTTAAATTTCAAGAAAACAACAAACCAAAATCGGCAGGGTAAGGTCTTGGGTCGCGGAGTTGAACATAATGATCGAAAGATCACCCGTGACCCCCATGTTACAGCCGAGATGGACACCGGCGGGGTTTTAGTGTGTGCGAACCCCACAAAACAATGCGACTCTCCCCGGGGTCGCAGGGTACTTGTTAGGAGTTTCCACGCCTTTAAAAAAAAAGGTAAGGTTTTTGTATGGTGAAGTGAATCTCTCCTTTCATTTATTGCCGACTTATCAAAAACACAATGTTACTTGATGTTATTTAGAAATCCTAGAAGGTAAAATAATGTAATGTAGAGTGGCATTATATATGAAAATCACTTCATTCTAATTCAGTGATAAGGTATGCGTTAGCAGACTAACCTCAGCGGGGTCAGATCACCCAGGATTGAGTGGTTTTTTTATCAGGTCCCTTCCGTGATTCGCCTCATCATTTTTTCAGTCTGGATTACTTGAAAACTTAGAACTCCACGATTGTTATCCTCAACAAGCGCGGCTTGTGAAGTGCGCCGGATTGTTGTGAATTGTCAAGTTATTGACCACTTCTGCATGAATTAAAGCTTATTGCGAAAATAGCCCTAATTAAACTAAGTGAGCACGTGTATTTATACAATTTCTTGATCACTGTTAGAAGAACATTTTCTATGAGCATAGTTTTTACTTTCCTTCATGTTTCTGAGAGTTATGAAAGTTCGAGCCCTTTTTCCCGAGGCTTTTTCAATCGATCTATGACGCTTGCGCACGTCGGTCGGTCCACTAAAGCTTTTACCTTTTACTAATATAAAATCGTGAGAGTTGAAAAAAAAACTAGTTTTTAGCTGTTTGTTTTCTGTTATTTTAATGTATTTGTGCTAATTGATAAGCGTACGAATATGAATGTTAATATTTTGTGACGGTGCGTGTCTCGAAAAGTTGTGGGAAGATTATGTAAGTCACTTAACTTGTTTACCTATTTTATCTTGTTATCTACTCAGAATGAGATTGGACATTATTTTAAGAAATTGACATACAAATTAGTAAGCTCTACACATAAACAAATTTAATAGATTCTTATTGTAATTTTAATTTTTACGTAAATTCCCTAATCTACATCTATATATATAAAACTCAAAGGTGACTGACTGACTGACTGACATAGTGATCTATCAACGCACAGCCGAAACCACTCAACGGATTGAGCTGAAATTTGGCATGCAGGTAGATGTTATGACGTAGGCATCCGCTAAGAACGGATTTCCCGAAATTCCCTCAGGAACGGGAATTACGGGACTTTTTAGTTAGTATGAAAAATCGTCATTATTGAGTGTATCGACTTGAAATTTGGTGTACAGGCTCCTCAGTGATGAAAGAGTGTTGAAAGAAAGGAATTTTCAAAATTTCCACGGGAACGGGAATAACGGGACTTTTTTGTGAGAATAAAAAATCGATTTCCTTGAGTGTATCGACGTGAAATTTGTGTACAGGTTCCTCAGTGGATGAAAGGGTTTTGAAGAAAGGAATTAACTTAATTCCCATGGGAATGGGGATTACCGGACTAATTATTTAGTATGAAAAATCGATTTCCTTGAGTATGTCAACGTGAAATTTGGTCTACAATAGTGTCTCTGTGGATTTTGGGGTCTTGGAAGAAAGAAAAATACTAAATTCCCACGGGAACGTTAAACAGGACTCTTTAGTTAGTATTTAAACAATGTATATATATTTATTTATTTCGACGTAAAAATAGGAAAACGGTTCTTCAGTGGGTGTAATTAGATTCAGAGCTATATTTAGAAAAGATTAACCAAAATTCACATGGCAACGGAACATTCCCAAAAACGTAAAGCGCCTAAAAAATCTTCAACTTTTTTTTACTCGAGTAGGTACATATATTAGGTATGTAGGTACGTATATTCAACTACTTTTACCCAACCAGCTAATAGAAATGTTAGAAGTTTCAGTTTCTAAAGTAGAAAGGAATTTCTGGAGTTGCCACGGGTACTGAAATAAACAAAAATTAATACCGTAAATAGGTAAATATTTTTAGGGGGTATGGGTGCGATCAGAAATGATGTCACCAAAATCCTGAGTCGTAAATCAATCAGTTATTAAAGATTTTTATGAAAAAGCGCGGGCGAAGCTGCGGGCAAAAGCTAGTCTTTTATATAATTAAAATGAATCGTGGTTCGTTAGCCTCGCTAAAAATTGAGAACAGCCAGGCCGATTCTGCAGATTTTGGTTTTACAATGTTAGTAATTAGTCCAGGGAATGTTTAAAAGATGAAAAAAAAAAAATGGAGAGGAAGTTAGAAAAAACAACAGTTTAGTTTTCCGATATAAGACTAAGATAGTAATTAAGAAAAAGTTTAATTTTACCGTGGTGTAGTCGGTAGTAGCACAGTAGTAAGGTAGAGATAACTTGACTTGGGCTCAGAAGTCCCGGCTTCGATTACCAGCTGGGCTGGGGCGGGACGAACATTGGTACATAGTTGTACTTTCATCATTTCAGCCGTAGGACGTCCACTGCTGGACATAGGCCTCCCTCAAGGCTCTCCATCTGTACCGATCGCAGGTGGCCTGCATCCAGCGTGGACCCACAGCCTTGCGCAGATTATCCTTCCATCTGGTCGTTGTACTTTACATCTATGTTTTATGGTCTGGTTGTTTGTGTCTAGTTTAGGTGTGCTCCAAGTGAGTAATACTTGTAGTCATTGGAGTAGGTAGGTACAAACAATGCATTCTAGACAAATATTACGTCCCATGTTTAGACAACGAGATAGACTTTCCAGCGTGTCAGTATGGTCAGTGTATCCTTGTCTACGAGTACATAAAGATACAAGTTATATGAGTAACTCGACACCGTAATACGCGAGAGTGGTTTAGCGAACCATTAGTGGATTTATGTTAGTATTTGCTTGATAATACAGGGTGTAAGTATTGTAGAGCATTTCTTTTAAACTAAAAATACACATGAAACTCATTTGTTGACATTATAAAATACATACTTACATATAAGTAGTATGTTTACTTTACAAGTCGCAACTATCAGAAATATTCCTAATACACTAGTGAGTGGTTGAATTTTCATCATCTCAGCCGAAAGACGGCCATTGCTGGACATTGGCCTCCCCACAGCTCGAAACAGTGACTCTTGTGCGAAGTGCGACTTCATTCAGTGGTTTCCTGCAAAATTTAAGTTGTCTTTGGTCATTGTCGTCTTAACATGATAAAAAAGTATATGAGTACGTACTATGTACTATGAGTAAGAACTATTAAGTTATAATTGTTTATTAAAAAATCTAAGAAAAAGCTAAACTTAAAAATTTGATAATTCGTTTCATACACGCTGTATAACACAACACCTAGTTATTTCTATAAAGTACTATCCCATCCTGTAGGTTCCGCTATTAAAGCTAGGACGGTGTCGGGTGATCTTCCACTGTGTCGCCCGCCACCGAATCTGGCATGCAATAAGAGCAAAATGTCCTATGCTAGTCAACCTTAATACGTACCACGTGTGAATAACTTCCTATTACTAGGTGTTGCTAACTGGAATAACTTATCGTAGGAGTGGCGTTGATGGATAGTTGTTTTTTGTATTACACAGTTTTAATAACCTAGTGAGATTTTACGTAGGTACTTATTTAGTAATTAAAATACTGCATTATGCTTTCCCTTTTATTGGTCGAGTTAACTAGCATAATGGCATATGTATTGCTTTATATAATTAGGATAAATCTAAATGTAAGATAAATATTAGTAGTGAGCTTAGTTGGTTGAAATCAATATATATAAAACTCTTTCGTTACTGACTAACTGACTGAATGACTGACTGACGCAGAGCCGAAACTACTAGGCGTAGCGGGCTGAAATTTTGCATGTAGATTCCTTAGGGAGTGTAGGTGAGCAGTAAGAAAGTATTTCCCGAAATTCCCATGGGAACGGGAAAAAACGGGATTTTTGTGTTTATGAGAAATCTGCGCGGGTGATACCGCAGGGCAGCCTCTAGTTTAAAAAATAATAGCTCAAATTATGAACAAGTAGATTCGCTACCGTAACGTCATAAATCATAAAGCTGTGAAGTTTTAACCAACTCATAATTTTGTCACCAAATATGTTCATGAAAAACATAGGCATTTTAACAAGTAAAAGCGCAGGGCAGAAAAGCCACACAAACCGTTCCTCAGTGGGAACAAAAAGTCGTTACGTCAACGTGCATCGCTAGTTTTATCTGCCGCGCCATCGTGTTGACCACTGAGTTACGCGCTGAGATTACTGATCGTTATCTTATTCGAACACGTGTTTCTTGTCTGTAAATTACTTTGATTGAAAGAACGTTCATTTCAATGTACGCTAAGTTCTTGGCTGCTTTCGTGGCATCGTGGGCAGTGATACAGGTGGTCAAGGTTCGATTCCCGATAGGAAGTACTCCGGATGTAAAGGATTTCGTGATGTCGATCATAGATGATTATTTGGTTTCTTCCCAAAAATTCTGGGACGGCCACCTGGGGATTTTAGTGGGTGTCAAAAATTTTGAAAATTTTACCCGTCATGAAAAAGGGTTCGATTCCCGGCTAGGGCAAACATTATAGATGTTTGCTTTGAAGAGTGTTGGAGTTCTACAGACTTTGGCTTCGGTTCCGGTAAAGAACCTTAGGTTCGTAACAGCAAGCAACTGTAAAAGGTTCATATTATGTTGAATTTTCTTATTTATTTAATGGCGTGTCAGTGTTATTTATGACCAACACTTCCTGATATAGTGTCCTGTAATTAAATTTGATCTAGCGCCTCTATCAGTTTTCACTCATCAAAGTGTTTTCGGCTTTCTTTTTGTGTGTCTTATATAAAAATATTTTACGATTTTGGTTTTAGGATAAGGCAAGTAATAAAATGGGTGTAAAAGTTGAGTTTTGGATTTAAAATAAGGTTATGTTAACATTATCGCGAGAATAATTAAATTATCTTGTCTTGGAATGTGAATTAAATTTAAATAGATTATATTGAGACTTGATTCTGTAGTTCGAATCACTTTTATATCTTAGCTTAGTACTAAAAATGTATAAAAAAAAATTGAAAACATTTTGTTTGTTTGAGTTTTACCTTGTTTCTAGTGGACCTATCCGTTGAGATCTACGTTTTATAACCATGGAAAATGTAATTACTAAAATTTTAATTTAGTTTTCATACTGATAGATTTGGATTTATTAAACTGAACTTTGTTATAGGTTAGTATATTATTATATTACTGAACATATTTTACTTTAAGTATATTAATTAGGTAAAGACAATGGTAAATATTGCCACACAAAATTCTCAATAAAGGTGTATTTAACAAAAAATGCTATAATATACTAGGATTATTCAATTTAAAAGACTGGGGACTATTTTAACATAAATGTAAATATCAATGAAATTAATAATAATAATTAGAATGAGGTAAAACACACTTTTATCCAGAAAACCAACATATTAAGTTTGTCATTTGATATAGATAGATGGTCATTAACTTTGGCACATCTGCCTGGGTCGATGACCTCAACGGTTGATAGATCACAAATCATATGGTTGCTTTTATAATGCAGAATGGCGAATGTAGTTTTACGATTGCAATAACAATTTACTTGCTAATAATTTCGTCTGTCCGTCAATGTGTTTGTTGACACTCAGTCTGGCGTCAGAATGACCATATGTAGGGAGGTACTATCTCTCGAAGCTATGTGTAACCAATTAACTATGAAATCACAAATGAAATCTAGGCATCCTATACAATACTTTTCTTGGAAAATAAAATACGCGTTTGAACTTGTGTGTACCTAAAAGAAAGAATAAATGTAACAACGTATTTTAATTATCAGGCTAAGAAAAAACTTTGATAGTCTACATAATATTTTAAAAGGATGAAAGATTTGAATGTTTGTTTGAATACGAAACTTATCTTGTAAGGCGGTACAGTAGCGGCCTAGGTCGGCTTAACACTTCCAGTTTTTCTGTATTGCAAAATAGCTCTCGTTCTTTGGTAATACAGTCTAGGGCGCACGAGACTATAGAAAAATCTGTTAGGGTTTCCTAGACCGCCTCTGTTCCAATTTTGTCGTATTAGCTATAAATTCTTATAAACAACGCTAACTTCTTTGAACACATTATAATAGAGCTGTCATGGTACGTTCATCTTTAAATTCTGGTTTGAGTTTCAAGTCAGATTCTAGGAACAATAGCAGAGATAGCATTCAGAGTCCGCGTTAGGAGTTCAGCCTTGAGCTAGCCGAGGGACGGTTGATAAGCTCGTGGTGTGGAGGCAATGACTTGAGCCGAGAGCTAATCTCTCTCCTATAAAATAACGCTTTTTTATGTTTAAATATGTATACCTTAAGCTTAAGCTTACCTTACTTTAAGTTTGAATCAATATCAATACATAGTATAAAATGAAGTCGCTTTACGCGTCTGTCCCTATGTATGCTTATATCTTCAAAATTATGCAACGGATTTTGATGCGGTCTTTTTTTAATAGATATAGTGATTCAAGAGGAAGGTTTATAAGTATAAAACGTGCACAAGAAAGTAATAGTTTAGGCGGTACGAAGTTCGCCGGGTCGACTAGTCAAAACTAATTGCTTTCCGCGTCTGTCCTTATGTATGCTTATATCTTTAAAACTATGCAACGGGTTTTGATGCAGTTTTTTTTACTAGATAGAGTGATTCAAGAGAAAGGTTTATTTGTATAATACATGCACAAAATAGTAAAAGATTAGGTGGTACAAAGTTCGCCGGGTCGAATAGTATAATAATAGAAGATTATAAGGGATATAATAAATACTATTCAATTGAACCTATATTTAAAATGAATTCTGTTTATTAATATATTCTAATAAACTTCTTAAAGAATTTTACCTGTTTTTAACCTTGAAATAAAAATAAACAACGAGTAATCATTATAAATAGGCTTTTCTGAAGTCTAATCTCAAATACTGTAAATATTTATTAAATTCCAGTAAGTAGATTTCAAATGAAAATGGAATAAAACTTTGAAACTCCTAACAATAATGTTAGTACAATACCGCAGTCCTAGCTCTTGGACCGCCTATACCAACTAAGCGACAGTAGCACAGGAACCCTCTAGGCCGGCACTTGATCTTACACTATTTATCTAGAATGTGTTTACTTACCATGCTATTTGCCTGTATCATAATCATTAATGGCTAGGTCTGGCAATTTCCTGTACTTTGCGATGGCTGGATTGTAAGCTTAGGTTTCAAATTTAGAATTAAATTTTAAGCTAAACAAAAACTCATCACAGTCCGACCGAGGCAATATATAATTAATACTTATAAATGCGAAAGTAACTCTATCTGTCTGTCTCGCTTTCCAAAGAAAACTACTGAATTGATTTAAATGAAATTTTGTATATGGATAGTCTAGGGTCCGAGAAAAGAAATAGGTTACTTTTTATCACGAAATTGCCAGGGCACATTTGAAATTTAATGTGTCAAGGGAAATAGCGCTAGCGAAGCCACGGGACGCTCACTAGTATAATACTTACGGGGTTGCCAAGAAGAAATCGATTTTAGCGATAAGGTCCGTAAGCGCCCGTTACATACAAATTCAAATGTTTTTTACTCCTGATAATTTACTTTTGTGTCTTACTTTGTGTGCAATAAAGTGTTTTTTTCTTTTACTTAATTTAAAGATTTATTGCCACAAAAAATCTGATTCAAATAATCATTGCAAAGTAATAAATAAGATACGCCTTCCCATTTAATGACTCAATCAAACAAGTTATGAGTGAATCCTGATTTGGTTTTAGGTTTCAATAAATTATTGTGGTCGTAAGGATTTTATATCTTCCTATTGAATGTTCCTAGCAGTCAAACGACAAATCGATTTTATTGGTTTGATTTAGCAAATAGCTTGCTGTATAGCTAAATTGTAGAAGGCTATAAATCAATTTATTTCTATCTCCGGTTGCTAATGCATAAGTTTACGAGATTTATTATTTATTTTATGCTAATTCAATATTTGAATTTAACTTTTTAATTAAATATTTATTAGAGCAGTAAGAAATAATTGGTTATTCCGATCATAGGATCTATATGGTAAAAAAAAAAACAAATGAAGTAAAGACCCAAAACATTTTTCAGAATAGGATGTCCTTTAAAATTTCAAAAGGTTGAAAAATGTGTTTCATCCAGATTCAGCTGAATAATGGTGTCTGCTGATACCTATTATTAAGAGGGCGTGATAGGTAGTATGAACAACAAGTTATAAATCCCGAAATAGAGGATCTCAGAAGTTATCATAAATTATATTCCTTATCAATATTTAATAACTTATTCTGCGTAACTTGCATTCGCAATGTGATTAAGTTGAAAAAGCTCAAAAAAAAAACGAATAAATTTAGTTGAAAATTTATCGTATCTCTTTCAGGGTCTAAAGAAACTGCAATGATAAGCAAAGAGGTTTGGTACGTTTCCAACATTGTAATGTAAGTGTATAAACAATTTGGTCGCTGCTCGACGGTTAGTATGTTATGAGTTATGACTGAACTAAGATGGTCCAGTAGGTTGAAGCCAGCTGGACCGTGCGCCTGCGACTTTGTGAAGAAAGTTCTTCCTGTAACGCTTGCCCGCGAATTTAAAAATTATTTTTAAACAAAGTATATTTTTAAAGTAATGACGTATCTAGGTATTTATAATTGTTTCATATTTTGTCAGATTGTTTGAGAAAAAAAAAATAATAAAACCTAAAACGACCCACCGACCAAAATCTGATTAGTCATAAAATTTTGCTAAAGTTCTCGTATTTGTAAAATTTTCCGTATTAGAAATTTTATTTTGTCTTTGTTTTATTGGCTGAATGCTAACTAAATGTTTCAATTGTTTCAGGAATGCTTGGAATAATGTATCAGATTTAACATGTATTTCATAAACCTATTTTATGCAACGAAATGAGTTATTATGGACAACAAAGCAGTCGGAGTCACATAATACTGGATAAGCTTGTTCAGTGATTTTGTACAAAGTGATGTGGAAATGAAAAATGATCAAAGTGAAGAGTGATAATTATAGATAGGTCTATTCGACGTCAAAATGCATTTGAAAATTGGTTTTGCTGCAAAATATTTACAATGGTGAGTTCAACTTTTTATTGAAGTAATTATTTTTGTTAATAACTGACGTTTTTGTACAACCAATTAAAATTCTATGAACAAACTTAGTTATAAGGTCCAGTCACAAAGCTAGCGTTGAAGCACACCCTACTGTTTTTATAAGAAGACTCACTTTTGTAATTTAATTAATATGCGAATGTGTTTTTTTCTATCATGTGATGACTTATTTATGCCCAAGCTCCACTAAGGAGCAAATGACCAAAGCAAATCGTCGCCACGCTCGACGGTATTGAGAATGTCTTAGAATACCTCCCAGGCACAGTACAAGGAAGATGATCTCTCCTTTTCTGTGCTCCCAGGTGTACTGTGTGCGTTCCAGATCAACTTTTATAGCGCCCTACTACGGGTTCTTAGGTCTGTCGATAATGAGATAAGAGTCTTTAAAAGTTCAATAGAAATGGAATATATATCAATATTGATTTCTCACTTAAATCACGTTGTGGTTGTTTTCGGTTTTATAGGACATTGCTTGGCTTGAATCACCTGATTGTCCGAAAAGTAATATGAATCCGTGCTTAGGAAGGCACGTTAAGCCGTTGGTCCCGGCCGTTATAACCGCGGCGACAAGCTGGCCCCTTGTCACGTTGGTAATAAAGCATAAACTCGGCTAAACGTGGGTCCGGCTCTTGAGCTGGTGCCTCTGCCTAACCCTTCGGGGAATAAAAGGCGTGTGATTATGTTATGTAGAATTGGAAAGCCAAATTTAACCTGTATCAACAATTTATGTATTTTTTTGAGTCCCATAAAAGTTGTGATAACCTATATTTAGAGGGCTTCCTTAACTTTCCTTATTGGTTTGAGTAAACATGAATCATCGAGTCCATTCAGAAGCGAGCACGTGCTTTGTCAGAATAAATAAACAAAATGCACAGGTGTAAAAGTTTCTAAGCAAGTTTTTTTTGTTAGAAAAATAAAAAACGTAGGTACTTAATTTAAATTTCCGTTGTTGGGGGTCGGGATACCAATGCTTAGAAATTTCTGTTTATAAGGTTTATCTTAAACTGTTAAATTTAAACTTTGGACTTGCGACCTCAGAAAATCAATGAACGCGTTTGTTACAAACCTTACATTATTATTGCTTCCTCAAAATTTTGACATCTTCATCAAACATAGTGTAAAATATAGTCGCTTGCCGCGTCTGTCCCGATGTATGCTAAAATCTTTAAAACCACGCAACGGATTTTGATGAGGTGTTTTTTTAATAGATAGAGTCATTCAAGATGAAGATTTATAAGTATAATACATGCACAAAATACTAATAGGTTAGGCGGTACGAAGTTCGCCGGGTCAACTAGTGCAATATAAAAGTAGGAAGTTTAAAAAAATATTTAACAATTTAATTTTGTAATAACTTGCGAGGTTAACAAACCAAGTTATCTCTTAACTGCTTTCCTGAACTAGCCTCGTCCACACCGTATATTGTATTCATTAAAATTAATAATAGATGGTTATTATGCAACATTCCTTTTTAAAGAATGTCCTTTGCTAAAACTCTTTATGGTACCAATTAGTTCAGATTTATAATCTTGGGTTGGGTCAAGAAATGGGGGTCTTCACAATTGTCACATCGCGGTGCCTATTTGTAATTTGTATTGACTTCATTAGAGCTGTATCTTCAGCTTTAGCTCTTCTCTTAGTTAGACGGTGGTCGTGATCGTGATCTGTTGACTGCTCCGTGGCTCAGTTGGCAGTTATGTGTACTGAGTAAGCGTGTGCACCTGGGCTCGATTCCCGGGCAGGGCGAATATTGATATGATGAATTTCGATTTTTGTTTCCGGTATGGGTGTAATGTTCGTCCCTGTGTGGGTTTCTGGTACCCTAGATACAGGTTCTTCCTAGTTAGGGGCTCTGAGTGTGATGAGTAAAAAAAAAAAACAAGAATATTTTTTGTACCATATTCGTTCTGAATTTACTTACGATACTCCTTTTCAACTTAATTATAATAGGAAGCACTCTGCAATAAGTTTTTAATAATAATATTATACGGAATGGTGAAAATTAATTGTTGGTATAAATAAATGATTAAAAAAAAACACTTTTATTTGCCTATGGGAAACAAGGTCAACAAGAGTGGTCTGCAAATGAAAGTAAGTAGGCATTTCATGAACATTTAAAAAATTCAAACGAAATTAAAATCAAAGAACAGCAAGACTTCACAAAGCCCTCCGAAGACGCCAGCGCTCGGCACTCCATAAACCACTTAACAGTTCATTAGAGTGTTACGGTTATTGCTTTTGATCGTTTTAAAGTATCTTCTGGCTGTGTTCTTCAAATGTCTAATGGAGTTGTCCGATTGTGCAACCTTTTGGTGTAAATTCCTTTTGCGTGGGTGACTCTCGACTCTCACGAGACTATACGCAACATAGGGCTGTCGAGTTTTGATCGGTCTGACTTATAAATACTTACTTTGAAGACTAATTAAGACGTTGGGCTCGAAAAAGTTATATTGACCCAGGTTCACATAATGGCGGTTCAAGTTTAAATAATATTATAAAGGATGCTGATGATGATGAATGAATCACTATTGTTGATTATCGTTGATAAGGCAATAATATTTTCAATGTCAAGGCGATAATAAATCAAAGGGGAGTTCGGCTCAACAGTAACTTTCCCTAAGCTCGAATTCCCATGGGTCGAAATCTGAAAACAAAATCAGAAGTTCTATACATTTTTCGATCGGCTGACGGCAACATATGATTTTTGTTTTAAGATGTTACTTTGTGAAAATTGTTCATTATGGTGAGCCAAATCACCCCGTTTCATTTAAGTCAAACTTGTCTGAAACACTCAGTATTATATAAGTGGTGTATCAGGTCAATATTTAAGGAATGGAGGAGTAGCTTTCACGATATTGTAACGCTACCAATTTTCCGCGGTCTACATTAAATACAAGACAAAATCAGATATTTAATAAACACAAAGCACTAACCCTAGACAAAGTAAAGAAAGCGTGTTAAATTACAAAGATAAAGTGAGTTGGCACACCATGCATGAGGTTCATCCTAAAAACCATAACAAGGTGCCTCCAAATACGGGTCTAATAGACAAAGCTCGCGCTGAGGTAGCTGAGGTCATTAAAATTGACAAATCGGGAGGCTTCAAACTTAAACTAATGAGGCACAATGGTGTGACTGTGATTTTTCAAAAAGGAAATTAACATTGGAGAGTATCTAGCTGGCACCTCAAATCTTCTATCTACTATATACTGGGTGTTTCTGACAAGGCGGTAATAAATCAAAGTAGGGGTTCTGCTCACCATAACCAACAACTTTCACAAAGCAACATGTGTCAAATTCTCAAAAAAAAATAACAGCTGTTCCATACATTGGTTCGATCAGCTGACGGGGTCAATGTACGGGACGGCTGATTTTTGTTTTGATTTTTCGACCCATGTTGCTTTGGGAAAGTTGTTAGGTTTGGTGAGCAGAATCCCTCCTTTGATTTATTACCGCCTTGTCAGAAACACCCTGTATATAAAAATGAATCGTGGTTCGTTAGTCTCGCTAAAACTCGAGAACGGCCAGGCTGAATTAGCTGATTTTGGTTTTGAAATGTTCGTAGTAATCCAGGGAAGGTTTAAAAGGTAAGAAAATATGGAAAAATTGAGGAGAAGTTAACAAAAACCACAAATTCTTTTTTCCATATAAAATTGAGGGTGAACGGAGCGATAGGAAGTTAGCCGGGACAGCTAGTATCTGATAAAATGATTTCATCATCATCATTTCAACCGAGAGACAGACCCCCACAGATCGCCACAATGACCTCAGCAAACTTTCAGCAAGTCTTTTAATTTGTACGGTACACCTTGTCTTAATTATATTTAAAGATATAGATATTATGGATAGTCTGAAAAGAACTACTGTAGAAGTTTACCACATTTGATTGGTTTCTTCAACTGTTATTGGGTCATATGATATAACTACATTATTAATTGCAATGGGCAATTGGTCATTTAATAATAGTTTTTATTTTTCTGCAGGATGGGTGCGTGGTCTCTTGTAATAATGGCCTTCGCTTCAAAAAATACCACCTCACTGCAGGTAAGTCATGAAATTCACATAAAAACACATCTTTAGAAGACCAAGTACTTACATGAGACTTACATCTACTTAGTTTTTTGTCTACTGTGTGACTCATAATGTATGTATATATACATCACAATTTTTTAACCGACACTCACGGGTCACGGGATCATCTCTTGACATCTTTGTCAAATAAAATTATATATTTTCCATTGTCGTATTTTTTGTGATTATTTAAACATTCTAAATATAATTGCTTCTAAATGAAATGACATAAACAAATATAAAAAGTTTCCACAGCCAATCTCTTCAGCTTTGGACAATATGTTTATTTTAAAATCTCGAACCAGAACGTTGTTTTTTTTTTGTGTTTAAAATTCTATTATATTTTTCAGCCAGTACAAAATGGTACTGAGAGTTCAGAACCTTTGAGTTCTGGATCTGGGTACTACTGGAGCAGGTGGGGCAGCTGGTCATCATGCTCGAGGACTTGTGGTGGAGGGATCTCCGTCCAGAAGAGAAACTGTATACCCAGGTAACGTTTACTTACATGGCCATATTTATTATCGTTTTCAAGACCTTTTAAAAGCAATAGTTAAGCAGTCTAAAATAATAATAATTATATTTAATGTCTCATCATAAACATATTAATACTAATACGTCGTTGTCTAGTAAAATTATAGTAAAGTACTGTAAAGTACCGTAACAAAACTATCGATAAAATAATTGAGATCCTTAAAACTCCATTAAATTTTCACCGAGCAAATCTCAGCGTTTAACGTTTAAGGTTAGAGGTTAAACATGGCATAAACTCGCGTACAGTTTTTATCGACCAAATTAAGGTAATAAGAAATCCCGTAGAGAAGAGAGCGTGTAAGTCAATTGTTATCCGTCATGGATAAAGTAAAATTACTGGATGTGCCCCACTTTGCTGCAGTAAATCCAACGTTATAAGTGTTAGGTGCAAGTAAAAAGAATATAGAAAATAAGTTACGGTCACGTTACGATAATTCTATTCAATATTATAAGGTTATAAAAGATAGTCTATTAATTTGGTATCACCAAGTTAAGTTTTTTTTATTGGTTTAGTAAAAAACTGACAAATTGTGAAAAAAAAACACGTAAAAAATTTTGTAATGAGTAGGCATGCATCTAGGAATTTCAATCAGATCCAGGTATGCTAGCTAGCGACTAATTGACGGATTACAAGTATTGGCAGTTGATAATCAGCTCAGGATAATCGATAATGATGCTTTTAGTTTTACAACTCTTTTTTATACAGATTTATTATGAAATACACTTTTAATGAAGCGCTTGATAACGGGTATTTGTGCTCCACCTCTTTAATTTGGTTGATTAGTTTTTTTTTAATAAATCAATATATATATATAAAACTCTTCCGTTACTGACTGACTGACTGACTGACTGACAGACAACGCAGAGCCGAAACTACTGGGCGTAGAAAGCTGAAAATTGGCACGTGGGTTCCTAGGGGAGTGTAGGTGAGCACTAAGAAGGGATCTTCCGAAATTCCCACGGAAACGGGAAAAACGGGATTTTTGTGTTTTTGAGAAATCTGCGCGGGAAAAACCGCGGGACAGGCCTCTTGTTTATTTTATAAGCCATGAAACAAGTATAGAGAGAGAGAGTAAACGGGAGTAATTTTGAGAAATGAGAAGGTGTTCAGTCCTTTGGTTAATAGAACCTTCATTTAATTTCAAATTCATCTCTATCATTTGCTGAACGGGCTATAGGTACCTACGCTGCCTGTCAGTCACTGAAACTGATCTTGTTAACATTTAATATCATGTAAAGATAAGATTTCTTATCTTATAAAACCCCTATTTCGACGCATTTCAATCAACCGATCGCGAACAGCTTTCAATCCCGGAAGATCAAACGATCGAGGAAGCCACGTTGTCCGAGGGGCATAGGTCAAGTAGGCTGAGAACGTATAAGCTGTGAACGATAACTATATTTTAATTTCAACATTATAATTTATGCTTTTAAATAGGTAATTAGCAAAACGCTTTTAAAAGTAGATTTGTCTCTGTTTTTTGATACCAATGATAATAAGGATGCTCTACAATATAAATACATAATATAAAATAAAGTCGCTTCCCGCTAAAAATTCTTAAATCTTTCAAATTATGCAACGGGTTCTGATGCGGTTTTTTAATAGATAGAGTGATTCAAGAGGAATGTATATAATTATAAATCACGCACAACATAGTAAAAGGTTAGCCGGGTCGCGTAAAGCCACAATCTGTGTATGGCCCAACGCTGTATGAGTTGAGCCGCAACAGAATGTTTCTTCTAAAATTAGTATCTAAAGCTTTTTTGAAAGGACAAAGTATGTTACGCGCCAACACCTTGGAAACTACTTGAAACGCTTATTTAGTTTTTTAGTTTTATTAAATATATTGAAGACTAAATTATAGTAATTAATATTATTGAAGAACTACAAGTAATAAAAAGTAATACGAAAAGCCAAAAGTTTTTTAACAAAAAATAACTTTTGAATTTAATTCTTTTTTATATAAAAATAATTATTCTAAGTCAGTCAACTTCATATTTAATATGATTTAATAATAAAATAAAAAAATAAAATAAAAAATAAAAATTAATGATGAATTAAATTAATGAAAAATCTCTTTATTGTTTAAAAAACACACTAATCAAGAAAGAAACTAAACTTTACTTAATCACTATACATAAAACTCTTCCGTTACTGACTGACTGACTGACAGACAACGCAGAGCCAAAACTTCTGGGCGTACAAAGCTGAAATTTGGCATGTAGGTTCCTTAGGGAGTGTAGGTGAGCACTAAGAAAGGATTTCCCGAAATTCCCACGGGAAAGGGAAAAAACGGGATTTTTGTGTTTATGAGAAATCTGCGCGGGAAATACCGCGGGGCAGCCTCTAGTCAATATATATAAAACTGTTCCGTTACTGACTGACTGACTGACTGACTGACTGACTGACTGACTGACTGACTGACAGACAACGCAGAGCCGAAACTACTGGGCGTACAAAGCTGAAATTTGGCATGTAGGTTCCTTAGGGAGTGTAGGTGAGCACTAAGAAAGGATTTCCCGAAATTCCCACGGGAACGGGAAAAAACAGGATTTTTGTGTTTATGAAAAAGCTGCGCGGGAAATACCGCGGGGCAGCCTCTAGTATTCGATAATTACAGGTCAACTGTCCCAAAATGCAATGCTAACACAATCATAGGAATGTCGGTTTCCAACCTCTGGATTACAACATACTATATTATTATCTATATCGTTTTAATGCATGCTATCTTCAACACAGGTTGGAACCTCCCTAATAATGTTTAGATTTTAGATCGAAAAATCATGTTGTGGCTCAACGCGTTACCATAGAAAAGTGTTGAGCGCGAACATAATTTGGCTCTTACTTTAATTCCAAAGACTGGACAAAACATGTTGCGTAAAAACGTGTCATTGTAGGGTGTTGAGCCAAAACAGATTGTGTCCTCACATTTTTCGGCAAATGAGAGACAATATCTGTGTGGGGTCAACACTTTTAGGTGTTGAATAGTATACAGATTTTGGCTTTACGCAGCCGGGTCGACTAGTAATAAATATTGATAATGGTAAATCTGATTTGTTTTTTATGCACAAAAGCCTTAAAAGTAAACAAAACACAACATACATTAAAAAATCTCTACCAACCCAATAAAAACCCAATGACGGCATCATTAAACCAAGCACAGACGTACCATTTAAAGTCAATGCCCATATGAAAGGGCATGTCGATAACAAAGAGAACAAACACACTACCGCTACTCAAACAAGGCCTATTTGCGTACTAATGAAGGCACAGTTAATTATAAAGAAAAGTATTTATAGGAGCAGATAAAGGTGGATAAACAGCCAATCAAAATACCGTCACTCCTAATTAAAAGATGTGCCATGAAAAATGTCCCGTCGAACTACCCAAGGATGTAAATGTAGAACCAGTATATTTTTGATAAAATTATTAGCTACCACTTTCTTAATAATTAAGAAACACAGAAGGTTACATAACTGAAGTTTATTACACTTAAGAAGATTTTAACCACTTTTATTTTTTACTGATTTGATTTAAAGATTTTTTGATTTTGATTTGATTTTCTATCAACATTTTTGTAACTGCACTAGAAAGGATAACAATTTTATTGAGAATATCCCATTTATGCACAGTAGCAGTCTAGAAGACCGTAAGAGATTTGTCTATGGTAGCGCCTAGACGGTATTGCTAAAGAACAAGAGCTATTTTACAATACAGAACAACCGGTAGTGTTACGGCGACCGAGACTGCCGCTGTACTAGAGGTAGAAAGAAAAACAATATACATACATTTCTGAATTTGCAGTTTGGTAAGGCACGTAATAAACAAGAAAACTTTCAATAAATAAATATGTAAGGAAAAACTTTGTGGGACTTGTTTCATGACAAAGCCGGAGGTAAAGGCGCCGGCAACGATTAGCCATAGACAGGAGTGATAAGTTAAACGGCTGGAATTTCAAGTTTAAAGGAACCAAGTCTAACTAATGATGATTAAAATTTGTTACTCTGGACTGGAAGGCAATGAATTAGTTACCCAGTCAAATTAAAAAGATCCACTTTAAAATACCTAAAATTTAAAGTATTTAATATACTACACTGTCCATGACAAAGACAACTAGCAGTAAAAAAAAATAGCTATTGACCTGCCAAAATTTTTCTACAAGTTTGAAAGGTAAAACTGCGTAAAACCAGTTTTAGGGGTTTCAAAACAATTGCTTAGTTGAACGAATATTAACAACAATTCTATAAAACACTAATATAATAATAATAATAATAAAGGCGTAGGGATGTGACGACCCCATCGCCCAGTGGAAATTCCAGTACTTTCGGTCTGGAACTTCCATTGCAATTAGTCACCGCTGGGACGGCTTGTGGCGAGTCGATGGTGAGTGGCGACACCACGGACCCTATACCTCCAGGGGGACACACGCAGTCATCACACGCACACTCACATGCAGTCATCACACACACACACCCCCCCGCCTCTGAGCTTGCCTTCACCAGCCGGCCAGAGTGGAGTAGCAAGAGCGAAGCCTATGCTCCAGGTTGGAAGTGTAAAATGTCATAACGCCGGGTGCATCTTATGCTGCCCGCAGTCTCACCTCTCGACAACCTTAGCTGTCCACGACCAGTGTTGCGATCCGTTGCCAATATATCGCATAATTTAGTGATTGATAAGTTATACTTAAAGATAACATGCTTACAACTAACATGCTTAAAATATAAATATATTTATTATTTCTAACAGAGTATTAGGAAATTCAAGTATAATATAATTGATAAAATAATAATTTAGGACAACATGCAGTGTAAATATAAAACAAGTCGATGAAAGTTACTATAAAAACAGTAAATAATTATATGTGTATAATTAATTAATTAATTGTATGTATGTATATAGTAAGACAAATTGATGAAGTACATATAAAACATCATTCTTAAGTAAGGTAAATAGATCCAAATGAGCGTTAAATAATACAAATTGGTAAATATTTTGAGTATGAATTTGAACTATGTATAAATCTTAGCATGTATATATTATTAACATTATTTTGATAACAATTGTTCTATTTTATCGTAGCTTAGTTCTTGGAGTAGTTTCGAAACTTTAACCTTAAATTCATACCTATTGAAATCTTTCAATTTTTCCATTCTATTCACTATAGTGGGTTTGTTAACGACCAAAGGTAATATTTTCTGCATTAAAGCATGAAACTTGGCACACTTGTTGCTTATGTGGCCCAGACTGAGAATCGCCCGGGAGGGAGCGGGATACCCCCCTCTGGGGGGCGGGGGGAGGGGGTGATGTTTCCTTCTACCGCGCGCGCTATCGATCCCTATTGCTGCTATTTTATAGCTACTAGGGCAAGTGTGGTGTCATTTTCGGATAATTTAAGGATGAGGAATCCATTTCTGGAACAATTTTTTTACATTTCTAAACAAAAAAATTGGAATTTATCATAAAATAGATAATTGTCGACGCAAAAAAAATCTTCTATTGTCGATATTTTTTGAATGAGTATAGATATCAGCAAAATAAAAATATATTTGAAAAGCTGCATTCATGCAGTTTCCAAAAATATAGGGTTCGATATACTTTTTGTTTATATTTATGTGTTAAAAAAAACAGGTTGCCCCGCGGTTTTACTCGCGCAGATTTCTCTTTAACACCAAAATCCCGTTTTTTCCCGTTCCCATAGGAATTTAGGGAATTCATTAGTGCTCCCCTACACTCCCCAAGGAACCCACGTGCAAAATTTCAGCCCGCTACGCCCAGTAGTTTCGGCTCTGCGTTGTCTGTCAGTATCAATAACGGAAGAGTTTTTATTTTAAATTGATTGTAAGATATACGGAACGGAAAGCATGGTATACATATTCCGGTATGATAAAAAGTTACCCTGTTTTGATCCTTCTTATTACCTCTTTAAATGATGATGTCATTAATAAAACTAGGCTTTGCGTTATAGCCAATTCATATTTATATTGTTGAATTCAAAATAGTATTATAGTAAAGTGTAATCCAGTGTAGGTATGTCATAAAAATGAATGATGTGGAGTGGATTACTTTAAAATTAGTTTTGTCTTATGAATTACTTCTACAAAATAATTTATAAGTATTAACAAATTTATTATACCTACTGCTAGGTATGGCATATAATACTTAGTTGTTAATATTTTTGGATGTGTTTTTTTTAATAAATCTGTAAGTAAATTAGATTACCGCCTCGAGACAGTTCGTTAGGATCGTCATTTTCATTAACCTACCTCTTTGTGAAGCCGCCCCCTAGTTAACTTGTTCATCTCTGATTTATTTAGAGTCATTTATGTAATGGTCAATAGTGTCGGAAATTTATGGAATGTGAAGTCCAATTATGTTTGGATGTATTTACAACTAAAATTTACGTACGAAAACACTACTACTGTTTTTTGATTATTCTTAGAAAAATTATTGTAGATTTATAGATCTTTACAAGGTTCAGTTCATGGTAACTGTATTGTATACATATTGCTTTCGGGTCACCAATGTTTCCTAGTAGAATCTAGTTAAGATTTATGAACTGAATAAAAAATATAATTATGTTCGAGCACTTTTCTTATCTAAGAAATCATGCCCTTCAAAAAGACAGTAAACCTCTACCTGTGGGTAGCCTGGAAGAAATTGCTTTTAGCGATCAAGTTGCCCGTTACATGCAAATTCAAATTTTTTTTAACCTGAAATTGGTAATTTACTTACTTTTGTATTTAACTTTGTGTGTGTGTGTGTGTTAAATAAAGTGTTTTTTAACTTTTAACCATTATTACATTCATAATTTTTCCGTTTCTCTCTATTGTTTAAGAATGGGTAACGTATCTGCTGATTCACCACCTACATCGAGATCAGCTGGACTGAGCACCGACTGCATAGGAGCATCACAGCGCTACCACGAGTGCAATACAGCTGTGAGTGTCATAAGTATACCAGAAGACTTTTCGTAAAGTTTAAACAAGATAGAAAAGTTCTTTAAAAATGCTATTTCGTCCTAATAATAACGCTTGCAAAAATAGCGACACAACGTTACAATGAGGTTCTACAAACAGCAAGTCTTAAAGTAGATTGTCATAAGTAGTAGTTCAAGATATTTTACACATTTTTGAAAAGAAACTCGATTATGAAATTTTAAACCAAAACTAGATGTAATCTGTATTTTAGGATATTACTTTTTCCTACAGCAAGAACCATGAAAGAAATGTTTCGACAATATTTATAATGTATTTATCATCATAATGATAAGAAGTTGAAGTAATGCCACCATTAGATTCTATGGAAAACAGAAAAAAATAAGAAAATGATTTTTCGTTGAAAACGAGTTACACTAATACAAATTTTCAGCCATGTCATGGTGAGCAAAAGGACATACGTGCAGAGCAGTGCTCTACCTACGACAGAAGACCATTTCGAGGCCGATATTACAACTGGGTCCCGTATGTTGAAGGTGAAGTTTAAAATAGTTCAAGAAATCACAATCCAAGTTCGTTCTAATCTCTATCGCAAGTCGTTTGGACTGCACTTTGTCCATAATACTATTACAATACTAATTGATTAGTCAGTATTATTAAATTAACCAATTTCTTAGATACGTTTTGTTTCCTAAAGGTGATTCCCCGTGCATTTTGAACTGCCGGCCTCTGGGTCAGCAATTCTACGCGTCCCTCGGCCTAGCGGCGGATGGCACGCCCTGCACCAAGCCTGGGTTTAGAGCTGTTTGTGTACAAGGGACTTGTAAGGTTAGTACATTAACACTAATTATCATACCTCTTATCAAGCAATAATATTTAATTAGAACTATAAATATTGATGGTCGTGTATAGCTTGATAACTCACTAGCACTCAGGCTGACACTCAAACTCAAAAGTGTCAAAATGAAACTTAATATCGTTCTTCGCTCCAAATTAATATACATTGTCGAGTTTCGACTTCGTGGCAGTGAAGCATACCTTTATGCTCGATAGAGAATAAGACAACTCGACCCAGTATAATCAGTACTCGAGTACTAACTACTTGTCCGAGTATTATACTCTACCGAGTAACCCTCTTAACACTGACTCTAAAATGTCAGCCACAGACAGAACCCGCAAATGCCAAGTCACGAAAGTAGAAAAAAAAAGTATTCTGTCTCAGACTATAGTGTATATTTGCCTAGTTTGCAGTCCCTTGGCTCTAAGGCTCCACATTTGGAAGAATACAGAGAAAGCCAATACCAAAAACTCTAGAAGAACGAAAGAGGTTCCTCCATGTGCGGCCATATTACGGGGGCTGAAATATGTTAGAAAAGACACTATTCGTTGGGAAGCGGCAACTCAAAGAGCTTCGTAAACCATCATAAAACTTACAAAACGATGTCGTACAATAGAGGCCAAAAAACGTAAACAAACGAATGTCGCGTGAATGGAACGTTAAATGCGTTTTTGTTTTCAATTGGCTAGCCGTTAATATTTTGCATGAAGCAATAAACTTGTTGGTTCGAAACTAGATGCTAACGTTAGTCTATGCCATGAATATTACCTTAAAATAGTACCACCCAATCGTCATTTAAAGCACGGTAATTTGAATTTATTTATGAAATTTTGAACACTTTCCGTAAAGCTAAAGTACCTAATGTTTCAACTTCTGTCTTTTCTTACAGTAATTTAAAACGATATTACAGTAACTGTAATATCGTTTTAAATTGTAAACATATAAAGGTAGATTGAAGTGCTCAAACGAATTGTGGATACAAGATTTAGGTATTAATCGATAGTGTGCTTTACTCAAAATAGTTTTTTGCGGCTAACGAGCTGATAGTTCCATCCACTAAATTTTTAGCTCCATGTTATAAATTCTTGAGCTTTTGTAGATACAATAGACTAAAGTTTCAGCGACTGAGGTGTTTACGAGCCCATGAAAACTGTTGTGAACATTGTAGAGAGCTTGCCAAATGTTTTGTTTTACCATTGAGCCGTTCAGGCCACCCATAACTTTATAATGTCGCATTAACTTAGAAATTTTGAAAGGAATTACTCAGTTTCGAATATATGGCTTTTAAGTTTATAACTATTTCTATTTAACCTAAAATAGTATACATAACGTTAAGGCGATACGATTTAAAATATTTTTTTTTTTATTTTAATTTAATCTGCGACATTCTCAAATCAAACTGAATCTGACAAATGCCAGTTTATAACAACTTCTAAAAGTAGTTTTAGACTGCTCCGTAGCTCAGTTGGCAGTGATGTGGATTGAGATGCGTGTGCACCTGGGTTCAATTCCCGGCGGAGCGAACATTGTAATGATAAAAATCGATGTTTGTTTCCGGTCTGGATGTAATGTTTGTCTCTGTATTTATTATGTGCTCTGAGTGTGATACGAGTTATTTAAAAAGTTATAAACAAAAGTAAGCGAACCACAACTTTATAGGAAAAGGAACTTACTTTATTGCCTTACAAACTTTATTTTTATTAAGTATATAAACAGCATGTCATCAATTACGTACTTACATAGACTTCTATTACTTACAGGATCTTAATTATTGCATAGGTAGCAATTGTCTAACGCGCTAATACGCAAACATTTATGATATTGACTAGGTATAATCTTAAATTAGTAAAGTCGGATGCATAAACACCATTAGCACCAATGGGCGCCAACCTTTGCCCTCACACTCGTGTGCGAATAAAATAAAGTGCGGTACCGGTAATAACATAATAAATTGTAACTATACAAGTGTGCTGAACGAAGTTAGTGTGTCTTATGCCCATAACATCAATAACGGTTAAACGAGGTTCGAACTAAGATAATCTTAATTACTGGTATTGTCATTTTCATACGAACCTAATAGTCAAGATGACGGCTCAAAACATCGTTTAAACCAAGATTTTTGAATCCTGTGTGCGGTATCTCTTATTTGTAAAACATTGCCTTACTATAAAGCCATCGGAAAATGTAATGTATTGTACCTAATACTATTAATATCCTTAGTGACTAAATGCTAAACTATATCTTTGTATTTTCTTTCTTTATGTATTTTATCTAACTCAAAAATATTATTTAGTATAGACCACTAGACCATAATCCGTCGCCAACCAACACAGTAGCGTATAGTAATAAAATAAAATAAACTGTTTTTCTGTCTGTCATGTTCCTAGCACCGTCATTATACTATGGAATGAAGCTTCTAGTAGTATCTCAAATTTACATTATGTATAGGAAGACCTCTTTATAAATTTATAATAATTATAACTGTTCTATTGCTAGACAGTTTAATAGGCGTGTTACTTGTTTAGCCCTCGGTTGTGCTGTGCCCTTTATTTGCATTAAAACGGAATTAAATTTAATTAGACGACGCTTTTGAATTATATCTTTAAGTAGGTTACCTAGCGAAAGTACAGAGAAGAGTTTGTTGATAAAAAATCTATGATATAATTTACTAAAAACTAATTATGAAGGCGAAAATTTATAATTAAACTATATAAAGGACTTTTTTTCTAACAGAATTACAGTAATCATTCACATAAAAAATAAAAATAGAGTATTACCAGTTAACTAAGAAAACGCCGCTGAAAATATAAACTCAAAGAATTTGCGCTTGATTATCTGAGTATTTTGAGTATCTGAGCTTTTGCGCAATTTAATTGTATTGATGTACTGGAAAGGCTATTTTAGATTTCATAACGACACCGACTTAGATTTGCTCGTAGATTGATCATTGTAACAGAAATCGTCTAGACTACGTCTTCATTAAAACTGATTGTTTTTGATTTCGATATATTATTTTTTCATAAGTATTGATCAGAAGGCGGTACCTAGTATGAGTGACCTTATTCAACCAATCCGTCTGCAAAAAATACACCAAAATGTATGTCAATGGCTACACGTACCAAATTTTACGATCAGACATAAATTATTGTATTGAAGCTATCGTGTTTTGTTTATGTATTTGCACCACACAGTTGCTCGTACCGGACTGCATTAGTAATTTAGTATTTAGAGCTTTTATTTTATGACTCTCTTAAAACATAAGACTGAATTCCGGCTGAAAATGACTCATTATTCTAGCAGTGGATTTGCTTCATGAAATACTACCGCTTTATTTTGAGGTTTCATTTGCTCGTCTGTCAGGAAAATGTTTTCATTAATTTTTATTTAAGATCATCTGCATATTTACCAACTATTTAATGAAATGTAAAGTTATGTACGTCTCAATGGTCATTATTAAGCCTCAATATCTTAATAACATCTCCAGCCATTGTCTTTTTGTTAAAGCTTTGTCATATTATTCAAAAGCCGACACTGACCCCTATTTTGCAGATCTGTTATTACGTAGATCCGTTTTTCCTCAGCAGAGCAACGTGTGTAGACGCCAGTTGAGAGCGAACGCGGCGCCAAGCGGCGCTTCGGTAAAAAACCGCGAGTTCAAATTTTAAACTTTTTAATTTTTTGATTAGATTTTTTTTAGTGTGTTACTTGCCAGTGTTATGGCATTAGTCTTGCTTGTTTTTATTCGCTACGTATAATCGATTAAAAGATGACATCTCCAGATTTTCAAAACTGCAATTGTTGATGTTTATTTTGTGAATGCATTTATTTCTTCTATTATGTTGCAATATTATTAAATTGAACCGTACTTGTATAAGCTAAAATTTCAAAAAGCACAAAGTCATGATTGAACCTTCGACGTAGGTAGAGTTTATAATAACTTTGATTTCCGTTTAAAATTTATTCACTTAGTGCAATGTGCTAAGTAACGTAAGTGATCGAAAGTCCATATTATGAATGACAGAGCGATGATAATTTGATGATCTATCATACAAATAGCGCCGGATTTGATGTCGAAGCGAAACGGGTTTTTGGCCGTACAAAATTATCACCACTCTGACAGCTTGACGGTTCTTAGATACCTACCTACTGATTCCGTTCTTGTCTGTAAAACGGTATTTTTTCTTATGGGAAGAAATTTAAGACGTGGATTTATGCCCTTTCTTTATAAATGTTTTTAAATTACGCAGAAAGCTTTGAGTTTTATTCGCACAATTACTACGAAGTTATAATTTTAAATAGTTTTACGTGATTTTAACTAAGATTGAAGTATTCCGGAGTAATTAATTATAAGACTGATTAATTGAAATGAAAAATATGCCATTATTTATTAGGTTGGTGAAAAATAGAAACGTTTCTGAAAAAAAAAAACTGTGACACGCAGAAAAACGGACAGACGAACTTAGCGAAACTTTAACGGTTCCTAGATTAACTACGAAACCCGAAAAACTGTAAATTTATTTTCTAAGTCGCGGGCGCCCACTTGCAATGTTAATGGTAGAAGAACATATTAAGTATGTTAATTCAAGCGTGTCATCATCCACACTTACTTTTGTCAATTAGAACTTTTAAGGACTCTGGCGAACAAACGGTTTTGAACAGTCTTTAACGAAGCATTCCAAATCTAGATAGGGTTGTCCACTTGATGACGTAAGCTTTTATGACAAAATAAATGTGCACATGTTAAGTACCTGAACATAAAATATTTTTCTATTGTTATATTGGCAGTTACTTGATTATGTGTTAGATTTACAGAGTTATTGTTCAAAGCGAACAAAGTCTTAAGTCTCAAGACAGAGACAGTGTTACAAGGGTCCTCTGATTTGATTTATTGGTTAAGATGAGTTGGTTCTATGTGATGTCACGTTTATGGTAGGTCTTCTAGGTAGACGAAACGATTACGTCACTGATTTGTAATTTTGTCTTATTATCCGACTAAAACTACTGTAGTTCAAAAAATAAAAACTGTAATTCTGCGTTACAAAATACAGTACCGGCGGCGGCGGTACCAAGAAAAATCTAGCGAATATAGAGTAATAAACTAAAGTGAGTATAAAAGTCAACTAAGACGAGACAAAATAAAAAACATTAAACTAGATTTTATACGAAGCTTTGAATACAAGACTTTTAAGATAAGAATGCAAATTGGTCCGATAGCAATATAAGAGAATACGATAAATACGAAAAATATATTAATGTGAAAATTTTAAGCCTACAAAATGCCTTTGAACAACTTAATTTCAAAAATTTACATAAATTTATGTTGATGTTTCCTTTCAAAACACAATTGTAAAATATTCATTTTTATTGCTTGTCTTTTGTAATATCGCTGAGGTAGACCAGTTTCGTTTTGCATTATAAACGCATCGGGTAAATGCATTCCGCAAATCAAATTGGCTAAGGTGCGAAGACTTCTGCACTTGTGGATAATGAGATTTGTAATGCCAGTTAAATAAAAAAATGTTGGTTTTTTAGCTCTAAATTTATGGTATACTAGTCGATCTTAAGAGAAGTTGTCCGACTAAAACGACAGTTAGGTCAATCGCCTTAAAAGCGCAGTAGAAAGTTTACAATAGAAATGTTTATGTGGTCGCGGAGTTTTCTTAAATTTTCTTACTTTATGACCTTATTATTTCTTTTAAATTTTTAAAACGTCTCCTGGCATTATAATTGTAAACAACATATATAATTATAAAAATTAGATAAATTGTAGTCAGGCCGCGATATTTAATAGAATATGGAATATCGTGAGTTGGACAACCCTAATACTGTCATCGGTCAATTTCTGCAGAACTAGATGTTTTAATTACTAGAGTAGATGGTGCCAAAAATTACTGTCATTCTTCGTCGAACTACAACTTTGCTAGACAGACTAATGGACAATATAACAGTGACATACATCTACATACTTCTAAATGTTGCTTCTGCATTAAAAATTGCAGATTATTTTTAAAGACAATGTCATATCGGATTCGCAGTTTGAGTATTGGGTTTAATCGTAGGGTTCAATAGTAAATTTCTTCTAAACACTTATTGTAATAGTTTAGGATATTTTGACACGCAAGAAAAAGTTAATGGAATCGTTAAATATGACATTTAACCTTTCTCAGTAAAAGGTTGTGAGTTTTGTTGTGACAGACAACTTATCGCACAACCATGAGATTATAGTTGGTTTCATTCATCGATTTAGCATAAATTAGCAAACAATATTGTGGGCTATCAGAATAACTGATTGACGGCTTGAATGATTGACTCAATCACCGAAGCAGACAGGCATTCCCAGAGGCTCGACCTGTGATTGATGCGGTTTGGTTTCTTATTTCTTGTTTTTATCATTAGGAAGACAGATGGCTTCTGTATTTGACGGTTGACGATAAAACGGTGTTATTTTACCGTACAATCTCATTCCTTTCTAGTTTAGGAACATTTATGTACTTAGTGTACCAACCATTTGTCGAATTTGTCGAATCTTTCTGTCACTTTTCACAATAATCTATACATTTTCTCGCATTGAGATGTCAAAACTGACAAAAAAATTCGACAAATGGTCCTTCATGATACCAACGCAAGTATCAAAGGACATTATACTATTTATAATGTTTATTTTTTTTAAATAAGATTCATTATTCCTCAATTACAACGATCGGTCTACTTTAAGTTGAATGTTATTTTAAACAATAAATCTTCAATATTTTTTTTAAAAAGATTACATTTTATAGCCAAGGGTCAGATACAATGGCATTATTTAGTAGCGACACGTGACTATACGAGCTCGAATTAAAATGATACCTTGTAACCTTGTTAACTATGATTTAGGGTTAGTAACGGTAATTGGATGCCTCTAAGAGTAGATATTGGGTCCAGTTATTTGATGATTTATTTAACAACCCTAGCTGGTTTTTTATTTTATTTGATGTAATGTTTCATACATTTCCGACGTGATCTAGCATAAGGACGTTTGGCTGTCGCCCAAAGACTAGGTGGTTTACGATTTGAGCTAGCATAAATTGCCGATCTTGACCGATTTGTTGTAGTTAGGTATATTGTTCATGTTTACGGTATACAGTTAAAGCTCACAACTCGCTGTTATACAATTTTGTAAATACAAATCTTAATTCTTGCATAAAAATAAGAAAAAGTAGTTTAGTCTAAGAGATAACAGTAGTTTATTGTTTGCCGTTAAAATACTAAGAACTTCTTGAACTTGTCTCGTCTTATCAAATTTCAACTAATCGTTCAAATATAATTAAAATAAGATTTTCAAAATTAAATTAAATTTAATGTTGATTAAAAGAACCGGCTAACTAGGTCGATCGTAAACTAATAATTAGAAACAATTTAAAGCCCTATTCGATTTTATAACCTAAAATAAAGGTTCAATACAAATTGCAGATTTCAGCAACCGGCGAGGTGGTCTAAGACTTGTGTTATTATGCAAAAAAAATATTAGACTATTTCAATTGCTGCCTTTTGATAACTTTATAAGCAAACTCCTTGTAAGCAAACTGTTGATCACAGTATTGACAAATTTAAAATTAAATGGAGTAATGTGACACCTATATAGATTTAAATTTTGCACACTTTTTTTTCAATTTTGCCTTTTCTCATCCCGTTGCTTGCTATTAAAAAAAAAACCATCCATCGTGAAAAAATATTCGGAAAATGTGTGGTATTTTTGGCATAATTTGATAATAATTTAATTAATCGATAGAATGTCCATAGTAGAAATCGCGCGTGTCTTTTTAAAATTTCTAGATGAACCGTTATTAAAATAAAATAAAAATAAAAATAAAAAAGCCTATTTATTCTAAAACCATTTCAAAGTATATAACAAATTAATAATTTTATAAAAAATACTTAAACTGGGTTATAGACCCCTGTTAAGGGTAAAGGCCTCCTCCAAACCTTGCCAGGCGTTTCTGTTAGAAGCTTTCTCAAACCATAAGCTTCCTGCTGTCTTTATTATTTCGTCTGCCCATCGTTCGTCTGGTCTGCCTACTCTTCGTTTCCCTTTAGGTCCTTTCCAGATGGTTGTGCTCTTTGTCCACCGCTGGTCCCTTGCGCGTGCTAGGTGACCAGCCCATTTCCACTTTTATTTTTTCGCGTGTTTTAAGGCATCGATGACGTTTGTTTTATTTCTTATAGCTGAGCATCGTATTTTATCTTGAAGTTTGATGCCGAGCGCTGATCTTTCCATTGCTCGTTGACAAACTTGAATTTTTTTCGAGCATTCTTTGTTAAATATCCAAGTTTGGCATCCATACGTTAGACATGGTAGAAGACAACTATCCAGTACTCTCTTTTTAATATGAAAGGGCATTTTAGGCGCTTTTAGTATTTCTTTGTAGGACCAGAATTTTTTCCAAGTGAGTGATATTCTTCTGCTAATTTCTTCATCGTTTTTGTTCTTGAATGATATCCTTTTTCCTACATAGATGTATTCGTCCACGTATTCAAGGGCTTTGTCTTCAACATTAACCGGCGTTTTTTTGGAATTTGTCATCACTTTTGTTTTGGAGATATTCATTTCCAGGCCTATGTTGATGCTTACCATGTTAAGTTCATTAAGCATTTTTTCAAGTTGTTTAGGCGCTTCCGAAACTATTGCAATGTCGTCAGCGAAACGTAAGTGGCTCATGAACCTGCCATCAATGTTGATGCCTTTTTTCGACCAGTCCAAGTCCTTCATGATGTATTGAAGTACTGCAATAAAGATTTTAGGTGATAATGGGTCTCCTTGGCGCGTACCTCTACATATTTTTATTTTGGCTCCTATTTGGTCCAGCTTGATCCTGCTCTCACTTTGTTTGTACAGGTTCATGAGAATGCTGATGTATGTTTCTGGGATATGTTGGTCTTGAAGTGCTTTCCAAATGCTTTCGTGAGATATAGAGTCGAAAGCTTTCGTGTAATCGACAAATGCAATGTATAGAGGTTTTTGGAACTCTACATATTTCTCCATGACTTGATCTAAGGTATGAATATGATCCATTGTGCTGAAACCTTTTCGGAAACCTGCTTGTTCGATAGGTTGATGTTTTTCAAATTCTGAAACAATCCTTTTTTCCAAACAGGAGGCAAATAATTTATAGGTCGATGGCATTAAACTTATGGGTCGGTAGTTACCAACATCTAACGGGTCTCCTTTCTTGTAAAGCAATATAATATTAGATTTGGACCATTCTTGCGGGACCTTCTTTTCTGTTAAAATTTTGTTGAATAATCGCGCCAACGGAGTTGCTAGGAAGTGTTTACCGATCTTGATTGCTTCGTTAGAGATTTTTTCGGGTCCTGCACTCTTGTCGTTCTTCAATTTGTCTATATTTTTGAGGATTTCTATTTCATCGAATTGTTTGACTGGATCCATGTTTGAATGATAAGAAACGTTCGCCACTATATTTTCGTCTTTGGATGAGTAGAGCTCTTTATAAAATTGCGTTGCATGATCGACGATTTCTTTCCTTGTCTGTATTTTTTTACATTTTTTGTTTTTGTTTTTCAGGCCAGAAATCCAATTTATATCTTTATTTACTTGTTTGTAAGCTTTTTTAACTCCGCCTGATATTTCAATGTATTTTTTAAATATATTGAGCCGATAATCTTTGTAGTTTTTTCTTAAATTTTTATTTGTTAATTTGTATAGAGTTTTCAGCTCAATTTTTTGCTCGGGAGATAGATTTTTGGTATTTTGTAAGTCATGGCGCTTTTTTATAAGTTGTTTTGTTTCTTCACTGAGTATACTTTCAACTTTGTTTCCAATAGATATTGCGTTCCTTAAACTCTCGGATACGATATTTATCATTCCTTTGTAGTGTTCATTTATTCCAGCATCCTGGTGAAAATTAAGCTCATTTTTAGCCTTTTCTAAAATTTTTTGAAATCTTATTTGTTCGTCTTCAGTTTTTAATAAACTTGCTGTATTTCCGTAAGTGACTCTACATTTCTTTTGTTTTTCTATTTTTATTGTCGCTCTCACTAACCTGTGGTCGCTAGGGTATGTTATAGAGTTTATCACTTCGATATTTTGGAATATTAGCGGAACAGTTATTAGCTGTGGTTAAAGTTTGAAATGAAATAAATGTTTGTTACATTGTTTACATAAATAATAGAAACAATTAAATTCAGAAAAAAAAACAGAAATAACTCACTATTCACTTTAATGTACTTTTATTTGAACAAAATAAGCAAGTGGCCAGTATTACAAAATAACAAAAGAAGGATTATGAAGTCGCCTGATAGGTCACCTGGACTGCTATTACCGTTCTAAAGCTGTAGTTTTGACACATTAGTCTGCATTAGACCTTCAGAACATTTTTAATGATTTATGATCAAAGCTTTGAGATGAAAACAGGTTTCTGAATAAAATTTCTGTTGATTTAAAACTCCTTAATAGTATTCACGTTTATGTAGGGACTTTACCCACCTTTTGTTGGATTTTTCAGACATAATACTTACCTTAACTTTAAGTTATTTTTTACACACTTCTATATCGTATCGTATCACAGTAGTTTCAGCAGATTTATCTTAAAAGTTAAACTAAACTTTATACCTTCATGAGCCAGAAAAGTGTTGCGTCGGTATCTTTGTTTATCTTAGATTATCTCCGTTACATACATATTGTACTAGTGAAGTGAAGTGCGGAAAATAAAAACTAATAAATGGCGGCTGCTGCTTCCGGCCTTATTATCCTGCTGTCGACTTTCGTAAGTATTCATTATGTACAGCATTTATCTTTTCTAGATAGAGCAAGAAACCAAACAACTATGCTCTACATTCGATTTATTAAAAAGATAAAAATTTCGATTGTTATTATTATTATTATTATTATTATGTCCTCATTAGAACCACCCTCCACGAAAATTCTCTCATGGTATTATACTGAGATAAGATATGTAATAGATAGAAGATATTTGAGCAGAAACTGAAAACTACTCTAACCCCTTTAACAATAACAAACTAATCATAAAAGAGACAGAGACGAACTTATAAACTCTATATTAGTGCACGCGATCCGTTTTTAGCGTTTTCTTGTATATGTTTTAATATTTTGCCTACTATCTGACAACGGCTTGCATTTAGGTCCTTTTATCTTCCGTCCATAGGAAGCTAAGCGTTCTTCTTTGTTCATGGTGTAATAATACCACGTTACCATAATGAATCAATCAGAAGGAAAAAATATATGCTTCTTTAAAATTATATAAAAAAAAACAATTGCGGAAAGATTCTACGATCGGTAAATTCCAAAGTCAAGAATGTGATATTTATTGTCACCTATTATAGTGAAGGAATTTTTTAAATAGACCGAACTCTGGGAGGTCTACTTTTTCACAGTTCAATTAAAAGCCACTTTTGAAACTTACTATTTGAATTAATTAGTTTACTGTAGTCTAATTTACCGCAATGGAGCGCCTACACAAAAATTCTAAGAACGGAATTAGAGTATTAATTTATATAAAGATATTTTCTATACTGACAGTCAACGCACAACCAAAGCTATATCAAGTTTAGAAATATTTATTATAATTATATTATTACTTATTTATTTCGAATAAAAATAATAATTAATACGGCATTAGATGTTTGCAGGATGTTTGATATTTGCCATGGTTAAGAAAAGAGAGTCGAGTTCATCTCATATTTAAATCTAAAACCTATTATATAGGTTTATTAAACCGGCTATATGTGACAAAACTTTTGAGAAGCTTCATATGCATATTTTAAAGTTCAAATGTAAAAGATCAAAGAAATAATTCAACTTACCACAAAGCGACAGGTAATTTGTTAAATCACGGTTAATCTTAATTAATAGTCATTTAACGATACATTCAATTATCACATATTGAATTTATAATGTTGGCACGACCCTCGACACTTACTACACCTGTAATGGCTTTCACACACGATAATTTGATCAGATTACATAATAATTAATACCTTTAATATCTATTAACCAGATTAATCTTTTGGTTATTTCATGAAAGATTCCTATGAATGACCGGCCCGTTAGTTAAAGTGTAGAGATTTTGATGAAGATAACATTTATTTTAATAAAATGATTAATGTTCTTTTTTTGAACAAAGGCGTAATTTTCTCCTTTATTATCTCAGACGAAAGAAATTCACTGCCGAAAAACGGATTAAATGTCATCCTTATTAACTTTTATAATTCTACTGGGTGTTTCAGACTAGGCGGTAATAAATCAAAGGAGGGATTCAGCCTGCCATACCTAACAACTAGCAACAATAGCTATATGGCTTTCCATACAGCTGTTCGACCAGATGACCGGGTCGATGTACGGTACAGTTGATTTTGTTTTAAGATTTTTACCCATGCTGCTTAGGAAAAGTTGATAGGTATGGTGAGCTAAATCACTGCTTTATTTTTTTCCGCCTTGTTAGAAATACACTAACTGATTAATCACTTGACTGCCTACGTTGGGCAATGGGCAGCTATGTCGACTGTGACGTTTTAAGTCCGGGTTCTATTCCCGGCGAGGCCAATCATTATGATAATAATATGATGAAAATTGATGCTTGTGTCCGATATGTTATCTTGTGCAACATTAGGGTTTCGGGAACCGTTATCGTTATAAATGTATAGTTAATTTAAAGTTTGAGTAGCGTAAGTATATATATCAGCCCTGTAAAAAGCAAATTTATATTACCGCCAGATATAATTTTATTTTTTAACTTGTAACTGACAAGCTTGTTAAAATGTGGTACCTATTATTATATTATTTTTTTTTCATAAAATTAAAGGTTTCTTATTTTTCTCACATATTTTAACATTCTTTTAAAATTACTATGTACTTCCTACATAAAATATTTTGTATAATACATTTTATTTTTAATTTCTCAGTTTAGTACTTGAGGTCTTGCTTGTTTGCGACTTAATGAAGTAAAAAGGGAGTTTATCTTTTCTCGAGCATAGTAAAGTGTATTTTATTACTCACTAAAGTGTGCAATGCATTAGTGCAATGTCATAACTATGAAATCTTCTTTGAGCACATAAATAATAATATACTTTGCTAGCACTTGAATACTGTACAAATCGATATAGATTACGAGTAAAGTGAGAAACAAAATTAAACAAAATCGTTCTTATAGTATAAAAACACTCAAACAAGATCTATTTACCTATGTTAATGGTAATAGGTAGTGAAGTGAATTTGCGTACATTTAAAGCCCAGTCTAGGAGGTAATAAAGGACAAGCGCAATTTTATATTTATAACTAGCTGTCCCGGCGAACTTCGTGTCGCGCCTTGTAATTTTATAATGGAAAAAAAATATTGTTTTTTTTGCATAACTTCCCCTTAATTTTTACATATTTTCTCACCTTTTAAACCTTCCCTGGACTATCACGAACATTTTAAAGTTAAAATCAGCTAAATCGGCCCGGCCGTTCTCGAGTTTTAGCGAGATTAACGAACCACTATTCATTCTTATATATACAGTGTGTATAAATACGTAGAGAAATAAATCTAATACCAATTTGGAGAACAACTCAAAAGCTAACAATAAAACACAAAAAATAAAATCTTATATATACAGTGTGTATAAATACGTAGAGAAATAAATCTAATACCAATTTGGAGAACAACTCAAAAGCTAACAATAAAACACAAAAAATAAAAAAAAGTATCTGATTTTTTTTGTGGAAACTTTGAAAAACCGTAAAAAATGCACAAAAAAAAAATTTTTTTTTTGGTTTATCATCTTTTAAAAAAAAAGTAAAAGCAATACTTGGTTATTTTGTTAGTAACTTAGGTAGCCTAACTACTTAGCCTTCGATCAAGACCTTAATGAAGGTTCTGTGAGCCTAAGATTTTTAACTGTGAATTTAAAAGTAGGCGGGGTCGACTTTTGCAAAAAAAAAATTAAAAACATCATACTAAGGGGGGGGTGAGGCTGCGACCCCCCATATGGGGTGTTTTCATCGATGAAATTGATCATAGAATACACCCTTAAAATTATGTTATAACTTCCCCGGACACACTGTATAGTAGATTGACTCACGAGAGTCAATCTACTATATATATATAAAAACAGAAAGACCTTAACACAGAAAACAGAAAGTGCTTAAGAAAATATGGGTTTATTTTACTTTCTGTATAGGAAATTAATATGGCATATCAAAAGTGTAGGGTACATCTTAATGGAGTTGTCAAGACAGAGAGCATTTAGTGCAGGCTTCATAAAGGAGATACCGACCAGCCCGCATACTAATGTCACGCACGCTTTACGCACTCTGTTTGTGATTATCAATATATATAAAACTCTTCCGTTACTGACTGACTGACTGACTGACTGACTGACTGACTGACAGACAACGCAGAGCCGAAACTACCGGGCGTAGCGGGCTGAAATTTTGCATGGAGGTTCCTTAGGGAGTGTAGGTGAGCACTAAGAAAGGATTTCCCGAAATTCCCACGGGAACGGGAAAAAACGGGATTTTTGTGTTTAAGAGAAATCTGCGCGGGAAAAACCGCGGGGCAGCCTCTAGTTTAATATATAATACCATTGTGGTGCTGTCTGCAGCTTGCGCTTTCTTCAGCGTACTCTTTATGTTTCGTTTATGAATTGGTAGAAACGTAGAAAGGATCTAGCATGCTACCTTTAATTTGTTTAATCATGTTTTAATGACAACAGAAATACTTTTTGATAGGGATTAAAATCATAGGACGTACATACTAATAAGCAGACAAATAATCACTATTTAACAGTCCATTCATCGTACGATAACATATAAACGACTTTTGTATTATTTGAATTTGATTATTTTCTTTATGAATGAACAGAAACTCAAATTTCAATTCAAATGGAAAAAAACCGCTATATTAGATTAACAATATCTTAATCCTCATCATTTATAGTACTGCTGTATACCCTAGTCACTGATTACATCATTTCTATTATGAGTATTGCGTGAAAATCATCGAAATCGTAAATAAATTTTGCCATAGATATTGTTCTGGTATACCTTTCAGAAAAAGCATCGTCTCGATTTAACTCATCTAAAAGACGTAGAATGCTGTAGTTCTCAACTGAGGATACTACTACCCTATCTCCCACTGTATGTCGTAAATGTGCGACTAAGGGAACGCCGGAAGGACGGGCAGAGCGTCCTTATGTGCAAAAACTAGTACTGCGACTATCGCCCACCTGACCTCCCTGTTAATAGTAGCGTATTATGTCAGATCTTGCCTAAATATTTGTCTTTGCGACTATCTGTGGGTTAGGACCCTGTCAAATAGTAGCCGTCTTGCTGCTGCACCTAAAGGCCGGTCGTCGTGGTGATTATTATGTGAAATTATGATGATGATCTTGGTTTACAATCAGGTGGTTGGTCGCGAGACGGTGCTGGCTGCAGACGGGACTCGCGAGGCGCGCTGCGGCCGGCGGCTGGTGTCGGGGCTGTTCGCGCGCCCGCGGCTGCCGCTCGGCTACTCCTACGTGGCCACGGTGCCGCGCGGCGCCTGCCGCCTCAACGTCTCCGAGATCGTGCCCAGCGAGAACTATATCGGTACTTGTAACTTTATTAGAAGTAGATTGGTTAGGCAGTATCCATCCTCTAACTAGAACTAGACATAACCCCCTTAACTTTATTTGTTTGGAAAACATGGTTGGAAAAGAAAGAAGGTTCAAAAGAAAAATGTTAATAGGTTGAATTAGATAACTATAGGCGAATTAATAAAATAATTCACTAATAGCTTTTTCATTTCAAGAACGTAAATGATCCGTGAACACTATGCTCATTCATTGATGAATCGCCATTCGCCATTGTCGAGAACGCATAGAAGAACCTTGCACGATTGATACAGACGCCACAATGCGTGAATTGAAAAAAGACTAATGGATCACTCAAAGATTTTCCAGATCCAGAGTTTTTTTGGCATTGTCGGTGACTGTTTGATGTATGGAATCACCGATTTTAGGCGCTTACACAATTGAACTAATTGATTTTACATTTTCAGCTCTAAAAGTTGCGAACGGATCCTACATAATGAATGGTGAATTCGCGGTCAGCGCACCTGGTTCATACGACGCTGTTGGAGCTAGGTTTCAATATAGCAGGATCGGTGCCCTCGATACGGTCTTTGCCTATGGTCCTTTACAACAATCTATTGATATCATGGTTTGTTACTTGTTTATCAAATCAATAGAGCAATGCCAATTAACTAAATTACGCCATTGTAATCAATTCAATATTTCAGATTTTGTATACACAACCAAATACAAATATTAAGTATGAATACTTAGACGGATTGTTACCAGAGGAAATCGATACTGAATCTCAAACAGAAGAAGCTTTGGCTACAACACCCGTCGTTCATACGAAGCACATGAGAAGACACCACAACATCAGGGCTCCTTCGAATAATCAATTAGATTTGGTGACAAGGCATCCAGATTACAGCGTGTCTAGAGAGGATACTAGTTATAGCATAGAAGATAATTTTGTAAGGTCGCGGACATTCGTTTGGAAGATTTTGAGTTTTACGCCTTGCTCAAGAAGCTGTGGCGGTGGTTTTCAGGTACTCTTCTTGATTATATAATACCTGTCTAAGAATCGATAAATTAAATTTGTTGGTGCTATCAAAGCATTCAAAGTCTACATTACAAATTTTTCAACAGATAGGTAAATTCAAATGTGTGGAAACTGGTTCCAACAGTGTAGACAGGGAAGTATCACCAGTTCACTGCACAGGATCCCCTCCACCAGGTCGCAGAAGACGATGTGGAACTGGTCAATGTCCTCCGCGATGGAGAAACACCGCTTGGTCTTCGTGTCCTAAATGTGGACCAGCAGAGCGGAATCGGATCGTTGGCTGCGTTCAGGATCATTCGAAGGGGATTTCTAAAGTGAGTGCTAGTTTATAACTTTGTTTAATAATTAAGAGCGTGAGAATTTATATTCTACTGTCTTCTTGTGACTTAAGAACTAATGTGAACGAAATAAAGAGGAAAGGAAATATATGGTAGTGACCTTGGGTACCATAAACTGCCGAAGATTGATGACGATGATTTCTTCCTATAGCCCCTCATCAGGGGCAAAGGGCCGAAGACGAAATAATAATTTGATTGAATGAATTTTCATTTATAATCTTTTAGGTGAGCGATCAAAAATGTCCAGCACCAAAACCGATATCTAAAGATGTTTGCGACATCCCGGACTGCAATTCCAGTTTCGACCACAAGCAGGTCAAAACAAAACACTCAAACAGACGTGACCAAGTCGATAGCTTCCAAGATGGTCCAGTCTATACTGTAGTACAAAGCGTAAATGGAACTGAAGAAGAAATCGGACCAGAGTATAGTTTTAGTTCAGCTGGGGGCTGGCTCTATACCGATTGGTCCGAGGTGAGATATTGATATTTTATGTCCTTACAAAATGATAATTTTAACATCTTTGTCGTTAAAACTCATAATAGTACCACTCGAAAGACGGGCATCAGCGTCATTCGTTCAAAAACTTTAAGAGCCATACTGCGATCGCCAAACCGTCTTCCAAGCGTGGTGATTATGTGAAAACCACCTCAAAATGTTTGGCCTGAGTGTGTTTCTTTCGGTCGTGATGATCATCATCAAACTATACATTTAGATAGTGACATTATTTCTAGTGCGTAGGCTGGTGCGTGGGTGGGGCCCTACAGACGCGAGGAGTGATGTGCGGCGACCCAGCAGGTTGCGCCCCGAGACGAGCTCCTGAGTCCTCCCGCTCCTGTACTGCGCAGCTGACTTGTGAACCCTTTGACGGGCAATGGTTTACAGGTACATGCTTCGATGCATTTAGAAGATCATAATGTTAATGAACCTAGAAAACAGATTTTAGTAACAGGTCCTTTTCATTTACTGTTGAACAAACACAGTTGGTTAGACATTATTTCAAAAAAAATTCATGTACTAAAGTTCAGTTGATCTAATTAAGTCTTTCGAAAACTCAAGTCCGTATACTTGTAGGTACAACTAATTGTAAATACTCTGCTTTTTCAAGATTGAAAGTTATATTACTAAACAATTTTGGAATAACAGAGATACTATAACAGTTACTAAAAGTAACTAGTACTATCAGATATTCTGTGGTCTAACCTAAATATCGAATCTGGCAGGAGAATGGTCTGTCTGTTCGTCTCCATGCGGCGGAAGACAGGTCCGAGGGGTTCTTTGTGTCGGCGGTAGCGGGAGACACCTTAAAGACTCCGCTTGCAAGTCCCCAAAGCCTGAGGTGGAACAGGGCTGTGGAGATAATTGTGAACCCACCTGGTATCTCAGTGATTGGAGTCAGGTAAGTTTTATTCTTTTATACTAGCAGTACAAAAAATTAAAAACATCATATTGAGGGGTGGGTGAGGCTGCGACCCCCCATATGGGGTATTTTCATCGATGAAATTGATCATAGAAAATACCCTTAAAATTATGTTATAACTTCCCCGGACACACTGTATATATATAGAAGTAAGTTTGATTGCGATTTCATTTAAAAAAAATAAAAATATATTAAGTCAAATTTATTTATTATCAAGGTTAATCATTATGTTCAGGTTTGTCTGCATAAAGCGACAACTAATTAAAATTTATTACAAGATCAAGGAAAAGATTCTTATAATGTCGTAGGTAAAACAAAATAAAGTCCACTCTAATCTCCCACTTATTAAAGGTATATGCGACTCCAAAAATAGCGTAGGTACATTTAAACAATGATTATGGACCTTCCAAATCCAAATATGTAAGTCGTTTCACATTTCTTACATTACATGTTGCAAGAATTGTACAAGTTTATAACAAAGAATTGGTGTTCCCGTGGTAATAAATCCAATAAAGCTTTAATTGTACAGTGGCGGACTAGGAGGCCGTAACAGATTTGTCTATGGTTTCGTCAGCCCTAGACTGTATTACCAAAGACCAAGAGCTATTTTGCAATACTGAAAAACCGGAAGTGTTACGCCGACCGTGTCGCCACTGTACAATACATAGATAGTTTACGTCTGCAGTTTTCTGTTTTGAAACTCTTTCTTTTATTAACTTTTGTTATTGCTCTTCCTGCCATACCTCTGTATTTCCTTGTTCAAATTTAAAATTTTCTTCAAAAACTGGTTGCCTGGAAGAAATCGCGATAAGGTCGCCCATTGTCACCTTACTGTTATACAAATTCTTAAATATTTCTGTATTTGAGGACAATAAAGTGTTCATTCATTCCTTTCATCCTAGTGCTCAGGAAGCTGTGAACAAGCAGCAGGCTTGCAACGTCGCACAGTATACTGTGCTCGAGCCGACAACGTCCCAGCTTCAGATACCGACTGCGCCACTCCAAAACCCCAGGCACAGAAGGTCTGCACTCTGGAGCGATGTGTCAAGGCTGGAGGCTCTCATGATATTGGTTTAGGTGAGTTTTATACAGATCGCGTATACAGAACGTGATCTATTAAATGTTGATGTTATTCTATCAAAAATAACTTATAAGTAATCTAGTCTGAAGTTTTTTACAAGAGATTATTTTTACAGAATCTCAAAGAATTGCACGCAATGAAGTGATACTTACGCCTATAAGTACGACTGTGGCTCCGACTTCGACTATAACGGAGAGTTTTCCGAAAGGTAAAAAAATATTCACTTCAGTCTAGACTTTTAATCCGGATTCAATTATTAAACGAATAGCTACCTACGTCACAGACGATAACGATATAAAGTTTTGATATCTTTGAGAATTATTTTTAGGTACATACTTACTTACTGAACTGAGAATTCTTGTACTACCTATCCGGTAGATTAAGAATTTAAATTGATTGGACAGTCACGGACTCGTTCCGCGAACACTTTTGTCTATGGTCTCGTGCCCACTAGACTAAAGAACAAACCGAACCGAAAGGTTTACGCTGAAATAAGTCCGTGACTATTATATTGTTTTTTTTTTCAGATTGCGTCGACAAGCTTCCTCATTGCACTTTGGCCCTCCAAGCTCGTCTTTGTCATTACCACTACTACATACAAAACTGCTGTAACTCTTGCAGAAGATAATTCTGAATGTTTTAAAACAAATGGATTTAAATTTAACTGTTTTTTATTGTGCATATTGGGCGAGCCCTTCGTCTTTGAGGTGTCCGCCTGCCGACCAAAATGGCGGGAAACTGTCGCGCCCAGTCTGTGACGTGTCCGCCTGCCGACCACCCTCCATTATGTTTTTCTTAATTTTCCTTTTTTTTACTAATTTTTTTCGGTTATTTTTAGGCGTTTTGGACTGGTTGCCTTTGCCTCATCCCATAAATACCAGAAAACACGATATAAAAAAAAAAAATCCTTATTTTTTTTTTTAAAGAAAAACGTTTTTCCGGATAGCCCATGATGAGATGATAGAAAATGGCGGATTTTCTCTCACACACCAAAGGTGGAAAATCAAATGCCTTTGTCGTAAAATATATTATTTTATTGACTTAATCTTGCATTTGCATGCAGTTGCATTAATCAAAAATTTTATGTTGTTACGTATTTTACAAGAAAACACTCGAAATTAAAAATATTTGATAAGACTTACAATTAATTAAATTATATACATTTATTATTTTATGAACACCAATTTTTTTTTTATGTATGTTAGCAAAAGGTTTAAGCAGTACTATCATGATTGGTATCGGCGTGGATGATGTCACGTCCTACAACCATTATTAATCGGGCCTCCTGCTGAGCAAGAGTCTGCTTCGGGAAGGTGCAGTAAGGCTCAGGCCTAGTTGTCATCAAAATTTGTAAATTAATTAAAAGGTATTTTTATGCCAACCGATTTTTTTATATAATTATTTTATTTGTTGAAATTCGTATGAAAATCATATCGAAAGGAACCACAAATTATAAATATTGGTAGACCCCATAAAAAAGCTCCATTCCTAAATTTTCCAAACTATTTTCAGAAAAAAAATAATCGGAAAAAGCTAGGTACCATTACTACCTACTTAGTTATTAAAACCGAGAAATTATAACTAAAGTATAATAACTGGTTTCCTATTAAATTATTTCTAGACTAAAGGTAAGTACTTCATTAATAATTTATAAATACAAAAAACTTTTCTACAACCTACACCGTACCTAAGCTATCTTTTAAACAATCGACAGAACATGTTAGCGAAAGCAGATAAAACTACACCTAACAAAGCTAGAGAAGTTAACGCTATACCCGATTTTGCATTAATATCACCAAGTTCAAATCTGTAGAGAGCATGATCGAATCCAAAGGCTAAACAAATGAATGCTACAGATATTGTAAGAATACCAAGACAGCTGTGGAAGATCTTAAACATGGTTATCTTGAGCTGCAGTCGAATCATCATTAAATTGATCAGACCTCCTAGAAGACTGCATACCGTCATTATTAACGCCACTAAGCCTGTAATTAATTATATTAGTTTTAGATTTAAATATAGATTTTTAGAAGGAATTCAAGCGCGATAAAATTGATAAGGTATCACAAAATACATCGACACCTTTAATTTTCTATCAATCATTCTTATAGAAACTATTTAAATAACACGGGAAAATAACTGAATCACGTGATGATAACTATTCGGTTATTTCCTTGATTTTCCTTTATGGTATGGCTATAACTACAACGTTTTAAATATAAAAGCAGAATCTTACCCAAAATTCCATGAGCTGTTCCAAAATTTGAATTCATATCCTTGATTCTGACAGCGCTCCCAGCGATGGCCAGTGATGAACCAATCACCTGCATGATCCAATGTGCTGTCCTCTTCTGGTGAAACTTTAGGGTTTGCGACCAGCCGTTAAATGGACTAATAGTAAGGATGGCTTGGCTCATCATGATCACGTACTGTAATATAAAACAAACGTAAATTATTTATCTTTACTAGCTACTATTTAGGTATTCAGTGTTTTTACTCTGAGAGTCCTCTTCCAATAGAGAGCTAGAGTTCATCGATGCGGATAATGGTATTGTTAAATGAAAATTTTAAACTTACCCCGGTGACACACAGTAAAATATGCTGTGGAAGCGATCCATCAATATTAGAATCTCTCAATTTGTTAACTAAAATGAATGCCATTAGTGCAACAGCTCCCAGAATCAAATTAGTAACTGTGTTCACTATGTTCATGATTGTCACATAAAATGGTGGACCATCTCTGGGTTCTGGACTGTATCTTCCATTTTCCACTGTAACCCTGTCTTCTGGTGGAGGCGGAGGAGGTGGAGGCATCATCTTCACAAGCTGTGATTCAACTATCCTCAATTTCGGAGATGCTTTGAAGAACTGAATTTATTTTCGATAGATCTCTCACGATCTCTTACTTAAGTTTTTATCACTGATAATGTCGAGATGAAATTGACATCACAACCGCGTCTTATTGATAGCTTATCGGAAAAGTGTGAATTGAATTTTTACATTTTAACGGTTTTACTAGATATATCTTTTAAAACTATTTACTTGTTCTCATTACCTACTTCCTACCACAGAATACCTAATAGTACCACTCCTACCTACTTTCATTATTCGAAAGTATTGTTATTTTTTCCCAGTCAATTAGGTATCATAAAATATTTGGTGAAGAAAACTCATAGTATATAAATAACGTTGCAATGCTTTTAGTAGCCTAATACTTAGTAAAGTATAAAAACTATTCTCGCATAACTACGTTGATGATATCATCAGAGCCTAACATTCATTCACTGCATGTAGATATTAACTTATCACTTTGATATTAAGGACTTACTAATTTTTGATAAAATTATTGCGCCATTAGTGATTGATAAAAATGATAGCAGCAGTGCCAATAACCCTGAAAAAAAAAACTGTTATCTATATAATGTCAGAAATCTGTGACCGAAGTGGCAATATACGTACTAATGGATTACAATTTTAGGTGGACCCTAAGTTCTAAACATGACTAAGTTGAAAATTATTTTCGAACGAAATGCCGATTTGAACCCTGTGCTATTAATTTAGGGGCTCAGAATAAATGGTTTAGGGTATATTTAAACCGATGAGGGGCTTATTATTTGAAAAATTCACTGTGGATATTGTTGTATCACTTTTGAGTTGATAAATTCTCTTAATCCTGACTACAGACTAATGAATAATTTACTGGAGTTCTTGTAACCCTAGAGTTATTTTATTCCTTGGAGTTTTGGTAAAGTACTTACTAGATCCTTTATATTGATAAAAATTACTGTTAGTTACATACTTTAAAATAAGTAGCCAGAATAAAGCCAGCTTTATGTAAGGCAGTGTCATTCGAAGAAGAAACATATTTACCAGCCCATGAACATGAACAAAACTTAAGAAAAAAACAAACTTAGTTGTATGTAAATAAATTTAATGATTTCTTATTTCAGTCTTATTATAAGCAGACTAAAACTAGCTTTTTAATTTAGATTCAATCAAATCTAAATTATTTAAAACTTCAAGTAGGTATTCAGAATAATTAACTGATTATTTACAAAATATTAACATGAATCTCTTTTAAAACTGACAAGTCATCAGATTTACAAAACTGATTACATTATAAGTTACCTTAGCTCATAATACAGCATAATAACTTATAGTACAAAAACCTAAGAAAGATAGTTAACATTTTGTATCTTTAGAAATTCCTATTTCTGTAGAACAACATCAGAATCGCGTTTTGGATAAAATAAATAATCAAGACGTTAAAAATACAAATACCTAAGTACTTCTGTATTCTGTAAAAAAAAAAATTCAACACACTTAATTATAAAGATCTAATCCTCCTTAAAATACCAACACTAGTTAGGATGATAACGCCTAGAGTAGCCAAGCTAGTAAAAGCTATAGTAGTATTAGCGGTAGCATCTGATATGAAATCTCTGAAGGAAGCCTTGTCCAGCCCAAGGCAGAGGCACATCATGGCAACGGTAAAGGTAAGACAGCCAGCAATAGAGTGAACTGTCCGTGAAAGTTTCTTCTGCTCAATGTAGATGCTTATAGCACCACCGATGAGAGTAAGAGATGTGAGAATCAGCGCGATGAGACCTGAAACCAATTTTTTAAGGGATTAGTATGTTAATTGTCTTATGCCTTATGTATTTATTTTGCACTTGCGATAAGGTTGCGATAAGCAAATTCACGGTCTGGTTCCATCTTAAGGGCATTTTAAAGATTACGTGGAACCATATTATTCTATTATAATTTTATTTATAAAGGTGTTTATTGCAGGGATGTTCCGAATGTCGAATTTTAGGCATGCGAATGATGCGAATGCGAATGCTAATGTTGGACAAGTTCAGTGAAAAGTGACTTTATGTATAGAAAAATTGTAACGTTTATTATTCAATAATTGTAATAAAAAAAAGTGGACTTCCTACAAATACAAAAATCAATATACTTATTTCTTAGCAGTTATTGTTAACCAAAAATCAAGATTCACACATACACAAAATCGGTAACTCTGTCTTCCAAAAACGTTGTATCAAAATGTGGGAAATGATTTTTACATACCTAAGCGAAGTCATTTAACATTTATTAAAAACGAATAATTTCGCCAGAATAAATAATAAAAACTTTTTATCAAAAAATTAAACCGCCGAAAAAACTGAAAAGCATTAAATAATTGGGAAACATTTTCTATTAGGACTTAATTTACTCACTTCTTAAAGTAATTTTGGTTAACCAAGAAATTTTAAGTCGGTGCCACACCACACAAGCAAATTCCTTAACTACCTATAGCGCGATGCGCGGCGGCACACGTTTTTCGGGGTTGTTACTGTTTCGACCCCCGGTCTTTCTACCCACGCACCTTTTTTTCTTGTTTCAACCCACAACAAATGGTCATTATTGTTTCGACCCACGATAAGTACCTACCTATTTAATACATTTAAGTAATATGTAAGGTTGTCAAAAAATAGATATATTTGTAAGGTAAGCCAAAGAAGTCCGAGAATTCTTTTGTTTTCCACTATAAAAAATTATCTTTAATTCTTTCAGATTTTCGGTATCCCCTTTAGCATTAAAGGGATTTTGTTTTTGGTAAAAATAAAACAAAAAAATTCAGTTAAAAATAGAACACAGAAAACCGCAGATATGTTTAATTACTTTCGTACTATGAAATTTCACAAAATTTTGGTTAGTACGAGTAGGTAAGTGTTTTGTGAAGTGAAACAAACCTATCGCAGTTAACATTAGTATGATTTTGATCATATGTTTTGCAAACTCTACAAAATTAGAAATTGCACAGCGGGTTGAAACAGTACTATGAATGGGTAGAAAACGGACAAAAATAATGATTATTTTATGTTGGGTTGATTGTGGGTTGAAACAGGCATACAAATGGGTTGAAAACGGAAAAAATAATCGTGGGTAGAAAGTCCGTGGGTCGAAACAGGAACAACCCGTTTTTCGGTTATTTCTTTGAATTTCAGGTAATTTAGTGATCGTTATTCGTTGATTCTGTGGCACCGACTCAAAATTTCTTGGTTAACCAAAATTACTTTAAGAAGTGAGTAAATTAAGTCCTAATAGAAAATGTTTCCCAATTATTTAATGCTTTTCAGTTTTTTCGGCGGTTTAATTTTTTGATAAAAAGTTTTTATTTTTTGCTTTTCAGTTTTTTTTTCGGCAAATTTTTTTGACCCCAGCCAATCACCCTCCACAGGGTGGTCGCACCCCACAAGGTGGCCACACAACCTGGTGAAGGTTTAGGGACTAACAGAATGAGGTTCGATCACGACCGGTCGGTGAGGCGATTTTTGAGGGAGGCCTATGTTCAGCAGTGGACGTCTATCGGCTGAGATTATGATTATTAACATTCATATAAAAAAGACTCATAATTATACCTAGCAGTTTTCACGTAAATCACAACACGGCTATACAATCTGTGAGTGAACAATAAAGTCACCCCTGTTTTTCCACCCTTAGGGTTGGAATTTTATTTTCAAATTTTTATGGGACCAACTTCAAGGTATACCCTGTCGATTAAAAAAGGAATTATCAAAATCGGTCCACACAATAAAAAGTTATGCGTGATCATACATAAAAAAAAAAAAAAAAAATATACGCGACGAATTGAGAACCTCCTCCGTTTTGTTTTTTCGTCGGTTAAAAAACGCGATAAAATTTGAATTTCACGCCGGACTATGACGTATCCCCATGAACTTCACACAAGAAATGGCGGCACATTCGCATTCGCATCACATTCGCATCTTTTTGATGCGAATGCAAATGTTGAAGCGAATGTTAAAATGATGCGAATCATTCGCGAATGCGCATGTGAATGCGAACGTTCGGAACATCCCTAGTTTATTGGTATTTGCTATGGCTTCATTACTTTTTTTTATTTTCAGAATGTGTTTCTGAATTTCTCGCTCGTTAGTAGCCCTCATTATTATTAAGTAACCACTCAGTGTACTAAATCGCTAATGCTGTTTAAATAGATGTTTCGCATATTTTAATTCTCAGACAATAATTTTTTTGAAAAATTTAAACTATTTCACCTGTAACAAAAAATCGAAGGACTTCCGATATATTTCTTAAACGTTCGTTTAGTAATGTGTTTTTACGATCCAAAAGCGAATAAAACTATGTTTTATAAATTGACCTAAACGTTTACTATTTTTTTATGACTTACCAAATCTCCCATGAGGTGTGCTGAACTTGTCTCCTGGCCAACCCTGGATCCTGATGGCACTGCCAGCGATGGCTAAAGCGGCTCCGATCACACCCATCAAACGGTGGGTGATATTTTTACTATAGAAGTTCAGGTTGGCAGACCAGCCATTGTGCTTGTTGAGGGACATTATGCCTTGCGACATCATCAGACCGTACTAAATTAAAAATAAAAGCGATTCTTAAAGTTTAAGTTACAACACACACATTTATGAATAAGTAGGTGTAAGAATTCGAATGAAAATCAAAGATAAGTAATACATAACGTACAACAACAATATTGTAGAGATTAGTATTAGGTACTAAAAAAAAAAGTTTTATAGAACTAGGTTTACTCACCCCAATAACGCAAAGTATAACATGTTGCTTCAAAGAAGTCGTAGAACTAACATTGAAAGCATAAATGCAGCAGATGAAAGTAACAGCACCCAACAACAAATGAGTTAAAGTACTCACTATACCAAAAAACACGACACATTTGTTAGACTGTTCAATGGGAGCCATGGTTGCTGATGCCAACACTGCGGCAGTCAAATATACTATGAGTATTTTTATGAGTAAACCTTTTCAAATAGCTATTGATAGTAACGCGGCTTTGCAATCGTTTTTATTTTATCTTTTTTGTATTTTTACTAAAATGGATTGCTGATGACCAAAGATGCTATTGATCGATAATTCTATAATTATTTGATTATCTTATCAGCAGCTTATTTACAGAATATAAATTTGGTCATAGCCGGATGGTTAAGTTGTTGGATCGATAACCAACGTTGAGTAACGTTCGTTTGGGAAGGTGATGAATGGATATTGAGTCACGGTGTGCATGAGTGTTTCGTGTTTAGGTTCTTAAGTTATGGTTTGGGTATGATAAGCCACTAAGGATACATCTTGCTAAGCACTAAGCAGTTTCAGAGCACCTAGGTTGTTTGTTACCCAGTGTAGTGTATAAAAAGGCCCAAACCAAACTCTTCATGGGTTGTTTCAGACTTGACATGCAGCGCAAACCGATTTTACAGTATTTGTTGTACATACTTTACTTAAACATGACCTGGTCAGCCGTTTGAAGATAATCAGCTCTTAAATAGTGGATGAGAGGATCTAACTACCTTCCATATGTCCTATCGATTTTAAATTTGGTACAGTGTTACTCAATGATATTGAAAGTATTTGGTAAGGTAACCATGACCTGATCAGCCGTTTGAAGATGATCAGTTCTTAAATAGTGGATGAGGGGATCTAACTTCCTTCCATAGGTCCTATCGATTTAAAATGTTGTACCGTGTTACTTCAATGATAAGGAAGTATATGGTAAGGTAACTATGACCTTTCTTGGTCATGGTCTTTACTTTTTGGCGTTGTGAAGTCGAAATCCCCATGCTATCTTTACGATAAACTGTCTTGACATAGTTCAATTAGAAAATGCGATATCAGAGGGCCTATTACGGCCGCTTTTGCAATATTGCTTTGCGTCCTCTGTTTTTTTTTAATACATAATTCGCCCAATCTGGGCAGGCAAAGGAACTTAGTCCATACAGCCAATTCTTCAGTAGTTTATTTCTTAGTATTCAAGTCTTCTGTAGTTAAATACTTTGTTTTCTTTAACCCATTGAAATGTGAGGGTGGTCACACATTTCAATGTTCACACCGACTACTTCACGGGACATCGATGAGAATTATTCGGGAGCAGCAACCTTTATTTCTCACTTCACTATGTACTCTTTTCCATAAAGGGCACATTATTGCACTAATTCCACCACACTAGCACAATAATAGCTACGGAAAACTAATTTAGCAAATTGTCAAAAAAAGCCCGACATGTTCCTCACATTTCCCGCCAAGCAGTCGCGTTTTTTTTGCACTGACTTTGACACTTTTTTTAATTTATTTATTTATAGAACTTATATTATTATATTATACTTATATTTCATTATTTTATAATAAAGTATAATTGATAATTATATAATCATGAATTACACGAAGTACCTAATAGTTGTAGCAAGTAGTTCTCAATGCTTCTAAAAGCATTTTGTGATTTGCAATTTTAAAGTGTAATCAATATAAGGTACACCTTAAACTCGTGGGTTTCTTTTCATAAAAACAATACATCGTACAGTAACGTAAATTAATGTATTGACAAGTGCAATAATCGTGTTACCCTTAGGGTATTCGCATACTGATACATTCTGATTTCAATAAACCAACTCTGAGAGATTAAAATATAATGATCGAATCCCTTAACTTGAGATCACAAAATCTACATCTAACAAACACACAATGAGTGTTGTAAAAATACTGTTGTTTCGCATTCAAAAAGTATGGGAAACGGTTTTCATGATTGTTTAATTTACCATTGACCATAATTTACAATCTTCTATGTACATACATATAAAAATGAATCGTGGTTCGTTAGTCTCGCTAAAACTCGAGAACGGCCGGGCCAATTTGGCTGATGTTGGTTTTGAAATGTTCGTAGTAGTCCAGGAAAGGTTTAAAAGTTCAGAAATTGTGGGAAAATTAAGTATTAGTCATTAAAAGTAACAATATCTTTACCCTATACAAATTGTACAGCGTGATACGAACAGCCGGGACAGCTAGTTTAAAATAAAAACAAAATAATATTTTTTTATTATAAAAAAAAAACAAAAAGTATCTTTTGTAGATTTGCTCTTCCCATTGTATGTCTATTACAAATGTTTTGGTAACGGCCTATTTAACTGAAAAAAAAAATTACAGTTAATAGGTAGTCAAAATGGTAAACGTTAACAAAACATAAGAAAAGTTAGTTAATTCAAATGTTGTAGCTCTATAATAAATGGTTTCATATTAAATTTTGTTAACTTAACATAATGTAACGGTAAACAGCTCTCACCAAATTGCGATTTGTTATAACACATCACATCACACTCAGAGCCCCTAACTAGGAAGAACCTGTATCTAGGGTGCCCGAAACACATACAGAGACGAACATCACACCCAGATCGAAAACAAACATCGATATTCATCATATCAATATTCGCCCCGCCCAGGAATCGAACCCGGGTGCACTCGCTTCTCAGTCCACATCACTGCCAACTGAGCTACGGAGCAGTCAAAAAAAAAAAAATTATGGAATTACATCTTCAAGGATATAAAAATACACAAATGTGAAATTTTATACTAGCCCTAATAAGCTATAAATTCTTATATTATAATTAAATTAAGTTTCAGCAAACTTTAAACATAATTAAAAAGATTTAACCCTCCTTAAAAGGCTAACAATAGTTAAGATGACAACGCCTAGAGTCGCCAAGCTAGTAAAAGCTATAGTAGTATTAGCGGTAGCATCTGATATGAAATCTCTGAAGGTAGCCTTGTCCAGTCCAAGGCAGAGACCCATCATGGCAACGGTAAAGGTAAGACAGCCAACTATGGAGTGAACAGCCTTCATTAGTTTCTTCCGCTCAATGTAGATGCTTATAACACCGGCGACGAAACAGATGCATGTCAAAATAAGCGCGATGAGACCTGAAAAAAATTGGTAATTTTAATAATTTTACACAATCATTATCTCTTTGACTGCTCCGTAGCTCAGTTGGCAGTGCTGTGGACTGAGTAAGCGTTTGCACCCGGGTTCGATTCCCGGCAGGGCGAACATTGTTATGATGAATATCGATGTTTATTCCCGGTCTGGGTGTAATGTTCGTCTCCGTATATGTTTCGGACACCCTAGATATAGGTTCATCCTAGTTAGGGGCTCTGAGTGTGATGCGTTTATTTATTTATTACTTATTATCTCAGCCGTCAGACGTCCATTTTCGGACATACGCCTCCCCCTCTGATTGCTCCAAAGACAAACATATTGGAAATTGTTACGAGCGAAGAATTGTTTCGTCGACGTTTCGTTAATCGAACGAGACTTTCGATACAAAGTTACGGACCCTTGGGGCGGGTAGGGGGTTTTCTGAATTTGCCACGCTTGGCAAGCGGTTTGGCGATCGCAGTGCAGTTGTTCAAGTGTTTCAAAGAAGCTTTATATTCCTTACCAAATCTACCATGAGGTGTGCTGAACTTCTCTCCTTCCCATTCCTGGATCCTTATGGCACTGCCTGCGATGGCCAGGGCGGCACCGATCGCACCAATCACCCTGTGGGCGAGGTTTTTACTGTAGTAGCTCAGGTTGACAGACCAGCTGTTCTGCTTGTTGAGCGACATAATGCTTTGGAACATCATTAGACCGTACTAAAGGAAAATAGAAAAGCAAGTTTCAGTTAGAGTTTACACAAAATTATTAATCAATTGAAATACGAATACATATATAATTAAAGAAACTCAAACAACTGAAAACCTAAAGGGTTCTTCAAATCAAAGGAGCGTTTTGAAGTAATTTTTATAAAAACATTTTAAATTACTGTTTTAGTAACATATTTTCTTGGTAATAAAATATAAAGTACTCACCCCAATAACGCAAAGTATAACATGTTGCTTCAAAGAAGTATCGGAGTTAACACTCAAAGCATAAATGCAGCAGATAAAAGTAACAGCACCCAACAACAAATGAGTCAAGGTACTCACTATACCTTGAAACACGACAAATTTGCTGGACTGCTCAATGGAAGCCATGGTTGCTGATGCCAACACTGTGACAGCCAAAAATACTATGAGTCTTTTTAGACCAACACCAGATAGTAACACGGCTTTCGATCACTTTTATTTTATCTTGTTTGGGGTTTTAGCAAATGTAATGCTGCTAACTATGCTTGTGATCGATAATCAGCTTTATTATCAGCAGCTTATTTGGGTTGGATAACGGGGGGCATATAAAACGCTTAATGCAATAATAACTAACGTTGTATAAACGCTCAAATAGACGACGCCGTCACCGCGCCGCTCCGCCCCGCACTGCCGCCGCCATCAATGCAAATTGTATCGTTCCACTGTACTATTTGTTAATAATACATTGCTAGTTCTGAACATCGCACGTGACGGCGGTGCGGCGGCGGCGCGGTTAGGCGTCGTCTGTTTGAGCGCTAACGCTTGTCAAGGGATCGGGAGGGATGGGTAACAGCTATGGTGGGCATAAAGCACTTCCGTTTCGTGCTTCAGTCATGTTATGCCAGTATTTTTTGTATGTTAGGATGTATTTTCTACTGATAAATCTAACTAACTAGATTCAGAGACCTTACTTTTGAGATCCAGGAGAAAACCGATTTGACAGTATTGTTATTAGACTTTACCTACGAACAAATAATTTGTTCAATAAACACTACAAACAATAATAACTAAAATGTAATACCTATTTCGTTCTAATAAGGTAAGTAATACATTTCGATATTTTTGTATTTAAGAGGTATTCCAATTTTTAAACTAGTTAACTATACTGAATCAAAAACAATTTTAACTTTTGTGTTTAAAGCATAATTTTGTAGGATGTTAAATACATTTAAACAGTATGGCATTAGGTAATAATATTTCATTTATTGATTCTTAAATTATTACTATCTACCAAATAAAATAAATATTTACAAATATAATTATTTTTACTGGTGGTTTCATATATTAAAATACATAATATGATCATGAACACATTACTTTAAACAAAAACAGGTTAGGTACTGTTGATAAAAAATTAAATAAATAAAAAGTAATACTATTTTTAACTTATATTATATAGTACTCTGCCTAACTTATAGAATATTATTAATTTATACAGTTAACGAAAGTTAACGTTTTTATTTTAATATTATATTGATATCATTAAAGCATAATGAAGGTATATTTTTATTATACCAAAAGCTCTGTAGTAATATTTACAAATAATTATTTTGTTATTCTTCTTATGATGCCCAAATTTGAACGGAGGTAATAAATTAAATGCAATTAATACATTTAACAAGATTATACAAAAATGCACTTTTACTTAAACCATACAATTTGTTCAAAAGTTTAATTACTATTTCAATTTTAAATGCCAGCTTAAAATAAAGTTTAAGCTTAGAATAATAATCTTAAGTAAAGTATGTAGAGCACAATGTGGAGTATGTACCTATTTACATTTTCAAACAAAATAATAAATATACCACTAATAAAAACATTTTATAGCTATGTGTGTGATATAAAAATATATTTAAAACACGACGTGACCACGACAGGTAGCAGGAGTGGCTTGTCCAATGATAAAATAAAAATAGCAACCATACTACATGAGACACAAAAAAGTAGCAATAATCAAATCATGCAATTACAATCATAAAAAATGTTTAGTTTAAACCTACGAATATTTTTTTTATCAGTGTACGAATCATGTTACCCTTGGGGTATTTGCACACTTAAAATTTCTCATTTTATTAAGCTAAATGAGAAAAAATAAGACATTTTAACAACAGATCGACTCCACTTAATAAACTTATTCACTGGAGATCACAAAATCTACATCTAACACACCTAATAAGTATTTTATTACTTATTAAAAATAGCACTGCTAAAAGTACCGCATTAAAACTGCCGATCTTAAGTGTCTTAAGGTAGAGTAAGAATGAGAAATCAGTTTTTATATTATTCTGGGTTAATAATGCTTTTATTGGTACCTCTACCTTAACAAAATTCCTGGTACCAACATGAAAATGGATTTAAGACATTTAAAGATGTATAAAAACAGAAAGAAATTGATGCATAAAAATAAAAACCATCGTCTTTGTAGAACAATGAAACTGAAAACTAATTTTTGTGTTTTAGTTTAAAAAATAAATAAATTTTCTAATTTATTTTCTTATTAAACCGGAAGTGGTAAGGGACAAAAATTGAAGTTCTTTCTTTTTCAGATTTGTCTCTTCTCACTATGTGTCCTTAATAAGTATAACAAACGTTTTGCTAACGCCTGAAGTGCTGATATCTGAAAAAATAAGAAACATTAGTTAAATAAAAGAAAACACAATAAAAATAATATTCGAACAGTAAAGTTCTCTAATGATGAAAATGATAACATTCGGCTGAGAAGGTTCGACTAAACAAAAATTTTAAATTATTGAAGGATTTATCATAGCTACCATTATGGAATGGTTTGAAACATAGGTTGGTTTATATTTCCACGTTATAAAAGCTGGTAGGTAAGTATCCACTTTTTAAAACTAAAATTTATTCAGATTACTCTAAAACAGTCAAAGAAAGAGTTATAGTATGTAGTTGACGTGACAGTGGACGTCAAAGCTGATACAAATAAATGATTACCGTTTAGACTCCGCGGCAAGATCGGCAGCAGTACTCGGCATAGTAGTGGTAGTGGCAAAGCCTGGCCTGGACTGCTAGCACGCAGTTCGTCAACTTGTCCTCGCAGATTTTTCGAGCTAATGAAAAAAAAAAATTAATAAGTAATTGTATTAGATCTTATGTAGGTAGGTACAAACACAATAATTTAATCTGTTTGGCTATTGCCGTTCACAATGAAAATAAGAATGAGAAACATTTTGACAAGTGTTAAGTTTACATTGCGGTTTTACAGCTGTTTCTCTTGTGTATACAAAATGATTCACATTCTTATTTTCATTTTGAAAGGCAATATATCCACAGGTTATATTATGAATAGATAACTTGCAAATAATATAAAACAAATAAGTACCATCGGTGAAAGATCTCTCTTTAATGTCCACATTCTGAGGATTACGGCTTTGATGCCTAGTCACACGCTGTTGCGTATCTGAAACTTTAATAATGCAGAACGTAAAGATTAAGTAATTTAAAAATCTAATTGAAGAAGGTAAATATTTTATAACGAAACGAGAAAAGTGTCAAAAAACCTCACCAGCCTGTACAGGATTAAGAACAGTGGTCCTAGCACTGGGCCTTGTGGAGCACCGCGGCGGCACGCAGTTCCTGCGGGCGAGCGGCCTCGTGCCCGGGCAGTCGCTGTCCCTGGTGGCTCCGGAGCCTCCCTCCACGCCGCCTTTAGTGCACCAGACGGTCCTGGTCTGAATTGCAGCTTCACATGGCCCTTGGCACTGAGATGTGATGTGATATAAGCTTTAGATAAGTCAATTTCTATTATAAAGAAAACAAACTTTTATTGAAATAACTAAAAGTGTTGCAGTTTAAAAAATATATGATTTGAATTGAAATTATACCAATAAATTACCTTGGTTATGTGTGTTGATCCTTTTTTTAAAACGAGCTGAAATGCCTAGACACTCTTGGGCTCGCACCCACTAAATCTCTCAGGTGGCTAACCCTTGGCGATTTTTGGGAAGGACACCGGGAATCACATTAATAAGCATCCGGTATACCTATACTTCTACCAAACTTTTTTTGAATTTATACTTATTTAACTCTTACTAGAAGAAGACACAAAAAAAAATCCTACCTCTCCCCAATCGCTGAGATACCAAGAAGGAGCACAGCTGCCGCCGCAAGCCCGGTCCTGCTCGGGGCGCTGCGCGCGGCACGCGGCGTCGCGCAGCCGGCGCCCCGTGCCGCCGATGCAGAGCACCCCACGGACTTGCCTGCCTCCGCATGCCGCTGAGCATTTCGACCACTCGCCTGGATAACATTTTTCTTTGGTAATCTTGGTTCAACGTAGAAGCGAAATTATTTACCTTATGTTTTGATAAAAAAATACAATGAAAGAAAAAAAAATAACCTTTACCACACATTAAATTATTAAAATCTTTGGTTATGAAAATGTGCGGTTATTTTAACCGTATTTAACATTAAGTTTCTTGGAAGTTTCGGAGAGAAATCGTAATTACGAGTATGAGATCAATTTGTCATCTAAGAATTCATTCCTATTTCTCATTTTACAAAAACAGAAGAAAACACCAAGATATCCTTCACAACAATGTTCGTCAGATGTCCGGGTGCTATTCCCGACAGAATCACGAAAATAACGATGAATGTGTTAATAACTTGTTTAACCGGTGTGTGTGTGTGTGTGTGTGATCTAAAAAAATCTTACCAGTAAACCACTGGCCTTCATGAGGATCACATTGCGTTCTCAACGAGCATGTCTGAGAGGGCTGCGGGGCGTGGCGCGGCGCGCAGCCGGCCGGGTCCGCGCACCGCACGCCACGCGACTGAACGCCACCTCCAACGCACCAGCCTACACACTGAACATAACAATTAATGCTAAATTAGAAATGCAAAATTTTAAGAAGATGAAATCGTGGCCAACAGGTAGTATTGAAGTAAAGATGCAAATTCAAAGGTAGATGAATATTGAAACTTTAAAAATTATGGAGCGCAAAATAGTGATCTTCTGATAAGAAAAAATAAAATTTTGCTATATAGAGGGTCGAGTAAAAACAAGTTTTCAATCGTACTTGTAATTGTGAAAAATAGATAATGAAATCGTGGTAAGAAAGGGCAAATTGCTATTATATACAACTAGTCGACCCAGCGAACTTCGTACAGCCTAACCTACTACTATGTTGCACATGTATTATACTTATTAAACCTTCCTCTTAAATCACTCATGATCGTCATGATCTATTAAAAAAAACTGCATAAAAATCGATTGCAGAGTTTTAAAGATTTGTTGTTTTATACTATGTATTGATAGCTCTACTGAACTAAAGGGGTTCATTCACAAACCCTTACCTCGGACCATTCAGTGTATAACCAGCCACCAACGGCACTATGACTGAAGTTTGGATTGGAATTCTTTTCCGTCACATTAAACGTTGAGGCAAGCGATACTACTGGTCCATCGCGGAAATGGTCAATCCTATCATTAGGTCTGACTTGACGTCTTGCATCGGGGCGGGTTGGTTCTGATGATGTTGAGGTTGCGTCTTCACAGTTAGGAATTTCACAGGGCTCAGTAGTCACTGGCATTGGTAGTTGGCACTCTTGATCACTGATCTGTCGATGAAGTGGTATAGAATGATAAAGAATGAAAAAGGCTTTATGGTAAAAATACAACTTTCTATCGATATGTATTCAATTTTATTTTTGGTTATAATAATGTAAGTCAGAGAAAAAATATAATACAGTAACTAATTTAAAAAGTTGGAAATTTATATGGTAAATTAGCAATTATATTGTGCGTGAACGTGTAAGAATCCTACCTTTGTAATTCCTTTAGCATGATCTTGTACGCATCCTACGATCCTTGTTCTATGGGCTGGGCCGCACACCGGGCAGGGTCCCCAAGGCGCAGCTCTCCAACGAGCGGGACAGGGGGTTCCCCCACATCTGCGACGACGAGACGGCGGGGGCGTCCCAGAGCAATGAGCTGGAGATACTTCTCTATCTTCTTTTCCATCGACTTCCACGCATTTGAACTTCCCTATCTGAAGTCCACCTCCACAAGATCTTGAACATTGAGTATATGCAATAATCTTCCAAATAAATCTTCTGTTACTTATGACATTGGTTTCCAGCGACTGGGATTCTAAACCATTTGAAGGTTTCGGAGAAGGCTTGTGTTCAAGGGCCCTAGTGCGAGGTTCTGCTACGTGGTGCCTGTGATGCCTTTGAGCTGGTTGATTATGAGGTTGACCCACATTTGGTATGTCATTACTCGTTTCATCTTGATTATCGGTCAAATATTCGTATTTAATACTCGGATTCGCTTGTGTGTAGAGTATCTGAAAGTGATAAGAATTAATTTAAGTCTATAGACTAAAATATTTGTTTTTTATTACTAAAATATTTGTTTTTCTAAAATCTACGAACCATAATATCGATCGGGTGCTGCAATGGTCCATGTGCGAAGACATTATCGATGCTTCCAACTCTGGAATATTGAAATCGAGCACCAATAGCCTCATAAGCTCCTGGAGCACTGACTGCAAAATCCCCATTCATGATATAGGAACCATTCATCACTTTCAGCGCTGAAAACAATAACGAAACTAATCAAAAACACATCCCTAAGGAATGAAGATAATTACCAAACAATTCGTTAACGCGATTGAGCCACTTATATCAACAATCTGACGCGTGGGCGCTTTCATTGAAGATAGGCGGCGAGCTTGCAAAGCCAATTAATTGTTTCGACATCGATCTTTGCACCACGTTACACTAGATCTGTCTATTGAAACTTGACGTGGAATTTCTGCTGCTGTTTGATTTTGCCGACAAGGGTGTAGCTTTAATGGAGTTTGATTGAGAGACAAATGAAAGTTGATATTTGTGTTTGGACATGTTACTATAATAGTTATCTGATGAAACGGTAGCTACTAATGGGTTTTCAGGGAGTTAGACATAAATTAGAATAAATAAAAAAGTAGTACCGCTATTTTTTAAGTTATCCAAATGCTGGTGTTGAAAAATTATAAATAAAAATTATTTAGTAAGTACCTTACTCACACACAGTGCAGACATTACTATACAAGCCTGAGACAAAGTGTAAGATCCTTTTCACGCGGCAGTCCGATTTCCCGTTTCCTGTAAGATTCCGTTTGATTTATATGCTAGCATGCGATATGTTTGTGTGAACGGTAGCATATAGATACATTTGCCATCAAACGGGATCCTGCAGAAAACGCGAAACTGGACAGTGTGAAAGGGGTCTGAAGCAATCCACGTACCGATGTAGTTCTCGCTGGGCACGATCTCGGAGACATTGAGTCGGCAGGCTCCACGAGGCACTGTGGCCACGTAGGAGTAGCCGAGCGGCAGCCGCGGACGCGTGAACAGCCCCGACACCAGCCGCCGGCCGCAGCGCGCCGAGAGACCCTCGCCCGCGCCGCCTGCAGCCAGCACCGTTTCGCGACCAACCACCTGATTAATTACAAAAATACTTCCTTAGATTTCAAACTAGCTACCGGCTAGCTGCATCTATCAAAAACGTGAAAAAAAAGCCGTCCACTGTTAAAACCATATTAAAACACAGGCCATTGCATAGTCATGGCTCTTCAAGTTTTTCAGCTAAGGACACGGCCCCCGTTGGGTGTCACCTTTTAGTAACCTAACCTTTTACCAATGAGAGGAGATGGGGTGTCTGTGCAAACCACCAAACTGCAAATCATAATTATTGTGCTTTCCTAGTTTTTTTACATTCATCATCATCTCTACATTTTTTTCAATTGTTGTCATGCGATTTTAAAGAAATTATTTTAAGCCTCAAGCGTGAAAATCTTCTCAACCCACATTTGATTAAGCTTATTTGCAGTGTGAAGAGTAAGTTCATCAAATCGGATTAGGGACGATTTAATTTGACTCCGACAAATACAATCCGTTACGCTAGTCCCTGTAGAAATCAAGACCATGAAACTTATAACCCAGCTAAGATAGTTTTTCTTTTTTGAGATATATTATGGTATTTTTTAGTGATTAATACTTTATTTTGCCTTAATACTTCAGTCGTCCGATACTTTCAATGGATAGCGGCTAAGGATATCGAGTTATTATTATGTAGTCATAAATTTTTATGAAATAATTTTGATATATTTATGTTAACCGCAACAGGTTGTGAAAAAATGAAAAATGTTTTTCTAGTCCCTGCTCCCTAGTGACACAATCTACTATTACTTCACGATCTGAAAAATGTATATATGAAAATATCTTCTTTAATTCTTATTGTATTATTCTTTACTGGCTCTTTCGAAGCTAACATAATAATAACATCAATCGCATAGCTTCTTTATACTTCTTTGAACTTATAATTTATAATCCACCATCAAGACAGGATCAAGTCGAGAGAAGCGTGCTAAAACGACGTGAGTGGTACAGATTAACTTGCAACCCATTTCACGGATGTGAGGTGAGGCCGCAGCATTTCAACTTGATGCCTCCATAAAATGCATATCACCTACTAGCCGCGACGTTTTGCATAAAATTACTTCTACGATGTTGTTTTACTTTGGCGGTCGGGAGTGGAAACAGATCAGTGCCTGTTTGTTGTCAAATTGCTGCAATTTAGCGTCAGTAACATGAGGGCTAGGTCGATGTGATCTTGGTTTCTCTACAGCATTATAAATTGTAGCCTAAATTTAAGTTTTTGTTTCTATTACGCTCTGAATGATCGAATCTTGAATAAAAAAATCGTGATAGATACTTATCCAACCTTATTTAAGACTTGTTTTTTTTTATCTTAATTCAGCAACTGAAGCATTACAATGACAATAGTAGGTACTAAAACGATTTTTACAATGTAAATCATAATATAAAAGCTGGCACAGGTCACACTTATAAATAGGATGTCGCCGCGCTTGTTAATCCGATGTTTTATGATACCAGCATGACAAATTGGTCAGATAAAGATGTCCAGTAAACAAGACTGGGTGACGGGGAACGCAAAGGAAAGAAAGCTCAGCAACTTTTAATTTTGAAGCAATAAATTTATCTCAATGTATATGTTACAAGAGGAATTTAAAATAATATGTCGATCTATATGATTCGTAGCAACGAGCAGTTTTAAAACTAACTTGTAACGTGCTATATTTTTCCTAAGGCAATCAATCAGTCACTAACACTAAACATTAAAGCAAATAATAAACCGCCTAATAAAATCCTAACCAACCATTAGCGAAAGCGAAACAACAAAGAATATTGCTACTGGATCAAGTGATCTTGATAAATAGCTCGTAAATATAATCGGACACATATATGGCCAATGTGAAGAGTATATTAGTTTCGTAATACTTAATGTGTCACTAATGCAAGAGGAACATTAGTAAGATAGTGGCGGTTTTACGATCTTAACTCTGTCTGGGGTAATGGCCTCTAAATCTGTGTGGGGCGGAGCTATTTTGTCCAGTGCAAAATTATTGTTAGATCTATGTTGTTGTGTTTTATATTGATGAGGTATTTTGCACTTGTTTTCTACTGTTGGCTATATATCTAAGTAAGTAAGTCTCTTGAAGACTGAAGTCCAAAGTCTCGTTTCTCAGCTTTCGGAAGGCTGTATAAAATGTTTATCATTTTATTCAAAAGCTTACACGTCGCTTAACAATAATTTAATACAAAAGACAAAATAATTTTTACATATCCGTTCAAACTTCAACAGGTACAAAAATACTTATAGTCGGATATAACACATATAATTTGAGAATATTTTTCAAAAAAAGCGTGAATCAGTGGTCGAGGAATCTTAATATTGACTTTGCTTTTAATTTACGAGTTTTGAGTTGTAAATTCACCTTAACACCCAAGAAGGATTAGTCAGTTGAACTCATAGTATCAAAATCTGTTGGGAATGTTGAACTAGCTAGTATTTATTCGTGTTTTTATTGCTTTGCGGCTTGCCAAAAACGGTGAATCAACAGCGTAAAAATGTGGATGGTTTAAAAATTCGCTAAAAATTGTGATGGTGATATCTCTACTTCCAAAATCGCTTCACGCGTCTGTCCCTATGTATACTTATCTTTAAAACTATACAACGCATTTTGATGCAGTTTTTTTAATAGATAGAGTGATTCAAGAAGAAGGTTTATAAGCTTAAAACATGAGCAACATAGTAATTATTTAGGCAGTACGAAGTTCACCGGATCGACTAGTTTATAAATAAAAAAAGCAATTATACTACTTAGCTCATTTGCTAGCCATTTGATTGTGTGTCGCAATATAATTTCATTAACAAAGTACCGCGTGTGTGGTCTCAGTTTTTATTGATATACCTAATAGAGATCTTAATAGATTTATTTGATTACCAGTATCTTGTGTTACAGCATGACGGCAAATATTTACAGCAATGGACTTTCGCCTTAGATGACGATGATGATGATAAAAACAGTTTTTAAACATGATTTAAACCATAATTTAAACGAGATAGGCCATAACTTCAAATGAATTTGTCATATTTTTCTTGATGAGTGACAAAGTAAGGACAATGTCTGACTTTATTACTTTCAATTGTTGTCGTTTATGGTTGCACCGAGGCCGGGCTTGATTTGCAATATACGCAAAGTTACTGAATCAGGACGGATAGACAAATTGAGCTTCATGTTTTCTAAGGCTTACATTCACAGTCAGTGTTATGGAGTGTACTCGCCCGAGCTTGCACTCGGACAAGTCGTTCCTAAGTACAAATTTAGCTGACCTAAGCCTTTCCCTACTCTATCGAGCGTAAGATTCACTTACTTGAAGTCAATTAATATATCAATTTGGAGCAAATAACCAGTTAAATTTACATTTTGACACTTTGAAAAGCGAGTTCGAGCTGCAACTCGACTCTGAATGTCAGGCTAAGCATGCATTGGTAGGATTGAAATGAAATTTTATAACATTTTGAATATAAACTTTTAAGTAAAAGAACTTTGTTGCAAAAAAATCACAATACCTATTCTACAAGAGTTAACTTATCCATAAAGTCAAACTTAACAGTAATTTAAGTTACCATTATACTGTGTTAAACACATAACTCTTGCAATACAGAAACTAGCTTAAACTTGAAATTTCCCCGGAGAATGCTTTGTCCGCAAAAATTTTCATTATAATACTAAATGAAGGTAACTCCAGACTCCAGGTGACCGTAACTTATTCAGGAAGCAGCTTTCCCGCTGCGGATTGCATTTCCGTTACCTGTGAATTTATATTATGTTCCAGCGGGACGTGCTGGTTTCGTCTAGAAATTTGAATACGTGTGCTGTTGTGGGTCTTTGTTATACAACGCTACGTCGCGAATATTCCAAAAATTTGCGTCTCCGTTATTCCGTATAAGTATTTGAACTAGCTGACACTGCAAACTTTGTACCGCTTTTCTGTTTAAGTTTACACTACAATACAAATTATAGCTATAGCTAATCTGAATTTTTGAAAATATTCCATAGTCAGGGATAGCATAGGATTATAATGGTAAAATAATTTCTCAAGCCGGTCCTACCTGTTGGTTGGGTGGGTACCTACCTATAGTCGAATCAAAGAAATAAATAAATATTTCTTAAAATTGTACACAAGATTGTACACAGAATTGCTCATGTGAACCTTTTATTTTTCAGCTGCATGCACTGCAAGGTCGTTAAAGAAAAGTATTGAAACCTTGACATAAATAATTAAATATTCAAATAATTAAACGCAGAAAACAACAAAAGGTGGGATGAGTGAGACTCAATGCAAACACCCGGGGCTGCAACTGGGTCGCCGTATTATTCATAATAACGAGTATGCAGTAATCTGTATTAATGCAAATACTTCAAAGAATATTTACATAAGAGTTAAGTGTTGTGTTTGTAATTCAGATTTAGATTCGGAACTTGAAAATTTGTGAAATTTTATATCACGTGAAAAAAAGTAGATAGAATTTCTGTGGCGCGTAAGTAATCACAACATAACGGGGATTGACGAAAGCATAACATGCTTTTCTTTTTTGAAGAATTGATACGCTCTTGAATGAAAATTTTCACCCATACGGCACCAGAATATATTTTTGAGCTGTCGTGTCAACGGTACGGCTAGCTTTACTGTCTAAATTCGTAAAAAGAAATTGCTACGAAGGAATGACTTCTGGAGGGTGTTTATTAAATTGCCTACCCATATTGTTATTTTCTGATAAAACCTTTATAGAGACGTAACTCAATGTGATTTTAAATGCATCTGAATGTCAAAGTAAATCATAAACTAGTTATTTATTTGTAACATGCTCACTCCACCGCCGCCGCGACGGCACGTGACAGTCGCAGTACACGATGTTTACACGCCATTACAGATTAACGTCCGCAGCTTACATCTCTTTTTTAAAAAAATAGCGACTTAGGTACCTTCTATGTTAATCCTCTAATGAACAAACAGAAGAAGGATAAAAAATTCATTCGTTTTGGACTATTAAATCCGAGCCTTGGGGTCGCTAACCATTGAAACCTTTAACAAGATAATAGCAACAGTGCATTAAATAGTGCATTTTATATTGATTCAATATGATTTTATTAGAGTATCATTCATCAATAAACATTAGTATCAATTTGCGATGCCAAACTTAGATGTAGGTGTAGATGAACACAAAAAACTATATTATTAGATATTTTTACTGAAACTAAAAGAAAAAATATATATCATCGATGGCCTTTTAATACATAAGTTTTTTTTATAAAGTTTGCTAGGCTTGTACTTATATTATAAATAATGGTGGTACTACCCAGAGTAAAAAAGCTTAAAAAAGCTTGGCGCCAAAACTGTTTGCTTCCCAAACAGTGTTGTTAGCTAAAAACGTTCACTGTACACGTACTCGTATAACCGTAAAGGTATTTGCCCACGAGTTCCGGGTTGTTAAACTAAAATAAACAAATTCAATGTCAAGTTTTATGGTTTAGTTAGACTCCGTCGACCGCAGTACCTATACCTAGGATTCCAAAAGAATACCATATTTTCTTATCATGAATGAATGACCCAGCGAACTACGTATAGCGTCACTAGAGCGTCACCATATAAAATTACACCATCAATTATATAAATGATAGTCTATATTCTAAGGATATGGTAGTAAGTATATCCGTAAAAGTGTAACATCCTTAACATTATTACAAACTTTGGCATAAATATTAGAATTAGGTTAAAAGTACTATTAGTAGGTAGGGAATTGATAAAATACTCGGGACTTCTCTACATACCACGAATTCGGCGAGATAAAGACAGTGGCACGTAGAATTGTGGAAGAAAGATCAAGGTCTGAAGTGGTTTGCTTAGCAAATTTAATAGATTAGATTAGATTAGATTCATTTATTTCACACTATCATATTCATATTAAATACATTGTTGATTTCACTATCATAACTGGCAGGAGTTAGTTCAGGAATTTCAGGTTAGGGAAGAGTTGCGTCACGGAGTCATCTGCAGTAAGTTATTTAGTTTTCAATTGACGTCGAGAAACAAAGAGAACGATTATTTAGTAAGTGTATTGATTATTATTTAAATATGGCCATATTTTTTTAAATAAAAAACAAAAAATAATAACACACTAAAGACTGATAAAAACATTGTATTAAAAAAAAAAAATCAACAAACGAATACAAAGTAATTGTTTTATTGCGCCTACTGGTTGAGTTGGGTGGCATAGTATCAATTGGAAATCAATGCCGTTCATTATTACTGATCAACTTGCAAACTATATTCTGAACTAAAACCTGACCTACCCAAGAAATAGCTACTGACATGAAAAGCAAAATGCATCTAAATAGACCGCAATTGCCACTGACCCAAATATAAAAAGCTCGTCAGTAGAATCGAGCTCGACCACGAAAAAAATAATTGATTGTCTAGACAAGACGTATTTAAGAAGTCATTAGCACATATTGATTCTCGTTTAGGATTCAATAAAAAGTTGCAGACTAATTTATATCTGAATTAGACTAAACTAACATGCCTTAATCTAATACAAAAGTAAGGATTGTTAAAAGGCTTTAAAAGAAAATGCTACAGTGGTAGTTATCCTATCCTTTAAACTAGGTAAACCAGGATAGGGGTCCGGTGTAGTCAGAAAGCTATAACAGTGCAATAAAACAAAATAATTTTTATTCCAGTTCACTTACGAACTAAGGAAATAAATAAATCAATAATTTTAAAAATTTAGAAAATACAAGAAAAAAATAAAATAAAAATATAAAATAAAATGATATGAAGGTGGTCACAGGTAGGATCACATAGAATGTTGTGAGAGTCACTGGATTAGGGTCGTACAGTGTCGGTCTAGAAGGGCGTAACTGATTTGTCTATGGTCTCGTGCGCCCTAAACTGTTCACCAAAGAACAAGAGCTATTTTTTAATACAGTAAAACCTGAATTGTTACGCTGACCTAGACCGCCACTGTACAAGGTGATCCGTGAGGGAGGCCTATGCCCAACAGTGATATGTTACTTTTAACAAGCGAGCTTATAAATGACTAGCTGACACGGCAAACTTCGTGACGCCCTGAATTCTGAATTGTTGAGTATATTCTATAGCCTAGGCCACCCGGGGATAGTGTAGCTTCCCAACAGAGAAATCATTTTTGAAATCGGTTCAGTGGCCTCGGTGCCTATTTAATACAAACAAACAAATCTTTTTTCTTTATTATTGGTATAAATATGATATGTAACTTACCAAGCACGCGACGGCAACCAGGAACAGAACCAGAGAATTCGTCATTTTCACAATATAATAATCCAGTCACTTCTTGCACTAAACAAACTTCATTGATTTGTCAGCAGAGTTGTGAAAGTCTACTTCAACACTTCCTAGGAACGATTTTAGCATAATGAAGTGCTCATCATAGCAGAGAGGCTGCTTGCCAATGTGCAATCAACTGAAGAGAATAAAATGTTTGTTCTGTGCGGTTAGGTAATGAACTTATAATTAAGATAACTATATATTATAGTTATTTGTAAAAAGCTTGAAAAACGACTAATATAACTCTGAAAACTTGTTATTTCAACGTTTGCTGCCGTGAAATACGGTGCGTTCGGGGCCATAGCAGGTAAGTAACGCAGGTAAATTAATATTGCTCTATAAATTGTACATAGAAATAATTTGAATTATAAATAGTATTGTTTGTATCTACTAAAACGAATATAAGTTTCAATAATAAAATTGTGAATTGTCTGAAATACTACTTAAAACATAGTTGTAAGTGCGATGTGCACAATACAGTGCAAACTGCAAACATCCAAACAACGCAGATAAATGACAATCTAATGTTTGCACATGGCGACTTGGTATCTTTCAATCTGTGTAATTTGCAATTGAGACGCATTATAAAATATATCTATAATATTACAGTATATTGTAACGATAAAGTTAACTGTTTCATTAAATGTTCTGTCAGTATTATACATTGTGTAGGTATTGTATAAACAAAACTCATGGTTTTATATAGGAACGGTTATATACTCTATCTATTCTAGTGTGATCTAGTCAAGACTACTTAGGAAAAGAAGAGCGTTATTTTACTACTGTTTCATGAATATTATAATAACCAAGGCTGCATTACTAATAAAAACATATCGGTATCGATTTATCCTTCAGCCACCAGGCTTGTAATAGAAGATTAGATAGTACAAAAATGTAATAAAAACAGTATTTTATATCTTTCTAGAAATTAATTAGGGCATTCGATTAGATTTTTTTGGTATTACACGTTGATGCGAATATTTATCGATAAGAAATCCAAATTGCGATAAATGCATACTAGAAGGTATATTATATAGGTACCTTATTAAAACTGTACAGGTGTAGGGCAATGCTTAATGTGATAATAAGGAAATAAAGCGGTGAGCTTCTCATTCAAGACAAGACGCATTTAAATTTCATAAAATTAACATTCGTAATTTTAAATATGAAATGCATGAAATAGTCCACCCAACGAAGCAAAATCAGAGGACATATTATTAAAAAAAAGTAAAGTAAACAACGAAAAGTTTAAAGACATTTAGGTCTATTGGTTTTTTATTAGGAGGGCTGAACGTTGGAACGTTAAAGATAGGCTATCATTAAGAAACATGAATCTTTTGATACAACATAATAATATTGCAAAGTTACAAACAAATCGTGGGTTTTCAACTGTTTTATCAGTTAAAAACTGACACTTGGAGTACGTTACCGATGTTATACACAAATAGAGTTTTGAAGTCCATTGAAATGTTCAAAATTAAAGATAAATTTTCTTTCAACTATTTTTAAACCGCAAAATAGTTACAGTTGTTGCAAAACCAACAGCAACCATTTGTTTGTTGTTAAAAGTCTACAACTAACGTGACTTTTTGTTTATGAATTCGATCTTGTTAAGAATGTGTATTTTAGGAATTTACGCTAACATCTAAAATTTTTTGAACCATAGTAAAAGTAATATCGTAGTTTTTCTGCGGTCCGAGCACGAATTTAAACAGACACAGTATGGCAAGGAGTGCCACTGTCTTCGTGCTCTGCCTTAATCTTTGTAACATTTTCCTTTAGATTATACTACTTTAACTTTTGAGTTCCGTAAACATATTATATGAAATGTCGTGTCGTATCAAGAAGTCAAGCAGCTGGCGGGTAAACGGGAGGTGTGGAAGACGCTCAACCAACAAGAGCGTAACTCCTTAATTTGAAAAAAAAAGCATAGGTTCTTATATATTACAATTATAGTTGGAGATATCCAAAAAAATACCTTTTCAAGGTTGCAATAAATGAAATGAATGGCAAAGAAACGCGTGTATTTATAATATCTGCAAATAGATCGGTCTTTATAGTTTCTCTGGATGAAGTTCACTGACAACTTGCGTCACGCACGGGTTTTTATTGAGAAGTATATTACGTACGTAACCTACCTACATTAGTTAATAGCGGTTTCAGTGGTTCCATCACTTCCTAATATTATATTGTTATAATCGTAAATGTTTGAAAGGTTCTAAAAGTTGTATTTATTGATGGTTGAACTTTTGTGGTTGCTCATCAATATTATGAATAAAAAAAGAATAGTGCGAGTAATACTGCATTATTAAAAAAAATACTGGATAAATTTAGTAATTAATTGAGCTCTCTAATAACCAAAATAGTTAATTACATTTCTTTTTGTGTAAAAATATGGAAATAATAATCTACAAGCCCATTTCAAGAGATTATTGTCATGTCAAAGTACTACATTACTTTGAACAAACTATATATATTTTTGCGTTCGTTCAAACGTACTAACCAATAGCTATAATCCATTTCTAATATTCATTGAATACATAAAAGTTTATACATTATTTACTTTATTGATCAAATCAGACTTTATTGACAGAGTCTGGCCCACAAATTTTGCAAAGCTTTTAGTTGCACATTCTGCATTTCGGACATCGGCTATTTACTTTATGCGAAACGCCTGTTAAAATTGAATCCATCAAATAAATAGATCGATTGATTGATTTGTATTAGTATATTCCTAGGTATGGTACTTCAAAAGAACTATAAGATTATAAGATTTAATACTTACAATTAATAGTTTCAACTTATCGAATAACGCGTATCACACTTAGAGCACCCAAATATTTAGTCGTTATTTTGTATGTGTATGTACATTGAATCAAAATGTATAATGAACTATATAATAAAGTTACGTTTACCTTCAATGAAAATGAACAGAAATATTAGCAATCTAATGTTGCGTCGGACTTTGGGCATCTCTCCAAAACGGTAATTGTTGTTAATCGTAAAATAGTTGAGACCATTCATTTATGATGCTCGTAAATTTTACCGTGTCGCCGCAGTAATAAAATTAGAGGGGTCGTTTTGAAAAAACAACTCAAATTTCAGTAGCCATTGTGTATTTTGTGCCTGTAATATGCAGCTTAAAACACCATTCATATTTTTTAATATTGTTTACTAATAATTCTACAAAATCTACTTAAAGCAACAAATATAAAGGCTTTTTACGTTAAGGTGATTTGTGACATCATGATACGTGATGGAATTTTGTGCTTCCGATTGTTCATGTTGCGTCATCATGTTTGAAAACAACATTCCTTGATTTACAAATTTTTTTAAAAAATATTAGAGTGAACACTTCACTTCAGACTCTATAATTATACAGTGCTTCCGGTATCAAGGACCGCTAAAGGAATTCCCATTTAGGCTCGAAGGGGAAAAAAATGTTTCAAAATCTTTCAGAATTATCTGTGTCTGGACAAAGCACTTGTGCTGTATCTTATCTTTTTTTTTAGAAAATATTTTCAGCTTTATATAAGTAGAATTGCTCCTTTTACTCACTACAAGTTATGGTTTATTTTAAAATATTTATTATTTTCTTTTTATGCACTATACATTTTTATTGCCTAAAAGTTGGTATCTGTTGTAGTCCAAATAAAGAAAATAAATAAATTGTAAAAGTTTTAGGCATACTAGACACAGGTCAAAATAACATCCTTATAAGAGTTAGTGAGGCTTATTTCCTTAACATTATAATGATAATCCGAGTCTACTAGGTAAAAGAGGTCCTATAATAAAAGTCGGAGTGTATTAGCTAGGAATGCCTAAGAAAGTGGCAGAGAGGCTGTTCTGCCTTATCCTATGTTGTCCACCCGGATTCTCGGAATCGCAGGTTGTGGTACAGTTAGCTGCATATTTCTTAAATATATTTTGTGCCTATATTATTCCTTTTTATGATATGTATGTAGGCTTTGTTAGCGTTACGTAACCGATAAAAATATTCACAAAAGAAGTTGACAGAAATTAGTTATTACACTTCAGTTAAAATAATAAATTGATTAAGTAAAACCAATATTGTTAACATTATATTTAAAAAAAAACAGACAAATTTAAAATTAATATTACAATCAATGTAATCTACGAAAATTGTAATTATGACAAATCTATTGATTGCAATAAATAGTATTGCTATTCTATTCTATTCAATTCTTACTAGCAGGTTTGATCCTCAGATTCATTATAAGTTTAGAAAAGCCCTAAATAATACTATAATTTCTTCTGTTACATGTTTTCTAGTTATAAATTTAATAAATAGCTTGAACTATATCGCTTATGAACAGTTCTGTACTTCAAAGGCCTTATTAAGCTGGTTTTTTGTGCAAATTGCCGACGTCAAGTAGGTGTGGTTTATTTCTGAGCTTGTACTTCTAATGACATGCTTACTTTGATGTCACCTACTAACAACCCTCCTTGATAACATACAAGTACCTAAATTTACAACACACGTACAGACGTTCAAACTATTTTATACCGACATGTTGCTTGCTTTCAGCTCATCTAACGGTCAAATTTTTGAAAATATTGACAATAGTGTTTTCAACATGTACAGTACTCCCAAATTAATAATGCGCGCAGTTCTTCGCAAATTGCCGTATTCCCGGAAAAACTCGAATCAAAAATGCATGCATGAATCGTCTTCCGACGCTCGGGAATACGACCGTTGCCGAACATAGTTGATTTCCATGCGCATTATTACTTTGGGAGCACTGTATTGCCCTTACTCATTATTCGTTTTATAAAAGGCAATAAAATATAAAATGTTATAGCACATGAAGAATATTGCACGATGCACGGGCGGTTGTTCAGGGCCGTCTATGATTAGGCTTATTACAACCGCAACCCTAAACCACCAACGTAGAACTAGAATATAATTATCTAGCACAATGATATACCATAAACAAAATACTTAGTCTCATACAGGTTATATCTACCCCTTTGTTTCCTACTTACTACTTAGCAAGGGTCAAGTTGAAAAGATAAAAAACTAAACAAAATCTAACAAAAGAATATTTTTACTTAGCATTGTCCTCTTTTTGAACAATAATAGCAGCAATTTATGTATAATATAATCATGTACGTGTATCACGAATCCTTTTTATTACGTGATCTTTATTGTATTCTATCGTTTTTTAAATAGCTAAGTGTACTTATTTTATTTGATAAATATTTACGTTTTACAGAGAACTATGGTTAATTTCAAAATAATAATCTAAGCTTTGTCCAGAAGAAACTATAACTGGGAAACTAGTTCTAGGTAATAATGCATACACTACTACTATTGCTTATTTATGGTTCCAGAATTATTGTGTTTTTTAAATTCAATAATTGATTACCTACATATAACCGTGTAAGCGTAGGTAACGTTCGCTGACTGCAGCGAACGTTACCTACGCTAAGTTCTTAGTGAAGCGTTGTTACTGAAAAGTATACATTGCTAACCATCTGTGAACTTGACACTGGAAAAATATGTTATACCTACACTAAAAAGTGGAGTTGGATCCATCATACAACAACTTAAAATTGTATATAAGAAAGCATTCTTAGTAAAAATTTTCGTCAATACACCTGTGTAAAAAATATTTTAACGTCAAACACGTAACCTAGCACCACACGCTATAACGTAAGATAAAAATTATATGAACTAAATTAGGGTAAGCCAACAGTTATGGTAGGGCGACAAAGGCACATGTTTACATAAGCAATATTTATTATATTTTGTAATTGGCCTAATTTTTGCTATCTCTTCGGCACCGATCTGATAGCAGAGTTAGGCAGAAAAAAATTTACGTTGATAATAAAAAGAGTGTTATTATTTTAATTTTTATTTACTCTTGTTTAAATGGAACGAAAATAATATTCAGCTAGAAAAGTTTTCTGGATTTTTGTTTTTTAATTGTAATCTCCAGAAAGCTGTTAGTAACATATATTCTCCATTAATAAGTAGGTATGTTTAAAAACTCTACATTTTATCTATAAAAGTATTGACCTGCGTCATGGCATTGCTGGTGGTAATGCCAGATGCCCAACTACCTCTAAGGTTTTTTCCTCTGTCGGTCTGAAAACCTAAACTTTGTGACGAATAGGCTGAAAAATGGCAAGATGTTTTTTAAATGAACCTAAAATTAAGAATGAAAATTTATAAAATGTTATTTAACATGTACTTGTCTTCATATAAAAATTATGAGCACCACACTTGAACTATTACATAATTTTCAGAGTAATATGCATAAGTGGATAATTAATTATAGATTTATTTACGTAGTCAAAGATAATTAACAAAATTATCAATTAAAATCACTTGTGTCAACTTAAGTGAATCAGACATAGTTAAATGCATTCTTTCAAACATATAGGTAGGTAACAATTTTTCCACAGCCGGAATTGGTTGTATTATTTGGTAATTTAACAAGCAGTCCATGGCTCGCCTACATTCGGATCACCGTAGGGCTGGAATGGGTTCTCCAAGACCGGATCAAGTGCCAAGCTTTCCTAAAAGTTCTTTGTACCTGATGAGGGATGAGAGGACATCATCATCAAGCAGTCGATATCTGAGAGTCCACAATTATAATTTTATTAAAAACAACAAATTATATTGTATAGATTAACAATAACAAAACGATTGAACAAGAACAAACAATTCAAGCTGATCAGATTCTCCTTTACATTTGGTTGCATTAAATAATTTTATTTTTTAATCTTAATTAAAAGACGAAAAGTCGAAGGACGAAGAAAAGAGAAATTTAGAAATAAATGAAAATTTCCTTATTCAATCCTTTTACATCGTGTAATAAGGTGGCTGTTAAGTTCTACATTATAAACACTTATCACTATGCTATAGCGTGTTGTGAATTGGTTTTTATAGTCGTTATCGGTGCATTGCCCAGTTTCATTAGGAGATTGAATCATTTCTTAGTTTTCAGTCCTAAGAAGTCTACTACATACTATATACTTTTATGTTTGTTTAGATCCAAAATAATATAGGTAACAGAAAAGTTATTATCTGACTAATTATATGTTATAACCTTTATTTCATATTTTGTATTTGTTAAATGTAATTTCAACAGTTATTAAGTTGTTTTAGAATTGTATAAAATCTGTTATTTTTCATTAGGTGAAATTAGGTGCTCAAGCACCTTTTATTTTCTACTGTAACCGCCTCTGACCTACTGCGGGCTGATAAGACTTGCGTAGATCTTCTTTAGTAAGTATATGACATTGGGCTAGACGTCGTTCCAGCGGCCTTGAAGGACCCTGTTATCTGGCCTAACTAAAATTTCGTTTGTTTTAAGATACGGAAAAGTACTTTAAAAAATTAAAGTAGGTGCTTCTTTTTCAGTTCACTGATATTTTTATATCTTAAGCCTTTTATTGGCTTACATTACGTTGTTACTTTGTATAAAATATTTAAGTATAGTTAGTACTCACCTCTGAAATACTTTCAATGCACAAAAGACAAGACAAACCCTAAAATAGTTGCAATGTTTCTCTTTAAAATAAAATAAAGCCAACCTAGACTTAAAGTAAATTGTGAACTAGAGATCGTAAAAAATTTGAGGATATCCCCAAAATACTTAATGTTTTATAGTTTTTACTCGGAACATAAATTCCAGTGGGATGACGACTTCATTTATTCACACTTTCATCTAATTTGTCTAGTCAAAACAAATTATGTTTCAGTTTCCACATTTCACGTTTCACACGCTTAGCTTCGGCCCTGTTGAATATTTCTCATTCTATATTTTAATGATCGCATTAACATTTTATTACTTATATATAAAAAAAATTAAGTATGCCTCCTATCTCATATTTTTAATCAATTATAAAAGTAAAAAAAAGTCTAATTATTATTTTTAAAGCAACTAAAATTGCACATTGACAAACACTACCGTCTCATTCATACTTAAATGCAATAAATCAGACTATTGGCACTAAGAAACAAAAACAAATAATTCAAGATTTCAGTAAATACACTTCGCCATGTTCGCGCCAATTTTCCGATGGAAAATTCGTAATAGGAACGCGGGCGGTCGCGCACTCGCGCGCTCTCGTCGACTATGACTGAGGCAAAGGATAGCCGCGATGCAGCCTACGATTTTCATGCGTGACGCAAAAATTAGCGAAAATATTTGGTTTGCTCTTAGCCATAGCAAGTAGTTTCAGGATTTTAGAAATAGATATTATAGTAATAATCGGCATGGTTCGTTTGTATATTTGTCTTGATCCTGACCGTTATCAACATGCAGCAAGCTATAATTTAAACGTTTTAACGAAAGGATTTTTTATATTGATTTTATTAACTTAAAAAAAGAAATTGTTCCAAATAAAGGGTTTCCGCGGCCCCTTTTTTATTTTACATTTCCATAATTTCTGAAATAATTTGATATGTCATACTTAGGTTTGTATTTAGTACCTATGTAACGTAAGAAATTAAGTAATTATTTAATTAAATGAAACCAAATTTTAAATCCAATGACCCCATTCACAAAAAAATATACCGATTTTTAATTAAAATTACCCGTAAAAGGCTAATCAAAACAAAGGAAAGTCGCTCTACGTACAACCAAGTACAAAACTGTACCACAGACTGTACATGATAAACCGATAATCTTGATTCTTGTCACATTTTGACTGACGCGTAATTAGCTAATCGCCCGCGGACCGACGCAATGAAAGCGCAATGATAAGGTAAGGCCCTAAGCGGCCGCCCTCTGAAGATTATGATAGTCACACACAGAATAGAGATAGCTAAAATAGTTCAGTCCACAGAACAAGGAAGATGCTCTCTCTCTCTAAATAGAAATCGCGAGTAGGCGGAGCCCGCGTGCCTATCATTAGCTCTGCAGTGCATATGCGTAGTTTTTGACAGATTTGATTAGCTCAGTTGCTTTATGCTTCTTGTAAACAAACCACCAGGAAAAATATGAAAAAAAACCCACTAAAATGCCATATTGTGCTGTGTTGGAATGCAAAAATTAAAGTTGGGGACTTAAAAGTACTAATTATGCCGTATCATTACATCGGTAAGTAATATTTCACTGTATTTTTAAATAAATTTGAAATTATACATGAACAAGAAAACAAAACCATAAGTGAGAAAATGAAAACACCCTAATTACGGAGCAGTAAAATTGAATTTTCATTGAAGCCTGTGACTGTGACTGTACCTTCATAGCGTTCTTCTTTATCTATGGTATTAGACTCATGACTTTTTCTAGAACATTTTGACAACAGTATAATGGAAAACAGTTAGAGATTGCTCAACATGATGAAAATCTATCGATAATTTTCTATGATAAAAATCTATCGATAATGTTGTAATATGTAAAAAATAAAGTCGCTTTCCGCATCAGTCCTTAAGTATGTTTAAATCTTTAAAAATACAGCGGATTTCAATGTGGATTTTTTTAATAGATAGAGTGATTCAAAAGGAAGGTTTATAAGTATAAAACATGCACGTTCTAATAATAGGTTAGGCGGTACGAAGTTTGCCGGGTTGACTAGTATTGTATAAAGACAAGTCGTCACTCTTATAGTGTGCTATATTTTATTTTTCTTTTCATTTATTTACAGCTTATGTTACTGGATCACCTTGGGCCAAGCTCAGAACCTAATACACTTAAGCATAAACTTGAAGATAGAGCCATCATGAAAGCTTCTTAAGCTAAGAGGAGTTTCAATAAACAATACCTAGAGAAGAAAAAATGCTAAATATTATATATTAAAAAAACCAAGATTAGTTAAGAGTTTAAGGCAAGTAATAAATAAGTAATTACTTCGATATTAAAAAAGATAAAATAATATAAATATAAAACCCATCTTGTTTTATTGGTCTATCTACCCATCCACCTAAATTGTTTACTTTGATTAAAATAAAGCTTCATTTAAAGTACAGTACTTACTCCAAAATTAATAATGCGCATGCAGATTCGCTAATTGTCGATTTCACGGAAACACCTGAATCAAAAATCATAATTCTACTAAATTACGCATGCAGAAAATGCACTTAACCTCCTTTAATACATATCGTCTTCCGTCGCTTGGGAATACGACCGTTGTCGAACAGTGACGAAGATTTCTATGCGCATTATAACTTTTGCAGTACTGTAGGTATATGCAATTTTATAACTAAACACATTTTTATTTGTGAATCTCTATTTATGCGAAGCATAACTGTTGAATACAAAACGACATTGGAAATAAATAAAAAATAAACTGTACACTAAAATAAACTTTGTTCTATGAGCGACTGGTTTTTTCATATGATAATACCAATACATCGCCAATCACCAAGAAGGCCGTTTGCGTAGAATACACATAGATTTTCGTTAAAAAAAGTAATTGTTAACTGTAGCCATATGAAAGAAAGTTGTATATCGATAGGTTTTCTCATCGACAAACTTTCTCCCGCAATATGTACATCCCTAGCTTAGTTTTTCATTTTTCGACGTAGCCACCTAGTGTTTAGTAGCGGTAGTACAAAAGGTGTAGTTCCATCTAGCGTCGAATAGTAAAACTAGGAACAATGCGTGAGGATTTTAAAGCAAAGAGGATGTATAGATTTCTACCATGTCTTTGGAAAAACCTAATTTCATTCTTTTATCATATGTATGTCATCATTATCTTAAGTATTTCATAATTATTATTTGATTTTGATCTTTGTTTATTTGTAAAAAAGGTTCATAGTCTACTTCAAAGTTTTGTGATGTAGATCTTTTCGGCATTGTCGTTAATCACCAATGGTAGCTTGGATTTCATAGTGAGCGTTTGGTTTATATGTGTGAGTTTGGACACACTGGTTTCGGTACTAAAAGCTCATGATGCTATTTCTATTGTATTCTCTTGTTCTGTGGTTCAGTCTGTAGGAATTTTGGAACTGACTGAACTAAAAGTAATTCTCTACATTTAATAATAATAATGAAAATGTTCTAGACAGAATGTTAATTAAGACATTAATGGGGGCTTTCTAGCAGGGAGCTTTGAGTGGAGGCCTTTTTAGTTAGCGTGTCTTTATTTATTTTGTTTTTATTGTGATGTGCTGACATGTATTTGTATTTTATGATTTTTTTTATTTTTATTGACGAAGCTTGTGCAGATCGATATTGTTTATTGTATGTTTATTTAAAATGTGTTTTGTTCAATAAATGATTCCTTTACTTTTATTATTTGTATATAAATGTGAGTATTAACCTAACCTAACCTAACCTAACGAGAATTAAGAAACTGATTTATCAAAATTAAATGCTGTTCGTTTGTCTTGCTAACTTCTGAATCATTTTTTAATAAAGTAACGTACTTACAACTCTGTATGCGTTCAAGTTCATGCATCGTATAAGATAATATTTAAGTTAGCTGCATAGCATAGCTGCGTGTGCGCCTGCCGCCCTTCGAGATAAATACAGAACAGATTGTATTGAATATTGAACTAAGTGGATTGCGAAACGGTAGCAAATTGATGTGACCGTTATTAAATTAGACTGTTTATGCTACCGGTGTTATGTTTGTTTGAATAACGGCTGGGCCACGCGCCGCGGCATATTTGTTGGTTGATAGTTAAAAAACTCCCTTTTTTCTATTATCAGTGTATCAGTATCACGCGTGAGCAGCTAGAATAGTTTCGATATTTTTTAATTGGGTTATTATAGTTCCTAAGTGAAAATTGTTAATAGGCTAAATCAATCCTTTCCTTATTCTATAATTTAGGAGTCGAGCTCCTTCCTTAACTTAAATCGTCTCTTCACTATTCCCACCACCTCCTTTTGTACACTTCTTTCTCGTTATGTACTCTAATTTTTTGTGAACTCATCATGGAATTGAATGGTGTTTTGAACGAGCTAGTATATTTACTAGTATATCTACTGTCACATCAAGCAGTTTTGTACGGCGAACAATTTGCAGAATTCAGATGATATCTTGTGAACAGTTGCGTGTTTGAGCATTCGGAACGCACTGTAGATCGCAGTTTTGACGTGATCGTAGACAGAATGCGTTTAGTCCTAATACACTTGACAATGCTGTTACTGTTACTGCTCGGGTTTTCATCCGATTTTCTTTAATTTTAACAAAGATGTACACAGTTCCGTGAACGTGATTTTTTTAAGAGGATTTGCTTTCGCGAATTGAATTTGTATTGCCTTTTTGCATCGTTTCAATCTTGCAATACAAATATTATATGCGGAATTATACATCAAGATATACAACAGAACTATACAAATTTATTAATTACTATAAATAAATATTTATAAAAATACAAAATCATTTTATGAATGTAGAAAAAATATATTCTGTTGGCAGATTTTGCTCATATTCATAGTAGGGAGGGACTGCGGAAACCTACATAACTTTACACGAACCTTTTATTACGTATAACAGTTTACAATACTTTACCTAATATTGTACTGGTAAGTAAGATTTGAAACATCATCAAAATAAATAACAATTTAAAATTAATTAATAACTCATCGTAAAGAAAACATTTGGCGAATATTTCAACGCAATAACTTATGTAACAGAAACGTTTAGCAAACATTCCGACAAGATAACACTATGTATATTTAGTGCATTCCTCAAGACGATAAACAGATCTAGGCATTCCGAAAAGATAATTTTATTCACTAATAGAACTGCAAAAAAAAGGTGTCATGAAAATATTTACTCGTCACAGTTGCGAATGTCTGTCTTTATTTGCGTTTTCTAAATTAAATCGAATAACGCGAAATATCATTTTCATTTAAAACTTTTTCTTGTATACTCTACATCCTCTATAAGTCTTATATTAAACCTACTTACTTTATGATTCACAATAAGTAGACACCTTTTTAAATCCAGAAGTATTGTTAAATATTAAATACGTAACACACTTCAAATTTTAATGTAGTCAGAGTTATTCAATATAAATTTTTTTTGTATATTGACATGTTAGTTAATAAATAATACAAAACTCAAATATTTACTATTCATGCTTCTATAATCTCGACAAGAAAATAATGTTCATATTATTTACTCTACCAACATACAAAAAGAGTACCTACCTACCAAGATTTTTTATGGCGATATGTAAGGAGGCCGAAACGCAAATTTCCAGAGGTGACCAAACTTTGCTAGGCAGATTCCCTCATAAATCATGTCTTTGTGTACAAAAATATATCTAGAGTAAACTGTTCTCACGTTCGGCCTCCACTTAGGCTCAATGAACCCAAAACCTTAGTCAATGTACAGTCAGAAAAAAAAGATTTGTTTTCCTAGTTGTGTAGTATGTGTTAGGATTGTCTTAGGCTTCTCAGGTTTATGTAAAGCAATAAATAACAAATATTTACCTATTTCTTGTTGCAAACTAAAATATAAACCTTTGTATAAAACTAAATTAATATCTCATAATCAGCAGTTCAAGGAATTATATTTATTTTCTTTCGATCCCTAAATAAATATCTTACTAATACAAGAAAACGGTTTTTTAACTAATAGCAACGTTGACGGAAAGAAATATTTTTTGGTTACATGTTTTACTCAGGCTTCTCAAAAAATTAAAATAGCTCTACTTCTATTTTAAATTCTATTAATCTACGAATATTAATAGAAAATTATTATATTTCTCGCATTTTAACGTAAAAAGTTAGATGAAGATATTTTGACTGTACATCACGTTCTGAAAATAGCAAAAAATTTGACCAAATTCACACCTAATGCTAATTTGTTTAGGGTTTTCCCTTCCTTTTGTAGAACCGTACCTGTTGTAATATTGTTTCCTTATATAAATCGAATCAATTTAGATAGATTAACGTAATTTTATAAAGAAGTGTAAACCTTAGACTATTCATATATTGCTTTGCACTAGCTTATGCACCGTCAAATTCGCTGTTTCAGCATATTTCTTTAAATTAAGCTTACAATAAGGCTGAATTTTGTTTTGAAAAGAGCCTATACGTTAATATACCAGATCCTTGTAAAAGAGGCAACATTTTCATAGCATATCTTAATCTAATAACGTTATAATGTGGTTATATTAAGTAATTCAGTTGGCAATAACCAACGACGTAAGTATTAGATTTCAGTGCGGCTCCTTGAGTGGTAGATTTGTTCGCGATCAGTCAGTTCAGTACATCGGACTGAGAATTTGAAGTGGTGCAGCCTGCGTGTGATTTAGTGGATTATGCGGTCAGATGGCGATCTGGTGTTAAACGTCATCATCCGAATGGGTTCGATGCAAAGTGAACTCATTTTCTCAAAGATAAAGCCCAAGCGCTAATTTTACTGGTCGGTATGGTAATCAAATTACTTCAGTATTTTTAAATTGATTAATTCTAGACTAAAACGTTTTTAGTGTCCTAAGAAATATTTACATCGTTTTGTCTCGATATTTCGTTTTTGTTTGTGTATGACTATTGTGCGAATTCTTGTATTATACACCAATAGGTAGAGAAGTTGACTTGATTTTCGACAGAATATTTTTTTAAATTAAAAACTTTAATTTTTTTTTTGTGATAAGAGTATACTAATAGATCTTACTTCTAAGCGTTAAAGTGTATATTTTAATTTGAGTTCTAAGAATTGATGTTGTAAATTATAATTCATAAATTTCGAATCAAAAAACTCTGTACAGCTGTTAGATAAAGGTAGTGTTAAACAAATATTTTGGCAATGTTTGCTATAGTACGTTCGGAGACACTTCATCTGTGTCACTGCCTGATATCAAAGAGCAAATATTTGGCATTTTTTAAGTAAGAAGGTATTAGAAATACTTAGCGCGTAATAAACTTTTTAAAACATATATAACATGTAATATAAATATAATACTAAGAGCAAGTACCTTTATAAATTATTAAAGTAAAATCATCAATTTCTAGCCTTCCCAACAAATGGAAACGTTAGGTAACTGGTCATTTGCGGTCCCTAATCCACTATACTCCCGCAAATAAGTATTATATACCTACCGAAATCCATCCGCGTCCGGTGTTTACCTGTAATTAATGTATATATCACAGATTCTTATAAAATTCACAAAAAGCCACAGCAGCCAACCAACTCCTTATTGAAATATGATCCTTTTCCTTACTAATATCTTTATCAAGCTGAACAGGCTAGTTTTTACCAGCTCAGCTCTCACAGAATGCAATCTGGTTTTAAATCATACCCGAGCTGTATTTACGTAAGCTCCATGTATAGCAATACGACACCTTTTTCTGTATGCAGCCTATGGTTTGCTATTTCTAGCTAAAATTTTGTTTCCACTCAACAGTTGACACACTTATTGTTAATCCTCCTAAAGTTTAAAGAAGTTGATTCATATATAATTCTTGGCACACTTTGTTATAATGACAACCACAACTGTATTGTATAAAGTGCTACAAGGATCATAATAGCGCGTGGGCGTGGCCAAAAACGGAACCAAAGGCCAACAAGGCCACAGTAGCGCCTCCTGTCAATGTTACTCACGCGCCGTCTGATCCTTTTCGCACTGTACGTCCAACGAAAGAGCCTTCACTCATCATTTAATACATGTCTCTTTCCATAAAAAGCTACATATTAATGCTTATAAAATTTCGACCTAAATTTAATTTAAATATCTTTTTCACCGGTTTAATATTTATTTAAAAAATAATTCTTTATACGAATTTTTCACGCAAACGCGTACTTTAATAATCGCATCGCTAAGAAATGCACCCTCAGACTAGCGTGCGCCCCAGGCTCAAAACTAAGATGATACTTAAGTGTAATGTATCTTTTTAGCCTAAGTATGTACACCACACGCAACTCTCAAAGGAAATCTGGCGTAAAGGGAATAATGTCTGTCTGTAAAATATAGTTTTTCAAAACCACTTAATAGTAGGCTTTCGTATTTGTTTTAACGTGATAATTACTAGAATAAAATGTTCGGTTGAGTGTATAAGTTAATATAAGTTCAAACGAGATGTCTCAACAAACAAGTTTTTACAATGCATCCAAAATGGCTTAAGAGAAACATTAAAAAAAACTACATTTTAAACGCAAAAATATAAAGGTAACAACTTGGTTTAGAATCACTTGTAGAATCCATTTGTGATAAAAATGGGTTACACATTTTTTTTTATTTTCTTCCAATTTCATTAATGTGAGAAGCAAAAAATGCAACGTTACAGTATTTATGACATCACATTCGTAATTAACTTATCTATACTACCTACTTCAAGTTCGTTTCATGATTGAATAACAGAAGAATATCTTCTACATTATTGAGCTTTTGTTAAACATTTTATTTTTTCTTTTGAGTTAGCTTTTGCGTTATTTACCTACCTACGTTATTTGTAGTTCAGTTTGTTTCTTTATGCGCATTTGTTCTTAAACTCCAAAGCCTAAAGGCAACTAGCCACTTGGATTGACGCGAAATTACTCCGCCAATTTGCCAATTAATCTCATTGATTAGCCGATCACGCTCGCTCGTGCCCTCTGTACTAAAAATAAAGTTTTATTGGGCATTTACCTATAATTCACTTGGATTGCTGAACGGAATGCATAGCCCCATAAAGTACCCTGAATCACTCTTCTCGTTGATTAGGTATGAAAAAATATAAAGGCGTTTTAAATTATTTTTGCTTCAGTTTATCTTTATATAATATGTATGTACTTATATAATTTGATCTGAATGGAAATGACTGCAACTGATGAGATGATGCTGAGATGGATTCCTTAAATAATTGTGATATCACATAGTGCGATATGATAAATCTTCATTTAAAACTTGATTGACTTATTGTAGTTTTTGTACACCTTGTAGTTTTCTATCTACAAAGTGTAAAAGATCAGTTACAGCTAATTTATCTCCAATAACTCAATTGCACTTCAAACAAATTAATCACTGACTACAGCAATAAATGCCATCTTGTCAATCTACAGGTTGTTGCAAAAACGACATAATCTAGTCTACAATGATCCGTCGGTCGACTTCGAGATGCAAATAAGTGGGTTTGAGCTTTCCCTAGCTGTCAATCTTTTAAGGGGAGGCTATACGAGTAGATCAAATAATAAATTAAAGATGATCAGGATTTTTAGAAAACTTTTTCAACAATCATTGTTAGCACGTTAAAATCGCTTAATGGAGTAATATTGCGATAATTTATGAATTTAATGTCAACTATTCCAAATCTTTAATTAAGACTGATTTTATGATTTCATTCACAAAACCTATCATAAAATGTGTGCAGCCGCGTAGATCCGTTGAAGGTGTTAATCAATGGCTTCCCTTTTATATCACTATTTGTTAAAGTAACTTAGTTTATTTACACAAAATACCACTTTTTTATAACTTACTGATCCGTAAGAATGTGATAACATTTTTACTTAATGACCATATTATTCTCCACAACCCTACGCTTTCTGACAATAGATTGAAGGCCAGTAACATACCATCCAAATGAAGTATAATTGTTTAAACAGATCCCAGGGCAATTAATACTATAGCTCTGTCAAAGCACAACTTAAGTGGAAGTTTCAGAGCACTTTCAATTATGCATGAGGTTACTTTACTTTTATCAGAGCGGTAGGCGATCTGACAAATTATACAGCGGTTGGTCGTTAACACGATTTCTAGCTTCCCTGAGACGTAATTGGACCCTTGAATGGGCTTTCACAAGGAAGCGCCTTTTGACAAATTAAAGGGATAGACGAACAGGCTTTCGTTGATAACTTGTTAACTTGTTGGTTACTTTGAGAATGAGAAAAGTTTTCCTTCTTGATCTTTATTTGTCTTTGAAATATGAAACTGTACTAACCAGTTTTCGATATTTAAAATGGATTTATATGTATACAGTAAATAGAGATAAGGTTCGTATTCCAGTTGAGTATTTAATAAATATGGTAATTTTAATCTTAAATTAGATCTACAGGACATTAAACAAAAAACATGATAAGCTGAAATCGAAGAAAATTACACATTCAATTTTGATACCACCCAACTACTACCTATAGTTATTAGTTAACCTATAAACTTAATAAAAAACAAACTGTTTGGTTGCTCAAAGTGATAATATATTTCTGTGTCTTCATTAAAAATATTTTTAAACGAAAGCCTAATGATCTTGCAGAAAAATACCTTAATACTTTTACCTAGTACCTAGTATATTAATATGTCAAATTCTTGGTGATATGTTTTAGTAATGGCACTAATGGCATCTAAAAACTAAAAACGGTCATGAATCTATTCATACAGAGATACTATATAGCTCTGGAGGTCTACACCTCTGGTTACTTGTATGGTAAATACGAGATATCCAGTTAAATTAACAACGTCAAATAACTAAAATGCTCTCTGACTTTTTATGAATTAAGATTGGAACTAGTAGTTAAGTTTCAATTCAGCAACGCGGAGCTAGTTCTGGGCAGTCGGGTGAAAAGGGCGTCCTCTATACTTGCCGACTTGTTATTACCCTCCGTAGGTTTTAATCTGTAGTCCGCTAAGCAAATAGGACAAAATGCTTCAGGGCAGGACTTGATGTAATCATTATCTGACGCAGTTGCTGCACTGCACCCTGCGCCTGCGATAGAAACTTTTCATTTCACATTACCTAACAAATTATTATAAATAAAAATATATTGTTTCCTGTCTGGTTATAATGTTCGTCTTTGTATATGTTTCTATAGTACTAAGGAATTACCAGCAACCAGACATGCTGAGAATCCCAGCTACCCAAAGCTTTTGCATAAACCTGCAGCCAGTGCGGTCATCAGTTTAATTCAATACTAAACTCAAAAGGTTGTTTGAGATGGTAATTTTGTTTGTAACACACTACTAGGTGTTTGCTGGTGCAACAGAGGCAAAGAGGACAAAGAGAATGTTAATTTACGAGTGTTTCTGACAAAGTGATAATTAATAAAAGGCATATAATAATAATAATTACAAATCACACTCAGAGCTTCTAACCAGGAAGAACCTGTATCTAGGGTGCTCGAAACATACACAAAGACGAACATTACACCCAGACCGGAAACAAACATCGATATTCATCATACCAATGTTCGCCCCGCCGGAAATCAAACCCAGGTGCACACGCTTACTCATTCCACATGAGCTACGGAGCAGTCAGGAATGATTCAGCTCACCATCCTAAAAACCTTTCCCAAAGCACTATATGTCGAAATCTCGTATGGTCGAATCTTTGAGGTATGGTGAGTTGAATCAGTCGTTTTGTAATAACCTTTTTGCAAAAACAACCTGTATCGTCGTAATAGTTACAATAGCAATAATTTATTTATTATGTATTTGGTCTCCGAATCGGAGCCGTTTTTGTAGTTCAAACCCTGATATCTATCACATGCTTGAAACATTATGAAGATAGGAAAAAACTAGCCTTGAAGTTCAAAATAAAGAAAACCCGTTCTTAGCTGTGCTGTGCATAGTTTTTTTTATGAAGGTCTCAGTTTTACTTTAAAATTAACGTTCCCATCAAACTACGAAGTAAGTTAAATCAGTAAGAAAATTCTCATATCTGAAGAACATACTGATTTGCATGTCCAAAGACGCTGCGGGCTGCGGGCACTCGAATGAAAGGACCTACTAACACATCTGCAGCTTGTTATGAACGCTTCTGAGTAAATATACTCTAGCGATAGTATTTCCTAGCTTATTATAGATACTTTAGATACCAACTCAAAAGATTGCTTACCAGAGGCTAGAGCAAGTTGTTTGAGCTTGACGTCTTTGGGATGATATTATTAGTAAAAAAAGCGCACACTAAACTTAGCAGCGTCACTAAACTTACAAATTCATAAATACTCAAAAAAACTTACAAAATCAGCGGTGTTATGCTATGTGGAGCTCTGTGATGATTTGGAAGAGGTCTAGGACAATTTGTATGGATTTGACGTTTTATGATTCTACAACTTAGATAAAAAAACAAACTCCCTTAGATATAGGGCTAATAAGGACACCCTCCTTCCGATTGACCACCAGTGACTGCCAATGGCCGGTATATACTCAGTGCGGAGGCGAAAATTGATATATTAGATATCGATATTCGTTTCCTGGGATTGTGACTGTGAAGGATTATCATGATTTCAAAAGTGGAATGCAGTGGTATGATAAGAAGTGCAACTTATCACAATAGTATTTTTTTGTAAGAAACTTGCAAAATACTCGCTGTTATAAAGATAGGTGTTTGTACTTTGTACGTTTGTAGTTTGTACATAGAAATCGTGACAAACAAGCAACAAGGTAACAAAGGCGAGGCACCTGTCAAACTGAGATAGACATAGAACGATGGTCCAGCTATTACTGTCGGAACAATGCCAGCTGATCGACGCACCGTTAGAACCCTCAGGTTAGGGCTTCGAAGCTATCGGATCGTATATCACTGGGAAGTGTGCAAAATTTCCAGGAATCAAGTTTACCGTAGAGTAGCTGAGGTGGACTATGATTTTGTACCAGTATTAATGATTTGTACCAAATTTTTACAGATTAAGTTTGCTTCAAAAGTGTTAATTGCATTGTATTGCACGTGACTGATTATAGTATTTTCTCGAATTCTCTTATTTATTCAAGATCAACTGAGGTTATTATGTTTCATGTACTAGAGGCAATACAAAAACTGTCTTTACGTAGTTATAGGTACAAGTTGGGTACAAGAAAGTACCTATATGTATAAGGATCTGTCTATGTATTAGAAGACACTTAAAACATTTCTAATTCCTCACAGATACAGAACTTGAGAAGTCTTTATCAAGCGTGATTAAAATCTCAAAGTCAAGAAAATCTATTTTGTTCCTTCCTACACCATTACAATTAATACAAACAAAAGGAGAAACAGTTAATTTTCTTAAAACAAACTATATAATTTACAACTTTTAGAATTTTTATCCAAACGACTGACTCAATTATTATACATTAAAAAAAATATGATATTTTCTGTGCCGCCACTAGGGATCGAACCTCAGAGCCCACAGAGAGAGACACACACGATAATTGCAAAACCAAAATTGGACCTATCTTTTTTGTAAAACTAATTTAAATTCAAAACAGCATGGTTAACTGAACATATAAAATACCGACACGGTATCTTTCTGCAGCTTCCAATCTTGTAACTCTAACGTTTGACGCGTCGCCCGGAGCTGTAGGAAACAGTACAGTATGTGGAGGTTCCTTGCCTGATTGATCATTGCTAAAGGGGGAGAAGGCAGGTACAAGCTGAGCTTTGCTATATTGGTTGGAAGGTAACAACTTATCAAGTATTCATTCATACACATTTTGATGTTAGGTAGCAAAATTGTTCGTATAGGTAACTAGCTATGATGGTCTCAATACAATTCCATTTTTTTAATAGATCCACATTTGGAGGGGGTAGCATCACTGACTGTTGACCGACTACTGTTTAAAAACCGCGGACACAGCTGCTGTGCCCTGCGATGTTAACCGTGGATTTTTAGGAAAAACAAAATAGCCTATGAGTTTGTCCAGGGTGTCAGCTAACTATAAAATCTCTTCAGCCGTTTAGACGTGAAAAAGTAAAAAACGTACACGCTCACAAACTTTTGCATTTATAATATTAGTGTGATAAATGTGTCCATTATCGCGTAGGATAACTAAATTTAACTTCGTGTCACAGATGACAAAACCAAAGGTTTTGGTGCATCTAACCTATGTTGTTATCACCTACTGAAAGGTTGAATACCATAAAACATCAGGAACATGTCAGGAACCTACCTACTTTTTTTTTTAATTTTCAATGAAAATAACAAAGAAAAATCTCTTCGTAAATCATATCTTGAAATGCTTTGTACTTCTACTTTAATGGCTGCTAACTATTACACCATTTATGTCGTCGATCTGATATAAAATTAAAATAAATTGAAAAGCCCAAAAACGGTTTACGTGGGCTTGGAGAATAATAGAGATTGATTGCGTTTGATGTCATAACATAACTTTATAGTGTTCTCAGGATTACAGTCAGATTAAATTTTACAAAGCTTATTTTATTATTTATTTTTATGACTAGCAAGATATACACCTTATAGAGTCAATTTATTTAGCAAACCAAAAAAGTGTGTCATAAATCACGCTGAACGGCAAATTAACCACAAACATATATAACACGCGGCCAAAAACTTCGAACGTATGTAGGTACCGAGACCGAGCGATAATTATCTTCTCAGCTGAAGCTTTTATTAATTTATTGTTGAATAAAGTTGACTGTACGGCCCCGCAAGGCGCTTTGAAACAATTTGTAAGAAAATTGCTTCTTGTTATCAATTTCGAAACTCCTTTGTTGAACGGCTTACGAAGTGAAAGTCTAATGTTTGTCGATATTTCACACCACTTCTTAAAAAATTTCGCAAAACGGTACAAGGTTTTTTTTGCTCATTTTCTTTAGAGTTATTGTTTCCATAGAAGACCTTTGGTTCGGAAATAGTTTTGAAACTTTCCAACTCTGTAATCTCTAACGCTGCGCCTTGACACAAGATGGCGCTATTTTACATAAACGCTGAAAATACAGTGGTGCTCTACTATTTTATTTTAAGTTTCTCTATACGTCCTTGATCTTTGATATTAAGTATACATATCCTGTATTCTGTACCCACTAAAATACCCTGTTGAGAGAAAGACCTCATATTGTGACCCTGAAAAAGCTATAAAGTGGCACTTCTTTCTTCAGCATAAGGTCAAGGTTTGATTTGTTATTTAAAACCCTGTTTTTGACCTAGGTGTTGAGAATTTTCGCTATAAGGCCGGCAGTGGCCCTATACTTGTCTCAGTCGAGAGACTTCGTGAAAGGTGATGGGGTTATAGTATTCTACGCTGCCGCTCCAAGGCAATTAGGTATCCTCTTGTAGCACTTACCCACTTGTGGCTAGTTTTCTGTTTTCTGCAGAACAGCTTAGTCGTAAAGTGCTACTTTTGAGAGTGCTAGTTTTAAGAAGTCACCTATTTGATGGGAAATGTGTTTATAGCTAGCGTTCACACTAGCATCCTGCATACCATTATATAAACCAAACGGGATCCCGCAGAAAACGGGAAACTGAACTGCCGTTAAGGGAATTCACGTACCTTGCATTCCCCATCGACGCAAATGGCCCGGTAGCCAGGCTTGGTGCAGGGCGTCCCATCGGACACCAGGCCAAGGGAGGCGTAGAACTGCTGCCCTCGAGGTCTGCAGTTTAGGATGCACGGTGCGTTACCTGGGGTAGAATAATACTTACATTTAATCAATATATATAAAACTCTTCCGTTACTGACTGACTGACAGACAACGCAGAGCCGAAACTACTGGGCGTAGAAAGCTGAAAATTGGCACGTGGGTTCCTTGGGGAGTATAGGTGAGCACTAAGAAGGGATTTCCCGAAATTCCCACGGGAACGGGAATAAACGGGATTTTTGTGTTTATGAGAAATTTACGCGGGAAAAACCGCGGGGCAGCCTCTAGTTAAATAAATAAAGAAACACTGAAAACTAAATAAAAAATGTTGAGTGCAACAGTCACCGACATAGCTGAAACAGATAGTTCAAAGAACCTAAGAGAATTCAACCAACCGGAGAGTTGATGAGCGCTATCGAAGAACTGATGGTCGCGGGGCTAAAAAGTTATGGAGTGACCGCGTACTGGGTGGTCAAACGACCATTGTGAAGGTTGAGGAAGGGTAGCACAAAACATCATTATGATCAAGCAGTAGACGGTCTTAGTATTGAGATGAATGATTATACAGTGTATCTGTATTATTATTTATGTTGTACCGCTAAACATCTCAGGGCCAAAGATCCCTGTCTATTGCCATTGCCACGTAATAAGTATTCTTATTATTCTTAGCATAGGCAGAATATAATAAATAGTACTACATACAGGATGGGCCCTCCCTGCCTCCCTCAGCAAGTGCGGCTTCCCCGCTCTCGGTTACCTCTGGGTTATCGCTCAGTACAAAAAAAGCAGCGTCGCACGTCTTTTCACACTCACACAAGAATGATACGCGTGCACGTACACGAGTTTCGGCTGTGCGTGAAGCAACGCTATTTTTTCTATGAAGTGTCTGATGTTTGGTATAGGGGTGTAAATTCGTACCATCAACATAAGGCACCCAGGTGTAGAAGTGTCCCCTGAACGGCCTTCTGTCATAGGACGCGCACTGCTCTGCTCTGGGCTCTCTCAGTGGACCTTGACATGGCTGGAATAGAAACAAAAAATACTTTATTGCAACAAAAACCAATCACATAAAAGAATGGTAAACCATGTCTCGTCAATCAATGCAATAGGCGGCTTTTATCACTTAAAGTGATGTCTTCCAAACAAGACGAAGTGGCAGAAACACTATTTTGGGGTACTAATTGGTAAAGATATACCGATTATGGACTCCGTTATCGTTCTATGTTATCTATCTGACCTATTACAATTACAATGCGCACAAACTTATGGTTTTTAAAGACCAGATCTCCTCGAAGTAGTATGTATATAATGAGAATAGCAGAAATATCCACTGTTGGGCATACCTTGATCTCCTCCACAGGTCGCAACAAACTCAATAATTTTGAGGGGTTTGCGATAATCGTCACACTTGGCAAGCGGGTTGCCGATAGCGGAATGACTAGCGGAAAAAAAAAGTGCCTGTTCTCTATTTATTAGACAATCATGGGAGGATATTGTGGTAGTATTCTCTGCCGCCACCACACGGATAGACGGAAATATATCGTACTTTCATTGCTCCGTAGCTCAGTTGGCAGTGATTTGGACTGAGATGCGTGTGCACCTGGGTTCGATTCTCGGCGGGCGAACATTGTTATGATGAATATCGATGTTTGTTTCCGGGCACCCTAGATACAGGTTCTTCCTAGTAAGGGGCTCCGAGTGTGATGCGTTATTATGAATGTCCAAGAAGTATTTTACATGTTAACACTTTATGAAAATTAAGTTGCTATACTGACATTAGTGTTGCATTCATGGTAACGCTTGTCCAGTCCAGGGCACTGCTGAGCCGGCGAGGAGTCGCGGATCTCACGCGGCGTCCTGTTCACTCGCTCTGCGCTCGATAATTTCCTTCTTTTTCTGCGACGCCATCTTGAAAGAAAATTAGAGAAAAAATCTGAGAAGAAATCAACTAAAATGTTATTCTTATTCACGATTTTAACCAATTTTTTAACAAGCTCAGAACTGATCATCTATCTTTAGCTCTTAAAAAAACCATTAACTGCCAAAAAAGCTTAAAAAATTATTCGTCCTTTGTCTGTCTACAGGTAGCTAAGATGGTGGATCATCATCATCATCCCAGACAACAATATCTACTGCCATAGACATAATTATGCTTTCCCCACAGATCACCACAATGACTGGTATTGTGCGACCTTCATCTAGGCACGCACGTCCGCCTCTTTTACCAGATTATCTGACAAGTGGGAAGAAAGGAGAATATTGCACTTGGCAATATTCTAATGCTGTGAAATACTAATCGGACATATACCTAATCAGAGAAGCCATGAGAATTTTCGCCACGTGCAACAGTTTATTTCAGTTTAGAGCCGCTAGACAAATAGTAGCTCTATGCAACAAAATGCCTCCTTAGTTTGATACCCATAAAAATAAACAGGCTGAAATTACATAAACCCAATTAAACTGTAGCCAACACATTAACCTTACCACCTCACATTCATAATGCATGCTATATAAAGACAAATTTGCAATAACAATGGCCTAAACCCATTGCATATTGTTAGGACTTAGGTGGTGAAAAGCAGCTGTACTGACCACAAACCCATTCTCAGTTCTTTACATAGAGCTGTGTATTCTCTTCTTGTGTCAATGGGACCGCTGAACGACACGACTCACAAGGAGCTAGAGATGCATGGCCCATGGCTTAGCGTGCCTTCCGAAGCACGGATAACATAAGCTTTTCAAAAAGGGGTTTTATCGTATAATTTTTATGTTAAAGAGGACATCCGCATAGTATTTCCTGGTTACTTTTTATAAAGCCGTATAAATACAGGTGTGAATTCCTGTGCTAAGCTTATCTGATGGACAAGCCAGACCAAACATTGTGTAACTGCCTTATAACGGCTCCCAGACAAGTTAGCCTATGGACATTCTTATACTTGTTATTGATTGGCTAGTAAGAATTGATAACAAACAATTAAAAATTTTTTGTTTACCAGTCCGTGTAGGAACTTTTAGCTTGCTTTACTGGAATCGGGCTGAACGTGAACCAATTTAGTTTTTTTAAGCCGTATTTTTTCTCTGATTCCGACATTATCGTTCCTGGTTCCAATTCTTTCAAGCAATAGCTGTGCCACGATTTTCATATGACAGGGTAGTTTGGAAATTTAGCCTCATTTAATAGGAATTAAAAACTTTCCTATACAAAAACTACAGTAGACATTAATTTACGCTGTTATAATATAAGTAGAGTTATGGCACAGCGATCGCCTTTAAGAGAAGTATGCACCAGGCTAGCTGGTAAGAAGAGACGGCAAAATGTGGCGGTCGGTAAGGTTTCATAGTCTAAGTAACGGATTTATGAGCGTCCTCTTGTCCGGCAGAGTAACACGTGTTTCCGACACGACGAAAACTTAAATGAGGAAGTTATGACAGTTCATGCTGTTCGACTAGAAATTTGAATGTATTGATTAGAGACACACTAAGATATTTTAGTAATTTATTTCATTTATTACTTTCATTAGCGTATATGTTTGCAAAGTTTTTTACCAGAATTAAAAAAAGGACAAGGTTCTCAATTAGTTCCTCAAATTTAAACTCTATCAAAAATAGTTCGACGAGTCCAATAGACCCAATAGGTAAAGAAAACTTCTTTGAAGCATTTACTATATTATAAAATCACTGAATATATATTGAAAACATATAACTTCAGTATGTTGTTGGCAAACTATGTATTGAAATATTTTCTTGCGTAAACAGTAATAAAAATAACAAAGTTAAAATGCACCAAAATAATTAATGATTCCCAGTGCATGATCTTGACTGCATCACCTTTGTCTAACTTAATAGAACCATTGCCTGCGCTCCAGGGTGCCATACGAAAATAATTAAATAAGAAATTGATATTAAAAACACCATCACACTTTCTACAAAGGTGGTCCTGCACCACTTCCATCAATACTAAATCACAAAACTAAAAAGAAAGTTAAGCAGTTTTGATTGTGAACCAATGATAGAAATTAAGCAATGAGTTAGCAGAACTATAAAATTATTAGGTGCGTTTTTAATAGGTGCTTTGAGAAGTTTGTTTGGAGAATCATTGTGAAATTGAGTCAAAATGCACCGATAAATAAAATTATGCCATTAAATTTAACCGAACAGTTGGTTCCCCTCATAAAATTTAACATCAAACTCAAAACAGTAACAACTTCGTTCTACTTTATTCATTAATCTGGTAATATTAGAGTAAATAGAAATGAGAAAATCCCATGTTCCTAATCATCCCCACTAACTACGTACCATAGGGAAATTTAAGAAAAAAAATACTTCATTCATTAATCTGGTAATATTAGAGTAAATAGAAATGAGAAAATCCCATGTTCCTAATCATCCCCACTAACTACGTACCATGGGGAAATTTAAGAAAAAAAATCGTCTGTTGACAGAAAGTTTTAAAACAAAAGAGTAAAATTTATTTAAAAAAAGTTGCAACAACTTTCTTCAATGATAGTAACAAACTGTTTAAAACAAAATTCGCTGACTCAGCAGGTGTTTTAGAGGAAACATTAGCTGTCAAATCAATAGACTAAACACTGTCCGACCTCGAACATAATACACAAATTACAACAGATAACATTCCTGATACAATAGACTGTCTGCTGATCCCACATGGTCTTTAACATGTAGACAATGAGATAAAAGATCAGATATTAGCGAATAACGAGTGAAAAAATATTATATTATCAGCATCAATCAAGATTGCTGTCGAAAACAAAATGATGAGCCGTTTAGAGTTCGGCACGGCTTTAATTTGATGGCCACGGGTCATTTTGAAGTATTTAACCTTTGACTTTTGACCGAAGAGTAATGCAATTATAGGCACTTATTTTAGATCAACCAGAAATTTTCAGTTTTAAAGTAATTTTAAAGATAATGCTACAAAAATGCTGTACTGGTTATAATAAAAAATCTGGCCTATCAGAAATCTGAGCGCAAGCTAGCTAAACCGTTTGAAATAAGAGATTTCTCTGCTACTTGCTCCAAGTTTTAGATTCTAGGCTGACTCCTAGAACTATATCGCTTTTCATAATCTCATGTCTAATGAAATATGACTTGTGTTTAGCCTGTGCCCCGTGCGTCTTCTATCAAAACGTCTGCACTGCACATTGGCGACCATTAACAATACCGGATCATTCATCAAAGTAGGGAGATAATGCGGCCGGTAAAGTTTCAATGGATTGTTGCAGATTGCTAAGTTCAGATGTATAACACGAATGTAGCTAGTTTCACAGGCAACCCCGCATCTAAAGTACCTTAGCCGAAAACATTGTTATTTTAATTTATCTTTTTGATGACAAAGGTAAAAAAAGGTATAAAATTAATGACATATTTAAAACCGATAACAGATGTATCAAGTCACTTTAGTCTTATCTAACTTGATAGATGTTAAGGAAGATCCTTAAACCGATCGACACGATGATAAACAAATAAATACCGAACGGACTTGTTAAGTGACAAACAGACAGACAACAAAACTATTCGGTATTGTACTATCACGTACGCCTAATAAATACATCTTGATAAACTGTTGAGATAAATACGATCTTTTTATTATTCCAAGTTCAAAGTCCTTACGCCAAAGGTCCTAATCTAACGGTAAAGGGTTTCTTCCATAAAACATTAATAAAATATTCTTCCACCAAAAAATACAAATTTTAAATTAAAGCTGTTTGAACTTGAGTAGTTTAAAATAAACTGTCTCATTTTTTTTGCTTATTTAGTCTTGTTATTTTTGAGAATAATAGAACCAAATAAGGTTAACTCTACTAGCAATACAAAAACATGATTTTCATTAACATCTCATTTTCATCAATCCGATGGTCGCGTTTTTCCATGGTTTTAGTTTTTTTGTAGTTTATCGACTGTCCTATTTACTATGCCAGAGCGAGTACTTTTAATATGTATTGAAGGTTGGCTAATTTGGGTACAGAACCTTAATAAAACTCCTGAACGCATCCCGGTCGCAGTTGTGTCCGTAAGGAATTTATGAATGCAACAAATAGACATATTGTTATGGATGACAAGGAACGTTATTAGAATAATATCATGATTCGTGCCGTTATATTGAGGAATGAATGTGGCCTCTTCGGGTGATACAAAAAAATCTCTCTTTCATTTAGGCTTAGGTTAATTGTTAGAAAAACTAACGATGTGATAATAAAGGGAAATTTTACTAAATCATGGCTAAAGTTTTCAAACAACCTACTATCTTACCTAAGTAAAAGTAAACTTTAATCTTATGTAATAATACTAGGTCCATGGTAAAAGTCCGTATAACAATATTTTCAAGTAATGAAATAAAAAGCTTGACAGTTGTCAAAATTAAAAAAGTAGCTCACGAATTTTCGTCACAAAAAATGTGCAATTTAGAAATGTTTGGTAACCTATTACCTAGTTTGAAACAGTAAAATATCTCTCTTCGATCGGTTTCTAACAAAGCGTAGTCCTAACTCTTTGAAGCAAGAAGGCTCCCGCGGTGGGCAGCGTTCGATACTTTATCCCTTTATCGTCGATCCGGCTATCATTAGATATCATTGTGATATATGATCAATGGTGCGCCCGCGCCGTTCCCAGGGCTGTCTTTCGTACTCCGTACACCACTGTGTACTTTGGTATTTGAATTATTTTTGGATCATTGAACTTTGGTTGACCTTCGATGGATTTCAGAGTTTGGTGATTTGCAGATGTTCAAAATAAAATAAGTGAAACTGATAGAACTTTACTTATTTTAAAATGCATTCTTTAATAAAAAAAATATTGCAAAAATAAAATTATAAGATAATAAATGAAGTAGTTTACGAAGTTTGAGAAACTGTTTAGGAGTGGCAGACTTAAAGATTGAAGGCAATGGCTCAGCCTAGCAAGAAAAATCTCTTTATATTAATATCTCACAACGTAAAATTTACAAAACACCATGTAAAACATCCTTTTTAAACAACTATGTGGATAGAATAAAGTAAGAAAGAAATTAAGACTACAACACTCTTAAATAATTTAAGCGATACATTTAGTTGGCAACCCTGTTCCTAATCCTTTCTTTGTAGCCTTTTTACTAACGTCTCATACAAAGACGTAACATCCGCGACATGGCTTCTTATCTCAACGATAATGTGAGGCAATTAAGACATCTCTATTGGGAATATAAGAGGAACAATCATTAATCTTATTCACTTTGGCAGCGTTGACGGCTTGTTTGTTTTTGAGGTTGTAAAATGTATTAAGGAATGTTATTTTTAACACTTTTATAATTTCTTCATCCAAATATACGTCAATGAAGGCGGAGAGATCTTTCAACACTTTAGAATTAGACGGGGATACCTCTTTCTATCTGGGTAGGTAAGGAACTTTAAATTATCAATGTAATGAACGGATTATACTGAAGCCTGGCAACGCCCGCGATGATAATAAAACACATACATTTATAAAGGCACCTTTACCTCACATAAATCATTAAGGCTTCAAACGCACAGGCGGATTTTTATCCGCGCGGTAACAAACCGCGCGGATAAAAATCCGCTGTTGCGGTTTTACTTCCGCGCGGTTGGAAAAGTTGTTATTTCATTTTCAACCTTATTCATAGGCCACGAAGGTACAGGCGAATTTTTAGCCGCGCGGAAATAAAACCGCGACAGCGGATTTTTAACCGCGCTTTTTTTTATCCGCTGGTGCGCACACTTCCATAGGATTCAGTATGTTACATAAAATCCGCGCGGCAAAAAACCGCCTGTGCGTTCGTAGCCTAATGTTATTTTGTTCAATTAACCCTCCATATCACTTCCATGTAAACCTCTATTTTTTTTGATAACGGGGGAGGAGACGCCTAAACCATTTCTCATCGCTCTGGGGAGCGACGGGTGTATGCAGGGCTCGCACCTACTAAGCCCCCCTGGTGGCCGTCACGGCATTTTTGGCAAGGCCTTTGATGATCGGCGTTCCCCGTCCTTCCCACATACAAATCTCACCTGACAGGGTCCCTCGGCAAACACTGCCTCTCCTGCACGGACACGCCCCCGCCACAAGACCTGGAGCAGGCGCTCCAGCTGCCCCAACTACTCCAGGCGTACAGCGTCACGTTGCTCGGGGCCGGTGTTTGGACCTGGAAATAGCATGAGATAGAATATAAGATAGGAATGATTTCTTGCCAAAATAAAAATAAAAAAAATTTCGGATAGGAAAGAAAGAGCTATCGCAAAAAAAATTTATTTTTTATTTTTTGGGTTAACAAACAGTTACACATTCACTATTAGACTTATAAATATAGTTAATCTAAGAAGTAGTTATCAATGCATAACCAACACCGGAAACCACAGAGTTCTAAAAAAATGTTTTCTACCAGGCGACAAACTTAAGAGTTTGGATTGGTTTTGAGATATATACCCATGTATTTCTTCTTATCATCTTCTTGAAAAGCACAGTGCAAGCCTATCTTTTCTTTTTTAAATTGAGAAAAAAACTTTATTATTTTCGTCTATTGATGCCGCTTTGTTGATGCGAGAGAAAGCATCTTCCTTGTTCTGTGGTTGATGCCTACTACTTATTCTCGTGACATAATATTTTTTGGTGAATCATTTTGAGTACTAATAAAAATGGCGAACATAACAGGAGTCAAATGCAGTTACTAATATCAACTTATATTGGCAAAGCTTTACAGCTCATAGAGCACTTGCGGAGCCACCAGCTCCAATATAATAGTCAAGTCTACCGAACCTTTACCGCTTAAGATTAACTGATATTCGTTACTTACACATCTATAAAACAATAATGACCAAGATATATAGTTCTGTTCCGATCATAAACATCAGACAGTAGTAGTATATTTCAATACAACAGGGCCTCAATTCAATATGTAGAAAATTTCTACATATTGAATTGAGGCCCTGTTGTACTAGAAATAGAAAAATACAATTCCTTGTTAAAATAAAAATATACAAACTTACACAACAATTGAAATACCTTGATTTATTTTATATAGGTACTGGATACAATGTGAGCAAACTGAAGTTGAACTAGATATTATGTACCATTTTTGCCTTCTTTTCATGATACAAAAAAAATCACAAATTGGTTAGGAAGTCTGGCACAGGACCTGTCGACATAGTAAAGGTCACCGGTAGGCAGTGGATCAGACTGGCGCAGGACCGTGGTGCATGGCGTGCTTGAGAAGAGGCCTTTGTCCAGCAGTGGGCTCTTACATGATTATTATGATGATGATGATGATCAACATAACGAATTGCAAATAATAAGAAGATATTTTGTCAAGTAACAATTATATTGGAAGCGGAAAGTGGTCTTTCCTAAATGGAATATTAGGACGGTAGGAAATCATAGGTATTAAGTTCCTACTGCTGGTCACAGGATTGCGGCCCAGGATATTTCAGTAGCTATTTATTTAGCTTACCCGGCCGACGTTGGTTAACTGCGCCGTATTCACTCGCCAACAAGCCAGAAGGAATCTGAAACAAAAACAATACTGTTTTAGAGTCTATCGTAAATAATGGATTTTGCGCATTTCTCATGCTTTTCTTATATTTGAAAATTGCTTAGCGGAAATACATGCATGCGTTATAATAATAATACTGCACAATGTTATGGTTTCGGAGTCGTACTGTTCAGAACCATAAATTTAACTTTTTTATTTGTTTTTGATTAATCTTATAAATTTTTTATTTCAAATAATTACACAAATATAGCCTTTCTACTATTCTGATGTATTAGTTATCTACCTAACTGTAAAACTTCATCAAATTTGATAAGTAGTTTTCTGAGAAGGTAGAACAAACAATCATCCTCACAAACTTAAAGCATTTGTATTAAGTACTGGAATTAGAAGGATTAATTATTCCACTTCTTTGGCTTCCATTTAAATAAAATTTAATTTAACTAAACAATAATCTAGCTTGCAATATTACTAATAAAACAATTCACGAAACTGCTAAAAGAGGAAGTCAAGATATAACCAAGTGGCAAGTGCAATTAGCATTTCTATCACAAACGGATTGTTCTTTATTTATATACGGCCGGTAGAGCGCTTTTTGAATACAAAGTGTAAGGCTTACACCATACTTAACTGCAGAGCCCGTCTACTTTTTCGGATGGACATATAATCGCTAACTTGAATGATCAAATACTCTTTACTAAACTTACACTGAACTATGAAGACTTTCTTTTACGTGTCTCCCTAGCAAAACAATTTAGGTGTATGGAAACAAATAGGTTAAAAAATAAAATGCTAAAGTATTTTTATTATTATCGGTCGCCTTTTCAATCTTTCTTATCTGCAGTACCAACCCATTTTATTATTTCTGTTACTATCTCGGTTTTTTTATAAGCAGCAAATTAAATACTTATTGCGTTTGCGTAAGTGGTAATGCTAACCGTAATCGGTACATTATTATTTCGGTTACGTGCGCATGTTCAATGCGAGTTTACCTTGCGAGATAGCATCGGTAAAGGGCGAGTCTATTGTAAAATGCTAAGTGCCATGAATGAAAGCACTATTAGAGATAGTCATATAAAGCGAGACTCGACTGTGTTTATGACAATTTTCCAAATGACCAAAATGTTAATGTAAGGTCCCCTTAAATGGTAGCTCTAAAGCTTCTTTGTAATCGTATTTTTAATGTACCTAATGTATTATTATATCGCAACTCTAATTTCAAAATACAAATAACAACACAAATAATTTAAAGTTGAAGAAGAAAGGAGCAAATTTGATTGTGTTTTTTTAGCAACACATAATACTTGCATCAACGGTGAGTCAATGAAGTTATTAAATTAGAAGATAACAGTCACTGTGGAAAGTAAAGAAGTCACTCAGCAATTATTTGCCTACATCGATAATTTGGAATTATTACGGAACTTTCACAAAACAGGAACGTGAAACGATACTGGCGCCACACCATTGGTTTAATCAGAGTAATGCATTCAGGGAATTCCAGAAAGAAACGCTTCCAAATACCATCCGACCTAAAAACGTCCAAATCTGCATTACGCGATACTGGAATCGGGTATTGGTTGACACGGTGTTAAAAATAGGGCATGGTGAGTGAGCACATCGCATTCCATCCATGAAAGCTGATCTCAATATTAACCAATTGGTATTGGTATCGTTAGGAGTTAACAAAATCAATCAATTAATTTTGTAGGTACAGTGGCGGACACGATCGGCGTAACACTTCCGGTTTTTCTGTATTGAAAAATAGCTCTTGTTCTTTGGTAATACAGACTAGGGTTGACGAAACCATAGACAAATCTGTTACGGCCTCCTAGTCCGCCACTGTACCAATTCAGAAAACTATAATGTTTTGTATAATTCATGTGTGTAAGAAAGGAATCCTTATTAATTATCAGAATCTTTTTTTTGGTCGGTGTAGCTTGAATCATCTTAAAACAATCATGAATGTGGAATTACTTTAAGTCCTTATTTACCAAAAACGTATACGTGTCAAATACTCATGAAGAGGATACTAATTACAATAAATAAAATGAGCCATATAACAAGATAATTATCACTGAGTATCAATACGAAAGGTTTCCAAAAACGGTTCGTTTCCACAGTGATGGCTGGGCTGAGGAGAGGAGTGTTTGGTCCCGGTCGACTGGGCACTTGCGTCACCGATCGACACGCGATAATAAATCAATAGATTCTGGAGCACCAGATGAGGTCATGCATGATTCGCGATTGGTTAAAATTGATATGGATTAGTGATTTTGGTTTGCGAAGCCTTTTAAATTACGTTAATCTTTATGGTACAGCTGGAAAATCTGCCATAGCCATAATTCGCAAACCTCATTTGGCTAGAGAGCTGAAACCCTCAGCACAGATTACTTAATAGCCCTCTCACTTGGCTGGGATGACCTGAAGCTTCAGGTCGAGAAATCTTGGGGTTAATAATTATACTGCAAAAGTTATTCTGAGGACACCTTTGTAAGTTATTTTTTAAATACTTCAATAAAATAAAAGAAGATTTATTTGTTACACCCTATACCTACACTATGGAATCCGTTCCAGACTGTGATCCAAACATATCCGCAATTGAAAGATCGTCTTGATTTATGGCGATTTCAGCCAATGCCTGAAACTCCAAGGTTATGACTCAGACAGTCCAATATGAAGAATATTTATTTGTAAGCTTATATTTTATCGCTTGATTACAAAGTATTGGCACATCAAGCATTGGTATGAAGAATATCGTGTTTTCTTGGATGTACATGTTTATTTCCGGGTCTAAGTGTTGTTGCAATGATTTTTAATGTATTTTAGGCATTAAGGGTTTAGGTTTTTACTATGTTGCGTCATTATTAGTATGTTTCTCTATCTCTCGTCCATTTCTTGATGGAGCCCGATTTCCTTTGAGAGGCGAGCAAAGGGACAAAGACAACTTGTAGAGGCCCTTGGCACTTCCTAGTTTTGGCTATCTGGCGGGCTCTTTATTATTACTACTTAATACTATTACGAATCGTAGTTATACACGGATCTTTAGAAGGTATAGGTACCCAAATGCATCTAACTTACTAATCAAATCCTTAACGGCAGTAAAACCTATAAATAAATTTCAAAATTATGCATGCTTTGTGCATGCTATATGAATGTTTGAAAACAAAAAAAACTGACTGCTAAACAAGTATGACTAGTCAAACATGCGTTAATATAGAAATTGAAAAGTAACACGAAATCAATTAAACAGTTCAAGAGTTCGAAGCAAGTTCAAGTTCCGATTGCGCAATGAAGGTAAACGGGCGCATGCCATGAACTGGCTGTTCGGAGCGATGTGTGAGATCGATATGGAAAAACGCCTTACAAGAGTTTATTGTGGTAATAAAATTAAATATTTTAGCATGACCATAGTGAGAGCTGGCGAGGCTGCGAAAAACCTGGACGTGGACACTTAGGAAGAAAACCTGGAAGGCCTTTACACAACACACGGCCCGGCCCATCTTGCGAAATTTGATAGGGAATAAAAGAAGAAAAACAGAAGGGAACAAAAAAAAAAACCTAAAAAAGAGAGTTTAATAGATTAGTCAAAAAAAAAACAGAAGGCTTGGATGTTGACTTCGGATATCTGGGTTTAATTCTTAGCAGGGGCGAGATTGACATGCTGGATATCAATGTTCGTTTCCTGGGCCTGGATGTTTGTATGGATTTTATGTGTTTCGGGCACCCTAGTTTTCATCTAGTTTGGAGCTCTGAGTGCTATGTGAGATGAGACTAGAACTTTGATAACTGCATCGCTCAGAAGCCCAGCCAAAGTACAAAAACCGCCGTAAATATTATGTGTTATGTTATGACTTATGATGTTTCTCGTAATTGGTGATAATTGCTCCGGCTTGCCCGTTTGAATGTTTGCTTAGTTGGTTGGAAGCATGAAGGTATTTTAGAAGCATTAATCACGACGCTTGTATGCTCATTGAACTTGCAGTAAAAGCACTAACTTGCAGTTTAGGTGTGTTTAGCTATAATGAAGAATTATATCTTATTGTATTGCTTAAATTAATTACAAAGGAAAAAAGGAGATTAAAAATTATAACTGCGATCTTAGGTATACGATATGGATTATATTTAACTAGAAGCTGTCCCGCGATTTCACTCGCGCAGATTTCTCATAAAAACAAAAATCTAGGTTTTTCCCGTTCCCATGGGAATTTCGGGAAATCCTTTCTTAGTGCTCACCTACACTCCCTAAGGAACCTACATGCAAAATCTCAGCCCGCTACGCCCAGTTGTTTCGGCTCTGCGTTGTCTGTCAGTCAGTCAGTCAGTCAGTCAGTAACGGAAGAGTTTTATATAGGTATATTGATTTAACTCATAGCATATATAACTAAAACCTTTTTTATAATAATTTACTAATATGTATGTATGTTAAAGTTAAAAAACAAATCACAGCCATAAAATCATAGAATTACGTTAGGTGTAATAGATCATACAAATAATAAAGAACATGAAACTAAACATTACGATATTTTATGATCACTCGAGTGAATCGTAAGAGAAGTAATCAATTTCGCTGGTGCATTCACAAACAAATTGCATTTAATTAAATAAACAAATGAGTAAAAAGCATGTAATTTTTCACCTGACCAAAATGCGTGAATTATACAGGGTGCTTCTAATAAGTCAGTAATAAATTAAAGGGAAATTTTATTCAGATCACCATACCTTAAAATTTTCCCAATGCCAGCAGCTGTCAGCTGTCCCATACATTGACCGCATCAGTTGATCAAAGCAATATATGGCACAGTTGATGATTCAATTCGACACACGTTGCTTGTTGATAAGAAAGTTGATAGGTATGGTGAGCTTTATTACCACCTTGTCAGAAACACCCAGTATGTAAATATAAATTGAATAAAAGTGGGAACTCACACGGTAGCCGTTATTAATTTGTTTACAAGAGAGATAAGAAGCCCTTTGTGCCTCGGCTGTGAGCGTAATTATAGCAATTTGTATCAATCACTTTTGGAATTGGGCTATAAAGGGCCTGTGTATTTTAGGCACGTGTGTCTGTTTAGGAAATTAATGTATTTTTTGTTAACTTTGACGATGACGTCCAAAATTTTAAAATGTTCAGCTGAATCTTCATACATTATGATAAACGTTTCGATTGTGCAGATCGATTTTAATATGGATGTACGCTCTTTAACGTTAAAACTAACATATTATATAACTCGTATTTGAAAATAATGTATAATACAAGTTAACACAAAGATAATACAATCGATCTACTATATACATAAAAATGAGTAGTGGTTCGTTAGTCTCGCTAAAACTCGAGATTGGCCGGGCCGATTTCGCTGATTTTGGTTTTGAGATGTTCTTAGTAGTCCAGGGTTTAAAAGGTTTAGATAGTATGGAAAAATTTAGGGGAAGTTAGTAAAAACAACGATTTTATTTTCCCATATAAAATTGTAAGGCGCGATACGAAGTTCGCCTGAAAATCTAGTTATAATAAAAAAGGCTTTTGGAGTTCTACTACTTACACAAATAAAAATTCCATCTTCTCATTGCAAAGCACGCATTCTTAGCCTCAAAACCGATATAAAGCTAGTAATTTTTAAATTAAAGATAATTCCTCGATTATTTGCAATAGCAATACCATTGCCGCCTTTAATAGTTGGGTGCCTATTAAACCTGATGCAATGGGACGTGACATCATGTGGTCACAAACACAAACAAACAATCACTATATATAATGGCCGATTGGCTTTTGACCGTGGATTTACTTGATGTTACATTGTTAGAAAATCTGTAAAGCTATCTATTATACTGACTGATGCTTGTTTTTGGATATGGGACAATCAGATCAGGTAGGCAGGTAGGTACTACATTTTGTTTTCAAAGTTAAAATGATTCTCAAAAATATATTATAAAGATCTGGTATAGGTACATAATCATTACAATATCAAAATGTTATTCATTCTTATCCGTATACCTTATATTATTATTGTATTGTAAGACTTGGGTATTTGCTAATGACATTACAATTTAAAGTACATTTTTGATTGTTTAGACACTATGGTGAAATAATGAATTTAATTTAATCAATATATATAAAACTCTTCCGTTACTGACTGACTGACTGACTGACTGACAGACAACGCAGAGCCGAAACTACTGGGCGTAGCGGGCTGAAATTTAGCATGTAGGTTCCTTAGGGAGTGTAGGTAAGCACTAAGAAGGGATTTCCCGAAATTCCAACGGGAACGAAAAAAAACGGGAATTTTGTGTTTATGACAAATCTGCGCGGGAAAAACCGCGGGACAGCCTCTAGTTTTAAGATATAGGACAAAGGTAAATTAAAGGAAAAAACTAGATTATATCAAAAACGCTTTATGTATCTGATGACTGATGACAACACAAACCCAAACCGCTCCCAAAATGTCTACAGACATAGAAACCTAGGACATTTAGTTGGTCTATTGTCTTCAGTGGATTAATTACTGTTATTTAGATTCGGTTATGCATGCTGGATATGGGTTTGTGGAACGTTTGGCCATTCAAGCGGTTGTGATTGCCCATTCAGGATCTAGGTGTGTATTGGTATGTTAGTAACATTACGTAGGTACCGATCTAAATTTTCTCTACCGAAACAACAGAAATGATAAGACTATAAGCAAACTTATTAAATAACTATTAGGCTGCCCCGCGGTTTCACTCGCGCATATTTCTCATAAACACAAAAATCCAGTTTTTTCCCGTTCCAATGGAAATTTCGGAAAATTATTCCTCAGTGCTCCCCTACACTCCCCAAGGAACCCACGTGCAAAATTTCAGACCACTACGTCTAGTAGGTTCGGCTCTGCGTTGTCTGTCTGTCAGTCAGTCAGACAGTAACGGAATTGTTTAATATAAATTGATTTCTACAAAAAAGTTAAAAGTACCTATCAATAGAGTTATTTCTAATTTATAATTTTTTTGTCTGTTCTCTGAATGAATTTACGAGGTCAGCACTATGGGTTATTTGTTACGAATGTACAACACCCTAATATTTTTAGTATTTTGTTTCTTAAGGATGGTGGATTTGTAAAATTGTTAAAATTATCTTTTGTATTATATTGTATTATGGAAACCATAATCTTTAAAATAAGATAAAGCTGCACTGTTGCATTGGTGTTTACTGTAATAATAGTGTAGTATTGATAAATAAATAAATAAATAAATAATTGTAATATAGTTCATATACTTATTATTATGTTCTTATAAACAATCTGCACTGCACACGCAGTTTAATCGTATGACCTAATAATTCATGCAGCTAATTTATATCCAATAACAAGGGATAGTCATCTAACTTGCTCGCTTCCTTGCCGTGCGGGATGCACGCACTATGCTATTTAAACGTTGCTAAAAACGTAACAAACACGATTAGATTTTGTGCTCGACAAGTAATTTGTAGAAATGACAAAGTAACATATAAAGATAAATAGTTTTCATGTGTGCAAGTAGAGAATAATTGCAGATTTAATTTAAAAAACTCTTTCGGTTCAGCTATTGAGCCCCCGTGTACGTTATTGATATACAACGATTTGATCCTTTTAATATTTTTGTTAAACTGTATTTTGTATAGCAAGCTAATTCGATGTCTTCGTAATTAACTAAAATACGTACAAGGTCGAAACTGACACTCAAACATAAACCCAAAACATATGTTATTATAAAAATCTGTCTCTAAATAGGTCACGCAATGCAACTAGCTAAGAACAAGAAATAACAAGCGTGGGGTTTATTTACACAAGTGGGTGAACAGACTTGGTAAGTAACGGTGTTACCCGGCTTGCAATTAACAAGGTCTGGTTGAGAATAGGACGGGATCCGATGCACGCTGTGGCGGCAGCTTTCTGGAACATATCGGCTTGGAATAATGCTCGTAAAACATCTGTATTGACATTATTGTAATTAACTTATTGTTGGTCGGGACTTTGTATAACATTAGCATTGTAATCTTTCTTATTTTATGGGCTGAAATTCTAACCAAGTCGCCAATCGAAACTAAAGCAGCTGTCTCTAAACATTTTTTATAGGTTTTTTTTTCTTTTGTGTTTTGTTTTGGGAAATTGGTAAATACTTTTATAATGATTTTAACGATTTACGTTGAGGATTATCCCTTATGTTAATATAACCTAAGCTAAGCTTAGCTATGGATCAATTTATCAGCAATGTTTATCGAAATCCTGTCCTCCATCCTAACAGCTATCCGGTACATAGATATTCAAATGCATTTATGAATAAAATGATCAGTGTTTACTTTATTAACGTAAGTTAGCGCCCGATAACGATCTTTTCTATGAATATTTTGCCTACTAAAAACTTATGTTTTGTGTAAAATATACTTATAGTCTGAATAAAGAGACTTGACGGTTTTGACTACGCAAAACGACGAAACCTTATTTTTAGGTAGTTACTCTCCGTGGAGCCTGGGGCGGTCAGAAGATGTCTCCATCGCGGTCGGTCTTGGACCAGGTCCGACAGTTCCTCCCATGAGCAGCCCATCTGTCGAGCTTCGGCTATGAAGGTCCGCTTCCAGGTGTGTCTTGGTCGGCCTCCTAGAGCCACCTGCAGGATGCCAATTTAGGGCTTGTCTGGGGATGTGGTCCTGAGCCCTTCAGAACGTGTCCGATTAGGTGGATAACTAACTTATTTCTTTCTTCTTCATTAAGGTTCCTTTATGAATTACGTCATAAATAATAAAAACGTGCTTTAGCTGAAGCGAAGTGGTCGTAAAACCATTTCTGCGTCCTAACTGGTTTTATAGTGGCGCCTAACGGACTTGGGCCGTACCCTTGTTTATTGTATAACTGGTATTGCATAGGATTTTCTATAAATTGTACTAATTATACCTAGGTCTACCAGACCAGCATAGCAAATTAATCTCTCGAATGGATTTAGTACCAAAGTTGATTGCCTCGGATGCTTGTTCAGTCCATGGTTCAGGTTAAGAAAGAATATACATAATCCCTATTCTCCCTACCCCATCCCTGTCCCTAACCCCTTCTTCCCATCAATTTGTCAATGCTTAGATAGTATTTAATAAAACTTAACTTTAGCTGTATATAACGTTGTGGATCTTACATTTGCTAACTCTGTTTGTTGTCAATAAAATAAATAAATACATAGGAAAAATGGAAGGAAATAGATGAAAGTCGAGATAAAAGAAAATAAGCTAAATGCAGCAGATTATGGATTAAGTTCAAGTAGATCCTTTTAAATACCTACATGAGAAAAGAGCGGAGGCAGCTTTACTGGCTAAAACATTAAGCTCCGAAATAAAAGAAGAGAAGTTATCCACTTTGGTCTTCCCCACATATATTCCGCGAGGAGTGGAGGGATTCCGCTTTAATCGCCCCGCTTGGCAGATGGGTTGGCGAATGCAGATCTTCAACTTGTAGTATTTCAACGAAGGACGCTGGTTCCTGTCTTCGGCTTTTACGAAACTAAGTCACATTTAACGTTACGACACCCATGGTAGGAGATGGGGTCGAAGTATTCTCGCCAACTCACGGCTATGACGAAAATTTGCTATAGAAGAAGAAAAGGGACAGATATAGATTAAAAAGCATTTCATAGTAGGGCTATGTAGATGTTAATATTCAGTTCATTGATCAATGCATTTGCTGCAACATTTGCATGCCTTTTAAACTGGTCGTTAGTGCCATTTCAAAGCAATTTTAGCTAAACAATTAGGTAAACCCGTCAGAACTAAAGAATTGAAATCTAAATACAGTTGGTAAGTGACTAGGTACGTGGAAATAACTTGAAAGGAAATAGCTACGTGAAAATCGTTGAAAGATATTGATTTGGTTGTAGGTTTTGAGCAACCAATCAGATTTTACCTATTCAGGAGCTCTGAGTGTGATGCGTTATGAAAACCGATGTCAAATTCATTTCCATTCATGATAAGTAAATAAGTGGAAGCAACGTAAACAGGCCCAGTTACATCTTTGTGTGTTCAACTAACACGGTGAACCAGAAATCTCAGCACTTGCGCAACAACGTCGCATACGCACAGCAATTTTGTAATCAAATTGAACAATTACAGCACTGTAGTGATAAATGTATCGTACCTTAGAATATGAATATCATAAACCAACTGTATAATAAAATATATTTATACTTTATTATTCAATTTAATCCATACTTACTAAATAATATCTGTGGGTTACGCAAACCGATATTATTAAGGCCAAAAATTGGTAGAGGTACCTTAGAACTACTAGGCGGACATACGTCGGACACTTTTTTTTTAACAAAAACCCACGGGAACAGAAAATAAGGATTTGCTGTTTAAAGAGAATATGCACTTTCGAAGCCTGAGAGAGAGAACTGATAAATGCCTATGCATACCTAAAAGAACTCATCAATTAAAAAAGTTAAATCGCCCTGAAACTCCAAATAGACCTAATTACCATTACAGCTATCGCTATTGCTTTATTGTTTGCACTAGAATGACACAGAAATGCTCAGCACACATTACACAATGCAACACCACAGAGAAGGAGACTATCTTCACATAGAAGAGATAAAATGCTGATAACTTAACTAGGACTAGGAAATAGGAGCATCTGGTACCGGCTCTTCATTATGAAGATGTTTGCCGTGATTTTAGGTAGAGCATTGTTTTGTCTTACTTTCTTTGCAGAAACTGTCTGTTACTGGTGTAGGTTTTTGCAATTACGTTATTTATCAAATTTTTTGCAAATAATTCTATTAAGTTTATCTAATTAAGTAGCTTCAGATCTACAAATCATCATAACAACCGCAAGACTTGTACTGTTAGACAAAGTCTAGTGGTCTACCGCTCATATCGCGACTAGGATAACATTGTGAGTGTATTTTTCCGAAATCGCCACCCCGTAGGCGGGTTGGCGATCGCAGTATGGCTCTTTAAGTTTTTCAATTAAGAACACTATTGCCCATCCTCCAGGGTGTTCCTTGAATTGATTTTAGGAGGAGATTGGGATGGCCAATTTTCCATAGTCTTTGGTATAACATGGTATAACATAATTTATTTATTTATTTATTTATTAGGTATACAAAATCCACAGCACAAGTTAAATAATTCTAAGTCAGTAAATATACATTTTGAAATAGGCCAATGACGGATAAATTAATTAATTTATAATAAAAAAAACTATGAAGTATAATGCATAGAGTTCCATATTAAAGACAAGAGTAAAAGCAAAACATTCTTTGTACCATAAAGAGAACAAATCATCTTCGCTAATAAAGACCAATCACGGATTAATGCCGGGGCATCATCACAAGACCTCACAAAGCGAAACATTCCTTGCAAGCGACCACATTTAGATCTTAACACATTTAAAAGTGTTATTTTTAACCAAAATAGTACCATTGTTGCCACAATCTTAGCTAATTGAAATATGTGTTAAGGTCGCGGTTTATGTGTGTACAATTATTAAGATCAAATGGTGCATTAGTGATCAGTTTAATGACCTGGGACAGCAAAATAAAGCTGTCGTGAGGCTGTCATTAAACGCGCTATACGAATTAACTGAACAACTAGACGGTATTATACTGAACTTGTGTAAAGAGCTCAAACAATCTTTAAAAAAAAAAACAAACTATTGGCATGAAAGCTTAAAAATCTGGTCTTAATTCCAGCAAAAAATTATCAAAATTCGGGAGTTACTACCCAACTAGCAACGAAGGTCGTATAAGATTTACTCTTTCGACTATAGATCGTAAGACACTTGTATAAACGATCCTAAAATGTTAAAAAGCTGTATAAAAGCGGCTATCTGGATTATTTTGCATTCAACGCTTTTTGGCTCTATAAACATGTCTAGTAAACGTTTATACGATGAAATCATAGCGCATTTACTCGATTGTTGTATAAATGTATCTCTTGATCGCCATTATACAACAATAAGTCGTAAGAAAGCTCTTTAAAAGCAACTGAATTGCTAATTTGTCGTCAAACTAGCTATTATAGCACAATCTATCGACATTTAATTTTAACAGCGTAATTGTGGAGTAAACGCGGTTCATACGATAAAACAGCATCTTAGTTACTTTAACAGCACTTAATGTCGTATGATAACTCTATGGAATGCTTTTATTCGACTTAACTAATTAGGTTGAGTAAAAGCTTTCAAATTATTCTTTTACAGCCTTTTCGGTCTCTTAAGGTTATTTGAAAGCCATTTTACATCGATATAGTGGTATAAATGCTTTTTGAAATCTTTTACAGCACTATCTGCCATTTTGTTACATGATACCAAAATAAACAACGTAATTTGCTTTTTTTATTCGAAAAATGGATTATAATCGATGGAAAAGGATTAAAAGAAGTGGAGGATTCCGACGTAAAGTAAATAAGATGTATACACGATTGAAACAGTCAAGATCTTCATTGGCTATAACCACGAGTGAAGAGCGTTTAATTGATAGGCGTGAGGGTTCCGTAGCGTATAATAATTACTACTACTATTAGGTACTATTAGGTATTCTGTAACAACGGCCATATAGACCACCGTTTGCAATTTATTGAATTTGCCAGTATGTTTTTCTAAGTCATGGGTGTTTATCTTATACTTATTGTGTTTGTTTTTATAAGTTAGTTGGTAGGTACCCAAAGAATTTGACTAAACTATTATTATTATTTTTTTATAATAAAGAGATACTTAAGTAAGTACTTACAATTTTGTTTTGTATTAAGTGATCCTACTTGCAAAAATAACATTCGTCGCTTGGATAGTGATAATAAATTGAATATTCTGAACAATTCGGACACCAGAAAAATGAGGTGCGCAGTAATAATTTTATTCTCTTCTCAGATAATATAAAATGACGTGGTTTTGATCCATTTTTAATTACAAAATGACATGAGTAACATTTAAGCATTATAAAAAAATGTGTTTTCTTCCAAGGCCATTTTGCTTCCTTAAGCTTCTTTAAGTCCTCTTTTTTTATGAATTTATCTAGGTATATCCAAGTAGACTACCATTTTAAATTGTCACCCATAAAAAAAAAGCTAATTTTACCTAAAATATTGTATTCTATGAACTTACGCAAACCAAATTCAATGTAACTCAACTATTCAATGTGGTTTTTTTTTTAAGTTAGGTTGATGGTATAGGCAGTTTTTAAACACGGCCGTGCGCCCCGTCTCAAACAGAGGCGCAGATCGGCGCTTGTCTGATTGGTCAATCTTTCCAAAATTTAAAAATGTTTCAAAATATGCAAAAATTTAGCGAAGTTGACGGTATATTAAATTTATTGATAGTAAAATAATTATTTTATACTAAGTAGCTGACCCGGCAAACTCCGGATCGCCCAAGATATAAGTTAGCACGATTATTATAACATTATCTACCCGCTAAAAACTTGGCTGTATGTACTTTGTTATTTTGCCCGCCCAAAATTAAATAATTTAAAAACAACGACAAATCAATCAATCTTTTGATCAAAAATGGATACAACAGTAACGGAAAACTTAGTATTGGAAATTATAAGTAATTGTTGTTTTTTACTAACTTTTCCTCAATTTTTCCAAATTTTCTCACCTTTTCAACCTTCTCTGGACTACTACAAACATTTCAAGACTAAAAGCTAAATCGGCCCAGCCGTTCTAGAGTTTTTGCGAGACTAACAAACCACGATTCATTTTTATATATTGGTAGATAGATAGTAGGTAGTAGAAGTAGATAGTAGATTTTGCACTAAGGAACCCTAAACTATCTGTAATGGCGTCCCTAGAAGTCGTAAGATGGAAATCTCATTTCAATCTTTCGACTAACAGCTGAGAGAATGCTCTGTGATGATAAATGAGTTGCTATTATTTGCTATTGATGGCGAATTTATTTCAAATGTTAAATTAACATTATTTGTTATTCATTATTTACATAGAAATCTTGGGGCCCATTGAAATATTAACTAAAATGCTAGGTATATAGACGGAAATTTTTATTCCGCATATGAAAGTAAGACCCTACGACCTAACTTTAACAGGTAACTAATTACCTGTCATAATTTGGCTTGATGGCTCAAATACGTAATGGTTAATACGATGGCAAAATATACTTAGATTTATTAGGTTTGACACTTCAACTGACATAAATGACACGTATAAAATAAAAAGTCTATAAGTGCTGCTTGGGTGCAGTTACACGATGAAAAAGTCGAATGATTGCAACCAAATTGCTTTATAACTATAAATAAGTCGAATAAAAGCGGTTCTACAGACTTGGAAAAAGCAGATGTGTCGAATAATGGCATTCTGATGGCCACTATGGTACTAAGTAGCATTCTAGTTGCGATTACTCGATATTTATTCGACTAAATGGCTACTCATACGATAATCTTACGATATTTACTGCATCTAAAGCTGAGAGAAGTGCGCCCAAATCGCGTTGAGAGAACGTGCACAGAGCATTTACACGACTTTTTAAAGATCCTTCTTACGACCAATAGCTGAAAGAGAAACGTGCTGCTGACTTTTTTACGACACGATTTGCTGGTTGGGTACTAGTTTTTTGGTGTACAACGAGTCCATTTTGTTTATGTTTGTCATGCAATAAATATAACAACAGGAAGGAATAAAGTTTCGTCTTTATCCGAAGACGATGCCGGAAGTTCTGTTAGTAGAATGTAGTGCGTATTCCTACAGCTCAAAATATCTCCTTCAATAATAACATTATTATAAGTACATTCCTTTAATGAACGGAACGATCTGTAGGATAGGCATTTTTAAGCAGTGGCGTGTTTTGGCTTAGACGGTTTTTGGTATATAGTACATAGATGAGAAAATGTTAAACATGTCCTACTTATCTATTTTTTTAATGTTCTTCGAGTTCCAATCAAACAATCTTTAACGAAATACTTTCCTGTGCGACAGCTCCATAAATTAAAAAAGTCACGTGAAAACTTGTACTAAGAAAATAAACAGGAATTTAGTTGAGGAAATTCGTTCCCATGTTCCTAGAATGGAGGACATACAGAAACAACGTGTTAGACATTTCCTGTACGCATCGACTGTGATCAAACACATTCAAACATGGGTAACAACTTTGGAAGATTTATACCTATATAGTGAAAGTTTATGTTTGACTTTCCCATATTACGAAGGACCTGGCAGTATTTTAAAGGCAAAATAAAAACCTTATTGTAGGTAATTTAGTTCTTAAATGATGTCAAGGTAATTATTCTTGTAATTAATAAATCAAACATACATTTTCTAAGAATAAGGTTGACCTCAAAATTAAATAGTACGTGAACCACAGAATACCCAATATAGTACATACTAAAGTATTTCAATAAATTTTTTAGTGTTATTCTTAGGCACCGATCGATAAGTTTGCCTGAGTTTGATCCAATCGATACTGTTCGTAGAAACAAAACAAGGCAATGTACAACACATTATGAAACAGAAACTACGTTAACACGTGGCTTTTCAATTATAATAAAAGAAACACAATCTTCGTTATATTAATAACAAAATTGCTTAGCTAGTCTAAGTAGTATTAAACAAATAAACGTCAATGCAGTAGTAGGTAGAAGAATGCTGTGCGAGATTAAAATGTCTTTGTTTCATTTAACAGATGAGAATACTTATTTTTATTAAAAACAAAATTCTAAAACAAACAATACTTTACAATTTATAATTCAGTTCTTATTCCACTAAGTTGAGAGACGGGATATTCGGACACTTCATGTAACAACGAGCTACGCCCGCCACGCCACTTTCGTTACCAAATTGATTAAAAAATGGATCATCAATTTCATTAGTTCCTTTCCCACGGCTAACCAGAGTAATGGGAATTGATTCAGTTCGGGATGTACGATAGATAAATGTGAGTATATTGGAAACGTACTTAAAAAGTAATAAAATTGTTTGATATCAACAGTTTTCACTTTGGTAAATTTATTGTGAAGGTTATTAATTGGTTTTAAGCCTAAAAAACTATAAGTAGGTTATCAATATCGCCAATAAGGAAAATCACAGTTCACACTAATCATTTCTATTATGTTTGACAACTTGGAAAAAATATAATATTGGCGTACTTTTTTTATTAAAAGGAAACTTATAGCTTTTTCCAACTGTACACACCAATATTTAAAGGAGTTGGTGTATTTTTACCAAGTCCTCGTTTTGACAAGTGTCAAACGCCGTATTCAGGCCTGTTTTGAAAAGGAAATTCATCAAAATTACCTTTCTTTAAAAATCATCATAGTTCGTTAATTTACAAGCTTGGCAGAACTAAAACACACAAATGGAATAGCAAGTATTGCAACACTTATAAACTCTAAACCGTTTAAGATAATCCTAACTTAACAGTAGTTTAGGCGATTTGTGTCACCAAATCAATCTGTTAACAGCCACGTGTGTGACGTGTGACACTTTGTAGATTGAAACCGGCGGAAGCTCAACAAGTTTTGTAATAATTTAAATCAGTCTTAAATATTAGACAAGCTTTATAGAGGGTTTTTTAATGTATCGGCAGACTATCACTCCGCGTATCCCCGTAAATTTTCCCACTTCTGAAATCAGAATGGTTAGTGTAGGTAGTTTTACTGTTACCGAACTATTAGGTTCTGTGCGACCATACCACATAAATTTAAGTTTTTGCTAACGTAGGTAGTAATTTAAGCAATTGTAAAATCAACAAAATCCTGATTTCGGATTCTTCTGGAAATATTGAAAAAAAAATAGTTTTTACTTATAAAAAAATATAAAGCCAATTTTATTACAAAGAGTTTCTACAGTTGAGTTACCTTAATTTAACCAATCTCTGCCCACAAGCAATCAATCATTTGTCGGATATAAGCTTGGTTTACACATAGTGATTCACTCGGCAAAGCTGATTATGCTGCAGAATATGGATAGGTCGGCGCGTGCGCCGGACCGTTGCGGGGCGTTGAGAAATGAGCCGAGAGCACGATTCCTCTTGTTTTATTATACTGTCTTTGGTTGTAGCTGGAGCTAAACTTGATGATAAGAATGCAGGAACTAACTTAAATGATTTTGAATTTAGTAGTTTTTTTAAGTTAGCTGTTGTTTAATTGAGATTCAGTCTTGTTTTCAATTAAACGGCTTGCCTTTTGATAAATAAAGACGAAAGCGAGTTATGTTTTAGCGATAAGTTTGACGAAAAAATGACAGGGATAATGAACATAAAAATTAACATCGATTATTAAAAGCAATTAATTACACGATGCTTAGACGAAATAAAAAGGTATTCCCTATAAATTGTCCTAGTTCCTTGTCCAATGACCCGAGACAGTCCCGCCCGCCAGCCGCTGCGCGCGCGACTCCAAATAATCGTATGCGGGACACAATGGGCCTGCTTGACGCTTCACGCACTCACTACTAATACTAGTTCATGCTATTTTTAGAATGAATTAGATAGGTACATTAACAATTAAGACAAAAAAAATATCACTCAATTAATAATTTAATCAAAGTAAGAAAGTATAAAATTTTAAAGATTTCTCTAAGGAATAAGCCAAATACTTGTATGTAGAAAAAAATGCCAACTGTTTTAAAAGCAAACACTTAGGATTAAGGTAAATATTACATCAAGGCTCAATTAGAAGCTTAAAAATTATACTTTTAAATTAAAACCAACACGGCATGGTTCGGTAGGTATGTGCTGAAGGTAATTCGCAGAAAAAGAGAAAAAAAAAACACTGTTTGACACGCAATGTGGTACAAAATACAATTTCACATAAAACCTATATTACGTCAGTACGTGCATTTTAGTTAGCCATTACACGAAACAATAACTATGTTTCTTAAGCACACTTTAATATAATGCAAGATGTGATCCAGTTCCTGTTAGTGATCTGAATAATGAAAGGCAAACATACGTCTAAAACAATGAATTTGTCACGCGCTCCTTAGCAAACATTTCATAAATAATAGTCAGGGAATTTTGTTTAAGAACTAATATAGGAACGACTGTTTTAGTTTGTACATGTAATGGATGAAAGCTTTTTTTTATAACTTTATTTATTCTTTGGATTGTTGGATTTCTTCGTTACTTAATGGAAAGCTTAAAATGTTATAGTAGATCTTTAAACGGAAAGTGGTAGCCAGGTTTTTTCAGATTCGTACCAATTCGATCACCATCATCTCAAAGCTATGATCTAACGGAAATGACACCCTCATAACATTTGTTTTAAGAAATTATGTAAGTATAAAAATCTAATATTTAAACAGCAGAAAGAAACAGATTTCACAAAATCACCACGAAAGGCATTTTTTGTATTTGTTTTTTTTTTGTTTGAGAATGTTTAGTACTGTACGACGAATTTTTTGACATTGGTAACAGCGTAACAACAGCTTTATTTAAGGGCTACCATCTAATTTGCTTATGGAAAAACAAAAAATCTTTAAAACGTCTGAATGTAAAGTAACGCCACACAAATTTGGAATCGTTCATGCTCTTATTTACACTTCTTGAAAACCTATGGAGAAATTCTTAAAATAAAATCTTGTCTATTAATGTATGCTTGGTCACAAAGAAGGATTAACGTTATACTATATAGCAAGCGACAAATATGCATACCATCCTATACAGTAAAAGAATTTTTACTAAATTAAACATCAAAGCAAATTTTTTGTGCAGCCCTACCACTTGCTTGAGCAGTTGGTGAGGTAGAGTCAACTTCTCAACTCAAACAGGAGGACATGAATTGTAAAGTAGCTAAATATGTTTACATGCTAGTTAATAAGGTTTGTTTTGTTTGTTTGACTTTAACTGTTTTGAGAGACATCAATCAACTGTGAGACGGTTGTTGTAAGAAACTCGACTTTGTGTCGTTTCGGGATTTTTCCTTTTCAGTCACCAGAAGGTGACCAGTCAGTGGACAATAACCTTGACTTGTAATGGTAGTTATAAGCTATGTATTGGTATGTAATTGGACTAACATTAGCCAATGTGAGGTAAAGCAATTTCTTTATTTGAGCTCTAATTTCTCTTCGATCACATGTTAAATTGAAACTCTTACAAAAGTGCGAAACTTCTTTCTCTACAAGCCAATGCCAATGAAGACATAACCATAATTATTTAGTTCCTAACTTGATTAAATTTTCAGTTATTCACTTTATGGTTTTCTGGTTCCATGATCATGATCAGATAGATAGATCGATATACTTTTTATTGCAATCAATAAACTTAAAGTACTGACACATTTACTTAAAATAATACATTGATTGAAATGGGCGGCCTTATCACTTAATGCGATGACCTCGATTAACTTTTCAACACCTGTTTTCTCATTGCAATGTTGGTGGAGCGATGAGCTGGGAGCCCACACCAAAACCTGGTGGGAATGTGCCCCGGATCGGGAAAAGTGGAGAAAGGGGAAGGAGGTCTTTGTCCAGCAGTGGGACACTACAGGCTGCAAATAATAATAATACATTAATTGCAATGGGCGACCTTATCGCATAATGCGATGACCTCGATTAACTTTACAACAGCTGTTTTCTCATTGCGATGTTCGCTGAAAGCTTTTCTTGGTTAACCTTTTATCTCTTGACATATATTTTCATCTTTAGATAACAAGTAATAAAGTAGATAAGAACGCGTTGTAGCAGCAATTTCTTGTACATCTTAAATCTTTGTAAAGTTGCCCTGTAACAATAACTTACGCAAATGCATGTACAGCAATGACTACCAATACTAGAACCAAATCATAATTCCGCAGCGTAGCTTCTATAAATTCAATTTTCACGGCTATGAGGAAGCGTTCTACATCATGTTCTTTACGAATGTCGAATAAATCTAAGTACCAAGTAATAGAGGGGTCAGTTTATGGAGATAAAGACCTAACAAAACACAGGCAGACAGGGCTTTGTGTATTCTTAGTTTTCAATAAGACAAATAGCTTGGTAGCTTGTATTTGTCGCTAGACCTTGTTTTAAAGCTTAATTTTAACTTAAAATTAATTTTCCTTTTATAGAAAAATACCTTTATACGTGCGTGAGCGATAAACCTTATAATAATCAGTAGGTATATAATCATGGCTCTTGCTTAGGATCTCCCACTGAACAATACGACATATTTTTTTTAAAATCAATACAATAGTTAAACGAACAAGCGATTTTACATTGGGAATTTAGTATTTTAGTTCATACAAAATAAACACTACATAATTGCGCGACATGATTTTGGGGAAAATAATCTATATATATGTCACCGGAAAATAACAAGAACCGTAAATTTATAAATTTACTAGGAAATTTATAAACTTTCGTAGGATTCTAAACGAGTGATAAATTGTATTATTTTACGCCTACATTTTCGTAAATTGATAAACTTACTAAACTCACTCGTAAAATAATAAGTAACCAATAACCAAACGCCATGTATAATGAATTGAAATTTAACACAGAGCTACGAAAGTTTTAGCCATGACCAAAATGTTTTATTTTGGTAGAGTGAAATAGGGAATTTTAGGTGGAGTGAAGTAGGTACCTAAAATACAAGGTTACTTTTTGATAAAATATGCTATTATCCCATAATAGCATATTATATCTGTCACCGTTATAGTACGAAATACTTTAATGTGCTCTTTACCGGGCAATGTGCACATTAACTGTTTAGGTCAGTTAATGTGCGAAATTTTATGTGAAATATGGGGTATCCGCACTTTACCTAGTTAATGTGCGTATTACCGGATGTCTCGCCGTTAAAGTGCGAAAAACAGAAAGCTCTGACCGAAAATTCAAATCTAGGGCAAAATTGTAGGTTAGGTTAGGTTTGGCTTGTGATCTTTAACCAGCGTAGCGAGCGAAGCGAGCGGAGCTTGGGTTACTTGTGTTAAACTGAAATCTAAGGCAACAATTTTTCGAACTTAGTCGTTAACTCTGTAGATTACCTAGGGATTTTGCAGATTACCTAGTTAATGTTGAGAACAACATTTTATTTCGAACTCTAACGGATTCAGCCAGTTAGTGCACTTTTAGTGAATTTCGCACATTAGCGGTCACATATTAACCTATAAACCTACCTAGTTTTTTAGTACCAGTAAAAATACTTTTAGTGTGATCGAATTGTTTGGCAAGTCTGATTGTACGTAAGTCTATATGGACGCAAGCATTTTCACTGTCAACATCGACCAATCAGAGAGCAGTGTGTTATTTTCCGTATTTCAAAAAGCGTAAAATTAAAAGCTCTTCTGTGATTGGTCGATCCGTTTAGAATCTTACGGATTGATATCCGTTAGTTTATAAATTTACTACGACGCGTCGAAAATTTATAAATTTGCGAAAAAGTGGGCGTAAAATAATTCAATTTATCTCTCGTTTAGAATCCTACGAAAGTTTATAAATTTCCTAGGAAATTTATAAACTTGCGAATCTTATTATTTTCCGGTGACATATACATTAAAAGAATGATTAAATTTAGGGTTAAACTAACAACCCGAAGTCTTTTTTTTGTAAACTTCTGTCCGCTGTCTCCTGTCTCTAACCCTAAAGACACAACCTTTTAGAATCGCCCAGTTCAGCAAGGCGTGCGAAAATGAGTGCTCTATAAAGTTTATTGATCGTTCTTGGCGGTACTAGCGGCGTCAAATGCCGGCCCCATGCTGCGGCCCGTCCTCGAGTAGGATGCCGGTAGACTATGAGAGCCTTGTTTGTGATAATCATCATTTTACTGAGACTGTCTTACCTTACATACTTCCTTTGTAGACAACTATGAAAAAATCTTAATTTATTTTACGTTTTCGTTATTTTCTTCTTATCTTTTATGTTGGTGTTACATTTAAACCAACAGGTTCATAAATGTTCAAATAATTACACGTTCTATACGCCTTTTTTCTTTACAATATAATTATTCTTTCAAAGTAATTTTCTCAAATTTTCATAAAATGTTCTAACAGTTATAAGTAGGTACTTCTTGAATGTAAAATGTTAATAAGAATTCAACTTAAGTTAACTTTACTAATTTGTTATAAATTAGTATGCATTAGTTTAGCTAATTTTATTGAATTGCGTTGTAAATAATGTGCAAAACCACAAATAAACATTTTATTTATTAATACTTAAAATATATTGGATACTTACTAATTAAAATTAAATATTATTACAAAACTATCCTTGTCGCCTTTTGCTTTAACATCATCTTTAACTATTTTCGATGACTATAAATGTGCCTATCTATTAAATAATTAAATATAATATAAGAAAACAACTTTCTAATTCCTTTCAGTTAACCTAAAGGCTTCTATTTAATTAGTCTTCGTTATTGTAGTTAGTGAAGCTTTAAAAACATAATATCTGGTGGTGAACAGGGAACGTAAAGGTGCTTTCACACTGCATTGTTGAAGTCGTAAAGGCTCGTACACATTAGTCCTTTGTAAGCGTAAACAAAGGAGCTGTTTGGGAAATTAACACTATTATGTTTCTTCCAACTTCATTGGAGGAGTTTATTCAGGAGTTAATTAGCCAACCAGAACTGTATTTTTTTGGTTTATGTTTTTTATCTCTTCTATTTAAAGCGAAAATTTAGTTGTTGTAATTACTTAAATAAAATCTTTTTCTTTCCTAGTTTTAATGTCTTAGGTTGATTATTTTGAATAAAATAGCAAAAAAAGGCCCAACATGAGACAATAACTGTTATGCAATTTCCGTGAAATTTAAGTATAATTAATTCCAATTAGCCCCAAAAATACAATTAGGCACAATTTTAAAAGCTACAACTGTTTCCTTTTTTCTGTCAAAAAAAAAAAAGAAGAAAAGACTTCATAGGTATTTCATTGTGCTATTTTTTTTAATTTAGTCACTTAGAAAAGTTACCTACCATAGTCGTACTTTAAAAGAGCTTGAGTCCTTCCAACATAATATCGGCCGACAACAAATTAATGTTCCCTATCGGAGACCCATTAATCAATCCTGCGAGTCAATAATTAATAATTTTATCACAAACTAAGCGGCGGCGGTCGTAAAGTTGACATGTAAAAGGATATTAGGATGATAAGAATGCATGAGAAAACGGGACCCTTAAGAATCTACGTATTTATAATCCTTTATTGATATCTTAATCAATTTCTATACCTCAACTCTTCGTAAACCGACTAAAGAAAGAAAGACGAAGAAGAAAAGAGTTAGCAACAACAAACTTTGAATTTGGGAACTTTTTTTTATAACGGGTGGAAATTCCTATGATTTCCCGGTGGAATAGTCCTAAATGCTTAGATTAGACTTTAGGACTTACTTACTAATAAGACCCATTATATTTTTTTTGTGATAAGGCCACTAAATGTTGGAGTTCTTAGGATTTTTATAATAAAAAGCACAGAGTATTTCTTATTTTCAAAGGTAAACGAGAACATAAAAAGAAAAATTGCAAGGGAAGCTGCGGACCTGCTTAAAATTAATTCAACCATTAAATTGAAATGCCATTAGATTAAAATAAATCTCTAAAACAATGACATTTATTAAGCAACATTTTGAGAAAATGATAAATGCAAATGGCGCAAAGTGGTTTTATAGTACACTTTAATGTTAATAATATTGATAACTTTAGTGCCTGATAAGAAGGAAATAACATCGAACTAAATCGATTCAATAACTCGTTTCATCTATGACTTTATAAATATTGTCTAAAGTATTATTATTATACACTAGCTTTCCCGGCGAACTTCGTATCGCGCCTAACAATTTTATATGGAAAGTGAAGTTGGTTTTTTTACTTACTTCCTCGCAATTTTTCTATTATTTCTCACCTTTTAAACCTTCCCTGGACTACAACAAACATTGCAAGACCAAAATTAACTAAATCGTCCCGGCCGTTCTCGAGTTTTAGCGAGACTAACGAACCACGATTAATTTATATATATATATATAGTAGATAATGTTAAGAATTTAATTCTTTATTTAGGTATACAAAAAGTAATTGACGTGTGAAGTGTTTAGTTTCCTATAGTTACATATTATTATGGAAATATTAAATTACCAGAAACAAGCAGAGTTTTACTGTTCCAACAGATAGGTAATAGAAAATGTATTTTCGTCACTGAGCCAGTAAAAAAGGTAACTATTTCCAAAATTATGTAGCTTTTATGTAAGACAAGCTTTTATGTTTCGGATAATTAAGTAAACACTTCTGCACACACTTCGTAAGCAAACTCTAATTCAAATTTAATCAAGTAAATCAAAATATGATTAATCATGATACATTTGAGAACTACATAACCCACTGACCAATCCAAGTGATAGGCCTGTACTGTAACAGGCTTAAAATAGAAATCGCAATACTATTTTGGCATTCTATTGATGTTCCAATGACGTAAAACTCTAATCTAGAGAAAATTAATTCAATTCGATCGCGAAATAAATAATTCTTAAGAGTTGTAGTTGCAGATCTGTAATGGAAGACTAATTTTTTTTTAGTAATTACAGAATTGATATTAGCCTAGAGTTTATATAGAAAACTTTTGCATTACTGGTTGTTGACTGAAAAACCGATATTTGGAATAAGGTTACTAAGCACTTAAAAAAAAATAAGTATTCCAAAATGGCCACGCGAGCGCGAAAAAGAAAATAAACGATTTAATTTTAAATCAAAAGCTAAAACTACTACTGGTTCAACCATTCTATCGTCCGTCCTGATTAGTCCATCATCGACAGGATAATTTTACTAAAAAAGGAAAAAAAAAATTTACTGTTATGTACCTTTAAGTACTTATATTTGGTAGTATCAAAATATCTATCGTTTGAACATTAAAACAGCTATAAATGTCATCTAACTTATCAAGAGGCGTGGATATCGGCGCCTTGCATTGTCTTTTAAGAGTACCTTTACGACCACACATCTCAGACTATTTTGTTTAACATTATAGACCGTTAAAATAATTTACAACGCGTAATATTATTTTATTTATAGCCCAGCTTGGACAATTAGACCGAGATCAGTATCGGAAATGAAGAATCATAAAATACACGTTGCTAATATGATTGCAAAACAGACTGCAATAAATCTTTAGCTACAGGTTTTACAACTCAATTTGGTTTTGTGACCCACGGCGATGGCTATGGTTAGGATAGCTGATTAGGATTTAGATGCTGCGCCTTTGGCTTTATGTCTAGTTTTTATTGATTTGATTTATGCCTCTCTTTGTATTAATATTATTTGAAGATGCTTTTTTTCTTATAGCTTTTATAACCAACGTACTACCGTTCAACAATGTAGTGGGCGCCCAATTTTCAGTTTCAGTAAAAATTTTTGGATAAAAAAGTGAAGGCGTAAATGGATTTAACATACATACAGACGGAGTACTTTCACATGAATTATGGTTTAGTACGTATGTTTTATTTTCTGTTATTGTATTTTTAAGACGGACTGGTCTGTACTACTCCATAGTAAGTAGTAATATGAAGAATTATCTTCAGCATCATCATCATTTTAAACACAAGAAACATAGAAAAACACATCGGATCCAACCAGCCGGTGAAAGACTGGCGGAGGTCAGAAAGCGCTATGTCCGGTAGAGGTTACACGAATGTTATCACAAGTTCCGTTTGAATAATGTTTGCGTAACCCAAACTGTGTTGGTTTTATGAATGGCGTTAGTTTGTGGGCGATCCAGACTCGTACCTCGTACCAGATCAGGTTCGGATTCCGTGCCAGATCTGTGTCGCAAGTTGAAACGCAATTAAATATTATTGACACTATTTTTTAACAGCACAATGGAGTGAAAACCTGTGATGGATCATAATGCCGCTATAGATTCAGATTACATTTAAAGATTGTTGTTAACAATAATAAAGTATCAGTATAACTATGGGATGATACGGATTATGATAAATTATTTATAGTTACAATGATATATGAATGCATAGCTTCTACATAATGTATGTATACAGACAGAGTGTTTTTAAATTTCTTACGCCAAAAGTACACACAATCCAACTAGTTTTTCAGTTTCAGTATTCACGGAAATTGTTTCAGTTTTAGTTTTCAAAGGCACTTACATACCTTTTTTCACTGTTTACTTATATAAAACTAATTTCCCATAAGTTAAGAACAGACGCTGACGGGGTCTTTCTAGATAAATCAATTATTACCATTAATAGAACAATCAATATATATAAAACTCTTCCGTTACTGACTGACTGACTGACTGACTGACTGACAGACGCAGAGCCGAAACTACTGGGCGTAGAAAGCTGAAATTTGGCACGTGGGTTCCTTGGAGAGTGTAGGTGAGCACTAAGAAGGGATTTCCCGAAATTCCCACGGGAACGGAAAAAAACGAGATTTTTGTGTTTATGAGAAATCTGCGCGGGTGAGACCGCGGGGCAGCCTCTAGTAATATATAAAGCATAAAATCTCTATATATTTAAGAAAGATTGCTCAATTGCTCATGCTCAAATTTACGTCATAAATCCGAACGTCGAGCCGGTGTCTCCGGGCTAAAAAAATATAAATTAGGGCAAAAAAACCGTACTTACATCAGCGCTAAGAACAGAAGAGGCCTTTGTCCCAACATCGCGAGGAGGTTACAAAAATATCACCGTAACAGAAAAACACTTGTAACGAGCACTCAATAAAATTGAACTCTGACTCATGATTTAGTTAGCACTCGAGGGTGAACGTATCAAAAACATTGGTTCGTTGAACTGAATTTTTGAGGAAAATTCGATCTTCATGTGATCCAGTCTCCTGTCATCTTTGATGGACGCCCAGTGCAGATTAGTGGAACTGCAACAAAGAATAAATTAAGAATTAGATATTATAATTTTATAATGTTGCGCGACATTAAGGTTGTTAAGCCTATAGAAAGGTTGTCGAGGGAATGCCAAATACGCAGTCCTGGATGGATTTAACTTAATTTTTGAGGCCAATATCGAACATCTAGCTGGGCTGATTGTGATGATGAGCTGTTTAAGAATATGAGAGTTGAAATTATCAATGGCTCCAAGCTGCATGTGCTTTGAAACCCTACAAATAAGAAACCCAAAATTACCACTAAGTCTCCTGCTAAGTTAATAAAATTTGTTATAAGTATTAATAGATTTTCCCTATAATAAGGTCAACCATAATTTTAGGTAAATTTGATACCCACCATATCAAATGCTTTCCTTAGGTCCTAGGTTACAAAAACTACTAAGTCTTGTTCTAAATGTGTTAGTAAGTATGAACTATTTGTAATAACAACTTCAATATGGCAACAAGAGTGCTAAATACCAGACAGCCGCCGCAGACACCACGCAGATGCATTACCGTCCGTCAAAAAATGAAAACCATTTTAGATCAACTAGGTACTATTTAATTTATGCTGCGGAGTCAAAGCTGCTTTACCCCAGAGTTGTTTCATGATACATTTACAGTGGCGGACATTACGGTGTAAAACTTCTGGTTTTTCTGTATTAGATAGCTCTTGTTCTTTGCCATTAGAGTTTAGAGCAAAAGAGACCATAGACAAAAGTGTTGCTTTTAAGCCGCGCCCTCCGTCTCCACAACTGTACTAGGTTCAGACAGGTTCAGAATCTCGCTATTAAAACATAATCAAAACTCATTATACTAGATGATAGTAAAGTAGTTTTCGAAAAATTCAGTTTGAATTTTCTGCGGTACTACATACAAGCACTTGTTTGCGCTGGTTCAAAAAATGTACAGAAAAAACCGGCGCTGACTAAAACGCTTAAATTAGTAGAAAATAGTCTAATTTGAACAGGAAAATAAGTGATTTCTTGTATCCTATATTTAATAAATAATTTTTGTCTTGACTTTTGACATTGATTATAAAAAAATACAGCTTCGTAGGTAGACATAGATGTTACCTAAAATAACTAAGTCCTATTAGTTAGCGGTGTCGCATCACCTGCCAGAGCTCCAACGAGGAGGCGGCGCGGCCCACCGACCACGTTAATTACTTTCCAAATATCTTCTAAATAGTTGCTGCTTTATTTAGATCAGAATGTTGGAAATGTTGTGTTGTGATTGGGAAAAGCGGTTAGATGATAAAAAAGCCGTTTTCTTTTAATGTTTAACCTTAACCTTTATATAGGTTCTTAGCTGATTCAAAAAACTTCAAAAAACACTGCCTTACAAAATAAATTCAAACAATACATACCTAGGTATATTTTGGATTATTCGTAGTTTATTCTGATATCTGATCTATAAGTGTAGTTGCATCGAAGTTACATCAAAAGTTTTGCAGTAAACTTGAAACAAACTTCCAAACTCACAAACTATCGTATACATAACACTTACTATAGTATTTTAATGTTTAATTTATAATCTACGCTATTAGCTATAAAAAAAAAAGTTTATTGATTAGTCTTAGTCATTCTATAGTTATTTTGGAAGTTTGCTAAACTGAAAAGAAAGCTAATTAAACTAAACTTGTTGCACCTGTTCAAAGTCTACAACATCTTTTTACATCGGTTCAACTACATGACTTAACTTATTTTAGTTCTTGCCTTAATCATCGATATGTAAATTGTGGTCACGTAAATATTCCTTGAAAAATCTATTTCAGCTGCAAAGTGGTCACTTTTAATAGAATACTTTTCATTCATCTACAGCAGAAAGTAAGTATAAATAATTTCATTTTTACAAAAAGATACCCGCCTTCAACAAACTAAATCACATAAACTGAGAACTTCCTCTTTTTCAAAGTCGATTAAAATATATAGGTACTAAAACTTTTCCTGAATGTAACAAATACATTGCTGAAAACGACATCAAAATCGGTTGAGCCAAACGCGAGATAATCGCGGACAAACATACATACATACATACATACAGGTCAAACTGATAACCTCCTTTTTTGAAGTCGGTTAAAAGGGTAGGTGAACGAAAGGAGTTGCTCTATACGGCCTTATCACATAAGAGGTCTTATTACCGGGGTAGGATTGTTCATATTGAAATTGTCAATCACGTTGGTGTTGAAAAAATTGCTCGTAAAAAACCGTTAGGTTAATCTTGAATCTAAGAAACTTTTAAGAGCCAGTTTACAGCAATGCTAGCGCCATTCGCGAAAAAAAATTATATCTACTAGGCTACATTATCTAGTGTCACACAGTGACACTTTTTTGATATTTGCCTTAGTTTAGAAGATATGAATTTTTTTCGCGAATGGCGCTAGCATCGCTGTAAACTGGCTCTTAACAAACTTAGTGATATGTTTAAAAAAGGTCCTAAACGAATTTAACTTCATTTGTTAATAAAAAACGAGTTGACGTTACTTTAGTTTAGATTGACCAATAAAACTATTAACTAAATTGAGATATACCGTATCCTTTATTGAAAATTATGTTTTTAAAAAACGTTAAGCTTATTAGATCACGGTTAGTCGTTATTTATAGTTAAAATTAATTGAGTTTATTAGAGAAATAGTTTTAACGAAAGACGGGGTTAAATAACTCTGCAACGACACCACTAGTAAGTACATAATAAGCTAACGTTTCAAGGGTTTTGTATATGATACTTTTTTTTAAGGCGGGGAAACCCCTAATGAGTACCTTGCAGGCCCGGGGGGAGCCGCATGGTAATGTGGCGTCCGCAACTCCGCACCCACTAAAACCCCGCCGGTATCCATCTCGGCTGTTAGCAAGGGGGTCACGGGAGATCTTTCGATCTGTATGTCCCTCCAGCATTGGCTCATCGGCCTCTTCTCGCGGGGTTGTATAATATGATACCTCGATATTAAATTAAATTAATCCATCATTGACCAGTGTTTGTGTATATACAAAATTTGGCCTCCTCAGAGACTGGAGACTTCTATTTAAGCAATACATACCTAATTTAAAATAAATATTTGCTGATAAGTTGTATTTTTTGAAGAAATACAAAAAAAGCTAATAACCTGTGTCGAGGGCGCCAAAACCTTCCGCCGCACACAGTCCAATCAAATTTAAGTATTAAATTAAGAACATAAAAAATATTAGAAAACAGTTGTTATTGAGAAGGGAAACAATAAATATTTGAATGCTAGCTAATAATTGCATAAAATCTGGCTGCCGACAAATGTATTAAATATGTATCAATATTAAATAATAAGAATATTTTTATGTCTTAATTGCACGTATCGTTTTTCCATGACCGTATTCCGGAACTGTGCCATTGTTAACTACCTATGTTGGAGAAAACAAAACACCTGAACAAATAATAAAACAATTGAAGAAAATATTTTTAACCCCAATACCTATCCTATAATTGTAAATTATTTTAAGATACTTGAAGAATGCAGATTTACAATTATTTTTTGTAGTATTTATGCTACCTACTATAATATTCAAGCTACTTACATGTAAATATTGCCAGTAAAGAAAATAAGTAGGTGATTTATTGATTGTTTTGACATTTTATCCCTAGCTAGACATTCAGGATAAAATATCTTAACCAGGTTTATTTCCCGCAAGCGCAATGGAATAAACCTTTATGGTTCTACCACAAAAAGAGTTAAACCTGGTCTAAATCTATAGACTAGGTTTAAATCGCTAATTCGACATAAATAAATGTTTATTTAGTTTAGACCGGTGTCTAACTTTTTTGTAATAAGGTGGTTTGATACTTAAATCAGATAGGCTAGGACACAATTCTTGATTAATTCAAGTAAAGTGGTTTGTGCAATACAAACTAAGTATATACTTTAATTTATACATAACTAGTCGACCCAGCGAACTTCGTACCGCCTAACCTATCTTGTGCACGTATTATACTTATAAACCTTCCTCTGTAATCACTTCTGTAGTATATAGTATACAGCATATAACGGAACGTAACGTTACTAGAACCATTTGTAAAGAGAGATGGGTCAGCTCCTCTGGCACGGGACGCAGACCAACTAACATGTAATAAAGTGAGAAATTATATTAAAATAAATAATAGTTCAACCCCATCTAAAATATTTCATTTATACTAATATTACAACTTCATCTATTAAAAAAACCCCCATCAAAATCCGTTGCATAATTTTAAAGATTTAAGCATGCATAGGGACAGACGCGGAAAGTGACTTTATTTTATACTATGTATTGATTCAAACACCAAAAAATAAGATGATTAACAATCACATAAACCTATCAGAAAATAACACATATACCTACCTGCCTACCAAAAACCAATCAACTAAGCATGTAAACAAAGATCGATATTCACACATCACAGTTATTTAATTTTCGTTTAACGCAAACACATCGAACGATTGACTCATGCGGGGTCAACGACCGATTACCTCAGCAGATTACATAGTGATAACAATACAAAGAGTCGAAGTGCCTTTATTTGCATCTAGTGTTACGGTTGCCGGCAGATTTTTTCAGATCAGGCGATCAGTTTTATATGTAAATTTACTTAAATTATTAGTTGATCAGAGAGAGAGTTTGTGTCAGTATTATTTGCTCGCAAAAACTTATTTGTTTGCGTTTTAGAAAAAAACAAAGTTAATTCTTATCCCTAATATTCTAAATGCAATTAGATTGAAGGATAGACTAAGTATATTTTTACTTTATATTATCTGATTGAATTTCAGTTAATTATTTATTTATTGCAATTTACAAAATAACTTATAATAATCATGTAATTAAAAAAACAACGTGACGAACAAGAATAATATTTTAAGCGGCCTTATTAAAGAAATATCTAATAGCAATGTGTCCGATAAAGAAACTAATTTAGGTCTCTATTACGTTTATAATATTGGCCTTTAAATATTATTTAATAAATATTTAGAGATAAAATTGTTATGAAGAGGCTAATGGAGAAAAAAAAATCAATAATAACAAAAACGGGCACTTTTGGCAACAATCTGTATAGCTTTCATTGAATTTAAACCTAAAAGCTAAACAGTGCTTTAAAATACCAAGCTACATTATCTATTAGAATACTGTTCAGGTTTTATTCATTTTATGCTGTGTATACTTTTTGTTTGTCAATCTAGAACGGAACTGTTTTTATACCAAATTCAATGAAAAAATGTTATTACCTTAGTTTAGGAGATATAATTTTTTTTCGCGGGTTGCGCTTTTTCAGCTGTGCTATGACTCTGAAATATGTGCGTTAGGTACATTATGTGGTTGTGCTAATCAAAGGTGTAAGCAAAAAAAATTGGTGTACAAATATTTATTGCGACCTTACATTGTATTGTAATAAAATTGTTATTTATAATTGGAACAACTAAAAATATGTTGATCATGCGTCTAGTCCACTTCCGTTCCCAAATACACCTGCTTTAATTTGAGTTTTAACAAAGTGTAAGCTATATTTCTAGACTGAAATCTAAATACAACAAATATTATGTTAATTATAAAATTAGAAGACTTACGACACCGTAATGCTTCATTTAGTTTTTTTGTTTAGGTTGGATAAATCACATGTGAAAGTTTATTAAATCCATTTTTTGTTTTAAATTTTATGGTAGATGCTCCTTTTCTTAAAAAAAAAAGAGGCTAATTTAATGTTATTCATATTGCGATAACACTAAAATGAACACATTTTAAAATAAAAAGTGAAAGAGAGAGAACTTCTTTACAGAGAAATGTGAACAATGTCGTAAAATAAAATTCAATTCTATAAAAAATATAGATTTGCAAGCTACAAATGCAAAATCTACCTATATTCATATTTACTCATTTGACTAACAATTCTTACAAATGAAATATGTGTCAAATACTCTTTATGAGTGGAAGGTAAGTTGAAATGTTAATTTTATTTTACAAGCAAGAAATAATAGCTTATTTAAAGTTAAAGAAGAAGTTGCTGTCAAAAAATGACGCAAAAATAGATGTAATACTAGGGTTCAGTTTGCTGGACCACCTGGAGTAAAATTCATAGAGGAATGATCACTTCTAGTAATCGTAATTGCACATGTTGCCATAACCATCTCCATTTTAACTACTGCCTTCATAATTCTGGTCTATGTGTACAGTAACCAGTTTAAAATGTAATTGTTACATCGACGGGACTCGCTCGATACGAGCTTATATAGGATTAATACAGGACGAGATTTTTTTTATGCTTAGATTTTTAGATGAAAGAAATTAAAAAGTTTACTCTTAAATCATTCAGAAGTTCAGGGCCCTCAGTCTCATCGCGCAAAGGCGCAAGGAACAGTACGTTAATCGCAAGAAAATACACATTTGGTAGTCTCGTAATGAATTTTGCTATAACTATAGCAGTAGTATCGCAATAGATTGGAATTGACCAAAAAGGGTAGTCTGCTCCATAATAAGATAATGTTATGATTACGTTCGACTGACATTATAAATGTCAATACTGATTGATATTAAGTGACAGTTGCACTACGCCCGGTCCAATTTCGTCTAATAAAACAGGATTAACTATTTAGGTAAAAAAACCCAGATTATTCTATAGCTTGCTATTCATATTCTATTGCTATACTATAATGATCGATCAAAGTTACCAGACTCGCAATTTTTGACCCCATCGTAGTAGAGTAATAATAGAATAGAAGTTTAATCGTAAGTTTAAGAGACTAGAGTCCCAGATCATGAAGCCCACAGATTTTTTATACCGGGTTGGTTTTTTGTTGTAAGAGAGGTTTAATATAAGTATTAGGGTATACTTTAGTATCTCGCCATTAATAAGTTTCATTTGTTTTTTACTAAACTAAATTCCGTAAACTATATTTCTGCCTCAAACGAATGCTGAAGGCTGATATGTTGACACTTTCTTTTTCTGAAATTTTGAAAGTACAGAATAATTTAAGTGTAAGTCGAGATTTTTTCAGTTTCAGCCTGTAGAACAAATGGACCACCTGGCATTAAATCATACATTAACCAGTCCCCGGCGCACTTGCCGTCGTGTGAGGTCGCCCATTCATTTCTCAAAATAAACATAAATTACTTACTGCTTTGTACAGACATGACGAATTTACACGAATTCTGGCTAACAGAAAACGAGATTGGTAATGTTATCTTATTGATTCTTTGTATTTATTCTGTATTTAATTTTCCATGTCTATTTCAAAAGATTTTTCTTATGTTTTTCTATCAGGCTATATACTTTTCCTTACTTATACCATAGAATACCTAATAGTATTATACGTTTATTTTGGTTTTATTCAGACCACTTACTTTCTTTTTCAATAAAATGTTATTCATAAAAATTACTTAAATAACTAAGCTTTAGTGTAAGTAATAAAATAAATAAAAGATTGAGCGTTAGAAACGTAAAATATTTATTAATAAGCGACTGATGTGACTCTATGTCACACATTCGGCAACTCATTTAAACTTTCAGAAGCGATCGATCATGTTCAAGCCATCGAATTTATGCTGCTCGCTAGCATTCGCTTCGATTCGTTTCGGCTATCTGCACCTGCGGTAAATATTTACGTGTTTATTTTTTACTTACCTTACCTGCCTTTAACACTGCGGCTTAAAAGTGAAATTCCTTCGCCACTCATAAAACACCGGACAGGAGCCGTCATATAATGACAGTAATTGGCTCACAAGTCGCGCAAAAAAACACATAATTAATACCATGTCTCAGAGGATACCGATCGTCATCGGTTATCGTTAAATTTCCTATCTAGATCCTTTAAAAGCGAGACTAATAATACTTTTCGATGTTAATAATTTTCATCCAATTAAAGATTTCTTATTGTTATTCTAACTTTTGATTTGTTACCAACCACTTTCTCTTATATTTATCATTAAGATAGTTTAAACCAATGGTACGTATTACGACTCGTATGGTTATAGAGTCGCCTGACTAAATGCCGGTTAAATAAAGCCATCATGGCAAGTCAACTTTCAAAGGGTTTATTTTTTGTTTCGCTTACTTCAAGTCAGATCACTTTTATTTTTGCTCAATCTAGAATATTGAGTGATTATTCTTTACAGGTGTACATATTAGGGGCCCTTTGGAATTGCTGTAAAAAATTGCAACGTGTTACCCTGTCTTTCTTTACGCACATCATATGACCTTAGCATAAATAGTTAGTATAAATTAAAGTCGCATTTTTTAATAGATAGAGTGATACAAGAGGAAGGCCTATAGTATAATACATGCATAAGATAGTTATGACAGTACGAAGTTCTCCGGGTCGAGACTGTGTTCCAGATATCTCTATCCTGACTCTTTGTCTATCGTCTTTCAAAATCCTACATTCTAACAGACTTTAAAATTATTTTGCCGAGAAGCGCTGAATTGGGATTGAAAGCTTCGAAGAAGAAAAAAACTGTAAAAAAGATGCCTAATGACCCTATTAATTAAAAAGTTGTAAGGCATTGTATTATTTTATTCGGTATCATTGAACGAAAATTACAAACTATTTTGTCTACGTGATCTTAATTCGATCGAAGTAAGGCAATTCGGTTAAATACCTACGACAATACCCTATACTGCCTTCCTACTGCCAACAACATAATACAACCACATTTTTTTTTACATAATGTAAGACAGCTTTTAGTATACTTAGGTAGGTACTTCCAAATAATTGTAAACGATGCCCTATTATAACTATTCATTCTACTAAAGGACCTTGTCAATCTTTAGTTCAATAGATAAGTTTTTGTAAAGTGATCATTTTTGCCCTTGATTTTTTATTATAAGTATTTTGGTATATTATCTGCTTATAAAATAGTAAAAAAAAAATGGGTATTTTAAAATGATAATTATAGAAAAAAATATTTAATGAATAAGTTTTTTTTTAGAAAAAAACTTATATTATATATTAATTTTAGAATAATATATGAGATAGTAATTCTTAAATAGCCAAAAATATTTTGTGATAATTTAAAAATTGTGTGTTACCCTAAGTGTATAGTTTCAAAACGCTATTTCTGAAATAAACAGCACAAAAGTCAAATAAATTACACTTAAATAAGTAAAAACTAATTGCGCAATTATTATGTATGTATTGTTTAATGCATTTTCACTCCGTTAAGAGAAGTTGTTAAGAGTACGCCTCTTTCTTATCACAGTAATTTCTACATCGTCGTAAACGTTCATAGTTTGACCTAAATTTGAGTAGCGATACAAAAAACTACGTTTATGGTATGGCAGTGGACTATTCTATTTCTAAACTTAGACAAAAAATATCTAATAAAAAAAAAATGTTTAATAAGTATGATGAAACTTACAAATCTTACATTTAATTTTGTATATACTTACTTACCTAAATATATTTTATTAAAAAAAGATTATTAGTGTCGAACAGCAAATTGATATCAATTCCTCAATATTCCTCATTAATTGATTATTAAAAGTTAAAACATAAAAAATAAAAATATCATTAATAATCATAACGCAATACTTTTTGGCAATGTAAGTTTAGTGATATTTTTTTGTTAAAAATTAAATTCGCTGTTTTCTTACTTGAATATAAATACTTTCTAAGTAAATAGCTAGGTAGGCACTTAACTTAAACATATTCTATTAATTAACTGTAATTTTAAAATACTGTAATAAATCTAGCAATCAAAAGAGAATCCCCTTTATTGCCATAAGTCATAAATAAGGCCGCTTTAAAACACATAAAAAGTTGTTTGTTCATGGGCTACGGAACCCTCCCGCCGCGGCCGCAGACGCCCGCTTATTATCTTAAACGGTCTGACATCTCATTCAACTCCAATAAAGATAAAAAACTAACAAAACTAGAACACATCCATTGAATACGATTTAGACTGCAATTGGCAACTAATTACTTGATTTAAGCATTCTTTTTTTTTTTTGTGTGTTAGTTAGTCTAAGGCCATATTTTTCATTATATACAAATTCTAAGGGTTCTTAGGTTTTGTTTATTAGGCAAACTTTAAAAACGCACACATACCAGTTCAAAAAGTGAATATTTATTGGACTAATATTACTTAATTGCTCGAAAACAGACGCTATACTGTTACTCATTATTATTATTATTGCACATGAATAATCGATAAGTCCATTTATCGAACATTTAAGAGTCTTAATTCAATTTTAGAAAACATAAAAATTATCGTTTTGCACAAACCTCTAAAACTCGAGTTGCACTAAAAGTCATCCACAAAGCATTCACAAAAAAAAACAACTAAAACAAAATGTCAGTTTGACAGTAAAACTTTAATGGCGGGAACGCGAGTTTTCTTTTTTCCGGCACGCGCGAAGGGCCGCGATGCACGTCTGTGCAGCCTAGTCTGGCTAGTGGGCCAGAGCGTCCGAGCGGGAACGGAGCGCAACATTGACTGTGACACTGCTGGAGTATACTCTATTTAACCCGTTTTGTACCTACACGTGCTTTACAATGTGTACTGAAAGTTTAGTGTTTTTTTTTTATTTTCTTAATACTCTGAAGTGTTAGGTTTTACAGGTTTAATGGAAGAACTGCGATACTAAGTTTAAAAAACCCAAGATCAGTATCATATTGCAAAAACAACTTATAATGTTATTAAACATTTGTTTCAAACACATTTATAAGATGGTAGTTTTCTTCTTGGTTTAGTTAACCTTACAGGACATAAGTCAAAATTGCTCACCCTTGCTCGGTCACTTTGTTCTGTATGTACTTTGAAATACCATGTAAGTACAAAGTATGCAACAAATATTATATATTTTTGCTACTTTACAAGAAAGCCAAGTAAATTTTACCACACTTATTAATTAATATAAGTAATTTTCCTCCTGTGGAAAATTTTAAACTATAAAAGTGCCAATTTTTTTTCCATGTACATGTTTTTATATACAAGTACATGTTTTTATTCCAAACAGATAAGTCCATAACATAAGCTTATATCTAGGTATATATTTACTAGGATGTCTATTTAATAGGGGTCTAGCTTTCAGTGATCGGTAGCGCTAGTATTCTTACACATTGTAAACCTCAAGCTTACCACAAAAAAGAGAGATATACCGTAGCGAATGAAAATGGAAACCGAGCTGAACAGTGGAGTAGACTGTTTCCTGAACATCATTCAACGTCACACCCAATTTCCTAAATATCCGCTGGCATGTTTGTTGTGTGAATTTTAGCGGGAAAAATTGGCAATTTTGCTAATTTAATGAATTTTCTTACTGAAATAGAGCAATTAATTAACTGATTTGGATTCAGCTTTGGTTTTTTTTTGGACGAAAAAAAACTAAAGAGTATTAAATATATTAGGTATAACTTACTGTTATTTCTTATTCAAATTAGACAAATTATTTATTTAATTAGCATACTAACAATTATTTTCACGGACGGCTGTTACCTTTGTGAAATCGTCAATATTCCGTTTTCTTTTTCTCTCTTATCTTAACTCGAAATCTAAGTAACTTACAAAAAGTGCTGACAGAACGGTCATCAAATTAAATTAAATTCGAAAAACAACTGTTTTCGGATGATAACGCAATCTTGCGATCAGTTAATAGTTCACAAGATCACAAGTAAGATTAGGGCCACAAAGTGTAACTTTAGTAATAATTTGACTACTTCAATAAATGAATCTTTGAGAAAGCATTAGGCACAGCACACACACACAAGATAGATAACAATTAGAACAATTAACAACAAGAAGAACAATTTTTAAATGGTCTTTAAATTATAAATATGGCACAGGTTGAGGATCAATGGCTTGCCATTTGTCATGGTAAGTAAAGTTAGAATATTTTTTTGGTTGAAAACTTTTTTGAAAACTATGACATAGAATTTAGGGACGTTAATTTTTTTTATGTTATGTGATGGGCCTTAATCATTATCATATTTGGGACTGAGAAGTCTCTAGTAAATTAGATGCAGTTTTGAAGCTATATAAAGTAAAAAAAATAGGTCAACTTTAATGGTTATCTATACCAATATTATAAAGAGGAAAGATTTGTTTGTTTGTTTGTTTGTTTGTTTGTAACGAATAGGCTTCGGAAATACTGAACAGATTTGAAAAATTCTTTCACTGGTAGAAAGCTACACTATCCCCGAGTGACAAAGGGTATATTAGATTTTCAAAAAAATTAGGGATCCTTACTTAAACTCAAATAATGTAACCCAAGGTGCAATATTTTTTCCGTTGTTTACATATTTAGACAGGTGGTTTGTTGTTGTTGTTTGTTTTCTTACTCGCCCATTCTGGGCAGTCAAAAGAACATAGTCTATAGAGCCAAGTCTTTAGTAGTACCTTATATTCTATGGCGTAACGAAGTAAGCCGGGACAGCTCGTTACTTATTAATTTAATTTCCTTATTTTGATAAAACATATTATTTCTGTTTATTGGAACCTTTTTTTCAGCTTGGCATAAGTACTACGTCTCTTTAAGTTGTTCGCGCGGATATTTATAAGAAAATGAGATAACTCAGTAGGTATACGTATCCAGAAATCGTACCGAAACAAAATATTCAGTGGTTCAAACAAAAACACTCGAAATGATTGACCACAATAATTCCAGTCGCGACATATTTCGCCACAATATAATTGATTATTTCTTGACAAGCTCTGACAGTTGGTGCGTTTGATATGAATACGAGATGTGCCCATGAAAATGGTTTATATTCTCACGTATGCGCCTTAGGTGTCAGTAATCTAATACTGGTAATATCATTTATCATTTTCCGTACCAAAATCATCAGTACTGTTCAGCTTTGAGTTACCATTTGAGTGACTGCCTGCTCCATCCGTCGAGTTGAATTATAAAGTGTGATGTGATGCAAGAAGTGTTGACAGTACACATACGGTCTAATACACACAATCATTATCTTGTAAAAAAAATTTAACTGACTTTAAAAAAGGAGGTTCTCAGTTTGACCTGTATGTGTATGTTTGTTCGCGATTATCTCGCGTTTGGCTGAACCGAGTTTGATACGTTTATTGTTTTCAGAGAAGTATATTTGTTACATACATTTGGGAGAACGTTTTGTTGTGTTCACCGACTTCAGAAAAGAGGAAGTTCTCAGTCTATGTACCTATGTGTCAATTTATTGAAGGAGGTTCCCTTTTTTATAAATTATTTGAGTATAACTCAATATTTCTATTTAATTTATAATAATTATTTCTACAAATTCTTATTATTTCAACAATTATTCAAGTTCAAGACGTTAAGACTTAGTGAAGATAGCACATAGATCGATGAGCATAAGGTCGCTGGAGCCGAAAAGTACTCAAGTGGCGTTGCGCATCAGAAGACGTAGTCGTAGATCTCCAAACATCCATACAAACTTTCTAATTTATAATATTAGTATGGAGGAAGACTGAATATGATATCATATCTATGATTAACCCTTTCTATTGAATAGCACTGATTACTATCTCAAAGGGTCTAAGTAATGTAAGGACTAACAGAACAGACAGTTTAGATTTGCATACTTCGGTCAATCAAGCTCAGTTTAGTGGATATGATGCCATGTGTGACTATGAATTATGATGGATATTGTTTTAACGTTGCTTCTGGAAACAGGAGTTTTGTTAGCAAGCTTTAAAACAATAACCCCAATCAATTTAAAATAATTCTACAACGTTGCTGGGCTTGTGTCAATCCTTTTTCTTTGGCTTATCCAAGTGTGAACTATCGTTAAGTAGGAGTTCCTAGATACCTAATTTGTGCTTAAATTGTTTTTAAGCAAGTTTCATATTACATTCAAGACTGTTTTATGATTTTTTCGCTACTAACTGACTGACAGATGCAGTTTCAAACCGTTTGCTGCATTGGCCTTAACTTTTACTAAGTTTGAGGACTTATGTAGTAAAGGTCTAAGAAAGCTATTACAATTACAATTGCGCGTAAACTGAAAAATAATCAGGTAAAACTGCCTGATTATACTGAGCCTCTAGTATTTAATTAAAATTTAATCGAATTGTAAATTTTTTGGTCACGCATTTTTTTGTAGTTTGAGGAATCGTTTGAAGATTGAGATTTGAAGCCTAAGTTTGAAGCAGGTAGGTAAGTACGTAATACTTTTAAATGTAAGTATATCAAAAAGTTTAATTTAAATTCACTGTGACAGGTACATACCAATGATCCAGAGAGATGCATGCCTGCCCACAATACCAGGTTATGTATAGAGAATAAAGTAAGTTGTCCCGCTTGGATCTAACTCAGCATTCGTATGAAAGGACATAAAGTCATGGGTACTGTATATAGTTTTTATTGATAAAAATAATCCTGTGTCCCACTGATGTGTTAGGGTCTCCCTTCAGTCAGTGCAGTCTTACAGTTCTTATCCAGGTCACCTTGTTCGTAGCTTCACCCCTTTCTCGGGCAACCACGACTCCTCTACGCGTCTTTTGGTACCCATTCATTTTTGCACCCATCTTCAGTGGGCAATTTTCTGAGCTATATTCTATTTCGAGTTTTAAAGCTTAGCTATATAAGTGTTTCGGAAGCGGTCTATCAACCGGAACCCGAGAATGCTGCGCTTCATGTTTCTTTGGCAAACCCCGATTTTGGACTTTTGCATGTCAGTCAAGGACAACCGAACCGTCTGAACTCCGTAGGTAAGGATAGGCAGAATGCATATTTCCACGAGTTTACTTTTTGACGGTCCCTTAAAATACATAAACAACAATAATACAAATGAAAATATCAATAATTTATTGAAAAGAAAGGGTTTTTAAGAACTAGCTCTACTTACGTACCTACATAATATATTGTGATGGGAAGTGAAGTTGATTGAGTCCCAAATGAAAAGATATTTTCTCTTTTTTTTCGCAGGTTAAAATTGCTTTGAATATAACTAAACTTTGTGTAGTTTATCAGATATGCTCTCCCCAACTATGCATTCTATTGTGACGGTCCTGCGCCCGCGGCGCGTCGTGCTCTCCCCGCATTGTCTCTAGAAAGGCCAGGATATGTTTCAATATTTTCTAGGATTTGAGTATTGAGTTGGACTCTTCCTGGATTCGTGAGTGTCGATTTCATTAAAATAATGTTTGGTAGTTTCGTATTATTGTAATACGTTACCTACTTTTAAAAAAAAAGAAAGAAATAATGTTTTTTTAAGTAATTGTGTATCTAAGAACAAGAATTTAGTCAAGAAGTCATTTTATTTTTTAGCCTGTTTAGTTAAGTATTCGCGCTCTGTTAGTATGACAGAATATCGCGGACTGGGTACCTAGTTATATGCGTAAGTAGATAAAAAATATTAAGAAATCAGCAGATTAACTAGTTATTAAGCAATTTATCTGATTTACACACATTACTAATGGTAACATAACTAATAAACTAATAGTGTCTACCAAAAACCTAAATCTTATTAGCGGTACTTTGCTTTGATTCTCAGTCTTAAAATATAAAGCATCCTTAGACAGATTCGCTATAAATTAATTGTGACCTAACACAGTACAGTAGTTATACTTGTCATACTTAAATTAGGCGTTGGGCCGCTAAAACTGTGCTCTATATGCCTCTAACAGGAAATTGTACTATTTATTTTCAAATTAGGTTAGTTATAATTGTGATCTAATGGAAAGAGGATGTAGAAAATTATGATTTAAACTTTACTAGTCGACCTATTGAACTTCGTACCACATAACCTATTACTTTGCTGTGAATGTACTTAATCTACATATAAACCTTGCTCTTGAATCACTTAATCTATTAAAAAAACGCATCAAAATTAGATATGGGGCAGACGCGGGAAGCTAGTTTTTTATACATACTAAGTATTGACAGTATTGATTTACCATTGTTAAATCCTAGTAAGAGAAAGTCAAACTAAAACTTATAATTTAAAAATAATAACATTAGTTTTCACTATGTTTAATTTATAATTTAACTTATATGAATACCTAGTTACTTTACTTATTATAAAGGAATATTTTTATAACAACCATCTCCGCGGTTTACTTGGCAGTGATGTTGGCTATCACTTCGTAGTTTCGGGTTCGATTCCCAACGGGGAACATTTTTTTGATGGATTTCCTTCTTCCTTCCTTCCTTTCTTGGTTCGGAGTTCGGGCGTATTTATAATATATTTATGTGTTTCGGATACCCTAAATACAGTTTCTACTTAGGAAGGAGCTCTCCGTGTGATGCATGATTATTATGTACATAATTACAGTGTAAATAGTATCATAATAGGTTGTTATTGTTATCGATTATTTGTAGATAGCGTCAAAACCATGGGCGGTCTGAGTCGAATTTATGCGCCGGCGGTGTTCTTTGCCCACTTTGATATCGCATAGGCGCTCGAGTCATACACGCAAAACATGATATTATGTGCAAAATTGCACATTTTTTAACAAGTAAAGATGAGTTCTAAAAGAACATCTAGGAGGGTAAAAATAATTAATAAGACAGTAAGGTACTAATAATTATAAGGTACACACCTCTGTCGCAATAAAATAGTAAAAACTTGTAGCGATCTTTGGGAAGGGTAAGTCCTACTACAGTTGACGACTCTCGTCTGAGATAAACACGAGAGCTAAATACCTAGGTTCGTTATGCCTATATGGAAACTTTTTCCCATGGCTGACCTTATGGTAAGGTAGGTAAATATAAAATGGACCAATTCAACATAAGAAAAACATTGTCTTCCTTAATGTGAACACGTCCTTCTGTTTCTAACTCAATCTCTTGGTAAGTACTTATCTAGCAAAAGTAAATAATGGAATCAAATAAATAAATGATAATGTCGCGTCGGATCGTTTTATGTTCGCGATTATCTAATTCCGAGGCATTTACCTAATTGCTGATTTTGATCTGAAACTAACGTAAAAGTGTCTCGATTAGGCCATAGAAAAAATATTATTTCATTTGGCTCTCTTAGCAATATGACTGACTATGATTTGGCACTAAAATAGAGTTCTTTGTGTTTAAAAATAGGCCAATAGTAATGAGCACATAAGTACGTTTTGTTTTATAGCTCTTAGGTAAAGGTGATTCATAGAGTGACAAAGGAAGGACTAGAACCTACCTACTTCTTGCTCTCATGACGTCACTCAGGGTTCCCGGGTTCGCTTCCCAGCCACTCGGCGGATGTACATAATGTTCTTAAATACGTTTTCGAGGTTACTAAGTTAAACAAGTTTTCTTTTCGAATGCGTTTCGGGCACGCTATAATAGATACCAATATTTGCCTAGAGTTGGTACTCCATCTCGAAACACTCACAAAAAGTCCAAAAAGTAAATTAGGGACATTTGCACCAGTCGGAAAAATTCCATAATCATACTTATCTTAGCCTGCAGGTGGCCGGGAATTGCAATCGGACATGTAGCGGTCGATATCGATATCTATAAACAACAACGAAAAATCCCGGCTATACCACTAAAACGCATTTATATAGCGCTATTATGTATAACAAAAAGAGTAAAACCGTCTTAATCACTTGACTAGGTTTAAATGACTAATTTGTCATACGAATTGGAGATTTAGACAGGTCTGAATCCTTTGCGGTAACATGGTTAGAGCCAGTATCGCTTCAGGGCGTAAAATTCGTAGCAGTAGCTACAAAATATCGAGCGGTGCTGTGCTGTGCGTGCGTGACTCAGATTTTATAGCTTTGTAGTTAAGGTCTCTCCACCGCAAACCACATAGAATAGATCTAGATCTCTTTAACCTAAGACATTGAGCTACTTTCTGTTGTTTACCAGGTAACATAAATAATATATACCTATTGGTAGCCCTCTTTCTTTAACGTGTCTTTTCTCTGTACCTACTTTATAATTATATCAATTCAATACATAGTTTAAAACAAAGTCGTTTCCCGCGTCTGTCCCTATGTATGCTTATATCTTTAAAACTATGAAACGGATTTTGATGCGTTTTTTTTAAGGGTTAAGTGGATCAGGAAGAAAGTTTATGTATAATTGCACAACAAGTTATAGGTAAGGCGGTACGAAGTTCGCCGGGTTGACTAGTAATTATATAAAATATAATCCTGAATTTTATACTTTTAAATGAGTTAAATTTAATATAAAAATTACAGGCTGCTTTGACTAGATTTTAAAATTTAAATTTATTACATAACTATATCCTAGTACATAAGTATATATATTTTTTTATCTTAAGTATATTTTTTGCTTATTCATACAAACAATATGTATCCCTGGGAGTGTCATAAATAAATCAGACAGTATTCAAATTCTCATGAATGTTGCCGAAAACCTATTACCACTTGATTTATTGGGTCATCCAGCTATTTTGCAAACCCCACCTTTCCTATAGCTGTTTGGTTCCGGATGTCGATGCTTTGTCTGACAATGCTCTTTGATCTTCAATTGTATTTTTGAACGTATTGTCGAGTTCACTGGATGATTTTAGTTGAGGGTTTCATTGATAAATTATTTGTATTAATACATAGGTTATAGATACACTTACTATTACAACTTAGAAAGTGACAATACTCCATGGTATATGTAATTTTGATAATTAAAAAAATAATTCTTAACTTTTTGTTTAAAGTAGATAACCATCTAAAATTATAAAATAAGTTTGGTACACTATGAAATAAAAAAGCTTTTGTACGATGTCTTCTAAAATAATAAATTACAGGTCTATTATCCTTTACATATCCTTTCCTAGATAAAATGACGGAGGATTTCGTAACAGATAAATATGCTTGGATAAAGAATAAAGATAAATGAGTAAATGAACATATTTAAATTAAAAAAGTAAATATACTTTACACAGTTTTAATTCTAAACAGCTAAGCAGTCTAAAATATTTATTACAATATGGGGTTGTAGAACTATAAATTACTTAAAGTACTTAGTATAGGATAGGTGAAATGCGCAGCGCACACGTCAATTGACCAAACCACATTGCAGCCTTCTAAAAATAAACATGCTGGAAAAAGGAAGACAAAAAAACTATCTTCATTCATGATCACTAATCCTATGCTTTTGCTGCAGTAATATCAAGGGATAATTTTATAGTAATCATAATCTCAGTCGAAAGGCCAGTGATAGAAATAGCATTCCTCCCCACGGAGCCCTCATTGAGTACTCCCGCAAAATCTTTGACCAGCTCGTCTGTCCCCCTTCTGGGGGACCTGTGGGAGGTACCTACGTTCAGAAGCGGACGTCTTTCGGTTGAGATGATGATCATGATTAATGAGTTTAAACTGTTCGTTTAAGTTTTGCATGCAGCTGTTATCTAAGCGACGACGGTAACAAAATGTCTGGATACACCCTATGGCATTGTCGACGTGTGGGGGCTTTTTTATGCGAATAAAGTGGTCCAGTGACTAACTGTTATACGACACCTTGTGGCAAGCGTGTGAGCGGACACGAAGTTGTAATATCGTTCATTAAATTAAGCACACCGAGTTGGTTCAATTTATAGTTTTGTTATGGTAATTGCGTGCGGGAACATGACATGATTATTAAGTTAATTTACATTTCTATTAATATTTTTACCACTTTATTGTGTTGGGACAGTTTTGTTAATCGTCCCTCCTGTATATGTCACTAGATGCAAATGGTTGTGTGTTTTGATTAGTGACGATATTTCATGCGAGCGTAAATGTGCCCTTAGGAAAGTATAGGAGTTACTGAAATGAAACAAAGAGATTATAGCGGGATACCTATCAACTCAGCACCAGAGTAACGTCCACTGTTGATCATGGGCCACCCAATCAGATCGCTGCACATTTTTTAAGGGGACTTAAACAGTGGCGGACATGGTCGGCGTAACACTTCCGGGTTTTGTGTATTGCAAAATAGCTTCTGCACTTTGGCATTACAGTCTAGGGCGCATGATACCATAGACATAGACATAGACAAACGTATTACGCCGTCACTATACCTAATGCCGCTGATCTGGATCTGGACCCAAATTTTCCAGACAGTGCTTAAAATTGTTGAGCAGAGTGAATAAAATCATTCAATTTCTAAAAAGTGTCATCTCATTCCACGTGCGATGGAGACAATGACTTACTCGAGAAAATGCCTTCCTTACTCACTCAACCAATTAATAAGGCAATTAGTCATATTAAAATGAGATTAATTTTTTTTCTGAATTAAAAGGTGTTTGCTTAATTGACCAATATTTTAAGACATCTTCTGAGCAAATGAATTAAGTAAACGAAAGGTCTTGCTTGTTAGGTTGAAACGGTTTTTTGTTTTAAATTAATATGCCCGCAGGCGCTTTTGGACTTTTATCTAATGAGTTATGCTTCGTTCTTGTCAATGTAGATTATAGAGTTCAGTACCATTGTTGAATGGTTGAATTTTGAGACTGTAAGTGTACAAGCTTTAAGAAACTGGAGAGTAAACAGACCGAGTTGTTAGGTAATTGATAAAGATGGACCACTAAAATTTAACTTGACGGTATATACCACATTATAATTATGGAAGGTACCTTGTGCAAGCAAAACGGGGAAATGATTCTTGAAGTTTTAAAAATTAGTCTTAAGTAGGTAAGTTATATCATCAACTAAAAATTACTCACAAAAGCTACATACAAGGCTAAACAATGAGAAAGGTTTATCAATCTTCCGTTACTGACTGACTGACTGACCGACTGACTGACTGACGGACAACGCAGAGCCAAAACTACTGGGCGTAGCGGGTTGAAATTTTGTACGTGGGTTCCTTGAGGAGCGTAGGGAAGCCCTAAGGAATAATTTCTCAAAATTCCCATGGGAACGAGAGAAAACGGGATTTTTGTGTTTAAGAGTAATCTGCGCGGGTGATACCGCGGGACAGCCTCTAGTGTAGGATAAAATCATTGCTAAGAATGTTTCAATACTTACATAGAACTCAATCTGTCGGTCAGTCCGTTTACCCTAAGGTGTCCGGAGAGTCGGACCGAATGCTCGGCAATGAAAGTGTTGTCGGTACTCGTTCCAGTAGCGATATTTCTAAGACAAGGTGTTGATTGCAAAACGCTTTTGGCGTTTCTCTGATTTGTTGCTCCGCCAACGAGGCATTCCATAACAGGTCCATAACAGCACCATGGTACCTACTTACAGTCTTAGAACTAAACTAGTTTTTAATATTGTGACTTTGTTGCAGTTTCTTACCTCACGTGTCTTTCTTCTTAATGATTGATATTGATTTGTCCTTTGAACAAACTTTTTGTAGGTAAGTAGCCTGTAGTTATTTTGAATGGTACATACGACTCGGTACTACAGGATATTCTGTGGTACTTACTACCTAGCTCGTAAGTAATGTTAACACATTGCAACAAGGCAAGAAATGGGCGAACTTTCAGGTAAGTAAGTGTACCCACATACATTGTTAAATTCAAAACTTCGAATAATCTAAGTATTATGAGAACCTACTTACTTAGAAGAAGTTTAGCTTAAAACAGAGGTTTTAGAAAAAATGGAGTGTCCATAGATATTCCCTTAAAAAAGATAATCGTATCATTCACTAGACAAGCATAAATTCAGCGAATGAAAGATGAAAGGAACCCTGATAGTATCGGGGTATTGTATTGGACGCATATTATTCGTACCTATTGTTCTGTCAATGTCCTTTGGCTTGCATATAAGGAAATTTTGCAGAGACCAGAGACTGTATGGCAAGTGTGTGCAGTTCAGGCTAAAATAAGTAAGTAAGTTTAATAACACCTACATTTTCTTAACGCAGATTACTTATTAATATTTTAATTTAATGGACTTGACTCCACTTCAGTGGAGTATTTTGCCAATGTCAAGTTCACAAATTAGCTTAAAGGGTGGGCTTAAAGCCCGGCAACGTTGTACGGTTATTATAAGTTTATTGGATTATTGTTTTAAAGCCCGCTAACGAAACACGTGGTTTAGGAACCAACGTTAATATGTACTAATACTTACAGAGCCTTGCCGCGGGGGCCGGCGTTAGAATGTCGCCCTCCCCTCTCCTCCCGTGGGAGCCGTAGGACCCGGCTGAGGGACAGCACCAGAAGACAGGCAGCAGCGTCTTCTGGGTTATACAACACCATACTGCGCTCGCCAACCCGCCTGCCAAGCGTGGCGAGTATGGCAACCCCCCCCCCCCTCATGAATAGTCAGCATGTACACAGGCCCCTAGTCCCCGGCAGCCCCACTATTCCTGACCACGGTAGCGGTTACGGTAACGGCGGGGCAAGGGGTGCTAAGAATCCCCGGTCGGTCGGCTACCACCCCTTTAAACGACAACTGGCCCTGGCAACACACAACGTCCGCACTTTGAGGACTGACGATATGATTGTTGCGCTGGAAGAGGAAATGAGCAGGTTACGGTGGGATATTCTAGGGCTATCAGAAGTCCGTAGACAGGGACAGGACACGATAACCCTGAAATCGGGTAACCTGCTCTTCCACCGGGAGGGCGACCAACTGTCCCAAGGTGGTGTCGGGTTTCTCGTCCACAAGTCCCTCGTTAGCAACATTATTACCATCGACAGTGTGTCGAGCAGGGTCGCATACCTAACACTCAGAATATCTAAAAGATATTTGCTGAAGGTCGTTCAGGTCTATGCCCCGACCTCGACACACTCAGATGACGAAGTAGAGTCTATGTATGAGGACATTAGTCGGGCCATACATACGCATAAAACTCACTTCAATGTTGTTATGGGGGACTTCAATGCGAAACTAGGCAAGAGAAGCGAGCATGAGTTGAGAGTGGGGAACTTCGGTTATGGGCAACGGAACCCTAGAGGTCAGAGGCTGGCCGATTTCATGGAGAAAGAAGGACTCTTCATGATGAATTCTTTCTTCCAGAAGCCGCCTCATAGGAAATGGACCTGGATGAGCCCTGGTGGTTCTAGGAACGAGATAGACTTCATCTTGACCGACAAGAAACGGATATTCAATGATGTCTCCGTGATTCATAGGGTAAAAACCGGCAGTGATCACCGAATAGTAAGAGGCACATTGAATGTGAACGTTAAACTTGAACGGTACCGCCTGATGAAGTCTACGCTCCGTCCTACCCTCGCTCAGATCGAAAACCCCGAGAGCTTTCAACTCGAGCTCTCTAATCGCTTTGATTGTCTAGACGACGCATCAGTGGACGAGATCAATAACAGGTTCGTAAAAACTGTCCATACGGTCGGATCTAAATTATTTAGGACTCGCCGTACCGCTAGAACTCAGAAACTCTCTGAAGACACCCTCAAACTTATGGCTGAACGACGCTTGCTTAGACTGCAGTCTCCCGATGATGCTGCGTCATATAGGCGGCTCAATAGACAGATCTCGAAGGCCTTGCGACACGATATCCGTGTCTTTAATACTGCGCCTATTAAGGATACGATAGAGCGAAATAAAGGCTCCAAAGTGTTCGCAAGAGATATGTCTGTTGGGCAAAGCCAAATGACTAAGCTGAAGAGGGATGACGGCAGTATAGCGTCGACGAAAGCGGAAATTTTGAGGGAAATCGAGAAGTTCTACGGACAGCTATACGATTCGGTCACTAAGCCTGTTACTAGTGCGGCCAACGACCCTAGAGCCAAACTAACCCGACACTATACCGAAGATATCCCGGACATTAGCCTGTACGAGATTAGGATGGCCCTGAAACTGCTTAAAAACAACAAGGCACCGGGTGAGGATGGAATCACGTCAGAGCTTCTGAAAGCGGGTGGAACACCGGTACTCAAAGTCCTTCAGAGGCTCTTTAATTCTGTCCTACTCGAAGGGACCACGCCTGAAGCATGGAACAGAAGTGAGGTGGTGCTTTTCTTTAAGAAGGGCGATAAAACCCTTTTGAAGAATTATAGGCCCATCTCGCTTTTGAGCCATGTTTATAAGCTGTTTTCCAGGATCATCGCCAATCGTCTCGAACGAAGGTTTGATGACTTCCAGCCTCCCGAACAAGCCGGCTTCCGAAAAGGCTTTAGTACCATACTGCCGTCGTAACGGTAAATGCAGTACTTGCAAAAGGGCGATTTTGAGAAAAACGGCAAAAACAGTTTTTTGTAATTTTGAAGCTGATATTGTTAAGAATTATGTATTTATGAAGTATGTTAAATTCTTTAAAAAAATCACTAGACAAAATCTCATACTTTAAAATTAAATATATATAAGGAATATTAAATAAATGTTGGTAACTGCATTCCAACCTAGCAAAACCGAACATTTTTGATAGTATTCCTACGCCAAAATGCAGCACTTGCGCTTATTACTGCATTCTTTCCTAGGAAAGACGTCGCGCGTCCCTCAAATACTGCATGTGAAGTATGGAACTTTAGTTCTAAAATTTTTACCCAGCACTTAATTATTATAACAGCTTGTCCTAAAATATAGTTTTTTGTAGAAAAGCCTCTTATTGCAATGCTTGAGTATCTTCACATAACATTTTTTTTTTTTTACCTTATATTTTAACTTTTTCCCATATAAATCAGCTTATGGTATAAAAAATGAAAAAAAATGAATTGAAGATGATATTATGATATATTTTCTTTTCAATTTTAAAACATCTGTAATAGTGATTAAAACAAGTTTTTCGTACTTATATACCAAAAAAAGACATGATTTTCTTAGTAAAAGTGTGTAATTACTGCGTTTCAACCTAGTTTTTGTCGAATACTGCATTTAACGCTAGGAATGTAACAAATTTGCGTGTAAGTACTGCATTTTTGCTTATTGTTTTTCAGTATTTGAGTACTTTTCAGGTGATAATATTTTTTTTATAGGTAGATAACCGCCTATAGGTGCCATTTATGCAATAAAACTTAAACCGCAGTAATGGCGATTACTGCGTTTACCATTACGACGGCAGCATAGACCACATACATACGCTGCGGCAAGTTATACAGAAGACCGAAGAGTATAACTTGCCGCTATGTCTAGCGTTTGTGGACTATGAGAAGGCCTTTGATTCGGTCGAAACATGGGCGGTGCTAGAGTCTCTCCAACGATGCCGGATTGACTATCGGTACATCGAAGTGCTGAAGTGTTTGTATAGCAACGCCACCATGTCTGTCCGAGTACAGGAACAGAATTCGAAGGCTATTCCCTTGAACAGAGGCGTGAGACAGGGAGATGTTATATCTCCGAAACTGTTCACCGCCATTCTAGAAGACGCCTTCAAACTTCTAGAATGGAAAGGGCAGGGCATCAATATTAACGGCGAATACATCACTCACCTTCGGTTTGCCGACGACATCGTAGTCATGGCAAGGTCGATGGAGGAACTCAGCACGATGCTCGAAGGCCTCAACCGAGTCTCCCAACAGGTGGGCCTTAAAATGAACATGGACAAGACGAAGGTCATGTCTAATGTCCATGTTCTGCCTACCCCAGTTATGGTTGGGAACTCGGTTCTCGAAGTTGTCGACGAGTACGTATACCTAGGACAAACCATCCAGTTAGGTAGGTCCAACTTCGAGAAGGAGGTCAATCGCCGAATCCAGCTCGGATGGGCGGCGTTCGGGAAACTACGCAACGTCTTCTCGTCCAATATTCCTCAGTGCCTGAAGACGAAGTTATTTAACCAATGTGTGCTGCCAGTGATGACATACGGTTCTGAAACGTGGTGCTTCACTATAGGGCTTATGAACAGGCTCCGAGTAGCTCAACGAGCCATGGAGCGGGCTATGCTCGGGATTTCTCTGCGGAATCGAATCAGAAATGAGGACATACGCAGAGAAACCAGGGTCACCGACATAGCCAAGCGGATAAGCTCGTTGAAGTGGCAATGGGCAGGTCATATAGCCCGCAGAACAGATGGCCGCTGGGGCCGAAAAGTTCTCGAGTGGAGACCACGGATCGGCAAGCGCAGCGTAGGACGTCCACCGACCAGATGGACGGATGATCTGAGCAAGGCTGCGGGTCCACGCTGGATGCAGGCCACCTGCGATCGGTACAGATGGAGAGCCTTGAGGGAGGCCTATGTCCAGCAGTGGACGTCCTACGGCTGAAATGACTTACAGAGAGTAATACGTGGTAAAACTTATATTGCTAGCTACCCTGGTAGCATGACGTAACATTTGTCAAATATTTCTGTCAAATCCTTTTTTAATTTTAAAATGCGAAAAAGTGTATGGAAGTCAAAAGTTTCGACAAATGGCCGGTCATACTACCAGGGCTGGACCGGCAAACTTCTTAGCTACCAAATGGTTCAGAGAGTAGTAGGCAAGTATACCTACCTACCTAGATAGTTACGCTGTTTTCTGTTAAAACTACATCCTAGAGGCTCTTAGCTTACTTAAATTAGGGTAAGCTACTTACCCCTTTTTGTCCACCTCTTTATCTTTCTTTATATTAGAGGCGGAAGACAAGCAAAAACGAGAAAAATTAAGTACCTAGTGGGTTTTTAGTCTGTAAAATGCTAAAAATCCCTTTAATCAGCCTACAATAATATAGTATGGGATGCCAAGAAGGGAGCAACATAATGTACCGTTATGATAATTTTAATATTTTTAATGACTAGTGACGCCATCTATAATACTTTTCATGATAACTATTTTTCTTATTGTTATTGCTACTCAGCAATAGATGGCGCTAGCTGCTTGTATTTGTATCAAGCTTTATAAATCCGGTCTGATTGATTGAATGAAAGCTTGACGAAGATTGATTACTAGTAATGTCAGTAATCTTAATTTGATATAACAATCAGTCTTTTATGTTGTTGTTTTGGTTGTAGAGAGCTAGAGAGGGAGAGAGGTTATTTTGATTAAATATTTTTCCATTTTATCAGCGTTTTTAGTCATATAACTCAATAATAAATTCGTTCTCCATAAAAACATCGGGTTCGACAATAACGGAATGGCAACTTTTATAACAATGATTGCTAAACCAGACATTTTCGCGATGTTTTCTTTACTTCTTGTTTAGGACCTAAAACAACCGTTTCTTATAAGAAGAAAGACGGTAAGAACACAATAATGAATTCTGTGAATGCCCAACTTCTAAAGTACCATAAAAACTACATTAGAATCATCTACAATGTATCTAGAATAATGCAAAGTCACTTTCCAATTTTCGCAAATAACATTACTACGGCTGTAGATTCCATAGACGCCATTGCACTGGAAGCGACATTAGGACATCAAATAAAGAACACAAACCTGAACAATGGTATAGGATTCAACGAGACAGGAGTCCGGTTCTTTATGAGGTTTGGAAGTCCATCTACAAAAATTGACATAAAAAAACTAACTGGCGAAGAGTTGGACAAGATTCTTATTGACCTGACAACAAAAACCAAAGACGCCCAAGTACAACAAATCATATTAGACTGTACTGAACACAAGCGTTGGATTGGACGTTACATACTCCACAAACTTTTACTAGCATACAGCACAAGAGGTAAATTAGAAATTGTTAAATTATTACAAAAACACTGTTTGATTCTAAACTACAGTCTATATGAGCGAAATGGGGAGTACCAACATTATATTGCCAAAGCGCAATGCATGAAAGGAAACTCTGAACAAGGACTATCAATATTACAAGGTTGCTATAACGATAATGAACCTTTGAGAGGTCTCTATAGAATGATTATAAGAGATCTTATACATGACTCTGTAATGAACAGATCGGAAGCGTCAATGGTAATTTTTAAAAAGCATGTTTTAGAATACAGCAAGAAGTGGAGCGACCATTATCCATTAATTTGCTTCTGGCATATCTGTTGGGTCAGCACGTGGTTTTCTGATCAATTGATGTCAGCTGATTTATTTGATTTGTCCAGTGAGTTACGGGAGAATGTAAAAGAAAAGTGAGTATTTTTCTTTTGATAATTTTTTTTAATCAATAGTTATTTAGTATGCCATTCGGCAAAGGTACTTTCTAAACTTTCTATTCAATTTGTTTCTTGTATTTGGTCCATTTATTTAAAGTAGAGAAATGGGCTTTTGCTAAAAGGTAAGGTTTTGCTACACTGTATGTACCTACAGTGTAGCAAAACCTTACCTTTTAGCACACTGTAGGAACATAGGTATGTAAAATTTTAAGATGTAAGTAGGTAATTGCATCTTAAAAGTTTATAGAGCATAAGACTAAATAAATCTCTTACATAACATTTTTCATTAAATAGGTAATACTTTAAATATTTACTTATGTAGGTACATTATGGTAACATTTTTATTAAGTATATCAATAAATACAAAATGTTTCAGAGCTACCACCTTCAGTGTAAGCGCGCTCAAGAATGAGTACAACGAGGATGCAGTGTTCCGACTGCTGCAGCTGCTGCTCAAGTATGAGATGATGACAGAGTATGGCAAGGTGCTACAAGTGCTGTTTACTCATAAATGTAAGAGCTTCTCAGACTTTTCTTCTCATAGAGATCTTATGTAGTATGCAGTTGTGGTATAAGTTAAGGTAAAAAAAAACACAGATTTCAAATTAAAAATTTGTTTTAGCTTCTTAATTTTCTCCTTGAAAATGCGATTTATTTTAATTTAACAATGTTTGTTGAATTAAAATAAATTTCCGCAACTTAATCTGGATCTCAATATTACAATTCTAATCAAAAACTAAGAAATTAAAAAGCTAACGATAATTTCGAGTGCCCTTTGTTCGCTAGAGACTTTTAAAAGGTCGGCGTATCTTGCCAAATTTTATATTGCTCTGAATCAGGTCAATCAATATAAAAAAACTTCCACTTTTACGCGCCCTAAAGTCTCAAGTTCTTTTGTAGGACCCTCTAAAAATTGTTACTGGCAATTTTTTTCAAGCGTTTTTGCATACGGACCTCTTTACTTTACTTTTTTCGCAGTGGAATATATTGATTTGTATTTTTAGGTACTGGTCGACAAAAATATCGTTACATACAAGTTATATACAAGTAATTTCTTTTTTACAAGAATAGACCCTCCTTCAATAAATTTAGACATGCATAAATTGAGAACTTCCTCTTTTATCAAGTTAGTTAAAATAGGTACAGTGGCGGACACGATCGGCGTAACACTTCCGGTTTTTCTGTATTGCAAAATAGCTCTTGTTCTTTGGTAATACAGTCTAGGGCTGACGAAACCATAGACAAATCTGTTACGGCCTCCTAGTCCGTGACTGTACTAACATCTTCTTCTTAATGTAACAAATACTTTTGTGAAAACCGCATCAAAATTGGTTCAAACAAACTCGAGATAATCGCGGACAAACATACATACGTAAAACTGATAACCTCCTTTTTTGCAGTCGGTTAAAAAAAAATATTTAATTACCAAAGAAAATTATTTACAAAAGTGTTCGCATTCCTTGCGAGTGTATTTCCGGTGATAAGTAAAGCCAAGCCAACATCCTGTAGGTAGTTAATTAATTTAGATCGTAAAGTAACTTTGTGTATTCGAGAGAGATAAAATCTATTTTCTTATGTATTTGAACTACTATTTAATTACTTACAAAGGCAAAGTAGAGTATTATTCCGTTCTTTAAGCTCGTTTGGGGAAAACATAATAAATTTATAATATGAGTGGAAATTCACTTAGAATGTTTTGTTAACTACTTATATAAATTTATGCCTTGTTGACATTTTTTCTCTTGCTAACTATATTCATTTGCACCAGAAAATAAATCATTTAATGGGTTTTACTTATAATATTCGAACTTCGTACCGCCTTGCAACAATTTTTGAGAATATTCTATAGCCTATGCTCAGAGCCTATGTCACCCGGGGATAGTGTAGCTTCCCAACAGTGAAATATTTTTTTAAATCGGCTCAGTAGTCTCGGAGCCTATTCATTGCAAACAAACAAACAATCACACAACAAATCATTGCGAAAGGGAGTAAAATCATTTGACAGAGTGAGGCTCGTTTGGGGGCCTCCAGGCGACTATTGTCGTAAGGCAATCCAAACATTTGTTTGCCTGAGCCAATTGGTGGACACCCTGAACTACCTCGCCTCTCACAGTATAGGATACTTTACCAAATAAGGTATCAATAGCGATTAGATTAGATGTAGTCTAATTGACTTTCAATAAGTGATATCTTGTATCCTATATTATTGAATAAAGTTTTTTTGTTTTTTTTTTGATTTTGAATCAAATCTTCCATCTTTATAATGCAATAAGAGCAAGCGAAAAGTAACACAACTTTGTAAAATTTTCGCAGTAAAGAACCGTGACCTCCGAGGCTGCTCCGAAATAATCCGTAACTGCGAAACCCTCGGCATCAGCCTGTCACAGGACCACCAGGGCAGGTAAAGTAATTTCTATATACTTAAGAGCCAGCCAGAGGCTTATGTCCAGCAGTGGGCTCTTACGGGCTGATGATGATGATGATGATGAAGACCCAGTTTACACCGATGCTAGCGCCATTCTCGAAAAAAAATTATATCTTCTAAACTAAGGCAAATATCAAAAATGTGGCACAGTATGACACTAGATACTTAGTAAAGATAATCTTGCTTAGTATTTTTTGAGCACAGGTAAAGTAGTCATAAGTAAAAAGAACAAAATAAACCACAGATTGTTGCCAAAAGTGGCCACTTTTAGCAACACTTTGTAGCTTTCTTTGGTCTTCAACCCAAAACCTATACAAACCCTAAAAATACTAGGCTACATTATCTAGTGTCATACAGTGCCACATTTTTGATATTTGCTTTAGTTTAGAAGATTTTTTTTTTTTTGCAAAAGGCGCTAGCATCGCTGTAAACTCTATCTATAACTCTATCTACCTTGTACTATTTAGCTATTCTGTGTCTCATCTCAGCCTAAAATCAGTTAGTGCGCCTGGCTCGTAAAGCCGCTATCAGTAGACAGATACAGTTTCATATCCTATCTGGATTCTGGATACGAGGTATATTTAGGTTTTTCTTATTTTATTGTTAACCCATTAATATTATTAATTCACAGATACGTCAAGATGCTGATCGAGGGAGAGCCGGATCAGAAAACTAAGAAGACTACAGCTAAGAATTTTATATTCAAGTTTTAGTTGTTACCTACTTATGTAAGTATTTGTGTATATTATTTGACTGTGAAAAGTAGGCTAATAGAAATCTTAAATCTAATACTTAAACGGTGTTTCATTTATTTATAAACATAATAATATAATCTCACGCCTTTTATTCCCCGAAGAGTTAGGCAGAGGCACTAGCTCAAGAGCCGGACCCACGTTTAGCCGCGTTTATCATTGCGAAAGGGAGTAGAATCATTTGACAGAGGAGGGCTCGTTTGGGGGCCTCTCCAGGCGACTATTGTCGTAAGGCAAGGCAAACATTTGTTTGCCTGAGCCAATTGGTGGGCACCCTGAACTACCTCGCCTCTATCAGTATAGGATACTTTACAAAATAAGGTATCAATATTAATTAGATTACTTAGTCTAATTGACTTTCAATAAGACTTGTATCCTGTATTTAAATCATTTATTTACTTTAATTTACTTTCCTTTTTTTTTACTTATGTTATATTATATTAACATTGTTTATGTTTATTTATTTATACCGTAGCATTTATAACACTAGTACTATTACGTCTATCGTAATCTGCCCCTTTCGTCTTGATCACCTTGTAGGGGTCTGCCTACTCTCCGTCTTTCAATACGCAGTCTCCCATAGATACCTAGTAACTGCGCAGGTAGAAACAGCAGTAGCTTTCCTAATCTAAAGATATGTATTGTTATTGTCTACTAACGCAATAACGTAATCTTGACGTCTTCATCTGACCTAACAATTGTTTAACAGAGAACTGGTATAATTTACTTCGCGCCGGTAAATATATTGTTCAGAGGAAAGTTACCTTGTTCAGTGGAATTTACCTGCATCCTGATTATATTAAAACGAAAACAATAACACGGCATCGCTACACTACGTAATTAGATTTCAATGTACAGATTTAAGTTCGAATTAACCTTCCAGTATTAAACTTTAGGGCTAAGTTAAGACTGGTAATAGTTTAAACTGGTCTTTAAGTTACTTTTTTAGATATTCCAGGGTTCATGTGCTTCTCATAAATCTTTAGAACACCTTTTGTACTTACCACTTAAAGGAAAATAAACTATTCTATTCTAAGTCTTAAGGGTTCGAGGGTCAAACAGAAAGGTAAGAAACTTAGGAGTTAGAAATTTTATTGTCTTACGATGGAAACGTTTTAGTAGCCTTTAGACCGCATTTTAGGGGCACGCGGGACGTTGCACGGGCCGTCGTGCGGGGCGTACTGCGATTAAATCAAACGTATAGCAATTTATGAGACCGTTTACGGAGACGCGTTGGCATAGGCAAAGCGGGCGCCGACGCGTGCACTGCCTTCGTCGTTCAACGCTTCAAGATCAAAACATAGGCCTATGCACACAGACGAACTAGAGATACTACGTATGTTCGATATCGTACAAGGCACGTACCCGTGCACGGCTCTCGGCACCCACACGACGCGCCGCGTCTCCCTAAACAAGGCCTTACGTTTTATAGAAATTTCGTAAATTGTAAATATCTCCGAAAGCTATTTATTTTAGAAAACTTCATGGTATATTAAGTATTCTGTGATAATATCCAGATTCCTTTGAAATTCCTCTTTAAGTTGACTTGGTGTTTATGTTTGGTGTTAATAATTAGGAGACCGTTTTAAATTGTTACCCTCTCCTTATCCTTAGCGCGCTTCGCAAGATGTGATCTAGTATCGCCACTTCAAAAAAATAATTATATCTTTGAAACCATGGCCGAAACCAAAAATATACACCGATGACGCCCTAGATAATCTTGCTAAGAATTTACTTTTAAAAGGCTTTGTTGTGTAGCTTTTAGGATAATTTTCTTCGAAATATATAAGCTTACGCTTTTGAAACTAAAAGGGGCCACTTTAGGCAACAAACAGTTATTTAAAGCTACACAACAGAGGACATCATTGACGCATATTTTTATTACGGCCATGGTTTGGAAGATATTAATTATTTATCTGAAGTGGCGCTAGTATTGCGTTGCATAACAAGGTGCAAGGTGTCATATTTGTAGTTTGAAGGAGAAATTTTGGTATTTATTGTCAAGGAGATAAGGAGTAAAGATGTGGAATTTTTTCGTCCGCACATTATGAACATTTTATCATTAGACAAACAAATAACTAAGGACGGTGGTTTGTAGGTTGTAGTTGTTTTTACTAAATATATGGACCCGGCGAACTTCGTACCGCCTTACCTGTGACAATGTTGTGCATGTATTATACACATGTAAACCTTCCTCTTTAATCACTTTATTGAAAAAACGCGCATCTAAATTCGTTGCATAGTTTAAAAGATAGGGACAGACGCGAGAAGCGACTTTGTTTTATACTATGTATTGATTCTTACTAGTTATCTGTATCGTTTTTTGTTTCTGCTTTTCGTGCATGTAATATGAAAAGTAGAAACAAAAAAACAATTTCGTTAGGAATTGTTTGTTCTTTAATTTATAACTAAGTACTCAGTCTAGTTATTTTAAAGTTTAAGAACCTGTATTAGTTATTAGATGTGACTAATTCTAAAAAATAGAAAGATCCTAAAAATTTAAGTTATAATTAAGTATATTTTTTGTTTTTAAACAGGGTGTAAGCAATAAATTTCCACTGTCCTTCGATTATAATAATTAGCTGTCCATAATACAGTTAGAGCTAGCAATCTGGCATGCTCTCTATTGTTCGAGGGAGGCGTGTCCAACTGTGCAATATTATTAAACGTGTGTTAAAAATGCTAGAAAAGTAAATAAAATAAATATAACACACATTATTGTATCCATGCAAAAAAGTTGCGTTACGAAATAACATTTCAAAATACATTTTATGAGAGTTTGCCGTAATCGCCATGCTTGGCAGCCGGGTTGGTGATCACTGTATATTTTTTTCGAGTTCTTCCACGAAGGACGCTGCTGCCCGCTCTTCGTATGTCCTTAGTCGTCTTTTACACCGCGCAGCCTTCAAAGCAAACTCTCCTTCATAAAATCGTTTGCCTCTGCTCGGGTCGAACTCGGATCTCTGGAGTCAACATCTAAGATCGATGCGGTCAGAATATACTCCAGTTGTAGGAATGTAGGCATTTACCTATTTAATTAAAACTCGGACATGTGCGGTGCAGAAAGGGTAACAAACAGCTCTTATGAGTAAAGTTATGACTTGTTTAAAAACTGATATTTTCAGAGGCTGTAAGTAATGCACCTTGTAAAATTTTTCTTTTACTAAACATTTTTAAACAGCATCAATTTTGAAATCTGCGTTTTTATATAGGATTCTAATTAGACAAAATTATTTTTAATATGTATCATTATTCGCATCTAAAAATCTACATTACCACAGAGTCATTACTAAGTCCCTTCAAAATTGCTAAGTCCGTTTTTTACCGTTTGCTTATATAAAAAGTTGAAACATAGTGGCCGGCCATTTTAGAAACCTGTGGTTTGTCACCTTTATATTTTCCCTTTTCAAAAAATCCACGCAGTTGTTAGTCCTACTTCGAAATGCCCATAGTATAACAAAATAAATATGAATAACCCTTACTGCTCCGTGGCTCAGTTGGCAGTAATGTGGACTGTGCACCGGGGTTCGATTCCCGGGCGGGCCGAATATTGATATGATAAATATCGAAGTTTGTTTCCGGTCTGGGTGTGATGTTCGTCTCTGTGTGTGTTTCGGGCACCCTAGACACAGGTTCTTCCTAGTTAGGGGCTCTGAGTGTGATGTTTTATAATTATTTAATTAATTATTTATTATATTGACTAAAGTAACTAGATTTAGGTTAGTATATATAGGTTATTTACCTATTACCAAGCACTTACAGAGGCGCTTGCCCGCCAGCTAATTGAGTTCGAAGTTGTATTATCCGAGGAGGGAGGAGCTAGATTGGACCGAGAGAGAACGTAAATTCGTTTATTATTCCATTAGAAGCTCCGTGGAAGACTAGTTTACCTTTGACTTTGAATGAAGAAGGAAAGGAATGATATCCAGACCCATCACGCTCTAGATCCAAAGTCGGTACCTACTTCTCAAATTAAAATTAAAGTCCAAAGCAAAACGCTAAATTCCTCTCAAAATTATCTTTTCTTCTTCTTATCCTGTTATCTCAAGACCTTACTACTAAGAATAAAGTTGACTTCTACTTTAGTAGCCATTCTTTCGTCTTAAGGCGGTAACTCACGGTATGGCGCGAAATTCAAATTTTTTCTCGTTTTTTAATTATTTTGGCGAAAGTATTCATTTTTAATAAAGTTTAAATGAATTCGCGTACGTAAAAACCTATTTCCCACATTGTTTTATATCGTTTTTGAAAGACAGAGTTACCGATTTTGTGTATATTCAAGGAACTTGTTTTTTGGCCTTTTACCCCTTAGACACAAACCGCCTTATTCATAAAGATACAGTACATTTTAAGTAGCGTTACTGGAGGTCTACTTCTTTGGTTTGTTGTATGGTAAATACGTGACATCCAGTCTAAATTGACATACGTCAAATAACTAAAATGCTCTTTAACTTTTTATGAATAAGAGGGTAAATCTGTAGGTCTGTCTTCCAAAAACGTTGTATTGCAAAGTGGGAGATGGTTTTTTACATACGCGAATTTATTTAAACTTTATTAAAAATGTATACTTTCGCCAGAATAAATAAAAAACATGAAAAAATTTGAATTTCGCGCCATAGCGAGAGTTACCACCTTAAGTCCGTCTCTCGCCTAATTTTTCTTAGCAACTATTTTGAAGTTCTGTAAAATTGGGGCCGTACCTTTTTGGCACCCGATAAAAAAAATGAATCCCGACATTCTAGCGGGTATAAAAATAATTCGTAAAAATTTCTTAGCGTCTTCTGTATTTATTACTCACCAACAGGTTGGTGATTAATAAACACAGCATCCACTCTTCGTGTGTAGAAATGTTTGCTACTAATTACCAATGGATGGCACTACGAAACTCTTTAAGCGTGGCTGTTTGATACGTACTTTGGTGACTTGTAGCATTTCAGATCCTGAATCCTTACTTTACTATTGCTATTGAAGCTTTCTTTGAGAAGAAAATCATACTTTATATACTTAACTATTTTCTTTCATAAACTATATATTTCAGTATCATTTATTTATGCTTCTAATGTAATTTTCCACTTAACCTACGTTTATTTTATATAATCATCATACTTCAATACGTCAGTCAAATCTATGTGTAGGCATTGTTTGATTATTATTACCTAAACCAATTTATTATATGATCAAACGAACTTCTCAAGTGAAGTTCGATCAATATTATATGAGTGGTTTCATTTGAAGATATAAATCATTTCACTAGGTAGTCCTTTCACCTACAAGGCAACATTCGCACGTTCTTACAAATAACTATTAGTCGATCGATTTAATCGATATCGATTACTCGATTAATTTGAAATTTACCCATGCTCCCATCCCTACCACTCTACGCGCCCATCACTAGCAGCGTCCGCCAAGCCTGTCATTCTTTTTAGAGATAGTTTTCTGGCATAAATTACGTCGTTTATTGACTTTTTTGACAAAACTCGGGATTTGGGTAGGGAGGGTGATTTATATCTTCAAATGAAACCACTCATATAATATTGATCGAACTTCACTTGAGAAGTTCGTTTGATCATATATTATATTTCGTGGTTTCATTTTCGATATAAATCATTTCACTAGGTAGATGTTTAGAGACATTGTTTTGTCTATATTTTTTCATGATAATGAAACAATATTAATTAAAAAGATGTAATTTTGGCTAGTTTTATTTGAACTCTTAGTATAGGTACCTACAAATATTATTAAATAATATTACTCATCTTATTAGTTAAAAACACTATATTTTAACATATAAAAGTAATCATTATAGTTAGTTTATAGAGTACTTCAAAGTTTAACATTGCGTAGTTACTTAGGTAATTACTTGGTAGGTAGGTACTCAGCTACATTATTTATAACATACTTATATACTTATTGTATATTTTTTAATGAACTAATTTGGTCAGAGATTTAATAAAAAATTGATAATCAATCATCATAGGACATTGATAAATTTAGCAAACTTGTTAGAGGTAGAGGTCCAGGCGGCCGTCTTTTGATCTGATCAAGATTGACGCCGGTAGCATGAGCAGCCGATGTGGCGGCGGCGTGTCGCGTGCTGCTGTGTGTGCCGTACACCGCAAGGATCTGCCTGATCCACATGCTTATTGACTATGCTGTTGTGTTCCTGTGAGGACGTTACGCTTCACAGTTATTAAGAGGTGATTGGCTTATTTAGGTCTGATTTATTTAGTTAAGGTTATATAACCGTCTTATATATAGACGGATTCACCGTAAGATAAAGTAAAACTAACAATGGTGGATAGCTTTTGATTGCATTTAGCGCCTATAGTTTTGATAAAATTTTCATTTACTTTATGATTCTAATGCCATTGCTATTTTTATTTATAATAATCTGTTATTTAGAGAAAGACTTTCAACCATGTGTGCTGTAGGCTGTAGATAATGTTAGTAAAGCTACTTTTGTCTAGGATAAGTTCATTCTTGTTTGGTATACATTTTTAGAGATTTTTGAGAACCAATTGTGGATACTTACCAAGTACCTGTGTACTTTGGTGGATTGGGTATTAGTTTATAACATCTTTAAGGAAGGCGCTGATGCAATCATCCGAAGAAATATTTCTGCCTAAAAGCAGAGATAAAGCGATGGCTCTTATGATGATGCCCTGTGAATCCTGTGATGCGTCTTTTTCGAAGACGTTGGAGGGAAAAGTAATTACACTAAAAACAGAACATTCGAAAGAATCTAATTTAATCATAGTATTGAATAACATTATATTGATATTGTTGAATAGTAATATTAGAAAGTGAGGCTAGTATAAGATGCTGATGAGATGCTGTTGAGGGGATAATGAGACCTGGCATTGCCTGCTCGAGCATACTGCGGCACTCAGGGTAAACGTGAGTAGGAGAGGGTGACGGTCCCTGTTAGTAGACAACATAGGTTTTCGTCACGCCCTCAAGTGATTATTACGAAATAACTATATATCAATCAATGGAGGATAACAGGCAGGTCTAGAAGTACTAGAAGGGAATACTAGAATACTGGTCGTTTCGTCCTCAGTAATTTTTTGTAGGCCGTTAAGAAAAACGGAAAATGAAGGATCGGTATAGAAAAAATATGCATCTGCCCCTTTGTAGCATCTGGGTCTTGTTTCAAAGAAAAGTATTTCTTAAGTTTTGCGCTAGAATGTTTGAAAAGCATCTTTAAATTAAATCTTCGATCTGCCTCTTAATTATATTTCGTGTAATATAGAATGCTAAATGCTAATAGCTAGATTTTTCGCTTCTCGAACCAAGGCCAAATATATCTGGTAAGTTAATTGAAATTAGGAAATTGTATGCAACTTCGTGTCGTAATGTAGCTAATAGCTAATGCTAATGTTATCTACCCATAATAAAAATTAACAAATTGTTTAAGTTTCGGGGCATCTAAGGCTTAGTATATTGCTAATAATACGACATATAATTACTATAGTAAGTTTGAGTTACGCCTTTACGACTCGAGTCCGTGTTAACTTATGAATCATATTTTTGTGTTTAAATGAAATTTTAAAAGCTTTTAATATTATTATCTCATCAATTCAGGTCCTGTAAAATAATTATCATAGTATTCTCTGAATAGAAGGTAGGTAGAAGGTACCTGTACCTTTGCCTTTTAAGTATTTTTGGTTTCAACCAGCCTTTTGTAATGCTGCGCTAGCGGACATTAGGATGCCAAACATTTGTGAAAATTCTCTGATTGTAACAGGTGGTAGTTGAGAACACTTCAGAACCAATTCTATTATTTTATTACGTTTATGGCTTGTAAGTGATAAAGTCATATTTAAGTCATCTACTTACTTAAATCCTGAAAATTTGTAATTATTTTGTGGCTATAAGCTACTATTTTCATAGTTTATAATAAAGCCCAAGCACTCGAGTGATTTGAGTGTAAACCTAACTTTATTTAAAAATTCCATGTAACTACGGTCTATGTAAAGGATATCGTCACATACAAAAATTTACCTATTTTTGACCAAATGAACGCAAGTGACCTACGACCCCTTCTTTAATCTTAGTAAAAGTTCTAGGCGCTATCGTGAGCCAATAAGATAAGGCATTGAGTTGAAATCATAGGTGGATAACAAGATTCTGTGTGTTCACATCCTTAAACAGGAAACGTAGGTAAGTACTTACGATAGTTTTAAGCGACAGAAATAAAAAGTTACGAGACATTTTAGGTCAATAGATGCCATGTAATAATAGCTTGCATGCTGTTCTGCCATTTCGAAATGAAGTTTAGTTACTTACAAATTTATTTAACAGTTTTAGGTTAAAATGAAATCTCTTACCTCCATTTGAATTGGTGTCAAAAAGGTTTTAGATACGATTTCTAGCAAATTATTAGTTGCGATTGACATTTCTTGTTGTTACTGTGCTAACCATGTTACAACAGGAACATATTATTGCTCAAGTGGAAAATTAGAAAAAGATTTAATTATTTTGTTACAAATCCAATTAAGGATACCTTTATTGTTTGTGATATACAATACAACCAACACATTTAAAAAATATTGTACTGAATTCTGCCAGAATGGTGGTTGAGCACGTGGCCTGATTTGGGTCGTTCTCTAAACGTGCGACTGCGTCGGTATATGGGTCGTTGTAATTTGGAACTTGACGAGTGGTATCTTCGTACTCTGGCCCTGGCACGCCCCCCCCCTTGTTTTTCGCAAAGCGAGGAGGGCCTGAGTTTTTCTGAAACTGCGGCCAAGCTGTGCCCGTGGAGCTCGTAGAGGCGGCTGTGTTGTGTAAGCAACAGTATTTCTGGGAAGACTACTGTCTTCCTGATTTGAAGGCATTGCTGTTCAATTTTGAAGCTTAATTTAATTTTCTCTAAAATTTGGCACCGAACAGTGCTTCATCTCGTTTACTGTACTGAAAGATATTCAAAAACGTCTTGGTAGACCTGGTGCGGTCTTTTAAATGCGAGCTTGTGTCTCCGAGCTATAAAGGTCGCATGAACTACGGGAGCCCTCGCTTAGAATCTTGATTGCCTCTATTTTATATCTTGAGTTAGGAGAATGGCCATGGCCCTACTCCCCGATGTGATGTGAAGTCAGTCCAAGTTGAGATGAGAGTATTTTAGTATTTAGCTTTGAGGCTTGAACCAATATGTAGTTGCTAGGTATAGTATATTGCTGAAGGATTTTTTCCTTGACTTCTCTAGCCATTTGAGAGAGATTATCGTAGATTCAATCACACAACTTTAGTTCATCATCCAGGGCTTCGCCCAGGGTTAATAAAATTTATGGGTCCAGTTCCGGAAATTTAAACTTTGCCTCAGGGTCCGAGTTCAATTGGTTGTTGTAACCGCTACTAGTTCCAATAAGGAAGTTATTGCTGGTGCTTGGATCTGTTTTTGGTGACGGTATTGAAAGTGGTCACTGTTGGGGCAGTGGTGGCAATTGGCACTTGGTATGTCGCCATCATGATTTTTGGTGATTCAGTCTCATTTAGACCTGATCATGGGTTGTAGGGAATAGTTTCGGCTAGAAATATATCCTCATATTCGAATGATATTTGCTCTGGGCACATTCCTTAAATTGTAAAGGCGTTTCGCCTACTGGAATAAGAAGAAAAAAGAAAATTATGCTTTTTATATTTTTATACTTACATAAAAAATTATGATTATTTTTGCATTTTGCCGCGTTCCTATTGGAATCTATGGCAGTATGGTAGCCTGGTTCATATTTGAATCTATGGCTTTGCAAATAAAATTATTTTAATGATAAAAACTGATGTACAGTTTTGAATTTTGCCGCGTTCCTATTGGAATCTATGGCAGTATGGCAGCCTGGTTCTTGTTCGAATCTATGGCTTTGCAAAAATATTTCTTTTACACTTTTTAAATGTAAGTTTATGCAGAATTTCAATTCGAAATTTCTGTCTAAAAATTTTTTTTTTTTTTTTGAAGGTAGGTAAGCAGATGAACTTACCGTAACATTAGACATTGTCTCTCGATTTATAGTATGAGGATAATGAAATCCATCAAAGTTGAAGTAACTCACTTAATTTTTTGTTAAAAATTTGAAAAGATTTCGGTATCTTGAAAAATTTATTTTTTGCGAACAAGATCCGAACGCGTGCTTTCGTTGCCTCGCACGGAAAAAGAATGACAGGCTTGGCGGACGCTGCTAGTGATGGGCGCGTAGAGTGGTAGGGATGGGAGCATGGGTAAATTTCAAATTAATCGAGTAATCGATATCGATTAAATCGATCGACTAATAGTTATTTGTAAGAACGTGCGAATGTTGCCTTGTAGGTGAAAGGACTACCTAGTGAAATGATTTATATCGAAAATGAAACCACGAAATATAATAAAAATTATTTTCGCTATTGTTAATTTTATTACTGCTAATTGCGTCTAAAAAATATTATGATGCGTATAAAGTGTTTATTTTTAATTCGCGATAAAGAATATACTTACCTTATGCTGTTTTCAATGTGATTTATATAAAATAAAAAAAATTCTTACCGAAGCTAAAAAAAATTTCAGTTATATAAATTTATAAAATGTGTCTACTAATAAGTATTCTCTGTTTCGAAGCTTTTAAATAATAAGAAAAAATAATAATGTATTAATACGGAGGTACTTTGATCAAATAAAGTAAAAGATAGGGGTCGTGTCGTATCGAAAGGTCAAGCAGCTGGCGGGGAAACGGGAGGGGTGGAAGACGCTCCACCTACAAGAGCCTAAAAACATTGTCTGACAAGTTAAATATGTACATGTTATAATAGCAGTAATAGTACATACCTCACGCCTTATTCGCAGAGGAGTAGGGAGAGATCATGAAGCTCCACTTGTTGCGATTCTTATTTTTCTTAATTCTTTAACATTTAATACTTACTTACTTTTAAGCTTTTCATTTAATACTTACTTACTTTTAAGCTTTTCATGAATTTTCTGCAGTTCCCGGCTTTTCTTGAATTATTAAGTGAAAATCTTTTCAGTTCACAAACATAAAAAATACTTATATAGCGAATAAACTGTTCATAAATGAGATTCACGTTTCCATGCCATTAGCTCTGGTCTGGATTACCGATTGAGAGTCAACGTTGCGAGCTTGCGAGGTGCAGAACTGCAGATTCAGAATCTGCAGTTCTGCACCTCTAGGTTCTAACTAATATTTTTTATAGTTAGATCTAACTAGGTATATGTACCTAAGTACTAATATTATGAAATTTTAAATTAAAATTGTAATTTTTAATTTTTTCTCCTATCTTTCACATATTTCATAATAAAAATTATACAAATAGCTTGGTCTGTTCTCGAATTTTACTGAGACCACAGAGAATTTAATAGTTTTTTTTTGTAATTTGCTGCCATTTTAAAAGTGTGAAAAGGATCCGTCTTAGCGGGTGTTGCAAAAGTATTGTGAACGTAATCATCATAGTCCATGTAACATCAAGATGAGAATAAGATAAGATAATTATGACCTAACACAACTGGACAATATTTATCAAAGTGTTACATAAATAATCTACTTGATAACATAGGAGGCAGAGGCAACGTAGAGTTACGTGCTTTATTGTAAACGTCTTATCACATCTTTTTATACAAGGTTTATTTGTACCTTAAAAAATACTCTTACTAATAATAACAAATATTTTTAAAAACGAATAGTGCTTTGATAGTCTCGCTAAAACTCGAGAACAGCCGGGCTAATTTAGAATGTTTGTTGTTGTCCGGGGAAGGTTTAAAAGGGAAGCAAATATAGAAAAGTTATAAAAAAAAATTAGAAAAGTTATAAAAATAATAATTTAGTTTTCCATATAAAATAGTAAGGCGGTACGGAGTTCGCCGGGACAGCTAGTAGACAATATAATTTGTGATTGATCTTTTTATGGTATGTAGAGGTATTTTTGTAAGTTTTTTATCAGTTTATATACTCTAGTTAGATTTTTTTAACAGTCGAGAACGGCCGGGTTTTTTTAGTTTTGAAGTGTTAGGCCCTTGTCTCATTACGAGACGCACAGGAGATTGGAGACTAGTTGCTGCGAGGCAACTTTTTCACATAAATATCTATGGGGACTCGCACACTTTTACGTAGGTACGTATGTCAATTTAGGTTGGATATCTCCTATTTACCATACAAGTATCAAGAGAAGTAGACCTCATAATTCAGATCTTTTCCAGTAGCGTAGCGTACTAGCCAACTAGTTTTCGACTCAATTTGGGTCTTATAATGAGAGAAGGGCTTAAGTCGTAGTCAAGGGAAGGTTTAAACGATGGAAAAAATGGAAATGTTACTATTCGCAGAGGGATTTAAACACTGCTGGTAAAAGGCTGCTTTGTGCTTTTACCCAGGCAAAAAATCGAGTCGAGATCATCTCGCCACAAAAATTGGTTAGCAAAATTCGAGATGAATCAATCTTCGTCCGCGTAGTCTAGTGACTTTTGCATTATTTTCTAACCTTCTCTCGACTACAATAAATAAGTACCTACTTATTTCAAAACAAAATCGACACCGCCGTTCACGAGTTTTAGTGAGTTTTTGTTTATTTATATTTTTCTTCTTCATAGATGCAATATATTTATTTAATTGTTTTTACTTTTAATTTAAAATATTATATATTAGGTGAAAATCATAAGGCTATGTTTATTTAAATAGAAGTGCAAAAAACTACAAGTATCTGTTTTCCTTAAAAATTAATATTAAACGAACAGTAATTTATTTTATACACCTACATTTAAATAGACTGTAGCTGGCCGGCTTCGTACAAAATTTAGTCCCGTGGTATATTAAATACTATTCTGTTAGGTACAAATTTAAATATTTTTTTGTTAAAATCGGTTAAGCCGTTCTCGTCTTGAGTTAAGTAATCTAACTAACACTTTGTATTCTATTCTCTAAAGAGACTTACAGATTAGACTTAGAGATTGATCTTCGCGTAAGTATATAAATAACTTTGGTTGTTATCTAATCTCCGTAACAAAGTATAAAGGTATTAATTGGTGTCGCATGTAGTCTTTACATTGCAAATAGTAGGAAGCGATACTATTAACCCTTTGACCCCATTATCTAACTAATGATAACAATATTTTGAGTTCTAATAGACAAATCAAACAAATAGCTGATTACAAACCTTAATTTATTGAGATTTTGTCGTATTCGTATACAATTAGCGTAACAAACGATTAAATTTAATATAAAATAAGTGTCAAAAGCGAGTGATCTCCTTCTCGTTGATTTCGTCGCAGATAATGGCGCATTTCTCGGACCGATAGCTATACAGCAATCTGGGAAAGAAAAAAATTTTGTTAAAGTACAAGTAAATTAAGAAAATCTTTAAAAAATAAAAAAGGAGGAGATCACGCACAGTCTAGAATACCTTACAATTATCCCGTAGCAACATAGGTCGAAATCTCAAAACAAAAATCTGCTGTCCCGTACATTGAGCCCGTCAGCTTATCGAACAAATGTATGGAACAGCTGATTTTTAACCGAAATCAAAAAAGGAGGTTATCAGTTTGACCTGTATGTGTGTATGTATATTTGTCCGCGATTATCTCGCGTTTGGCTGAATCGATTTTGATGCCGTTTTCAGATAAGTATTTGTTAAATTCAGGAGATGGTTTTAGTAAGTACCTAATTTAACCAACTTAGAAAAAGAGGAAGTGCTCAGTTGATGTATGTGTCAGTTTATTGAAGGCGGGTTCCTTTTTTGTGAAAAATAAATTATTATTTTGAGATCTCGACTTATGTTACTTTGGAAAAGTTGTGAGGTATGGTGAGCTAAATCCTTATATTTTGATTTATTAACGCTTTGTCATATCACCCAGTATAATGGGTAAGAAAACAAAGGGTGATAAGCAAGTCGAAAAACGCCGCCGCTGCCTCATGGCTACTTAGTTGCTATGTAAAGGGGGTTGTTATACCTATATTTATTTTCTTCAAAGAACTATAGGTACGGATCTCGTGTAAAAGTAGGTGGGCAATAAAATTAATATGATAATAATAAGTTCATTAAACCAATTACTGTCGCTGGCGAGATTGTAAGAGTTCAACTGTTATTAAGTATAGGTACTTAATTATTATTTTATTTATTTATAGCAAACGGTAACTTATTATCACCGATTTACTTAGTTAAAGTTTCGTGCGAGTAAATCATATTTTGCAGATAATTGTAAATCTAAATGGTTTGTAAATTTATTTTAAATGGATATGGAATACCAGAAATTCATGCATTACTTAACAAGTAAGCAGGCAGCCTACTATTAAAAAGAAAATTAATGTAGGTGTATTTGTCTAGCCCAAGTCAAGCACTGCCCCCGCAGCATGACGGACCATTTGTCGAGTCGTTCTGTCACTTTTGATCGCTTTTGACATTTAAATGCGGGAAAATGTATGGAGACGATCGACAAAAGTGACAGATAGATACGACAAAGTCGAAAAATTTTCGTCATGTTACCACTGCAAGCTCTGTGTAGAGCAACGGTACGAGATGTCAGGTGAAATTTATTCAGTTACTGATCAGTACAAAAAAAGAGCAGAGTCGCACGTCTTATCTCACTCACGCAAGCATATGCGCGTGCACGTACACGGTACACGAGTTTCGGCTGTGCGCGAAGAAACTTTTTTTTTTCTATGAAGTGTTCGAGGTGTGGTAGTAGTATTTTGGTTTAACCTTCGTAGGTGGTTCTATTTTGCAATGGTATCCTATGGAAGCAATAATAAACTCAAGAGAGAGAAAGAGTCAGTTCAAGGCTATCGAACAAAAACTAGTTGTATGACACAATAGCCTCTTATTTATTTTTAGTTCTATCTAACCACTGTTAGACTTGTGTTACAGTTAAAGTTATTTCTTTAGCTTAACCAAATGGAACTTGTTTATTGATTAAATCGTACCTAACGCCATTGCTAGGCCATCAAGTCTTAATGTTTTTTTTTTTAAAGAACATCATAATTTCAGCCGAAAGATGTCTACTGCTGGCCATAGGCATAACATCAATACATAGTATAAAACACAGTCCCTTTCTCTGTCTGTCTATCGCTATATAAGCATAAATCATTAAAACAATACGGTTTTTTGTAATAGATAAAGTGATTTAAGAGGAAGTTTATGTGTATAATACACGCACAACAATGATAAGTTAGGCGGTACGCAGTTCACCGGGTCGACAAGTACTTTACAAAAATAATAGTAGTATAAAAATACCTAGGCAGGTGGTATATAAGCAGCTCTTTAAGGTTTTTAGATCAACCAAAGAATTATTTAAAAAAGAAGTAGGTACCTATGTAAGAACAAAAATAAAAGGCATCAAAGAGCGATAGTCCCACAATACTGACATCACTCAAAATAAAAGTTTTATTTTGTATGTTTTAAGCAAATTTTTAATTAGCTATGGGCAAACCTCAGTTTGACGATAAATCAAACTTTAGTCGTAACTGTTTGACCATTTATTTTATTTGCAGAGAACACAGTGAACCGATGTTTTTAGATCGATTTGCAAGGTTATGTTTCTGTGTTAAATGTCGACACCATCAACTTATCGGCGATTGTTTAGAAACTTTCAATGTATCAAATAATTTTCTACTATGATTTTTTTCGACGTATTTTTTTCTTGTAGCTAGCGCACTTTTTGATATAATATATATTTTTTAAACGGAACTTAGTTGATTCTGCAAACTGTTGAAAAATTCAAAAATGAATCGATCAGGTTTGGGGTCAACAAAAATACTTGTAACAGGTAGCGTGATAATGAAATTGACTATAGCCCATGACTGTATGTACCTAAATATTATGTACCTACTAGTTATAGTAGGTACTATTTTATTTGCTTTAAATTCATAAAGTATTTTACTAAAACCTCGACTTTTCTGAATTAAGTAAGAAACTAATCATGCATAAAAAAAAATTATTATGTGGGGTTGAAATTACTAAATTATTAAATATTTACCTCTTCTCCGTTAGTATTCTGATGAATATTAATGATTTTAGACTAATACTGTCGATACACAAGCGGCTACAGAAGTTAATGATATAAATAATTTGTTAGATACTGTGTTTAGATAAACAAAATAACGAGTTATGAAAAAATACGAGCAAATTTTCGATTAAAGCGAAAATTTTATGAGTAGCTACAAGCTAACCACAAACCGTCTCTTGTTTTGACTCTCGTTGGCTATGCAATGTAACTTATAAAGGACATAGCACAAACATGCCACACAGGAAATTTAAAGACTGAATTGAAAAAAAAGTAACAATACCCCATAAAAACAAGAAGCTACAATTTGATACCATTTCTTAGATTCCATAGACACGTGTATGTAATAAAGTCAAGTAGACATAATTTGTACCCCTTCAGTATAGGAAGGAGTACCATTAAGCGAAATGTAAAGACGTAATGCGCAGTAGAATTTTCTACGAAACTCATCCTATCTGGTTCACTGACACGTCCTACGCTCCACATGCCGATTACTTACTTCCCACAACGCGTTCCGTTTGCTTGCTGATCTAGCGAATTTGTATTCTTTTTGTTTGCTACCTATTTTTATTTCATCCCTATTTTGTGTCATTTGCATTGATTAACTCAATTTAGTCTTATTTTCGCTATAAGAAACATACTCTACATATATATGGGAGTGGATGAATAACTTGGTGTGCGTATTGATTTTATTAATAAAGTAGTTGACCCGGTGAACTTCGTACCACCTTACCATTACTATATTTTGCAGGTATTATACTGATAAACCTTCCTCTTGAATCAATGTATCTAATAAAAAACCGCATCAAAATCCATTGTATAATTTTAAAGATTTAAGCATACATATAGACAGACGCGAAAAACGACTTTATTTTATACTATGTATTGATAATAATAAAAATTGTTTATTAATTTCCCAAATACAGAAAAATACAAAGTGTTGAGATCCTCTATTAAGTTTACACCTGTACCAGAATCTATCGCTCATCCATATATAAAGTGACAAAAAATAGGGAATGCTTATACACATGCAAAACTTACCCACTGAACTAACTAAGTATATTTTGTACAATCAACAAAAAACAACCAATCTTAACAAACTCTACCACGGTCGGCCAGTGATACAAAATAGCAATACAAGATAACAAAGTGCAATTCTAACGTAATTCACACGCAACTAACTCAATTTTAGTTAATGATTGAGATTAAAATAACGTTGCTTATACAAAAGAAAATATTACAAAACGTTCTGTGATATTTTCTTTTAAATTAGAGGCACAGCGACCATCAATCATAACTAAGTAGGTATGTTACTGGTATAGCCTGTTAAGTTTAGTATTTATAGCTTTAAGAGGCATATAGCACAGCTAAAGTAGCGCCACCCGCGAAAAAAAAAAAAAAAATTTTTCAAAACTAAGGGAAATATCAAAAATGTGGAACAGTATTTCACCAGATAATGTAGCCTAGTATTTTTAGGGCATTGATGTATAGCTTTTAGCTTAAATACCAAAGAAAACTAGTTTAGAAGAAACTTATTAATATTTTTCGCGGGTGGTACTTTAGCTGTGCTATGCCTCTTAATGAAACTGTAGTATAAAGATTATTTTGTTTTATAATTTATTCTGTAATGTACAGTTTGTCCGTTGATTTTCGTTGTATTTTAATATATATATATATATATATATATTGGGTGGCGCGTCTTCGCGGATGAGTGTTTATTAGAAACTGTACATCATGAATTTTCAAATTTGAATATTTTAGTTCGTTTGCATGACAACGATTCAGTTTTTCAGTTTCGGTCAATAGAAACTTGTTTACTTCGCTTGTTTAGATGTTAAATAAAATATTTCCTAAATGAAATTTTCTTTTCTGTAAATAATTAGTAATCACGTTCGCCTTCTTTATTAAATGTATAAATACTTGTAAAGTAAAGTTAAGTAAAGTAAATGTATATTGTACATAAAAAGTGGACCATGGACTTTAACTTGATAGTATATCGAGGGAAGAAAGCCAGCATCTCACAAAACTTAAAGAAAAGAACGTTTACCAACACTCACTGGGCAAATGATCCTAGGCTATCAACATAACATTAGTTCGTCGCAGACATTATTATAATGTCACGCGACTGTCTTATGATATGACACTCATTATGACCTCCTTTGCACTGAGGGCAGTGATGACTGCGCCGTTGGAGGTCGGACTTCGATTTCCGGTGGGGTGCGAACACCAAGTGCGCATGAAAGCTCATCTCGTGTTTCCGCTTTACTTACGCATACCTACCACAGGTTATCGTCTAATACATTGCATGCGCTGTGATTGTTCAGGCATGCGTCAGGGGAATCTATCTTGCAATTTAAAGGAAAGCGCACTGGTTTAAACATAGTTTATAGTTTGTATGTACAAAATAACCTATGTTTAAACCAGTAAATGTGTTTACTGTTTTGGGTGTTATTTTATGAATAAAAGAACATCCAAAGCTGAGATATGAATACGCTATGTCTAAAGAGTGGACGTCTTTCGGCTTAAATGATGAAAATGATAATGTCTATACCAGTAGGTACGCTTTTCTTTTCATTGAGCCCCGTCCTTGGAGAGGCGTGCAAGGGGACGACCAAATCCAACTCGTAGAAGAAGTATACTTACAGAAAAATAAGTATAGCAGGCATAGCGAGTCCAGCGCTGATCAAGTAGAAAGCTCCGGAGAAGTCGGAGAGGGTCATCAGGTAGACCTTGGAGTAGACTGGGGAGTAGATGACAGGAACCAGCGCCTCCGAGATGCTGATGAGAGAGCTTGCTTTGCCTGGGAAAAGAAATTCGTTGCTATACAAACTATAACGTTTAAGCATAGTATAGTAGAAGCACCACCGGTTTAACGTTGTGCTCTTCCAATATCTAAAAAAATTATATAAGTACCCATTTTGATTTAAAAAAATTTCGTTATCTACACCCCAAACTTTATATTTGGAATGAAATTAAAACGGTTTATATTTATGTTTTTTTTTCCGTTTTAGTACAATATTTAATAGAGTCTGCTTAATTGAATAATCATACAAATAAAGTAAGTAGGTCAAAAATAATGATTACACGCATAATACGCAAATATTTTACGTAAATTTAACCTATTTATCGAATTCACCTACTTATTTCTTTGACTTATCCGAAGTGCAATGTTCTTAGATGACCTCTCACTTCAACAGATTGATTGAACGACAGTCTTTTTGTTTATAATCTATATATATAAAACTCAAAGGTGACTGACTGACTGACTGACTGACTGACTGAGTGACATAGTGATCTATCAACGCACAGCCCAAACTACTGGACGGATTAAGCTGAAATTTGGCATGCAGGTAGATGTTATGGCGTAGGCATCCGCTAAGAAAGGATTTCCCAAAATTCCCTTAGGAACGGGAATTACGGGACTTTTTAGTTCGTATGAAAAATCGACATTATTGAGTGTATCGACGTGAAACTTGGTGTACAGGTTCCTCAGTGAATGAAAGAGTGTTGAAAGAAAGGAATTTACAAAATTCCCACGGGAACGGGAATTACGGGACTTTTTTAGTGAAAATGAAAAATCGACTTTCTTGAGTGTATCGACGTGAAATTTGGTGCACAGGTTCCTCAGTAAATGTAGGAATGTTGAAAGAAAGTAATTAACAAAATTCCCACGGGAACGTAAAACGGGACTCTTTAGTTAGTATTAAAACAATGTATATATGTCGTGGCCAAATCGTAAAATTGACCATTTCATGATCTGCCCGGCCATTTCATGAAAAGAGCACATTTCATGAAATGGCTAATATTCCTTTGGCCAGATCGTCGAAACGTCAACGTTTAACGATTTGACCGACCACGTTTGGCCAAATCGTTGTTGTTTAACCTAAAAATTTAAATTCCATTTTTTAAGTTGTAAAGTTCCCAGTACTAGCTAAATATAAATAATCTAGCTCAGAACACAATAACAAGTAAAACAAAAGTTATTTTACTATAATTCGAGTAATGTATGATTTAAATACGGACCCTTTAAAAAATAGTTCGGAACTCCATGGTTCTTAAAGTTGCTTTCGTTTATCGATTGGTTTGCATAAAACTCACAAATCAAAACGTAGTTGTTCTGTGCTTAATTTTATCGTCTTTTTCCTTACTTAAATTCCCTTTTTTCAATTTATTATTGTAAACCGTAATGGCGCGTCACATCAAATCATACAACACACGCTACAACAGCGATAATATTATATGGCCGGCCATTTCATGATATGGCCGGCCATATCATGAAATGGCCAATTTTACGAAATGGCCACGACATCTATATTTCTTTATTTCCACGTAAAAATAGGAAAACGGGTTCTTCAGTGGGTGTAATTAGATTCAGAGTTCTAAAAAGAAAAAAATAACCAATTTCACATGGAACGGAACATTTCCAAAAACATAAAGCGCCTAAAAATCTTTACCTTTTTTTTACTCGAGTAGGTACATATATATTAGGTATGTAGGTACGTATATCCAACTACTTTTACCCAACCAGCTAATAGAAATGTTAGAAGTTTCAGTGTCTGAATGGTGGAGTGTAGAAATGAATTTATGGAGTTGCCACGGGAACTGAAATAAAGATAAATATTTTTAGGTGCGATTAGAAATGATGTCACTAAAATCCTGAGTCGTAAATCAACCAGTAATTAACGATTTTAATGAAAAAGCGCGTGCGAAGCTGCGGGCAAAAGCTAGTAATTTAATAGTTTTTAAACGTATAAAATACAATAATATCATCGTACAAAAAACTCTACAGGCACATAAGTAATTAGTTTGAAATCTAAGGACTGTATAGATCCGGCAACCCAAAATTATGTTTAAAAAAATACTTTATTTCACATATAAATTGTAATAAGTATTCTGACGGAAACTTTATATTCGAAAATTAATATTTTCAATCAACCACAGCGTTATTTTAATTTAAATTTTACCGAAATAGCAAGCTTTTCAACATCCGACAGAACATTTATAAACCCAAAAACAAACATTTTTATCCAGCAGCGAGAATCACAACACGCAAAGTAAAGGAAATTAAGACAAATCGTAGCAATTCACAATTTAGAGGGATAAACGCACCGCGAGACAAAAATCCCCGCAATCGGCGAACGGAAAAACACCTGGCTTTGATATTTTTCTTCCCCTTTTGAATCATTTGTTTCAATACGAATAGAGCTTACAGTTTAATATTTCAAAAAATAAATTTCATCCCTTGTTTGTGCAATTTATTTTTGTTTAACATATTATTATTTCCATATTTTTTAAATAGAAAATCTGATTTTGTAAAACTTTTGTAACAAAAGTCAAAACTTGCATAGGTAGATATTTTATTATACTGATTCCAACACGTTTTTTTCCTCGAGATTTTTATTCGCGCGAATTACATAGTATATAATCGTTAAATTATTCCTAGTTTTACGCGATTTTTTTTATCGTCGGCGCGGAAACTCGAATAGGATTCAATTCAATACATTAGAATTTGCTGGACAATAATCGCTGTGCGGACAGGCTCTTTAGTTTCTTCAACGCAACATAAGGGCTTACACTAATTTAATAACGGTTTTTTTCTTTGATTTTGAACCTGAAAGCTACATAACAGGGCCTTAAAAATTCTAAGCAAGATTATATAGGGAGTCAAGGCTCATATTTTTGATTTTGGACATATTTAAAAATATAAGTATTAATTATTTATCGGTAGTGCCGCTAGTTTCTCACCATACGGAAGACATGAAATAGTTTTGTTCCTAATCGTTACTTTTTTGTTTCTATCAAACAGTTACATCACCAATTTTTTAAATTCGTACGGTACCTCCTGCCCAGCTGTTTCAGCTTTAACCCGAACGTGAGCTGTTGTATCAAATTGCGCATTTTAACAATAGGTACAAAAGAACGAACGCAATCAATGTTCTGCATTCGCCACAGAGAGCGGAGCTCGTAAAACGATGTGTCATTCATGATTCGCGGTGTATGTTTTGATTTGATTTTAATGTTGAGTTTTTTAATTATCAAAAAGATAAGATTTTTTAGTAGAATTTAATGCTGAAGAAACTTTTGCATGTCTAAGAAGGGACACGTTGTCTCTTAAATTGTTACAAGAAACAAAGTATGATTATAAGTCAGGGTTTTAATCTTTACTAATTTTTGAGGAGGAAATATTTGACTGTTTATTTGAATTGAATAGGCTCCGAATTACTGGACCAGTTTGAAAAATTATTTCATCATTAGAATCCTACATTATCCATAATAAACAAACATAGTTAGGCTAATATTTTCAAAATTGAAAATACTATTATAATGTGTTATTCTAAATTTTATTTAGTTTTTGTTTTTAATTATATTGTAGGGCGGTTCAAAGTTCGTCGTGTCAACATTATACCGGGTGTTTCTGAGAAGGCAGTAATAAATCAAAGGAGGGATTAAGCTAACCATACCTAACAACTTTCCCAAAGCAACATGGGTCGAAATCTCAAAACAAAAATCAGCTGTACCGTACATTGACCCCGCCAGCTGATCGAACCAATGTATGGAACAGCTGTTTTTTTTTTTGAGATTTCTACCCATGTTGCTTTGGGAAAGTTGTTAGTTATGGTGAGCAGAAGCCCTCCTTTGATTTATTACCGCCTTGTCAGAAACACCCGGTATAATAAATAATCTTCAATGCGGTCACATAATAATAATAATTATGTAGGTACGATCGCTTGCAATGTAATCTGTGTGAATGTGACAATTATATGAATTTATACATAATATTTTAAAATTGGTACTAAAACCTTATTGAATGTAACAAACACTTTAGTGAAAACCGCATAAAAATCGGTTCAGCCAAACTTGAGATAATCGCACACAAAAATTGATGCACACATACATACATACGGTCAAACTGATAAACTCCTTTTTTGAAGTCGGTTAATAAAAAACAGTACAATTTTATGACCAAATAAAACCTACTCGACTGCCTCTATGGCGTTAAATTGTACTGTGACAGTGTCGGCGGACGCGGACGCGAGTATTCCGGGTTCCGTTTCCTATGATGGATGAATATCTTATTTGTTTCGGAGTTGTAGTGTTCTTAATATTTATATTTATTTACAAAACCTTAGACCCAGTAATAAAAGGTCTATAATAATCTTCAATCAATATATAGTATAAAACAAAGTCGCTTCCCGCGTCTGTCCCTATGTATGCCTAAATCTTTAAAACGACGCAACGGATTTTGATGCGGTTTTTTTTGTATATATATAGAGTGATTCAAGAGAAAGGTTTATAAGTATAATACATGCACAAAATAATAGGTAAGGCGGTACGAAGTTCGCCGGGTCGTCAAGATTATATTAATTTACGAAACCCTAGACCCAGCAATAAAAGGGCTATAATAATAAAACAAAAAGAGCTCTCTGAGTGAAACGCATTAATTAATTAAATCATAAAGTATTTAATTTAATGAACTTAACTCCACTACAGTGTAGTATTTTTCCAATGTCAAGTTCACAAATTAGGTTATAAGGGTGTTATTAATCCCGGCATTACCAATGTAATAATAAAGTTATTGTATAATTGTTTGAAAGCCCGCTAATAAAATACTTGATTTCTAAACTTAAATATACAATAATTCCGCATTAATTAAAACAAGATTAAACACAAACTCACCAATCTCATCAGCATCAACGAGCTTTGTAGCAATAGATCGAAGGGAAGTGGACGCAGCCGAGCTGAACATGTCCAGAACTGGTCCCATGAAGTAGACCGCCCTTGTGGGTGCCAGTGCGTACACCACGCTCGCTGCGATCCGGCTCACGCAGGCCACCAGGCCGATCACACTGTCTTCGATGTCCCATCTCTTGCTGAACAGATATATCGTTATGAAGGAACCTGAGTGAATTAAATTAACGGATGGTCAATGAATTGGCTGAATAAAAAGGCTTTATAGGCTTTGAACCTTTTGCCGATTCAGAATGTGAAAGTAAAAACACGTACATAACAGTGGCGGTCTAGGAGGCCGGAACAGATTTGTGTATGGTTTCGTTTGCCCTAGACTGAATTGCCAAAGGACAAAGAGCTATTTTGCAATACAGAAAAACCGGAAGTGTTACGGCGACCTAGACCGCTACTGTACTAAATTGTAGTACAGTTGCGTGCTATTAAATGTAAACGCTGTTGCTATTTATTTTTAACGCTACTTTACACACATAAATGCTTTCTTAAATATGCATAAATTAAAACGTAATTGGAAAACAAAAACAAAACAAGAGCGGTACTTGTTTTGAAAGCAATTAGAATACGCTTAAAATTAAATTTTGTCATGGGATAGGAGGAGTAAAGTTGCAAATTAAAAACTTTTAAAGCCTGTTTAATTACTGTCCTTTACTGTATTAAATTTGATATTAATTTTATCAAGAAGTATCAAAATTATTCTTTATGTTACGGTTACCTTAATAATTGTTCTTTTAAAAGTAAATTAATAAAAAGTCTTGACTCATTAATCATACAGTAAATATGTAACTAGTTAATTGTGAATGTAAGTTATGCGTAACCGGAAATTAATGTTTACTTTTTTTCATAAATCGTCATTCATATTATCTGCTCGCAGTTATCTAGAAAACAGCAAATCAAAAAGAACAAGGAAAATAAATGGGCTTTTACCCAAACCTATGTTTATCAAAACTAGGTATATTGTTACGTCGGTTAAAAATATTTAATCCAAAATTGTTTAGCTATACGCATTTACACAGAAAATTATACATACCAATTTTATAAAATGCGAAAGTAACTCTTACTGTCTATCTCGCTTTTACGCCAAATCTACTGTACCGATATAAATTAAATTAGGTACTTACACAGATAGTCTAAACCCTGAGAAGGTATAGGCTATTTTCTATCCCGAAAATCGCAAAGAGAACGCAAAATTAGGATTTGTGGTTGCAAGGTAAACTGCGCTGGTAAACCCTCGGGGCGCAAAATACACGGTCACTTTTTTGTCGTGGCAGAAACTTTCAGGACTGTCTTAACATAGTATATGACTGGAATAAATTATTTGTTTTATTTTGTTTTTTATTTGAGAATTAAAATAAAAACTTATTGAAGGCCTATGGACCCTTTGCCACCCCCCACGCAATGCGTAGGTCATTGCTCTGATGCTACACATAAATTTTAGTTGTTATTTTTTACAAAAACTTTCGAAGGCACTCAAGTGAATCACGGTTCATCATTTTTTCAATTTTGTTTTCAGGAATCAGTCCTGTATTTTTATATACTTACCGTGTGTCAAATTTTCCTCCACAATAAAAAAATAACCGTGAATATAGTAAGAAAACTTTAAAAATCTTACCAACACTCCCAACCAGGACGGAATACGTGAGGAACAAACTGTAGTCGACCTCAGTGAACTTGAACTTGTATCTGGTGAACCAATACGTCATCTGCGCCTCACCTTGTGGGTCCAAACGAAACATCTATTAGTTTTGCCGGGAATCTGCAAAGATTGTGCTTGTCTCGTCTATGCTGTTATAGATCGAGGGGATGGGAAATTACTTGGAACAAGTTCGTAATGCAATGAAAATACACTTAGTGTCTGATTTATATCTAGAGATAGTTTTTACATTCCAGGTTGCAACATCGTTTTATGTCGCGTTTTGAAAAGGTTGTCCAAATATTGTGTCTAGTATAAAAGTATGCTATGTACAATTTAAGACATTTTGACTCATCGTTAAGATAAGATAAGAGAATTCTTTATTGCAATCAAAATAAAACATACAGTACATAAAACAAGTATGTAAAACAAGTATCATCGTTGTATGTTACATTAAGATAAATACTTCATTATTATCTCAATCGAAAAACATCCACTGCTGTACAGATCGCCATATGTTGGATATTGTCCGGTCTTGTAGGACCCTCATCCAGTGCACTCAGTTCTGTGCCAGCACCTTCAGATTATATTGCAGTTGAAAAGTTGTCTGACCAGTGACCACCTCGTCTTGAGATCCTTTGTTATGACTCCAGCGGATCACAAGACGAGACATATTCGGCCCCAGCGACCATCTGTTCTTCAAATTCTATGGCTTTTGGTTTTTTACCTACTTCGTGTACTTATATTTTTTTCTCAAAATCTTATCAATTAAAACAAGAGACTTAAATTTTGGTGTTGAAGACGATTCAATAACTACAAAATTGATAGCTATCGCAATCTTAAACTGGTTTCTTATACATAATTTAAGTTAATGTTTCCAAGTTATCCTTTTATTACAAGCGTGTCACACTTACACAAAGATAGGTCAAAGTTTAATAGTACAATATAAATATATAGGTCCTTTAAATAACAAATGGGAACGCGCTAACAGTTTATCGATTACTAATTGCTTGGTAGACATAAAGTAAACGTTTTATCGCTTTATTTATAGTTAATTATTACTAAATAAATATTTGAAATTAAAGAGACTGTGCACAACAAAAAAATGGATAAACGTTACCAGCGAACCAGTGAAGAATTTCCAAATTAAGTTTTCCGTGGCTATTATTGTGCTATATGGAATTCCAGTGTTTAAAATTAGTAGGGATTATCACTACATATTATTGAAGCAAGTCGCATTAATAATATGTACTGCGACTGTAGTGTATTCAACTACCATATTGGTTATTTACCTAATAGGTACAATCTACATATCGAAGAACTAGTGTTAAAATGTAATATAAAGTATTTGTATAGGATTAAAATTATAACGTGGTTTCCTGTGTAGACTTTAGTAAGTATTATAATAAATGTAGAGCGAATTATATGCGACGTAACATAGTAAAATTGTTACATTGTTATTACAATATTTTTATCTTTATTATGTACAAAAACTAAAATTGACTAGATTAGGGTTTTGTTTAAATTTGGTTTAGGCTGTATCAACTCCTATCAGAAAAAATTATAAAAGAAAATTATTACGTACTATGAGACACTTCAAAATACTTAATTGTGATCAATAAGAACCTATATGACGAATAATCATAAAAGTATTGAGCACGAGGAGTTCTAATACTGCAAGCAAATCGTAATCGTAATATTAAATATTATAAATAAAATTTAAACAAAATACTGGTTTTTATTTGCAATTTGTATTACTTTCTGAACAATCCTACATTCCATGTTACTGTAAATGAGTTTACATATAAGCTCATTTATTTAAAAATATTAATGGAACATTATAATTACTATGTTTAGTAAGTAATGTGGTATTTCATAGTTTACTTAGTTACTATCCTTACATTGAAAGAGCAGTTGATAACCCTACTATCCTTCAGTAGGGTTATCAATAAATATATATATATTAATAGTGTATTGATTTCTCACAAAAATCACGTTGTGGTTGTTTTCGGTTGGATAGGACAATGCAGGCTTGAATCACCTGATTGTCCGAAAAGTAAGATGATTCCGTGCTTCGGAAGGCACGTTAAGCCGTTGGTCCCGGCCGCAGTAGTGGTCGTTATAACCGCGGCGACAAGCTGGCCCCTTGTCACGTTGGTAATAAAGCATAAACTCGGCTAAACGTGGGTCCGGCTCTTGAGCTGGTACCTCTGCCTAACCCTTCGGGGAATAAAAGGCGTGAGATTATGTATGTATGTAATAGTGTATGTTTAAAATATCTATCATGCGTGTGATTATAAATATAACTTTCCACAAAAAGTTTTCATTAATAAAACTAGACTACTTTAAAAGTAATAAAAAACGAATTACAATGCACATTATACCATTTAGAGTACAAATAATTGAATTTGCATTTGCAGGATTTAAAGGTAGATTAGGAGACAGTTGTAATATCAAAAGTTCATTAACCTTAAAGAGGTCAACGACATCTTATTAAGTACTTAAGGTACTAGGTAAGTACTAAGTATATTTATGATTTTGAAATCTTAACGGAAAATTACTTTTCCATACTTTGAACTGCAGAATTTTTTTTTTACGTTAGATAGTGTCAAAATTCACATTTGCTTTAATTTTACACAATCCATTAGGCCATAAAACGATAAATCACGTTTAATGTGTGTACATACACCTATTTTACAAATAACAAATCTTTAAAAAAATATTTGTTTATCGTTTTGACTGCCTCAGTTAGCGAAGATGTCGACTGCACCATGGGACTACTGGGTTCGATTCCCTTCGGGGGCCAACAATGTCATCTTGATGAATATCTATGTTTATTGCCCGGTAATAATGATACTATTAAAATAATAAATAACTAGATGTCCCGGCGAACTTCGTATCGCGCCGTACAATTTTATATGGAAAATTAAATTGTTGTTTTTAATAACTTCCCTTCCAATTTTTCATATTTTCTAACCTTTCCTGGACAAAAAAAAACAAATATTTTCAAACCAAAATCAGCTTAATCAGCCCGGCCGTTAGTGAGTTTTAGCGAGACTACTACGATTTATTTTGAAATATATATAGTAGATAGTTGATGTTTTACTGCGGTCAGAAGGACAATGCATTATTGTTCGTAATGGTTGGATATAATTGTGTATATGTGATTTGAGGTTAACCTATAAATTACTTTATGTAGCTTAGCTTTTTGTTACTGTAGCCACTCTTAAGGGGTTAGAGACGAGATTTTCAAAGCAGGAAATACTTTAGGAAATAAAAACCTCTGACTGACAGTCAATATAGAGAAGACCTTTCATTTAAGGGCTTACACGGTGCGAAACTAGCGCCACTTCCGATAAAGATTAAAAAACCAAACCGTGGCCGAAATCAAAAATATGTGTCTTTGACTCCCTAGATAATCTTGCCTAAAATTTTTAAGGCCTTATTGTGTAGCTTTCAGGTTCAAAATCTAAGAAAAAAACCGTTTGTTGCCTAAAGTGGCCACTTTAGTTTCGTAAAAGAATATTTCTAAGATCATTATCCTAAAAGCCATACTACAGTCTTAAACATTCTAAGCAAGATTATCTAGATAGTCAAAGACGCATATTTTTTATTTCGACCATTGTTTAAAAGATATGAATTATTTATCGAAGTGGCGCTATTTTCGCACCGTGCCTCCCCTTAATAGTTTCTGCCTACTTCGCCTTTGATTTCTTACTTCTTGTCAATCGCGAAATGCGAGAAGCAATTAATAAATAATCGAATGCCGAATTGCATTATAAACCAATATAAAAAACAATAACTGTAGCTAGTAACAATCAGTAGCTCTAGAAGGCGTCGAAAATGTTTCCAAAGTTTGATTCCTATGAGACTATGTATCAAGTTTCCTTCGTCTCATTGGTAAACCCTTGTTACTCTGAGTGACGCCTGTTGTTACTTAGAGATCCGTACTCGTAGATTCTGTCGATGCCTTTAAACACAAACAAAGGGTTTCGTATGTCCGTCGATCCGCCTGTCGTCCTGCATTGCGGAATATTTCTCGTTCATCCATCGTTTTATTTAGTTATTTATCCGTAAACGCATTTGGAAATCGCGAATTTTCAAAAAATCTTAATTTTCGTACAGTTGATTTTATGAAGCTTTATTTTATTGTTCAGTTCAATAAATCTTCCCTCAAGAGAACTGTAAAAGTTTTCAACATCAAAATCTTTCTTTTCAGTTTCTCAACACTTCACTAAGTTGCTAATGAAAAAACTTTCTATAGAGAGCCACTGTAACAAAAACTAATACTTATAGGAGATCAACATCTAATTTTCTTTTGTGATTCGATACACCTTTTGCAACAGCTTATTATTAGTTTTGTTACTTTGAAACAGATAAATAAATTCTCGAAAAAAGTTTATTTTGTTTAAATATAATTTCGTTTCTTAATTTTTGTTGTTGAAGTGTTATTAATTTTACTAAATAGCTAGTGTTCGTTATTGCTAAGAATACGCTTGCATGTTCAAAATTTTAAACGACAATTTCTGTTGCCAATATTATTTTTAAATTATTTTCTTTAAGTAGGTTCTCTACTAAAAAAAAAGTTTGCTTATTCATTTAAATTAGTTAAAAATGCATGTTAAAAAATAAAATATTTTATATAATATGTAATTAATTAAGGACGTGTTTGACGACGAATCATCCCCAAAAATACAAACTTTAGAAAGTAAAGGGGCTGGAAATCTTGCCTAGTTAATTAACGATTTGTTGGTCAACTCTAAAACGATCTATTTCAGTATCACATACATATACAAACTGAGTAAGAAAATGTAAATAAGTATATTTGTTTTTTACATGCATAAAATAATGTTACCTGCCAGAATCGTTATCGTAAAAACTACATAAGTCGAATTCGAAATAAAAATAAAATAAATACATTAAAACGAACTAAAACGCATCTCATAATTCACATCGCAAACTCCAGGTTAAGTATTAAGTCTTGTAAAACGAGTCGAATTCGGGTCAACGAACTTTTTAGCAAACTTTCTTTGGTTGAAAGGCAAAATATAATAAATACTTATAATAAATTATAAATCACCGAAGTCAAGGGACCGGTAAGTGTTTGATGTTCAGTGATTTTATAAAAATACTTAAATTAATAAAAAATTGTACTAACCAGTAATGCATTTACATCGGATATCCTTTTAGTAAAAAAAGGTAAGTATTTACATAAAGTTTGTATTTTTAACTCAGCATTTACAGGTTACTCTATTGTTTGAATTAACTAACATCATATTTCAAATACCTATTTGAAATTTAAATGCACAATTTTAAAATGTAAATAAAAAGCATAATGATTTTATCGTTTTGCTAAATGTTGCTCATAATTAATTAGTTTTATGTTTTAACTTAAAGAAATGGTGTAAAAATAAAGCAAGTAAGCCTAATTTTAGCCTTTATTTTTTTAGAAATGAATTGTCTTAGTCATAATTAAATATAAATATTAGCAGTACCATCCCGCATCCGCGCGCCGCCGCGACGAGCCCGCAAAACTCATTTTCATGAAAGCACAAAAAAAAATTCAAGTGCTAACCGCTGAAATTTAATAAATTTTACCCCTCAAAGCGCGTTATGAGCAGAGATTTGTTTTATGTCGATATGCAAAATGTATAATGAAATTTTCATTCGGCCATAAAAAGAACGCGAATAAAATCAACCACCTGAACACTCAAGTCTCTCGTTTTATGTTAAGATCATAAAGGTATGATTGTAAATTGGAACTCACCAAGCACCGGACCCACGATGAGCATGTAGGCGAGCATGATGAGTATTATCTGCAGCCGGCGGCAGCCCTCGCGCGGCCTGAACGCCACCGTCACCGTCGACACCAGGTCCTTCACGGCGAACAGCGACATGATAACCGGCGGCTCGCCCTCCACCGCCTTCTTCTTCTTCTCTTTGAGTCTTAGTACAATATATACGAAACCAATTAAATAAAACACACACGCTACCATGAAAACACCATAGTAACCGAATCGCTTTGTCATAATACCACTGAGCGCCAGCCCGATCGGCCGGCTAAGAGTCAATATTGCCGTTATTATCCCTAAACGGAATGTCCTCTCTGACGCACTTGTGATGTCCGATATGTAACTGTACACAGCCATCGTCATGGCAACCCTGCCCCCGGCCAGCGCCGGCGGGAGTCCCTCCAGCAGCGCGGTCTCGTTCACTCCCACTTGCAGAAAGAACACTGTGCTGAGGATGATACCGAAGACAGAAAGCAGCTTGCCGAGAATCGGCAGCACCATGAAGGCCTTCCTGTTCCCGGTGCGGTCGCTCCAGGCGCCCAGGAAGAGCGTGAGGATGCCGGGCAGCGCCGTCTGCAGCGGGTAGCTCCAGGCGGTCATGCCCGCTACGATCTTCTGCACGTTCTCTTCCTGCTCCGTGAAGTTCTGCGTGCGGCCCTGCATAATGTGCTTGCATGTGTGCTCGTCGTACTGCAGGTTCACGAGGCACGACTTCTCCAGGCACAGGTTCTGCACGGCCAGCCCCGCCAGCACGCTGGGCAGCACGTAGCATATCACGAACGGCTCTACAGTCACCTTCGACCGGAACGCCCATGATGACTTTATAAACTCCTTCAGCCGCCTGCTGAACTTGTTCTCTGTCTTCCTGTCGTACGCGTTGTTGTTATTGTTGTTGCACTTGCATTGTTCAGCGACTTTTTCTGCGGGCACCTCGACCCGCAACGTCATCTTGCCAACTAAAAATCTGACTGAGTTTCATTTGCTTTAATTCATATTTAAAACAATGTCTTTTAAATTCATCCGAAAGAAATTAACGTTAACTGTAACTAATTTAATTTTCTATTCCATACAATTATTATATTTTTTAGTATATTTAGTTGTATTTCTCGATAGGCAGCATCGGCTGTGCGCGGGCGTTTGGGTGCGCGTGCGGCGAGGCAGTGCGGCGCGCGCGCGACTTCGTCAGGCCCACTGCCTATCAGTTGTTCTCCCTGCTACTGTTTAATTTGTACTTTATCACCTTATCACGTGGCCGCTGAACACTGATTTTTAAAAATAATCTCAAATTTAGAAGGCTTTACTCATAGCTTGAGTTTGAATGTTTCCATTGAAAACATGATTATATTATGTAGAAGGTACATTACATACAACAGAGAACAGCAGCTGATGTTTATTTTGATAGCCACTTAGCATACTGTGCGATGAGATGACGGATTGTGAGAAAAGAATGAGATACTCTACGGTGGTAAATATTTGAACAAAGTTCGCAGAATTGCGTGTCGTTTACATAAGCATCTGTGTTGGCAAATTTATACGTTTCTTCTTTGGAATATTTTGATTGACTTATATGTTTTTATTTTGATAATCATTATGTAATAATCGGTTTAAAATTAAAACATTTAATAACTTAATTATTATTAAGTATATCAAAATCAATGGAACCCTACGAAGAAACGTACAAACTTGCCTACACTAAATAACCAGAAAATAAATAAATAACTTTAAATATTTAAATATTTTAGCTTAGATATACTTGGTCTGCAAAGTTGCAAACATTTAATTTTACCATGAACTACTACTACACTACTTACTTTTGTGTTTTACTTTGTATGCAATAAAGTGTTTCTATTCTATTCTATTTTATTCTAATAGTATTCTGATTCTTTACAATTTTAAATTACATATAAACTAATTTAACTGAATTTAGTTTAAATTATTTAAACTGTCCAATTCTGTAATTTTAGGACAAAAAAAGACATAAATTAATGACTACTTTTCTTCTAAAACTTGTTGAGATTAACTTTTTGAAAATTTAATAAAATAAGAGTATATTTTAGGAATTTTTGGTTGCTTTGCGACAACCGCTAAGCAGAAAAATATTGAATCTGTCTCGGAATTACATTAAAACTTCGCTCTATGTTCAGAGTTCGGGAGCTCTGTGACTCGTATTGACTTTCTTTTGTTATAAATTTTACGCTTGGAAGACACACAGAGGACGCTAAAGATGTTTGGATAAAAAATAAATCTGGAAAACAGTTTCTACTAATGTTTTCTTTATAATAATACTAGCTGTGTCTCGCGGTGTTACCCGCGGTTCATTAAGAAAAATAAATAGCATTTCAAATGTAACAAACACACACACACTCACAAAGTTTCGCATATTTTATAATATTAGTGTAATTATAACTAATTTAAGACCATTTAGTACTTTGTTATTTGATTTATTGTAAGTATATTGTGTGCTCTGTTAACATAAAAGGAAATAATAAAGTAGAATATGTTACCCCTTTCTTTTGCACGCTGTAAATTCTTTGAAAAGAGTACAATCTTTACTTACGCCACCAAAGACTTCTTTGGTGGCGATGACAGATGAGGTTCTTTGGTGGCGTCTCCTAGCTGGCGGCTCCATAGTTGGGTTTGTGGTTGCGTCTGATCGGCAGCATAGCCAGCGGCCAGCATGCCGCGGGAAGGTACGCTCTGGCTCGAGTGGCATTACAGCTGTATTTGTGCAGTGTTCTGTGCTCCTTGGACTGATGGTATCTGAAGGAATGTTATTATAGGTAACATATTTTTGTGTGTGAATAAATGTAATGCCTTAGCCGTCTGAAGATGATCAGCTCTTAAATAGTGGATGAGGGGATCTAATTACCTTTCATATGTCCTATCGATTTTCAATTTCGTACCGTGTTCATCATTTCAGCCGTAGGACGTCCACTGCTGGACATAGGCCTCCCTCAAGGCTCTCCATCTGTACCGATCGCAGGTGGCCTGCATCCAGCGTGGACCCGCAGCCGTACCGTGTTACTTCAATGATATTTAAAGTATGTGGTATGGTAACCATAACCTTTTGATGATGATCAGCTCTACTTCTAGTTTAGTTGATGAGTGTATCTGACTCGGTCGAAGGGTTTTTGTTTTTTTTTTTTTTATTTTGGCTATTTATATGGACAAAGCTCTGGTATACAAATTTAACTTCAGCAAGATAAATGGCAATGAAAATCAATCACTCACGTACCTACCAAATTCTCGCCCCAGATATGCCTATGTCGGTCAAGACAAGACGCAAAAATTTCGTAACACTTCTATTAAGAAGTCGTTTAACTTTTAATTTCAATGGCAAACAGTGAATGTAATCTGATAAAAAATCTAACAATCAATAAAATATTTTTTTGTTGATTTAATAGCGAGATAAAAAAGGTTTAATTATAATTTCAGAACGGCCTTTACCGTGTACGCTTGCAGCGTTGCCCACGTTTCGTTTATTTACTTGGGCAGTTGGTTTGTATGTAGTACTAGCTTTCCGCCCGCAGCTTCGCAAGCGCTGTTTATAATAAAAGTAAATAACTGGTTGATTTGTTTCTCAGAAATATAGGGAAATCATTTGTAATCGCACCAAAGCCCTAAAGAAATCATAAAAAAGCAGTTTGCCTTTACAACAGTAAAATTTGGTTTTTCCAGTTCCCGTAGTATCTTCACGAATTCATGTCTTTGCTAGACTTATATTCCTTACGTTTCTATCTTGAGATGTTTGGGCTGAAAACTTAAATACTCATTGTTCCCTTTTCCATTTCAGGATATCCTTCATTAATCTCATCCTGTATTGTTTAAACAAACTAACCTATGCTTCATCTCTGAGGCTAAGCTCTGAGGCTTCACTAAAAATCCAGATCTATTGTACCCTAATTAGTTCTACTCAGATTCATCATCATGGTCGTCCCAACTGATTGTCGTTCATTGCTGTAAATTTGCCTCTCCTACAGGTTGCCATAATTACCTTTCTTGTGCGACTCTTATCCAGTTTACTAACATCACTTTTTTTTCATACAAACTGTTACACTCTGTATCAGCACCCGCAAAAACTTTGAAAGCACATACCAATCCTACCATATTACTTTATAAGGAAACCTAATGTTCGCCATACATATTGTGTCAAGGACTCCAGGACTAATTAACGCAGTTATAATATCATATTTGATGTTTAAGTATTATGATGAGCTTATTTTGAAAATTTTAAGATAGTGTCATTACTTTAGATTTTGGCAAAAAAACCTGTTTTACCCTGAACTCAGGGACAATAAAAATAACCATCTATGAGGTTTGTAATGTAAAGAGAATCTTCAGCGTAAATTTCAACTTTCTAATCGCAGCAGTTTAGAGTCTGATGCAAACTGTTACATCCTGTATACGGCGGCTCAGTGAAGTTATCCCCATATTCCGACTTTGTGAGACGTAGGCACCCAGAATCAGCACACCCACAAATGATTTCGCAATCAGCACCCCCAAAAACCTAGAAAACGCCATCCATATCGATTTTTAATACAAATTTATTTTCGCCATCTTGGATTTCAAAATCGATGTTTTTTGTGTAATAACGTCCCTTATAACCTAGAAACATCACCCATTTCAATTTAGCAAAATAAGGAGCGGTTTCAGTTTTTCATACAAACTTTAACACCCTGTATCATGGCTTACAGGACTAATAAACGCAGTTTTGATATTATATTTCATGTTTTTATATAAAAAGGACCTTATTTTGAAAATTTCAAGTCTCTAGTGTTATTAGTTTAGATTTTAGCAAAAATCATATTTCAACCTGTATAAGAACTCAGGGGCAAGATATAAAAAAACTAAAACCATTTATGATGTTTGTAATGCAATGACAATATACAGTGTAAATTTCAACTTTCTAAACCCAGCAGTTTAGGAGTTTCATACAAACTGTTACACCCTGTATACGGCGTCCCGGTTAAGTTATCCCAAAATCCCGTCTTAGTGGGTGCCTACGTCACGTAAGGAAGCTACTGTCCAAATTTCATCTTTCTATCTTCAGCGGTTTCGGCTGGGCGATGATGAGTGAGTGAGTGAGTGAGTGAGTAGATCAGTGGTATTTGGATTTTATATATATAGATGTCCGTCCGTCTGTCACACACAAAGCTTTACAGTGTTATTCATAAAGATACAGTAGATTTTAGGTAGATTTACTGGAGGTCTACTTCTCTGGTTTGTTGTATGTGATATATGTGACATCCAGTCTAAATTGACATACGTCAAATAACTAAAACGCTCGTTAACTTTTTATGAATAACAGGGTTAGTGTCATTAATGTCATGTATAAAGGTCCTTCCTTCCCATACACGTTCCCTTTTTTCTCACATCAGAAATTTTCAGGACAAGTTTTGATAGGAGAGAAATCAATTAGGTACATATTAATTAAAAAAATACTTTTTGAATTTTTATTTTTTTACTATCGAATTTTAACCTTCTGGAATTATTCACACCTCCGGGCTTTGCCCTACAACGTACCTAGAACCACCCTACAACCCTTGTCTTGTTTGACGTTAGCCACGCGTCCGTACGTAGTTCATTGCTCTGCGGGTGTACAAAGTACGTTTTCTTCGTTTTTTTTAAATGGTTAATTTTTTTTCCGTTTGTTTTCAGCAATCCATCCTGTAAAACTGCTGTAACTAATGCTAAGTGTATCAACTTTTGATGAAAAAGTAAACCGTGTTACAAGAAGATTTATGCTACGAACGCACAGGCGGTTTTATTTCCGCGCGGTGTCAAAGTTTGTTATTTAATTTTCAACTTTATTCATATGCCCTGAACGCACAAGCGTGTTTTTACGGTTTTTTATCCGCTGGTGCGCACACTTCCATAGGGTTTAGTATGTTACATAAAATCCGCGCGGCAAAAAACCGCCTGTGCGTTCGTAGCCTTAGGGGTTTTACTTTAACTAACAATTGTAGTAAAGTTCTTTCTAAATATACTGTAGGAACGAAATTATGTATTTTGTGCCAAGCCCACTGTGTAACGTATAAATTTGGTTACACTAAAATTCACATCCTTTGATATCCATCTACACTAAAACATATTTCGAGTTATCCACGAACCATCGTCGTCGGTACAAAAAGTAATAATTTAAATTCTTAGCGCATTCTCTGGGCGACTATAAAAATCATACAATCTATTAGCAAGTAATATACTGCGCTACGGAAGCTTGACAAGTGCTTGGCTAAGTTTTTAATTTTACTTAGTAAAGCCCAATCATATTATGTTGTGTCCTGTCAAATCATGTGGCCTGGATCACGCGCGGGTCCGATGCGGTTTGCAAGCCATTTTTCCTTTTATCTTGAAAACAGTAGGCGTTTTACCATATTTGAGTATGTTATTGACCTTTGCTGTTGTGGAGGCACAACACACTTGGGAAATTTAATCAATTTACTGGTAGGTAGGTTGGTAAGTACATAAATTCGTAAGCGTTATTTTACGATCGTATAGTTTGCTCCTTAAACTCAAAAGGCGCTTTTATTATGCACCCTGCATTATTATTACTGTAGGAAAATCAATGCAATAAAAATATTTCATCCCTACCAGTATTTTATAATTTAGTTTTTTTTTTTAACATATTAATTGAAATTGTAAGAAATAAGTAATTTTATTCAGGCACTTTATAGTCGTGCCGCGATCTCAGGCTTTGTGCTATGAGTTTCAAGAAATAAAATTTAACACTCAAAATGTTTACAAACTTATACTAAAAGTTTAGTACAATTTTCATGGATTCCAATAGATAGGGAAAATTAAATTCCCTTTTACATAGCAGACAGACAGCAATGACACCCTGGCACTCAGTACTGTTGCAGTTTCATCGAAAACAACATATGTAAATGGGATTTGTCATTTTATGTATGAATAGAAACACTTGAACCGTCACGCATAGCGTTAGTGGATTTTCAACAGCATATATACAGTAGGTACACACTGTACTGGACAATTACTATGCAGGTAGTATGTAGAGGTAGTTCATGTACCGCCGCCGTAGTCAGAATGCAATCAAGGCAATTTAAGGCTTGGTGGTTCAAAAATTTGTGTTTTTGAGATTTTTTTAAACAATCTGAGACATACAAAATTGATGTCTTCATTCTGAAAAAAATATATGTGTTAGTTAAGGATCTAATCTAGTCATCATACTAAAGGGAAATAGGATCTAATTAATTTTAGTTGATAGAAAAAAATCTCAAAGTTACCCCTTTTTGTTCCGTTTTTTCCATTTTATTTTTAAACCGCTGATTGTTTTTATTTGATTTTTGGAATGAAAATTGCTGACCTTAAATTTTAGACATACTACTATAGTAAGAATTTTTAAGTTTAACGAAAAGACAAAAAACCAGCAAAAACTAAAAAAAAACATCGTTTTCGCGCGGTCCGATGCCATGCCGCGCCGCTCCCTACCCCGTCAGTACCCTTGTGGCCACGGCCGAGGCCGGTTCTGTGTCAAATTTTTGTTTTCGCGCTCTCGTATTTCGTTTTATTTTTATTCAAATGTAAACAAAATTTGACAACAGATGTCAAAACAATGAACCATAACATCTGATTAGGATCTGTATGGAGCTGAAAGAAACCAATTTTGATACCGATATTACATTTATAAAACCGTCGCATTACAAACTTACCTTTTTTATTCCCACAAATAAAACTTAAATCATAGGTTACTTATTATATAGTTATATCATATCTTTGTTAGTTCTGTGGCGCCGATAACACAATATTAATATTACATTAGCACAATATTACGTGGTATACTTACTCAAATTACTTTAAGAAGGCAGTAATTTATGTCTTAATAGAAAATGTTTCCTTTTTATTTAACGCTTTTCGGTTTTTTCGGCTGTTTAATTTTTTGATGAAAAGATTTTATTTTTTGCTTTTCAGTTTAATTTTAAGGAATTCCCCCCCCCCTCACTTCAAGGTTCACCTTCACCTCAAATCACCCTCCAAACGCTGGTCTCACACCCCTGAAGGTGGTCAGACGACCTGGTAAAGGTTGCGGCCTATGTCCAGCAGTGGACGCTATCGTGTGAGATCGGCTGCTTAAAATCAAAACCTAGTAACTCGTTTTAACAAAAATATTCAGGAGAGCCAAAAAACGGGTCGACCACTTTAATTCGTTGCCCCGAAGAAACCAGACGCAATAGCGATTTCGGTGTTTGACCAAAAGTTTGACTATATTGTTGACTATAGTCACACTTAAATCGATCCCACTATTTTTTTTTTTTAATTTACCCAAATATGACAATGAAAACAATTTCAAAACATAGTATTTCACACTTAGTTAATTAACTAAGTGTGAAATACTATGTTTTGAAATACAATCTCTGAGTTAATTCTCTACTTTTTAAAGCAATTTATATTTTTAGTTGTACGTTTCGAATGAAAAATGTTATTTTTTGAAGTGCATTCATTTAAAAGTTATACAAATGATTTATTTGTGGCAGAATTAAGTTTTGTTTACTATTTGGTTACGACTCGTGGTTAATTCAGCCAAATTTGTATACTGTTTTTGTAACTTACTAAATTCCATCAAAATTTGATTGATTTTATAATCGGCGCCAAATTCAAAACATAGTAAGTCAGCTTTCAAATTCATAACCTAGTAAGTCGGTTGAGTTGCTAGGTTTTTTTATTTGTAATCCGACATGCGCTATGTTAAGAATATGTACTTCATGGAAATTTCAATAACTTTTCCAAATTGGGTAGACTTAAATTAAATTTTATTTTTAAAATTACGTTAGAAACTGGGTGTTTTAAGGTTCATATCAAATCTATACCGCCTAGTAAGTCGAAAAATGACAAAAATGGTTTTTTTGCATAAACACCAGTTACTAGGTTTTGAATTTGGGCAGCCGAGATGATGATGATGATTATTATTATATTAGTCGGCGAGGCGCTTCTCCAGAAGTCCCCCAGAGTCCTCCAGAAGAAGGCAGGTAGTCGCCACTTACAATGGAACTGGTGGGGCGAGTGTTGAAAATTTTGCGGTTTTTGTAATCCAATCGTCGTAGGTCGCCAATTTAGAGAACTCCTATGTCCGCCCGCCTGCAGTAGAAATAACTCCAGAGGTTGAAGAAGGGATGATATATTTACACATGGTTAGGTACACTATTTACAAGAAAATGAATGCATGTTAATGTGTACAGCGGCTGAGATGTACTGCCTAGCGCACGCAGGGCGTTGCGCGAGGCGTCGTGCGGGGCGTGCTGCGCCCAAATCAAATGTATAGCAATAGTATGAGACCGTTTACGGAGACGCGCATAGGCCTATGTTCGATATCGTATAAGGAAACGCGTCGGCTCCCGCGGCGGCGCCCGCGGCGGCGGCGACCGTGGTGGCGCCTGCGTCGGAACCCACACGACATCCCGCACAACACGCCGCGTCTTCGTAAAGGAGGCCTTAGGGTGTGATTTTAGTTCCAAATAAAAAAAGTTGTCAACTCAAACTATATCGTTATTTGTTTTAAATTAAAACAACCAGTAATGTTTTATTTATATTGAGAAAACACTACAAAAAGGGTTTACTTTGATATTTATTTCTACAGAGTGAAATTCATTACATCTTGTTACTTTTTAATAACTTGTCTAAACTAAATCCTACATCTATATTTTTCAGAATTAAGAAATCTGTTTTATATTTCTCAGATGGTTTAAAAAAAACTCGTTATTACAAATACCTTACCTAAACGCAAATTCTTGTGCGCTGAAACGAAAATCGGAAAGAAAAATTGTGCGGTAGGTATAAACATCTCGATTTAACTTCGGCTTGTATGAAAAGTAATAAAATTTAAAACTGCCGCGACATTTCGCATTTCGACGCGCGCATGTCACAGCTGCGAGGGTGGGGGACCCTCATACCTAATTAGGTAAGAAGCTTGAAAGTACAGGCCGTTAATATGCTTGTTGTTTAGAGTCGATACTAAAATACATTTCTACAAAAGGTTGTAATTTAAACTTCGAATATTACGAACTTAGGTTGCAAACTTTTTCTAAATTAAGAATTGATTCACCTTTGATATTTTATTAATGAACCGACACATCACAAAGCAGCATCCAAGGATTTGTTTAGGTTTTTTTACTACATTCCATCGAAGACGTAATTACATCGAAACTCGTTTCTGGTGGTCTCATCTTGGCTCATTCTAGCGCCCACTCCGGCGGCCGGTCAGTCGCGATCTTTGTTTACTAATATTTCAGCAAAACTATTATTAATTCGTACCCCAGTGATGTGTAGAAACATTTAAACATGAAGCTTACAAGTGAAAGTAAAGCTGAGCTGACGGAGGTAGAGCTCGAAGAGCCTAAATCAGATAAAGGCGGGAAAATCAGCGAAAAAATAAAAGCTTTTCTAAACTTTTTCACTGTAGAACCATTCTTATTATGCTACATATTGCCAAGTATCATCTCAGCATTGGCTGTCCAAAAGCTAAACATGGAAAAAGCCTGTCGCGCTGACCTGAACTATACTGAAGATGTCTGCTCACGAGCGATAGCCGGTGATGTCAGCGACAACATGACGTTACAAGCGTTGGACGACGCGCAAATACTGGTCGCAGATATGACGGCATGGAAGCAACCTTTGCAAAGTGGGATCCCGGCTATTGTAATTTTATTCGTTGGCGCCTGGAGCGATAGGACAGGAAACCGCAAGGCACTTATGCTCTTCCCAATTTTGGGGGAGTTTGTATCTGCCCTAGGGTTGATCCTTACAACTTATTATTTTCTTGAATGGCCTCTTTGGGCGACGGGTCTGATTGAGGCGCTGCCCCCGGCGTTCACTGGAGGGTGGTCGATTGCTCTCATGGGGTCATATAGTTTTATTGCTGACGTCACTACTGTGGAGTCCAGAACCTTTAGAGTGGGAATTGTTGCTGTGATTGTCACCTTGGGAATACCGATCGGTTCCGCAATCAGTGGTGTTTTAACCGAAGCTGTCGGGTACTACGGTATTTTTGGGATCGGCATGCTGTTGTACGCTATTGGATTTGTTCATACGTACTTCAGAATCCACGATGTACGAAGTACAAAGACGGAAGGGACGTTCAAAGAGAAGTTTATTGAATTTTTCCACCCAAGAAATATTTGGGATACGATATCTTTGCTGTTCAAATCCCGTGGCAGTCAGCTAGCTTCAGTGATATTGGTTATTTGTGCCCATGTTGTCATCGTCGGTCCTGTATTTGGTAGGTTTTTAAAATAAATCCTTATTGCTATGTATTTTATTACAATTTTTTTTAGAGAGTATACCTAATATAAAAACGTTGTTATCAGGTGAAGGCGCCGTCCTGTTTTTGTATACACTAAAGAAATACAACATGGATGTGGTAGATTTCAGTTTGTTCTCAACTTATTCAGTTCTTCTGGGATTGTTGGGTAAGTTTGCTATGCTGGTAATAAATATTTCCAAAAAGCTAATTATGGCTGTATAGTCCAAATTTTATGCCACACATACTTATTTGTTTAAAATATGTTTATTAAAATCTGCTGGTTGAAGTGTGTAGTATTAAAATAGTTGGAAAAACGTGATAGGTTATTATGAAATGAAGTAGCTTCAATCAAACTTTGAATATATTCAAACGTTTTTGAATATATTAAATATTTTATTTTGGTATTTGAAACCTGATTATTTGATCTTTGAACTAGCGCATACAATATAAAAACAGGAAGATTCTTTTTTATTAAGATCATTTTAGTTAGATATTATTATTGAGTAATAAAAATATAGGTAAAATAAATCGTTTCCTTTTTACGATGCCATCATTCTTCCATGGCTTATCTGATGATACGGGCACAGTAGTCGTAGCTAGCACTTAAATATTTTTTTACATTACCAATTATACATAAAAAATGTGAACTTTCTCTGTCTTTTACACAACAAAATCTTGTCTGGACTTGGGTGCACGGTATTAGATTTCGGTACAAACAGTAGATAAAAGTTCTTGTATGTTTTCGGGTTACGTTTAAATTTTTACGTAAATCGAAATGTATGTACCTATTTTGTTAAAGGATCGTTTATAAATAATAGATATTAGTTTGATGATTTATTTCATTACTATTATTACTAATCATGCATACACTGGATGAATTTTCCACATGACCGGTCGGTATGGCGATCTATGGGGCTCAGATCTGTGTCCAGCAGTGGACGGACGTCTTTCGACTGAAATTATCTCTCCCTCTCTCTCTTCAGTCCCGTTTCCCACAGTCGGGGCAGAGGGCAGATATTGTGTTTCTCCAGGTCGATTTATACGCGGCGGCTCGCTTCAATTCACACCTCGTCAGCCTGACACTTTTTGCTTTGGCCAACACTGTCCGTCTCCATGTCGACCACGCTTGCGCTTCCCTTGAGGGTTCCATTCTTAGGCTTGTCGCGGAATGTGATTTGTGTCTCTACGCAATGTGTGTCCAATCCAAACCCATTTTCGGCGACGGATTTGCAAGTCTGAAATTATAATGATGTAAAAATAATCTATTATATCGTTTACAGGAACGACAGTAGCAGTGACAGTGTTCAGTAAATGGCTGAAGATGCACGATGCGCTAATAGGTGTGATTGCGACGGCATCCAAGGTCGTCTCCTCATTTGTCTACGCTCTGGCTCCGACCAGGGCTTGGTTCTACTCCGGACCTGTGTTCGACTTTTTTGGCAACTCTGGAGTTACCGCCATCAGGTCGCTTGGGACTAAAGTTGTTCAGGCTGATGAAGTTGGTAAGTTTCTTTGTTAGATATAATCAAAGAATACTTAAAAAGAAATAACGATTTTCAGCCATATCGTTTCAGTAGTAATGGTGTGTAAACGTAACATATTTATAGACAAAGTTAATTTCATAAATTGACAGAAGTCGGAGAAGAAAATTGCTATTCGATAGCTACTGAAAATCCGGTTGTATAATATATCCATGAACCTATTAACATATATCCTATACAATTTCCGGTATATCTTGAAAGTCACTGAGCCATTTCTGACCTTTTCTCTAAGTAAATAAATATAACAAATGTTCTATTTGTTTTGCAATTTCCTGCTCGTTACGGTCAGTAATGAGATCCGGCTACTAATATGAGTATTGCTATTGGTAAAACCCCTTCAGATTGTTTTGGTCGAGTTCAATGAACGGTTAAAGTATAGGTTTATCGTTTTTATAGTTTAATACTTACTTCTTCTAATACATAGTCTTAAAAGTAACTGATACTTACTGATTATTATAACAATGTGCAAATTAAACATAAAATTAAAACCGCGGCTGCCCCGCAGTTTCACCAGCGCAGATATCTCAGAAACACCAAAATCCAGTTTTTTCCCGTTCGCATGGGAATTAGTGCTCCCCAAGGAATCCACTTGCCAAATTTGAGTCCGCTATTAGTTTCGGCCCTACGTTGTCGTCAGCCAGTCAGTAACGGAAGAGTTTTATATATTATTTGATAAAAAAATCAGACTTAGAAACCGATACCACACATGGGCCAAGGAAGGAGGCTTCAAATTCTTATTTGTACGCACGACGCCACCAGAGACAGTCTTTGTGTTGAGTAAGAGCTGGTCATAGCGGCCTACTGGTGACCTCTAATACTGACTGTTCTGTTTGCGAGTCGAGGTTTTTGGCAGAAGCACCAGAAGCCAGGTTCAGAAGCACAAAGATGTCCTAATTATGAATAATGCTAATTTACTGTACCTAATTAATTTTCTTTTGTTTCTAGGCAAAATGTGCTCCCTAATCGGTTTCGCAGAGGCGATAGTGCCCGTGATCTACACGCCTATGTACAGTAAGATGTACTCGAACACCTTGGAAACCTTCCCCGGGGCATTCTATGCGTTAGGAGGACTCATGACTGTACCCGCCTTCTTTATTTTTATGTGAGTTTTAATCAATACACAATTTTATTAAGGTCCGTAGGTTATTAGATAATCTACTTAAACAATCTAAGACCCGTACCGTATATAAGTTTTAGTTTTCTACTTATAAAACCATTTTTAACCGACTTCAACAAAGGAGGTTATCAGTTTGACCTGTGTGTATGTTTGTTTATATGTATGTATGTTTGAAAAAGAGGAAGTGCTCAGTTGATGTAAGTATTGTGTCAGTTTTTTGAAGGCGGTTCCTTTTTTGTAAAAATAAAATTATAAACTTACTAGCTTTCCCGGCTAACTTCGTTACGCCATAGAATATAAGATACCACTAAAGACTTGGCTCTATACTTAGACTTTGTTCTTATGACTGCCCAGAATGGGTAAATAAAAAAGCAAACAACAGTAACAAACCACTTGTCAAAATATGTAAACAACGGAAAAAATATTGTACCTTGGGTTACATTATTTAAGTTTAAGTAAGGATTCCTAATTTTTTAAAAAAAACTAATATAGCCTATGTCACTCGGGGATAGTGTAGCTTCCTACCAGTGAAAGAATTTTTCAAATCGGTTCAGTATTTCCGGAGCCTATTCGTTACAAACAAACAAACAAAATCTTTCCTCTTTATAATATTGGTAGGTAGAAAACTTTGTCGTTAATTTACAATCATTATTTGTTTTTACTGCTATAAGAATAAAGGCTATGGTTTGGATTAGACTTTATGTATAGAGGTTACCTACACTAAATAAGGATATCCCAAAATTTCCACGGCAGCGTGACAGTCTTTACGTCAGTTACCGTGGCCGTTGTGGCGTTCTGTGGGGGAGGCCTATGTCAAGCAGAGGACGTCTTTCGGCTGAAATGATTAAAAAAATGAGTAAAATAAATAAATTCAATGTATTTATTAGCTTTCTATTTTTTATTTTCAGAGTTTTGTGGTGGCTTCACAAGAAACAAATGAAGGACGTTGTGAAGAATCCCGCCGAAAAGGAGCAGCATGCACACGATAATGATGTCACAGCGTTATAGATTTTTTAGTTGTTTTTTTTTTAGTAAATCAAGCAAAGTTTTGAACATTTCCAGTAAAAATATAAATTAATGTTAATTTAAGTTAAAAATCTGCGTGCCAGCTTCATAGCATTTTAAAATAAGGTACTGTCCGCATTGCGATTTTTGTTCGCGCGAATTAAGTATATTTGCAAAATTATACTCCTCATTGTTACGATTTTTTTTATTACTAAACGGATACTCGTATTAGATTCAATGTGTAGAACTGCGGAACAAAAACCGCTCTGTTAAAATTCGCAGTGCAGACAGGGCAGAACCTCCCTTAAATAAAATATTCAAATACTAATCTAGAAGACTTTCCTTTCAAAAAAAATTGTCAAAGAAAACAGTGGCGCCAAAAGTAGAGTCGAATTATTGTAACGAATTACGAATTTATTCTTGACTTTACACTGTTCTTCGGCTCTTTACTAGGCAAAGGCTACAAAACAAAATAGAAAATGTAAGACTACTCCTGTGAACTTTTGCAATTTTGTTATCATACGACGGAGTGCCTTTGAGAAACATACCAGCAAAGTAGCCACGAGTTTAGTTGGAAATTTTATTATGTAGAGCGCCTTGCCGATAAAAGAGATTGTTTTACAAATAATATTAAAATAACTTTAAAATTTCAGGCGTATTTTTTATATTCTTCTTATCGACCCGGCGAACTTCATACCACCTAACATAATACTTTATACTACATTTTACATTCATCAATATCAATTATCATCATCATCAATAAATAGTATAAAACAAAGTCGCTTCCCGCGTCTGTCCCTATGTATGCTAATATCTTTAACACTATGCAACGGATTTTGATGCGGTCTTTTTTAATAGAAAGAGTGAATCAAGAGGAAGTTTTATAAGTATAATACATAAGCAACATAGTAATAGGTTAGGCGCTATGAAGTTCGCCAGGTCGACTAGTTATACATACAAACCTTCCTTTTGAATCATTTATTTTAATAGATCAGTTTAATTAAAACTGTATTTGCGATATTCCATGCCGCCACCACACAATTTTTTTTTAAATATTCATTCATATAAATTATGTAATCTATTCCAATATTATAAAGAGAAAATATTTGACTAATTGTTTGTTTGCATGGAATAGGCTCCGAGATTACTAAACCGATTTCAAAATTCTTTCACTGTTGGCAAGCTACACTATCCCTGGTATTATAAAATATTCTCAAAAATTCAGAATAAAAGGGTTATCGCTCTGAAAAATGCGATCACAAACAGCAACAGCAAACGTTGTAATGGTGACTGGTTTTTTTAACGTATAATTTATGATTAAACGAACTTACCTGTACGTGAAGTTCTATCATAATTATACGAAGCCCTTCGTCCGAAGAGATTAGTACATACATTACATATTAAGTAGGTTAACACATGTAGTACCGCCTTAGGTCTCGCCACTTCTGCACTATATTTGAGATCTATTTTTTTTTTTTTTTTGAAGGTAGTTTATAACTCTCCCGTTCCCCGGCGACCACGTCCCGCGCAGAGCCTCAGTTAGTTTAGAGTCAAGTCCTCAAAATGATATGTCATATTTTCCTTGTAAATGGGGACTGAAGGTTTGGGACGGGCGGGAGATTTAGTACTAATCTCTTCGGACGAAGCGCTTCGTATAATTATGATAGAACTTCACGTACAGGTAAGTTCGTTTAATCATAAATTATACTTCGCGCTTCGTCCTCGAGATTAGTACATACATTACATATTAAGTAGGTTAACACATGTAGACCTTGAGAGTAAAGGAAAATATGGTCGATTGTATTTTTAACAAGAAATCTTCATATCATTTTCACAATTCCAAAATAATAATATTCGTAAAGATAAAGTTTATTTTACAAGCCAAATCAAACAATCTTTATTTTATCCGTATTTAACTAAAATACCAGTTTTTTTTTTTTTTTTTAAATTAGCTACAGCTGTTGCCCTTTATTAAATGGCTTAGGCAAGGCATCAAGTAGCGAAAGTTTACCGCTACCTCTCCAGCTTGCCGTGTTCTTACAGTTTTCACACTAACGACGAACAAGCGTGCGCGCAGTGGAAAATAGACTAGTATCGTACACTATCACCATGAGTATTTCCCCAACGGCTGCCGAGATTTCATCGAATTGAAATTAATTTTTGCCCTTGCGAAAATCTTTAATTCTATAAAGCAATCAAATTTATAGCTCGGCAAATGCCGTGGTGTTTTTTTTTTTTTTTTAAGAAAAAGTAAGTTTAACAAAGTCCTGAGTTTTTGTAAGTCTATGTCCATAGAACAAATATTATTTGTATTGGAATAAACGAAAACCATTTGCATTGTGTAAATTGCATGCTGAAAATAATTATAAAAGAGTAAGTTTTTCTAATGAGAGGTCTTTATTTTTAACTGGTGTAATATAAGGCTAAACCCTCTTAGTTTTGCTATAAGTATTACTATAATTTGATTTAATATTAATAAATAAAACTATATCTCTTTATATACGCAGGCGAAATACCCTTTCAACGTAGTGCCATCATAAGAGTTTAACTAATTTTGTTATAGCAACGAAATCGTTATTCTAATAAAGGAGGCATTCCCCCCGGATCGTCAACGCTTCCCTGATAAGATGCCCGCCATCAATGTAATCGAAGGCTCTAGCTAGGTATTCGATGATTACTGGAATAAGTTTTTGTTTTTTTTTTTTTTTGTAATATAATTAAAAACCTTCGATACGAAAAGTTAAATAAAGATGAGATTCCATGATTGTCTAGACCAATCATGTACTACTAAAATACCTGTAGCTTAATCTGATTCTGTTTTTCACTCTACACCATAGTTCTAGGGTAACTCTTAAATAGAACACGCTTCAGACTCTTTTGTCAGGCGACTAAAGATTTTCTATATGCACAATGTGACTTGAAAAGTCTATATCAAGGATGACCAAACGCGTTTGTTATAAAAATTAATGCCTACAATAGCCGTTTAGTTCCAAATTATTCGATGTCTAGAAGTTTTCTTCGCAATTCAGCATATCTGCAATAGTATAATCGTAGGATGTACATTTCAATTTATATTATAATAAATGAAAATTAAAATATCACGTTCTTGTTCTGAACTTTATAAGGAAACAACATCTCAAGTCAATAGCACTAGCATGTTGTCAGGTGAGGGAATTGTATTGCCTTCATACGATTCATATAAGAGATAGCAATCAAGTTATCGATGTGCATTATTTTTTGGCAATCGACTAACTTTAAAGTTATACCTTTAAAGTAAGGAGCAGAGCTCTGGGTAAATGTGATGTGGTTTTATTTGAGCACCAACCACTGGCTGTCTCGCCATTACGTGGTGCTTCTCCCCCGTAGTTGAGAGCTTTCAGGGAACATATTGCTGCCCTGAACAGTTATCGTTTCTAGAACGGCACTCAATTAGCAATTATTTTGCTAAGCTACCAATTTAATCAGAGCATAATAAAAAGTCAAGAATTTTTACAAATTAATGTGCCATCTTTTAGGTTTAGGGACAATAAACAATGCACTAGCACAATAAACCGGGTCGAATTTTCACGTAGATTCTCTATTTGTTTAAAATATAAGTACTCGCTTTTTTTTTTTTGATTTGAAATCTTTTATTATCTCTGGGAAATATTACAACGAGATCATTGGAATCTATGATAACGCCCAAGAATTAATAAGGCATGAAAGGATAAAGCAAGCTTTTTTCCCCGTTCAGGTATATTAGCAATATTTTATAATTTGATTATTCTGGTAAAAACCTGAACGTCTCACCAAGTAACTCATATTTATACGGTAGGTGATAAAAAATCTGTGTTGCAATTTGATTTGATATTTCTTAAAGCTTCATCAGTTTTGTAATTATTTTCTAGATCTTACAGCATTGGTAAGGAAGATGTGCGTTTCCGAAATCGAATAATGCAACATAGTACATTCTAAATAATAGTACTTTGGATCTAAATTTAAAGTTATGCGGAGGTCTATAAGCTGGAAGGCATAAATATTTATGAATATATCTTATACTATATGAATATATATATATTTATTTATTTTTAAGTGATAATAAATCTTTTTATTTTTGTTTGGTTTCAGTTTTAGATTACGTACGTATAATATATACCTACGTAGGTAAAATTGACAATGGCATGGTTGTAATAAAGAAATAGCATTAATTTATGTGACTTTATTTAAATTTATTAATTTCATTGTATTTTAAAATTGTTTTTTGAGTGTTTTCTTTAGTATATTAATCGCGACCATGTGGTCAGACGACCTAATAAATACCGCAGGAGTGCACCGAATGATGGTCGAACAAGACCGGTCACCGTGGCGACCGTTGGGGGAGGCCCCGTCCAGCAGTGGACGCCTCCGAGCAGATATGATAAATCGTGACTTGTGAAATAAAATAAACCATACGACCTTGTACTATGTTCCTAGTAACAGCGCCGGCTGCAGTAATGCGGCGGCGGCGGATGGCGTGATGGTCACGTAGTGCGCGCGCTGCGGCGCGGCGGCGGCGGCGGCCGGTCCGGGGCGCGCGCGCCGGCTCATGATCCCGCCCGCTCGCTGGCGCAAGCTCGCTAGGCTGCGCTCGCGCGTCCGGCGCGCGCTGCAGCCGCGGCGCCGGCGGCCTGCGGGCTGGAGAGCCCGCCGGCGGCGTAGTAACTACTAAATTATCTGTGACGTTAAAAACGAACTAGGTTTCTTTTGAGGTGCTATTACTTTAGTGTCAGTTTTACCACCGAATTTGCACAGACTAGCGTCTTGTGTATAGCTTCATCAACTATGAAGGTCCTTTACCTTGCTTGGCAGGTACTTATAATTTTTTGGCTTATTTAAAAGCAAAAACGTAAATTTCCATCGCTTTTTGTCATGATTTGCATGATAAGGCACTGTCGATTTGTTATAGCTTGGCTTCGATGCCTCTGTCAATATAAGAATTATAATACCAGGATGTCTTCAAAATAAAGAGGAATCTGTATACGGATACACGTGGAGCTCCATTTTTTGTTGGCAATTAAAACTGCGGGTAGTTTTTTTTTTTTTTTTTACTAAATTACTTTGATATTTTGCTGAATTTTGTGATGACGTAATAAAACTTATTACAGACCTTGCTCCGGTCGTATTAGAGTTCTGCGTCTAATATATAGGTACAGTGTTTTCTTACCTTAGGAACCGCTGTGCTTATCCTGAACGCCCTCGGGCGTGTCTTAATTGTTTCACAACAATTTCGTAGTTCGAAGCTGGAGCCGAGGCTGCAGCGGAGGCAAGGTGGCCGCGGGGGCGGCGTTAGGTGGATCCCTGTCTGGGGATTCGGGCTGAAAAGCCGAGCCAGTACCGATACTTCTTCGGTGCTGAGACCCAGTTGTAAAACTGGGCGGAGGTTTAGGCTGTTTCTAATTCTAACCTTATTTACGGCACTGATCTAAATGCTATCGTTAAAGATTGGTAAGTAAAGATTTCATATTTTATTATTATTAATAACGGCATGTGGCGAAGATGTCCTAACGACATTTCTGATACATGAATCACACACGGATGAACCCGTTCTTCGGTAAGGAGCAAGTCATTCGGGTAAGAAGGTTTGTGTCGAAAAATCTTAACCACCATTTCCGGTTACAAAACTTTTAAGACTATGTATTCACGTTAGGTGAAGTTATTTTGCGGATAGGTCTATCGACTTTCCTGAGCGTGAAAATAATTTATGTACAGCGGATAAGTCCCAACGGCTTTCCTGAGCGTAAAAATAATTTATATACAGCGGATAAGTCCCAACGACTTTCCTGAGCGTAAAAATAATTTATATACAGCGGATAAGTCCCAACGACTTTCCTGAGCGTAAAAATAATTTAAGTACAGCGGATAGGTCCCAACGACTTTCCTGAGCTAGCGGATAAGTCCCAAAGACCGTCCTGGGCGTACAATTGATTTTTGGTACTGCGGATAACTCTACGTCAGGACGGACGTACAATTACTTTAGTAGGTACAGCGGATAAGCCCGAACGACTGTCCTGAGCGTACAAAATAATAATTTAAAAACATAGTTTTTAAATAGGTATATGCAGGAAGGATTACCTTGGATCCGCAGAGCTGGCCTATAGCAAAAGCTGGAGTTTCTTCAAAAGTTTATCACTATGTATTAACGTTATTTTAAACTTACACGTTTTGCACGTTACTGATTCACTTAAATCTTTAGAACGTCGTTTAGAAATTTTCCGAAAATATAATATAATTTAATTTTGTGAAAATAAAAGAGTGAACCGAGTGGCTCGAGCACTAAAATGCGACTGAGGCTCTGCGCGGGACGTGGTCGCCGGGGAACGGGAGAGTTATAAACTACCTTCAAAAAAAAAAAAAAGTTCTCAAATATAGTGCAGAAGTGGCGAGACCTAAGGCGGTACTACATGTGTTAACCTACTTAATATGTAATGTATGTACTAATCTCTTCGGACGAAGCGCGAAGTATAATACTGAACCTATAGGATGTGTTTACTGAAAAGCTAAAAATGTACTTTTAAATAGGAAATTTTTTGAGTATTGTTTATTGGTTTGAACTAATGGGAGAACCTCAAAATATACCTACTTAAATTTTAATTCTTACATCAAATAAAATTCAGCTCAAAGCTATTTATGATCAATAAAAATGTATGAAGGTTACTTCTTGTTAGGTTCTTGAACGATATACAAAGTGTACAAACTATTAGAAACACATGTCTGTGTTGTACTGTTCTTTTTTTATGGATAAAAAAATTTACAATTTCTGAGCTTTGTCATGTCATGTTACCTTTGAGAGAGATATCCATATTCACTTGATAAGAAGGTAAACAAAATATTATAATGTTCCAACAAACTATCAACAAGTGGAAGTTAGTTCAACACTTATGATGAGCTGTTTTTATAAATATTTAAATAACGAATCTTATTGATAAGTCAGTATTTACGTACGTTTACGGTTACGTAGAAACCAATTCTCATAGATAAGTTTGTTATATGTAAATTTATTTTCAAAAAAGTTGATTACCTATCATAAGGTTATAGTAGGTAGGTACCTAAAAATACACTTATAATTTGCGCTATTTGTGTTAAATCATATTGCATAATTACGTTACTAAGTAAGTAGGTATTCAAACTAACTATATTTTTACATATAAGACCGAGTTCCAATAGGTAGTTCTTTACTCCGATAAAAAGATCTTCGACAGGGGGTTATTATTTACATTTTTTTTATTTTGCTTTAAATACAATTAATACAGGTGCAGCTGTGTACCAGTTGGCCGGTGTAAACTGTAGCATAAGTTAACGAATTATAGCGTACAAGAGTCATTATTATATGTGTACACTTCGAAGGACAATAACCTCGTTATCTTTACACCTAGTTCACGAACTGAGAATTTTATTAGGTGATTCTGATACTTACTTTTACCACATCACGACGATGTAGGCATAAGTATTACTAAATGTAATAAGAAATTTAAGATCGCCACAGAGGTATAAAGGTCCATGGAATAACGAGACCAAATAAAACAAAATCGGTGCAATATCGTGATCAAGTCGTGATACAAGATTATTTAACTTTTTTGTATACAACACAAGGTCAGCTATATTTCTTCTGTAAATTAAGTTTAAGGCAAATGTACTCGCTTAACCTTTGAACACAACTGCTCAACTAATTGTTATTTAAACAGCGTCTACATTTTTAATGACAACGGCCGATTCGTAACTCTCTGCCGTACAGATAAATGAGTTAATAAAGTGTGGCGACGGCTCCGAGTCCACTGTAATCGTAGCAGCAGCGATGCGCACCACTCGTCTCTCGCACACTCGCACCACCCTCCTGACATTTACAGCTCGGGTTTTCGGAAAGAAATCGGCCGTCAAAAGGCTTCGGAATAAAACTTGTAGTCACTTGTTCCATCCACGCCCAGCGGTGCAGTAAGCCGCCACTATGAGCACCACAGACGACTTTTGGAGCACCAGCGACCTCACCAAGTCCAACGTAAAGCTGACAGACTCTTACGAGAAGAAGAGGTACACATTCAAGGAGAAGTACAGAGCCATCATCAAAAATTTAAAAGCCTTTTTCAGAGAGACAACCGTAGAGCCGTGCCTGTTTATTTACATGTTGTGCATCGCTCTATCTTCACTTGCAGTACAGAATATGCATTTAGAGAAATCATGCAGAGTGAATTATAAGTATGGAGACGAGATATGTGACCGGATAAGGGACAGGAACACTACCGGGCTGGAAAAAGAGATGAATAATGTGCAATCGCTGGTAGCGAAAGTGATAGCTTGGAAGTTTCCCCTTCAGACTGGGATTCCGGCCCTTATGGTGTTGTTTATTGGTGCCTGGAGCGATAAGACAAAGAAAAGAAAAATATGTATCCTGTTCCCTATGATAGGAGAAATGATAACAAACATCGGGCTGCTACTAGCTACTTATTACTTCGAGGAGTTGTCCCTGACCGCGACGGCGCTCATCGAGGCTCTACCTCCCGCTATGACAGGCAGCTACATAATAATATTCATGGGAATGTATAGCTTCATGGCGGACAGAACGTCGATTGAAAACCGGACGTTTCGCCTCGGGATAGTGACGATATTTGTGAGCTTAGGCACCCCCACCGGAACAGCCTTGAGCGGGATCATTCTGCGGGCGATCGGTTACTACGGAGTGTTTTCTTTGATACTGTTTTTGCATTGTGTCTCGTTCACATACGGCGTATTGAGACTGGAGGACGTTGTGAGTGAAAGTGAAGAATCAAATACAGAGAAAAGAGCTGTTGATAAAAACATTGTAGCTAATAAATTAAACGTTGTTTTTGGACTGGTCGCAAACACTGTTCTTGTGGTAGTCAGACCGAGAATTCTTAATGGACGAACTCAAATATTGTTAGTGTTGATACTTTATCTTCTGATGGTGGGGCCTCTTTATGGTAAGTAGCCGAACCTTTTATTTCTTTAGAAAGTTTCAAAAGAAGTAAACTTAAGAAATACTTGAGATTAAGAGTATCTTTCAAGTCTCATAAGTTTACGTGTTTATAGGCTATAAAATTCTGGATTGAAGGTTTAATTTGTGGCCCTAAAGTTCGTTCCACTTAAGTGCAAGGTGAGCCGGCTGGCAGGCACGTATCCTTGACTGTTTCATTGTCACCACTGCGGACGAAGAGCCTAAACAGGTTCTATTGATATAAATCACCTATTGATTTATTGTTACGTCACAAGTATACTAATACTAATAGTTGCTATTTGCTCTCTCTTTAGATTAGAATTTGACGGTTATTTGATAGATACATTTATTTGTAGGTACTTATTCAACGTCGATCTATTTTAATACAAAGCATGGGTCAAAAACCTATGGACGAACAGTAAGCGTGTGGGTGCAATGAAACAAATAAAAAAGGGATATCTACGTTTAATATTGTCTACCTGATCTTATTATTAAAATATTTCAAAATTATATTTGGATTGAATGCAACTGCGTACGACCCTAACCGCTGAAATACCGGTTTTCAAATTACCTAGTTTTTTTAGTGTGCCGTATTGGCAGAAGGTAACAGAGCCACTTTGTTATACATTAATATTACATAGTATAAAATAAAGTCGCTTCCCGCGTCTGTCCCTATGTATGCTTAAATCTTTAAAACTACGGAACGGATTTTGATCAGGTTTTTTTAATAGATAGAGATAATCAGGTGCTAGGTTTAAGGCGGCGTACCGCCAAAGTTCGCCGGGTCTACTAGTTAATATAAAAATACATACTACAAAGTTTAACGAAAACCTGAAGTTTCAAGAATATAGCCGTGAAGTAGAACTTTAGTAATATTAGTTATTCTGTGACTTTAGTAACAATCTATTGTCATTGTCAGCTCATTTAAAAAAAACGGATTAGTAGCTTTGACGCTAACAGTGGAACATACATTGGTACATAGACAGCACATTAGTCTTTCTTTTAGCTTCGCCGTAGTTGTGTAATAAATTTAAAATGTCTATAACATAATATAATCCTAGGAGTGGTAGCTACCTGTAGTTAAAAAGTATTTGTTCATTCCTTACGAGCTGTCCCGGCTTACTTCGTTACGCCATAGAAAAGACTTGGCTCTATAGACTATGTTCTTTTGACTGCCCTGAATGGGCAAATAAGACAACAAACAACGACAACAATCCACCTGTCAATATATGTAAACAACGGAAAAAATATTGCTCCTTGGGTTACATTATTTGAGTTTATGTAAGGATCCCTAATTTTATTGAAAATCTAATATAGCCTATGCCACTCGGGCATAGTGTAGCTTCCTACCAGTGAAAGAATTTTTCAAATCGGTTCAGTATTTCCGGAGCCTATTCGTTACAAACAAACAAATCTTTCCTCTTTATAATATTGGTATAGATTATTCTTTAACTTTGCTTGACAAGTATAGTATCTTATGCTTGCATATATCGTTAATAAGAATTCTAATTTTATTTTGTTTTTAATTAGTTTCTTTACAATAAAATCGGATCAATAAATCTTCAAAGTTTGCTACCTAACATCCATGGCAAGAGACCACCCACAAACATTATTTATTATCATACTTATAAGGTTTATGCATTTAAATTTTGTGTATTATAGATTAATCTGGAGGAGGCGAAGGAAGAGTATACTTTAGTGTCTTACAGATTTAATTCATTTATTTGGTTACATTATTTTTTCCCCACTTGCTATGATAAGAAGAGAGTTATCATCTGAGCCGAAATAATCTTGGGCCTGACCTTTCCCACCGGGAAAAACATTGTGGGGGGTTTTCCATAATCAACACGCTTGGCAGGCGGGTTGGCAATCGCAGTGTGGGTTTTCAAATTTTTCATCGAAGTACAGTACACCCAAATTAATAATGTGCATGGAAATTCGCTAACGATTCGTCGTTTTCACGGAAACACCCGAATCAAAAAACAAAATTCTGCTACTAAATTACGCATGAAAAAGATGCACTTATCCACCTTAGAGTATTGTCTTCCGTCCGACGCTCGAGAATACGACCGTAGTTGAACAGAAACGAAGATTTCTTTGCGCAATATCACTAATTATAATATTTTCGTCATAACCGACACCCATAGGATCAAATGAGAGGGGTGGTAATCTATGCCGCCATCATGATTAAAAAAACAACTGAAAATATTCTTCAATGTTATTTAAATAAATCCAAGACACTATATTGTACTCCCTAATGGGCTTAATTTTTTTAATATTTCAAACCCTTTCCTTCTAATAGAATTAATTTTCCTTGCAATTGCATTGAAAATTCTAGTTGCATTATGCCAGTGACCCGAATCCGGCTTATTTGTGATAGCTAGTGCTGCATCGATCAAGGCCTTAACTTGTGCGCTAGAATAAATTCTACATAAAGCACACACTACACACATGGTGTTAGGTAATGAAATTGGCTGAAGATTTGGGCGCGTTGTTTTGTATTTGTGAATGTGTTATCTGTATTGCAAGGAAGGTAGAGACTCACTTACGCACTTCTACAATATTTTGCAAAGTATATGATAGAGCATTCTTTTATAAAAACGCTACCAGCTTGGGGTGGCAAACTTCAGCTCGTAAGCTTCGCTAGCTTTACTTTGTTTACGAAACACTCCTTTGTTTTGGTCAATTAGCCTGTATCTTTAATATCAATACCAATCATCAAAAAAACAAAGTCGCTTCCCGCGTCTGTCCCTATGTATGCCTAAATCTTTGAAACTATGCAACGGATTTTGATGCGGTTTTTTTTAATAGATAGAGTGATTCAAGAGGAAGGTTTATAAGTATAATACATGAGCAACATAGAAGTAGGTTAGGCGGTACGAAGTTCGCCGTGTCAACTAGTATAATATAAATTTATTATATATTCTGATTTCTGATTTGTTATTGATATAAAATTTGTTTTCATGAAAATTTTCAAAGAATAGTTGCATGATAAGTATATTGTGTGTAGCAATTTTAATTTCTTTAATAAGTATAATGAACTAGATTTTGTTGGTAGTGTATTCATGCTTTTGAACGGTTTAAACGTCTACCACCATATGAAGACTTAATGATATGTATTGACATATGTTAGTGAGATATAATCTTAGTAAAGAATCTGACTAATGATGAAAAAAAAAATTGCGAGCTCGCTTTACAACGAATTTTTGATTAAAAGCAAAGCAACAATATTTTTATTTAATAACTAGAACGTAGAAACGTTTAAAGATAAAAAAAAAAAAAAATTAACTATTTTGACGGTTAAAAAAACATGTTATATATTATTTTGGCTAATAACTAACAATCGCAAAAAAATATGTATACTTACGTTTTTTTAAGGTTTGTTTTTTTATAATTTCTATTGTGGGCGTTTTTTAAAATAATAGTGACTATGTACTTTAATTAATATATTCAATATTGATTCATAAAAAAATATGGTTTTAAATTATTATATTAAGTTACCCATCCTATAAGTAGCCTAGGTACCCCAAACTTCAACTAAAATGTATGTTTGATCTGAAGAATCCAACATGTTAGCTTTATTTTTTGGTAGCACTTGAAGTGTTTTTTGTAATTTTTTTAGCATTTGTTACAACCATCTTATAATTTTGTTTGTTTGCTGTTTTTTAATAAGTTAAAAAAATAAACTATCAAACTTTAAAAGTGTTATGTACGAGTTTGAAATAAATAGTTTTTTTGTTATTTATTTTATACTAGTCGACCCGGCGAACTTTGTACCGCCCAAATTATAAGTATTTTGTGCATGTATTATACTTATAAACCAACCTCTTGAATCGGTCTATCTAATTAAAAAACCGCATCAAAATCCGTTGCGAAGTTTTAAAGATTTAAGCATACATAGGGACAGACGCGGGAAGCGACTTTATTTTATACTAGCTTTTGCCCGCAGCTTCGCACGCGCTTTTTCAATAAAATCGTTAATTACTGGTTGATTTACGACTCAGGATTTTGGTGACATCATTTCTGATCGCACCCATACCCCCTAAAATATCTACCTATTTACAGTATTAATATTTTTGACCGACGAAAAAAAAAAGGAGGAGGTACTCAAATTACTCAATTCGACACGTATACTTTTTTTTTTTTTTTAAATGTATGATCACGCATAACTTTTTACAGAGTAGTCCAATTTTGATAATTCTTTTTTTAATCGACAGGGCATATCTTGAAGTTAGTCCTAAAAAAATTTGGAAATAAAATTCCCACCCTAAGGGTGGGAAAATAGGGGTGACTTTTTGGTCGGCGGTTCGATTTATCCACTCACAGGTTGCATTTCCGTGTTACATTATAACTGTTGATACCTACTTACAATATCTTTTGAAATGAAATAAAATCAGCCGAAAGACGTCCACTGCTGGACATAGGCCCCCCCACAAATCGACATACCGACCGGTCTTGTCGTCCCTGTAAACCATGTCGTCTGATCTGATATGCGGTGTGACCACCGAACACCTCGTGGGAGAAGAAAATAATAAAACCCTAAAAGAACTGAAAAGCATAAAATAAAACTTTTTATCAAAAAATAAAACCGCCGAAAAAAAAACTGAAAGCATAAAATAATAATCGAATTACTAAGTTCTTAAAGTAATGTAGGGTATACCAAGTAATTTTGAGTCGGACCACCATTCAGACACTGAAACTTCTAACATTTCTATTAGCTGGTTAGGCAAAAGTAGTTAGATATACTTACTTACATACCTAATATATGTAATACTCGAGTAAAAAAAAGTTGAAGACTATGTATTGATTTGGTTTGACTATAATAAATATTTTGATTGAAAATTTTCATTTTTAAATGGGTTAAAATCCCTGCAAAATAAATCAATTAGATGTTACAAAACATGTTAATTAAAGTGAACAAGACAATAATTTTACTTTGGTTGCAATTTGAATACTTAAGAGAATGCATTTCGTTTAACACTTTAAAACACAGCCTTGAAACGAGGCGCGACGCGGCTTAATTAGTTCCGCTTCCTTGAAAATTTTATTTCATGACGTCTCGTTTTAAAATAACACTTATTATTTTTGTTTTTCAGGTGACTCACAAGTGGCGTATTTGTACGCAATTCGAAAATTCAATTTTACAGAAGTCGAATACAGCGTGTATGGTACTATCAACATTGTACTCGGCCTTATAGGTGAGTTATAATTTATTTATCCCCAACGAAAAAATAGAGGGTTGTTATAAGTTGAACGTGTCTGTCTGTCTGTGGCATCGTAGAGCCTAAACGGATGAACCCATTTTCGTTTAGTTTTTTGTGTCATAGATAATTTTAGCGCGAGTTTTTCTAGCCATGTCATGAAAATCTGATCAGCCGTTTGAAGATCATCAGCTATTAAATAGTGGATAAATCTAACTACCATCCATATGTCATATCGATTTAAAATTTTGCTTCGTGTTACTTTAATGATATTGAAAGTAAGTACATTATGGTAAGGTAACCATGACATTTTTGAAGATAATCAGCTCTAGTGCTAGTTTAGTTCATGATTTTTAATTTTGTTTATTATTATTAGATACAACTTGAAACAAGACGTACCTATATCTACATGTAAATATAAATATTTTTCTAACTCTTACAAAGTATAGTGATGATAATCTATGTCAAGAGACGCTACTTTTCCACGTTGAAGTAACAAAATAGATAAAACATTTGGCTAAGTATAAAACGTTGATAATTAACTCAAACATAATACTTTAAAACCAAATGGCTGAAGACTGCATAGAGCAATGGAAACAAGCGGGAGAGGCTTTTGTACAGCAGTAAAATTCTACAGATTTCATATCGAAATATCTCTATGCATTGTGAACCTAAGGCCTTCATACTACCTAAAAATGCTCAGACTTAGCTTGTTTTCAATTGGTTTTTTAAACTTTTTTTAAATGTTTACCGATAAAAATGCAAGCGTTTACTGGAAGTTGTCATGCGTCGACTTATTTGTTGTATAATAACACTTTGCATAATCTAACTTTTAAGGCCCTTTCGAGATCTTGCTCTGTCTTGTTGCAAGGAGCTTTGGTGAGGTGACTTCTACTGGTTGTTCTATTCGTGATAAAACATACCAAAATAGTATATTTAACGAATGCTATTGAGATAAAAATTATTATTAACTTATTATGATTAGAATCGTATTGCAGGCGATTTGTGCTGCTGTGCAATGCTGTTTTCTTAGGCTTTGTAGAGAAAATGGTTTTTCACCTATATCTATGATTTTTAATACTGCTCCAGTGATGTCGACTGAGAAGCGTGTGCACCCGGGTTCAATTCCCGGGCGGGGCGAGTGTGTGTTTCGGGCACCCTAGATACAGGTTCTTCCTAGTTAGGGGCTCTGAGTGTGATGTGTTATTATTATTAAATGAGAATCAACCCCCTGTGCGAGGCCCGTTTTCGGCCTATTAAAAAAATATTATAGTCATAAGATAAACTTTAGATATACTGGGTCCTATTTTATTTTATCTCTCAATGCAATGTCACCTTCCCGTATTGACTTGACCCATTTGATAAACTTACTACTAGTACTGATTTTTTATTTACGCCAAACTGCATTATCGTTGTATTTCTTTTCAAAATAAAAAGATAAGCCTATTGACTTGCTTACAATGGTGCGCTTCACTAAATATTATATAATATTCTGTGTTCAAATCGATAAAAAATATTCGTTTTAGTGCATACTTTGGCCTGATGATCTTGATATTATGCGCTTCTTAGGCCAGCATAAATTATGCTAATCCAAATCTGGGTTTGTCGAGCAAGTTTGTTTTAAAGTTGTTGTTCTAAAAAAGTAACCCCTTTTTGCTCATTTTGTTTATGTTTGACTTTACACGGGATATCGGGTTGAAGTTTTAATATTTTATTTGCGAAGTATCGGCTCAAAATCTAACGCTTTTTTTTTTATTTGATTTCGAATATTTTAACGAGATCCTATTAAAATATTTAAGTGTTTTCTTTTTCATTTGAGAGCTCAAGATTGAATTAATTGGAACGCCGTTAAGTAAATAATAATAATACTTATTAAATTATAATATTAGTCGCCGGTGAATTGGTAATTAAATTTAATATAAATAAAACTAATTTTATCCATAAAAGAACATATCCAATCTTAATTCGGAAACAAAGTTTCTACCTGTTTATAAACATTTAGCCGGATTTCAAAGTTATCATAGTTCAAGGCTTATTGAAAGTCAAATTATCAATGAAAATGCCTCATTTATGAATGAAATAGATCGTAGTATGTTTTGTTTAATCTAAATAACAAGTTATAATGTATTACTCAATATTAATTTAACTTGCAATAGTAAAAATAATATGTCTAGCGTTTGTGGACTATGAGAAGGCCTTTGATTCGGTGGAAACATGGGCGGTGCTAGAGTCCCTCCAACGATGCCGGATTGACTATCGGTACATCGAAGTGCTGAAGTGTTTGTATAGCAACGCCACCATGTCTGTCCGAGTACAGGAACAGAATTCGAAGGCTATTCCCTTGAACAGAGGCGTGAGACAGGGAGATGTTATATCTCCGAAACTGTTCACCGCCACTTTAGAAGACGCCTTCAAACTTCTAGAATGGAAAGGGCAGGGCATCAATATTAACGGCGAATACATCACTCACCTTCGGTTTGCCGACGACATCGTAGTCATGGCAAGGTCGATGGAGGAACTCAGCACGATGCTCGAAGGCCTCAACCGAGTCTCCCAACAGGTGGGCCTTAAAATGAACATGGACAAGACGAAGGTCATGTCTAATGTCCATGTTCTGCCTACCCCAGTTATGGTTGGGAACTCGGTTCTCGAAGTTGTCGACGAGTACGTATACCTAGGACAAACCATCCAGTTAGGTAGGTCCAACTTCGAGAAGGAGGTCAATCGCCGAATCCAGCTCGGATGGGCCGCGTTCGGGAAACTACGCAACGTCTTCTCGTCCAATATTCCTCAGTGCCTGAAGACGAAGGTATTTAACCAATGTGTGCTGCCAGTGATGACATACGGTTCTGAAACGTGGTGCTTCACTATAGGGCTTATGAACAGGCTCCGAGTAGCTCAACGAGCCATGGAGCGGGCTATGCTCGGGATTTCTCTGCGGGATCGAATCAGAAATGAGGACATACGCAGAGAAACCAGGGTCACCGACATAGCCAAGCGGATAAGCTCGTTGAAGTGGCAATGGGCAGGTCATATAGCCCGCAGAACAGATGGCCGCTGGGGCCGAAAAGTTCTCGAGTGGAGACCACGGATCGGCAAGCGCAGCGTAGGACGTCCACCGACCAGATGGACGGATGATCTGCGCAAGGCTGCGGGTCCACGCTGGATGCAGGCCACCTGCGATCGGTACAGATGGAGAGCCTTGAGGGAGGCCTATGTCCAGCAGTGGACGTCTTACGGCTGAAATGATGAATGATGAGTAAAAATAATTTGCCTTAAGTACACGTTGCAAATAAATTACCTACGTCCAGTCCATTATAACTTTTTAAGAGTCGCATGAGTTTTTAGAAGCGTTATTTTTTGTATCACTTGAGTGCATGGTTAAGGTTATCAAATACAAAAGTTTGTCCAACAGTTATTATAAAAAAAACTATTGTTTTAGTAACTTGTCATATTACAGCTGAGTCTCCCTCCCTCCCTACTCTCAACCATTTGTCAATCTTTATATCAGTGTCATAGAATTTGACAAGGATCTTGAGCTAGAAAGATAAGATTTAATTTCCACAAACTTTCTTCTTTTGCAGGAACCGTCTTCTGCATATCAGTGCTCAGCAAGAAGCTGAGCGTAGAGGACAGCATCATAGGCTTCATCTCAGGAGTGAGCAGGATAGCAGCATGCTTCGTGTTTGCATTTTCTCCAACTCGCCAGTGGTTCTATTCAGCACCTATGTTCAATATATTCAGCTCAGTTGGTTTGACTGCTGTTAGATCTATTGCCACTAAGAGCGTGCCTTCTGAAGAAGTTGGTAAGTTAATAAATTAAAACATTAACTCCCTTATCACAAAAAAGTTAGACCGGTCAAATTTTGATTGACGAATTTGTGATTTAATCTAGTTTAGAAATTTAAACCAGGTTTAACTCGTTTTCTGGTTAGATTTTACTGTGTTTTTTGCGTTATGGACAAACAACCAGGTTCCTGTAGTCTTAAGTATGAGGGTCGCTAAAGAATGGTAATCGCGATGATCAGAGCGGAGAGCCTATAGGCTGAAATGATAAAGACCTCTTAAAGAGTCGCGGAAAAACTAATGAATGTCACGGAAGTGCGATTGGATCTTGCGGTCAACTTTGGTTTTGATGAATTTCCTTTAATTTCTGTTCTGTATAGACATCGAGGGACGGTATCAATTAGCTTTAATTATAATATTAAATGTTCCAGCTAAATTGTCCTCGCTCATGGGTGTGATGGAAGCACTAGCCCCCTCCATTTATATGCCCACATCAAGCTACATTTACGTGTCGACCATTGACTACTTCCCCGGTGCTTTCTACATGTTCGACGCAGCCCTAACTGTGGTTGCTCTTGTACTATTTCTGTAAGTATTTTTTTTATCAAACAACAACTTTATAAGACTTTTTTCTAAGAAAAGTCAGCACGGGTAGTTAGACGACCTGGTGAAGGTTGTAAAAAAGAACTGGATGACAGTCGTAGAGTATTGATTTGTGGAGGACGTTTTTTTCGGAGAAGAAAAATAAAATACCCACCAGGCTTATAAGATTAGAGTTGTATGGGTAATTGTAATTAAAAAAGAAAGAAAGAGCAGACACCTCGTCATGAAGTTTTAACACATTTTTATCATTTATGATCCTGTCGTTGACTGACACTATAGGCTCATAAAGCAATAAACCGCGAGATTGAACGGTCAAACACCTCGTGTGATGAGTTACTATCTGCTGATACCATAATATACTAACGATAGATAAGTCATACTTCTTGAGTCTGAACTTAAAGGCATTAGAAAGTGAGTTTATCTTGTTTTCAAATCTTTGTTGCTAGGTGTTGAAATGAGGAAAAAAAATCCACAATATAAAATCAAATAGTTATTATGTTTATTGAACTATATAATAAACAAAGTGGTTTAAACAGATTAATTTTGTCACGTACTAGGTATATTTTTGATAATAAATAGTCCTCGGTGGAAAAAAATCCGTTAGCGCATACGCACAGTGCGGTTAGCTGGTTGGGATTAAGTATGCAACGGTTTACCGTATGACTGTACACACCTAACCGCAAATTTTCATATTTTACAACTAACATTGTTAATCATAACACACCCTTACAAGTGAAAAGTTTATTACCTGTTCCTCGAATGTTTTTTTTTTAGACAGAAGAGGATAAATTGGAAAGTAATGCTTATAATACGATATTCAAATTTTAAAATCTCTTTGAAAATTGTTTATATTTCTTCAAGAAGCCGTAAAGTATAAAGTAATTTCAGGCTTCAAGCGACCAAAACGTAGAGATTTAAGAGAGACTAAATTTAATGCTTGCCAAGCTGCTGGCCCATTATGAAGCTTGAGCAATTCATTAACAGTATTAAAATAACATTATAATAGGATGATCAAACGAGCTCACCTGAGTGAAGTTCGATCATTATTGTACGAAGGCTTTGTATGAAGATGTATATTGTTAAACATGCAGCTTCTCCGAGTTGCTTGGCACCTTACGCGCTTTAAATCCTTCCCTATACTAAAAAAAAAACTACAATATTGATTGTCTATGGTCTAGCTGTCAAACGTCATTCTTTAGAGCCATAACGAGCTTGACTCACAACTTGGGTTACTTACAAATTGTAAAGGGCGGGCGGGACAATATACATCTTCATACAAAGCCTTCGTACAATAATGATCGAACTTCACTCAGGTGAGCTCGTTTGATCATCCTATTGTACATCGGCTTTGTATTCGATGTATATTGTTAAACATGCAGATGTTCAGAGCCAATAATAATATCTTAAAATAAAAGTTGTGAGGCTTCTATCGAAGATAACCCCTTCTAATATAGGAAAGGACAAACAGATTTGTTTGAAAACTTAATTAAGTTGTTTTATATATCCTTAGTAAAGGAATATGAAAATTAATTAAAACTTAAATGAAAATTTAATAAAGTTAAAATGTAATACCTATTTAGTATCAAAACGGCGTATTAATACCGCTTCTTAACTAAAACAAAAAGATATCCCATGAATAGAGTTGTATGTGAACCTCTACATAGTTCAAGACCTACTGGTTTAGTCAACTGTCTGTCTAATGACACACCTTTAGCTCTAGACTTGGTGGTTGCTAGATAGCTTGTGTTTGTCCTGCAAACACCTTAACTTTCAAATTTAAAATTAAATTATTCTACATAGGATACAAGGTATCTCTTATTTCAAGTCTCATATCATTATATTTATTAATATAGTATCCTATTCGCAAGAGGCGCAGGCAAAAACAGTCCCCAAAAGGACAGACCAGTCCGCATAGCAAAACATTGTACGTAGCTACGTCATGCTACACGAGCCAGACAGCACCCTGCCGCGGCACGCCTTCGATCAGACCCATCATCGAAGCCAATGATGGAAGCCGCCAGGAGACGCACTCAAAAAATATCATCTTATTTAAAAGATTCTACTCCCTTTTTACCCCAAAATAGCAAAATATTTTTGGTCCAGCGTCCTATTGTTGATGAGGTCACAGATTTGTGTCGTTTTTTGAAAGAATTAACAATGGGTTTTTTACGAATGTTTTCTCAAAATCTCACAGAAGTTTTACAGAACAGAAGTTTTTTCACGTTCAAAAGCTTTGATTAATTTAATTCGGTTTACAAAAACTCTAAAACTCAATGTCTTAACAATATCAGTGTAACTTTATGTATATTGAAGTCTGTATTTATTTAGTTCTAGTACTTTACTTTTTTAAAGTGAATACTTGTTCTGTGTAGCAGTAGCTACTTAAAGCTTGTAACATGACTAGTAAGTTAATACTTGTTCTGTGTAGCAGTAGCTACTTAAAGCTAGTAACATGACTAGTAAGTTAATACTTGTTCTGTGTAGCAGTACCTACTTAAAGCTAGTAACATGACTAGTAAGTTAATACTTGTTCTGTGTAGCAGTAGCTACTTAAAGCTAGTAACATGACTAGTAAGTTAATACTTGTTCTGTGTAGCAGTAACTACTTAAAGCTAGTAACATGACTAGTAAGTCAATATTTGTTCTGTGTAGCAGTAGCTACTTAAAGCTAGTAACATGTTTTTTGGTTTAAATTAACATTAGGATACTATTCTTTTAACTGTCATTCACATTCAATACTTTAATCATATCTCATGTAATATTATATTTATTTATAAATAAATAAACAATGACATTAATATGGCAATGGTGGTAGGTCTTCATAATACAATCATCATCCCCTATTTTAGAGCCACCATTCAACATAAAATCAAATTTATAAAAATTTGAAGCACCTGAATTAACATTCTTAGGAGGAATGTCCATTTATATGGAACAAAAAAACAAAAAATGGATCATTGTTATTTTTATTATTGTATTGAGTTTGCTCAATGCTCACCACTGAGGACTCAATTATAATTTCTACAAATGACAGTAGTAGTACTGATATTTTAAGCCGGTATTGCTAGAGCATATCTCTGTTTCTATATTATCTGACAATGAAGCAGGTCTCTGAAAGGTGAAGATAATAATTAAGAAAGGTTTCTTTCAGGGTGTTGCAAAAAACCAAAAAATAATCCATAACAGAGAACCAAAGTTGTGATGACCATCATTATGCTAGTAACATAATTAACACTAGATACAGTAAATCAACATTCCAGGATTTTTGTTCCAGTTTCCAAAATTCACCCATGCATAGCAAGAAGCTGGACAAGCTTCTACTAATGTTACATATGAAGTGTCAAAAGTAAGTAAATTGCGAAAGTTTTTTGGTTTAGCTGGGCATAAGAATTCAAGATGTTTGACTAATTGAATCATTGTAATAATGAAAAGAGTTATTAAAAACTTGCATCTAAAGAAGCGAAAAGAAAAGGTTTGTCAGAATCATAGCAAGTAGAAATCAATCCTCTCTGCCCACCCCTATGGAAACAGGCGTAGCGATAAGTATGTTTGTATGAATGTATGTACATATCAATGTACATATATGAACATTTATAGAAAGTGTTTGGTCTAAACAGCTTGTAAGTACTCAAAAAACACACAACTGTTACTAATACCCCTCGCTGGCTCAAAAAACTTGGTACACATTTGTACACAAATTCTATGTATTACATTCTAATGCTGTGAGCGTAGCAAATATGAGGATAAATGTGATAATTAGATGTGATAATTTTTGTTAACTCTTCATGCATTCGCATTTGTCTGTACATAATATGTATTTGCATAAAATTATACTTTTTCATATATTTGTAGAATAGATTTAAAAATTTACAAAATAAAGGCTTTTTTGATGTAAGAAAGCTAAAAACCACTTTCCTTATTTAAAGTGAAACTGTACACATCCATAAGAATGTGTCTGGAACTCATGTAAATGTAAAAATCATAATCTTAAATGATTTAAACCTCTAAATGTCCTGCCCAATAAACTGTACATAGTTTTATGCGTTTGAGGGTAAAAGTATAAATTCGACGTGTAAAAATACCACTGTTATAAACTGATGAAATATTTCAAATAAAATAAACCATGAACACCATTTTTGGTACATAGACATGATTTTTATATAACTGACTGGCTTGATTAAGTCACACTTTTAACAATCCGATTAAATTTTTGACTATATCCATTACTTAATTTATTTAAAGATGGCACTGTGGGCAATGTTAAAATATTTTAAATGGTTTTAATTTAACCATAATACTGTGTTCTTGAATAAATTTTCAGAGTATTGATGGTACTCTGGGCAACGTTAAAATATTTTAAATGGTTTTAATTTAAACATATTACTGAGTTCTTGGACAGATTTTAAGATTCTATTGAATGAGAAGGTGTAGTAATACCCTTAACATACATAACCCAAAATAAACAAAGTATCACACAGATTTTTCCTTTACCTTAGGAAAAAAAGTGGAAATAAGCTTGCCACCATGGCTTACCTCTATTTGTCAGAAGGAGCATGCCGCTTAGACAGGGCTGCATCTGGGTCGTTAGGCTGTTGCCTGCAAAACCCTATGGTGGTTCTAGTATTGGTAGTTCCTGGCTACCAGGGGTTTCATGGGTTTTCTCCATACAAAAGTGCAAACCAGTATGGTAGTAATGGGATGGCCTGATAAAGTTTTCCCATTCAGGGTTTGCAGGTGGCTTTTTGCATATTGATTTTTGCATTGTGTTGACTAAATTGTCATTGTTGCAATCTTCTGTTGAAGATCATGGCCAAAATAAGGAACTCGTCCCGCAGTACATCATTGACTAGATTCAAAGAATTGTTTCTCTAGATTAGACATGGTAAAATTTATTCTTGCTTTTGTTTGAATAGAATGCAAGACAGCAAAGATCCTGACTGCATCGCAGTGGGGATATAAGTTTCAGCTGGTCTATGTTTTAACTCGCTGTTAGTGTTGCAAGAATTTTCCCATAGCATGGAGTTCCAAAACAAATTGATTTTGTTTAGTTTAAATTCCCTTATCCACAAGGTATACTTGGTTTTCTGGGAAAAGCTCTTCCAAAAGTGAAGTTTGAGCTTATTTCTTTGGGCCAAATTAAGGTTGTTGGGGAGTTGGTATCTCCCTCAGTGTCACTGATTGAACCTGAATGTTATGCCTACCTGTGTGGTAGTACATTGGTAGTATTAACTTGCTACGGAGAAGATAAGTTTTCTCCATCCTTTGTTCTATTGGCATTTGTGCCTCATGTTGATTGTGATTCATTTGAGTAAATCTTTGTGAATTGACACTTAAGAAGTTGTAGAGCACATCCATGTATCTCGTACACAGCCTGTGTCTTGTTCAGAAGACAAAAAATATTTTTCCGCCAAAATGTCTGCGCATAGCATGCGCGTGCGTCGCCCATAATATCAAACCAAAAAACGGCATGTTTGCCTACGAGCACGTCGGTATATCTCGTATACCACCCGTGTCAATGTGAAAGGGCTTGTTTGTAAAGGCATGCGCCAACAAACACGTCGGTATATCGCGTATACCACCCGTGTCATTAGAAAGGGCTTGTTTGAAAAAACCATACCCACATTGTGTCATATGAGGTAATATTGGTGCGTAACCAATGTAATTTTTAATTATACCTGAAGAATTCTCATCCTGCAGATCAGAAAATTTCCGAACGTCCTTGTTGCAGGCTTTTTATTTCCCTGCATTTCACAATTTTCGGAACTTGTTTCGATATATTTCGAGTTTCCTGTCCTTTGACTTATGTTTGTGTACACATTTTCGTGTAGTTTTGCTGTTATTTTCACTTATTTTATAAAACGAAACTATTTTTTACTAAAAAACAAAGCGCCGGCACCACGCGAACACAAAGAATGACGTTTGACAGCTAGACCATAGACAATCAATATTGTAGTTTTTTTTTTAGTATAGGGAAGGATTTAAAGCGCGTAAGGTGCCAAGCAACTCGGAGAAGCTGCATGTTTAACAATATACATCGAATACAAAGCCGATGTACAATTTGCCCATCATAGAAACAAAACAATTTTTTCTTACAAAACAATGCTTGGATAACCAATTTAGGCTTGCCATTATCGAGCGCTATTAATAATCCAAAATTTTAATTTAATAAAAATTTATCTAAGAGTTTTTTGTTATAAAATTAATTTCTACAAATCTATAAGAGAAAATGTAGAGTTTTAATAATAAATACATACTTACTTATGTTTTTCTTTTTCTTCTTTTCAGACTTGTTTACGTACTGGCAGTCAGGAGGCGGAACGTTTTGAAAAAAGAAATCTCAAAAACTGTCGAAGTGTCTCGATTTTAATTTATTAATTTAATTTGCATTTTGATTTGTGATAATTTTTAAGTTAGTACTAAGATCATAAAGAAATAGATCACTACGGTAAAATACTATTACCTGCTTGTTAACAATTTTTAGGATGCGGTGGTCTAAAGTTTCATTTTAAAATGCAATTTGAAGAAGACATTACTAATTTTAATGTAAGTTTTACCATATTTTGTGTGATATTATTAATTATTTAAGACTGGTTATTATGATTGAGTCTTCCTAAGTCCTAACTACTCAGCTGAATTAAGTTTTAAGCGTCCAACCCAATAGTGGAATCTTATCGGCTGTGATGATGATGATAATAAACTGTACAGTACAGTTTTTTATACTGCAACTAGAGTCTAGCTTGTTTAAACAGTAAACCGTTTGTTCAGCTATTGCGTATTTTTCTTCAGTGAATTTACTTTACAAAGCGCGTGCACTCTGTAATCAGGCAAAACAGGTCAAAGCGACCGTCTTTTGTAAGATTAAACTTTGTTTTTTTTTTTTATAACTTGGTGCATCAAAGTGAATGAGGAAAAGTCCGTCCAGGTTAAAAAAAAAATCTGGATAAAATAATTGACGAACAAATTTAGGTTTATATTGTAAAGTATTTTGTTTAAAAGAAACTTATATTTCTGCATACGCAATTATTATGTTTAAATAACCGTTATATTCTTTCTCATTAGAGATCTTATAAATATACTGTTTGTTGCTAAAAGTGGCATCTTTATGCAACATACAGTTTTGTTCCTTAGATTTTGACCCTGCAAGCTAACACAACCACAACAGTGCCTTAAAAAAAATCTAAGCAATATTATCTAGTGCAGCATATTTAAAAAAAAAACAAGATGGGCGCTTATATCGCGGAAGTTTGCGGACGGCGCACTCTTCAATAAGCTTAGTGGTAATGATGATTTTATATTATCGTTTAGAGCACAGATGATTTTATATTATGTCATCAGGAGTTCCTTTATTAATTAAGTTTTTTATATATATTATAATTTACACTTTGTGTTAGGCCTATGTTATGTAGTATACTTAACATAGTATGTAGGTATGTCTAGTTAGTAAGTGGATTATTTGGTAAAAAACAGCCTGTTTCACATCTGAATAAAGTGCCTTTTTATTTTAATACATTAGCTTGTCTTTTATTTTCTTTAAAAAGTAAGTATGTAAATGTTATTTGCTATCTATAATTTTAACTCTGTAATTTTTTATTATATTACATATTGACTATTATTTAATTTTATCTTATTTTCGGAGTCGAAACTCGATCAATGGAAAGAGAGTTAAGATAATACAAAGCAAAGTTTTTATTTTGTTTTCAAAATATTTACTCAATGCTATGACATTTCTCGCCTGCACGTGTAACTTTGAAACTTTAGCATATTTTTCATAAGCTTACAGATGGCATGGCAACATTATTATGTAACTAACGAAAAGGTTGATAATGCTGGTTTGTCTACTAGTACTCGTTCCTATTTTAATAAAATTTACTTTGACATCATAGCGTTATATTAAGTGTATAGATTTCACCTAATAAATTTTCAATAAATAGGATAAAATAAAGTCGCTTTCCGTGTGTAGTATAACCTGCGCACATAAAGATCAAATCTCAAAATGGCGGCCGTTCTATGGGCTGTCCTCAGGGGCTGTCTCTCTTCTTAACTCTTCTCTCATACTAATATACGCGAGATAGCATGCGTTCGGCCGCCATTTTCAAATCTGTTCTCTATCTGCGCGGCTTATATTTAAATCTTTATAACTATGCAACGGATTTTGCGTTTTTTTTAATAGATAGAATGATTCAAGAAGAAGGTTTCTAAGTATAATACATGCACAAGATAGTAATAGGTTAGGCGGTACGAAGTTCGCCAGGTCACATAGTAAAATAATTTTAAGTATACTGTAGAAAGTACTTACATATAAGTTTACCAGCATACATAATTTAATTAAAATTTCACAAACGAGGTAAGTAATTGCCGAATTTAATTAGGTACCTACTAACTAATACAGGAACAAAGAAATGCTTGAAATTCTGACTTCGAAGTTCTTCTCCCGACACATTTCAAGTTGAAGATAGGTGGAGCCAACAAAATATGTTTAACTCATTGAGTTGAGAGTTCAACTAGAATAAGATTTTTAGAGACGAAATTTGACTGCTATTTTTCATTATTATTTATTTGTGAAATATCTACATAGTGCCGAGCGAACTTGTACAAATTTCTCACGAAATCAAAATACTAATAACTACCTATTTTTAGTGTTACTATACAAATGCTCACTATTTTGTCAGAGAGTCTGCATCAATTTAGCCTATATCCGAAAGATACAGATGTTTCTAAAAATACACTCTGTGCCTGCTAAATAAAAAGTCACTTTTAAAAATATGATTTGAAGATGGTTAGACCACTCCAGCCATACTCAATTGCGTTTTCAGGCATTTTAGTCCATCCATTAGGAAGCCTCTCTTCGCCCTTTAGGATTTAAACTGATTTATTACAGTCTGTTATAGAATTATGGAATAAAATATTTAAATTTGGATTTTCATACGACGGAAAATAAATGGATAAAAGTTACATAAAATATAACTAAACGTTTCCGCCTAAAATCATGGAAATGTGTCACAATATCATTACTAAAATAATATTATTTTAAATTCCATGGAAGCAGGAAATAATATCCCATGAGGACTAAACTAATAGGCAATAGGAAAAAGGTCTACAGTACATTTCCTGCATGAATGGCTCTAATTCCTAGCTTAGCGGAAAAATTGCAGAACTAACTTCGTTTTCTGCGTCGTTTACAGGGGTGGATAAATTATGAATGAATATTTACATGTTTTTTATACCATCATTAACTTTTTCTTTACCCAAAAGATTTATTTAGATTCTCTCGGCTCTACGGTTAGTTTTTTTATAAATTTGAGCATACTTTTTTTTAATGCTTTGGTAAAATAAATATTTTTTGCTTAGTGAACTTTGAAGATGGAAGATAAGAATTATCAAACAGGGGATCAAGTTTAATAACTAAAAACGATCGACTCGTAATTGTCTGTTTTCTTTGGGTGTGCAACAGAAATTAGCTTTGTTAAAGCGGCAATGGTTAATTAAGTCGCTAACAAGAAAATTAGGAGTCTATCGTTTTAGTTAAGAAACTTGACCTCCAGTAACTTAAGCTTGATTTTGTAAAAGGAATTTTTGATATTCTGGGGAAAATTTTTATACTAAAGGTACATGTTAGAATAATATTTATCTCAACGTAGAAACCCAATTTCTTTCCTGTATATTTCAGTTACTTATCCATAATTAATTTATGGATGTTTTGAAGATTGGTCTTTGTCGCGATCTGTTGGGTTCTAACCATTTTTAGCTGTGTGGGTTTCTGTTGGGTCAAAGAATTGTAACGATAATACTGTCAGCAACTGAAGTGCTGCATCATCACAAAAGTCAAGTGCAAAAGTTCATATATTATTATTTATTTCATCTATATTATTAGACGAACAGACATAAATACAAACGGGAGGTCAGGCAGAAAATTAATAAAGCCTTTGATTTTGTTTTATACAAAAATTTACATTACAATCACAATAAGTCAGAATCAGAGTTTAATATGATAACATAATAACAAAAATAAATAAATATAAATAGGATTAGTAAACCTAAGCGTACGGTGAGCTGCTGCCTTAGCAAAAGTCACAGGCCAGAAGTCATTAATTCTCGAAATCTACTTGTCGCAAGTGATTTTCTTTACCATTGCTGTTTTCTCTAGGCATGTAACAGACGTCGGCTTTGTTAAAGCAGCAATGGTTTATTGAAACAACAAGATTGCGATTACGAGTCGATCGAATTTTGTTACAAAACTAGACTCTCAGGGATGACGCCATTAAATCTGTTAGTCTTACTGGCGGGCTAGAAGGGCGTAACACTTTTTGTGTGTTATAATGGAACAGTGAGAACAAGAGCTATTTGCAATACAGAAAAACCGGAAGTGTTTCGCCGTCCTAGACCGCCACTGTACCTACCTATTAACGAAACAAAAATTTTCAACATCAATCAATACATAGTATAAAATAGAGTCGGTTTACGCGTCTGTCCCTGTGTATACTTTAATCTTTAAAACTACGCAACGAATTTTGATGCAGTTTTTTTTTAATAGATACAAATGATTCAGTAGGAAAGTTTATAAGTATAATAAATGCACAAAATAGTAATAGGTTAGGCGGTACAAAGTTCGCCGGGTCGACTAGTTATAAATAAACAAAACACTGACTATATAGGGCTTAATATTTACAGTAAAATCGTATTTCAGTCTCGGATACACGTGGACCCTCTGCTAAGTCAGTCGTGAAATTTACTCCGACAACCTGTTGATTCTGTTATTATCATTTCCTGAAATACAATTTTCAAGAGGCTATTATTATCTTTCATTGCGTAATAAAGTAATAATATTAAAAATTTGCTTAACAAAACGAGAGTATTTGTTTTCTTTTTATATGAGAAAATCTTTCATTTTGTAGAAGTTCATATTTGATCTTTCATCATCTGTACCTATTTGGTTGTAATGTAACTCTGTAATATTATCACGTTGAAATTTTGGTATTGTTGCTTATTATTAGGTACTTTGCATAACGCCACTAGAAAATTATCATATCTTTTTCCAATATTAAACGTTACATACGTTTTTTTTATATTAAGTACCTACCAAAAGTTTTTTTTTTTGCAGTAATATTGAATAACCTATAAATGCTATAACGTTTTATCTATTAGGGAGAAAACATTTTATTTAGGCAATATGTTTAAGTAATCTATACCAATATTATAAAGAGGAAAGATTTGTTTGTTTGTTTGTTTGTAACAAATAGGCTCCTGAAATACTGAACCGATTTGAAAAATTCTTTCACTGGTAGGAAGCTAAATTAACCCCGAGTGACTGGCTATATTAGATTTTCAAAAAAATTAGGGATCCTTACCTAAACTCAAATAATATTACCCAAGGTGCAATATTTTTTCCGTTGTTTACATATTTTGACAGGTGATTTGTTGTTGTTGTTTGTTTTTTATTCAGCCATTATGGGCAGTCAAAAGAAGTCTATAGAGCCAAGTCTTTTGTAGTATCTTATATTCTATGGCGTAACGAAGTAAGCCGGAAAAGCTCGTGTTCTAATAAACTTTAAAGCCACAAAATATTTTATATTGCATGAGGCGAGGTGGTTCTGGGTCGTCTCCAACAAAGCTCCAAGCAAGTTATCAGAAACTAACAGTCTGGAGAAGATGTTTTAAATAGAAATTTACACAAATAGCAATCTCACAAATATTTAAACTAGCAATATGTTGCAACGCCGATGATCCTGCCAGAACTACCAAGTAAATAAGGAGATACCTAAGTTTATAAATAGGTGGAATTATTTAAGCAGAATCCTTTAAAAAAAAAAATGACACTTCTTAACAAAGATCGGTCCCCTGTGACCGCACTACCGTCAGGCAGGAATGAGTTCGGATGCAATATCCGATCGGCAACGTCGTTATCTGAGACGATTGTGTCATTCTGCCCCACACTACGCGTGCTAGGCTAGCTCCCTCCGAGGAGATGGAGTGAGTCGATTTCAATGGTTAAGAACATCATACTAATATTATAAATGACAACGTTTTTTAAGCTGTGAAGACCTAGAGATGATTATTCCACTTTCACGGTGAAACTACTGATCCAAAATAATATACGGCCATTCCAGAGCTATGAAGGCGTGTCATGCTGTGCCACATTTTTGATATTTGCCTTAGTTTAGACGATTTTTTTTTTCTGGAATGCACTAGCATTGCTGTAAACTGGCTCTTAATATTTGTTAGTAAAATTTGAGCAATAAGAAAAAAATCTGCAAACATTTCTCATCGATTTATTGAGCTGTTTTGGAAAAAAGTGCCTTTGACAGACGGGCGGAATAGTCATATTAGTCATATTAATACGGTTCCAGAGGGCCTATTTAGGCTGCTTTTATTATATATATTATTATAGCTTTTATTATTATATCTTTGCTCCTCTTTCCTTTTTTTTTGTATTAACATTGACACTATAGAGGACGAAAAGCAATGTTGCAAATGTGGTCGTAGTAGTACCCCAGGACAAGTACCAGAACCTTCTAAATACAAGTGTACTGGCTAGCTTATTTTTTAATATTTTTTAATGTCATACCCTAACATATAATCTGGATTGACATAACTCTTCAAATGTTGTAAAATATACTAACTTGGCACATGAAAGTAGCAACCAAAAGGTGGCGCTGTAATTTCCACATCTCGCCATGCTTGTCTTGCGGGTTAGCAGTAAAGATCTTCATACAATACAAACTGTCTATTGTTAAACCAGAGCTAAACAAACACAAGTCACATAGGTAGTTTATCTATGTTGACTATTTTTGAAAGGCATGCACTTAGCATTTGCTTTGTTTACTTACATAACATAACTTTTATTACTTCGCCACTTCGCTAAACTTCGCTTCGATAAATAAAATAATTAATGTCTTCTAAACCGCTTAGTACGTAAATGCCCTATTCCGGAAATGGACACCGACCGAGTGAGTGCTGAAAGGACTCATTCCGGAAAGGACTTATTCTTAAAACGACTGATTCCGAAAATGACTTAGTACGGAAAGAAATCATTCCGGAAAGTACTTATTCATAAAAGGACTCATTCCTGAAATGGCTTGAAGTGGGTTACGGATAGGATAGCAATAAAAACGCAATTAAAAAAAATGGCGTTAAAAGTATTTATTTTTTTAAACATAATTCATACCAAATCGATAGAATTTTTTTTTTGACTAACATTGAGAAACGAATAAATTATTTAAAAAAAACGATTTTAATACATTTTTTACGAATATATTTTAGTAGGCATTATGCTAAGACAGCTCTATGCTCACTACAAAGTGTATTATGAAATTTATAATACAAATATAAATTATAAAAATACAATAATTATAAAATAATACAATATGTATATATGTCAAAATTAAAAACTTAATAAAATAAAATAATTATAATATTATTATATTGTGTTAAGTGTAAGAGGTTTAATGTATTTAATGGTTATGCTGAGATGATTTACATTATGCAATGCACAATGTTTAAAAAAAAATTTTTTTAACGCTTATGATTTAAAATTGCCTTTTTATTGCTATCCTACCATATACTCACTTCAAGCCATTTCAGGAATGAGTCCTTTAAAGAATAAGTCCTTTCTGGAATGAGTCCTTTCCGTACTAAGTCATTTTCGTAATCAGTCGTTTTAAGAATAACTCCTTTACGGAATGAGTCCTTAAAGCACTCACGGCTCTACCACAAAAAGAGTTAATCCTTGCATAAATCAATAGACTAGGTTTATATCAAAAAATTCTTCAAGAGGGTTGGTGTCCATTTCCGGAATAGAGCATTTACGTACTAAGCCTTCTAAACCATGGCTGAAATCAAAAAATATGCGTCTTTGACTCTCTAGATAATCTTGGTTAGAATTTTTAAGGCTCTGTTGTGTAGGTTTTAGAATAATGATCTTAGAAATATTCTTTTACGAAACTAAAGTGACCACTTTAGGCAACAATTTTTTTTTTCATTATCTGTTAGACTGTTATTAGACGCCCAATTAGATTAGTGCACCGGTCAGTGCACGCTTCACGCGAAAATTCCGTGTTCGATTTTTGCGTTCTAATGAATTATTCATTGACCGGATGCTTTTGCCATCTATGAATGATTGAAACAATGATAAAAAGCGGATTGATTGAAAATCAAATCGAATAATGCTTCTCAAAAATTTAAAAAAAAAAACAAGTGTCAAATTGTTTGATTGTCATTTGTTTGTATGCACACCGCTATGATGCTTTCGCGTTTTTAAGTATTTCAAATATTAACTAGGATTACAGTGTTGTATATATAATATTACTGTTTGTTGCTAAAACGCAATTTTGTTTTACCTATACTGTTTCACTTTAAAAAAATAAATGTATTTTTGTAGTAAGTAACTTTAAAATAACTAAACAAAAATCACTCACTTTTATTGAAGGTAAAATGCACACCGCCATGATGCTTTCGCGTTTTTAAGTATTTTAAATAATATCTAGGATTACATATTACTGTTTGTTGCTAAAAAAAGCTATTTCGGATTATACTGTTTACCTTAAAAAAATGTGGTAAGTAACTTTGAAATAACTAAAGAAAAATCACTCACTTTTATTAAAAGTAAAGGCAATACTTGAAATGAATTTGAACTGAAATGTAATGTCATTAATTTGCCTACATATGAGTATTTTGAAGTTGTTAAAAATATAAAATTGATCTTGCATAATTCTACTGATAGATAGTAGATAGATAGTAGGTAGAAATCAGTGTGCAAATTATGGAATTGTTTTTTTTAGAAACTTAGGTAGCCTAACTATTTAGCCTTCGATCAAGACCGTGAAATTAAGCTACTGTGAGCCTTTGATCTTTAACTGTGAACTTAAAAGTAGATGGTATCGACTTTTGCAAAAAACATACTGAGGGGGGTGAGGCTGCGAACCCCCCTCAGTATGGGGTGTTTTTGTAGATTAAATAGATCATATTATATTACACCCTTAAAATTATGTTATTACTTCCCCGGACTCACTGTATATACACGGTTACTTTTTTATCGTGGGGAAAAATATAACACTCTGTAGGCATAGTTATACCAAAATTAAAATAATGAACCGTGCCTACTTGAGGTACTTCGAAAGTTTTTGGATTAAAAAACTAAAATAGTTGTGTAGGATCAGATCAATGACCTATGGTGGCTTAGCTGGTGCCAGACGAGTCAGGGGGTGGAGGGCAATGTGCAGGGGGTTGAACAAGGAGTCTATCGGCCTTAAAAAAAATTTTTTTTTTTCGAGTCATATATCATGCAAAGACTTAGTCCTAAAAGTTTCCGCCAATATAAAAAAATACCGTGGATACTTAGTAGATTACAAAGCTAGCAAATATTTTTCAACATGTCACGGCTACATTTTTTATTTAGGAAAATAATCAAGATAAAGTAAACGTAGCTTTATACTGGGTGTTTTTGGCAATGCGGTAATAAATCAAAGGAGGGCTTCAGCTCACCATACCTAACAACTTTCCCAAAGCAACATGGGTCGAAATCTCAAAACAAAAATCAGCTGTCTAGTAAATTGACCCCGCCAGCTGAACTGAACTGGGAACTGGAAAACCCAAATTGCTTTGTTATGATTTCTTTAGGTTTTTGGTGCTAATCACAAATGATTTCCCTATATTTTTAAAAAATAACAAAAAATCAGTTATTTACTTTTATTATAAGAAAGCGCTTGCGAAGCTCGGGGAAAAGCTAGTAACTTAATAAGAACTAATAGGTAACTTTGTAAGTAATCCAATAGGTGGCGCTGTAATTTTTACCTTGCGCCATGCTTATTTTGCAGGTTTAGTATATAGTAAAGATTTTTATTACTTAATATTAACAAACAAATCCCTTTGAAGCTAATGGGGAACATAGTAACCCTATGTTCATTGTTTTTGGAAGGCATGCATTTATTAGCATTGCTTTATTTTAGGCATGTAGAAATTAAAAAAAAAAACGATATATCGATACATCGATATTTAAAAAAAAAAACAATATTGGCTTGGCATTGTTAATAGCGCGGAATAATAAACGATATATCGATATATCGGCAAAATTTAAAAATAATATTGTGGTTTTAAAATAACAGTGTATTTAGCTTAGCCTAACGCAATAATATCAATAGTAATTTTTATGCAAAATTTAAATTATTTTAATGTACAAATATCTTAATAGAACGAAGGTATTTTTATAGTTATGTTATTCTTTTTTATTAGACTAATATATAGAGGTGGTCGTTATTTACAATCGCATTTAAAAAAACTCATTATTTCATGGCAACGAATCGCATTGCTATTCACAACGAATGTATAATGCGATCGCGTTTTCGTTGCCGTCGGCAACGATCGCGTTCTCGTTGCCCGGCAACGATCGCGTTCTCGTTGCCGTCGGCAACGATCTCATTCTCGTTGCCGACGGCAACGATCTCATTCTCGTTGTCGTCAGCAACGAAAACGCGATCGCATGTGACAGCTTGTCATTAGCAAAGCAACGAAACGTATTGAAGCATTACGATCTCACTCCTATCGAATTAATATGAAATGTACTAAAAAGACATTTTGCTGAAAAAAAAATTGTATAAGGTTTTGAAATATCGATTATTGCTGCACTTCGATAAAAATATCCATATTAACATTGATATTAGAGCAAAATTGCATGTCTAGTTACATCCTGCGTTTTCGTTGTCAATCGCATTTTCGTTGCCGATCGCATTCTCGTTGCCGATCGCATGATCGCATTTTCGTTGCCAATCGCATTCTCGTTGCCGATCGCATTTTCGTTGCCGTTGCATGATATGCGATCCGGCAACGAAAATGCGATCGCAGTTTAAAATCGCAGTTGTTCGAAAATAGCATAACAGCGATCGCATGCGATTGAAAAATAGCAGTTATTCTCACCTCTACTAATATACAGTTATTTTTCCATTTGTTTTACGGCTTTGGATTCAAGCGACTTTAGAATTGGATTGGTAGCCGGCGTCGGCTGTCGAGGCACTTCCAAGCCAAGACCTTGAGGCTTGTGGAATCTCTGGCCAATGTCCAGCAGTGGATATCTTTGACTGAGAAAAATAAAGGAATTTATTTGATTTTGTTTGAAAATCTTAGGCAAAATAAACTCAGAGTACTTTAGAAAACGAACTTTCTGTAAGTGCCTGAGGCTAGGTCGATTATTTGCCGCTAGACCTAAATAAATCAACGATACCGCTTGTTCCAATTTCGGCGAAGGTGGCGCAGTCTAAGTAATTGTCACTATAAATCTTGATACTGACATGAGAGAGTGATATTTTTGTTAATAATCATTATAAAATTAATAATATGAACGACGAAATAAACGAATAAAATTCTAAAGCATATATCAATTAGGTACAGTCACGGACTAGGAGGCCGTAACAGATTTGTCTATGGTTTCGTCAGCCCTAGACTGTATTACCAAAGAACAAGAGCTATTTTGCAATACAGAAAAACCGGAAGTGTTACGCCGATCGTGTCCGCCACTGTACCTAGTATAAAACAAAGTCTTTCCCGACGTCTCTATAAATATGCCTTAATCTTTAAAACGACAGATTTTAATGCATGTTTTTATTAGATAGAGTGATTCAAGAAGAAATTTTTTTTATGTATAATAGGTACATGCACAACATTACATTGTAATGGTTAGGCGGTACGAAGCCGGGTCGACTAGAAATTGATAAATCATATAAAAATGTTCTCAGAACACAGATACACCAAAAAAAAGTAAAAAACCTTTATCTTTGTAAGTTTAAAGGATTTCAAACAGAGAGTGTTGAAGTGTACTGAGCATTAAAGTATATCAGTTCGCCTGTCAGCCGCAAGGCCCTTAACCGTATTAATTAATCTCAGCCTCATGTTGTAATTAATTCCTGTTGGAGATAGGGCACCCACACAGATGGCTATTAGGTCAAATATTTTAGGGACCTATCGCCACGCTGGGAGACGGGATGGGGATAGAAGTATGGCTCTTCAAGTTTTATGACGAAGACTCTGCCCGTTCTTTGGGTGTTCCTCTAAAGTTGTCTTTTACGATGAAGAAGAAAAAGAAAAAATAATATTTATTTGCAACAAAATTAACATGTTTTTTTTTTTTTCATTTTAATTTTAATATAATAAGAGTAAATCAAAAAAAAAACAATACTGTGACTTAATGTTAATTTATTAGTCTAACATAGATGTAATGCCGTAATGTGCCGCTGCAGCTGCACACCTAGGTTGGCACCATCAGCGCGTATTTTCAGATAGTGCCAGCGTAACTCACAAGCGTGCCACAAGTGCGCAACAGGTAAATACAGTAAATATATCGTGGGCTAATCGTAAAATTGGCCATTTCATTATATGGCCAATATTCGTTGGCCAGATCGTCGAAATGTCAACGTTTAACGATTTGGCCAACCACGTTTGGCCTAATCGTTGTTGTGTAACCTAAAATTTTAATTATATAATTTAACTTTTAAAAGTTCCCAGTACAAGCTAAATATTAATAATCTAACTCATACACAATAACAAGTAAAAAAAAGATATTTTACTGTAATTCGAGTAATGTATATAAGTATGATTTAAATACGGGCCTTTAAAAATCGTTTGGAACTCCATGGCTTTTGATTTGTACTTTTATCTTCTTTTCCCTTACTAAAATTAGCCTTTTTTCATTTTATTATTTTAAACCATAATGGCGCGTCACATCAAATCACACAACACACGCAACAACAGCGCCACTAGCGGATAAATTGTTAACTATTCAACGATATGATCGCTAACGTTTGGCCATTTCCTGAAATAGTCATACTATCACATGGCCAAATCGTTAAACGTTGAGATTTTAACGATCTGGCCAACGAATATTGGCCATTTCATGAAAAGTTCACATTTCTTGAAATTACCGACCATATCATGAAATGGTCAATTTTACGATATGGCCACGATAAATCAATATATATAAAACTCTTCCGTTACTGACTGACTGACTGACTGACTGACTGACAGACAACGCAGAGCCGAAACTACTGGGCTGAAATTTTGCATGTAGGTTCCTTAGGGAGTGTAGGTGAGCACTAAGAAAGGATTTCCCGAAATTCCCATGGGAACGGGAAAAAAATGGATTTTTGTGTTTATGAGAAATCTTGCGCGTGTGAAACTGCGGGGCAGCCTCTAGTATACCATATATTAATACTATGGGAGGAGATGGAATAGGGGTATTCCATGCCGCCACCACACGGCAATTACCTAGTTCCAACGTAGGTATTTCAAAGATTGTATGAATAGGATTTTATTTATGTACTAGAGGCTGCCCCGCGGTTTTTCCCGCGCACATTTCTCATAAACACAAAAATCCGGTTTTTTCCCGTTCCCGTGGGAATTTCGGAAAATCCCTTCTTAGTGCTCACCTACACTTACTAAGGAACCTACATGCAAAATTTCAGCTCACTACTCCCAGTAGTTTCGGCTCTGCGTTGTCTGTCAGTCAGTCAGTCAGTCAGTCAGTCAGTCAGTCAGTCAGTCAGTCAGTCAGTCAGTCAGTCAGTCAGTCAGTCAGTCAGTCAGTCAGTCAGTCAGTCAGTCAGTCAGTCAGTCAGTCAGTCAGTCAGTCAGTCAGTCAGTCAGTCAGTCAGTCAGTCAGTCAGTCAGTCAGTCAGTCAGTCAGTCAGTCAGTCAGTCAGTCAGTCAGTCAGTCAGTCAGTCAGTCAGTCAGTCAGTCAGTCAGTCAGTCAGTCAGTCAGTCAGTCAGTCAGTCAGTCAGTCAGTCAGTCAGTCAGTCAGTCAGTCAGTCAGTCAGTCAGTCAGTCAGTCAGTCAGTCAGTCAGTCAGTCAGTCAGTCAGTCAGTCAGTCAGTCAGTCAGTCAGTCTGTCAGTCAGTCAGTCAGTCTGGCAGTCAGTCTGGCAGTCAGTCAGTCAGTCAGTCAGTCAGTCAGTCAGTCAGTCAGTCAGTCAGTCAGTCAGTCAGTCAGTCAGTCAGTCAGTCAGTCAGTCAGTCAGTCAGTCAGTCAGTCAGTCAGTCAGTCAGTCAGTCAGTCAGTCAGTCAGTCAGTCAGTCAGTCAGTCAGTCAGTCAGTCAGTCAGTCAGTCAGTCAGTCAGTCAGTCAGTCAGTCAGTCAGTCAGTCAGTCAGTCAGTCAGTCAGTCAGTCAGTCAGTCAGTCAGTCAGTCAGTCAGTCAGTCAGTCAGTCAGTCAGTCAGTCAGTCAGTCAGTCAGTCAGTCAGTCAGTCAGTCAGTCAGTCAGTCAGTCAGTCAGTCAGTCAGTCAGTCAGTCAGTCAGTCAGTCAGTCAGTCAGTCAGTCAGTCAGTCAGTCAGTCAGTCAGTCAGTCAGTCAGTCAGTCAGTCAGTCAGTCAGTCAGTCAGTCAGTCAGTCAGTCAGTCAGTCAGTCAGTCAGTCAGTCAGTCAGTCAGTCAGTCAGTCAGTCAGTCAGTCAGTCAGTCAGTCAGTCAGTCAGTCAGTCAGTCAGTCAGTCAGTCAGTCAGTCAGTCAGTCAGTCAGTCAGTCAGTCAGTCAGTCAGTCAGTCAGTCAGTCAGTCAGTCAGTCAGTCAGTCAGTCAGTCAGTCAGTCAGTCAGTCAGTCAGTCAGTCAGTCAGTCAGTCAGTCAGTCAGTCAGTCAGTCAGTCAGTCAGTCAGTCAGTCAGTCAGTCAGTCAGTCAGTCAGTCAGTCAGTCAGTCAGTCAGTCAGTCAGTCAGTCAGTCAGTCAGTCAGTCAGTCAGTCAGTCAGTCAGTCAGTCAGTCAGTCAGTCAGTCAGTCAGTCAGTCAGTCAGTCAGTCAGTCAGTCAGTCAGTCAGTCAGTCAGTCAGTCAGTCAGTCAGTCAGTCAGTCAGTCAGTCAGTCAGTCAGTCAGTCAGTCAGTCAGTCAGTCAGTCAGTCAGTCAGTCAGTCAGTCAGTCAGTCAGTCAGTCAGTCAGTCAGTCAGTCTCTTAGTGCTCACCTACACTTACTAAGGAACCTACATGCAAAATTTCAGCTCACTACTCCCAGTAGTTTCGGCTCTGCGTTGTCTGTCAGTCAGTCAGTCAGTCAGTCAGTCAGTCAGTCAGTCAGTCAGTCAGTCAGTCAGTCAGTCAGTCAGTCAGTCAGTCAGTCAGTCAGTCAGTCAGTCAGTCAGTCAGTCAGTCAGTCTGTCAGTCAGTCAGTCAGTCTGGCAGTCAGTCTGGCAGTCAGTCAGTCAGTCAGTCAGTCAGTCAGTCAGTCAGTCAGTCAGTCAGTCAGTCAGTCAGTCAGTCAGTCAGTCAGTCAGTCAGTCAGTCAGTCAGTCAGTCAGTCAGTCAGTCAGTCAGTCAGTCAGTCAGTCAGTCAGTCAGTCAGTCAGTCAGTCAGTCAGTCAGTCAGTCAGTCAGTCAGTCAGTCAGTCAGTCAGTCAGTCAGTCAGTCAGTCAGTCAGTCAGTCAGTCAGTCAGTCAGTCAGTCAGTCAGTCAGTCAGTCAGTCAGTCAGTCAGTCAGTCAGTCAGTCAGTCAGTCAGTCAGTCAGTCAGTCAGTCAGTCAGTCAGTCAGTCAGTCAGTCAGTCAGTCAGTCAGTCAGTCAGTCAGTCAGTCAGTCAGTCAGTCAGTCAGTCAGTCAGTCAGTCAGTCAGTCAGTCAGTCAGTCAGTCAGTCAGTCAGTCAGTCAGTCAGTCAGTCAGTCAGTCAGTCAGTCAGTCAGTCAGTCAGTCAGTCAGTCAGTCAGTCAGTCAGTCAGTCAGTCAGTCAGTCAGTCAGTCAGTCAGTCAGTCAGTCAGTCAGTCAGTCAGTCAGTCAGTCAGTCAGTCAGTCAGTCAGTCAGTCAGTCAGTCAGTCAGTCAGTCAGTCAGTCAGTCAGTCAGTCAGTCAGTCAGTCAGTCAGTCAGTCAGTCAGTCAGTCAGTCAGTCAGTCAGTCAGTCAGTCAGTCAGTCAGTCAGTCAGTCAGTCAGTCAGTCAGTCAGTCAGTCAGTCAGTCAGTCAGTCAGTCAGTCAGTCAGTCAGTCAGTCAGTCAGTCAGTCAGTCAGTCAGTCAGTCAGTCAGTCAGTCAGTCAGTCAGTCAGTCAGTCAGTCAGTCAGTCAGTCAGTCAGTCAGTCAGTCAGTCAGTCAGTCAGTCAGTCAGTCAGTCAGTCAGTCAGTCAGTCAGTCAGTCAGTCAGTCAGTCAGTCAGTCAGTCAGTCAGTCAGTCAGTCAGTCAGTCAGTCAGTCAGTCAGTCAGTCAGTCAGTCAGTCAGTCAGTCAGTCAGTCAGTCAGTCAGTCAGTCAGTCAGTCAGTCAGTCAGTCAGTCAGTCAGTCAGTCAGTCAGTCAGTCAGTCAGTCAGTCAGTCAGTCAGTCAGTCAGTCAGTCAGTCAGTCAGTCAGTCAGTCAGTCAGTCAGTCAGTCAGTCAGTCAGTCAGTCAGTCAGTCAGTCAGTCAGTCAGTCAGTCAGTCAGTCAGTCAGTCAGTCAGTCAGTCAGTCAGTCAGTCAGTCAGTCAGTCAGTCAGTCAGTCAGTCAGTCAGTCAGTCAGTCAGTCAGTCAGTCAGTCAGTCAGTCAGTCAGTCAGTCAGTCAGTCAGTCAGTCAGTCAGTCAGTCAGTCAGTCAGTCAGTCAGTCAGTCAGTCAGTCAGTCAGTCAGTCAGTCAGTCAGTCAGTCAGTCAGTCAGTCAGTCAGTCAGTCAGTCAGTCAGTAACGAAAGAGTTTTATATTATTGATAAAGTTAAATCCCATTAAAGAAGTACTTCAGTTAGGATTCGGTATCTGAATCACATTCTCTCTCAAATAGGCAATATCAAAAATCACGTTTTATTTCAAGTGACCAAAAAACTTTTTTATTGAGTTTTATATACTCTTTCACAAAGTGGGGTCACGAGTCAGGGCTTGGAGAATTCCTTAAACATGAGGGTCCTTTTTATACGTATTATCTGGATTTATCGATATAATTTAAAATGTATATCCCATTTTCTTAAATAGTAACATCGCCCACGAACGATACTTAGGTAATATGATGAAAAGGCTACCTATTCAGAAATAACATACCTAAATTATTTCTTAATCTAAATCTGAAAACTGAATGAGATACTTAATCGAAGAGGAGCTTGTATTTAGAAAGCATCTAAGGTTCAACCTGAATTTCAATATCAAATAAGAGTAATAGCCTGTTAAAAATTATAGCACTAAACGCAAAAAGTACCATGCACGGATGTACGCCACAAGGAACTCCAGGTCGTTTCAAAACTTTGAAGATATCTTCAGAAGTATTGGCCTTTAGATCGGTTCTTAGGATAAAATAAGGACGCAGAGTCTATAATCAAGAATTTAATATGGTTCTAGAGTCTAAGAGAGTCTACAAGGATTCACTTTTCCGACTGGTGTCCACCTATAAAGTGTGTCTTAAATATTTTTTTTAATCTTGAATGTAGAAAATCGAATACGTACTGTTATATTATTTTAGTTAAGTGTTTCGGTCTCCCTTAATACATGTTCACCTATCTAATTAAGGCTCTGAGTGTGATGCGGTTTTATATTATGACACACACACCTCGGAGGAGCAGTGCTTTGTAGTAAAGTTATAGCGCTCTATCTGTGTTCATCAGATCACTAACAAGGGCAAGTGATGCGCACTTGGCCTCAATCAATATTATTTATTGATCATAGAATGTTCATTATACTAAAAGAAGAAATTTTATAATGTTGATTCCTAGATAATATTGTCTTGTTAACCAATAATTGTATAAAAATAGGTTATGATGATATTATGTTATTAATAACTTAATGTTATATAGGATAGGTGCACATGTATAACTTAATGTTATTAATAGGGTACTTACTTGTATTATTAAAAGATAAGCTAATAGTGGTTAAATTGTTTTTTTTTTATCAGTAGTCCATGCCAAATAACTTGCAAAGAAACGGTTTCGTTCCACTTATTAGTGGTGACTTTTCATTAATTTACATTATAAACCGAGTAATGTAGGAACTTTCAATATACGTATTCCATTGACTCTCTGTAGCTACTACACCTTCTCTATTATTATTATTATTTTAATTTAATGGTCTTGACTCCACTTCAGTGGAGTATTTTGCCAATGTCAAGTTCACAAATTAGATTAAAAGGGTGGGCATAAAGCCCGGCAACGTTGTACGGTTATTGTAAGTTTATTGGATTATTGTTTTATAGCCCGCTAATAAAACACGTGGTTTCGGAACCAACGTTAAAACAATAATCCACACCTACTCTAACATAAACTTCTTAATTAAGTGTCAATATGGAGGACATTTCCATAAACAGAAACGTTGCATAAAGGTCTTGTGACAATAAGGCGTTGCTCGTAAAAAGGTACATGTTATAAAACAAATAGTTCACGCTTTTGACCTGCTTCCATTGTCGTTCTTAATACTGTTTACCACCAAAAGAGTAAATATATATTTAAAAAATGTATAATATTTAATGTGACCAATCTTCCTTTATATTAAGAAGTATGTAAAGTGTGCCAACACTTTCTACTTCGAGGTAAAAAAAAACTTTAAGTTACACATATCTATCATATAGTGTTTTTTTTATTGTAACTCTATCGCATAGAAACATTATCGGCGTGCTAAAAGCAAGCCAAAAACAAGCCGGCAACTTAAAATTTAAACAAAAATTCTTGAATACGCTCCACGCAAAATTCAGAAAGTTGTTGTTGCTTACATCCATAAACTTAGATTACTTATTGTCGTCACAGGTAGGTAAGTATATTACTAGAAATATTCATATTCGAACTATCGATACTTATTGTAATCGATAATAATGATTTATTGAAACCAAGTATACGGTCAACTTCACTGAACTTAATCTGCAAAGTGATTTCTGCACCTTGCTTGACGATACACTCCTTAAAATCCCATGGCGGCCATAAAGTTACATCGAACTTTTATATCCTTTCCACGTTCTTTCAAGCATTTAAATCTTGATATTGCCTCATGCACTAGATACTGATACTTTAAATTATAAAAGTTGTAGTTTACTAGACTTGAGTGAATTATCTCTTGTGCAAGGTTTTCATGTATTATAAACTTAGATCGAGGACTATCTTTCGACAAAACTTCTGCTATTTTAAGAGACGGTTCAGACGGTAAGTACGTACGGTAATCATATTATCCTTTTGATTCGTATATTACCTAAATATGCAATAAATTATTTCAATCCTTTTGCTGAGTTGGTTCTAGTTTTCTGTTTAATACGGATCAGCGGATAGTTGAATGAAAGAAAAATCTAAGAAAGCATATTAAATACTGTCATATTGTCACTGCGCGCGAGAATAACAATTACCATCTTACAACGGAAGCAAGACTACCACACAACAGAAGATTTAGAGAAGATGTAAAGAGGAGACTTTTGTCTATAGACACCATTTGTTTTTTGTTTTTGTTTTTAAAAGGTCTTTATTTATCAAATTGTCATACAAAGTTTACACCCAGTGTTATTGTATATATCCTAGGCTAAACAAACAATAAATATTGAATAAGTTTACAGACTAGACGCCTATTAAAACTTTACAATCGAAACAGAGATATTATGATTTTAACTTGATATGAACATTGCGAATAAAGTAGTTATGAAGACTTTGATGAGTCTACATTTAATGCATAAGTAATTGGATCAGAACTCCTATATAAATATAAGTAAGTTAATTTATCTTCATAGTTTGCAGGTAGTAGACGCACTCGCTAGTACAGTCAAAACACCTTATTGTAAACAATTCCGGGCGTCCACGGATCTAATAATAAATGGATGCGCCCTCGCTCATAGCAACAAGTAAAGACGATAAAATTATTGTGGTTTTAATTGTAAATGCTCTAGATGATAATAATTAATTAAATAAGGATGTAACAAAATGAACATATATTTGGGTACCTATTTGATTTAATTTTTTTTTTTTTTTTTTTGTAAATTTTCAAATAGGGCCTAAAATAAATAATTATTAAAATAATTTTTCAATGAATAATGATAGTTAATTAATTACATTTATGAATAGTATAAAAATTACTGACGAGTCTATTTTATTATGAGTCTAGCATATCCGATTTTTTCTATTCATTCGACCGAGTAAAGGACATAGTGATGGGGAAGTTTATACCTGTTGTATTTATCGACATATGGCAAATTGCTTAATCGAGATCTACCTATTGAAGAAATTAGATTATTTGAGTGGGTTTTATTTGCTTCGAGATAAAAAAATTTAGTTTGTTTAAGAACGAAATTATTTAAAGTAGGAAGGTTTATTTTAAGGTGTAAATTTTTAAGGTTTTCCCGATATGGGGTGTTAAAGGCGATTTTAAGGGCTTTATTTTGGACTACTTGTAGTTTAGCGTAGTTAGTTTTACATGTACTACTCCAGACAGGGCATGCGTACGTTAGACAGGGTCTAATAAGTGTTTTGTAGATAGCCAGTTTGGTATTGTTGCTTAGGGCAGATTTGCGAGACATAATTGGGCTTAAGGCGCATAATGCTTTTACGGCTTTATCTCTTACATAGTTGATATGTTCTGTCCAGTTTAATTTAACGTCAAGAATAACTCCTAAGTATTTAACCGATTTTTGCCACTTTATTTTGTGCTCTTTCATCATAAGATTCCGCGAGGGAAATTTCCGTTTTCGGCTAAACATTATTGCCTCAGTCTTTTCCTCATTTAATTTTAGTTTCCAAGCAGCAAAATAGTTTGGAAGACCGTCGTCAATGGACATTTGCAGTCTGGAGTTTATTAGATCAACGTCGTTCGATGAGGTAAAACATGCAGTATCGTCAGCGTAGCAGGCGATGTTGGTTAAATTTTGAATAGGTATATCATTTAAATATATCAAAAATAAGTACGGACCAAGGATCGAGCCCTGAGGCACACCGGCTGAGATACTGTAAGGGGATGATAAGTTTTGGTCTATGCTCACTTGGAAAGTGCGATCCGTAAGATATGATTGGGTAAGTTTTGTGAGATGAAGAGGTACATTGCTGACAATTAGTTTATGTAGGACAGCTTTGTGCCAGACGGTGTCGAAGGCCTTTTCAATATCCAATAGGTACATACCAGTAGATTTATTAAGATTGAGATTATGGGAAATATGCTCCGCTACTCTAGCTAACTGCTGGGTTGTAGAATGGGCACTGCGAAAACCGAACTGTTGATCAATTAAAATATCTTTAGTAGAATTTAAAAGACGGGTGTAAATGAAAGACTCAAAAAGTTTTCCTAATGAAGGGAGAAGGCTTATTGGTCTGTAACTATTAGGTAATGTGGCCTCTTTTCCTGGTTTTTTGATTGGAATTATTTTCGCTGCTTTCCAAGGATGAGGAAAATGAGCAATCATAAAACAAGAGTTAAATAACTTTGCAAGGAAAACAATAACTTTTTGTGGTAAGTTTTTTATTATTAAGTTGTTAATTTGGTCTATACCTGGAGCCTTGCGGGTTTTGAACGATTTTATTCTCTTTTTAATGCTATGTGGTGTAACAGGGCTGCTAAAGTTTATTTTGTTTTCAAGAGAAAATCTTTCTAGGATTAGCATGGAGGTATGTACATTGGTTTCCTGTTCACTTGACCAATCAGCTGTAAGTTTCGTATTCTTTTGAAAAGTGCTAGCAAGCAGTTCACACTTTTGCTTTTGGTCAGCGGTGAGACTGTTGTCATCACATTTTAAATTTGGTATCGCAGGGGTTTGCTTTCTAATGCTATTGGCTAGTCTCCATAGGTCAGTATTCGGACTGTCAACTTTTTTTAATTTATTTGCCCAAATTTCGTCGTTGTGTAGTTTAATGCGTATATTAATATCTTTTTGAAGAGATGTTATGAGGGATCTAAGTTCTCTACGTTCACTAGTTACAGAACATTTAACTTGAAGTCTTCTCAGTCTGTTTTTAGATCTTATCAGACGCTTGATGATTCTAGGAAGAGTATAAAAGGGTGGTTTTACTTCTTCTAAGGGGACAAATTTATGTTGAGCTTGTAATATACAATTTGTTAGGTTAGTGACTGTCCGATCAATGTCCTCTGGGGTTATTAGGACCTTGGAGGACAGCTCTATATTTTCATTAAGGTAACAGCGGTAACCACTCCAGTCCGCTTTTTTGTAATTGTATCTTGTGATTAAGTTTCTACTAAAGCCAACATGAATTTTAAAATAAATAGGTAAATTATTAGAGGAAAGAGCAGGAATAGTAATAATATCATCAATACTTAAGACACCAGATGTCAGGACCAGGTCTGGAAGAGAAGGTTTTAGTTCAGGGCGATAGTGAACTAAAGTTGGACTTGAGGGACTATGGATGAAGTAATCTTTAGATAGCATGTGTCTATAGAGTTGTAGGCCGCGGTAATTCCTTATTCCCCTGTACCAATACTCATGATGAGCATTAAAATCGCCCATCAATACTACCCGACTACCAGTAGCAAACAGGTTTTCGATGTCTTGTGGATTGAATGGTAAGTTAGGAGATTGATATACTGAGTAAAAAATATGAGGCTCACCAGCTAGGTTTATTTTAACTCCAATAACTTCCATGAATTGAGTTATTGGGCAATTAACGCGGATATGTTCGATGTCTGATTTAACTAATATCGCAACGCCTTGACCTCGTCCAGTGATATGCCTATCCTGACGATGACAAGTGTATCCAGGCAGATTGAAAGTTTGTCTTTCACTTAAACGAGTCTCACATAAACAAATAAGGTCGGACGTGAATTTGTTTACAATAAGGTTAAACAGCTCATACTGCTTAGAGTGAATACCATCTGCATTCCATGACATAACGCAAAGATTTTTAGAATAATTATACATACTGACCAAGTTTATTCAGAATTAACACAACCTTATCTATCGTGCTGGAGCAATTTAAAAACTGGTCCTTGATCGATTTAATGGTCATTAATATATCAAGCATTTCCTTAGCAACTGGATCAATTTCGTTTACTGTTTGATTTTCAGAATTCGTTTGAGGCCTATCAATTATTTTCGGACACGAGCTATTTTTCAAAGTTTGTGCCCAAGATGTATTGTTCGAAGAAACAGGAACCGGTGCTGCTGAAATTTTGTTTGACTTCACATATATCTCAGGAACAGGTTGGCGACGCTTGGCGTGGATGCGTTCAAGGTATTTTTCCCTTTCAGGACATTTCCGGAAATTTGCTGTATGGTTCTCCTTACAGTTGCAGCAATTGACTTGAGCGTTCTTCTCCTTTTTAGGACAGTCTCTAGTTGCGTGTGGTTCTGTGCATTTTACGCATTTAGGTACAAGATTGCAGTTTCGTGAGGAGTGTCCAAAGCCTTGACAGTTGTAGCATTGTGTTATTGTTGAAGGATTAGGTTTAAAACGACTTACTTCAATAATGCAGTTTCCAAGTGATTTCAGTTGTCGTAGTTTGGCCATGTTCGTTCCGGCAGGTAGTTGAACCAGGAAAGGAGGGCATTGAATTACTCTATCAGATGATATTTTAAATTTACTAGCCTTGGCTCCTTGAAAACCGAGCTTCGCTAATTCTTCTGAGATTTCGTCCTCGAAATCAGATGGTAAGCCTTTAATGACCACTTTGTACGTCTTTTCATCCTTCCTGCTGTACGTGTGAAAGCGAAGGTTAAGTTCCTGAAATCCTTCTTTAACTTTTTGATGTCCTTCAGGAGTATGACACTTAATGGCTATTTTGTTTGAGCCTTTGTATTGTAAGCTGTACTGGTTACAAAACTTTGAAACGATGTCTTTAATATTGCCGTGGGTCCATCCGGGTTGAATCTCAAGAAATATCGGAGGAAGTTTGCCCGGTTTCTTGGTTGAAACCGGCGCCTCATCTTGACTGGAGCTTGGATTCGTTTGGTCCACAGCAAGATTGTTGAAACGATTAGAGGTTGTAAAACGGGGTAAGCCAATGTTTCTATTTGGGAGAGCTGTGCGTTTTGGTCTTTGCCACTGATGATCCTCTTCATCAAGCAACCGTTTGCCGCTACTCAGATTCGGATTGGAGGAAGTCCGCGTGAGGTATTTATCCATTATCGATAACGGAGCGGAACATCACTATTTTTATTTATGAGTCGATAATTTAACTATAAACAAAGTACGACGCGAGAAGCCCGGACGAGCGACCGATGCCGAATGACACCATTTAAGAGTCCTTTTACGCGCAAAAGTAGTACCTTTTTTCTAAAAGTGACAACTTTTTACAACAAACAGTAATACATAAAACAGTCTTAACCTAGATATTATTTGAAATACTTAAAAAATACTAGGGCTCAAGTACAATGCACTAGGGACCCCTTTTTTAAGATATGATTTTTTTCTAGAGTGGCGCCACTATTCGCGTAAAAGAACTCTTAAGAAGTGAATTAAATCAGACGGTTTACAAAAAAATAGCTATTCTCTTCTTAATACAAAGTTACTAGCTCTTTATACAACAAGTACCTATTAAGGCAGGATGGGCCGTTGACAAATGGTCGCCGCGTTCCAGAAACACTTGATTCCATCAGAGGGAGTGATTTATGTGACTGATTCAATTTACTCGGCCGACTGTCGAAAGAGGAAGACCTAAGTGGATTACATGGAAAATAGAACTACACTTAATTATGTATGGATATGACAAATAAGCTTAAACTTTTAGCTCGAGGAACGGCCAATGCGGCCGAAAAGTTCTCGAGTGGCGACCCTTTTTTAAAAGACGCAAGCAGACTGAGTTTCCATCTTTCCATAAAGTAGTCAGACGACGAAGGGGTCAAGTTTCTTAGCTAAAAACGATCGACTAGTAATTGTCTTGTTAGCGACTTATTTAACCATTGTCGCTTTAACAAAGCTAACATTTTCTGTTGCTCGCTCAAAGAAAACAGCAATGGTTAACGAAGTCGCTAAAAAGACAATTACGAGTCGTGCGTTTTTAGTTAAAAACTTGACCTCCTTATGAAGATTTCGGGACTACAGTGGATGAGGGTCGCACCAAACGACTTGTCATTAAGGGATGATTAGTTGTGGACGGCTGATGATGAAAAAATTATGAAGCGTAAAGGTTATTAAAGAGAATTCTAAACATTTAATATGCATTGCATTCCATAAATAATATTACAAATGATAAATTAATAGAAGCATTAATACAAACCACACTTTGAAACTTTAATTAAATTTATTGGTTTGCTTGCATACTTAATAAAATAATTTATCAAAATAACATTAAATTAAACTATTTCTAAAGTTCTTTATTAAAGGTTTAGAAAACATTGTTAGCAATAAATCTTTTTTATTGTTTCTCTTTTACTGGCCTGTAACAACAAATATAAAAGGTTACAATAATAAGCAAAAAAATATACACAATATGCTTAATTACGTATTACTACCTACCTAGTTCAAATTAAAATGTACTTGAACAATTTTCATTAAAATACAGTAAAATTTCATCAGAGAAACTCGCTTGAGGCTAATATAAATTTTGACTTCAGAAACATGAAATAATTTTGACAACAATTCATTGAAATGTTACAAACAAGTAGAAAATTAAATAATAAAATGAGTTTTTAAATGGTATGCGTCAATTATACTTGGCAAGCGCCAGGCTACGGACCTTTAAACCCATCTACAAAAATACTTACTTGAACATGAATTCCTAAATTAAGAGGCATAGCACACCTAAAGTAGCGCCACCCGCGAAAAACATTAATATCAAATAAAAATCCGAAACAGTATTCCACTAGATAATGCAGCCTAGTGTTTTAGGGCACTGTTGTATAGCTTTTAGGTTAAAGATCAAAAAAAGCTAATGATTGTTGCCGAAAATTGCCGGTTAAACTTATTACTCCTAACAAAATTATTATGTTTATTTATCTACGGTAGAAGTAATTCAGGCTACGCTACGACCCTAATTGTTCAGTTATGAGTGTACTCCTTAGGGGCCTGTTGCGACGTAGTATAGTTAATTATTGTAATGTAATCTGCGATCTAGTTTGGCTGATTACTTTTACTGGTATAATAGAAATGGTTATAATAGGTTATGTACTAGTTATGTCGGTATTTTGCAATAACCTCTCAGCCGTTTTGCAGCAAGATTATTATGCAAAAAATCGTTAGAAGGTTCCTTGCGTGATCGATTCAGAAATGATGTGATCAGCAACAGAACCAAAGTCACCTATATAGCCCACAGGATTGCAAAACTAAAGAGGAGAAGGGTAGACCACGAGACGACAAGACGAAAATTTCTCGAGTGGCAACCGTGCACCGAAAGATGCAGATTAGGCAGAGCCCCCACATGGTGGTAAGAAATCCTACTGAATGTTGTGGGAGTACACTGGATGAGATAGGCATACGACCCGTAAATAAGGCCATCCAGCAGTGGCCTGCAGCAGTGTTGGTCTGTCCAGGATTGGAGATCTTCAGACTGAGATGAAAAAATCGCATGCCATTTGTTACGTGACGTAGGTACTGTAGCTGGCTCCAAAATCGTCTCAATTCACCACTTTCACAGATTTTACCTTACCTCATACAAAAAGCATTGTGTAGAACGAGAGCAGTCTTCCTTGTTCTGTGGTGTAGATGTGGTACATGACAATTTTTTATGAAAATTTAATTGAATATTTCGTAATTAAAATAGTTCGATTCTTAAATAGAGAGTGCCGATATTAGTCTTGTTTTCGTCTTACGATTTATAATTTGCGCAGAAATCTGAGTGTAATAACATTATTTATGTGTCTAGACAAGAATACTCAAGAAAGTCAGCAGGTTGGCGAAACGACTTTACCATCCCTTTAGTAACTATCTTTTAAGTTTTTCTTTAATAACAGTAAAGTTTCAATATACTTTAGTTTAGTTTTTAGATAAAATATTTACTCTGTTTATAACATTTTCCCATAAATTCGCTGGCGCTGATTATTATAAACGTAAAGTAAGCGGTTTGAATTTGTATAACATTCAATGCTCAAACCTAAGTTTATGGCTTTATAAGGCTGCGTGTTTCTGCGCTTTAATTACATTTATTTTATTTAAATAATCAAATAAAAATGGTTACATATGAGCGCATCTCTCAAAAAATATTACAGCAAATGCACATCGTTTCACGTAGAATTATATGCAGAAGGCTATAGATATATATTTTTATTAAGGTATGTAAGTAAGTAAGCACACACATATATTATAAGTAAAATAACTTCTTATTATGAGTCACAGTTAAGAGCTCATTAACTGTAACTCTTAATATGAAGTCAAAGCTCAATTACTGCTTGCTTTTGCCAGTCTGAGTTGTTGTATTCGTAAACACCAAAGTAAAATTTAATTACTTTCGTCGTGAAATAATTACTTCATCTAAGAATTATCGATTGGAATTGTTTTCCTACAGCAATTTTTTATATGTATTTTTAATTTTATGTTTTTTTAGAATGTTTTAGAAGTTCAACAGCAACCCTACTAATGCAACTTTGTGGATTTAGACTACAACGTACATTGTTTGAAAAATGGGCCTTTAATATGCCTTAAAAATAAACTTTTGAATTTTCAGTCATACAGTCGCTCTATTATTAAAGTTAACATTTCTCCTGGATAGTATTTTGCTGACTCGAAACACCTGAGACACTTGTTGCTTCGGGCGCGTAACGTAGAAACGTAGTGCTGATGACCCTTTAAACATAAACACCGGGATAAATACAAAGTAAACTGTTTTCTTTGAGCATTTTCCTTTTGGCAGAGCAATGATAGGAACTGTCTTATGTCAAAATGTTAAGTATACAGCCTTTGAACTTTCATTAAATTGAACGAAAGATAGAGTGTAATATGCAAATAAATTGTATTATTTACCTAAATCAATAAAATATCGCAAAAGCTAAGCAGAATCAAGTAGAAGCAGACCACAATCGACCAGAAGCCAATAAATCAAATGCCTGTATTCCAGTTAGATATATTTTTTAATTCAAATGCTCTGTGAGCAAAACATTACGTAAGCTTTATATGATTTATTGAAAGATTTTTAATATAAATCCAATTTTATAACAGTAAATTGTATATGCACGTGCCTCAAATTAACCAGGTCCCAAACTGTATTAAATTATATTGCAAAGGAAGTCTGTTATAGTTCAATATGAAAAGCAGGCCAAACAAAATAGAGCTTGTGATGACTTACGATCGACTGCCTTACCTGCTACCATCAGCCATTAATATGGAGTTAACGATCTTACGAATATATTGGATTTATGTACGTATGGGTGTGCACAAATATTTGATTTTGTTACTTTGAATTAAAAAATATTAAAAAAAAACACTGGACCCCCCTGGGGGGTTTCCTGGGGACCCCGTTCCTTTATGTTAATTAGGGAGTGAATAGTTGGTACTTGGTAGTTGGTGGGCACTGCCCCAGGTCGTCCCTTTGGTACCTAGTTACGCCATTGACTGATTTAAAAAATTATTTCACCCGTAGAATTCTTGATTATCCGTGATGACCAAAGGCTTGTACCTATGTTTTCAATAAACTTAATAATCAATCAAAATACGTCTTAACTAGTTGCATGTACTATATAAAGTTTGTCTCGTCAACTAGTAAAACATAACATAACAAGACTATTTTATAAGAAAAAGGTTAGGTATCTTGTTCACTGAACATCCATAGTCAGTTTAAAATCCCAGACGATAAGAGACGAGAACAGATATAAAAGGTACTCAAGAACGGTTTTTGTTGAACGATTAGTTCTATGTAAGAAATATTTTCCGACTGAAAGACCCCACGGCGGACAAAGCTGCTTCAAATAAATATTAGGTACCGTGGCGGACTAGGAGGTCGTAACAGATTTGTCTATGGTCTCGTCCGCCCTAGACTGTGTTACCAAATAACAAATATGCTGATGCTACTTTGCAATACAGAAAAACCGGAAGTGTTACGACGACCGTGTCCGCCACTGTACCTATATTGATTTCAAGCCGCTACGAAATATATATGATTTAAATCAAAATAGTATTTATTAAATTACGTTCACAATCTGAAAAGTAAATTATAATCAAATTAAATAATGACAAGTCCTAAAGGTGATCCTGGAAAATTGTTGATAAAATCTCTTTGATGATTTCCCTTGCTTTAAATCCATTTTATAATTAAATTCGCACAGGGAAAAACCATGCTTGACATAATTATGTTTTCAATTACCAATTAACCAAAACGAAATTGTAATAATTTCTGTATTTAAACAATACAACAAAAAATATAAAAACTTTAAGATGTTAATTGGATCAGTTTCTTTTGAATCAAAGACGTTTTTAAATATTTGAACCGAAGCAAAAGGTGAAAATTGAAAAATGAACACTACAATCAATAAGAACAGTTTGAAAAGCTAAAAAACTACTGCACTGTTTCAAAGTCCCTGGCTATTTAAGTAAAAACGTACACTTTTAGCCAAAAAAACTGACAAAAGATCGGAAACACGCGAAAATACAGTAATGAATCGTTCCAAATGCACAAGCAAACTTAATGCCTCAATATCCAAATTTATAACATTGTATATTATGTTTGATTCAATGGAATCTAACAAAGTTAATAAAAAACTAATTCACATTTAAAAAAAAAAAATATTAAGACGCTAAGACGTTTTGAAGGTTTTTTAAATCAAGTAATTCTCTTAATCTATAGGAGGTAAAGATCAGGAATTTCAATATAACCTTTTTGAGGATATAACAAAGTTTTTTATAATTGAGAAACACTAGTGGAATCAAAAAACCTCGATACATTATTTCGTCAAAGATAACCTTTCCAAAAAACGGGAATAGCTAGTTGTTCGAAATGACTGAATGACTTACTAGTTTTTGTTAAAACTACCTACCTAGGAATAATGATAAAAAACAAAATTAAAATCTGGTAATTTAGATTTTATTTAAAAGTAATAAATAAAAAGATATTCAATATTTACTACTTTTTCCAATGAAATGTAGTAACCGATGTGGGCGACTGATATTATATGACTGTCCCTTGCCCTCAGTATGCTATATCAAAGAGATAGACTTTGTTCATTTGCTCGTTCCATTTATTTGTCGTATATATCGTCTTAAGTAACTTAATTTCAAGTAATATTAAAATCAATATATAATATACAATAATTCATTAAGTGTTTATCTTAAAACCTCGTTGTCACAGGGCTAAAATCTTCTATCTTCTGAACGTTGGTGCTCCATCCTCAGTACTTCAGTACTATTCGATCCGTGCCGCAATGCGGTCGCGTCGTCTTCAGAGTTTTACTTTTCTTTTTCGTAGTGTTACGAAGTTTTCTTGAACTGGCTGGTGAGAATTTTGTGTAGTGTATTAAAAAAAGTGCGTTCCCGTCTTTGTAACTAAAGTGATTTGTTGCGGGATTGTTATTTCGAGATTCTAATTTTAAAAATATTTAAAAGGTAAGAAACTTTTCCTTTCTTTATTCTATTAATATTAGTGTTATCAAAATTAACTTATAATAAAATTATTTGAGTGTATTAAGAAATTAACAAAATATTAAGAAAGGATCTGTAGAAACCACCGCTAGCGTAGTTTTCTATAATGTTTTTGTTAAGAAGAGTATTGGAAGTTACGTAAAGGCGTCCCTTTTATTTATATGTGTTTATTAGGTTCCTACGTTCCTTTCCTTCTTGGCAAATCTATGAATAAAATACATTTTCAATGCAGGTATTTGTAGAGTATATAGAGAAGAATTTGATCGGGCCGATGGGATCGCTGTTTTTTTTACACTTGACCCGTTTTGCTTAAATCAATTTAAATGTATGTTGAGCTGAACTGAATTTTCAAAGAAACAAATGAACTTAATAAATTATTAATTGGTAATAATTATATATAATATAGGTACCTACCTAATATACCTAGATTGCGTATCGCCTTGTTTAACCATTTTTGCTTGATGTTATCGATGTGACCTCGCTATTGATACTAAATGACTGTACAGTCAACAAAGGTCAATTAAATAACAAAACTACATAATCAAAAAATTGAGTTTATAGTGAATCCATATTCTTTTGACGGTTACCGATATTGTTTGAGATTTTACGGTAACATCTTTTTTTATTGCACTTACCCATTTGCCATCCGCCCTTAGTATTTTTTTTTTAGTATTAGGTATTTTTTTTAAGAAAAACGAACGTATTAGGTTTTACATTGTTTTAAAACTCATCTGTTATTTCTTGCATAGCATGAAGCTAAAGGCTACAAATAAAAAAGTATACTAATAAATGGTTTTTTCATTAATCAAATTTTCATTGTTCTAGAAACGATAATGATTTTTTTTTCATAAACATTTCCGTTGCTGACTGTACGTATTACGGCTGTTTGTTTTACTGTTTGACGCTCTCCGTAATTGGTGATGATGAGTCGAACAGTCGTTTAGCGTGTTTTTATGGTATTTTTTCTGGTTAAAGGGGGCCGGATTGTTTTTTAATTAACCTCTTTATGAATCTTTGAATAGTAAAAATCTATTTTATATCATACTTGTATGTAATAATGTGCTACGTATTTATGTTAGCCCTTAAGTGATCTTTCATAATTATATACCACGCCGCGCACATAAAAAAAATATAACTTTTCAATACATCGTATCTATTTTTACAATAATTTAATATACTATGTTAACGAATTTTTTTTTTTATGTAGTGTGTGACCCTCCCGTTTCCACGTTTCGCTCTCCTGTGCCACCTGAGTCCAGTCGGATAGGTAGGTAACGAAAAATACCTGCTTGTTATAAAAATAATAATGATAGGTAAGCAATCCTCTTATTGATCTTGTTTGAACTGGATTATAACAATCGAATCAGAGGATAGGTACCCAATTAGTTTCAGCTCGGCCACGGCGGCCGTATTCTTATCAAATTTCACGTAAATGTTACCGACATTTATATTTGTGTTGGTATTATTTCTATTTTGAACATAAACAATGTGCTCTGACGAGTCATATATTATAACCATGCGTAGGTGTAGCCGAAAATAAATGGGCAAACGTTACGTAAATGGAACCCCTCTCTCTATTTAAGCTAGCCAATTTTGTCTCAATTTTTAGGTACAGTTGACGGCGTAACACATTTGTCTATGGTCTTTTGTGCCCTAGACTGTAATACCAAAGAACAAGACCTATTTTGCAATACAGAAAAACCAGAATTGTTACGCCGTCCTAGACCGCCACTGTCTTATTAAAAACACTTTACAGAACAAACTAAACTTCGTTACGGGCGTCGTATCGTATAATCATAATCAATATATATAAAACTCTTTCGTTACTGACTGACTGACTGACAGACAACGCAGAGCCGAAACTACTGGGCGGAGCGGGCTGGGATTTTTTTTTTTTGAAATTTTGGGTTCCCTCGGGAGTGTAGGGGAGCACTAAAGAATAATTTCCTGAAATTCCCATGGGAACGGGAGAAAACAGGATTTTTGTGTTTAAGAAAAATCTGCGCGGGTGATACCGCGGGGCAGCCTCTAGTAACTATACTAAAACCCTTTAAACAATGGTTTCTTTAATTTCATTTCAGCGTGTGCACCCGGGTTCGATTCCCGGGCGGGGCAAATATTGATATGATGAATATCGATGTTTGTTTCCGGTCTGGGTGTGATGTTCGTCTCTGTGTGTGTTTCGGGCTCCCTAGATACAGGTTCTTCCTATTTAGGGGCTCTGAGTGTGATGTGTTATTATTATTATTATCTAATCCGAGAGACGTCCACTGTTGGACATAGAAGTTCCCCACACATCACCACGAGAAAACATTTGGCGGGCGAGTTGGCGATCGCTATACGTTTCTTCGAGTTTTTCAACGAAATACGCTGCCAGTTCTTCGAAGTACATTAAACAATTTAAGGTAGGTATAGATAATACTGCATTGAATGGGCGACCTAGTCGCTAAAAACGATTTCTTCTAGGCAACCCGACCTACCTACGTGTAAACCAAACTTCGTTTAGTGTTAGGTCGTTTAAATACGATTGATAATTTAATTGATTATTACTTATTTCTCACCCGCGTGCTTGGAAACGCGATGTATTCAGCTCTACCATAGTCTAAAGCTCTATCTAGTATCTCGATAACGTAAAGAAATGAAATGTTTTAAATAAATAATAAGAATAATATGCCTATGCTCCAGGTTGGAAGTGTAAAATGTCATAACGCCGGGTGCATCTTATGCTGCCCGCAGTCTCACCTCTCGACAACCTTAGCTGTCCACGACCAGTGTTGCGACCCGTCGCCAACAGATCGGCGACTTAAAGGACCCAGTGGACAGCGAGTCACCGCCTGTCATGATAATTAGTGAAATGTTGCATTAAAGGCAGGCGTTTCGTATTTCACGCCATAGCACCAGTTAACCTGTCCATTAAACATCTCACCCCGTGCAAAAAAAAAATTAAAATTACTTTGTTAGCAGGAATCAGATAGTCATACAGTGGATATCATCAATCATCAAAACATAGTATAAAACAAAGTCGGTTCCCGCGTCTGTCCCTATGTATGCTTATATCTTTAAAACTATGCAATGGATTTTGATGCAATTTTTTTATTGATAGAGCGATACAAGAGAAAGGTTTAAGTGTATAATACATGCAATAAATAGTAATAGGTTAGGTGGTACAAAGTTCGCCGGGTCGACTAGTTATCTACTATCTACTATATATATAAAAAATAATTGTGGTTCGTTAGTCTCGCTAAAACTCGAGAACGGCCTGGTCAATTTAGCTGGTTTTGGTGTCAAAATGTTCGTAGTAGTCCAGGGAAGGTTGAAAAGGTGAGAAAATTTGAAAAATGGACGGGAGTAATGCACGGTACGAAGTTCGCCGGGACAGCTAGGATAATATAAAGACACTATGCAATATTTTTTTTTAATTAATCAATATAACCTATGAATTGCAATGTGCGGCCTTAACGCTTAGAGCGATTTCTCAAAAGCACCCTTTCTATCTAGGGACTATACATTTTCATAATATAGGTACTTACTAAAGATTTCTAATTTCCTTTTTATCCTTTTTCTAAGAATCCCTAACAACTGATCCCAGATACACGTAAAGTTAAGTATTAAGCCGCACAACACAATAAAGAGGGTCTATAAACCGGAGATCTCGTTAAATCTAAGCACTTTCTCATTCTGAACGGCGCTATAAACTCACCTACTTATTGCATTTACAGTTCACGGGACTACGTGATGTCATTGTGGAAAAACTGGAAAAAAATACAATTCAAGGGGATCAAATTCACATGATGGCATTTGAACACCATTTTTGTTTTATGAGGACCACAGCAATACCTTAGGAGCGTACCTACATATGTCGTAGTCATCATTTCAGCCGTAGGACGTCCACTGCTGGACATAGGCCTCCCTCAAGGCTCTCCGTCTGTACCGATCGCAGGTGGCCTGCATCCAGCGTGGACCCGCAGCCTTGCGCACATCATCCGTCGGTGGACGTCCTACGCTGCGCTTGCCGATCCGTGGTCTCCACTCGAGAACTTTTCGGCCCCAGCGGACATATGTCGTAGTAAGATTGGATAATTAGGTTTTTTTGCAAGAAAACTAGGGATTTTGCGAAAACCCGGATAATTTGATATAAGCATTACTTTTTTTCAATCATCCTGACACTAAGCAGTTTTTTTTGCAAAAAACCTAGTATAATAATAATTGAAAACTTTGAAACTTTCCTTACCCCTGATTGGCTAGATTTTTGCCTGCTGGTAAACTCTTATTCTGATTGGTTCGTTAAAATATCCTTTGACGCTATAGAGAACCAATCACAATAAGAGTTTACTAATCTAGCCAATCAGGGTTAAGGCAGGTTTTAGATTTTTCAATTATTCTAGGTTTTTTGCAAAAAAACTGCTTTATGTCAGGATGATTGAAAAAAAATTAATGCTGATATCAAATTATCCGGGTTTTCGCGAAATCCCTAGTTTTTTTGCAAAAAACCTAATTACTAAATCTTACTACGACACATAACGTCCTTGAGTAATACATGCTCTAAGGCAAGCAGATTTTTTTTTTTCAAATGTAAAGATGACTTAGTTATTATAAGTATGTAATAAAATTCATTTTTTTTATTATTCTGCAATCTGGAACTTTCTTAATTTGTGTCTATAAAGTATTAAATGAATAAAGTACTTGTTACTTGGCTTGACAACTAGACCAAATGGGACAGAAGCTAACAACACTTAAAACAATGCACTGATTTGCTATTGTTGTCTGAGTAGCAGCGTATCAAAGTACGAAAATGGCGAAGGATAATATTTAATACCATCGTAAAAGAGTCTTGTTTTCGTGGGTGTTGTAATTTGCTATAGATCTAACAAAAAATAACATTCAAACAAACAAACAAAAATTACAAATCGAATTCTCCGCGCCGCGACAGCTAAGTCTGCGCGCGATTGGGGGCGCCACTGTATACTTCATCCGTCATTCAAAACAAAAGCCTGACTGATAATTGGTTCATATTTTTCTTCTTCTTCTTCTTCCGGTGCCTCTCCACTACTGGAGGTTGGCCGTCAGCTCCGCAAATGCTTCTCTTTCTCCTGCCAGTCGAAAAAGTTGTTCTACGCTGGCAACTCCTATTCATATTTTTACCGCGCGCAAACTATTGTAAGCTGATACGAAATGTAGGCTGTATTACCTTTAATTCAATCACAACACATTATTTTGTTTTCACATTGAGGAGTTAACCTAAATGATATTGGTCTTTAATGTTTGTCTTGAAATGATGTCCAATTATTTTGTGGATTTCATTTAAATTCAACCAGGGTTTTCAAGTCACGGCAACGTTGATTCCGGTTGACTGCGGTCATGTTAATCGCTTCATTTATTTTGTAACTTTTTATCATCTATTAACGGTTTTAGAAACGCGTTTTATATTACTTTACACCTAATATTTTTTATAAAAAACAATACAATGTTATTAGGGTTTAAAAACCACCGTCTTCTCCATATCTACGTAGGTCCATAATTAACTTATATTTAGGAAAATGTTACAGCAGCTCAGCTTGACTGAAAAATGCAGCTTCATCGCACTGAAAACTCTATATTCATTATGTTCATAAAACTTCTCAAAGTTCAGGAAACAAGCTACGGTGCTACGCCAAAGCTCGTAGCAGTCTCGTAGCCTACGGCGTACAAAAGTCCGTTCAATCTGCTACGCGTTGTCTTGAAGCAGAACTTTGTCGTAGAGGTTGTTTATTGAAGTTACCGAGAAGGCGCCTACGTATATCATTACTATTCTTATCATCTCAGCAGAAATACGTACATTTATGGAAATAGGGCTCCCTAACTGATAGTCATACTGATAGGTCTTTCGCGATCGATACCTAATGTAATGGTCTGCCCAATCTGCAACTTCCGACACGCGGTCACCACTTTAAAAGTTTTCGGTCTAATCGACCACCATTTCTAGAAACTATGTGCCCACCACTTACCACACCATTGCCACATAAAGTTTAGGATTCCCTGGGCTAGTTCAGTTACTTATTCCGTGGAAATTATCATTTCGATTCGATCAAGCAAGAAAACTTCAAACATGGCCATTTGAGTGACTTTATGTTTTTGAAAGGGCCCATATATATAGCAACTTTAAAACTTTGCAAAGAACACAAACACATGCCTTATTACATGTTTAATAAACTCATACCTCAACCCTTCCTTATTGTTTGTCATGGAGGCTTTGAATTGAGCTGGCTAACTTTATAGTTGAATATTTTATGATTTTCCCGAGGTCTTGGGGGTCTTTTGTAACTTTCTTGTTCTTGTTAGCGTTTCTTGGCTGGAATGAAAGCTTGTTTATACAGGAAAGGAGTTATAAGTTTCGTTAGCTTTGAGGTTACATTACAACCTCGTCACATTGTAATTAATTAATTATATTGATTGCAATAAACAGTATTTCTATTCTATTATATTATTTTCTACAGCGGCTTGTTAATCTGCATGAATAAGGTAACGAATCGACGGCGAACGGTGAACGATAAAGATCGCATGTTAGATCATGGATGCTGGATATAGTGGATGCCGTTCCGTGCTTATTGTGAGGGAGCTGTCAGAGTTACTGTGCGCCCAGCAGAGCACCACCCGCCGGCTGCAATGAAACCTTTCCCCATGAACATCTGCGGAGTCAGATAACGATCCTTTTTCAACGTAAGCTAGTTGGTCCACACTGGATATATAACGGTACATAAACTATTCGTATTTAACTCGAGCGTTGACATTTTGTCGTAACATACGTACTGCTCGTATGCTAAGGGCATGTTCTCGCTCCACAAGATAACCTATTTTCAGTAGCTTTTATTCACTGTTAGACTGCTCCGTAGCTCAGTTGGCAGTGATGTGGACTGAGTAAGCGTGAGCACCCGGGTTCGATTCCTGGGCGGGGCGAATATTGATATGATGAATATCGATGTTTGTTTCCGGTCTGGGTGTGATGTTCGTCTCTGTGTGTGTTTCGGGCGCCCTAGATACAGGTTCTTCCTAGTTAGGGGCTCTGAGTGTGAGTGTGATGTGTTATGATTTTTCTAAAAATAATTGGACCACTGGTTATTTTTCTACGGAAAGTAAACCTTACTAAGGTTTCATAATATCTATTCAATGTTGTATTTAATAGATATTATGAAAAATTTACTCTTGCAAAAAAAAAAGTTAGATCACTGCCAGTAGGTAGTTTCAAGTTTAATTCATTTAATCTAAAAAATAGGACGTGGCCATCATCAATCACACTCAACGCAACCAATGATTTAATGAAATTCAATCGAATGAGAGCGACGACGTTTTTTGGCGACTCGATTTATCATTTTGTGAAATTGCGTCCCTGATCTTTTGCTGTTTGAATTGTGTAATGTCACCGAGTTAAATTGATAATTATTTTATCTTTTAAAAAAAAGTATTATCTAACGCAAATTAAAATTTGTTGTTGTTTAAAAGGACGCTGACCCCTACACACTTAAACAGCTTGATAACTACATAATACATTTTCATAACCCCAGTATAAACTTTGCTGAAGCAATTGATCGTGATCCTATTTTAAAAACCGTCGCTCTGTTTTTAAAATCTATTTTAATAGACTAAGTAAGTTTTATAGAAGTTATGGGATCGCCGACAAATATGTTTGTCTTTGATGTCGATCCTTGATAGCAAGGATGCCTTTGTCGGTATACGTACCTCCATTGAGATGATAAGAAGATAATTTAAAATAGACTTCGAATTTCTTTTATTAAAAAAATAATTCCTCATCAATATATATAAAACTCCTCCGTTACTGACTGACTGACTGACTGACTGACTGACTGACTGACTGACTGACTGACTGACTGACAGACAACGCAGAGCCGAAACTACTGGGCGTAGCGGGCTGAAATTTTGCATGTAGGTTTCTTAGGGAGTGCAAGTGAGCACTAAGAAGGGATTTCCCGAAATTCCCACGGGAACGGGAATAAACGGGAATTTTGTGTTTATGAGAAATCTGCGCGGGAAAAACCGCTGGGCAGCCTCTAGTTTATTATAAAATATTATTTCCCCAAGTCCTCGCACGAAAATTGAATTGAGTAGTCTAACAAGAAGGATTTTTTTTTCATTAAAAGGGTTACGTTTAAATTTGGTAATTTCATTCAAAAGGGAAAGGTAAGTTAATCACCTTTTAAATGGAAGCTTGGAATTGCGTTTACTGTTTTACAATCGTCATGTTTTATTTCGGTAAATTTACTTTCCATACTCATGTAAATTTTGTTACTTGTTTGAATGTTTTTGTTACGTTCACGTATTAATAACTTTCTACTTTAAATAATTTCCCTTATTTCCCTATGTAAATAAAATGGGAAATGGTGGCATAGTTGAACTAATACAATAGTAAAATCCGATGTCGGATTCTGAAATTTTTTAAATGTACTAAAACTGGGTTGGAATAATAACATATTTTATGCATAATTATTTTTGATAATTTTCACAAACTTACAGAAGGATTAGTATTTATCCTCTATAGATGAGAACCATATAGCCAGATGGACATACGAAATTATTTTTGCCAAAACTCAAACGGAGAGGAATACGACCAATTGTACGATCCAATTCATTTAGCAAGAACAATAACAACCGGTCTTATGATTGCTTTGCTGCGTCCTTTATAGGTATGGTTTATTGTATTGTTATTGATATGACTATTGTTATTATCATTGTTTTGTCTGTACGCTTTATTTGTTCCTTGTATTATTTTCGTCTACAAAGTCAATTGTTACTTTACATAAATTCTCAATAGAATTTGGGCCAATATAATGCAGATTGGTGGCCAATGTCGGTCAGTGACTATGTCACACCCAGCTCGTTGATACCAATGATGATTGAGATCACAAATTATCTTCAAGGTAGACGTCTGTGACAATATTATTCACTACTAGTATTTTCGGCACAACTTCTACAACTTTTCTTTTCCTTAGTGCAGCGGAGGATTTTCCTCGCGTGAATTTAATAGAGTTCTAGCTGTCCCCGGCGAACTTCGTATCGCGCTTTACAATTTTATAAGGAAAAAAAAAATGTTTTGACTAATTCTAATTTTCTTTTCATTTTTCCATATTTTCTCACCTTTTAACCCTTCTCTGGACTACTCAAAACCAAAATCAGCCAAATTGGCCCGGCCGTTCTGGAGTTTTAGCGAGACTATTAATTTTTATAATATACAAAATAATTAATATAGGTATACCAGCTAAGTATAAGTAATATATGTATATGTTATCGGTAACTATCTTTGTTTTGAAACGAGATCGTTTGCCGCTACCTAAGAAGCACCTCGGTTTCCTGCGATGGTACCCCGTGTTAGTAAAAAGTAGTGTCTATGTTTGCGCAGTCCCCTATTTATTACTAATGGGCGCCCAGCGGCTTCGCCAGCGTATTTTCCCTTGAAACGTCAAATTCCCAATTTTTACGTCGGAACTTCGTAAAAAAAGTACCCTATGTTCTTTTTCAGGCTCTAAACTATCCATACACCAAATTTCATTCAAGTCTGTTCAATAGTTTTCTCAGGAAAGCGAGACAGACCGACATACAGACAGAGTTACTTCCGCATTTATAATATTATAAATAAATAGTATGAATAGTGGACAAAGTATCAAGACTACGCGATACTTGGTTTATTTAATCAAAATAATATTTTTGTCTCAAGGCGGTCTATTATATTGAATCATATTTATTTAGCATTATTCCTCGAGGATTGTCTGATGCTTTTAAGATTTGATGTGAAATCTGCGAGGCGGGTCTAAGCTTGCAAAGGGTTTACATTTACATCCAACGGGTTCCCTGGCTTCATAAAATCCAATTTATTATGTACAGGAAAGTAAAGATGGAAAGATTAAAGTGAATGTAAAATATAATAGAAATTAATAAATGAGTGAGTTTAGACGGTACTGTAGGCGGTTTTCTTATTTTTGAGAGCGCAAAAAACGTCTACTGCTGGACATTTAAACTTCCCACAGTAGATGTCTTTCGACGAACTTGAAAAGAAATTGAATGAAATGAATCTTAGTATTTGTTTTAATAGCACAAATGAAGCTAAACAAGCGACAAAGTTCAGCTCATATGACATTGTACATGGTGTGCAAGCTCACTCGCAGTTGTTTAACGACCCGCCCTCAGTCAATATTGGATCAGTCAAGTCTCGGCTATAAATAAACTGTGGATATTACTTTGAATTAGAACTTTACAATCTGTTTCGCAAAGTTATGTTACGACTTTTTAATGGACTTTATTTTGACAAGCGACGTTATTTAGTCTTTGTAAATGTCTATAGGAAAACAAACGCTCTTACTCTTTTAAAGAGTAGTAGAGAGATCCATACACACACATAGCCGGGACATAACATCCAAAAATCAAGTTATGTCGTTACGTTAGACACAAAATCAGTAGGTCTGTCTTCCAAAGACATTGTATTACAATGTGGGAGGTTGTTTTTTACATACGCGAATTCATTAATCTTTATTAAAAATTAATACTTTCGCTAAAATAAATAAAAAACGCGAAAAAATTTGAATTTCTCGCCATACCGAGAGAGACCACCTTAAGACTTCAGAAGAACTACCTCGCCTCTCGCAGTATAGGGTACTTTACCAAATAAGATACCAATACCAATAAGAGTAAAAAGTCTAATTGACCTTCAATATGTGATATCTTGTATCTATTAATGAATAAATATTTTTTTAATTTGTCTTTTGTCTGCTTCAGTAAGCATGTTAAGCCGTGAATCCTACTTCTTTAGGTACTGTCAGTCGTGTAGGTCAGCTGTCCCTTTGACACAAAGGAGCTATGAGGGAGCTATTTAGACCACAGAGTGGTTGTGTGGTCAGGGCAGCTGCTTTTTCACTTAAAGCTAATTCACATGACAAATTATCATATCGTCCTAAAATGTTGATGATCACCGTTATTACCGTTACATAATACTATAGGTTATAGAACAAAATAGTATCTTGGGAAATCAAAATATCAAATAGTTTATCTTGGGACAAAAATCTAGAAATGAAAAAGTGGCAACACTGTATGGAAATGGATTTTCAAAAATTTCTATAGTGTTGCCACTTTTTAATATCTAGATTTTTGTGCCGCACTGTACTGTAGGAAGTTTATAATAGAATTTGTGATATAGGAGGTACCTATGTAGTCTCCAAATTTTAGCAAAAAAAAAAAAGTGAATCTCTGTGTTACTTTTATTTTGCCTTTTTTTAGTTATTTGTGCATCTTGGTTGCGGGTCCCCAAATGACGTCGCATAAACGGATTCAGCAAATCTTTGAGTAAATCTGATGAACCATGGCTCGTAAAAATCTATTTTTATGAGACCGCATGTTTTTCTTCTCAATTTCCGGCTTTTAAACGAAAAGACCTTCCAACCCGCGACTTTAAAATTCATAGGACGTGACGAGTTTTTTTTTAAAGAAAGATTTTTCAAAGTTTCTAAGGATAGGTCTGAACGTCAATTTATTTTCCAATTAAATTACGCTCGGTCAGTACTTTACAGAATACGCGATTAGATTATAATAATTTATTTTTTTTACCTTTTGCTACTTTCTTTAGGCGTGTATAGAAATTTGTACATATTAAGCGGAAAAAGTAGACAAAAAACTTTAAGCAATCCGATTACGAGACTCAACCCCCAGGCGGTCAAAGCGTATTTTGCGTGCATTTAGTACAATATCAAAACGCCTCACTGCACAGTGCACAGTAGGCCTTTCTCAGATTGGTTTGGGTCTCCCACTCGGGGTCAACGTGGATAGACGCAAAAATCAGAGTTTAGTTTACTGATATCAAACAATATATATAAAACCCTTCCGTTACTGACTGACTGACTGACAGACAGACAACGCAGAGCCAAAACTACTGGGCGTAACGGGCTAAAATTTTGCACGTGGGTTCCTTGAAAAGTGTGGGGGAGCACGCAAGGAATAATTTCCAGAAATTTCCATGGGAACGGGAAAAAACGTGATTTTTATGAGAAAACTGCGCGGGTAAAACCGCGGGGCAGCCTCTATATAAAATTATACGTTAGCCTGAGTCGATACGATTATGATTTCTTATTCTTTTGTCTGTACTCATTTGAGGTTTGTTATTCATTATTGAATTTCGTGTACTCGACAACGCCAAACACAATTTTCTTTAACGGAAATGACATAAGAAAAGAACAGGAATCTGCTTCGATTCGATAGAAAGTTAAGAAAATAACTTCTGGCAACAAATTTCTTGGCATGTGTTTCGGCAGAAATGACATTTTCTTATAAACCGTACAAAAACTTAAGTTTGCTTGCCGTGAAAAAGACAGTTTTTGAAAATGAAAGAATTATCAACTTTAACTCAGATCGTATTGATCGCATTAGTTTGGCGAGTTCAACCTTAGTTCAACTTCAAGCAAAGCTATTGAAGAAGTTTATATCTAAAATAGTTATCAGTGGGGCAAGCGTGAATATCTTTGCTCTCCTGCCGATATCAACTAAAAAGTCGATAAACTACTCTATAAGCCAATGTTTTATTGAAGAAAGTTTATATGATTTATAGTTACTAAGATTCAGTAATCATAGCAAAACAAAAGCTTTATTTAAGTTGATTTTTTCAAATAATGCTACGGAAATAAAGTTAATAAAAATAATGGAAATTAGATTATGAAAAATAAATCGAGTGAAAATATTTCCGTTTCGTAAAACATATCGCAGAGCTTTTAGCAAACGATTTAATTGTATGCTCGATAACAAGCGTTTTAATTTAATAACGGAAGCTTGGACTGTTAAGTAAAAACTGTAAGTTTTAAATATTATTACGTTATTTATTATTCGCAAGTTACAAGAGCGCTTTTACAGGTGCTCAATTTCATATTTTTTTTATTTTCTATTTAAACCAAACTATAAAAACATTCCCTGTTTTTTATGTCGTTTTAGAAGTGTTGATTATTTTATCCTGTGATGAATATAGTGATTGATCGTCGAATAGAGGATGCATTATACAATCCACTATAGACCATCCTTGAACTTCATCAGCTTTATCAGAGATATCAGTTAGTCACTTTTATTACACATGCTTTTATTTAAAAACTATTAGCCCGGAGGAGCCTCTGTGGCCTTTCTTTCTACAAAGGTTGTCTATTCTTGGCTCAACCAAATGCCTAGCTGAGTTGTCAAAGTATTGAGGTCTTATCCAGGAGAATGTATATGAGCTCGGATAGGTTTCATAGAGAAATGATTGCAAATGAGTAAGCTAAGGGTATTTGTGCTTTTGGCTCCCAATTAAAAAAAAATGCCTAAAATTCCAGCTGGATACATATTTTTATCGACCTTTTTTTGTTATTCCAATTTATTCTAACAATGTAAAAATATTTTTTTAATAAAGTGTAAAACACAAATAATGTTGTCAACGTGTCTCGCGCCATTACGTCGGGAACGGAGTGGAGGCATTATTTTACGCCAGTACAAGAGCGCTCAAGTGTACTTTTTTTTGTTTAGAAATAAGGGTCTCTTATTTCAACTTTTAAATCCCATAATAATACATACTTTATTCTAGATAGGTATGTTATACGTGTTCTATTATAGAAATATATACAGTACAGGTATGTCTTTTGAATGTTTAGAATAACGTAATAAATTTGTCATCTCAAGGGAAAATAGAAAATTGTATTTCTTTTATTACTCTAGTATCCTTGTAGGTTTCTATTGTTCGTGTGAATAAATATTTGTCTTATGTCTATTATTTCAAACCATGTTTACAAAGGGTTGGTTACTAAAACAACGGTTAAGTGCGTGAAAGCACTGCAAACAAAATTATTTTATATGTTTATCTTTTGTCCTAGACTAAAATAATATTTAACAATAATATGATAATACCATTAAATTATTTTTTCGTTATTCGTAAAAAATTACGGCAAATAAATGAAAAATTCGCGAAGCATTACAAAGTAAGATCACAGGCTGTAGATTTGGACAAATAAACCGTAAAAAAACATGAGAGGCGACGAAAAGAAATTTTCAAGAACTCTTGAGTTTTTTTTCTGTCTTAACGACACAAGAAACCTTTCTCATTGTGCCAAGTGCCAAGTAAACTGAGATATTTGTTTTATGTTTATTATTTAGAATGAATTTGTTGTTGAAAGAACATAGGTCGAAAACTGAGGGGTATATAAATAATAAAGCAAATTTTTACTAGCTTCATTAAAAGATCTTATAATAGGATCGCTAAAGCGGATCACTATAAGTTTTGAGAATTAAGTAGCAATAAAATAAAGTTCCTATTTATTCAATTCAATTTTTTTTTAAAAATGGCACTTTTTAGTCTAAATCTACTTAGGTTAAACTTTTTGTTATTATAAATAGCCAAACTTATTCATGTAAAATAATTAGTGTTTTTTTCTTAAAGTGTATTAAACATTTCAATATTATTTTTTTAGTTTCAACAATGAACAGAACCTCTGTTACATCTTTTGTTACATCAATATATATAAAACTCTTCCGTTACTGACTGACAGACAACGCAGAGCCGAAACTACTGGGAGTAGAAAGCTGAAAATTGGCACGTGGGTTCCTTGGGGAATGTAGGTGAGCACTAAGAAGGGATTTCCCGAAATTCCCACAGGAACGGGAAAAAACGGGAGTTTTGTATTTATAAGAAATCTGCGCGGGAAAAACCGCGGGGCAGCCTCTAGTAAAACAATATAATTATAATATTGTTGTAAAGAGCCAGTTTACCGCGATGCTAGCGACATTCTCGAAAAAAAAAAATCTTCTAAACTAAGGCAAATATCAAAAATGTGGCACAGTATGACACTAGGGAATTTTGTTTAGTATTTTTTAAGTACAGTAAAGTAGTCCTAACTTAAAAGAACAAAATTATACACAGATTGTTGCTAAAAGTGGCCACTTTTAACAACACTTTGTAGTTTTCTTTGGTCTTTAACCTAAAAGCTATAAACAGTGCCCTAAAAATACTAGGTTACATTATCTAGTGTCATACTGTGCCACATTTTTAATATTTGCCTTAGTTTAGAAGATATTAATTTTTTTCGCGAATGGCGCTAGCATCGCTGTTAACTCTCTCTTAAGTTCAAATTCAAATCACGATAAGAACAAAAATTATTACTCTTCCACCTACTAGATCTATAGACGAGAGAATAGTAATTTAAATTGTCAGTTAATTTCATTAACGTCATTCAATGACGTAAGCAGCTCTTTGCGGGCCCTGCGGCTGGCTATTTACTCGGGCGGACGAGATATGGATACGCGTCAAAAACAAGTGAACCGCATGCAAGCGGACTCTGTTTTGTTTTGAATAAAAACAATACTTGTAGCTAATACCTATGTATCTCCCGTAAGTTAAGCGGGTTGTGTTCAGTTGTGTGATGTGTAAACCACACACACTTTTTTCACAAAGTCTGTTAATTATTGTTCTTGTATAGTGAACGCACAAGAACATAATATACAGAAAAGCTAAAGTCACTGACGTAGCTTAAAAAATTTAAAAATAAGTGGAAATGAGCAGGGCACTAGCTCGAAGAACAAATTTTCGTTAAGGCCGACAAGTTTTCCAGGGGCAACCGCGCACAAAGAAAAAACAAAATAGTTTAAAAATATTCTAAGAAAAATTGCATTCCATAATTTCTATGATTGGTAGAATTACCTGAGCAACGTATGCAAAAAAATAAGACTTATGAATTGAATCCAGATTTTTATACTTTGCCGGACCTCTCAAACTTTATTCGTAAGTAAATAAGTTCTAATACAATCTTGAAAGCGTTCGGGCCGCCAACTTTGTGCAAAAGAATGCATCCCGGATGCTGTTGCCAACTCATTCCGATCTTTATTTTTAAATAATTTTTAGCTTTAACGCAAAATTAGACAGAGCTGAACTGCCAACTTCAAGTCACTCAAAGGGATATGTAGTATATGTTGGGAATGTCTCTTCAGGACCGTATACGGAATTCCGAATTCCAAACACGAACCAGACTTGCTGACATACAAGCAACAATAGCCAAAAGAAAATGGGAATGAGCGGATCATATTTTGTCACTTAACTTAGGAAAGATGTAGTGCACACAAGTGTGTAGAGGAAACCACATACTGGGCGCAAAAATGTATGTTGACAGTCTGTGAAATGCACGGACATCTTGAAATGAGCATCTGAGAATGACAGGGTGCAAAAAGAACAAGACTGCTAATGAGAGTAAAAATCTAGAAAATAATTAATTTAAACATTAATTTATTTACGCAAGTTGTTAACCTGCATGATAATTCGGGGGTTGGTCCCATCGACTCCAAAACCATTGTTCTCTTATCTTATCTACAAATTTTAGCTTCCATACTTTGAGTTCCAATCGACTCCAAAATTTTTAAATAAAAAATATTAATATTTTTTCGATCCCAAACGACTACAATATTTATTAGTAACGTTAGCAACGTAAGTAAAAAAGCAAAGTAAGCTGTAAAACAAAATTTTGATTTCTAAAAAAACTGTTATTTCAATCATTGTGCTCTACCTGCTAACATGATTAAAATCTTTCATATTTAATTAAATTCACAGCGCTGCGATGATCACAAATAATCATTTATAAAAAAAAAAATTGATTTCCAGTAATTGCGTCGGCTCATTTATTATGATCTCGCACTCTTTTAATCATAATCATATCTGATACTAACTGTGATTTCCGAATACAGGGTGTGCGGATCTTCTCTTAAGAGGACAGTATAGCAACAAAGAATATCTAGACAAACTCATGCTGTCGCCCCCCAACCGCAAACGTGCGATAAAGAAGAAGAAAATTTTTTTGATGAAATGTGCGTTTCGGGGGAAAACGTTTTTCACAAACCTAAATCTTAGCAAATCACGTTGATTTTGATGTACATCGCTTCAACATTAAATATTCTAGGTTAACACGTTTTCCTTTTCATTTAAATATGCATTGGTTTCATAAAACCTACCATAAGACCTAAGACATACATAAGTCTGAATCTATTCCGAATTTCGAAAATAGGAAAACGTTTACCTTATTTTCTATAGTGTTCGTAACATACCATCATTTTATGGCTATTGGAAAATAATTTGTAGTAGAAAAACTTTTTCTCTTTTTGTATGGAAGCGTACGGGGTTAATGCCAGCTAAATATGATATTTCCCTTTTTTAATTTGCTTTACAGTTTTTTTGCTGCAATGCCACATTTCCTAGCCATTTTGTAGGGTGTTGTGATGCCGGTAATGATTATATCCCGCCTTTTTTAGTGTTCTTCCTTCTGAAAACAAAAATATATCATTACATTGAATTTAATAAGCATATTTTTTATACAATTAGTGATTCCAGGTTAGCCTTGAGCGATAATACCTGGTTGCTTGACTATTTTTAGAAACCATATTTTAGAACCACACAAAATTGTTTTTTTTTTTGCTATCGGTCAGCGAACGTTTTGTAGTCATTTGGGACATGGTATTGTTATTACCTGATTTATAAATTTTTCTTTGTAGTCAAATGAGACTGGTCAAAGTCCATTTTTTGGAGTCGATGGGACCAACCCTAATTCGGTAGGTACATATTTTAATATTTAATTACTTTGCATTATCTGCATGCGAAATGTATATTGGATTAATGAATGCATATCATATCATAGTTCACAAGTCACGTTATTATCACAACGAATTGACATTCATAAACAGCGCCAACCTATGTTATATTATTCGAATTAACCATTATTGTAAATGAATCTGGCTTTGGGAATTGACTGTCCAAAAGCCAAAATTGTTATAAATATCAGGCTTAGAATGTTATCCCTGTCACGTCATCTTTAATCTAGCAATCAATAAGCGATAGTGAGCGATATTTTATTAAATACTAGAGGACCCGGCGAACTTCGTACCACCTAATCTATTACTATGTTGTGCATGTATTAAAAATATAAGATCACTCTATCTATTTAAAAAAACCGCATCAAAATCTAATTATCAGTTTTAAATATTTAAGCATACATAGGGACATACGCAGGAAGCTACTTTGTTTTACAATATGTTTTGATATCAATTATTTTTATAGGTATGATAGTAAACTGCATCCTAAAAGACTCATTTAAACGGCACTCTCACTGCATTAATTGATTTGATATCATTATGCGAAGCGGGGCTGGTCACAGAATTAGGTCAGTCGATAAGCTACCGTGCAGTTTAGAGTGGTTATTATCATTCAGACTGTATCTATACTAGCATCTGCTCATTTAGCCTAGAGCAGGAGTGGGCAAAGTACGGCCAGCTTTAAACCAGCCCGCCAACGTAAAAAGTATGAGTATTAATTAAATTGGCCAAAATCAGTTCCTTATTTTACATACGTCCGCCTAGCACGGCCGGACCTTCAACTTCATTCAGATAAAAAACTAAAATCCATACTCGTATAAGGTTCTTTGTGTGTTTTATAATATGTATACTTTATGTATGTATATATACTTTTATAAAATAATATTCAAATTAAAAATTTTAGTTGAAACACACCAGTCAGGCTCCCCAAAAAATATTTTTAGTTTTTCTGGTCCCTTGTGGGAAAATTTGGCCACCATTGGCCTTGAGTTTTGCCGATCATTTAACCACAATTTTGAAAGTTTTACTAATTTACCTGATAGATAGAGCTTGTCCTGTCTTAAACGACTAAAACTACTAACACCTACACACGTCGAACTAAAAACGCTAAGTTTATAAAAAAAAAGTGTTCAGTAATTTTTACGATTTTTTCGACTTGGCATCGGTTTTCCCGTCACATCGATCAAAAAAATTTCTACCCACCCAGCCATGGTCAAATGCTTACCTATTATAACTTTATGTTTTTGCGTGATGTATCCCTCTCGCGAAGTAAAGTGCGAAGCTCAAGACCGCTCGGGATGGCGACGTACCGTGGACGCTCTTTGTCTGTTCTGTACCATCTAGGGGACATAAGACATTAAGTCAAGTTAGTCAAAAGCATCTCTATTCATACGTCATTAAGGAATCTAACTTAGGTATCGATTTTAAAAAATGTTAAAAAAAAATATTCGATTTTTTCTGTAAGAAAAATTAACAATAGCACGGCCAGAGGTCAACATCAAAAAATACCTTTTATGTTTAAAAGATCAAAGCCGAAAACTCCACTGTGTTAGTGAAAGCTTTTACCTTTATCCTAATACATACTTGTTTTTATTTATTTTATTTTATTATATTCTTTACCTTATACAATATTTTGTCCTATTATTTCTATTACGTATCATGAGAGGGTAACAAAGGACCACCATAAAAGTTTCATGTTACAATCCATTAATTAGGTATCAGTTACGAAAAAGGACTGACCTTAGGGCATCATACTCATTATATTCAAACTCGTTAAAATTGTTAATTAAGGCGATAACTCACGGTATGGCGCGAAATTCGAATTTTTCCACGATTTTTTTTTTATTTTGGCGAAAGTATTCATTTTTCTTAAAGTTTACATGAATTCGCGTACGTAAAAAACTCTCCTACATGTGATATATCGTTTTTGAAAGACAGAGTTACCGATTTTGTGTATATTCAAGGAACTTGATTTTTGGCCTTTTACCCCTTAGACACGAAATCAGTAGGTCTATCTTCCAAAAACAATGTGAGAAATGATTTTTACATACGCGAATTCATTTAAACTTTAATAAAAATGTATACTTTCGCCAGAATAAATAAAAACACGAAAAAATTTGAATTTCGCGCCATACCGAGGGTTACCACCTTAAAATTTGCTTTTTGTACTGTAGGGGAAAGTGGGGAGGATTCGTACAAAGGGAGCATTCGTACAGTAGCTATATCTCCTACACCTAAAACATTGACACGCTCGTATTTGTGTGTGGGACTCCTAATATTAGGCATAGGCTTCCCCCGGGGCGGGGGGTAAGTGAGTTCACCAACTTCGCCAAGACTAGACAAAACGTGATTTCGCGACGCCTAAGAAATTTTCCGATTGGCTCTATAACACGATTTAACCTTATATTTTTTGTTTTTACTGCTAAACTGATATTAACTAAGTTCAAGCTATTTCTGTAGCTTATTTTATTAATATTCATTTGGAATAGAGTTAAATGGTTTTTTTTATTTTGAATTAATGTGTTGGTTTTTTGGTTTGGGGTACATTCGTACAGTGGTAGGTGGGGTACATTCGTACGCTATTATGTATGGAAAAATTACTGGAAAGTCAAAAATACTCCTGAAAACCTGATAGGTTGGGAGAAAATGAAGAAGCACATTAATAGTAGCCACAGAAATCAAAATCACTGCTTTTTACGAAAGTGATCATCCATAGTCATCATCTTATAAAATACGTCCACTGTTGGATATAGGTAGGTTTTAATCAAAAGGTTAAACTTTTAAGGCTGGTTGATTATACAATTCAGGTTGACATGTTAACTTGAACAGCAGTTTTTCAATTAATTTTGATAACAATAACATATTTTATTTCTAATAAATTGCATTTTTAACACTATATGTACGAACATTCCCCACCCTCTGTACGAAAGCACCCCACTCGTGGGGTGCTTTCGTACGAATTCCCTTTTTTTTTCAGACGAGCAATACTTGGTCAAGATGGGGTTATATCTAAAAAAAACTTTTGTAATAATATACCCAGATAAGTTCATTATACATTAGCCTTAAACTCATTTTGAAAAAGCTGTTAGTTTATCTTTGAGAAGCCTCGTAGTAAAAATTGTACGAATCCTCCCCACTTTCCCCTACTACTCTACTATACCTAAATAATGACGAAATGGTTTAAACTAAGTTACTTTTTTTTCTATAAATAAAAAAAAAGTATTTTCGGTTTTTGGGTAGCTACAAGATGCCTATTTATAATAGACGTCCTTTTAGAAAAAAGAAATTATTTCAATCAAAGTGATTTCTTGGACCTTATTTATATACACTTTTTATATAAAAAACCTATAGAGTTATAATGCTTATACCATTTTCTCATTAGTATTACATAAACTATATTAAACAAAAGTACCATTATACATATTTTAATTAATGCAAAAATATGTTTCCAGTAACGAACAATGGGATAGGGAGAACTGAAACCCAACGGCAAACTGGCCCGTTAATATATCGTGGAAAGCTGGAAGCATGTTGCAAGCAATATTATTTACGAGCTGTCCTGGCGAACTTCGTTATGCCATAGAAAAAAAGATACTTCGAAAGACTGGTGTCGCGAGGATTCTTTATGATCTGCTTCAGCCTAGGTTAAATAATAACTCTTCTGCGACAAAGTCTCTGCTAAGGGATATAACTCATAATTTGGGCAATCTTTTAACATGATCTGATTGCGACCAACCCATGATCAATATTACTCCATACTATTCTTTATTCATTGTAACTTTACTTTTCATTATCATCAGGAAGTTGAGCGGGACATGTAGTCCCTTGGATGGACCTCCACAACACCCCTTATAGTCCAACCCAAGCCACCAGGGTTATTCTTAGTCTTTACTCTCTTATCATCGGCGGGCCAGTGCCAGTGCCAACTCTCCCCTCTCTCGCCCAGAGAGCTGTATCCAACACCAGCACTACCCTATTCTCTCATCAGCTGGCCTGTGCCAGTGCCAACTCTCCCCTCTCTCGCCCAGAGAGCTGTATCCAACACCAGCACTACCCTATTCTCTCATCAGCGGGCCAGTGCCAGTGCCAACTCTCCCCTCTCTCGCCCAGAGAGCTGTATCCAACACCAGCACTACCCTATTCTCTCATCGGCGGGCCTGTGCCAGTGCCAACTCTCCCCTCTCTCGCCCAGAGAGCTGTATCCAACACCAGCACTACCCTATTCTCTCATCGGCGGGCCTGTGCCAGTGCCAACTCTCCCCTCTCGCGCCCAGAGAGCTGTATCCAACACCAGCACTACCCTTTTCTCTCTCTTATTATCTCAACTCCCCGAAAGGTTATATCATATTACTTTATGATCATGATCTCGGGTTAAATCGCATCCAGGTCTGATTAACAACACATAGAAGGTTCAGATTAGTAATTATTCTGTAAATGGACTCACCTCCATAGTTAACGCGTTTGTACGTTACTTTTCTCCCCCCAAGTGTATCAAAGTCACCAGCTTCCCACGTTTTTCGTTAGCGTCTGCCGACCACACTTTTCCTAACCTCATTTCGCCTCTTTATCTACCTTTCTCTCTCTAACGTCTCATTCTTTCTCTTGGTTCGTTCGTCTTTATTTCCGGTCAGACATACACACATTAATTCTATCTTAACAATCATACACTTACCAATTCGTCTGGTATACTCGCGTTTGCCGCGACAACTGGAATCTATATATGTTCTTTTGACTGCCCAGAATAGGTGATTACAAAAAGATAATAAGTTGGTATTTTGATGCATTGAATACCGTAGATTAAATTTAAGCAAGCCTGCTTTCCTTTAAATTAGTTTACATTCGTAAGCTCAATATTTTCGAAATGCTATTTGACGAAATTCTTAGTGAAGCTGCAACTATGGCTAAACAATGGCTTTGTTCATGTTACACAAATTCATACTCAAACGAAACAAGCTTGTCGTTTTTTAATATTCAAATAATTTGAATAAAGTTTTCAAATGATGACCTATTTACTACCATTTCGCAATTTTTGTAAAATAAACATAGTCCTATTTTTTTTTCTTCAAAATTCAAACCTACTGATTTTGTGTCTAAGGACTAAAGACACAAAATCTGTAGGTCTGTATTCCAAAAACGTTGTATTACAATGTGGGAGATGGTTTTTTACATGCGCGAATTCATTTAAACTTTATTAATAATTAATACTTTCGCCAGCATAATTAAAAAACGCGAAAAAAATTGAATTTCGCGCCATACCGAGAGTTACCGCCTTAAGGTGATTAGCTAACGAACGTGCAGTATAATCTGCTGGGCAAACTTGTCGGACGCGAGATAGATTGTTCTGGACTATATGGATATAATAATATCCATAATAATAATAATTTAAACCAATTCAATTAAAGCATGTGCCTTAGTACTACGTATTCATTCGTAATAATATTATGCTTATCGATATGATTGGGATTTTTTGAAAAATATATTAAACTATTAAAATTTTGCCCATCCTTATTATGGTGACCATAGTATGTAGCAAGAAAAAATACCCGTACTACATACCGGTGTGAAGTTGGCGGCCAAAAGTAGCGGCCGAACTATAACCCTACAATGTAAGAATGTCATCGATAAATTTTGTTTATTTTTACAAAATAAAGCCAATACGCATACAATTATATATTTAAACATTAAAAAAGGGTTATAAGAAAGAATCGGCAACAAATCGAAGTCAATATAACAAAAAATAAAAAATAAAAAAAATTGCAATTAATTAAAAAATACTAGCTTTCCAAATCCAGGCCGCGTACCACTCCAGGCTTTTCAGCATATCTAGAGTATGTCATAAGGCTCATTTTAAGACCAATTCGAAAGACCTAGCCTGGGGAACAGTTACCCAAAAAAGCCAGCAGCCGTTTATAAAAATTGATGAAGCTATGAAAAAAAAATATTTTTTAGAAACTGGGCCGCGTACCACTCCAGGTGTTTCAGCAAATCTAGACTATGTCATAAGACTCATTTTAAGACCAATTTGAAAGACCTAGCATGGGGAACAGTAACCCAAAAAAGCCAGCAGCCGATTTTAAAAATTTAATAAAATTTGTGGAGCTATGGTTAAAAAAATATTTTTCAGAAACGGGGCCGCGTACCACTCCAGGCTTTTCAGCATATCTAGACTATGTCATAAGACTCATTGTAAGACCAATTTGAAAGACCTAGCCTGGGGAACAGTTACCCAAAAAAGCCAGCAGCCGTTTATAAAAATTGAATGAAATTTGTGAAGGTATGGTAAAAAAAATATTTTTTAGAAACGGGGCCGCGTACCACTCCAGGTGTTTCAGCATATCTAAACTATGTCATAAGGCTCATTTAAAGACCAATTTGAAAGACCTAGCATGGGAAACAGTAACCCAAAAAAGCCAGCAGCCGTTTATAAAAATTGAATGAAATTTATGAAGCTATGGTAAAAAAAATTATTCTTTAGAAACGGGGCCGCGTACCACTCCAGGTGTTTCAGCATATCTAGACTATGTCAAAAGGCATATTTTAAGACCAATTCGAAAGACCTAGCCTGGGGAACAGTTACCCAAAAAAGCCAGCAGCCGTTAATAAAAATTGAATGAAATTTTTGAAGGTATGGTAAAAAAAATATTTTCAGAAACGGGGCCGCGTACCACTCCAGGCTTTTCAGCATATCTAGACTTTGTAATAAGGCTTATTTTAAGACTAATTCGAAAGACCTAGCCTGGGGAACAGTTTCCCAAAAAAGCCAGCAGCCGTTTATAAAAATTGAATGAAATTTGAGAAAGGTATGGTAAAAAAAATATTTTTTAGAAACAGGGCCGCGTACCACTCCAGGCTTTTCAGCATATCTAGACTATGTTATAAGGCTTATTTTAAGACCAATTTGAAAGACCTAGCCTGGGGAACAGTTACCCAAAAAATCCAGCAGCCGTTTATAAAAATTGAATGAAATTTTTGAAGGTATGGTAAAAAAAAAAATTTCAGAAACGGGGCCGCGTACCACTCCAGGCTTTTCAGAATATCTAGACTATGTTATAAGGCTTATTTTGAGACCATTTCGAAAGACCTAGCATGGGAAACAGTAACCAATAAAAGCCAGCAGCCGAATTTAAAAACTTAATAAAATTTGTGGAGCTATGGTAAAAAAAATATTTTTCAGAAACGGGGCCGCGTACCACTCCAGACTTTTCAGCATATCTAGAGTATGTCATAAGGCTCATTTTAAGACCAATTTGAAAGACCTAGCCTGGGGAACAGTAACCCAAAAAAGCCAGCAGCCGATTTTAAAAATTTAATAAAATTTGTGGAGCTATGGTTAAAAAAATATTTTTCAGAAACGGGGCCGCGTACCACTCCAGGCTTTTCAGCATATCTAGACTATGTCATAAGACTTATTGAAAGACCAATTTGAAAGACCTAGCCTGGGGAACAGTAACCCAAAAAAGCCAGCAGCCGTTTATAAAAATTGAATGAAATTTGTGAAGGTATGGTAAAAAAAAAAATTTTTAGAAACGGGGCCGCGTACAACTCCAGGTGTTTCAGCATATCTAGACTATGTCATAAGGCTCATTTAAAGACCAATTTGAAAGACCTAGCATGGGGAACAGTAACCCAAAAAAGCCAGCAGCCTTTTATAAAAATTGAATGAAATTTATGAAGCTATGGTAAAAAAAAATATTCTTTAGAAACGGGGCCGCGTACCACTCCAGGTGTTTCAGCATATCTAGAGTATGTCATAAGGCATATTTAAAGACCAATTCGAAACACCTAGCCTGGGGAACAGTTACCCAAAAAAGCCAGCAGCCGTTTATAAAAATTGAATGAAATTTTTGAAGGTATGGTAAAAAAAATATTTTTCAGAAACGGGGCCGCGTACCACTCCAGGCTTTTCAGCATATCTAGACTATGTCATAAGACTCATTTTAAGACCAATTTGAAAGACCTAGCATGGGGAACAGTAACCAAAAAAAGCCAGCAGCCGATTTTAAAAATTTAATAAAATTTGTGGAGCTATGGTAAAAAAAATATTTTTCAGAAACGGGGCCGCGTACCACTCCAGGCTTTTCAGCATAACTAGACTATGTCATAAGGCTCATTTAAAGATCAATTTGAAAGACCTAGCATGGGAAACAGTTACCCAAAAAAGCCAGCAGCCGTTTATAAAAATTGATGAAGCTATGAAAAAAAAATATTTTTCAGAAACGGGGCCGCGTACCACTACAGGTGTTTCAGCATATCTAGACTATGTCATAAGGCTCATTTAAAGACCAATTTGAAAGACCTAGCATGGGGAACAGTAACCCAAAAAAGCCAGCAGCCTTTTATAAAAATTGAATGAAATTTATGAAGCTATGGTAAAAAAAAATATTCTTTAGAAACGGGGCCGCGTACCACTCCAGGTGTTTCAGCATATCTAGAGTATGTCATAAGGCATATTTAAAGACCAATTCGAAACACCTAGCCTGGGGAACAGTTACCCAAAAAAGCCAGCAGCCGTTTATAAAAATTGAATGAAATTTTTGAAGGTATGGTAAAAAAAATATTTTTCAGAAACGGGGCCGCGTACCACTCCAGGCTTTTCAGCATATCTAGACTATGTCATAAGACTCATTTTAAGACCAATTTGAAAGACCTAGCATGGGGAACAGTAACCAAAAAAAGCCAGCAGCCGATTTTAAAAATTTAATAAAATTTGTGGAGCTATGGTAAAAAAAATATTTTTCAGAAACGGGGCCGCGTACCACTCCAGGCTTTTCAGCATAACTAGACTATGTCATAAGGCTCATTTAAAGATCAATTTGAAAGACCTAGCATGGGAAACAGTTACCCAAAAAAGCCAGCAGCCGTTTATAAAAATTGATGAAGCTATGAAAAAAAAATATTTTTCAGAAACGGGGCCGCGTACCACTACAGGTGTTTCAGCATATCTAGACTATGTCAAAAGACTCATTTTAAGACCAATTCGAAAGACGTAGCCTGGGGAACAGTTACCCAAAAAGCCAGCAGCCGTTTATAAAAATTGATAAAGCTATGAAAAAAAAATATTTTTCAGAAACGGGGCCGCGTACCACTACAGGTGTTTCAGCATATCTAGACTATGTCATAAGGCTCATTTTAAGAACAATTCGAAAGACCTAGCATGGGGAACAGTAACCAAAAAAAGCCAGCAGCCGATTTTAAAAATTTAATAAAATTTGTGGAGCTATGGTAAAAAAAATTTTTTTCAGAAACAGGGCCGCGAACCACTCCAGGCTTTTCAGCATATCTAGACTATGGCAAAAGACTTATTTTAAAACCAATTTGAAAGACCTAACCTGGGAAACAGTTACCCAAAAAAGCCAGCAGCCTTTTATAAAAATTAAATTAAATTTTTGAAGGTATGGTAAAAAAAATATTTATCAAAAACGGGGCAGCGTACCACTCCAGGCTTTTCAGCATATCTAGACTATGTCATAAGACTCATTTTAAGACCAATTTGAAAGACCTAGCATGGGGAACAGTAACCAAAAAAAGCCAGCAGCCGATTTTAAAAATTTAATAAAATTTGTGGAGCTATGGTTAAAAAAATATTTTTCAGAAACGGGGCCGCGTACTACTCCAGGCTTTTCAGCATATCTAGACTATGTCATAAGACTTATTGTAAGACCAATTTGAAAGACCTAGCCTGGGGAACAGTAACCCAAAAAAGCCAGCAGCCGTTTATAAAAATTGAATGAAATTTGTGAAGGTATGGTAAAAAAAATATTTGTTAGAAACGGGGCCGCGTACCACTCCAGGTGTTTCAGCATATCTAGACTATGTCATAAGGCTCATTTTAAGACCAATTTGAAAGACCTAGCATGGGGAACAGTAACCAAAAAAAGCCAGCAGCCGATTTAAAAAATTGAATAAAATTTGTGGAGCTATGGTAAAAAAAATATTTTTCAGAAACGGGGCCGCGTACCACTCCAGGCTTTTCAGCATAACTAGACTATGTTATAAGGCTTATTTTGAGACCAATTCGAAAGACCTAGCCTGGGAAACAGTTACCCAAAAAAGCCAGCAGCCGTTTATAAAAATTGATGAAGCTATGAAAAAAAAATATTTTTCAGAAACGGGGCCGCGTACCACTACAGGTGTTTCAGCATATCTAGACTATGTCATAAGACTCATTTTAAGACCAATTCGAAAGACCTAGCTTGGGGAACAGTAACCAAAAAAAGCCAGCAGCCGATTTTAAAAATTTAATAAAATTTGTGGAGCTATGGTAAAAAAAAAAATTTTCAGAAACAGGGCCGCGAACCACTCCAGGCTTTTCAGCATATCTAGACTATGGTAAAAGACTTATTTTAAGACCAATTTGAAAGACCTAACCTGGGAAACAGTTACCCAAAAAAGCCAGCAGCCTTTTATAAAAATTGAATGAAATTTTTGAAGGTATGGTAAAAAAAATATTTTTCAGAAACGGGGCCGCGTATCACTCCAGGCTTTTCAGCATATCTAGACTTTGTTATAAGGCTTATTTTAAGACCAATTCGAAAGACGTAGCCTGGGGAACAGTTACCCAAAAAAGCCAGCAGCCGTTTATAAAAATTGAATGAAATTTTTTAAGGTATGGTAAAAAAAATATTTTTCAGAAACGGGGCCGCGTACCACTCCAAGCTTTTAAGAATATCTAGACTATGTCATAAGGCTCATTTTAAGACCAATTTGAAAGACCTAGTTTGGGGAACAGTTACCCAAAAAAGCCAGCAGCCGTTTATAAAAATTGAATGAAATTTGTGAAGGTATGGTATAATAAATAATTTTTAAAAACGGGGCCGCGTACCACTCCAGGCTTTTCAGCATATCTAGACTATGTTATAAGGCTTATTTTGAGACCATTTCGAAAGACCTAGCATGGGAAACAGTAACCAATAAAAGCCAGCAGCCGAATTTAAAAACTTAATAAAATTTGTGGAGCTATGGTAAAAAAAATATTTTTCAGAAACGGGGCCGCGTACCACTCCAGACTTTTCAGCATATCTAGAGTATGTCATAAGGCTCATTTTAAGACCAATTTGAAAGACCTAGCCTGGGGAACAGTAACCCAAAAAAGCCAGCAGCCGATTTTAAAAATTTAATAAAATTTGTGGAGCTATGGTTAAAAAAATATTTTTCAGAAACGGGGCCGCGTACCACTCCAGGCTTTTCAGCATATCTAGACTATGTCATAAGACTTATTGAAAGACCAATTTGAAAGACCTAGCCTGGGGAACAGTAACCCAAAAAAGCCAGCAGCCGTTTATAAAAATTGAATGAAATTTGTGAAGGTATGGTAAAAAAAAAAATTTTTAGAAACGGGGCCGCGTACAACTCCAGGTGTTTCAGCATATCTAGACTATGTCATAAGGCTCATTTAAAGACCAATTTGAAAGACCTAGCATGGGGAACAGTAACCCAAAAAAGCCAGCAGCCTTTTATAAAAATTGAATGAAATTTATGAAGCTATGGTAAAAAAAAATATTCTTTAGAAACGGGGCCGCGTACCACTCCAGGTGTTTCAGCATATCTAGAGTATGTCATAAGGCATATTTAAAGACCAATTCGAAACACCTAGCCTGGGGAACAGTTACCCAAAAAAGCCAGCAGCCGTTTATAAAAATTGAATGAAATTTTTGAAGGTATGGTAAAAAAAATATTTTTCAGAAACGGGGCCGCGTACCACTCCAGGCTTTTCAGCATATCTAGACTATGTCATAAGACTCATTTTAAGACCAATTTGAAAGACCTAGCATGGGGAACAGTAACCAAAAAAAGCCAGCAGCCGATTTTAAAAATTTAATAAAATTTGTGGAGCTATGGTAAAAAAAATATTTTTCAGAAACGGGGCCGCGTACCACTCCAGGCTTTTCAGCATAACTAGACTATGTCATAAGGCTCATTTAAAGATCAATTTGAAAGACCTAGCATGGGAAACAGTTACCCAAAAAAGCCAGCAGCCGTTTATAAAAATTGATGAAGCTATGAAAAAAAAATATTTTTCAGAAACGGGGCCGCGTACCACTACAGGTGTTTCAGCATATCTAGACTATGTCATAAGGCTCATTTAAAGACCAATTTGAAAGACCTAGCATGGGGAACAGTAACCCAAAAAAGCCAGCAGCCTTTTATAAAAATTGAATGAAATTTATGAAGCTATGGTAAAAAAAAATATTCTTTAGAAACGGGGCCGCGTACCACTCCAGGTGTTTCAGCATATCTAGAGTATGTCATAAGGCATATTTAAAGACCAATTCGAAACACCTAGCCTGGGGAACAGTTACCCAAAAAAGCCAGCAGCCGTTTATAAAAATTGAATGAAATTTTTGAAGGTATGGTAAAAAAAATATTTTTCAGAAACGGGGCCGCGTACCACTCCAGGCTTTTCAGCATATCTAGACTATGTCATAAGACTCATTTTAAGACCAATTTGAAAGACCTAGCATGGGGAACAGTAACCAAAAAAAGCCAGCAGCCGATTTTAAAAATTTAATAAAATTTGTGGAGCTATGGTAAAAAAAATATTTTTCAGAAACGGGGCCGCGTACCACTCCAGGCTTTTCAGCATAACTAGACTATGTCATAAGGCTCATTTAAAGATCAATTTGAAAGACCTAGCATGGGAAACAGTTACCCAAAAAAGCCAGCAGCCGTTTATAAAAATTGATGAAGCTATGAAAAAAAAATATTTTTCAGAAACGGGGCCGCGTACCACTACAGGTGTTTCAGCATATCTAGACTATGTCAAAAGACTCATTTTAAGACCAATTCGAAAGACGTAGCCTGGGGAACAGTTACCCAAAAAGCCAGCAGCCGTTTATAAAAATTGATAAAGCTATGAAAAAAAAATATTTTTCAGAAACGGGGCCGCGTACCACTACAGGTGTTTCAGCATATCTAGACTATGTCATAAGGCTCATTTTAAGAACAATTCGAAAGACCTAGCATGGGGAACAGTAACCAAAAAAAGCCAGCAGCCGATTTTAAAAATTTAATAAAATTTGTGGAGCTATGGTAAAAAAAATTTTTTTCAGAAACAGGGCCGCGAACCACTCCAGGCTTTTCAGCATATCTAGACTATGGCAAAAGACTTATTTTAAAACCAATTTGAAAGACCTAACCTGGGAAACAGTTACCCAAAAAAGCCAGCAGCCTTTTATAAAAATTAAATTAAATTTTTGAAGGTATGGTAAAAAAAATATTTTTCAAAAACGGGGCAGCGTACCACTCCAGGCTTTTCAGCATATCTAGACTATGTCATAAGACTCATTTTAAGACCAATTTGAAAGACCTAGCATGGGGAACAGTAACCAAAAAAAGCCAGCAGCCGATTTTAAAAATTTAATAAAATTTGTGGAGCTATGGTTAAAAAAATATTTTTCAGAAACGGGGCCGCGTACTACTCCAGGCTTTTCAGCATATCTAGACTATGTCATAAGACTTATTGTAAGACCAATTTGAAAGACCTAGCCTGGGGAACAGTAACCCAAAAAAGCCAGCAGCCGTTTATAAAAATTGAATGAAATTTGTGAAGGTATGGTAAAAAAAATATTTGTTAGAAACGGGGCCGCGTACCACTCCAGGTGTTTCAGCATATCTAGACTATGTCATAAGGCTCATTTTAAGACCAATTTGAAAGACCTAGCATGGGGAACAGTAACCAAAAAAAGCCAGCAGCCGATTTTAAAAATTGAATAAAATTTGTGGAGCTATGGTAAAAAAAATATTTTTCAGAAACGGGGCCGCGTACCACTCCAGGCTTTTCAGCATAACTAGACTATGTTATAAGGCTTATTTTGAGACCAATTCGAAAGACCTAGCCTGGGAAACAGTTACCCAAAAAAGCCAGCAGCCGTTTATAAAAATTGATGAAGCTATGAAAAAAAAATATTTTTCAGAAACGGGGCCGCGTACCACTACAGGTGTTTCAGCATATCTAGACTATGTCATAAGACTCATTTTAAGACCAATTCGAAAGACCTAGCTTGGGGAACAGTAACCAAAAAAAGCCAGCAGCCGATTTTAAAAATTTAATAAAATTTGTGGAGCTATGGTAAAAAAAAAAATTTTCAGAAACAGGGCCGCGAACCACTCCAGGCTTTTCAGCATATCTAGACTATGGTAAAAGACTTATTTTAAGACCAATTTGAAAGACCTAACCTGGGAAACAGTTACCCAAAAAAGCCAGCAGCCTTTTATAAAAATTGAATGAAATTTTTGAAGGTATGGTAAAAAAAATATTTTTCAGAAACGGGGCCGCGTATCACTCCAGGCTTTTCAGCATATCTAGACTTTGTTATAAGGCTTATTTTAAGACCAATTCGAAAGACGTAGCCTGGGGAACAGTTACCCAAAAAAGCCAGCAGCCGTTTATAAAAATTGAATGAAATTTTTTAAGGTATGGTAAAAAAAATATTTTTCAGAAACGGGGCCGCGTACCACTCCAAGCTTTTAAGAATATCTAGACTATGTCATAAGGCTCATTTTAAGACCAATTTGAAAGACCTAGTTTGGGGAACAGTTACCCAAAAAAGCCAGCAGCCGTTTATAAAAATTGAATGAAATTTGTGAAGGTATGGTATAATAAATAATTTTTAAAAACGGGGCCGCGTACCACTCCAGGCTTTTCAGCATATCTAGACTATGTCATAAGGCTCATTTTAAGACAAATTCGAAAGACCTATCCTGGGGAACAGTTACCCAAAAAAGCCAGCAGCCGTTTATAAAAATTGATGAAGCTATGAAAAAAAAAATTTTTTTAGAAACTGGGCCGCGTACCACTCCAGGTGTTTCAGCATATCTAGACTATGTCATAAGACTCATTTTAAGACCAATTTGAAAGACCTAGCATGGAGAACAGTAACCCAAAAAAGCCAGCAGCCGATTTTAAAAATTTAATAAAATTTGTGGAGCTATGGTAAAAAAAATATTTTTCAGAAACGGGGCCGCGTACCACTCCAGGCTTTTCAGCATATCTAGACTATGGCATAAGACTGGGTTTTTTGGGTTACTGTTCCCCATGCTAGGTCTTTCAAATTGGTCTTAAAATAAGCCTTATAACATAGTCTAGATATTCTGAAAAGCCTGGAGTGGTACGCGGCCCCGTTTCTGAAATTTTTTTTTTTACCATACCTTCAAAAATTTCATTCAATTTTTATAAACGGCTGCTGGCTTTTTTGGGAAACTGTTCCCCAGGCTAGGTCTTTCAAATTGGTCTTAAAATAAGCCTTATAACATAGTCTAGATATGCTGAAAAGCCTGGAGTGGTACGCGGCCCCGTTTCTAAAAAATATTTTTTTTACTATACCTTCACAAATTTCATTCAATTTTTATAAACGGCTGCTGACTTTTTTGGGTAACTGTTCCCCAGGCTACGTCTTTCGAATTGGTCTTAAAATGAGCCTTATGACATACTCTAGATATGCTGAAAAGTCTGGAGTGGTACGCGGCCCCGTTTCTGAAAAATATTTTTTTTACCATACCTTCAAAAATTTCATTCAATTTTTATAAACGGCTGCTGGCTTTTTTGGGAAATTGTTCCCCAGGCTAGGTCTTTCAAATTGGTCTTAAAATGAGCCTTATGACATAGTCTAGATATGCTGAAAAGCCTGGAGTGGTACGCGGCCCCGTTTCTAAAAAATATTTTTTTTACCATACCTTCACAAATTTCATTCAATTTTTATAAACGGCTGCTGGCTTTTTTGGGAAACTGTTCCCCAGGCTAGGTCTTTCGATTTGGTCTTAAAATAAGCCTTATTACAAAGTCTAGATATGCTGAAAAGCCTGGAGTGGTACGCGGCCCCGTTTCTGAAAAATATTTTTTTTACCATAACTTCAAAAATTTCATTCAATTTTTATAAACGGCTGCTGGCTTTTTTGGGTAACTGTTCCCCAGGCTAGGTCTTTCAAATTGGTCTTACAATGAGTCTTATAACATAGTCTAGATATGCTGAAAAGCCTGGAGTGGTACGCGGCCCCGTTTCTGAAAAATATTTTTTTAACCATAGCTCCACATATTTTATTAAATTTTTAAAATCGGCTGCTGGCTTTTTTGGGTTACTGTTCCCCATGCTAGGTCTTTCAAATTGGTCTTAAAATGAGTCTTATGACATAGTCTAGATATGCTGAAACACCTGGAGTGGTACGCGGCCCAGTTTCTAAAAAATATTTTTTTTTCATAGCTTCATCAATTTTTATAAACGGCGGCTGGCTTTTTTGGGTAACTGTTCCCCAGGCTAGGTCTTTCGAATTGGTCTTAAAATGAGCCTTATGACATACTCTAGATATGCTGAAAAGCCTGGAGTGGTACGCGGCCCCGTTTCTGAAAAATATTTTTTTTTCATAGCTTCATCAATTTTTATAAACGGCTGCTGGCTTTTTGGGTTACTGTTCCCCAAGCTAGGTCTTTCAAATTGGTCTTAAAATTAGCCTTATGACATACTCTAGATATGCTGAAAAGCCTGGAGTGGTACGTGGCCTGGATTTGGAAAGCTAGTATTTTTTAATTAATTGCAAATTTTTTTATTTTTTATTTTTTGTTATATTGACTTCGATTTGTTGCCGATTCTTTCTTATAACCCTTTTTTAATGTTTAAATATATAATTGTATGCGTATTGGCTTTATTTTGTAAAAATAAACAAAATTTATCGATGACATTCTTAAATTGTAGGGTTATAGTTCGGCCGCTACTTTTGGCCGCCAACTTCACACCGGTGTACTACATACCTACCGGTTTGACAAACAAAAAACGGTAAAAATTATCAGCTCCTTCTGGTTTGTGAGTAGAAAAGTCATGCTCTATCAACAATACATGGTGGCACCATGATGGTGCTACACAACCCCACACTTTATTTTTCAATAAACCTGCAACTACTAACTAAATAGACAGTTTATTTTAAATAAATATTTTAACGCAGTGATATTTTATAAAAACTCCCCATCAGTCTCATGTCAGCCTCGACGTGGTAAATACGTTATCTTGACAAAGTGGCGCAGATCCGTCCTCGCCTATCACAGTATGTTAGGACACAAAAAGGCTTTTATTTTATTTTTCACTGCCTTTTAACTTGATTGAATGGAATACCTACCAATATATTTACATATAAATAAAGTAAATATTTGTTATTCATATTAGTAAAAGATATAAATAATTGCGTTGTGTGGTATATAATACTGTACAATGGGTGTGAAGGGCGGGGGCCCGACACACTCATCAAACGGCCCTGAGATGGGCGGCGGCACAACTTGTGGCACTGTGCCGCCGCAGCTCCAAAGGCGAGCCGGGGAGGGAGGGAACAATATGCCCTCCCCGAGCATGAAGCTAATAGTAGCTGAGCGTGGGAAGACTTCGGACGCTATAATGTGTGGTTCCCGGGGTTCTTCCCAAAAGCGCCAAGACGGCCGCCGAGGGGTTTTAGTGGGTGCGAGCCCCACATACCCCCGACGCTCCCCCGAGCGTCGGGAAATGCGATAGGCATTTCCCCTCGTTAAAAAAAAAAAAAAAAAGGTGTTAAAAAAGGAATTGTTGCAGTATCTTGCAGGCTGCTTCGTAGCTCAGTTGGCAGTGATGTGGACTGAAAAGCGAGTGCACCTGAGTTCGATTGCCGGCAGGGTGAATATTGAAATGATGTATATCGATGTTTGTTTCCCGGTCTGGGTGTAATGTGTATCTGTATATGTTTCGGGCAGGTTCAACCTAGTTAGAGGCTTTGAGTTTGATGTTTTATTATTTTACTAGAGGCTGCCCCGCGGTTTTTCCCGCGAAGATTTCTCATAAACACAAAAATCCCGTTTTTTCCTGTTCCCGTTGGAATTTCGGGAAATCCCTTCTTAGTGCTCACCTACACTCCCTAAGGAACCTACATGCAAAATTTCAGCCCGCTACGCCCAGTAGTTTCGGCTCTGCGTTGTCTGTCAGTCAGTCAGTCAGTCAGTCAGTCAGTCAGTCAGTCAGTCAGTCAGTCAGTCAGTAACGGAAGAGTTTTATATATATTGATTCCAGTAGGAAACTATCGAATCATAAAAATAAATTAAATATTTATTTTGTGATTTAAGGAGGGATTCAGCGGTATTATAAATCGCTAAATCACCCCCTTAACTTACGTAACTTGATAGTTGCGATAATGGCACAGAATACTTTATAGTAAGTAAGTACTAAAGTATTAATTTCTGTCATAAATTAAAAATATAAGTTTCTCGAATTTTTTTGTTGACATACTCTACTACTGAAATTACTGAAAGAACAAACGTTTTGTATTACTTGCGGAGTGTAATCCGAGGGATTGTCGGCTTTACTGTGCTGCGGCTGCAATTTGTCACAGCGATCTAGTTATGTCTGAAGTCTTGGAGATTTTAAAGATTTAGCCGGGAAATTTATGGAGAAAAATGTCTTTTTAATAGGTATATAAAAAAAACTCAAATTCTGTGATTTACTTACTATTAGGTTTGGAATTCCGGAAAAGCGTGTTTACTAAATCATTCCCAAACGATTACCAACCAATTTAGTAAGTAACTTAAATACATAAAAACGCACTTTTTAATACAACCAGCAACTTTTTACAGAGGCTGAGTGGTCGGTTACAGTTTCGTTAAAGTTTTAACTTCACCTGACATTAAAGTTAAACGTTACTTTTAATTAAGTTTATATCTGCTTTGACGTTTGACGAAGTAGTGTGGTGAAACTGAGCTAAGTACACCATTAAGTACGCGTGGCAAGCGAAATTAATTAAGTTCCACCAACCCGTTGCTTCTAGTAACAGCCTTTAAGTCTGGCAAGGCTCAATGGGTACTAACTGAACTAGAGCGATTTACTGGTACCTACCTAACACAAAGCGTATGAGTAAGTCATGCATTTCGATATTACAAGAGTAAACTGGCGTGTTGTGAGAATGAACAGAAAAGCTAAAACAAAAACTACGTAAAATAATATACCATAGAAACGAGTGGCTCGTTTATCAATTTTTAAAGAAATTATAAAAAAAAATAGATTATTAAGAAATTAAAAAAAGAGCATTAATAAAATATATTTAAAGTATACTAAGAAGAACTAGACTGAGAATCGTGTGAGCCTGGGTTCGATTCCCGGCGGGGCGAACTTTGTTATGTTGAATATCGATGTTTGTTTCCGGTCTGGGTGTAATGTTCGTCTTTGTATATGTTTCGGGCACCCTATAAACAGGTTATTCCTAGTTAGGGGCTCTGAGTGTGATACGTTATTATTATTATTATAAAGAAGACAGTTATACAGTCACTAATTTAACATTCGTTAAACTAATTATGTTTAAGTGGGTCTAAACTTTGGTTCTCAGTTGACGCTGTGACTCAAATTAAAAACAGTGTTCCAAAGTTTAAAGTAGGAAATTAGCGGAAACAATGCGACCAGATTGTGTCCTAATATCTTGAAAATTGAAAGCCCGAAAATCTTGTTACATTTAAATTCTTTGTCTTCCGCTCCTGCAGTGTTTGAACAGACCTCCTTGTAATTATACCTAAAACGCAAAAGATAGTCACTCAAAAACGAGCTATTATTATATAGCTATGTTCGTTTTATTGAATTTTGATTGTTGGCGTGGCACGTTGGCCAGTGATGTCAACTAAGGCGACGGTTTTATTGTACGCTGGTTCGTGAAAACATAATAAGAGGTGGTACGTTCATTGTACATCACTGACTATTACCAGAAACTTGCATTTGCTCGCTCACGCTCTTACTATCTGAAACTCTCAGCTAAACAACCACAGATTTTGTTGTAACTTGTTGTAATTTTATTAATCCCTAAACACATTGAAATCGGTCCAGTAGCTTTGCCTTAGAAACCACGAATAGACAAACATTGTAGAAAAGAAAATAAAGGGAACATTAGGTCCTAACGAATACCACTTTTCAATGATTTTTATCTTTAAAAAGCTGTCCCTTCAAACTGCAACTGTATCGCCTGACAATTTTATATAAAAAATATAAAATTTGTTTTTTATTATCTTCCTCGCATTCCATCTTTTCTAAACTCTAAATCCGTCCCTGGACTACAACAAACATTTCAAAACCAAACACAATTAAATCTGCCCAGCCGTTCTCGAGCTTGGAGGGAGAAAAACGAACCACAATTGATTTGAGTATTTTTTTATATAGGAGAAGAGATAGTAGATGTTGTACAGAAGTAGGTATAGTTAGATAGCAAGTAGAGTAATGCAAAGCAGATTAATTCACTGTAAAGAGACCTGTAAAAGAAACCATAATTTTCCTGTTACCTTTATAAAGTGTTCCTTTCTCTATTGGCACGGTGTTCCGCGTATATTCTTGGTTCAGCAAGTAAATATTATCGGATATTGAAAAATCTTTCGACTCCGCCATTCTTTGTGCAAGTTACTTTATACGGACACGAGTTTGCAATAACCTTACCTTTTCCTTTAACACTATAAAAAATATACACCTTTATAATTATCAATACATACACTATGACCAGGCATAATCATATGATCAGATCAGACATTCACAGGACAGGCCAATTTAGTAAGAGCTTTTTAGGAATAGCTCCAGTTATATATAATAAAATACCTAGGAACTGGCATGAGAGCAACTTAGGGGCTTTCAAAATTAAATTAAAGAAACTGTTAATTGACAAGAATTATTATAGTGTTAAAGAATTTATTAATGATAAACTTTTAATATAAATAATTTAATTATATTAAGATTGTATAAATAGTTGAACGCATGGCATGACATTCTACATTTTTATTTTATATTTTTATTTTTGTTTTGACATTATTTATGTAAGGAGTGCTTGTTATCTTTATCTCATGATATTGACATCTGAAATAATTTTAAAAATTAAATATGCATGCGTAGGTAAAAATTATAGATATATTTTTTTAAAATAATATTTGCATGCCAGACATTATGGCAGAACTCTGAAGGGAATTATAAATTTTATTTAAGATCTTACTGTATTGTATACCCAGTGTTCATGCAAATAAATGACTGATTACTGATTACTATAAAATAAAGTCGCTCCCCTCGTCTGTCTGTATGCTTAAATCTTTAAAACTATGCAACGGATTTTGATGAGGTTTTTTTAGGAGATAAGAGTGATTCAAGAGAAAGGTTTATAAAAATAAAACATGCACAACATAGTTATAGGTTAGGCTTAGGTGGTACGAAGTTCGCAGGGTGGACTAGTATTATAAAAGTAAAACATCTTTGATTTGCTTGAATATTTTCTATAGTTATATTTACATAGCATTAAAGCTTTTGAAATTTAACTTTTTAGTTAACTTTATTTCGAATGTATTTCCATGTAGCAAGTTACCATGAACTGTGTTACCTAAAAAAATAAAACTTTTTTAATAAACAGAACAAGAAACGTTACTTTATAAAGCAGTGGAGTCAATTAGGTGGATTAACTAATTGTAGGTGCGTCGTCGGTCAGTGGGCCGGCCGCAATCAAATTAGAGACTGCTCACGACTATAACGACTATCTATATTAAGTATATCCAACTTCCTTTGTTTCCAATTAGACAAACCTGATATTTCTTACAAAAATAGGCAGTTAAAACCTGATAACTGTAATCGAATACTTACAAGATCTATGATAGAGCATCCTGATCAGACACTTACAAGATTTACGACAGAGCATTTAAATATTTCATCATTGGTATCGTAAAAGGAGACTAGGGAACACAAAAAGAAAGGTAGCGATCGCCAACTTGCTAAGCGTGGCGATTACGGAAAAAACACCCTCACAATGTTTGTGCTTGTAGCAATCAGTCGGCGAGACCTATATCCAACAGTAGATGTATTTTGGTTGAGATGATTAATATTGCATGGATTGGCCAGAATGACAACTCAAGTTCAGATGCCACAAGGCAAGATTTGACCTTGCCTCTAAATTGTGTCTGGTAAATTTTCTCTATAGCATTTGGTTCTCATTGTTATTTCACATCGTTTTACTTTTGATTTTTCAATAAGTGTTATAACGAGTTTATTCAATTCCCTTTGTCGACATCACGTCAAGTGGCCGAGAATAAATTAGGTTCATTATAAGGGTGAAAATCCCAAGCGAAAAAAAATCATGGCAAACCTGATTTTGGTAGTGCAATGTGCTCGTTGATCATTAGGATATTTTTTTTTAAGTAGTGTAAGTACTTCTCCACCTTGGCAAAAAAAATTATGGAGTAAGGGCTTCTACAACACCTAAAAAAAAATTGTCAAAGTGTCATTTTATCATCACGGTGGCTTGTCCTGAACCCAATTTCACTCGTAAAGTATCTTTTCTTACAAACACGTTTACGATTTTGATTTTAATCGATTTGCGTATCGTTAAATTATTAGTTAGTATATCGATAAAAACTATTATTGTTTGTTTATCTACTTTCTCACACATTTGACAAGTACTCGAATTTTGTCCTGAGAAAAGTTATCATTTCAGAGGACGGTAAGTTTTAGCAGAATAGTTATGACAACACTGCGTTGTTACGCCCCCCTTCTGTTTCCTCACCACGGATTAGTCTAGACTTGGGTACTCCCAGCTCCGGAGAGGGATTGGACTTATCTTGTCCGGATCCGCTCTGGGATTCTACTCATCTTATCGAGCCGGGTCCCCTTTCTTATTCCGATTCCCATACGCTCCAAGCACTTCGCGCGAGTCATCAAATCTGGATCCGTCCGCGTCTAATCTCAGCCCGCCGCGCGAACATTGACAGTGGGTGTGACCGAATCGTCGACCGGGCCCCGCGGCCGCCGCCGCCGGGCCGAGCGAGCGCGAGCGCAGTATCCGAACGATCCTAATCTTATTCTTATTCCCATCCCATCCCAGTCTTCCTCAGAAGTCTGAGACGACGTGACGTGCGAGTTCGTCCGAGCCGAGCTCTCGCTCCGGACTTATTTGGGATCCGGCTCGATAAGAAAACTGTGGAGTGATTCAGATTTTATGATCCGGGAGAGGATCTAGCTCATTTAAGTCTTCTTGTCCGGAGTTACCCAAGCCTAGATTAGTCCGGCTAAAGCTCTCGGTGCGTACGGGCCGCTGACAACACCACTGTGGATTCCCACCAAAACGTAAGTTTATCATTTCAGTGATGAGGGGACAATTTTTTTTTCATTTCCGTGGCCATTTCAAATTTCTGTTTACATTCGACGTATGTATTGTTTTGTTTCAGTAATATTTATAGTTTGATAATTATTTAATTTGGAGTAAAATTTTAAATTAACCTTTGTTTTATCATCTCAGTGCTATCATTTCAGTGGATTCGGTGGACTGTTATACCGAAAAGAGTCCACCGGAATGAAATATATCACCGAAATGATAGAACCATCAAGTTTTGGAGATTCTTGGGTCAAAAATTTAATTAAGGTTTTCCTTCCCAATCCTTTACCGTCAGTACCTACGTTAGGTTTTGCCGGCGTAACCATTTAATATACCAAATTATAATACGTACCACTAAATAATGTCAACTTAATAATTATATAAATTGTGTTAGTTTATCGTTTAAAATCTTTATGCTTAATTAAGTAGTTTCGCCCTAGGACAATATTATATTAGGCGGTTATTGTGCTATATTGACAATTCAAATAATCCCCAAAGTAAGTACCTATCTAAAGCACGGGCACACCTCGGTGGGACACGAGCGATCCAAATAATGAAACAAACGCGTTGCAGTTGCAACGCACTTAGTCTAAGCTCGTGTACGTAAACACTTTCCATGTCTTGTGTGAGTGAGATAAGACAATGCTTTTTGTAGTTTGTACTGTGCTGTACGGTTAGTAACAGAGGGGTAACCGAGCGCGGATGGCCGGCACTTTCACCGGGAGGCAGGGAGTGTCCGTCCATACTGTACGAAGTAATTTTTCTTCTGTGGCACAGTGTAGCTTAAAAAATACGTATTCTATAAACTTCGATCATCAATATCAATTCCAACTACCTAGTTAACGGGTCACCGCAGAAAAAACATCTCGTCAAATAACACCTTATTTCATAAGTAGCTTAGGCTCTTATTTCTGTTTTGTTAGGTATCGGTCCAACAAACCACACAATCAACGTAAACACGTGCATTTTAATACCAAATTTACTATTAAAAAAGTTTCTACTAAACTTTAACAAAATGTTGGCCCAAACACGCGCCTTCTTTTCTTCTTCATCGCTAAACTGTAGATGTTTTATTTTGACAAAAGATCATAAATATGAAATACCATTTTTTATATTTGCGATCTAATTACAAGGTAGAAGGTAGCATGGTTGCAATTAGTTTCCACTGAAAAATATTTTTGAACTTGTCTAGTCGTCATTGTTTCGTAAACAAATGAACTGTGGTGTGTGTAGTAGTATCTCAGACTATGTAGATGTAGGTGTATCATTGTATACGCGGACAGTTTTTAACCCCCGACGAACACCTCAGATTTTTTAACGTATCTGTCTGTCTGTGTATCTGTCTGTGACATCGTAGAGCCCAAACGGCTAAACCGATTTTCGTTTAGTTTTTTTTGTATCATAGATAATTTTAGCCCAAGTGTTCTAAGCTGAAAATGTATTTTAAAAAAACCCTTTTATAAAATTGTATTTTATTTAAATAGGCAGTACTTAAACTTACAAACACAATGTTTACACACTCGAAAACTAAATTCGAGCTATTGTTCAGTTTTTTTTAAATGTAGATAGGTATCATCTTAGTACGGAACCCAAACTAAGAAGTATGGTTGTTCTTAGCTGTATCATTTCGGTGGGCTTTTTTCATTTCGGTGTATGGTCTATCATTTCGGTGCACATTTTTATCATTTCGGTTGACACTTTTATCATTTCGGTGGATTTTTTTCATTTCAGTGGACTCAAATAAATTCAACCTTTAATATTTCAGTAAGTTTTAATGTTAATTGGTGGCCATTCTCGCATATTTTCCAAAATAGGTTGAAGTTTTAATAATAATTAAATCTACGTCGATAACATTTAAAATAAAAAAATCCACCGAAATGATACAAAAAAACAGTTTGTTGATTTTGACCCATAAGAGTTTGTGATGAAAATAATTTTCGGCTCTCCTATTAAATTACTTACAGAGCCGTTTGAGCTGCTTTTCATGATTTGATAGGGTGTTTTTATACATTAACATAATAATGCAAATTATTCAAAAGGTTTTATTAATACCGCTTTGCACGTCTGACTAAAGTTGTGAATAAAAATGAGATGATGTGGTAATAACGGCAGAATTTTTGTTTTTTAGAGCTTATTCTCTTATAAGCAACGGTTTTTTTTAAACACTGATGAAATAAACTGTCTATTTGATAACGATGGCTTCAGGGATAAGTTATGCCGAAAATAAGTTATCTAAAAGAAAATATCAATGATTTTTATTGTATTTATTTTTAACAAAGTAAAATGGAAAGAAAAGTAATAAAGAAACCTACCGAAAAGGAAATAATCCATCAAAGACGAGCAGAAAGTTTGTGCCCCGTGAGCTTTAAGCCGCAAAGTCTGCTTAATCTCTTTTTTTGGACTTATCTATTTTATGAAAATTATCTTTCATGGCTTAGTCGCTAAAGGTTAAAAACTTCAAGAATATCACCTTAATTTTTAGTTGAAAAAATAAAACCTAAACAATATACTTCTCTCGCTTCATTAAATACTTATTATAACTAAATCCATTACATATAATAACCGAAGTACATAAAAAATATGTATGTATAGTCTTCGCATCAACTGTTATTGGGTAAACAAATAAGCAATTTATTGAGGTAAAGTATTTTTTTATCCTCGCAATAAAGTTATATGAGAAATATTTTTACTATCGGAGCGGGACCTAGAATCCCTAGATGATGAAACAAAACATCCTGATCAGCCGATCAGTATGATCGTAAACTCTAGGTTTCAAAGAGTTCTAAGGGTGCTGTCAGACTTAAACAAATAAGAAAAACTGTTCAACTGTAACCTGAACAGACTCTGAGATAAAAGCTCGTTACGCGCATTTTGACGTTTTTGGTTGCTAGGCTAAACCTTTACAAATGGATTATCTCTCTTTTCAAATAATAGATAAAAAATACTAATTCGTTTAAAAAAAAAACTAGTTTGTAGGTCCATTTTTTATTTATTTAAATGACAAAAAACATCAAATGAAAAACAATTCAATAAATATTCGACTTCATTTCACATTTGTGTAAATTTTTTGTTGCAAGTGTGACAGGCCTTCCTGCGGTAAATAAATTCAGGATTCGTCTATTCATTCAAAATGTATAAAATCGTTCCTTTTTCCTTTTGGAAACGGAATCTGAATACCTAAACTAAGTAAAAGGTTCGAGAGACGCAAATTTTAACGTTTTAGGCTTTTGTTACAAAGTAAAAGTCTCAAACGAGAACGCTATTTTAGGGAGTTGAAGAAATTTTCATACTTAACAATAACTTTATTATAATTTGACCTAGAAAGTAATGGAAAGTTATCCATCACTTTTAATGACAGACACTTAAAGCAGGTGCTTCGAAGGAATTTAATCTAATTTTAGGGAACCTTGAACTAAATAAAGGAGAAAAAACGAGTTTAGACAAAATCTGATTAATTTTTTAAGATAGATTCCCAGCTAGCACACTAGTGGAAATTGCAGCCTAAATTGTTACTTTAAGTGGTTTAAGAGTAATTTAAGGGTTCTAGTGGCAGGCTAAAGTTGCATAACAGCTTCCATTAGCGTCTATAGCTGCAAAAGTTACTAAGAGTGGCAAAAGTTCCACCCAGTATTACCTTAACCTGTATAATAGTTCGTTTTAGAACTCTTTTGCCACTACAGTCTCTAGAACAGAGTTAAGCAATACTTTTTAACGCTTACGGTTGCATATGAGTTGCTACTGGAGCTGTTATACGCCTGTCAACTTTATAAAAGAAATAACTGTAGCCTGTAGTAACAAAATCCACTACAGAGCTACTGTATCCGATATCTTGTATCCTGTATTGAATAAATCATTTTTTACTTTACTTTTACTTTACTTTACTGCTAGTAATATAAGGGTAATAAATATATTACTGAAAGCTCTATATAAGAAGCAAGGACTACTATAAGTAATGCAATAGTAATAAAATGTTCCTTTGAGCAGCCTACGTTATTCGCAATTTTGGTTCTAAATAAAGAAAAATGTGCGAGGGTTCCGTCGGTATAATAAATTTTAATAACAGTTGGAGATCAAATATTAAAGACAGGTGTCAGGTTCAAAGTATCCAATGTTTGTTTTGTGTTTCTGAGCAAAATAATTACTCATTTCTTTCCCAATCCATTAAGCAGTTTAGGCGTGAAAGCGTAACAAACATACACAAATAGATTTTTTTTATATAGCCTCTTTAGTATTCTACTGCTGCGCAGACCTCCCAAGCTTGCTTCCAGTGGTTGCTCATTGCAGTCTCCGGACACTCAGTTCCTAACATACATACTTAGTCACTTTTGCAATTGTAAAAAGTATTTTTTTTGTTAGGTTTCTTAAAACTAATATTTACTATTTCTGTTCGCGACAAGTGTAACGGCCTCATATAGACTCTGTAAATAGATATTAGTTTAAGATTTTTAATATTAAAGAACCCTGTAGGGCATTTTTATAGAATAAGTTTGTGAATAGCATTTGGTATACATTTTGAGGTTTAATAAAGTATTATGGAAGTGGTAATATTATTCTGGTAGCCTATTAGGAAATACAACCTAGGTAGGCTAGGTACTGCCTAAATAGTAAATAGTAAGTAGTTAAACGCTAGTCATATAGAAATAAATAGAGAATAACTTGATATTCAGCATAGTAAATAAGTAGTACATAAGCTATGAACCTTTAGGGAATAGCAGGTAGCTTATATTTGTATTAGTTTTAGAGAGGGTAGTTGTGTGTAAGTGGGATCTCGCAGGCCTCCCCTCACCCCCGCCTTCGTCACCTACGGGTGAAGGGGTGAGGGAGGAAACGCCCACGATTGGCCTGCTAGGTCTCACACGCGCTCTAGGCTAAGTTCATGTACATAGTAAGTTTGTAATATAATTAAGGCCATTTTTGGGGTCTGGGCTTCCTGCCGACCACCGGGCCTCCAATAAAGAAAAGAGAAAATACAAGCTCCTGAGTTTCCTTCAAGCCTCCACCCTCTTCAGTCATTTAACCAGCACACCGCCTAGGATTGTGGGTCGTCGAGGGGGCCCACATAAATTGGTCCTTCGATCGCCGGATGGAAGCCGCAAGCGGTCCAGCATAAACTGATCTCTGCAAGCCGCATTTGAAGAAACAGTCAAGCCAACGAAGGAAACTCAGGAGCAACATCGGGATGCCCGTCACCGGAAGCAAGAAGTCGGCGCCGTACGTCGCGCGCCCAGACCCGGCCGCCCTCGATCGCGCTGCCCGCGCCGCCGCTCAATCCGCCAATAGGGAAGCAGCACTAAGCGCGCATTCTGCGGCCGAGCCCTGCGCTGGGCCCGCGACACACACGTCTGCCGCGGGGCAAGTCAACCCCGCCGGCACCTCCGCGCCCGCACCCTCCGCGGGGAGCGCCCCCTCCGCGGGGGTTGCCGACGCGGGGGCCGCCCCCCCCGCGCCCCTTGCGGGGACCGCCATCCCCGCAAGGCCCGCGCCTTCACCGGCCGCCGCGATATCCGCCGCCGTGATATCCGCCGCTGCCGCCGCCGCCGCCGCGCCATCCGCAGCTGCCGCCGCCACGCCATCCGCGGCTGCCGCCGCCGTCGCCACGCATCCCGCCTCCGCCTTCGCTCAAAACAAGGATTGAAAATGTATATCGCTCTAGTACTAAGCCAGTAAAACAAGGAGTTCCACAAGGTAGTGTTATGGGACCTCTATTATTTTTGATATATATAAATGATTTACCAAAAGTAACACCATTTGACACAATTTTATTTGCCGACGATAGTACAATTATATTTAATGATGACCTACTCAGTAACAATAATAACTATGAAAGTAACATTAACATATCTTTGAAAAACACAGTTGATTGGTTAACATCTAATAATTTAATACTTAATATAAAAAAGACAAATATTATGCACTTTTTAAATAAAAGTCATCATAATATAAGAATTCACTGTAACGGAGAAGAAATTATAGAAGCTGAATGCACCTAATTTCTTGGCTTGTATGTAGATTCAAAGCTTGATTGGGACCAACATATTGAATCTGTTTGCAAAAAGTTAAATTCCTTTTCATACGCCTTATACCAACTATCAAAAGAAGCAAATATATCAACGCTCTTAATGGCATATCATGGCAATGCTGTTTCCACGATGAGATACGGAATAATATTTTGGGGTAATTCTAAAAACTGGGAATTTGCTTTTAAAGCCCAAAAAAAGTGTATTAGAGCAATTGCACAGATAAGAATACCTGAAACCTGTAAAGCACACTTTAAAAGACTAAAATTATTGACAATGCCAAGCTTATATATATTTGAAATAGCTTTATTTATTAAAAATAACAGGCCATTGTTCGCTTTACTAAATAGTAAAAGAAGGCAAAATGTTATACAATCATCTCGCTTAAATTTGTCACAAAATCGAAAAAGTATATTAGGAATGGCACCAAAAGTATTTAATAAATTACCCAAAGACATCAGAGATATTGAATGTATACATAGATTTAAGAAAAAAATATTTGATTTTTTGGTTGACAAGGCTTACTATAGTGTGAATGATTATTTTAATGACAAAATTCCGGACTCTATTTATTTCGACATATAATTTTTTAATTTACATTATTATTATAATTATTGTTTAGTGTGTTGTGATATTACATATTGACCTGATTTATTGTGATATATTTTACCCTAATTTGACATTTGCATTTACATTAACTTTTTTATTTGACATTTAATTTTATAACTTATATATAGAAAGCATGTTGCATGTATATTTTGCACACCAGAAATGGTAAAACGTACTGTACTTTCTTACTCTTATATTTTGTCATCTTCTTACGTATGTTTGCAAAATAAATTGATTTGAATTTGAATTTGAATTTCGCCGCGCCCTTTGCCGCCACCGCCGTGCTCTCCACAGCCGCAGCCGCGCCGCGTTGCAAGAGGGCACCAAGCAAACACAGCTCGGCGAGATCAAAAGCACGCAAGCGCGAGCTAGAAAAGGCGCGACAAGAGCTCCTGCAGCGACAAGTAGAGCTGGCCGCTGCACGCGTCGCTTGCCTAGAAGAGGAGACGGATGAGGAGGAAGAGGAAATAGATGACAATGCCACGCTCAGAGACGAGCGTACCAACACCTGGGTCCAGACCAACGCATTGGCTCTGACCGCAGGTGCCTACCTGGACGAAGGAGCCGCCGCCGCCGCTGATTCAGGAGGGCTGCCGCCCTTAGATCCTGCTGAGTTGCCGCCAACGTCGAGACCACCGCCGCGTCACGACGTACCTCAGCAGATCACCACACAGCAACCGACTCTGGAGAGTCAGGCTCCCGTCCTCTACGTCGAGCGATCACCGCCGCCGCCAGCGCTCGACTATAGGGAACTAGCTTCCGCCTTAGCCATGGCCGCCCGTTCCATGCAACCCGTCAACGCCGAGGTGATGGACCTGCCGGTGTTCTCGGGCGCCGCAACGGACTGGCTGCCCTTCAAGACTGCCTACGAAGAGACAGCAAATCAACTTAGTGAACAAGCCAACCTGATGAGACTACGGAGAAGTCTCAAAGGAGCCGCACGCGATGCAGCGCAGTGCCTGTTCATCGGGGCGACGTCTACTGCCGAGGTAATGAAGCTGCTGGCTTCACGATTCGGACGTCCCGACGCGCTGGTCATCGCAGAGATGGAGAAGCTTCGAGGACTCCCACGGCTCGCCGACACGCCGAGGGATCTCTGCGCCTTCACGTCCAAGGTAACTAATATTACTTCGACAGTGAAGGCGCTCAACAGGACGCACTATCTGTACAACCCGGAGATAGTGCGCGGCGTAGTGGAGAAACTGCCTGCGACTCTCCGCTACCGCTACTATGACTTCGCCGCTGCGAAGCCAGCCGAGGAACCGGACCTGCTGACGATCACCCGCTTCCTCGAGCGAGAGAGTGAACTTTGTGGGAGCTACGCGCCGGCCGAAAACCCTTTCCAGCCGCAAGAACACAGAAAGGGAGCGGCTACGGAGCGATGGGATAACAGCTACCACTCTGAAGAAAAGAAAACTGAGTGTCCGGTCTGCCGAAAAGTGGATCATAGAGTGCCGGACTGCCATACATTCAAGAAAGCGGAAGTCTCAAGACGATGGGAGTATGCGAAATTAAACCGCCTGTGTTTCCGCTGCCTTAAACTTCGCCACAAGGGTCACACATGTAAGTACAAACAGTGTGAACTTAATAATTGCCGCTACGCTCATCATCCTTTATTGCACACAGAGACGAGCCTTGTGACCGCAGCACAGCCGACCGAGCCGCCGGCGCACTTCATCGCCTCGGCTACGACAGAGAAGAGGACGGCGTTACTGAAAGTGCTGCCAGTCGAAGTTTCCGGTCCAGAGGGTGCCTGCAAGACTTACGCGCTCCTGGACGACGGCTCAACCTGCACACTCATAGACGAGAGTGTGGCGAAGCGGATCGGCGCAGCGGGACCGCCATCACCCTTCTGCATCGAGACAGTAGGAGGGACGAAACACAGTGAGAATAAGTCCAGGCGAGTCTGTTTTAATATACGTGGCCCTAACTCAGACTCATTACAGATATCGGCGCGCACGATGACCAGCCTCAGACTCTCGCCGCAAACGCTCGAGCGAAGGGACATAGAGGGCTGCGCGCATCTGGCAGACATAGAAGAGGAGATAGAATACGGGACGTACACGCCAACGATCCTGCTCGGACAAGACAACTGGCATCTGCTCGTCGCGCACACTACGCGTAGCGGCGAGCGAGATCAACTTGTGGCGTCGAAGATGGACCTCGGCTGGGTCATCCACGGCGTCAAGGGGCCGCGCAGCAGAGCTGAGCGGCAACGGGTCAATCACGCAGTCAACGGTCAGGGTGACTCCGAGGAAGACGTAGAGCAGCCTAAGCAAGAACACTTCGTCCTGGAGAGCCCGTGCGATGAGCCGAAAAGTTCCTGCAACGCCGTCGAGGGGCAAGCTCTACACTTCCGAAGAGTCAAGACTGCGCGACTACCGGCGGGAGGCGTCGAAACCTGCCCGCTACGGAGAGACGACCACACAGACAAGCCGACAACAGACGAAGTGGCCGACAACTCGACCCGCCAGACATCGCCCGACTTCAGCAGCCAGCTGAAGATGTGCCAGGCCTCCCGCATCCGAAAAGCGCGGCCGGCACAACCGTCGAAGGGTGACAACTCTAAAAATAGTAATGTTACATATAATAATGTTTGTTTCTCGTTCACAGGCCACAACCACTTTGGCCTGATGTCTGAGACCGCCGCTAGAGGGCGGAAGCGCCGACGGCGACGTCGCCGGGCGAAGCACAAGCCGCTCGGGTCAACCGCTCGCCGCCAAGATCTGCGCGCGCTGGGCGCGCAAGTACCTGCCGAAGCCTCAAAACCGGCGGGAGCTCCAACGCCTGCCGGAGCTCCAACACCGGCGGGAGACGCGAGCCAGCCACCAAGCCGTCAAGCTGAGAAAACCTGGTGCCGAAGACGCTGCCAAGAAAACCAAGTCGAAGCAGTCTTCCCGGGTCCCAGACGGCAAGGTACGAGCAGTGGACGTGCGGACGAAGAAGCTCGCCATACTCCGGGTCGCGAACTCCTTAGGGCTCCAGCTACAAGCTGCGGCGGGAGTATATGTTCGCGACAAGTGTAACGGCCTCATATAGACTCTGTAAATAGATATTAGTTTAAGATTTTTAATATTAAAGAACCCTGTAGGGCATTTTTATAGAATAAGTTTGTGAATAGCATTTGGTATACATTTTGAGGTTTAATAAAGTATTATGGAAGTGGTAATATTATTCTGGTAGCCTATTAGGAAATACAACCTAGGTAGGCTAGGTACTGCCTAAATAGTAAATAGTAAGTAGTTAAACGCTAGTCATATAGAAATAAATAGAGAATAACTTGATATTCAGCATAGTAAATAAGTAGTACATAAGCTATGAACCTTTAGGGAATAGCAGGTAGCTTATATTTGTATTAGTTTTAGAGAGGGTAGTTGTGTGTAAGTGGGATCTCGCAGGCCTCCCCTCACCCCCGCCTTCGTCACCTACGGGTGAAGGGGTGAGGGAGGAAACGCCCGCGATTGGCCTGCTAGGTCTCACACGCGCTCTAGGCTAAGTTCATGTACATAGTAAGTTTGTAATATAATTAAGGCCATTTTTGGGGTCTGGGCTTCCTGCCGACCACCGGGCCTCCAATAAAGAAAAGAGAAAATACAAGCTCCTGAGTTTCCTTCAAGCCTCCACCCTCTTCAGTCATTTAACCAGCACACCGCCTAGGATTGTGGGTCGTCGAGGGGGCCCACAATTTCCAATTATCTTCAAGGATACCTGATCTTTATTGTAACTTTGGTTGAATAAGTAAAGTGTTTTAAAACAAGAAAATACTTAGCATTGCTGTAGCTCTATGCCCTAAATATAATTTTTATTTGTTCTTATACTTGGCAATGGCAGAATCAAGGATCCCTAAAACACTTACTCAAATAATTTAAACTCGGAAAAGGGGATCACTTTTAAAAATATTAGTAACAGAAGAGTAATAAAAATCACTCTAAGGCGTAAACAGGTAGAACTTAGCACTTTGAGTTCTGCAAGAGTGCTATTAGAGAGATTTTTGCAGGCTTAGGTTGTATTTCGTAGACGCCATTTTATTTTAAATATTTTAGGTTTTTTAATTGACTTTGAGGTTATATACAATATATCCATGTACAATTATACGTATTTCTTACAAAAAATGGATTGATATAGCATTATTAGCTCACAGGCATATTACATGCAATGATTTGGGAATGTTTTTAATTAAAATTTGTAGATAAAACAGAAAATATTTTACATTATAATTGTTTTTACTTTGCATTCTGATATAATTACGGAAGCGCGACAAAATTACTCAAAAAAATATCATTAACATTCACAGAAAACTTGTCTGCGTTTAAAAATTTGCTTTTATACGAACTCAAAACCTAATAACACCATCTTACTTACTAAATATTAAATCAATGGCCGCCGATATCCGATGAGCATCCATGGAATTTTAAAACTTGTATTACTTGTGAATCTGTTTGTCACAAAAACCAAACACTTGGCGTAAATTATTTATCATTCATTCACAGTTCGTTCAATCTCATTCACTAGAAAGTGCTAGAGGAGCGCTATAAGAGAGTTAATGGTTTGTTGCAGCCTTTGTAGCACCTCTGTGCCACCGTTATAGAGCTTCAATAGCACTCATAGTTGCATAAAATTGTGCCCAAATTGCTGCATAAGGGTTGCATAAGGGTTCCAGAGCACGCTATAGCGCTTAAGTCTATTACTATAAGTAATAAACGGACATGCTCCAAAGCTCTTATGCAACCAAATGTGCTGCTTGGGTTCTGTTAAATTCCATTCAATGCTTCCAAAATTGCACTTTTTGTTCTTTAGCTCAGCAACGTAATCCGCGATGTTTTTATTGGGTTGTTGTCGCCGTTGACGAAATATATAACGCTCCGCTACTTCTGCTGGCTTGGGTTGGAGGTGCTTTGTCATCAGTTCGATTGCTTGCGAGTAAACCAAAGTGAACGGTTTTCTTGGACTTGCGAGTGTAAACAATAACTCATACGCTTCTTCCCCCATCAAAGCAATCAGTGTTGGTAATTTCATTTCATCAGCCACTTTATTCGCTTTAAAATACATCTCCATACGTTCTTCATAACTTGTCCAGTTTCCTCCTCTCACCACAAACTCCCGAATTTTACCAACGGACATGGTTTATAAGGTTCCACGATCACTTTTACACTGTTTTAGGCACACTAGTCCCGTTCCCGGACAGTTATTTTACCTCGTCGCCACTGTTAAATAAAAGAGTAGTGTTTCGTGGAAACCATTTATTGCAAGTCTGCTTGCTTATAAACTACCTTCATACACAACAGTAATAGACAAACGCTTTAGAAAATCTATACAGCTTTTATTATTACTGAAATGTATGACAACCCAATAAGTTCTCAAAGCCATAAATAACGGCATAATTTTATTAATAAATACACAAAACTTGTCTTAAAGCCAACTGGCTTAGGTTTATGGTATTTGATCTGATGTTTAAATTGAATAAAAATAAATTAGATTTTTTATGAAGTAAAAGGGCTTAAGGACCTGTAGTTTGAAGCTTCTTACCTAATTAGGTATGAGGGTCCCCCACCCTCGCAGCTGTGACATGCGCGCGTCGAAATGCGAAATGTCGCGGCAGTTTTAAATTTTATTACTTTTCATACAAGCCGAAGTTAAATCGAGATGTTTATACCTACCGCACAATTTTTCTTTCCGATTTTCGTTTCAGCTAACAAGAATTTGCGTTTAGGTAAGGTATTTGTAATAACGAGTTTTTTTTAAACCATCTGAGAAATATAAAACAGATTTCTTAATTCTGAAAAATATAGATGTAGGATTTAGTTTAGACAAGTTATTAAAAAGTAACAAGATCTAATGAATTTCACTCTGTAGAAATAAAACAAAGTAAACCCTTTTTGTAGTGTTTTTTTCCATTAGAAATACACTACTGATTGTTTTAATTTGATTTTGTGACTCAAAAAACATTACATACAAATTACTATATAGTTTGAGTTGATAACTTTTTGCTCAATTTACTATGTTTACATACCTATAAATGCGGGAAATAGATACATCTCTTAAACCACTTTCCCTATCGTCCGTAATTTATTTCTCTAAGAGTAGTCGTCATTCCCTGGCCACCACCAGATCTGACTTCAAAGGACTTTTTCTTAAAGGGTTTTCTTAGAGGGTCTTTAGACTAAAGTCTAATAAAATAAAAACTAATCCGAAGACAATTATTGATCAAAAAGAAAATATCCGAATCGGATATCCGACTTAAAATTACTTGGTATACCCTACATAACTTTAAGAACTTAGTAATTATATTATTATTTTATGCATTTCGGTTTTTTTTTCGGCGGTTTAATTTTTTGATAAAAAAGTTTTTAGACGTTCGTTTGCATGAGTGCCGCAATTGTACCTCTAATAATTACAATTATTGTAACGGATCACATTAAGATGGTGTTATTTTCAAAAAATAAATTAATATTGTAAGAAGTACACAATTTAATTATTTCTGAAAATGTACTTAATATATTTTTTTAAATATTTTTTTAATTTTAAGAAACTTGGGTTTCTTCTGATTTGACATTCTGTATTTAGGCATAGACAAAGTAGAACGCTGCGCTTCCGTATTGCCGCCGCACGTACTTGCAGGTTTATACCTAAAGTGCGGATTAAGCCAGAAAAAAAGGCTTGACAATACATTCATCATCATCATCATCAGCTTGTAAGAGCCCACTGCTGGACATAGGCCTCTTCTCTGGCACGCCATGCACATTTACATTACATACATGTTATTTTATTTTAGTTAAATATGTAAACTGAAGGTAAACTATGTTTTTTGTTTTTAATTATATTGTAGGTATGATTTTGCGTGTACTGTTGGATTAAATAAAATTGTTGTGTACCTCTATTATCTATTGTTTAATTCTCAAACTGGCGGGCACACTGGATGCGGTAGCGCGTATATTGCATTGTAAGTATATAGGTTTTTTACGAGAAAAATTATTTAATAAGTAGATTTCCGGGTTCGCTGATAACGAAAATGACATACCTACCAACATTTTGAAACCAAGATGGCAGAAATTCGAGCTATTAAACTTTCCAAAGGCAAGTCTGAGCTATCAAGCACTATACGCAAAATAACTTGTGTAAAATATTTAGGTCTATGTATGTTTATATAATATTATAATATCACTGTCTGATCTGAGACCGCTCGCTGCTACAGTTAAACAACCAAGTTTTCGTCAGCAGCTATTGTTCTATCATCCCTACGATTTAAGTTTTGTCTGTGAAAATAAAAAAGGTAAGTTTGTAATGCGACGGTTTTTTAAATGTAATATCGGTATCAAAATTGTTTTTTTTCAGCTTCATATAGATCCTAATCAGATGTTATGGTTCATTGTTTTGACATCTGTTGTCAAAACTTGTTTACATTTGAATAAAAATAAAACGAAATACGAGAGCGCGAAAACAAAAATTTGACACAGAACCGGCCTCGGCCGTGGCCACAAGGGTACTGACGGGGTAGGGAGCGGCGCGGCATGGCATCGGACCGCGCGAAAACGATGTTTTTTTTTAGTTTTTGCTGGTTTTTTGTCTTTTCGTTAAACTTAAAAATTCTTACTATAGTAGTATGTCTAAAATTTAAGGTCAGCAATTTTCATTCCAAAAATCAAATAAAAACAATCAGCGGTTTAAAAATAAAATGGAAAAAACGGAACAAAAAGGGGTAACTTTGAGATTTTTTTCTATCAACTAAAATTAATTAGATCCTGTTTCCCTTTAGTATGATGACTAGATTAGATCCTTAACTAACACATATATTTTTTTCAGAATGAAGACATCAATTTTGTATGTCTCAGATTGTTTAAAAAAATCTCAAAAACACAAATTTTTGAACCACCAAGCCTTAATGGGGCTTGGCAACTACTTACCATAACAATCGGTCTTTCTAAAATAAATCACTTTTCCGAAGGCTTGGAATCTGGTAAATCATTTTATTTAGGCTGTTAATCATTTCGAAAATGCAATATTTTACACCTCAGCGTTTGCTGATCACAACATGCAGGGGTGTTAATTCTAAAAGAACATGGGCGCCATTAATATCTGTCTTTCTTGTTAGACACGCGAACTTGTGTTACAAATAAGTTTAGCGCCGCGGCCGGGGGTCACTTCTGCTGAAAATTTGCAAGACTCGACCCCATTCTGTATTCAGTTGTTAGGAACTAAACTCTTACCCTGTTATTCATAAAAAGTTAAAGAGCATTTAGTTATTAAACGTATGTCAATTTAGACTGGATATCACGTATTTACCATACAACATATCAGAGCAGTAAACCTCCAGTAAAGCTTCTTAAAACCTATTGTATCTTTATAAATAATACGGTATATCTGTGGTTAGTATTTATATAGTACTTTAGTGTGTGCTTTCTCTACAAACCGCAAAATACCAATTATCCGTTTCCGTACGATTTTCGGGGGGGAAAGTAGCCTATGTCGTTTCATTAAATGATCTCTGTACCAAATTTAATTTAAATATGTTTAGTAATTTTGGCACGAAAAAGAGACAGACTTAGCTAACTTTTCCATTTATAATATTATATTATATAGTATGGATAACGTTTGGTAACAGTCGTTCGTAATCGCAAGACCTAAATTTCAGAGTTCCGCAGCCATAGCTCCTCGTCAATAGTAATTTAACTACAAAAGTTGGTGTTAAGGACATGACGCGACAATTGTCACGGCTATTTAGGTACAAAGCAATATTGTAACGCTTGCCGTGACAAGAGGTCAACTATCTATCTTAAATTTATATAACCCTGTTACAGTTAACAGAGATGTTGTCTTTGACTTTGGAGTCCCAAAAGAGGCCTAAAACCTAATAAGCAAGGATAATAAAGTGATAGCCTTTTCCCTTATTATTTCATTGCCGTATTTATATATAATAATAAACTTTGCTTATACATGCCTATGTATAAACAAAGTATAATATTATATTCACAATCCCGTAACATAATACTTTACCCAAATCAATTTTTTTCAGAAGCTCAGAATGTTGTCTACTAACCGAAGAAAGATCTGGGAATAACAACGGGCTAAAAAATGCGGCTAATTCAAATTTACTAGATCGAAGGGTCATGGATCGTTTAAGGGTGATTTTATGATTTGAATAAAAACGAAGGTCTGTGTTAAGAGGATCAGCTTTAATTAAGGCGTCAAAGGCTAAGGCAGATTGATTAACTGGGTTCACGGACGGAAAATTAATTTAAATGGACGGGAATTCAAATAGATATGAATTTTATTTTCAGAATGGTTATGCATTGGTATTATGCTGACATCTTGGTATTTTTACTTTAAGTAGTAATTATTTGAAATAGTAGAAATATTTTGCCACATAATTTTTTGCTTTCTCAGTTTTCTTCAGTTGATTATAAACGTGAAAAAGTAGCAAATAGTCAATCATAGGTTGTTTTTGTTTCTGTTTTACAAAGACAGTTAGTCCCAAAGAAAAGTGATGTTAAAGTAAAGTAAAAAAAAAAGTAAAAAATGATTTATTCAATACAGGATAATAGATATCGCTTATTGAAAGTCAATTAGACTAATCTAATTAATATTGATACCTTAATACCTTATTTCGTAAAGTATCCTATACTGATAGAGGCGAGGTAGTTCAGGGTGCCCACTAATTGGCTCAGGCAAACAATGTTTGCCTTGCCTTACGACAATGGTCGCCTGGAGACGCCCCCAAACGAGCCCTCCTCTGTCAAATGATTCTACTCCCTTTCGCAATGATTTTACAGCGTAGAGAAGAAAGGGGTAACAAACTCTACTTTACAATTTCTCTCTTTTTTTTTTTTTTGTTCTTATATATGTGACATTACAATTAAATTTACAATACAAAGAACATAAATTAATAAGATTTAAAGTACATACATGAAATAATGAAAATATCGTGCAGAGCTAGACTACTTCCATGCGTCTTTGTCGTTTTCATAATCATCAACATTGTAATAAGCTTTCTTAGTCAAACCTTTTTTGATACAAGTTTTAAACTCATTATCATTAAGGATCAAAATCTCTTCTGGGATCTTGTTATAAAATCTTACTTCGTTTCCTATAAAGCATTTGTTTGTCCGTTTTAGTCTGTTCTGTGGAATACTTAGTTTGTTTTTGCTACGCGTTCTAAGGTCTTTAATTTTATCACATTTTTTATCAAACATATGTAAGTTTTTACGAGTATACATAATAATTTCAAAGACGTAAAGAACAGGCTTTCCTAATGTCAGGCAGGATTGAATGTACCCTGCGTTACGGGGCGAAGAATAGGACTGAGGTATCCCCTGCCTGTCGTAAGAGGCGACTAAGAGGGGACCCCGGGGTCGTTGGGTGCACGAGGCGGGGGCCTCGTGTAGTCATATAACGGCTCCAAGAAGGACGGCGGAACGCGGGTGTCCCGTTTCCGCTGTTGAGCGTTAGGAAAGCTACCACGCTCCGGGGGGACAATCATCATGTCCCTCCGAGGAGAGGCTATACAGCCAATGCTGGGGGGAGCGGAGAATTCCACAGGCTTACCCGCGACCCTCCTGCTATCAGCCGAGAAGGACACTGGCGGGGTTTTAGTGGGTGCGCACCCCACATAACCCTGCGGCTCCCCCCCGAGGCTGCAGGGTACTCGTTAGGAGTTTCCCCGCCATTAAAAAAAGGCAGGATTGAATAAAAAAAGGCTATAAAACAGCACCGGAAAAAGAAGTAAATTATCTATCCAGCGTTTCTAAAAGTTGTTATTTATCAAGCCTTTCGACTTATAATTTGTTTTTTTTTTGTATAAAAAAAAATCGTCCATGAAAACTTTTCAAATTACGCGCTCACCCAACGCAATAATAACTGACAAAATATCGCTCCGTAAAGAATCCACTGGCCTGAAGAATTAGATCAAAAGAGGCCCTCAAGCGTGCCATACTAGGCTGCTAACTGCCGACGGCTGAATACCATCATAACTTGACCTCTACATTTCATATTATGACCCTAATTGATCTTGCTCGCAGCCCGTTGTGGGAGAAAGGGAGTGTCACCAATAAATGGTGGCACGGTCGGCAAGCCAAGCGGTACTCAAGCACGAAACGGTTGAGGATCCACTGAAAAGACTACAGGAATATTTTGCAACACTAGTAGCTCGGTATGAGGTTTGCATTGCACCATAATAAGTAAGAGTAATGTTTGAAATTAACAAGCCAAGATCACGAGTCTTTTTCGTAGATTTTGGCGGTATAATTATGTATTTTCGAGTAGGGTACTTATTGTCTTAGAAAAAAGCCCTTGACAGAGAAAATTGATATGGCGAAACTATGAATGTTTCTTGTTAACTATGAAAAAGACTGAACGTCTTCAAAGGCTAAGTTAATGGTAAATAGAAATATTTCTTTATAATGATTAGATTCAAAAAGAGAAAAACTAATATAAAAGGTTTCAGTTTCAAAGCTATTATTTGTCACTGAGACAGATCCAAACCATGTTTATCTAAATCAAATTGAGCGAATCTGACTCTATTAAGTAACAAAGTATCGTTTTCTGTTTATTCGATTTCAGTTCAGTTGGGGATTTGGGAACAATCTCTTTGAGACCTGCGGTGCGAGGATTGCTGCAAAGTTTCGTAATACTTAGGAGCTTTTCATAAAATCTTATTGCATCTTTTGTATTTTTCAACTTTATTTTTCAACAAAAACTTTAAACCCGTCGAACGTACACCTTCCCTGGAACCTAGAATTTTAATAGGTATGATATTACAATTATAAAAGTACACATAAATAACATTCAAACTGATTATATTTTTGTTAAACAAAACACTATCGACAAAACAATTTAAAGCGGTGTGATTTCGGGTCGCCCACCACCACGCATGCCAAGCCTAGACCGCAAAGTACCTTAAATAATAAAGTAAACTAATGAAATATGTTAGATTTTAGAACGTTTTCAAAACGAAACTAACTGTCTCCATTTAAATATAATGGCATCATTCCAATTCTACACGTTCAGCCGCTTTTACGAATTTAATTGTTAGATACGCTAGAATTTAAATTAGCACCAACTTTTAGAAGTGGCCATAGCCATTTCACGTTAGCTGGGCTGCCAGCTTGCAGACTTGTTACCCATCAGACCGTTTTTATATTTAAAAAAAAATAACATATTCTCTATTACCTGGTACTGTATATCCGGTGATACTGATAACATATGCTGATTAGGGGTAAAACCGATTATGTTTCAGATAGTTTTAGGGATCGTAGCCAAGATATTATGTTTATTACTAATATAAAAACATAACGACACCGGTACCATACTGTGATACATGTTGATAATAATGTTTTCTCTTTTTAAATATATTTTTTTCTGAGGAGGAAAAGTGTCAAATTGTATTATATTATTTATATTTTTTTTTTTATGAGTTTCAATGTAGTTTCTAAATGTGTTTCGAAGTTTTCAGCTTGTCCACTAAAGCTCTCACTTCGTTCAATATTTCAAGGAGACGACCCCGACCTCACTCGTCCGCAAGCCGCAAGGAATGTTCATAACATTTTTGCCTTTAATCTCAGATACTTTTGGCCGAATAAATCAGTCTAATGTTTGACAGAAAATTGCTGACGTGATATTGGACTGGTTGACTGGATCTGCAGTTTTTTTCTGCTCAGATATTATCTAACCTGAAACTTTGAAGATTCGGCTTTTTATTTCCGTCGTCTGTAGCGCATATTGTTATTGATGGCTATCGATATTTGTTTGCTAGGTGTGTGTGGTTACTTCTCTACGTCTGTCTATAAAGATTTTTTTATTATTATCACTTCACGTGTAGCCGGAGACTAAAATATCGTAATAGAAATGGTTAAGTTTCCCCAAACCGGACTTGAGCTAAGTAATCATAAAGTTTTAGAGTAGCGAAACTAATCTTCTTGTAAACAATCTAATAGTTGACCGCATCACTACCTATATCTTTAATATAAGGTACCTAAGTGTTAATTTAATTACCTAAGGCGTCGTAAATTTTACGCTTCACAATACAAGTTCTTGATAATTAGTTATGCAATAAAATTCTAAAACCCACTTCATAAAATTAGAGGAATATCCGAACTCGGACATTTAATAGTCTAATTCGGATGAATATTTAATTTGAATCGACAAACTTTTTCTGATTGGTCACATAGAATTGTCAGTACATCAGTATTTTAGGTATATAATTACCTACTTTAGACACCACCCATATGATTGACGAAGACGATGGGAAATCAGCTGGAATCGCAATCAAATATTCGTCTTAACAATATCAAACCCTTCTTACATTTCTACTTATAAAAAAACACATACTAAAGGTATTATGAGACTATTTTCACTACATGACGCGGAGATACGTCCTTAATTTCACGTTTCAAGTATTAACCTACTTTAGGCCTAATACATACCTAATATGTTTTTTTAGGCTGTACATTTTTTTAATGCACCCATTTACTACGAGTTTATCATAATAACGATTATTTGTTAGATAATAAAGACGCATAATAGAGAATCTTGTTAGGTCGGTCGGTGTATGTACAGTACAATATACATCAACTGTAATGGATTCCCAATCCAGGGTCAGGCTCAACCTAATAAATTACTCTAACTAGGACCTGGGTTGAATAAATTAGATTCATTAAGTGTTTCTGGAGCCACAATCAATTGCCTATTTGCTTCTCCATAAGTTTTGCCGAAATAAAATACAAACAAAAAATGTATATCTCTGTGACTAGTTGTATTGTAGTAATTAATTAATTTAAATTCTGAATCCTGCATGCTCATTTCTTGTTTCAATGAAAAATTAATTATAATTTTTCTTAATTTGTTGCTCGTAAAGAAATAAATATGTAATATAAATCCGTCATTTGGCCTATTTCAAAATGTATATTTATTGACTTAGAAATAATTAACTTGAGCTGTGGATTTTGAATACCTAATAAATAAAAAATAGTTTTATCTATTCATTTCTCAATCGCACAGCAGTCTGATCATCATATTATTATCATACATCATACATATGAAATAAGGAGCTCGTTCAGCATGAAACAAGATTGATAGCTGTCTTCGGTATTGACGTATTATTCGCGGTGATGGCTCCAGACTGAGATCGGTCGGTTGGCTTCAATCCAGGAATGTATACCTATGTTTAGATTTAAGATTAGATCAGTCAGCGCATTGCATTGGTTGAGATGCGGTCACACTAGATGTTACTGGGACGCGGGTGATTAAATACTGCACCCCTCATTTGTTTTTAATTTCCTTGCTATGGGACATTAAAATGTCTTTGTTATGAACTTTGTCCGCCGTATCAGTGCAAACATCTTGATGTCCGTTGAATATGAAATGATAGACCTATCGTTAAAATCGCTACATACATATATAGTTTGATGCTTACAATATCTTATACTTCTAGGTCTTAAAACCTTTACGATAAAAAACTGCCTAAAATATTTATAAATAAAGAATAAAACATAGATTACTTTTGTATAACAAACAAAAGGTTGCGGAAGTGCACTGAAAATCTAATCATTACATATATAGGGAATAAACATAAACAGTGCATTATATTTCTGTTAAATACATTTTAGAAGAGTTTCCCCTTAATTAATAAATTTTACGAGCGACGTTACGACAGTACTTGAAGAACGGAGAGCGACGTAGTGATAGTAGGTTTAAAGCGTGGGCCAGGAGCGACGTAACGTCAGAGCGCCGTAAAGACAGTAAATCATTTTAAGGTCGCAATTATTTAAAATTCAAATACTGTTCAATATGTAAAGCCTTACAACAATTATTATTAATTACGAATTACTTACTTATATCATCTTTTATGTTACATGAAATGTAGAGACCGCTTTAACCGGAGCTTTATACCGTATAAACAGAACTAAAATCAATTTGACTGCAAGCTCCAATGAAACACCGTTTTAGTGCCGAGCACCAAATAAACATTTTACTACATTAAATAGACACTATAGGTACATACATACAATGTCTAACATTACATACAACCGTTGAAAAATGTTAAAAGCAATTTTAAAGTCAATCTTGTTTCGTGAACATTTAAAAGCTTTTAAACAAACATAATTTTAGATTCTTAGTTGAAACATTCGAAATTACGAAAACCAAGTATTAGTTTTTGGATGAAAAATAAAATTGGTGATAACTTAGATCTGAGATCCAAACTAACAATATTTCTATTTATATTTTCAGGTATATGTCTCGCTACCGCTACACTTCGGGTGCTGTGAGCATTTGGCCTTCCTGCCTAAATATTTGTAAAATAAAAATAAATATATCCTACAAAGCTAACCCTACTTCAATACGAAACATTAATCTTTGGCCTTGTCGTGATCGTCTATCTGACTAATGGTTAGGACCCTCCATACGTTGTGTTTTAAATCAAATAATTTACAGTGCTAAAGCTCCTTTGAAAATTAAAGAATAATGAAAATAACCTTGGACTTATAAAATTTCGAGCCAATGAGCTGTACGCTGACAAATAAATTCTTAAAAAAAATGCGCGCTAAACACGCGCGCTAGCTCGACCTCGTCAAGCGACTACCTAGGTATCCTAAACAGACGTTCCCTAATACATTACTGCAATCGTCCTTCTAAAGAATGATTTAAAAGATTGAAAACCCTACTGTTGTTCCTAGAAGAGGAACCGCGTGCAAGTGTATTATTACGGAAGGTAAACTTTGTTGAAGTGTATGACAACTAGCCCCGGGTAGGACAGTTCCTTCGCCATGCCCCGTCCGACTAGGTTTTGTGTAACCTTATGTTTGTGTGAAGAAAGTCGACTTTTGATGACCATCGATTCATGTGATAAAGGCTTAAGCCAGATTAATACAAAGATAATCATGAAGTTATGTGTAAGATTCTCAAAACGAGAGCTACGGTGTAATAACCCTGTTGCCAATCCGTTGGTCTTGTACCAGCACTTTTCTTGGTTAGAACTTACTTAGGAATGTATGTCTTGTGGTTTCAACTATCACTCCCACCATGATAGCACATCTCCTGAAGTACCGTAGATCGTTAGGCAAAGCAATGCACTTATAAACCAAACAATAGCAAATTCTTTAGATCAAATCACAGCTCCTCTGAAGTTCATCCCCTAACACAGGACGATCGCTTCTTTACGCAAACGAACCTAAAGCCGCATATTATCAAATGTTAGAAAAGAGGTCTCGCCCCTGGATTAGTTTATCGCGAAGTTAGTTTTTACGGTTTAGTGTATATCGTGTGAATATATATAATATAATATAAGTTTATATAAAAAACAGACCCTCCCTTGAAACATTCATTCTACCTCACACAGATTCTTTCTGTCTCACATACATTCTTCAAGTCCTATCAGCTGATAATGGTTGTGGTGTTAGTTGAGTGTAATAGAATTATCACAAATCTCTAGAATACGTCATCCAACGAGTAACAAACAAAGTAAGCAGTCAAGCTTCGACAGGATATTTTATATTTGGTTAGAACGATTCGGGCCTTATTTACTCAACATAATCAACTATCTCGTACACCGTAGTGCATCGTCAAGTTTGATGTGAGCTTTACTAAGTTGTTTATTTGATCTCCATGCCACCGATCATGGGATCTCGTCTAGAACTCTTGGTTCTTTATATTCTCATCATTCAACTATCTCGTGCATCGTAATGCATCTTCAAGTTTGATGTGAGGTTTTAGTTTGCTCGTCTAATCTTCATGCCAACAATCATGAAGTCTTGTCTAGAACACTTGATCCTTTACTTATATCCTTTGTCTTAGCAATTCCGCATTACATATGTAAGCCACCACGCATTGATATCGGCAAACTTGAGATTATTAAGTGTGATAATAGAGGATTAGACTTTCCCACAACAAGCATCCATTTCGCACAATCTACGATTTACAATAATTGATTAACATCGTAAAAGGCAATCAAGACACAAGAGTAGTAATCGTGCAATCCCTCGTTCGAGTTTGGCACACTAAATAGACTGCAGCGACTAGATCTCAAAGAATATGATTACTCAAGCAAGTAATCTTTCAAATCAAAATAATCACCGCTATCCAATTTTGTGACCAGTGTAAAGTGTTCGGTTATGTATTTAACTATACATTCCCCATCTAACTACTTTGATGAAGCGAGTACCGAGGCCGGCCGCAGCACTCCCTCGCATCGTCCAAAGGTGCGAGTACATATATATAGCTGTATTTATGTCAAATCAAAGGAAAACAAAACACAATCTCCGCGCGCTCGCCGAGACGCGGTAGCCGTTTCTAGGGATCTGTCGTCGAATCCATCTAAAAGTATAAAATATATAATTTTTAAATTTAATAAAGCTAAAAACTGTACGATATAGGAAGGATCGTTACAGTGCTTGCCATGAAGTGAAGGTTATCTGCCTCTTAATCAACATCATAATCATCGTCAAAGTCAAAAAGTCATTAATTATAATTATGAATACAAGGTATCGCTTAATGTGATACCTTATAAACTAAAGTATCCTATACTACGAGAGGCGTGGTAGTTTAGAGGGCCCATCTTAGCTAAATGGCGTCTACTGCTAAACATAGGCCTCCCACACTGGTCGCCATACCGTCTTATCGACCCCCATATTGTTCTCCCGCAAATTCACCCAGTTAGTCTGACCACCTTAAAAGGGCTCTGTCTAAAAATACTAAGAAAAATTATCTAGTGTCCTAAGGATCTAATTTTTAATCTATGTATACTGATTTTGAGGATATTTATTTTATTTCGTATTGGTGGAATAGGACTACTAAAGCCTTATGTAAAGCCAGAACCTACCTTCAATAGGCAGTATTTCGCACCTTTTTCCATGTCTTTATTATTTCGGATGGGCTCAGCCGCTCAGCCAGATAGGGTTTGGGTCAGGCAAAGGGGTCAATCGTCGCGATATCGCTATCGCTTCATATAAAATTATTACTTATTGCTATGAGAAAATTCTAAAAATATTTTTGCCTTCTTTTTGGGGACTAGGTTTCATACTGAATATTGTTTATATTTGTTTTGAGATACAATATGTGAATATGATAGTAAAGGATATACGATTTGAAAAAGATAGCTGTAAAATCATTGCGAAAGGGAGTAGAATCATTTGACAGAGGAGGGCTCGTTGTACAACTAAACGTTATTTTTCTAATTCTTTATTTGACCACCTGTGTGTTGTGACATCGGAGGTCCGGGTTCTAATTCCGTTGGGATTGGAAAATTTATGTTAGCTCTTGGTGTGTTTATCTCTTTGTAAGTGTGTGTATTTTGGGCACACTGGATGCAGTTCTACCTAGTTAGGGGATAGGATGCATTATTAATATTATTATGTTTCTTTAACATAATTATGGAAGTTATTTCATATTCGTAATGTAATATGTCAAAATCTAAAAAGATGACAAAAACGATAGTACACAAATAACTTGCCATGTCCCCAAGTAGGCAAAAAAGGGGCTAAGAAAAATATAGAAGAAACAAATCCAGTTCAAATAAAGGGCGGCTACACACCGGAAGTTTGTGAACTCATTTGGCACGCACACGTCGTTAGGTCTCCAACTGCCTCCGAGACTTTAGATTTATCTTCGTTTCCGCCAACCTGATTGGATGGCTAGATTTTTTTCAGCTCGATTAGGAAAATTGGTAGAAACTTTGAACCTTTGTGGAGTCGCCCTCTTTAATGAATTTTGGAAGTGTTTGAAGAATTTTTGATGCCGGATCAGGGTAGCGATTTAATGAATGTGTTAACCAGAAAAGCTATATAAAATTGCTAGTATTATTACTGCACAACTGCGTAAGAAAATGTGTTATGTTTTCACATAGGCCTACGTAAAATTCATTGGCGCAGAGAAGAGAGTCTATCAGATTGACGGATTTTGACAAATAATGTGTCGTTGGATTTGTGGAGACCCTATACAAGCAAGCACCCAGACCTGAAAAAAATGGTAATAATTTAAAGCGTGCTTACCAGGATCAGTCCCGACCGGCAATCAAACCTGGGCTACTTTGATATATAGCATTCACTTTAGCGACTTCAATGATATCGTCTCTGCGATTAAAGCTGTTACAAGATAATGTTATAATGAATTTTCATATAAATATGAACATTTTCACCTCGCTTCTTGCATTGTAGAGCTTTCAGCTGAAAGTTCAGGACGTGAGCTTATGAATAACGTGCCGGAGCATTCACAATGTTCTGTAAAGCCTTTTCTATACTGATAGCCAGTTCTTTTTATAGGTGCATAATATTTTCTTCGCAACCAATGTAGGTATTACTATCCATATATCGCGCTTATTTTAGAAAAACGTAATACAACTTCGCGTCATCGTATATTTTTTTTGTGTTTTAGAAGACTCGGTATGATACCTCAAAAAGACAGGAAAACCTAAAAAAATAACAAGGAAAAGTATCCAGAGAACCTTTCAAGTGTTTTTCACAAAATAAATGTAAATCTCCAGAAGGTTTCTTTACACAAATTTAGAATTCATGAGTCGTTCATTTGGCAGTACCAAATTTGATTTTCTGGTCTTTTTTTAATACCTAAGCGAGTATGACTTGGCCCTCGGCTTAAGAGGACGAACTGAAGTTGTTTGTCTTATATGCTACTAGATCAGCCAGCAAATTCACAGACCTTTATCTAATTAGCTTGTCTCAAATATAATTATAAATTTAATGCTATTTTGTACCTGTATAGGAAAATCAAGAATCCATTAGTCAAATAGCCTCAAAATTTATGGCGTAACTTGTCAATTTCTTCTCTGTAATGAGAACGTATCTCACTTCGATATACTAAACTTTATCAAATGTGACAACATCTGTGACGTCCTCGGGAAAGTTCGCGTAAAGACTTCACAAAGAAAACACTTTGTTACAGAAAAGTAAGATACAGAGCACATTAAACATAATTATTATGATTACCCGAAACGCAAATTTTATCAAAATATTCGCTCTCTCTCTGTCGCATGGTTGAGTTAGGGGGCGACAGCATACGCACTGCAGTACCGGGCCGAAGAATAGGACTGAGGTATCCCCTGCCTGTCGTAAGAGGCGACTAAGAGGGGACCCCGGGGTCGTTGGGTGCACGAGATCGGGGCCTCGTGTAGTCATATAACGGCCCCGAGAAGGACGGCGGAACGCGGTGTCCCGTTTCCGCCGTCGAGCTTAGGAAGAGCCATCCGCGCTCAGGGGGGACTACCTTCACCGTCGCGGAGAATTCCACAGGCTTACCCGCGACCCTCCTGCTATCAGCCGAGAAGGACACCGGCGGGGTTTTAGTGGGTACGAACCCCACATAACCCTGCGGCTCCCCCCGAAGCTGCAGGGTACTCGTTAAGAGTTTCCCTGCCTAAAAAAAAGGGGGCGGCAGCATGAGTGTTAAATAAAACGATCTATTAGATGTTAATAATACATTCCATTCATTCCTCCCTGTAATGGAAGCGCATCATAAAGTAAAGAAAAACATTTCCGACAGGATATTACATTTTGATGATTAAGTGTCAAGTCCCATACAAGTTTGAGCTGTCAGAAATGCTTTCATGCGTTACCTCATACCTCTTCGTATGATCTACAAAGGTGAAATATTTTAAGGTAAAAGTACGAATATATCTACGTTTCAGTAAGTATTGTGTAAGTCTACGTTTTCAGGTAGTATTGTGTTCGAAGCGTCAAACGATAAAGATCCGTATTGTTAAGAGTCTCTTTTCAATACAACTGTGGCATTAGGTTGGGGTGTCAGGGGATTTTAGGGCAGGCACATATACAGATAACAAAACATTAAAATGTAAACGAAACTGTAACTGTATGTAATAGATATATCTATAATGCGGGTATTTGTACGCATATGCTGGAGGTAAATGCAGGAGGTAATCTTAGTACCTAGTAGTAGGTAAACCAATGCAATAAAATTCATGAGTTGGCTTTTATTTTCAATGTTTTATAGTGTTCAATAAATCTGATTTTATAGTAATGCAATTCTTTCTTGAAAGCATGAGGAAGCGAAGGAGCAACAGCGTCGCGTCCCCATTTAACGATATTGCGATCGTTAAGTTGTGCAGGGCTGAAATAGTGATGTACCCATAGTTGCTATCGTTGACAACTAATGTTTAGTCAAAATAACAATTAGTTAAACATATATTTGTTCGGGTGACTATTGTTTTCGTTGAAAACATAGATATTTCAAAGGGCTTTCTTTTCAAATGAGGAATGACTTGCTTACTGCCGCTCGGGGGAGCGATGGGTGTATAAAGAGCACGCAATTTTCCGGTAGCCGCTTCAGGGAATTTGGTAAGCATCTCAGCATGCCTAGCTTCGCTTGTTATGTTGTCGTACGGCTTTTGCAAAGCGACAACAAGATTCACAAAGTGTTCATATCTTCAATAAAGTTGATAAATTTATTTGAATATATATACACTAACCAAACACGAACTTGAAAGTAGGATAAGTAAGTGGTTGCACAATTTACAATATTAAGATACGGAAAAAATCATAATATAACTTAATTTATGTGACAAATTAGTACGCTTTTGAGAAGGTAACATAAAAAAAAAAAACATATTTATTAAATATTTGCTTGTTCTTTTTAAATATATTGTTATTAATGCATGATAATAACTAAAACTTATTTTATACATACTTTTAATATAATTTGCATTGTATTGTCCGTTAGTAACTGTTACTGAAAATTTTTGAGAGAAGGACTAATCAGGTTTAGGGGCTGGAATTTGTATCTAGTTTTTGTAACCATGTATTGCTCAAACCTGTTTTTGATAATTTAAATTGTTATTTATCTTGTTGTGCAAATAAATGATTATTATTATTATTATTATTTAGCTCGCCTCTGGAGCTGCGACGGCATAGTGCCACAAGCCAGTGCAGCGGCCCATATTGGGGCTGTTTGATGAATGCGTCGGGCCCCTAAAGATTGTTATCTACACTACATTTATTACATTCAGGTCATTGACCGAACAAAAACTAAAGGTTCTGTTAATCCCCCGTGCCATTAGCTCCGATCGAGTAGCGACTAATAAATCGCAGTCTCTCACATCAGTCGGTGAACCGTAAAATAGTTTGCGTGGCGATAAACTAATAGCCTAGAGCATAATTAACTAGAGACCGTGCAGTAGCCAATTTTTTTTTTCCATTCATAACTTTATATCTCTTTTTCACAAAAAAAATCTTATTCTACAAAATATTGAAGAAAATTTCTCATAATAATAATGACGATTATTTCACAGTATTTGAAGATTACACTGTGTGACTTGTAAGTTTTTTCTTGCCAACCAAATGCATGCATTATTATCTTTAACTGAAGTGTTGTATAGTTAGGTATCTAGTTTTTACGCTCACATATAATAATAATCTTCGAATAATTTGATGGATTTTGATAAAACATTCAGCGGTATTTGAAAAGTTTGATGTGATTTGGAGCGGAGTACAAAAAACACAAAAAAAAACAGTTTTATGTTGCTGACGAAAAAAAAAACTAAAGAAGTGAAGAGAAGCTGAAATTTCCGGGCTGTAAAGAAATACGTGGACAGAAATAGATGTAATGATTTATTAGCAAAAGTGTTCTGTCTGTGAATTCTGTGGGAATGCCTATGTCCAACAATGGACTTTTCTCAGCTGAGATTATCATGAAGAATGAGTAATACATTATCTCTGCCTATATGGTGGGTATGTATAAAAATAAACCAATAAGTTTTCCCTGTTACGGAAGTAAAATTTCTATCAGACTGGTAGCTTTACCAGTCTAACGTAGTCCGATAACTCTCAACTGCGTGAGCGCTTACTGCGCACTTACCGAACCAACAGTTTTATTCTAAGGCTCTCCATCCACACGTGGACACGGTTCCCTTAAATACGAGAAAAATGTGAATAGATGCAAGTGTACTTATTAAAGTTTACTGGGAACTGAGAATGGATGACTGTAATACTCCACCAACAAGAGCTGTGGTTTAAGGTTTAAAAAATGTTGGTTTGCGTTTAACTCAAAAGGAAATCCATAAAACCACATCTAAAATCTATTTCTTCATACTAATCTTTTCACAATATCGCAATGCATGAGCTAACAATTTTAACCAATATTATAGCAGAGAATACCTGAAAATCAAATAAGGCATTTTTCAAAATGCTGAACAAAATGCATTTTTCAACAGCTCCTTCCACCAAATGCATACTCATCACTTCACTCGGATTCCAAGAAAATGCGATCAGCAAAAATATCCGGAAAGTTCCCGCATGCCGTGCTGGAGGCTCGAGAGTTGCTGGCGCGACCCTTTGCGATACGATCTCGCCACGAGTGAGATAAATGAAGATTCCCTTTTCGGGGTTGCGGCTTGTGTGTAAAGTTATTCGAGCCAGAGAAATCGGTCTGACACAATATTAGTTGTGATCGTAAATTAGCTAAGTTGGCTCTTACAGAGCATTAGGACGCATACGCAACGCTTTTGGACGCATAGTTACGAAAATAATTGAAGCTAAAGGAATCGTAATTGGAGGTTCGCGCGGCCATGGGACTGAAGGGTCATTATCTGGTCAGGTTTTAGAGCTAGTCAAAATGTTATTACTTCGACATTTTTTGACAAATTGAACCTTGCTTTGACAAAAAAACCAGGTCTCTAAACCTTCCAGAAGTCTAGATCTCAATGTCCGCGCGGTTCTCCCTGTTTCGTTCGCGCGGACACCATCAAACCTTCATAACTTCTTTATTTATGCTTTGACAAATTCCTGGTTTTCACTATTCTGTTTTGACAAATTTCGACAGAATGTGAGCGTAATCAGTTTTTTGTTTCAGAACTTGGTTGCGCGGTCGAAACGGCAATTAATATTAGAGGGTGTCTGTTTCCGGGTCTTGTTGTTATTGCTCAAATATCTTTGTATATGTTTTGAAAACACAAGGCTCTGCGTTACTCATTAATTTATCTACGTAGAAGATTAAGATAAATTCAGATTAAAAAAAAAACTGTATTTTACTATGGTACTGTGATACGCTGCTTTCCACAGTAGTCAGTAAACAAAACAAAGCCAACCATTAAGTTAGAGTTTAACTTTGAATGTCCCCTATTTACAGCGTCGGACGTAAAACTTGATATTGCACTCGTAAACTGTTTACAATGTGCGACAACATCCCTCCTAGTATCTGTGTAATTAAAAAAAAATACTTGGATTTTTGTTTAAGTCTAACGTCTAACAATGTATTATTAAACCCGTGGAACGATTGACTACCCTCAAACGCATTTAAATTATGCACAGTTTATGTGCGCACGACGCGATGAGGTTTAATCATTTTACTGTTATTTGCGGTCTCTCGTTATGTTATGATGTGCGCTCAGGTGATTACACAGATAATTTTAACCGACACCTACTAATCAATCATCAATCAATACATAGTTTAAAACAAAGTCGCTTTCCGCGTCTGTCCCTATGTATGCTTATCTTTAAAACTATGCAACGAATTTTGATGCAGGTTTTTTTTTAATGGATAGAGTAGTTCAAGAGTAAAATTTAAAAGGATAAATCATGTACAAAATAGTAATAGTTTCGGCGGTACGTAGTTCGCGGGGTCGACTAGTTACTAATCAATTACTCTCTTTAAAAAAATATTTTCTTTTATTCTTAATTAAAATGCAATACCTACTTCAAAACCAAACGTTTAGCTATTTTAATTGTAACTAGCATTTATGCTCCAACAGGCTGTTACAATATTTCTATTTTGTGTTCTTTCGAATTTTCATAGTAAATAATAATCATATCAAATCATTTAAAGAACGTAGGAAGTATATAAATAAAATCATAACTCATCAGGCACCGGTTGTCATACGTAACAAGAAATCACTAGACTTTCAACTACATGCAACTTCTACATTTACAAACATCAAAGAAAGATTAAATGTTTTCGTTAAAAAAACGCTCATACAACACACGATGTAAACAGTTAGTAGCCATCTAGGAGTTTATATCGAGGGACACGAGACTGTAAACTTGGGAGCTGGTAATGGTACAATAAAAGTTTATTTTCAATAATATGATGTTTAGTATAGCGATCCCTTTTTACTTCTTTATGCACTTCTTGGCTTAATTATGTGACCTTGCGTGTCCTTTATTTTAATGTATTCTAAGCTATTAAATACTTATATTATAATTTTTTGTACTAGCAATCAATATATTTAAAACTCTTCCGTTACTGACTGACTGACGGGCAACGCAGAGCCGAAACTACTGGGCGTAGCGGGCTGAAATTTTTCACGTGGGTTCCTTGGGGAGTGTAGGGGAGCACTGAGGAATAAATTACCACAATTCCCACGAAACGGGAAAAATGGGATTATGGTGTTTATGAGAAATCTGCGCGGGTGAAACCGCGGGGAAGCCTCTAATAAGATATAAGTCGTAATTTTTCATCGTAAGTTGAATTACTATAGGCAGCATATCAATTCTAACCTTCGTACCCGTAAAACAAAAAAAGCCTTTGCGTCAAAAATTAGTTGGTTAGGTACTTTAACTACGGCCAAACGTATATCTACATCCTAGCTAGCTATGGGTCATTACATTACCCATTTCTTAAGAATGTACATATAGCATGCTTCAAAAAAGTGTAACTCGTACACAAATTTATTTTTTTATTACAGATCTGGGGTCGTAATTCTAAATAATTACCTGTTTTACGACGCATTTCTACAAAGTCTGTGCGTTACTCGCTCGTAAATAAACCTTTTGAATTACTTGAGCACTTACGACTCTAATCTGATCTTCAAACAAATCCAATTATACTTTGCCGAATCGATTTTACGAAGTTTTCTTTAAAATATGTTCTATTGCTTCAAATGTTTTCTCAATTAAAATACATCGATACATATTAAAACAAAGTTTGTTCCAGACGAGACTTAAACCCGGACCTCCAAAATCTCAGTCAATGTCACCTGAACCATGATGGTGGTTAATCAGCCTGCTCCTAGTTTTAAGATACCTTCGAACCAATTTTCAGCCAAATCGGTTCAACCGTTCTTGAGTTTTAAGGAGTGTAACTAACACGACGTTATTTAATATATGTTGAATTTGTTTTGGAAAGCTTTGTCGTAATCCAGGGAAGGTTTAAACGTTGATGAAAAAATGCAATAAACATAAAAAAACACATTTAAATTTGTCCATATAAAATTCTAAGTTCGCCAGGACAGCTAGTTTCTGTATAAAAGAAGTACACAAACGAAATAAATTCAAAGCTAAAATTGAAACTTGTTCCTAAAACGACTGCCAAACAAAGCTTTCATTGCAATTTTCTCTCCAATTCATCGACGTTCGTTCAAAAGTGCAATTGAATTTTGAATTTAGGGTTCTCTTAGCGGGTCATCTATAGTCAAATCATTTTTTGAAAGTTTGTGTGTACGTATGCGTTATTTAAAATAATTTAGTGAGTGTCAACCGAAATATGACATAACAATAGTTTAATGTTATGGATGGGCTTCATACGGCATATAAAAATAATATAAAGAAAAAAAAAACATTTAGCAAAATAAAAGGTATAAAAAAAGTTCTTCGTCGCGTTTACTTTCTAGTGTTTTACTTAAGTTCTGAGAAACTAAGTATACGGTAACGCTAGTAAAAAGTATTACGTAAGTAAGTTTAAGTATTAGTATAAACCTATAAATAAAGCATAGCGAACACAAACTTGACTAGTTTAGTTTGTAACTATGGCCGTCAATTTATTCAGCTAAATGCTGTGACACGAACGAAATTCAACACTTTTGAACCGACGAAAAAACAAAAAGGAGGAGGTTCTCAACTCGTCGTGTATATTTTTTTGGTTCTAGAGTTTTTATAGGTACTATATAGGTCTTACACAACAAGGGGACGTAGTGCTCTGCATTGGTGGCAGCCCGAAGGCATGCTTCAGAACAAAGTCGCTTCCCGCTTCTGTCCCTATACATGCTTAAATCTTTAAAAATTCGCAACGGATTTTGATGAGGTTTTTTTTTAAAGATAGAGTGATTCAGATTGAAGGTATGTATAACTAGAGTCTGCCCCGCGGTTTAACGCGCTCAGACTTTTCATAAACACAAAAATCCCGTATTTTGCCGTTCCTATGGGAATTTCGGGAAATTATTCTTTAGTGCTCCCCTACACTTCCCAAGGAACCCACGTGCAAAATTTCAGCCCGCTACGCCCAGTAGTTTCGGCTCTGCGTTGTCTGTCAGTCAGTCAGTCAGTAACGGAAGAGTTTTATACATATTGATACATGTACAACATAGTAAAAGGTAAGGCGGTACAAAGTTTACCGGGTCGAATAGTAAATAAATATAATAACCCATACTTTAATAAACAATCTAGTTACAAAGTAGAATAGTTGGCTGGCACGGTTAAACGACATCGTAAATAAGTAGGTACTTACTGAACTCTATTAAATTAATGCAACTGCATCTCGGAGACTCTTGAAACTTTTTATGATGATACTCAAGCGGAACTGTTATTAACAAAATAGTGGAGTGATTTACTTTAGAGTGAGTGCGGCCAGCCCCCTTAAAAAGGCTGCATAAAGCGAAACTCTTTTCATACATCTACTAGAGGCTGCCCCGCGGTTTTTCCCGCGCAGATTTCTCATAAACACAAAAATCCCGTTTTTTCCCGTTCCCGTGGAAATTTCGGGAAATCCGTTCTTAGTGCTCACCTACACTCCCCAAGGAACCCACGTGCTAATTTTCAGCTTTCTACGCCCAGTAGTTTCGGCTCTGCGTTGTCTGTCAGTCAGTCAGTCAGTCAGTAACGGAAGAGTTTTATATATATTGATAATCTATATTAATGTACTTTTGTATTGTATGCAATAAATTGTTTTCTATTCTATTCTATTTTTTTAATAATGAACAAAACGTGTTGCGCTTAGAGCGGCCTTATAACGTCCCTAGAAAATAATTAATTGGCAATGGAGCATCTCTCATATACCCTGTCAAATGAGACTTACATTTGACAGGGTATATGAGAGATGCTGTGCGAGAAGGCCTTATATAAAAACTAGCTGTGCCCCAGTGTTACCCGCGGTATTACTTTTTTTTTTAAATACTTTATTTGGCCTTAAGTTACAATACATTTTAAACATAAGTTCGCAAAACTGTTCACACAGTTTGTTGGCGGAGCACTCCTTACAAATAACAGTTAACTTATGAGTAAACATAACAACAAAATAATGAGTGTAAAGTTAAATTACATCATCATTATCATTTCAGCCGTAGGACGTCCACTGCTGGACATAGGCCTCGCTCAAGGCTCTCCATCTGTACCGATCGCAGGTGGCCTGCATCCAGCGTGGACCCGCAGCCTTGCGCAGATCATCCGTCCATCTGGTCGGTGGACGTCCTACGCTGCGCTTGCCGATCCGTGGTCTCCACTCGAGAACTTTACGGCCCCAGCGGCCATCTGTTCTGCGGGCTAAATTACATACTTATGCATAAATTACAGTTTCTTAAGACTATCTAACAAACATTGTTTTAAATTTTAGTGCTGCAGTAGAAAGTAGCCTATGTGTTAATCCAGGGTGTCAGTTAACTCCATACCATATTTCATTGAAATTTCTCCCGCCATTTAGATGTGAAGAAGTTACAAACATACACACAAACTTTCGCCTTTATAATTTTAGTGTTTAATATTTAATAAAAAATATAAGGTATTATATATGAGTAGTTTCTCTAATAGTAGACACAGCCACTAGCTCAAACACATCTAAAATGCTTTATAACAGTACTGTGTTTGAACCTCTCACAAAGCTAACAAAACAACTTCTACGTATTTCAACACTGAAACTGTACAAAACGGCTGACAATGTCCACGGTGCGTCGCTTGTTATTGTACGGTAGACCGCACTCAAACATTTTATGCGAAATATTGGTCTCTTCGTAGTAAGAATTAAGGTATGTGCGGCAGTGGCGTTACTACTATATAAGCCGAGAAGCCCGGCTTGCCCTATTAAACTGCATTTACACTCTCCTAACTCATTATTATTAAAAAAAATTCGTTTACGTATTTTTTATAGTTCAAATATTCGCGCGCTTCTCGCTGTCAAGTTTGACGTTCACAGGTCATTGACACATGCACCACGATATTTCACGCATGTGTCAATACCGCTATCGCCGTTTCGCTCGCACTCGTTGGCTTCTTATTTGGCTTCGTTTCGAGCCGTGTTCTCTCTTTCTAACCTATTAAAAATTCGACAATGTACATACATGTAGGCAAGTAGCTATTATGCACTTTACTATGAAATCGAAAGCCCTGCTTGCGTACGAAGTTAGCAACGAGCGAGCCGCTGCGCGAGAGAGAGGAAACACCAATTGGTTTGCTGTTCACTTCAGTTCGATTTTATTTGTCGTGTTTGTTCATTGTTAGTTTTTGTTTTGCAGTTTAATTTAATTAAAATGTTTTCAAGGAGCAAACTATTGTGCAATGTGTTGATTTAATTTAAATGAGTGTTTGAACTTTGGTTGACGGGAAGACGAGAAAAAGGTTAGTGGTTTGAAGTGCATTATTTCTCAAACGAATAAATATACCTACAGTAGGTTAGGAACCTAGGTTCTTTTAGGAGTTGGGCACTTATCCCTTAAATCATAGCCCAGGCTTGCTCTAACTTGAAATCCGAGGCACGCCACGTGCGGTTGGTAAGTTGACGTGCTGTCCTTTGTAACTTGAGAGCCGAGTTATTTCAGTCGTGTGCGGCTTAGGAATATATAACAACGACAAATTGTGAAGTGATCTTTCCTTGCGAAACGAGAGTTATGTATGAGGATTATCAATATATATAAAACTCTTTCGTTACTGACTGACTGACTGACTGACTGACTGACAGACAACGCAGAGCCGAAACTACTGTGCATAGAAAGCTGAAAATGGCACGTTAGTTCCTTGGGGAGTGTAGGTGAGCACTAAGAAGGGATTTCCCGAAATTCCCACGGGAACGGGAAAAAACCGTATTTTGCGTTTATGAGAAATCTGCGCGGGAAAAACCGCGGGGCATCCTCTAGTTTCTGTATGAAACGAAACAAGAGACAGAAAACACACAAATAATACATACAATTCATAAAAAAAACTTTATTTGACTTAACTACCGGTGAAATACAAAAATATAGAGTAGCCAGTCTTTTTTAAAACAAGTCAAATTAAAAATCAATACATAGTATAAAACAAAGTCGCTTCCCGCGTCTGTCCCTATGTATGCTTATATTTTTAAAACTATGTAACGGATTTTGATGCGGATTTTTTTAATGGATAGAGTGATTCCAGAGGAAGGTTTATAAGTATAATACGTTCACAAGAAAGTTAAAGGTTAGGCGGTTCGAAGTTCGCCGGGTCGACTAGTATAGTAATAATATGTAGACTCTGTATCTTCTTTAGTACCCATGGGTGACGCTTTAAAGAAAACAGTTCAGGCAATTTCTTACAAAATAAAGAAAGAAGAATGTATGAGTCCTTTCACGTCGAAAAATTGGAAACATTTTTCATGAAAACTAATAGAAATGTACCTTGCAATATAAAGAAGACGGGCAAAAGCGATGGTACGGGAAAATCAAATAGAAGACAGTATAATGGAACGCAACATAGGTATTTATGTTATATAAATGTTAATGTTATTTTGGTCATACTTATGAACAAAATATTTAGTTACGAATCCGCTCCTTCATAGCCATTGAAAGTTCAAAACCAAAGTAGAGCTAATGAATGTAAAAATTATTATTCTTTTCCATTGAATTTTAAGTAAGTAATACACGTTTAGACTAGGCTGATCTTTTATTGTATCGGAGCGTAATACCATAAACATGTAAATTAATACTTATAAAAAAATTCGATGGGCCCTCATAAATATATTTTATAGCAGTATTACGTGAACAAACTGTTATCACAGCCTTAATAGACCTTGGGCCATCGAGCCCCTTAAATGTATGTTGACTCAATAAATTGCCACATTTATATTCTGTGCTATTTTAGACCTCATTGCTATTTTATTAAAGTTGATGAAAAATCTATCAGCTTCGCATTTCAGGAAAAGCAAACAAGGAAATAAAAACGCAATAAACTAATGAAAGCATTGCTAATTTTCCGTTTGTATTCAACGAACACTCAAAATATGATATTTTATTGTCAGAATAATTATGACGGTAAAGCAAATAAATCTGTTAGTATGTTCATTTAAATATATATCTAGCTAACTAGATACATAAACACACTAAGGCCGCATTTAAGCCGCTATTACATTGGCCGACGCCTAGCTCCCGACTGGAAGTGGCGAGGTAGTGTAATAATATGTTTGGTGTTAGGACCCCACCGCCGCCGGGCCACTAGGCGGTCCCGACCGCCCTAGCTCCCTATGTAGGGCCCTTTAGGGGCGCGCGGGGCGTTGCACGGGGCATCGTGCGGGGCGTGCTGCGATTAAATCAAACGTATAGCAATGTATGAGACCGTTTACGGAGACGGAGACGTTTAATCGCAGCACGCCTCGTACGATGCCCCACGCAACGTCCTGCGTGCCCCTAAATGAGGCCTAATACTACATACAACAAAACTAAAAAACCGTCATCATCTCATCCGAATGTCGTCCTTTGCTTGACCTAGGGCTCCTCCACAGATGACTATGACCGGTTTTGTGCAACCCTCATCCGGTGCAAGCGCGCAATTTTCATCAGATCGTACGACCAACTTGTAGGGGGTATGTCTATTCTGCATCTTTCGTTTGCGTGGTCGCCACTCATGAGCTTTTCAGCGACCATTCCATTCTTCGAGGGCAAATATTTGGGCTATGTGCACTTGCTTAAACTGAGTGTTTCTGACAAAGCGGTAATAAATATAAGAAGAGGTTAAGCTCACTATTACTAACAATTTTCCCAAAAAAACATGTATTGTGTCGATATCTCAAAAAAAACAGCTGTTCCATACATCGGTTCGATCAGCTAACTGGGTCAATGTAGGGGACAGCTGATTTTTGTTTTGAGATTTTGACCCATGTTGCTTTGGGAAAGTTGTTAGGGATGGTGAGCTGAATCCTTCCTTTTATTGATTGCCACCTTAAAAAGTTATTAACATACCTAATTTATTTTTTCTTTAATAGGTACTTTAGCCGTTAAAATGGTTTTTCATTGTTATTTTGTTTTTTTACGTTTAGAAATCCTACTTGCAAAAGAACAAAATAAATATAAATAACATAAATTATGATAAAATAAATAAGTATTTTGAAATCAAAATCATGATAAACGTACAGATAATATACACACCTACGTCCGCTAACAACTTTAATTATATTTACATAGGGTACTATGAGATGAAGAGATACGCTGCCAGCATAAAGATGAAGGTCTCGGTTCTTCTAAACGAATTCCCTTGTTTTCCCACTGGATAATGGCAAAACAACCACCGCAAAAAAAAAAAAAAACATTTATCTTCATCTATCGCTTACATTTTCGTAAGCTTGTCGTAAATGTTTCATACTTTAATCTTTCTTTTGGCCCACACTGCTGAAAATGCACATGCTGTCCTTAATATGAAACAAATTACTTAAACGATTGTGCCATCTGTTAGAATATAATACAATAATTAATGAAAAATACCTAAAAAGTATATTATATACTTACCTATTCTATTTATTTTGTTATTGTTACTAAGTAGTATCGCCTACTTTAAGAGCTTTTTAATATGTCCGTCTTCATAAGGTTCTAAGTGGGTTGCCTGGAAGAAATCGCTTTTAGCGATAAGGCCGCCCATTGCATGCAAATTCAGTTTGTTTGTACCCTGTATTTATTAATGTACTTTTGTATTGTATGCAATAAAGTGTTTTCTATTCTATTCTATTCTATTCTATTCTAAAAAGTATGTTTTTCAGATCAGATTAAAAAAAAATGTTGTATGAATATAAATCAAGAGCGAAGTATATTTTATTAGTAGGTGGTATATTATTTATGAACGTAGCCTAAAAAATTTACCACAACTGATTATGGCAGTTTTTTTTTTTCACGACCCACTTTTAATATTTTCCAAGTTTACTTTTAAATTAGGTACCTACCGAGCTTTCGTCTAGTGACTCCGAAGTGCGGCTGTTTTAAACTTAAAATCTAATTACTGGACTTTTTCACTTTTCTTGGCTTTGACTTACTGGCTAAGAAAATTTTCATTAATACTATTGCTCCGCGAAACTCCTTCAACAATCATCAATTTAAACTTCTACTAGTACTAGTAGACCTAAAGACACGCTAAAGAGGGCAAGCGTGGAACCGCCGCGAGTTTGCTTATTAGAACACTCTTTATCTTCTATTTGTAGGAACTTGAAAAGAGATAATAGTTGACATCTGAGATACACATTTTTAATATTACTGAGGAGACATGGAATAAAGGCTTAAATATATAATTTCTACTACTTTGCTAGGTTAAATATTTATTGAATTAGCTTATTTTGATAATTTCAAGATTCCAGTGCTATTGGTTTAGATTTTAGTTTCCTTAGTGATTAAGTCACGTACGTTAAGCTACTGTCCAAATTTCATCTTTCTATCTTCAGTTGTTTCGGCTGGGCGATAATGAACAAGAGAGTTAGATCAGTGATATTTCGATTTTATATGTATCGATTATAGATTTTCTTCGCCACATATGTCAAAATGTTGATCCTAGCGAAAAGTGGACCAAATCTTTAGTGTAGACAATCAATATATATAAAACTCTTCCGTTACTGACTGACTGACTGACTGACTGACAGACAACACAGAGCCGAAACTACTGGGCGTAGCGGGCTGAAATTTTGCATGTAGGTTCCTTAGGGAGTGCTTGTGAGCACTAAGAAGGGATAACCCGAAATTCCCACGGGAACGGGAATAAACGGGAATTTTGTGTTTATGAGAAATCTGCGCGGGAAAAACCGCGGGGCAGCCTCTAGTTTTATATAGATTAATTTTGTGGAAGGATATTTTTTTCTAAGAACAGCCGTTTACTAGTTATTTCCAAAAAAAAAAACAAGAAAAACCTTCAAACCCCTCTGCCCCGGTGAGCTCCACACACCTCCTTCAGACCTTTTAGTATGTATTAAACCAAAATTCGCTTATACACGAATTATTTTTACTAAATTTTGGACTAAACCTGAGACAGAACATCTTAAATAGACTTAGATCAAACTTACTGCACCAAACAACAAATCTTAATTTTATTTATAAAATCTATTTTAAAATATCCCTTTAACCAAAGAACAAACACCTTTTTTTTTAGGCGGGGAAACTCCTAACGAGTACCCTGTGATCCCGGGGGGAGTCGCAGGGTTATGTGGGGTTCGCACCCACTAAAACCCCACCGGTGTCCATCTCGGCTGTTGGCAAGGGGGTCACGGGTGATCTTTCGATTGTTGTGTTCAACTCCGCGACCCCCTTCATAATTGGCTGTTTAGCCTCTTCACGGGGGGACAAGTGGTGGTAGTCTCCCCTGAGCGTGGATGGCCTTTCCTACGCTCGACGGCGGAATCGGGACACCGCGTTCCGCCGTCCTTCTCGGGGCCGTTATATAACTACACGAGGCCCCCGCCTCGTGCACCCAACGACCCCGGGGTCCCCTCTTAGTCGCCTCTTACGACAGGCAGGGGATACCTGTCCTATTCTTGGGCCCGGTACTGTAGGGCGTAAAGAACAAACACCTGGTCAAGGCACTTTGCGCAATTCATTAACTTACCCTACTACTCAAACAGAACAATATAAATCAACAGCGACAACAAATTATATCTTCTCCAAACCGTAGTCCTCGATACCTACTGAAAGTTTTGATAAAACTTGCCTTCTTGTTTACCAATTTAAAGTTTCATCGTCATCGATATTGTTTGTCACTTTGGACTTTATTTTATGAAACTAAAGTCCAAAGTCCAATAGTTATAAAATAATGTAATGAAGCGAGAATTATGTAATGAATAAAGTTACAGACTAGTTTAAATTATTATCATATCGGTATACATTCGCCGCGCCTGGCCAATGCCAGGTATACTAGGCCATGGCCGCTACCATTACATTATTTTGGGGTGATACTAGCGCCACTTCCGATAAATAATTAATATCTTCTAAACCATGGCCGAAATCAAAAATATGCGCATTTGACTCCCTAGATAATCTTGCTTAGAATTTTTATTAAAGTCTTGTTCCATGTTACTTAAAACAAAACCGGAGAAAGATTATCAAACGCCACGCCTTGTTACTGAAACTAATTTAACTTTGCGGTTGTAATGATAGACGTGTCTTCTTTACTAATTCACACTTTTTAGAGTTCTGTACCCATTAGTTTTAACACAGTTCTTTCAGACATTTTACATTATGAGGTAGGACATAATTAATAAAAAAAAACAGTATTCTGCTAATGGGACTGGTCTGTCCTTCTGTAGACAGTTTGAGTAATTTCTCATGACAAAATAAAAAATATTTCTAATATTTAGCCCTAAAGAGTACCTGTACAGTGCACCCTTCACCCTCATTTTCATGAACTTTCTAGTTAACTTTTTCCGTTGAGTCTCAAAAACGGCTTAGCTCGAAACTCGAATTAAATACGAAAAGCCCGTCAGTTTGCTGTGGGATGATTTGTTGGCAGATTTCGTTTTGCATGGTTTGCTAGTGACAGTACAATTTTGAAGCAATTTTCAAGTTCCATTGTACTACCTACTGCCAGAGCTATCTACGCAAGTTTTTGAGATTTGCACACAAGGTGTAAACCTTCGAACAAAGGTGTAAACATAGGAATTAGGAATTCGATTCTGAGCATTTCCGCCTAAACGTTTGTACAACTTTTTTTATTTCGTAGCGGCTATTAGAGAATTACCATAGTTTACGTGCGTATAGTACGAATAACGGTAAATATAAATAAATATAATCTTATTAAAAAAAATACAAATTTAGTAACTCTGTGTTCCAAAAATGATGTTTGACAATGTGGGAGACGCTTATTTAACGACGCGAACTTACTTAATCTTTATAAAAAACGGGCAACAATCAAGATTCATAAAAATGCGCAAAATCAGTTAAGGCGGTAAGTCACGGTATGGCGCGAAATTCAAATTTTTTCGCGTTTTTTAATTATTCTGGCGAAAGTATTCATTTTTAATAAAGTTTTAATGAATTCGCTGATGTAAAAAACCATTTCCCACATTGTAATACAACGTTTTTCGAAGACAGACCTACTAATTTTGTGTCTAAGGACCTAACTTGATTTTTGGCCTTTATGTCCTTAGGCACAGAATCAGTAGGTCTGTCTTCTAAAAACGTTGTATTACAATGTGGCAAATGGTTTTTTACATACGCGAATTCATTGAAACCTTTAAAAATATGTATACTTTCGCCAAAATAAATAAAAAACACGAAAAAATTTGAATTTCGCGCCATTTCGCGAGAGTTACCACCTTATTTCCAAAAACGATGTACCTATCACAATGTGGGAGACAGTTATTCAGCAACGCGATTCGCGAAAAAAAACACGTTTTTTTTTTAAAACAAAAACGAAATAAGGTTTTTTTTAAAAAAAAACACCTTATTTCGTGTTATTGTTTTTAAAACAATTTTTTTTTGTCGGAATGTCGGAAAATGGCGACACATACCAAAGGTACCTACAAATACTTTCGCCAGAATAAATAAAATAAAATAAATATAAATATACGCGACAAATTAAGAACCTCCTTCCTTTTTTTTTCGTCGGTTAAAAACGCGATAGCATTTGAATTTCGCGTAAATATTTAGATTACCTATCTTTTTATGTAAATCTTTAAAAAAAAAACAATATTCAGGATGGGTTAATTGTGTCTTTTGGTCAGAAATTCTTAACCCAACAAATGGTGGAAATTGTACAAATTTGGCAATTGCAAGTATCAACCAATAGATGGCACTATAAAATTTCTACATCGCGCCATGCTTGTCTTGTGGGTTTAGCTCAAAAGTAAAGATATTTGTTCCCAGATATTCTTTTACGGAGAGAGAGCATTTTCACTCAACGTAGCTTAACTATGTTGTGAAATTAATAGTTTTTGGATGGCATGCAATTAGCAATGCTTTATTTTATTTCACGTGCTTATGTAAGAGCCAGTCACTTTGCAGCGATGCTAGCGCCATTCTCGAGAAATAGTTATTGCTTCTAAACTAAGGAAAATATAAAAAATGTGGCACAGGCACAGTATGACACTAGATATTGTTGCCTAGCATTTTTAGGGCACTGTCGTGTCATATAGCTTTTAAATTAAAAATAAAACAAAGCTGCAAAGTGTTGCTATAAGTGGGCTCTTTTAGCAACAATCTGTGTATATATTTTTTTTTAAGTAAGGAGTGTTAGGACTACTTTACTGTGCTCAAAAAATTCTAAGCAAGATTATCTAGTGTCATACTGTGCCACATTTTTGTTATTTGCCTTAGTTTTGAAGATTTTTTCTTTTCGAGAATGACGCTAGCATCTGTAAACTGGCTCTTAAGTTTAAATGATTAATAAATATTTTTTTTATCCCATCCGCTCCAAAAGAGCACTTTTATTTGGTTGGTACTGTTCTCCCAGTCCTAAAGTATGTATCTCTTTCTTTATTGACTTCCGATTTATGAATTTCCATACATTAATTATTGCATAGGATGTAAACCTTAATGTAAACATGGGAATTCTATTCTGAGCATTCACTTTCCGCCTAAACGTCTGTCCTTCTTTTTTTGGTTTGGTAGCGGCTATATAGATAGAGAATAGCCCGAAAAACACTAAATATATTTAAAAATATATATAATTCAATTCCTAAATGTTCTACCTATAATGTACAATACTCTTTTTAAACTAGTGTTCACATTTTCTCTAGTGAGTGTCTAAACATTCTTATTTCTCACGTGCCAGAATACAGAGTGCACCCACTACAGAGCATTCTTCAGGATTCCGACACGCGTCTCATGTCAGCGACGCACAAAGGACATGTTGTCGCATTCAACTCTTACAACTTATTTTGTTATATACTTCTACTATCTATCTACCAAATAAAAATTAATAGGGGTTTGTTAGTCTCGCTTAAATTCGAGAATGGCCGTGCCGATTTAGCTGATTTTGGTACATTATTAACTTTGTCAGAAATTACCTTACTCGTTTCCTAAACGTGTGTCTCACTCAAGACTCTCAAACACGTCTCAAAGTGGCAGGGCAAATAACTAAGTTTACAGTTTCTACAAATTATTTAATTATTATTAATTAACAGGCTATGTGCTATCTTAATATTAATTTTGCGGGTTCTTATTAGATGTCTCTAAACATCAATCTTATTTTACATAGCTTATTAGAATTTATAATATGTAATTAAATAAGACGTCAAAGTTTATTTCAGTGTATTTTAGACGAAAACGAAAACCAATAATTACTTTTAATATTAAAACAAAAGATTTTCATAAAAAAGTTTTATTAATTACATAGTTCAATGGCTTCAATGTTTGAATTATTAAAAAAAAACATGCAAAATTATACAAACAAATAAATGAAACAAAACGAATCGAACATTTCTTGTTTGCGCTCGCGCAGATAAAAATAAACCGCTACTTACACTGAATTATGTTATCTATCATATCACAATAAAACACACGATGTCTTTGCCCGCAGGTGGACGATGGGACAAATAAAGAGAGCAGTTTCACCACGGAGCGAGGGCAAATAGTGGCGGGACAGACTCCTGGTGTTTGCTAAACGGAGTCTTATCGTGTTGATAACTTAGAACACAAGCCTTGGCCAAACAAACGTTATCATGCTCGCGACGCGGAGATCCACAGATTCCGCGGTGTATCGACGCAGTTCCTCCGCTGACTTCTCGCACAACACTTGAAGGATGCTAGTGTGTGTTTTGTAGTCCTCAACACGTCAAGCTGGAGGACCTTCATACGTTGTTGGGCTCGGAGAGCGGATGGGAGAATGGGAGTTTCAAGGAGGTGGAGTGCTTCGCGCAAAACGTCAACCTTTCAGAAGGTTACTGCCCGGCGTACCACGATGGACTGCTGTGCTGGGAGCCGACGCCCAAGGACACGGTGGCGATCCAGCGCTGCTTCAGCGTATTCCACGGAGTTCAGTACGATGACACGCGTAAGTCGAAAACCTTTATCTGTGTTCGTTCGCTATTTGATTTGCGAGGTGCGGCTTTTTTTATGAGTGAGTGTCATTGTTGTTAGAAAAGGTTGATGAGATATGCGCGGTAGGACAGACAGACGTCGACATACAAAAGGTATTTTACTAAAACTGAAAGGAAGGCAAGGCGCTTGGCAAGACTATAATGTGCTTTGCTTGGGCTTAGCGTTAGAACTACACCCACACCTCTATTTTTTCAAAGAACATTGAAATGTAAGTCATGTTCTATATTTTCATTCAAGACAATTCTAATAGCTATAATTATTGACATAATATCTAGAGATAAAGTTAAAAAAAAAACTTCGCGATTCGCGTTGCTTAATAAATAACCATCACCTACATTGTGCTACATTGCTGATTTTGTGTGTTTTTGAGAAACAGTCAAAATCAAGATTCTCAAAAATTTTAAAAATTAGTTAAGTACTCTACTGTTTTTCAAAAAGAATGTTTCACGATGTGGGAGACGGTTATTTACTAAGCAACGCGAATCGCGAAGTTTTTTTTTTAACTTTATTTCAAACGAATACTTTCGCCAGAATAAATAAAAAACGCAAGATTTTAAATTTCGCTTACTCTAATTTATTTATTTTACCTACTTTCTTTCTAAGAACATAACTAACAACATTCAAAAAAAAATATTTACGATGGGTTAAATGTGTTCCTTTTTATAAAAAGCTTTTATTAAACTTTCAATGTATGTACGTTTACGAAGTGAAATGGAAAATTTATTTATTCTAGAATATAGAAAATAAAGTTTTAATTTAAAGCATCCATAACCTTGCCTAAGTAAAATTACATATTATTTGCATTAAAGGCCTCTCACTAGGCTAGGCCTATAGGCCTGGATATATCCAGAGGACCCTATTTCGGTAAAATGATTTTATGCCCTGTTACAATAAAAATAAAATAACGTTACAAAACTTTAGAATCTTACTGAGATTAAAGGAAAGGAAAATAAGTGTGGATGTACAATTTTTTTTTATTAGGTAAGTGATAAGTACCCAAACATGAATTATAACACTTAATTAGTAAAATATATAAAATTAGATATTAAAATCAATATATATAAAACTCTTCCGTTACTGACTGACTGACTGACTGACTGACAGACAACGCAGAGCCGAAACTACTGGGCGTAGCGGGCTGAAATTTTGCATGTAGGTTCCTTAGTAAGTGTAGGTGAGCACTAAGAACGGATTTCCCGAAATTCCCACGGGAACGGGAAAAAACAGGAATTTTGTGTTTATGAGAAATCTGCGCGGGAAAAACCGCGGGGCGCCCTTAGTATTAAATAAGAGAAGATAGTTAATTGATCCATTTCCCTGATTACAAGATACAAGTTTGCTGTATGTTCGTTAGTCAGATTATTTAAGTATTTCAGAACCAATTTTTTAGATTCAATTCATTCATTTTAGGGAGCAGAACAACGCTTTACGTCACATGCAGATTTTATATTATCAATATGTCGGGGGCGCAGGATGGTCTTCCTTACTATTCGACATAGTGTCGGCGCGGCGGCGTGGTAACGTCAAACAAAGAAAGCACACTTACAGTTCAGACTATTTTAATGAAGTTAATCACTCTTACAAAATCACTTAGACTAAGGAACACGGTAACAACGAAACGTAGACAGTTCCAGGGCACGAGTTCACTTGGTGGCGACCAGCAGAAAAGTGATCCTCCACCGCACGAGCGAATCCGCCTTGACTCTGTCGAAGGGCGCGACGCCAGGTGGCGCTGCAGTCACTGTAGACACCGCTTGGTGGCGCCCTCCCGTTTCGTTGATCGTCCGTACTCATGACCGGATGCGACACGGCCAATCTGACAGTCCACACGTCCTCGTGTGTTATTCTGGAACAATCAGAGAAGCAGCACAGTATACCGTTCGGTCTATCCTGACCTTATCCTGACAAACATCATTGAGCTTACAAGGAAGCTAAACAAACAATGAAATAACTTTCAAAAAAAAAAAAAAAGATTCGTTATCTTATTTTCTTTTTCACATTATGTCACCATAAAATTGGTTAAAATTCTTATTTTAAAAGAAACAATGAAAAGTCATTGTGCTAAGTGTAATCAAAAGAAAATAAACTAAGAAAGGATAACAAAAGATAAACATGCCCAGCGCATCAGGTACCAATTAGATCATACCACTCAAACATTTAATTGCAGTCTCTACAACTTTCAAAACACAAGGCAGGTTACTCATTCGTGGCCTATGGCTTACAGCCAACCAATCGCGCATCCCCTCCAGGGACCGCACAGTCCTCATGACTGTCACTATGGTCTCTCAAAGACCCGACCTCCGCCAGAACCATCCGCCTACTGCGTACCCACGGATTGCTCTCCGCGAACAAATACCGACTTCCAACGGGCTACAGCTACGGCATGGTCTCTGGTACGGTCGACCAACCGAACCGAGTACACCTCCTCACCACACAATGTAAACAATAAAATTAATTATCCACAGCAGGCTCCTCTTGAGCACAATCTGTATCTGTATCTGAAACTTCGACTGGTACCTGACCCTCTGGCATTTTACGCAGCCTATCATGTGCGTACTTGTACGTCCTCTTGTTACTTAATGATCTCAGAACATACCTATCGCCATCTAAAACCTCTATCACTTTAAATGGTCCCTTAAATTTTGGGTCCAACTTTGTCTGATTGCGTTCCTCATTTTCAATGAGAACAAAATCCCCAATTGAAAAATTATTCAGCCTCGCCTTCGTCTTATCAAAACGCTGCTTATCATACTGGGCGTTTTTTGCTATACTCTCTGAAGCTAGTTGTCGAATATTTTCTAAGTTCAAAGTCGGCTCTACATCGTCAGCCATCAAATCTAAAGGCCGCGCTACCTTTCCTATCAATAATTCTAACGGACTAGCTTTTGTCACGCGGTTTACGGTACAGTTAATCGCGAGTTGTACGTCTGCTAGAGCATCCTGCCACGACCTATCCTTACTGACCTCAACTGCCGTAAGCATTCCCTTTAGTACGCTCATAATTCGCTCTACCTGACCATTGGCTCTACATGAACCTGTCGCAATAAGGTGAAGGTTGATATTTTTGCTCTCACAGAATTGTCGAAACTCCTGGCTCGCAAAACAACGACCTTGGTCTGCGATAATGCGGACTGGCGCTCCAAATAGAGCCACACTGTCTTTCACTGCCTGGATGCTGCTTTTGGTGTCAATATTTTTAGTGTGATAAAGCAATACGTACTTAGTGAATGCGTCGATCAACACGAAAACGTACTCCTTGAGATCGCTCTTTCCGCTGAGTTTACCTGTTGCATCAATGTGAACAGTGTGCCACGGGATAGCCACCTTTGGTATAGGATGGAGCTCTGCTTGTACCTTACCTGAATTGGATTTTGCGATTTTGCAGGTCACACAGCTGTCTGTAAACTTTCTGACGTAACGTGACATACCTTCAAACCAGTAATGGTCGTAGAGTTTTTCCAATGTTTTCTCCCAGCCAAGGTGCATGAGAGATTCGTGCACGTTGTTGATAACAGACCATCGCATAGCGCGAGGGACAATCGGAAGCCATTTAGAACGACCGTTCCGCTGCACCTTGCGGTAGAGAACGCCTTTACGCTGCTCATAGGTTCTAGCAACGTCCTCGTTCATCCTTCCTTCGTCGAGGTCTGCGATGATTTTTACTATTTCGTCATCCTTTTGTTGCTCTGCATGCAACCAGTTTTCAGAAAGCTCTGTAATGTTTACCCGTTTTTGCTCTACCTGTTGAGCTGCTGGTTTTTGCTCAATCTGCAGATGATTTCTCGAAAAGAAATCCACGTGAGCCATTTGTTTACCCACCCTGTAGGTCACGTCAAAATCAAATGACTGCAGAAATACCCACCATCGGTGAACTCTCGGCGTCAGGTCAATTTTGTTTCGCGAGGATTTTAACGAATTACAGTCTGTGACAACGGTAAACTTACGTCCGTGGAGATATTGGCGGAAATGCTTTACAGCATTGACCACTGCAAGCGTCTCTAGCTCGTAGGAGTGGTAACGGGATTCAGCTGGTGTGGTCCGCTTGCTAAAATAAGCAACGACTCTACGCTTACCTTCCACAACCTGGATGAGAATCGCCCCGTAACCATCAGCGCTCGCATCGGTGTGCAGCTCGACTGGGTGCTGTGGGTCAAAAATCATCAGCACTGGTTCATGAGTCAAGATCTCAATTACCTTTTGTCGTACTTCCTCATGTTTTGTTTCCCACACAAATTGTTTCTTACCGGACGTCAAAATATGGAGAGGAGCCATAAGTCGCGAGAAGTTCGGCACAAACTGTCGGAAGTAAGAGGCTAGGCCTATAAACTGTCTCACCTGTGTTACTGTTTGTGGAGGAGGCAACGCCGATAGAGCCTCTATCTTCTTTTTGTTCGGCTTGATTTGACCGGCTTCGACTTCGTACCCTAGGAACTCTACCTTGGTTTTAAGGAAAGAACACTTTTTCATGTTCAGTGAAAAGCCTGCTTTTGTCAGCACATCCAGCACTGTATTAAGCCTCTCTATACCTTGCTCTACATTTTCTGATATTATGAGCGCGTCATCTATGTAGACCACAACGTACTGGTGCGCTAGATCACCTAGAGCCTTTATGATCGCCCTTTGAAACACCGAGATAGCGTTACGTAAACCAAAAGGCATTGTTAAAAATTCATACTGACCTTCAGCTGTAACGAACGCTGTTCGCTCTATGGATGCCTCCTGGACTGGAATCAAGTGAAACCCACTTGCGCAATCCAATTTCGTGAAGAAATGCGCGCCATTCAGTCTAGAAATCTGGTCTGATATGAGGGGAATAGGATAATGATCCGGAACCGTGTTACTATTAAGTTCGCGGTAGTCTATACACATGCGGTCTGAACCATCATACTTCTTTACCAAGAGAGCAGGGCTGGCAAACGGCGAACTACTTGGTCTAATTATATTCGCATTCAATAGCTCGTTGACTCTATCGCGCATAACTCTACGTTCTTCGGGCGATAACCGGTAAGGACGACGTTGCACGGTACGATTAGGGTCAATCAACCTAATTTCTAGTTGCCCTGTCTTAACACGAGAGGTTGGGAAACCGACTATAAAAAAAACCCGAGTACGGTTCTAACACCGCGAGTAATTCAGGAAGTTTTTCTGCGGGGATATCAGTGTCAATTTTACTAAAATCTAAGCTCTCTACCACCTTTGAGGTACTTTCTACAGACGTACTACACGTGTTTACCGCACTGGACCTACACAAAGTAAAATCATTCGCGCTCATGCTAACACAGAAACCGTTACTCAGAATTTCTCTACCCAACATAATATCACTACGCAGATAGACGTCAGGCAAAACGTGAAATAATATTTCCATTGCACAACCGTTAATCTCTACCTGGCTCAATATTTGTAAAGTGCTAACTACACTACTATTGCCTATGCCTACTAACGATACAGCATTGTTAATTCGCTTGCCGCTAAACTTATTTGCAATACGCTCTTTCAATAATGAACACTCTGCACCTGAGTCGTAGTGAAAATTGTAACACTCACCGAGATGGTTTAATTTTCCCGTCGGAGGTTCGACCACACACAGGTCGACGCGTCGCTCAGGTCTCGGGTTGGCGGCAGCGGCCGCGGTGCAGCGTGTAGCGATGTGGCCCGGCTCGCCGCACTTGAAGCACACGACGGCGGCGGAGCGGCTGCTGCTCGGCTGCTGGTGGTTGGCGCTTGATGGAGCTGGTGGCAGCGACGTCTTCTTCACATACATGTTCTTGAGTCGGCAGTCCGCTTGTTTGTGGCCAAGTTTTCCACACAAATAGCACTTAACCGGCGTAGTTTGCGCAAGCTTAGGGCGCTTTGCGTTGTCGCTTAAACCTTTGGTTTCGCTGGTTGCTGGCGACTTACGTTTCAGATAGGAGAACGCTTGCAACTCCTGCTGCAACTGTTGTCGTGAAGTTACCTCCGTTGTAAATGCCAGGCGGTTCAAGCGGTTGTCGAGCTGAGCGAGGTGGGCAAGCACGACAGAAACCGCTACTTGTTCAGTACTGGCATTCTTCCAACGCGCCATCAAAGAGGTGATCAAGCGGCTTGCGTAGACACCGTAGTTTTCCGAATCATTCGGTTTCTCACTTTGTAAATTTATGAGGGTAGCCGCACATGTTTCGGAACTAACGAACCTCGTAGAAAACAATTCTTTGAAATCACGCCACGTGATGCCCGGATATGTTATTTGGGACAACCACGTTGATGCCGTACCTTTCAGGGCCTTGCTGAGTGTCATGATGAGCTGTCCGCCTTGGAGTGGATTTTCCGTGAGGCACAGGTCCGCCGTTGCGCACCACGATTTCGCGTCCGTGTCTCCTTTTTCGGGGTTGAACTCGGGGAGATTTATTTCTCGACGAAAACCGGGAGCCTTCATCGCGTCGATGAGCGCCAGCATGTGTTGGTTTTGCATGGCTAATAGTTCCCGCCATTGCGAATCACTTTGTGGCTCAGCACGTGGTTGCTCGTTTGTTTGACGAGATCGCACTTCTGATGTCGGGGGCGCAGGATGGTCTTCCTTACTATTCGACATAGTGTCGGCGCGGCGGCGTGGTAACGTCAAACAAAGAAAGCACACTTACAGTTCAGACTATTTTAATGAAGTTAATCACTCTTACAAAATCACTTAGACTAAGGAACACGGTAACAACGAAACGTAGACAGTTCCAGGGCACGAGTTCACTTGGTGGCGACCAGCAGAAAAGTGATCCTCCACCGCACGAGCGAATCCGCCTTGACTCTGTCGAAGGGCGCGACGCCAGGTGGCGCTGCAGTCACTGTAGACACCGCTTGGTGGCGCCCTCCCGTTTCGTTGATCGTCCGTACTCATGACCGGATGCGACATATATATAAAACTCTTCCGTTACTGACTGACTGACAGACAACGCAGAGCCAAAACTACTGGGCGTAGCGGGCTGAAATTTTGCATGTAGGTTTCTTAGGGAGTGTAGGTGAGCACTAAGGAATAATTTCCCGAAATTCCCATGGGAACGGGAAAAAATGGATTTTTGTGTTTATGAGAAATCTGCGCGAGTGAAACCGCGGGCCAGCCTCTAGTTATAAATAATGCAAGATTTAAAGGGCTCAAAACGGGTTGCACAAGATGTATGAATCACAGAACAAGGAAGATGCTCTCTGAATGAATGTTTGTACGGGTGGAATAATGCTACTCAATTTTTAAGCAGATCTGAAATTTTATATACCGTTCGGTATGCCTAAAGGTCATGTAACGTCACTAAAAATCCAACAATTCAAGATGGCGGACTAGTTGTTTTTATTGCACCCCTACAAATATGGGTATCAAATGAAAGGCCTAGCCTAGCTGATAATCACTCTGCTATTCATAAAAAGTTAAAGAGCATTTTAGTTATTTGACATAATGTCAATTTAGACTGGATGTCACGTATTTACCATACAACAAACCAAAGAAGTAGATCTCCAGTAAATCTACCTAAAATCTACTGTATCTTTATGAATAACACTGATAGTCCTTAAATTTTTCGCCCCGATTAAAAAAGTGACTGTGTCTAATGTTGCCAACAGAGAATGCATCTCGGTACTGCGAGCCGGGTGGCGTCTGGACCAACTACACGAACTACTCAAACTGCACGGAGCGGATAGCCAACGTGTCCGCCACTGACGTCACGAGCCTGATCTACCTCGCGGGCTACTCGCTCAGCCTCGCCGTGCTGTCACTGGCCGTCTTCGTCTTCTTATATTTTAAGTAAGTGAAAAACTAGCGCCATTTTCAATTAAAAAAAAATCTAACTAAACCATGACCCAAATCAAAAATATTGTTACAGACCAACTAGAGATACTAAATATTGTGTTGTGTTGTAGCTTTCGGGGTTTAAATGTAAGTAAAATTCTGTTTGTTGCTCCTGAAAGCTACACAACAGTGTTTTAAAAATTCTAAGCAAGATTATCTAGTCTAGTGCATCATTGACGCATATATATTGCATATTTTTGATTTCTGCCATGGTTTACAAGATATAATTTTTTTATCGATAGAGGCGCTCGTAACTTACTCTCTGAGCTGAGAGACTTCCGCTGTTGAGCATAGGCCTCTCCTTCAGCACAAACAGGGGCGTGGGGTTGCTATAATTTCCACTCTTGGCAGGTGATCGCAGTGTGGCTCCTCAAGTTTTTCAGCTAAGGATGCTGCTGGCCGTCTTTTGGTTTCTTTTGATGTAGGAAAACAAACCATTTGGTGCATCGGACAAGCATCACGCAACATCAATACACTATTGTAAAAAAAAGTTAAATTAATCTAAATGATAAAACGAAAAAATAAAAAAATTGCGGAATTGTCGCAATCACATTTTTTAAGCAACCTATAACATTTGATGAAATGTTTGAGGGAAGAAATTTTTCAAATTATTAGAATGTTACAGAAAAGTTTGGTGAATCGTTACGCAAAACAACTGTAACTTAATTTTATAGAATGCATATGGCTTTAACATGAAGTCCACGCTTAAAACCTGTTTTAAAACTGCATTAAAATCCTTAATCCCCGATCTTCAGAGTTTTGAGCTCCGAAGCAAGATTGATGTACGATAGAACCAGCTTTGCATCTTAAAATAAGGATAAGGACTAAAATTTATTTTATGGCTTTTATATTCTTGTTGAAAGACACTCCATTTACAATCAAGAGCATTCATGCATTTCATAATCCCTTGTTTTCCGTTAAAAATTAATTTATTGTAAAAGTAACAACAAACAAGTAGATGTACGAGATTACACATGTGGTAAGAATAATAAATACCTATTACTGAAGTTGAGATTCTAACAAAGAACACAGTGTTCTTTGTTGATCAAAGTGTTGCCCATTAAAACAAGATGAAAGGAGATTTTTATGTAATCATCGCAACCATACAAATAGCGATCGTTTTAGCTCGAATATGGTAAGGGAATAGGATTCCGCTTTATTATTGATTTAATATTATTATTACGGTTATACATTGTATGCAGGCAGTTAAGCTTATGAGTGCTAATTGCTACTTTATAATGCCATACCATAAGCTGCAATACATGCAACCTGTAACATAACCTAAACACAGAATAAAGAGTAACATACACGATTACCCCTTAGCCACAAAATCAGTAACTCTGTCTCAAAAAACGTTGTATGATAATGTGGGAAATGGTTTTTTACATACGCAAATTCGTTAAAACTTTATTAAAAACGAGCTTTCCCGGCTTACTTCGTTACGCCATAGAATATAAGATACTACAAAAGACTTGGCTCTATAGACTATGTTCTTTTGACTGCCCAGAATGGCCGAATAAAAAATAAACATCAACAACAAACCACCTGTCAAAATATGTAAACAACGTTAAAAATATTGCACCTTGGGTTATATTATTTTAGTTTAGGTAAGGATCCCTATATATATTATTATAAATAATATTGGTATAGATAAATACTTTTGCTAGAATATGTAAAAAAGCGAGAAAATATGAATTTCGCGCCATAGCGAGAGTTACCACCTCTTCTATTAAAAAAAAAATACAAATTATCCAAGGTGGGGTGGCGTGTAAATAGCCAACCCCTGAATCCCCAACACGGAGAAGGCCAAGGCCAAGACCAAACTGGCACTAGGCCTGGCCTGGGTGGCGATATCAAAACTACCTACCTGACGAGCTCACAAACGTGTATGCTAACACCGAACTACAAGTAGGCAGATTGTCTCACTCACCGATGGAAGGCTGGCAGTCGGGCTCCACTCTGACGCACCCTTCGCGTGCCGGCCGGCGGGTCGCGAGAACTTTTTGTATTCAATATAGTGATCCGTGTCTTAGATGTTATTTTTCAGTTATGTTTTTGCTAGTTTTATGACACGTCATGTCACATGCCAAAGACAACTGACGTTTCTTTGGGTGGTATGCCAAGGAGTCGAACCCTCCAAACAGGACGAGACATACCACCGTACCTGAGCTCGGCATAAGTATCCACGATTGTGAACTCTTTACAAAATAATATTTAAGTGGCTTCGCCATACTCCCCGCACAAAGAAGTTTGGAGAACTTCAAAATTAAGCACTAACGTAACTTTAAACAATAACTTAATAATATGTCCTAGATAACAATAATAACTCCTTAAATTCTATCAATATGTATGACACTGAAATTCACAAACATTTCAAATAAAAAGTTAAAACAAATTAACGAAACTTCTAAAATTAACCTATAGATATGATCAAGAAGCCGGAGAACGTTATTGAGAAGGTATGGGATATAATTTTACAATTGGACGCTTGAAACTTCCATGAGCGGTTCTGACTGTGGCGACCCTAACAACCCCATCACTCCCTGGGTGGACGGCCGATATGACACCTAACGGCCACTTTAAAGGCGGAGCATCGTCCTGACCAATAAGAACCACAGTTCCTAACTGTATTGGATGGTCAGGCGTCGACCATTTTTGCCGAACTTGAAGAGTGTGTAAATACTCTAAGCGCCATTTCTTCCAAAACGATTGGACCATTTGATCCAAAAGTTGTTTTCTTTGTCTGAGACCAATATTTACGTCTGACAAATCAGCTGCTGGCAAATATTGCAAGGGAGTCGACATAAGGAAATGTGCTGGCGTCAAGATCTCTGGATGTGGATCCGAAGAAACCACCGTAAGAGGTCTAGAATTCAATATGGACTCTATCTGAACCAGTACCGTCTGAAGTTCCTCATATGTTAGAAGTTGATCACCTACAACTCGAAACAGGTGTGTTTTAAGGCTCTTGATGTTGGATTCCCACATACCCCCAAAATGTGGTGCACGAGGAGGAATCATCTTCCATTGAATACGACGAGTAGTCAATTCCTTCCGCAACGCAGGTTCCAATTCAGAACCATTCACGAACGCGTAAAGTTCATCAAGCTTTGCCTTTGCTCCAACAAAATTTGTACCATTGTCTGAGTAAAGACATGACACAGGTCCTCTCCTAGCTATGAAGCGTTTGAAGGCAGCCAGGAAAGAGTCAGCTGTCAGATCCGTCACAAGCTCAATATGTACAGCTTTGACGACGAGACACACAAAAAGACATATATACGCTTTCTGTGCGTGCTGACCACGACGACGAGCTAACGTTATGCGTATTGGACCAGCGTAGTCAACACCAGTATGTACAAACGCTTTAGCTTCGTTCACTCGAAATTCAGGCAAGTCTGCCATTACTGGATTAGGATGAGTTGGGTTGACACGAAAGCACGTATTACATTTACGAACTCTAGCTCGAACAACCGTTCTGGCGTCTAATATCCAGAATTTTTGCCGCAAAATAGACAAAAGCAACCCAGCACCAGTGTGGCAATTTCTGTCATGCCAATGATCTATAATGAGATCAACAACATGATCATGCTTAGGAAGCAAAACCGGATGCTTAGCTTCGAAGGGTAGATTCGAATGTGAAAGTCTACCTCCAATCCTAAGAACTCCATCTTCGTCCAAAAACAAAGACAAACTACGAAGCTTCTTTGCGGGCAACTTGTTCTTTTTTATCAGATCAATGTCATCCGCAAAGTGAACCTTTTGGACTTCACATATGACAGATTTTTCCGCAATATCCAAATTGCGCACCACTTCTTCAGTAGAAGTGATCTTTCTTACGAATCGCAGTATGTAGACGACGATCCGTAAAAGTTTTTCCCAACCAGATACACGCTGAGACAAATCATAAATAACATTTATCTCAGATTGAACTGCGCAAGGCATGGCGTTAATCTTACGCTCAGGCAGTTCATCGCTGGCTACAGGGTGAAACGACTTAATAGGCCATTCTGTTATAGGAAAACGAAGCCAAGAAGGCCCATGCCACCAAAGATCATGAGCGACGAGCTGCGATGGTAATATTCCCCGTGATAAGCAGTCACTGGGATTCTCATGACCAGCTACATGGTGAAAATTCTCGGGAGGTAAATTCTCCTGACATTGAGCGACCCTGTTACTTACAAACACTGACCAACGATGGGGTGAAGATCGTATCCAGGATAACGCTATAGTCGAATCCGAGAAGGCGTATCTTCCTTCAATAGGAATTCGCTTTATGAAAGCGTCATAAACCACTTTCAGAAGCTTTGACATCAAAACTGCTGCGCATAACTCCAAACGAGCAAGAGTTGCTATCTTGGTTGGAGATACTTTCGACTTCGCGCAGAGCAGTTCCACCATCACTTGTCCTTTCTCATTAGTGGTGTGAACATAAATCACACAGCCATAACCATCCATACTGGCATCGGCGAACGCTACTAAGTTCAGACGACAACCCTCCGCGGCGCCAACATGCCGTGAAATCCGTAACGTCGGCAGCAAGGCTAACTCTTGCATTAAAGCTGCATATCGATGCACTACATTATCTGGAGGGGTGTCATCCCACCCAATGTTACTCAGCCAAATTTCTTTAATAAGCAACTTAGCATAAAGAATGACTGGTGACACCAATCCAAGCACGTCAAAAAGACGAGCAACTACAGACAGTATCGTCCGTTTAGTGCACTTGTCATGATTCGGAGAAACTGACAGAAAGAAAACGTCCTCCACAGGATCCCATGAAACCCCAAGAACCTTTGAGGCATGCCTGCTATCTGAAAAGTCGACCGGTTCTTTGTGAGTTTCTGGAAGTTTTTCCATCAAAGAGGCAGAATTGCTCTTCCATTTGACAAGATCAAAATCTCCTGCCTTAAATAAAGATATCAAATCCTGTGCTAAACTTGCACCGATGTGCTCATTTTGAACACTGTGAACCAAATCGTCCATATAAAGTTTTGATTCTGCGATCTCAGCTGCTTGCGGAAACTGCTGTCTCATGTCATCTGCTAATTGATGCACAGTGCGCATAGCCAAATAAGGACTTGACTTTAAACCAAAAGGCACACGCTGGAACTCAAAGGTCTGCACGGGATCTTTCTCATCAAATCGGAATAAAATCCGCAGATACCTTCTGTGATCAGCTGCCATACCTATTCTAAGATACATTTGCTGAATATCGGCGTTCATGACAACACGAAACAAGCGAAAATCCAAAAGCAGCAAAAACAGATCAGCTTGCAGGTTAGGACCTACATGAAGAACATCATTCAAAGATAAACCTGAATGAGTTTTAGAGCTAGCGTCCAAAACAATACGAGGCATTGGTTTACCCGCACGCACTACCGCATGATGAGGTATGTAATAACCCTGCACCCCTAAGTCTTGCTCTTTGACCCTAGCAAGGTAACCCTTATCAATGTATTCTTGTATTACTTTATTATAGTTTTGCCTTAGCAAAGCATCCTGTTTTAATTTTCTTTCTAGAGACATAAGTCTTCGATATGCGCCGGACCGAGAATCACCTAGCTCCTCAGGGTTTTTCGCGAATGGAAGAGCCACATTGTAACGGCCATCCTCTTCGCGCGACAACGTCTCTACGTAAATATTCTCACATTTAGTCTCTTCGGGGCTTAGATATTTAACCTGAGGCACCTCCTCCAGAAGCCAAAACTTTTGCAACAAATCGTTTAAAGCCAAACCTACAAAGGTGTCTGGCTCACGTTCAACTTGTGGAACATCACCGATTAATACGTATCCAAACGTTGTCAAATACACTGGAGGAGCATTTGATCCCGAATCGATCTTATCTCCCAAGTAGATTTTGGGAAATAATTGCGCTCCCACTATTAGGTCGATATTCCCAGGTATATTCCAGGTGTGATCGGCCAGCGGCAAATCTTTCAGATAACGCATCTCATAGGTGTCAACAGGATGCGAAGGTAGATTATCAGTCAAGCAATCCACGACAAAAGCGAAAATGCTATATTTTTTATCGGGATATACTCGGGACTCAATGTCCAAATGAACATAACCATGAATTGGTCTAGTCGATAATCCAACACCCTTCACAACTGAATTTTTCAACGGAACTATTGGGATGTTGAGCAACTTACAACAGTCCCCAGTGATTAAATGATTCTGTGCACCAGAATCGATCAAGCATCTAATCACCTTCTTGTCCTCATTAACAGCATTTAATGGTTTCGCAAACACTTGAGCAGTTGCTAAAAGAACAGTTGCCTTAGAAATCTTATCAGCTATATTTGAATGCCTACTCTGTTGGGTGAAGCCATGGGAACTATTCGAAGCCTGCTGATCTATGATACATGCAACTACATTGTTTCGATCACTACTATCAAGGGCAGCTACCGCAGTCGGAGCAAGCGGTACCGAAACAGCAGCAGTATCTTCACTGCTTTGCAACAAAGTGTGCGTAACTTGAGTCACCTTGTCATGAAAATGTAAAAGTGTATGGTGTCGCCTTTTGCACAAATCGCAAACAGAAGACGATTTACAACTACTATAGCTATGCGCCAAATTGAGGCAGATCACGCACCCATGCTTATCTTTCACAAATTGAAACCTATCCTTAGATGAGCTCAACTGTTTAAATTTATAACAATTGTGCAAGAACTTGTGATCCGAACCACCACAAAAAGGGCACAAGCTGTTTGCTCCGCTCGCATTACCAGCGCTAGAAGCAAACGACTTGACCACTTGTTGAGACCGTTTTGAGAAAGTAGCAGGAGGGCGTGAGACTGACGTACCTGAATTGTACACGTTGCTGGTAGTAGCATTCGAACGTTCTAGAATCTTAACTTGATTCTTCATGAATGTAATTAAGTCCTTACACGAGGGTATCTCAATGCCATGAAGTGACATTTCAAAATTGTGTACAACTTGTACATCAATTTTACGCAGCGCGCAATTCAATAGGATGAAATCCAATAAATCCGTTATGCCTAACTGTTTAAGAGCAGCTATGGATGAAGAATATTTTTCAACGAACTCATCCAGACTCTTGGCATCATTAAAACATGCCTTTATGTCCAAAATGTTCCGGAGGTAATGCGTTCCTAAAACCCTCTTATCTTGATATTTGTTGACCAGGCTTTCCCATAGAATCGAATAAGTCTCGCTGGTTGGAACTATACCCGCGGTGACTTTGACTGCACTGCCAGTAAGACGGCCTACTAGGTACTGAACCCGCTGAGAATCTGACAACTGGCTGTTGTTGTGAATATTAGCCTTAAAAGATTCGTAGAATATAGGCCAGTTCTCCGTCTTCCCATCAAAGTAAGGAATCTCAATCGGCGGCAACTTCACTGAGAATTTTGAAGATTCACCTGAATTCCCTGCAGTCGCAGGCTTCATCGTCGCATTAGAGATGTTGCTACGAACACGTTTAACCCGGTTGTACATGTCATCAAAGTCTGTTAAAAGTCTATAGTCGGGTTTAGCCTTGGGGTTCAATATTAGCGTCAACTCATTAACCTCGTCCAGAATTTGCTCATATTGAGTCCTCATATTATCGACCATTTCTGAATCCGCCATGAAAGTTTCATTCGACCTCGACTCGAATGACACTACTTTTTGACTCAGCTTATACAAGCGATCCATGCGCCCTAGAAACGATTCTAGTTTAGACTGCAACAGGATCAGCCTTTTTTCTGGATCGCTAGACATTTTGAAAATTAAAATGTTAACAAACAATATTAAATTTAGGTAGGCTATAGCCTCTTTATGTCTATGTAGATAATAACTAACAGGCCCTACTCACCTTATGTAGTACCTATTGTCAATTATTAAAACAAGAAATATAGATAACCTGACCTTTGACTATACCGAAATAATTTTCTAAGTCTGAAAAACCTGCTACAAGTTTATGCAGTATTACAAATAAATTTATAAAAAAAAGGCTAAAAATAAAAGCGGTCAAACTATGAAGCCTACCTATGTATCTGTAATTGAACTAATATCTCGAACCTAAACAACCTACTAACAATTTATGTAGTGCTAGCTGAGTTAGTATCAATTAAAGAGTGAGTACAGGCTTTAGTATAAGACGTTATTTTAGACCTAGTGAACCTACCAATAAATTAGGTAATGCCACTCTTAAAAGCTGGATACAATATCCGTTGCTCACAAGGACCAAACAATGGGGTGGCGTGTAAATAGCCAACCCCTGAATCCCCAACACGGAGAAGGCCAAGGCCAAGACCAAACTGGCACTAGGCCTGGCCTGGGTGGCGATATCAAAACTACCTACCTGACGAGCTCACAAACGTGTATGCTAACACCGAACTACAAGTAGGCAGATTGTCTCACTCACCGATGGAAGGCTGGCAGTCGGGCTCCACTCTGACGCACCCTTCGCGTGCCGGCCGGCGGGTCGCGAGAACTTTTTGTATTCAATATAGTGATCCGTGTCTTAGATGTTATTTTTCAGTTATGTTTTTGCTAGTTTTATGACACGTCATGTCACATGCCAAAGACAACTGACGTTTCTTTGGGTGGTATGCCAAGGAGTCGAACCCTCCAAACAGGACGAGACATACCACCGTACCTGAGCTCGGCATAAGTATCCACGATTGTGAACTCTTTACAAAATAATATTTAAGTGGCTTCGCCACAAGGCAAAACGTGTATTTTGTACAGATAACCTCATCCATGATATTTGAAGTTATAGCGAGCTGGCGAGCAATGGGAATCCTTCATTATCCCTGAAAAACATAGGATATAGAATATTTGCAAAAAAAAAAAAAAAAACAGAATAATACAGAGGCTATAAATTAATAATATCATGTAAACTTATATTTTAAGGCAGAACAAAGTTTGCCGTGTCAGCTAGTATACGTATCGTATAATCGTATTACATGCATCGATACTATATTATACAATACATACTTAAAATAGAGAAAAGCGATGTGTGTGTGTGTGTGTATGTGTGGTATGGTATGCCGTTAAATCTTTGAGCAACGAGCCCCATTGAGCGTGTCAGCATTGGCGAGTTTACAGATAATCTGAGTGACGTCACTCTTTAGCGATTCAAAGCGCAATTACGCAGTTAACACGTTTTGAAAGGGCTTTGAGCTTTAGCAAATCCTTTGACTTTTGCATGATTCTACCTACTGACGTTTGTCACATGAATGGCTTTGTTATACGAGAGTGGTAAGCAGTAGAATTAGCAGGTTAATTGACTCTGAAATTATAATTATCAGGGTTCAATCATGCATGTTAGGCTTTGTGTAAAATATAGCTATGAACATTTACTACTAGGTTAAGAAATAAATGATAATAGTTTTAAGCTTATGTAACTAACTACACTTCAATCGGAAAACTCATTATCATCTCTACTACTGCTCAATAATAATTAAAGAGATTGATAAAAATAATACGTACGTCTACGCATAATTTATACAGGATTTTGTTTCGACTTCGACCCATGTTGCTGTAGGAAAATTGTTAGGTATGGTGAGCCAAGTCACTCCTTTGCTTTATTACCTCAATTTACCACCGAGTCAGAAAAAACAGGATATATCTTGAGTATATCTCTCAGGATCGTAGCACTGAGGTGATTATGATTAGATATACAGTTTTTCATGAATGAGTTCTCTAACATTCTACTATGTTTCTGAGGATTAGCCGAAACTTCCTAAGACAAAAGACGGCTGTTAATTAAAATTTTATGCGTATACCTATGGATTTTTACAATAGGTAAATTTTTTTCAGGGATCTCAGGTGTCTGCGGAACACAATCCACACGAACCTCATGTCAACGTACATCCTCTCAGCGTGTAGTTGGATACTCAATTTAGCTTTACAAGTGAGTACTTTAACGAGCTAAATATTTTACTAAAAACTATAACCCGACTGTGTAGAAACATTACCCTTCCTTTTGGCGGCTTTTGTGGCAAATTATAAACATATATAGACTGCCAAACACTTTTTAAATGCGTGCCTTATGATTGAAACCGAACTTAAAAAATTTACTTATTTCAACGGCACAAGTTTCATCAAAATCGGTTCAATAGCTTTAGACTTTCTGACACAGCTAGTAAGAGAGGGTGCGGAGTTGCGGGCAAACTTAAAATTATTCTATTTGGTATTGAGTATTCGTTCCCGTTTCAGAACTGGTCCGAGGACTCGCAGCCGGACCAGACCTCGTGTATGATCCTAGTTATATGTATGCATTACTTTTACCTCACCAACTTCTTCTGGATGCTGGTAGAAGGTAACTCTTTCTTAGACGTCATTATTATTTTTTTTTTAATAAATAGACTCTTGATTCAAAGAAAATCGTAGGCACAAAATGCGATAAATCGCGACTTTGCAATCAGTCTTTAAAATATAAAAAATATCACATCGTTTTTTTCATATTGTGAAAATATTGAAGAATGTTTGCAAAACAAAAACTGTTATCAGCACTTAATGTAACTTGTATAATATAATATATCTTCTATATTTTTAATTGTGTCCCAAATATCTAAAAATAAAATGATTATTTTCATATATTTTTCCATAAAGTATCATGATCTCTTAGGTAATTTTTAGTACTTACTTATACTTACAAAAATGTATCTTTTACAGGTTTATATCTCTACATGCTAGTAGTAGAGACCTTCACAGCAGAAAATATTAAATTAAAAGTCTACACTACTATAGGATGGGGTAAGATCTAATTTAAGTACCTACCTATATACCATATATTGCTTAACTAAGTCACTTTATGACTTTATGAAGAAAGTTTAATAAATGAGTCGTCATTGGGGACATAGTTTGAAGAATAGTTGATGGAATCAAATAGCCGCATCCTATAAACAATTTTTTAGGTACCTTCACATTACAAATATTTTTAACCATATAACTAATCATATCAGCCATAAGGGAATATTTTCACACACAGATATTCAAAAAAGGATTAAAATTTAAAAACACGTTAATGTTTATTTTATGTTCAAAGCATTTTTTTTTATTTACAATATTTAGTACTAAATTTTCTGATAGCTTTTTCTTGCTTTTCAATGTTATAAAATGTAAGGATACCCTTGTTATTTTGAATATAATTAAGTATTTTAAGAGAAGTTCTTAATTACAATCTTAACTACGCCTCGCTAACGCGGTTAATTTAATATGCCAACGAGCTGATTAATAGCTTTCGGTATACGAGACACATATTTCATAATTATAAACTTACGACAAAATGTGTAATGAGCTACCAAAGTTTTGTTATTTACACTAACTCATCGTTTTACGTTTTTAAAAAGTATGCGTTTGCGGGCGAGTCAACTTTATGTTTTTGTTGTTAAAATTACTACCCATTTTCTGTCGCTGGTAAAAAAAAGAAAAATGTTAAGTAAAGAGAAAATACGACTTTTTAGATTGACTCAAACTAACAACCAATTTTCGAATGAACGGCCTAAATGGTATTAACTTAACATTAGGTACACAACACATGCTCTGGATTACCTGCAATTATAAACTTGTTAATTGCCTGTTGGTGGTTGACCATTAGAGCTGACTTAATTGTCCCAAAACTGTTCCTATTCGTGCTAACCAGATGCCAAAACTAATTACAATTAATTACACTTATCTTATTTGATTTTTACAATTTGATTTTAATCTTAAATTGGCAATTTGTTTTATAAAGTATTTATTTAAGGTGGTAACTCTCGCTATGGCGCGAAATTCAAATTTTTTCGTGTTTTTTATTTATTCTGGCGAAAGTATACATATTTTTAAAAGTTTAAATGAATTCGCGTATGTAAAAAATCATTTCCCACATTGTAATACAACGTTTTTAGAAGACAGACCTACTGATTTTGTGCCTAAGGACATAAAGGCCAAAAATCAAGTTAGGTCCTTAGACACAAAATTAGTAGGTCTGTCTTCGAAAAACGTTGTATTACAATGTGGGAAATGGTTTTTACATACGCGAATTCATTAAAACTTTATTAAAAATGAATACTTTCGCCAGAATAATTAAAAAACGCGAAAAAATTTGAATTTCGCGCCATACCGTGACTTACCGCCTTAAGTAACATAATATTTGGAGTTGGCCTGAATCGGAAGGCTTGGACAGCTAGGGGGGAGGCCTTACGCCCTGCAGTACCGGGCCGAAGAATAGGACTGAGGTATTCCCTGCCTGTCGTAAGAGGCGACTAAGAGGGGACCCCGGGGTCGTTGGGTGCACGAGGCGGGGGCCTCGTGTAGTCATATAACGGCCCCGAGAAGGACGGCGGAACGCGGTGTCCCGATTCCGTCGTCGAGTGTAGGAAGAGCCTTCCGCGCTCAGGGGGGACTACCATCACTTGTCCCCCCGTGAAGAGGCTAAACAGCCAGTGCTGGAGGGGGTCGCGGAGTTGAACATAACGATCGAAAGATCACCCGTGACCCCCTTGCCAACAGCCGAGATGGACACCGGCGGGGTTTTAGTGGGTGCGAACCCCACATAACCCTGCGACTCACCCCGGGGTCGCAGGGTACTCGTTAGGAGTTTCCCCGCCTAAAAAAAAAAAAAAAAAAAAAAAAAAAAGGGGGGAGGCCTTTGCCGAGTTTTTAACAAGCTAAATTAAAACATTAAAAATATATATTTAAGCTGTAAAGAAAGATGTGCCTACGCACTTAGCCCCACGTTGGGTGCCAACTTATACAGCTTCTGAGTTAAATATTTTTATCCCGCAAAATCATACATGGATCAATTCCTTGTTATTATAATATTTAAAAATGTATGGCATACCTATGCATACATTTAATTAACAATTTAATAAAACAAAAAATAAAAGGTATCCCGTTTCATTTTACGAGCTACGGAAAATGGGTATACGTACGAAAACCTATTTAAATAATTCATCTTTACTTTCACAGGGGCTCCGGCTGTTTTTATAACAATCTGGGTGATTTCTCGGTGCTTTGTCTCTATCGAGCCTTCAACAGGGCCCGATGAGGTAAGATAAATATTTATAAATGCGTTAGGGAGAAAGTAAAAACATTTACACTTAAACCTGTTGTTTTTTGTTCATCATCATCATATTGGCCGAGTCGCCAGATCGCTAACAACAACAGAACAAAACATTTTCGAGGTGTTTCTAAAAAGTTCCTATGTCAGAGCTATCAGAAAGTACATCCATGCTTCTTTGTTTTTGACATATTAATTTACACTGCTTAATTAACAACTTTGCCAATGGTCGAATTCGAAATCAGCTACTCTACCCGTACATTGACCCCAATTGAGCTGACCAAACCTATGTTATGGAATGATGGTTTCCTCTTATCACAGCATCAGGGAAATAAAGTTCTCCAATTGCTCATATCTTTAGGAAATCGCCACCAGTTCGCCTGACAGTGCTCCGAGTGTTAAACTTGTTCCACTGTGCGGCACCGAGTCTAGGGAAGTTTTTTTTTACACACGAGCGCTTTGCTCTTGGCTCTGTCCGCGTGGACGTAAGTTTCCATATCCCTCTGTTTTTCACGTCGTTGACCAATACATATTAACCTTTCTCTGGAATAACTCTATAGTAATACTAAAGGCTGCCCCGCGGTTTCACTCGCGCAAATTTCACAAAAAAACATTTTTTCTCTTTCCTATGGGAATTTAGGGAAAATATTCCTTAGTGCTTGCTTCCCTACACTCCCCAAGGAACCCACGTGCAATATTTCAGACCGCTACGCCCAGTAATTTCGGCTCTGCGTTGTCTGTCAGTCAGTAACGGAAGAGTTTTATATGTATTGATGATTTTTTTTTTTTAAACATCAAAATCCCTTACTTACGTAGTTTTAAACATGTAAGCATACTTAAGGACAGGCAACGGGAAACGTCTTAGTTTTATACTATGTAGTGATTTAATATGTGCTTCCATAGATGGCCCTACCAATGGAGTCGAAGATGTGTCAGTGGATGCACGAGCACCTGGTGGACTGGATCCACAAGGCGCCCTCCCTCGCGGGCCTCGCCCTCAACCTCTTCTTTCTAGTCAGAATTATGTGGGTAAGTGAACACACACTGACCGCAAGATCGTGCACCCTGCAAGAAGGCGTATTATTCTGGGTATCTCGGAATTTTAAAAATCTAGTTTCATTTCAGAATGTTCTAAATCGGTAAAGTGGTCCAGGGGTCCACGACGGACTCGATGGGGGTCTGAATTGGCGTGACACAAAGTTATCTCAAAGTTTTAGAAATAAAGAAGAAATGAGGCTGCTAGAGGTCCACCGAAACTAGATAAATGTTCTTTGGTTTGTTTTGAGATGTTCTATAAAAAAAGTATAGGAACCTCTGTTTTAGATGAAAATCTGAAAACCGAGCCAAGGAATAGAACTACAGTAAAATTTATTGAATCCGTTCCGTAAAAGGGGGAACGAGGCTTTCACTTTCGGCAGGTTCAAGCTTAAATAATCAGTCTTATTAAATTGATATTTCTTCAAAAGGTGTTAATAACAAAACTCCGGTCAGCCAACACGCTGGAGACGGAACAGTACCGCAAAGCAACGAAGGCCCTGCTGGTGCTCATCCCACTGCTGGGCATCACGAACCTGCTCGTGCTGTGCGGCCCCAGCGACGAGTCCTGGTTCGCCCACGCCTTCGATTATTCAAGGGCTTTCTTGCTTTCTACTCAGGTAAGAAAATTAAGCTTGAAAATTTTCAAGACCTTTTCGGCTCTACTACAAAAAGGATTACAGCTTCGTTTTACAAATTTACGATTTAGACCGGTCAAACTGGAAAATGGGCTTGTGTTTTAATGTAGGGGCTGGTCTAACTTGATGCTTTACTTGAATATTTTATTAGGAATTTTAATTTCATATTCTTTAAGAATAATTTTTATGCAGTGGCTCAGCTTGCTACGCCCTGCCGTCAAAAAAAAACAATTGAAGGATTTTCATGATGATTCTCGTTGGTTTTCTCGTTCGAATGAACAAGTCTTCAGCAGAGCTACGCGGCATTGAAAAAAGAAAAAATCTGCTCCAACAGGGTTGTGTCCGCTACTATACAGGGTGTTTCTGACAAGGCGGTATAATATTTCATGTCACCATTCCCTACAACTTCCCAAAAGCAACATATTGAAAAAAATTAACAATCTCAAACAAACTGCCGTATCATACATTGGCTTAATCAGCTAACGAGGTCAACCAATGTGGGTGAACAAATTTCCTGCTACAGAACTATAATGCAGCCTCCAAGCCAACTAGTTAGTCTGATTTTCTGCTGAAAGCGTGCCAGTGACAGTATCACAATGGATAATCTGCTGTTAAAATGAAGTAGCGCGATAATAAAGCGTAAGGTTGAAAAACGTGACACTCTGAATAATAGTATTTATTTTAATTGAAGATAGCGCTAAATGTTTTTATTATTACGTGCCAAAAAGTAAGAGCAATTATCCATTGGCAGAATCCTTAGTTGAGACAAACAATTATGGAGCCGAGGACTTCTACCTAAAACTGGTCTCGTACTTCAAATGGCGGGACTTCGATTAACGTAGTTTGAAATGCTTCGTTACGAATTTTTCAGTACCTAATTAACTCTAGGATTTACAATAGTGTTCTATGGACAGAACACGAAAATGTAACAACCCGTTTCGGTGAACCAGACAATAGCGCCTCTCCATGACGTGGCACGCCGTATACCTATTGTTGGAGTTTAGACGATAACGAGCTGATGTTTGACTATGAAACACGAGCATTTTATCTAAAAAAAAGAATAAAGAGGCTTTGAAAACAAAATCAATGCCTCAACTTAAAAATCATTTACACAGGTTCCTAATCGCAAAAATGTATTATTCCGTTGATGAATATCTAAAAGACAAAATTTAAATATTATAACATTATTTATTCACAATATAAAGCCATCTGTGACATCCTAAATAATTTAGCCATTGACATTCTAAGAAATTTGTAATATTTTTTAAATACTGCATGACTTTAGTTTTAAATAAGTATTTGCACACTGACTTTCAGTAGAATATGTTAGATCCTAGTGTATAATTGACCATCTATTGTAATGAAACTCATATTCTGGCAAATAAATAAATTTCATTTTCATTTTCATTTCATTTCATTCATTTCATTGAATTAAAAGGTTAGAGGATTATTAAAGATTGACGACACATGCTCGTTTGAATTGAATACCATCGCAAAAACGCATTGCAAACGAACGCTGCTGAACGTCCTTCGGAATTTCCCTTAGTCGTCTTTTATGAGATACCCATGGGATGAGGTGGTATTCTATGTCGCCACCACCCGGCAAACCACTAACAACAGTAAAGTTACAACAAGGTGCAATGTCTCCTCCACAGGGTTTTACAGTAGCTCTATTCTACTGCTTCATGAACACGGAAGTGAGGCACGCGATCAGGTACCACGTGGAGCGCTGGAAGACCGGGCGCTCCATCGGGCGCGGCCGCCGGCGCGGCGCCTCCTACTCCAAGGACTGGTCGCCGCGGTCGCGCACTGAGAGCATACGGTGAGTGTGATATCTCAACCTAATATCATCATTAAGATTTGTTTATGCTCTTTAATCATCATCAATGTATACATATGTATAACCTGCGCACATAAAAAAAAGATTTCAAAATGGCGACCCTTGTATGGGCTGTCTCTCTTCTTAACTCCTTCCTTATGTGCGCGGGTTATAAACAAAACCTTTACTGACTGACTTACAAGACTAACACAAATATCAACAGACAATCCACACAACCCACTGAATATTTTTAATTTTACAAGGATCGGACCTTGAAGAGTGTAATTTTTTGAAATTCTATTACTTACAAGAATTTTTTACTTTTTGAATTACTTAGAAGAAGAAAAAATTAAACAAAAGCGCATACGAAGCAGTACCGTGCAGTATGCGTAATTCAATATTATAAACACTTGGTAACTTTTTGTATGGTGCTATGAAACACTTTTCATGTTTTTTCTCCAAATTGTGAAATATATATTATACTGCATAGTATCCTGTCTCTTAATTAACTAATTAATAAAATGTATATGTTATTTAGATATTAGTGTTTTGAAATAGTGCTGGTATCCCAAGCTTGATTCATGTGCTAATAAAGTTATCTTTTTTATATGATAATATACTCCTTCATTATTGGAGCAACGAGCAACTAATTACGCTATGGTAAACTCTGAATGGCCAACTAATGTTTATTTCTCTTTTTCCGTCTTTTTGCACGAACCTCGCAATAATTGGGTAATTCATTTTAATATTACTTTTTTTCGTAGGAAAATAGCTTAGTTAGTAGCTTTTCTACCTTTGATATTTTATCGTGCATGTCGTTTCGCCTTCTCTTTTTTTTATACAGTACATTTTTCTTATTAAGTCAAATACCTACCTATAATACCTATTAATATATTGTAATATCACGGCATACCTATTTTAAGAATTATGTAATTTTGTATTTTATACTTACTACATACATTTAATTCCATTTTATTTCCAATAGGCTCACAATATGAAGCCGCTCTGCTGGAGGTTCAACGCCTGTGGATTCATGCATTTTATATTTTAAAAAAAGTCTCAATTAAAATGTATTATATAGTTTGAAAATGATTGACAGTGAAAACTATTTGATATTTTTACTTTTCATAAAATTAAACCTTGTACAAATTTCTTTTTAATTTTTAATTTGCTTTTGCACGCGCTTGATTATGAACATACAATGCACGAAGGCTTTGCATGAGGTAAGTCATTGTTACCTTAACCGTTTTTATATTTCTGTATTTATAACAATCATATTGTGATATTAAAAGCCTATGCTGCATGACCAAAGGTAGGTAAGTACCTATATTACTTTAGCGTGAAGTGGTTGTCGAATATTTAATAGCATGTAAAGTGACAGATTTGCTAATTGTTTATCAAAAAAACGCAATATACGTAATAATAACATTTAATTGCTCTGATGCTACACATAATTTTTTTTCACAAAAACTTTCGGAAGATCTCAAGTGAGCACGATAAAAAAAAACAATTTTGTTTTTGGAAATAAGTCCTGTATAACCATGCCTATTGTGTTAAATATTCCTCCACGATAAAAAGTAATCGTGTAATATTTCGTATAATACGAAATATTAATAATAAATACATGTAAGTATAGGTATCCACAATATCAAGTAGCGAAGCTAAATTTAAAGAAAGAAAAGAATAAGCTTATTTTCTTCCATCAATTTGTCATTCGAGACCAACTTACGAAAATGTGTAAAAAGATTACAAAATTATTTACTAGCATAATGATTAAAACGACAAAAATAGATCTTCTCTATTGAATTATAGAATTTCACTTTAGAAATCTGTCCCTGAACATATTGTCTCGCCGGAGCCATTAGCAAGGACCATTGTCCATTAGACAAATATACATTAGTAACGTGATATCTTGTCTCTCGGTGACATTTTGACACGTTCAACAAAAAAGCAAACATATTTTTTCTAGGTCGTGTAAAAGAGTCACAATCACACGAATTATTCTTACAAGATTATTTTATCACCTATAAAACTTAAATGTTAATAAATTTACACCCGCGTGAAATAGCATGTAAATAATTTCAGTGTTTTTCAAGTAAAAAGCATTTTATTTAATGAAATGAATTGACTATCTATTTACTTTTGCGGATGTGAAATAAAAATATTACTGCATTAAGTTTCATTTCATGAAAAAGTGTTCATTGCGAAAAGGGCAGATTTAAATTAAGAAAAATGTCCGATGCAGTTTGCTTATCTGCGTACCAACCAGCCGTTACCGTTTCAATAGTAATGGAAAATCAATAGGTGCGACCCTCATCGAGACAGAGCATAAAAACACACATCAATGAGCCAGCTAAACTTGATGTGGTGAACCGCTTTTGTGGTGTATGTTGTACGCTGGGTGACAGAAATGAGTACAATAAATGTTTAATAGGGTTAAATTAAATAACAAGTTACCAATTTCCAGCAGGGTTGATGGGTATCGATTCCAAAACACTATACTAACTAACTACAATAAGCAAATCAAATATCAAAAAGTTGACAAAGATTGGTTTGCTTCAATATCCTAAAATACAGACATTTTGGTTACCAAAACAGCATTCATTTATAATAATAATAACACATCACACTCAGAGCCCCTAACTAGGAAGTACTTGTATCTAGGGAGTCCGAAACACACACAGAGACGAACATCACACCCAGACCGGAAACAAACATCGATATTCATCATATCAATATTCGCCCCGCCCGGGAATCGAACCCCGGTGCACAGGCTTACTCAGTCCACATCACTGCCATGCCAACTGAGCATGAGCACGGAGCAGTCAAGTTCAAATTTCATTGTATACTAGCCGGTTATAATGTATGTCTCATCGCCATCGGTATCATTTAACTTTCACTGTCTTGTCAGACACAATAACACTGTAATTTTTTAAATTTCTAGAGAACGCAATGTAGAGTAGGCAGACCCCACAAGGTCAGATGATCCAGAGAAAGTTGCCAAAGAACTCGGAATGAGGGTTGCGCAAATTGCGTCATTGAGGCAATCTGTGCTTTTCGGCTCTACAGTGACTTGTCTTTCGGCTTAAATTATGATGATGATGATAAAATAATGAAAGTTTAATGAGTTACCTGTCCAGGTTATACAGCCATCCGTCAAAGCGTGAGTCAGCCGCCTCGGAGACGACAACCACCACGCTCCTCGTGCCCCGCACCTCGCTGGCACCACCTTCGGATATGAGGAGATCTGTAAGCATTTCTCTATTTGATTATTTTGATTGTTAATTTTGTCTGTGACAGAAACTTGGATCTAACTTAGAGCGTATATTTCAACTTGAGCGCTCTTGATAGCTTAGTTGCAGCTGCAGTGGCAATTTTAGTACCTACAGTTTAAGTTTAATTTGTTTAAATTAAAGAAGATTTTGTTAAAATACTCTCTTTATCACTAAAATACTTACTATGTAAAGTAAATACTTAAATATGCTAGGTTTGTTATTTTAGTTCGATAGTTCATTAGACATTTTAAAAATCTCTTTATTTAATTTAGATGAGGGCTCCTATATAGGTACACATTTATCTTGAAAACAAGATAACTTTCGCTAATAAATACCCTCATTAAAATTACTATTTTGATTATTTTGATCAAAATTGATGGTAGTTATAGATTAATTTCTATAAAAAAAGATGACTGAAAAGAAAAAGTTATTTCATAAAAGTGGCCAGTTGATTTGGAATGTTCCAATTTTGAAATATTAGCAATGGCAAAGCCCCAGAGTGCAATAAATTCAGTCGCATATTATAGTAATGGACCACCCCAGCCGTTTACATTCGACTCCGAGACTCCGAGCTAAATGAGTTCGGAGATTAGTCTATTGAGGGAGAAAATGGCTTGAAATTCAGAAAGCTAGACGCCCGCCGGACTGATTTAATTCCTCTTTTTGATTTTGATTTGAAAGGATTCGCTAATAAAATGCTTAAAGGTTATTTCACACTGGCAGCTTTAAATTATTTAATTAAAAAATATATTGCTTCGTTTTATTTAATATTTCTATTTCTGTAATAATTTTCCGTTGTCTTTAGATTGTACAAATTCTTTGCACAACAAATAATAAACGTGTTCTATTCTTCAAAGGACCTACTTACTTAACATTTCTTGTTAATTTCTTTTGTCTTCCACACAAAGTAAATCCTCAATCCGAAATAAAAGCATTTTAAATTCAAACGAATTCTTGAAGAAAATTTGATTTCGCAGTTCGACCTTTTGAATTTATTACAATAGGTTTGCGAGTATTTTTGCAGTATTTTAATATTACGTTTAACATCATTACTTTAATTAACTGTGAAACAATAATCTTATTTTATAAGGTAGGAAGAAGAACCCATCTCAGTTATCCGCAGTTAAGAGATAGCAGGGCGTCCTGATAATAAAACCTTCAACGGTATTACCCTGATAAAAGCAAATAACTAGACTTGACAATGGAGTTGCAATGTTCCGCACACTGAGGTGATATTTCCAGATGATGACCGCGAACTACCACCATAAGAAATATCCTAAGTGAGTTCACTTGCCCAGGAGTACATCACGAGCGGCAGCGTGAGCGGGGAGCAGTCGCCGGTCTGAGGGGGAGGGCGGGGGGGGCTACTGCCGCGCCTGCGCACTCTGCCCGAAGAAGACGCACCAACAGCGCCTCCAGCCCTTCCCGCCTTTTCTTCTCCCAACGGCGCCACACAAACTACTCCACACATCCTACAGAATCCAGCATCAACAACACTGTTCCATTCTCAAACTACCTCAAATGTTGCTGTGAATGTTTCGTTACCAATGTGTTCTGTGTCTCGTATAGTGATTTCACCGAAAATTCTGATTTCAAAATCCCTATCGAACGGTTCCGCGGACTCTTCCCAAAACGAAGTGAACGAATTAGGCGACTGAATTTTGTAAAACTATAGGATAGAATAAGATTTAATATTTAAAAATGCATTTATAGGGACTCATTTTTTTTGTAAATAAGTTTTAATAAAAATAAATAATATCCTAACTATAATTCTAGTGTATAAAAAAGCGAAGTTTTATTAAATTTAATGCTAGTGTAATAAATAATAATATAGGTACATAGTGTTCCTAGGTATCAAAAACAAAAAGTAATGAAAATTTTCATGTTTTACTACATTGGATTTTTTTAATCGTAAAGAATGGGTTTGAATAATTAAGACATTATTATTTTTTTCTATAATATTTTGTTAAATATTGTCGTATATAGGTACATTGTATATATTTATACAAAATATTGGGAAAGAAAACGCTAATTACAGAAAATAGATTTCATATCGATTGTTGCTTAAAGACAACAAAATATATATATATATTTGGGTATTAATTAAACTAGATATATTCACTTTACCCATAGTAGGCTTGCTACATCATAAATGTATAAAACTATATTTGAATTAATGCTACCATTTAGAATACTTAATCGTAAATCTCGTAATTTGATGTAAGTAGGTAGGTACTTACTTTAAACTTGAGTAAAAATGCAACTTTAAAATAATAAATAATACTTTAGAAATTTATGTTTCCATGTTTCATCTTATTATAAAAAAGAGCTTTAAATGTTGTTATATATAAATTAGGTAAGTGTTGTTTATGTCTACTCATCTGAAATAAATAAACGTCCACTTTTCACATTGTAAAAAAAGTAACTTATTCTGTAAATCATTATGTGGGTAAGTATAGTATAAATACTCAATAAAACATAAGTAGTAAGGTAATAATTATGACCCTGACCAAGGACTTGAAATATGCCACGCATTCTCAGTCTCACAGATTTATCTCGTTTTCGATATTTTAACAATAAGTACCGTTTAGAAAGTTCAAAAGATTGTACATACTACTCCGTCAGTCGTACTTTATTGTCAAAACCTCGAAAACGATATTTCACTTTTGAGGGGTGAAATCATAAATCAAAAGATCTGCAGATCATAAGAATCAGAATCTGTTACGTTATGGGTCTACGAACAATAAATACTACTATTTGCAGCTATGGGTGAATTGTAATGTGTTATTTTATGAGCACAAAAATATAAAAACACTACATACCTTAGTTATGACTCTGTCACGCTTCGATACCTTACCTAGGCATTGCTTTATTCTCAATGAAAGTTCTAAATTTGTCTTATAAATTTGTATTGTTTTGAGATACGGAGACCCATGTCCAACCTTGCAAACATAAATATCACAAATTGTTTCATAATATGTTCTTTATTAAGAAAAGTAAGTATATAAATATGTGTTTCGAAAGCCAAAGGTTATAAATGTATTTAAATGTAAATGTTTGTATATAATAATATTTAATTTTATTTTATACTTATTTGTCTCTTTCAATATAAGTAATATTTATAATATTGCAAGGTATAAAAAATATAGTTATCGGCGGTAATTTAACAAAATTTTAAGGAATTTTTTTTGAAATAAATAAACTAATTAGATCATTATCATTATAATTAGACACACTAAGAAATTTATTTACCTACTTTACTTGCAAATAATTTCATGTAAGATACTTGAGTAATTTACGAAAATAATTTATAATCATTGCATTAAGCTTAAGTAATTAAATAATTTAAAAAGAAACAATTTTTTATTTTAATATAATAGCAGCAAACTTTTTAAAACTATAATTAATATGCGTTGTAGTTGTGGCTAAACCACCTGGATTCTTATTTTTTTAAGTTAAAAACTAAAAATTTTAACAAAATACACGTACTTGTATTATATAACTATACTTAGATGAAAATTTATATGTATATAATTGTGTGCTACTTATAGTGTAATTTGCGTAGCAAACTTGAAGGATTAACCTAGATTATAGGAAAGATTAGAGCGTAGCGCGCGTGAATCAGCGACGTGAAATATTTATACATTTAGGGAAGTAACTATAATGGATAATCCGACAAACATAACTTTGAGAGCAAAATAGTTTGAAATAATATTCTTCAAGATATTGCCAAAGATCAAAAAAACATATAAACTATATTTGACTGTGGATAAAAAAGCTGTTCTAAAAATATATGATATTACATACAAAAGCTGTTCTAAAAATATATGAAAACAATTATATTATAGTAGTTCAAATTAACTAAAACTGTTATGAGAAACTAAAACTTGTGTAAAATATCAGATGTCTGGCCATCCACTTTTAACTTCTCGCTAATTTTAATCACTGGAAATCGTTTTGAAATACCTTTATGGGACTGATCTCGAAGATGGTAAGTACTTGTTCCTTTTCAAAAAACCGGATAATGAAAACTGAAAAACCTTAATAATATTCACGTCTAAAATGTAAGTTAATTGATGCCATAAACCAGAAGCGAGAAAAAGCGAATTGAAGATTTTCAACAAGAACGCCGTCTGTTTTCAAAATAAGCGACATCTTTATCCCGTCTTGATCCCCGTGTTATAAAAGGAGGGTAAAACATTTCCATCAAGTAAGGCAACCTATAAAAAATTACCATACTAGTTCAAAATAATATTTAACCACAAATATTAGTTTCAAAGTAAAGAAGGCTATTTCTAGATTATGTATATAGTAAGTAAATAGATCACAATAATGTGTTCCATTTTATTATTTTTATTTCATTTAAATCCAGATAAATGTTTGAAACGTTTAAGCTATTTCAGAATACTTATTTTTATTTCAATAACTCTTATAATAAAATATTAAACGCTCCTTATTCTCAGGAACTAGGGTAACATGCCCTATTACGGCGCGTTTTGACGACATTTTAAAGTAGGGTAAGAAATTAAACATTTCTAAATATTTTAGCAGATATTTAAATTTTTTTTTGCCACTCATCATAATTATATTTTCTATTTCAGTTGTCGTTTTATTTATTTTAGAGTGATAATTAATTTAAAATAAATATTTTTTCTGACAATTCGGAATTCCTATTACGGCGGCAAAAAAAAGTTTGAAGCCCATTACGGCGGTAAGCACAGCCTATTACGGAGTATGGGATGACAACACACGCACGATGAAACAATTTCATCTCAGCTCATGGTTCCGTGCAATCAGAAAATGGTATGCAATGGCTGTAATTGTTACTGGCACTGTACATAAATATAGGTTCTTCCTAGTAAGGGGCTATTTTGATAATATTTTGTGTATCAGCTATTTAATAAATGGCCTCGCGCTAAGAAGTTTCCAGTAATATAATTAGTTTAGGAAACACGAATAATGAATATTTGGCTGTATGGGCTACTATGTTTCTTTGCCTGACCTGAACGGGCGAATAACAAAACAACAATCAATAAATGAATCTACGGCATCGTAACGTTCTCCCATCTCTCCGCACAACGGAACGGAATGAATTAAATATGGGGACGATTTTTTTTTAATAAGCCGTGGCGATAAAGAAACGATTTGAAAATGGCGGCCGAACGAATGCTATTTTGCGTATATTAGTATGAGGAAAGAGTTGAGAAGAGACACAGCCCATACAACGGCCGCCATTTTGAGATCGTTTCTTTATGTGAGCAGGTTATACCCATAAAAGCGTAATTTGTGCAAATCCGGCTAGCTTATTAACATAATTTTTTATTAATGTATGTTGACCAGGTTAATATCTCAGTAGAGGCTCGACAAAAGTTTGTTCAAGAAGGAAGATTTTGGCACAATTTTTGAATTTTTCTCTAAATTTCCACAATTTTTTGAAGTTTTTAATATTTGTTTGTATTCTTTGGACGACAAATATAATATCGTGAATTTTTTTCATTAAAATTAATAGAGCCGTTTCGGAAATTAGTGCCTTTGGCAGACAGACAGACAGACGGACGGATGTAAAAGACATATTAATAAGGTCCCGGGACGTGTACCCAAAACCTTAATCAATAAACTGATACAAACCTAAACTGAGAACTTCCTCTTTTCTAAAATCGGTTAAATATAGGTACTAAAACCCTTCTTCTGAATTAAAAAAATACTTTTGTGAAAATCGGTTTTGACAAAATTTCAATAATCGTGGACAAACATACATACAGGCCAAATCGATAACCTCCTTAACCTCTTTATAAAACAATTGCTGTTCGTTTTTCTCCAACTTTAATTTGAAAAGGCCCGGACGAGGGTTTTAATAATCCTACTAATATTATAAACGACAAAGTTTGTAATAAAGGATGTCTGTAACTCTTTCACGTAAAAACTACGAAATCAATTTTAATGAAATGAAACCTTACAAATTTAACATATTTGCGGTAAAGTCTAGTAGTAAATTATTATATTGATGGAAAAATACGATAAACCTAATCTTAGTATACATTTTTGTGTAAGTTTTTTTAGTTATTTACTTACCCTGTTATTCATAAAAAGTTAAAGTGCATTAAGGTTATATGACGTATGTCGATTTAGACAGGATGTCACGTATTTACCATACAACAAACCAAATAAGTAGACCTGCAGTAAAGCTTTTTAAAATGTATACGTTATCTTTGAATGAATGAATGAATTAATATACACTTTATTGTACTCAAATCTTATAATGTGATAACAATCAGCATAAAGTAAGGTGACAATAGGCGAACTTATCTTTATGAATAATACGGTTAAATTATTAGCTCTGTAATTTCCATACACCGTGTTAGGATTCCTTACAGCCTAATACGGTAGGTACTAAAATATCTTATGAGTTTTTATTTCCTAATTCTGAAATATAATGTAAAGATATTTCGGTAATGTAAGTTATTACTTACAAATAAGAGCACTCTGACTTTACCATAAAACTCTCAAATCGTTAGTAATCGTTATATTAGACTATTTTTCTTCATTAAAACTCATACGTTAGGTTTCACAGTATTCTAACAAACTTAAATTTTACTGTCAACTTTAAGCGTCAAAAACAAGGATTCTAGGTAAAAAACATGTACCTCCAAAATTGGTTTTATACTTGAGAACTAATGAAAATTACACTTAAATAACGAAATGTTCATAAATTATATTTATAATACCAGTAAATTTATAAATTACCGACACTGCGTTTTTCCTATTACCGATGGTACCCTCCGTAATAGGCGGTACCCTCAAATGGCCTTCCTAATACGGCGGACTTTTGTTTACTCATATTTACTTATTTTATTTGATTTTAAACAGAAATCAACTTGATTAACTAAGACTACTTGAATGTAAAAAGTTTTCGAATATAGTAACATAATCTTAAAGTGTTTGTTTAAACTAAAAACGAAGTCTGAAAATTCAATGTTCTACCGCGAGTCAGTCTGCGTTTGTATGAAACAGCTTCTCGCTTCGGTAACGTTACACAAAATAATTAATTTAAGTAATTTTAAACGATTTTAAACGCACGAGTTCTGGGTAATAAGTTACGTGTTAGTTTTCCTTGGACATTATGTAGTCACCTTTACCATACACAGTCACAACGAATCATAAATTGCAAAAGATAAAATAGAGCCGTAATAGGACGTGATTTTGACTACCGCGGTAATAGGACGTTTTACCCTATATTGAAAGTACAACAATACCTTTACAATTTAACTCAATAAGTATAAATAATGTACATGTGCCTACAAATAAAAATAAGCCGTTTGTAATTTATAGAAATAAACTCAACATAATTTTAATACAATATCGATAATCCAGTCTACTCGAATAAAGTGACTAAGAAGGTGACAAAGCTAATTTGTTTTAGATCAAGTTGAGTGCCATAACTTTAAGCTTAAGTAAGTTCTGACTTAGAAGGTCGGTATCTTATAATATTACGGAATCCATTAATGGATTAGTTTTTTTCTGGATTAGTAGCTAAATATTACTTATAGATGAATAGTTTTTCCTTTTTTGAACTATACTTATTATAACGAGAATCTTTTGAATCTTCTCTACGACTTCTGCGAGTTGAATTATTCCCCTCGCACGCCTCTCAAAAGACCGGGCTCCATCCCGAGATATTCAAAAGACACTAGAAAAACATAATACTATTAAAACGCATCACACAAAGATATTCTAATACACGCAACCCGGACTTACAACATCACTGCCAACTGAACTACGAAGTTGTCAATAATAATTTAGATAAGTACCAAATTTGGTATATTATATTTATATAATATTTTGCGATCAAAATTGCATGGTGAAAAAAATAATTATTAGTATATTTATTTATTTTTAGCAAAAATGAAATGGTGAGCGAGGATGAATACATTCATCATCATCGCGCAAAAACTGCTGAAGATTTAGTGATGTATGAAGATATTTAGAACATTATAGTTACAGCCTACGCTCTTTTTCTCCTAACAACTTTGGATACAGTTTAGTAATAAACAAAACTTCTGAAATATAGTTAAAGCTAGATATGTACTGCAAATCTACTCAACCAAACACTTTACATATATATTAAACGAGGCTTTCTTTGGCAAAGGCCATCGCTGAACTATAAACACGCTACACGCTGCTGCTGAAGTCCGATCCAATTGTTCAATATTCATAATAAACCAATTGTTTGTATACTTGGATAATTTAATGGGCAATTTTTTTTTCCGCATATATAACTACAATAAACTTTATATTGCAATCATCATACTTAAAAATTCGAGGAATATAATTAATGTTAATTTAATATAGTTATTTAGGGTAAAGCGTGCCATTGCGGTTGGAGAAAATTACGTCTCTATAAATAAAAAAAATAAAAATGGCCTTTATTTGCCAAAATTAATTAGTAATAACAATTCAGGTAAGTATATATCAGTTTCATTATTTACAAGTGAACATGCAGTAGACTAAAATCTAAAATCTTTAAAGATTCGGAGGCATTCGTTACTAGTTGCGTCGCCCTATGAGGGCAACTAAGTTTTTAAGTTCTGTTTATTTTTACCTACCATCTGTAAAACACCCTTAGTTTACAATAAAATTTATGATTTAAGACATTTCAAATAATTTTCATTTGACTCTAGATTTGATTAGGTTTCATTCATATTTATTTAATTAGAAATAAGTTATAATTAAAAAGTAATGTATGTACATATTTACAGTATAAAATTCCGGTTAACTAAAAAAAAAAAAAAAAAAAATTAAATAAAACATATACCTACAAGTAAAATATTTCGTTCAAATCGCCGCCACTGGTCGGAACCGTGCCCAGCAGGCTGGCTGCGTTTCCACGCTGGATGGCCAGGCTTAAACGCTGGCCAAGATATGAGCCGGCCCGCTGGTCACCTGACTGGTCGATCAGGCGCGTCGACAGTTCTTTAAACAATCGGCGCGCCTCCGGCCCCCACGGCCCTAGGGTTTCGACCCCAAACGGCACAAATTCGTACTCCCCACTAAGGGTGCCGTATTTGCGCCGTTTGAGGTCTTCAGCAGCTGCGACTGCCGCGCCCGCGCCAGCTGCCGTGTGTCTGACGTGACAGGCCGCCAGTGTGTCGACACATGTGGCGTCCCACACAAGGGGCCTGCCGCGCTTCCACGGTATGACAGTCATACCGTCGGGCCGCTTGCCGTCGTCACGCACCAGCCCATTGGGTTCCAGTATGGCTGGTACGTGGACGCTGGCTAGGGCCCGGCGGATTATGTCGTTCAGGCTGGCGTGGCGCGGCAGTCGCCCCGCACTGCGCGCGCAGGAAAGTCCGTGGTGGCCGAATCGATCGACCATGCCACCGCAGTGGCAGCGATGTGGAGCGCAAATCGGTACCCCCAGCCGCAGGCACACCGACAGCGATAGGGTAATCCTGTCTAGCAGGGTCCCTATCGCTGCCGATGGAACAGCTTGCAGCCAGTACCCCGACACCGGATCCGAGGCGGCAAGGAGGCGAGCGCGCTCTACAGAACTGCTGGCAGAGTTTTGAAGATTTTGTTGGACAGCCCTGCAGAGCGGCTCGTCCCATTGTTTTTGTATGTTAGGGTTGGCAGGGTGGTCCTCGCCCGGGCAAGCTGCGCTCCAGGCTGTCCTTGCCTCGTCCACGTACGACGCCTCAACGTCACCGAGTGACGGGTTAATTATCTTACCGAAGAGGACGTGCGTACTGTGGACGGAGGAAAGGAAAGCCGGGAGCGCAACACTGGAAATTTTGCGGATTCCCAGGCCACCTAGACGAACAGGCAGCGAAGCTTGGGACCAAGTTCTGTCATGAATGGGACAATTTAGAATTTCGGTAAGAGTGTTCTCAATGATATTGTCTAATTTATTAAGAGAATTTGTAAATTTCCAAAAGGGTGCGCATCGGAGTGAATACATAAGTTTTGGTACGAAAAGACAGAATTTAATAATGAAAAAAGCCATGTGGGGGTGGATGGTAAGCAGTCGTTCATGTGATTCTTCAAATTTAGAGGCCTGTTCGTCTACGAAGCCTGGGATCCCCTCGTTATACAACGGCGCGCCGAGGAGGCGGAGCGATTCTTTGTTTAAAATTTTGATGTTTTGAGCCAAAAGGTTAAATTTTGTAGAGATCGATTGCTTTTGAGTAGAATTTAGGTTTTCCGAAATAAATAGTTCACATTTAGAGAAATTTAATTCTAAACCAATTTTGCCAAACATATCGATTAATTTTGATAAGTCGTCCAAAACTGTGTCTGCGTCGCCTCCTAGGGTACCGTCGTCGAGGTACCAAACATTAAATTTTGATTTTAATTTCGAAATTGTCGGGTGTATTGCCAAACTGAATATAGCTGGCCCGAGTGGGTCGCCCTGTTGACAGCCTACTGCCGAAAGGAGTGGATTGCTTTTAAAAGTTAATTTGGATGGGGTGCTATAGCATTGCCAAAGGTAGGGGTAAATTTCTGGGATGTGGTTTTTTACTTCTGTCAACAGGGCGCCCCTGTCAACCGAGTTGAAGGCGTTCTTAACGTCCACCTTCAGCAGAACGTCGGCAGTGCTTTTCTCCAGGTAGGTTCGGGCAGCATGGACGGCGGCTTCGCAGCCGCCCCTGCTGCCAAAACCTAGCTGTGTTGGCTGAAATCTGCCGCAGACACTCGGTAAAATGTGCCTGCAGCAGATTTTGGACACTAATCGACGGATGCACATGCCGACCGCTATCGGCCTGATCCCGCCATCCTTTTTTTTTAAAGCGCAGAGGTTGGCGCCATATAGGACCTCTATAACGTTGGCGTCGACACCCCCGGACAGCATCAGATTCGCCAGCAGCACAATGGCATTCAATAATTCTTTGCCAGCGTCCCCGACGGTTCCCCCCACAAGGTCTTTGAGATGCTGTGGGGATAAACCGTCCAGGCCGCCAGCAGAGCCGTTCTTAAACGACATTAATTAATTTAATTAATTTGTTTTTCAAATTTTATTTTTTAGTTTTAATGTGTATTCTTTTAGCCTTAAGTTTTCTTAGTCGGTTGTAAATATTATATCTATAATCCTATATTGAATAAAGAATTAATTGTCTGAAAAAAAATTATCGAATTTCGAAAATTAAAGTCCTAGTCCCGGTTTCGCATGGAAAAAAGAAAAACTACTTTTTTGGATAGGTATTCTTCAGAACAACACGAAAATTTGTCTAATTTATACAATGCTGTGATTATTTTAGAAAGCATTTTAATTTACATTTAGCGCGTAAACGTGTCGTACGTGTTAAGGAGGCACCTCACTAATTACTTGATAATAAACATTTTATTACCCTGAAGAGAATTTCCCTCGCAACTTCGTCGACGCTTGGTATAAGTAATTCACCGGAAACGAAAGATACTTTTAAGTTGTTGAAGATTATAGGATGATCAAACGAGCTCACCTGAGTGAAGTTCGATCATTATTGTACGAAGGCTTTGTATGAAGATGTATATTGTTAAACATGCAGCTTCTCCGAGTTGCTTTAAGGTGCCAAGCAACTCGGAGAAGCTGCATGTTTAACAATATACATCGAATACAAAGCCGATGTACAATAGGATGATCAAACGAGCTCACCTGAGTGAAGTTCGATCATTATTGTACGAAGGCTTTGTATGAAGATTTAAAATTTCTTGGTAATCCAAAATTACTTTAAGAAGTGAGTAAATTAAGGCCTAATAGAAAATGTTTCCCTATTATTTAATGCTTTTCAGTTTTTTCGGCGGTTTAATTTTTTTATAAAAAGTTTTTCATTTTAATCTTCACTCGGTAAAAAAAACACTTGAATTAAACTTACGTGTATTGACTTTTGTAACTTAAGTAGTTTTTTTTAATGAAATGCACACATAAATTAAGTTTGTTTGCATATTTTCACTATGTATGTAGTAGGTAAGTATCGACGACCGGTGAAGTTTGCAGGAGTGCCTTGACAGGATCGCATAAAACGGTTAATGTGGTGTGGTGATCTGTGTGGAGCCCTATGTTCCGCAGTAAACGTCTTTCAGCTGAGATGAATTTTTTAAAGTAAAACTCAGTCAGTATTTACCCTTAGTTTTAAGCCAGAGTATACTTTACAGGTCACCGAATTCTTGGCAAAGTTTGGCATAATTTTGAGCCGATGAATATAATTATACCTTAATTTACCTTGAAAGAACAGGCAGAGTTTTATGGATAAACATTTAAAGAGGATATAAGAGTAAGCATTCACGTCTGACAAAATTAAATTAGGTACGTCACGCTTCCTTGAACCCTAGTGGCGATTAGTCGAATAAGCAACAGTGGAGTCTATCTCCTGAGTTGAACTGCGAAATACCGTCTCAATCATAAAGCATCTTATAAAATACCTATACATAGCAACTGACTGTCTATTGTTATAAAAATCCTTCAACGAGTATAGCTGCGTAACGAAGGTCGAAGCTTCAAGTTGTTCAAGGGTCCATAGGCCGCTGAGAGCTGCTCCTTGGATACCACTCGAAGGGTCATGACGACGCATTTCAGCTTTTAAAGAAGCCAGCACATCTACCTACGCATTATTGCTACTCTAATCTTATTGCGTAACTTGTTGCCACGGCGAACTTTGTACCGCTTTACATAATTTTTGAGAATATAACAGCCTATGTTCATCAGGGATACTCTACAATGATCAAAAAGTTTTAGGAATCGGTCTAGCACTTTCAGAGCCTATAAAATAAACAATAAAATATTTGCTCCTAGTAATATTCCTAGCTGATACGGCGAACTTTGTACCGCCCTGCGTTGTGAATTTTTAAGAATATTCTGTAGCCTATGTCACCTGGGGATAGTGTAGCTTCCCAACAGTGAAATAATTTTAGAAATCGGTTCAGTAGTCTCGGAGCTTATTCAATACAAACAAATTTTTCCTCTTTTATAAATTAATGAATTTACCTTTAAGTCATGCATTTTCTGAAGAAAAAAAAAACACTTTTTATGGTTTTATAGCGCTCCCAAAGAATATCATAGGTAATAGATCGCAGATAAACGTGCACAAAAAAAAAATTTTACTGCTTTTAAAGCAGTCACCTAAACACACGTCTTGAGTCAATAGATTATTCTGAACACAGTGTGTCTGCGTCGTATAAAGAAGAGTCTATTTTTGCCTTAACGATTCAACGAACTGAAACAAGGCTCGCGTATGTTCTGTATTTGTCGAGTTTCTTCAAGTGAACCGAAATTATTCATACCAAGTAATTTTATATCTATTGTATTCTTTTTTTTAGGCTAGGTTTTTGGTTTCTGTGATTTGTTTCTGTGTTAATTTGTGTATTTTTCTGTTTTTTATTTTCAAAATTTTAAACAGGTTGCCTGTATGAATTCGCTTTTAGCGATAATGTCACATTTGGTCACCTTACTGCATTAATACTGTGTACTAAATTTGTGTTAAAGAAATTGCAGAAAAAAAATTTGGAAAACCTTTAACAGATCTTAGATTGAGTTTATTCACGCCATTTCGTACCTATTTCGTAGGTTTTATTTTTAATTTCCGTAACAATCTTACAAACTCGGAATCAGAACGATCAGAGATATTTCCTTTATATAATGAAAAAGAAAAGTCTATTAAAGACTCATAAAGGGAAACGTAGGAAATTATTACTATTATTACAAAAACAATAACTTTTTTACAAAACTAACATGCAATCAGGGACTCTAGTCTCTTAAACTTACGATTAAACTTCTATTCTATTATTATTCTACTATTACTCTACTACGATTTGGTCAAAAATTTAAACTTAACTTTAAATTTGTAACTTTGATCGATCATTATAGTATAGCAATAGAATATGAATAGCAAGCTATAGAATAATCTGGGTTTTTTTACCTAAATAGTTAATCCTGTTTTATTAGACGAAATTGGACCGGGCGTAGTGCAACTGTCATTAAATATCAATCAATATTGACGTATGTAATGTCAGTCGAACGTAATCATAACATTGTCTTATTATGGAGCAGACTACCCTTTTTGGTCAATTCCAATCTATTGCGATACTACTGCTATAGTTATAGCAAAATTGATTACGAGACTACCAAATGTGTATTTTCTTGCGATTAACGTACTGTTTCTACTCTACTTTTATTCGATAGTTACGTTTTGCGCGATGAGACTAAGGTCCCAGGTCGGGAAGACATAAGAATAAGATTTCATAAAACTGTTGTGGTTACTATCATACGGGTCTATGATGTCTCAATTTTGAAATTATTTTATTAATGCAGATTATGTAGATTATGTTATATCAAAATTTAACTTAGAATATATTTTCACAGAAGTTAATTCTGAATACTTACTGGTTTAGGTATACTTTTAGTTTTAATTTAAAAGTTACAGCACAAATTTAAAAATGAGTTTACTTTACTGAACGTCAATAACAAGAGAGAATCGGTATCACACAATCACAGCCATCGGTAGTAATATCACGTCGCAGCTTCGATGTCCATCGAATAATACCCGGCTCACACTAGTCGAACCGAACGATGCCGAACAAACAATATATTAAAATTCGATGAAAATCCGAATAAATGGAAAGGTAAGTAGGTTACCGTGCTGGCTACTGTACTTTAACATGTTTTAAACATAAAATCCTTTGAAATATATTATTTTTAAGTTCATCCTTGTCATGTTTTTGTGTATAAATTATCTTCGTGTATGCGATTAAAGAAAAATCTGTCTTTTGCTCTTTGAGTCTGCAAGAAGCACTTGAAATCGAAAAAAGATTTGAATCTACGGACAGCTTAAATCACGGTAGAGGTGCTCGAGGTGAAATTACAGGTACTGAAAGTTTCCGTTGGAAGGACTGAATCATGTCCTGCGTAGGTAGACAAAAACAAGTGACGACAGCGCCAAATATCCGCGGCAGTCTGTAGATATAGGTCAAGACTTGAGCACGTACTCACGTACTACACTTACTTCAACTGTATAGGTTAACAAATTTTATTAACACTATATGTGTCACCGTACCATAGGTTACAAAGTTTTTTATAGTTTATAAAAAAACTAAAATGTATTGGCTCTATATGAACATGTAGAGTCTCTTATTCCTAACTTTTTAAATTAGCTTATTGGTATTTCTCAATTTATTATTTCGCTTTATTTCATAAAAAGCGTACTTAATAGTTTGTAAGTGGACATCATGATTTTTCTTAAACATAAGGTTTTCTTATTTAAGAATGTATATCTTTTTTATTGCGGGCAATGAAGCTTCTCCTGGCACAGATTTTTTTTTATATCTAAAAGGATATCTTGCATGTGCATTTTTATAAGCATAAAATAAAAACGAATAAATAAACTTGAATTCTGATACCTAAATAAAAACATCCAACCTTGTCATGTAGAAATAAAGAATGGAATAAATACAATATAGAATTGGATAAAATATAAATTTCAAATCGAGCGGCTAGACTGGAATAACACTGTCATAAAAATAATGAGTTTTGCCTCTTATTTCAAAACTTACATTTTTAGACAAAATAAAACCGAGGATCAGTCTTGGCATGGCACAGTAAGTATCGGATTGCATTCATATACTCTTTACATGGGCTTTGGATGGGTATATTATTATGGCGCAATGAAATTTCCCTCCGTCCGTTTTAGCCGCCTCCGTAGCTCAGTGGCGTAGCGCGTCGCGCCTTTGATTAGGGCACGGAAGGTTGTGGGTTCGATCCCCGCAGAAAACACCACATATTGATTTCTCACAAAAATCACGTTGTGGTTGTTTTCGGTTGGATAGGACATTGCAGGCTTGAATCACCTGATCGTCCGAAAAGTAAGATGATTCCGTGCTTCGGAAGACACGTTAAGCCGTTGGTCCCGGCCGCAGTAGTAGTCGTTATAACCGCGGCGACAAGCTGGCCCCTTGTCACGTTGGTAATAAAAGCATAAACTCGGCTAAATGTGGGTCCGGCTCTTGAGCTGGTACCTCTGTCAAACCCTCAGGGGAATAAAAGGCGTGAGAATATGTATGCAATGAAATTTCTTTAGGAGCTGATCTTTTGACTGAGATCAAGGTGGCCCAGGAAACGATGTAGCGACGAACTGGGGGCGCACGACAGGACCTGTGGTGTGAAAAAGGGGAAAGAAGACTTTGCACAGCAAATAATAATAAAATCTATTATTTTGGAATATCTATGCAACAAGCATCAAATGGCTACACCAATTTATATCAAAATCTTGGCAAGACTCCTGAGAATTGAACCCGATAATATTGTTTCAAACTAATAATGACTTCGCTACCGCCGATACCTCATCTATACTTCCCTTATACCAAGAAACGCGTGAACTGGAAGATTGGTTTACACTTTGTAATTTGATTGCTTCCATGGCACATCTGTGAGCAATGAAGACTTTAACGCTGCAGGTCCGGGTTCGAATCCTGTCAAAGATATGTATATATGTATATCTATATACATTAAACTGAACACCTATACGTACATTATACTGAAAACACCTATCTGAGGTAAACTTGTCTCAAAATTATTTTGGACAGTAACGTGCCTTTTCATATGGTAGCAGTGTTCAGAATAATTTTTGATTCGAAAACCTGGGGGCCAAGTTTTTTAACAAAAAACGATCGACTCGTAAATGTCTTGTTAGCGTCTTCGTTAACCGTTTACGCTTTACCAACAGCAATTTCTTTTACACGCCCAAAGAAAACAGCAACGTTAACGAGTCGATCGTTTTTAGTTAAGAAACTTGACCCCTGTATTATTAGACCTGTTTAAATTGTTGTCCCCTCGGTATCGTCACGCCACGCGAGGTGTGCGCTGAGCCTAAGTGATGGTAAGAATATTTATTTTACTACTACTAGTTTTTTCTGTAGTTAAAGAGTTTCGTTTCTTACAAGTTTTGTACTATTTCGTCACAATGGGCTAAGGTTTCGATGTAATAAGATTGATTTCAATTCTAGTCTTGTCAAGATTTCTAACAATAATATAAACATAAACCATTATTATAATATGTTTGCTTCTTGTTATCCTCTTATCCTCTGTTAGTATATAGAAGGTAAAAATAAAGCCTATATTCCACTATTTCAACTGATTTAAATTAAAGCCTTCCAGGTGACACGGTCTGGGAAAGCCTAGCAAGATTTCTTCCAGCTTCCAGTTCACAGGTCTTTGGACAGAGCTCAACTCGAAGGGTGCCATTCAGATCTCAAAATGTTTAATGAAATGAAATGAAATCTGTTTGCTAGAATTTAAAATGCGAACGGTCCCACAAATAATATAAAATAGGTAGTTTGACGGTATTGACTATCATTATAGGAGGAAGGGACGACGGGTCGAGAGTCAAGTGAACGTTTTGAACATTCTAAAAACAAAAGAACTTCTAAGATCTTTCTCGAAAAATACGTTTTTCACACAATGCTTTTTGTTTTATAAACTCGTATTATATAAGTTAACGTGATCGTTGGTGTAGAGATAGGTAAGAAACACTCTTCAACAGCAGCAACATATTTTCGACTACTTATTCGCTAGCAGTGATAAAACTTAGATCAGAAATGCTTACTACAACTAAGCAGAACTTTTTAATGCAGCTAGAACCATTTGAATAATGGACGTGATATAAGACTTGCATAAGCGACCAAAATAACTCAAAAAAAGAGAGCAAAATATAAAGAAAGTGGATAATACAATTTCCATAATACAAGCAGTCGCACTTTGAAGTATTTTAAAGGTACGTCTGAAGATGAATTTAAAATACAAACCAGGTGTGGTTTTTTAAATAGTTACCTACTAACATTATATATGATTATTTACAAAGTATATCAAAAGTAAAATCTGAAGACTAAGGCCAACGTAACTACCTTTCTTACTAATTTTCTTTAGAACCCTAATAAGGGTTTTAGTAGCAAAGTACCCAATAACCGTAACACGCAAAGGTCACATCCGAAACCCCAACTAAGTATTTGTGATCCAAATCCAGCCATTATTAACACTATCAGGGCGAACACTTCTGGAAAATTGCCAACAAGAGCTTACTGGGGGGTTAAACTCATCGAACTAAATGCGAGCTTTTTAAGCTCATGCCAGTGAAAGTCGTAAACAAAGCCTAGCTAGGTACTAACAAAAACTTGTAAAATCACACTCAGAGTTCCCTGACTAGGTAGAACCTGTAATAATGGTGCCCGAAACACATAGAAAGACACACCTATAATTGATCCTTAACCTTCGAAGTCACAGTCAGGTAGCTAATACCTGCCTGACGAGTGATGCAAATATGCATCGTACACGAGTTCATTCAAATGGATAAAGCCTGAGTGCTTTCCTCACTGAGGTTTCGTTTTGATCACGCGGCACGTTGTGCCGTGTAACGCGTGATGCAAGGCTTGCTACGATATATAAATTCGTGATAAAAAGGTCGAAACATTGACACAACTTCAAGTTACACAAGTTGTCAACTTGCCTCATGCAGTGTAGGATACTGTTTTTCATTGTTTTAAGTTATTGTAGTTGACTAGACATTCCTTCGTTAAGTAATTGATAGCTTGTATCCTATAATGATAGTTTTAATCTCCATTTCAATTATACGTGCATTTCAATGATTTTACTGCAACAGTTTTTCACTCAAAGATGATAGTAGCCCCCCGGCTCGTCATTCATTATGAATGCGCCGTCTGTCTGACTCCGCTAAATCTATCTTTACAAAGTAAATTATAGTTCGGACCCTGAACTTAAGGGCCCCCTCTTCCACATCTTTCTTCTCCGAAGAAACACACACAGACTGGACGGTAGGCGATGCGCGTGATAACTTTTTTCGTAGGTATATAATTATTGTAATTAAAATAACAAACTATGGCATTTCTACCCTGAAATAATCATGTAAAATCTAATTAAAGATTATGTTGTAAAAATTATCTCATACAACGAAATCTTCTTATAAAAAACGAAGTTTGTTCCGTTTTTTTTTATCGAGTAAAATAGGGATGTAATGTTTCTAACTAGTCATAAGTTCAAAGGTTTATCTGTAATATTTTTTTTTTATATATTTAGTACTTACAATAGTTGCTCTGTTAACAACTCGATTCAAAAACTAAAAGTTGGAAAAAGGAGCCTTTTACACAACTCAATTATTAAACAAATTTCTGAAAACCTCGTTAAAATACTGTTTATAAAAATGTCACGCACGCATGACTATGCATCATTAAATGCATTTTAGTAAAATTATGGATTTTAGTAGTATCCACGTGTCGCTTTCCTATATCAATCAATCAATATATATAAAACTCTTCCGTTACTGACTGACTGACTGACTGACTGACTGACTGACTGACTGACTGACTGACTGACTGACTGACTGACTGACAGACAACGCAGAGCCGAAACTACTGCGCGTAGCGGGCTGAAATTTTGCATGTAAGTTCCTTAGGGAGTGTAGGTGAGCACTAAGAAAGGATTTCCCGAAATTCCCATGGGAACGGGAAAAAACTGTATTTTTGTGTTTATGAGAAATCTGCGCGAGTGAAACCGCGGGGCAGCCTCTAGTATCTACATATTTAAATTAATCTATTTGTATAGGTATGTTAATACAAGATTTATGTGCTATTGAAATCCCACCTTATCCAGGCTAATAGAATCATTTACTGCGTATAAATATCCCTGGATGTTCATCTTCATTTGGTCTCTTGCCAAGTTGCCGAAATTGCGAAAGCTTGCAAATGCTTACCGCAGAATTCCCTGGAAGTAATTATAAAAAGCAGCCAAAACGGATTTTGAATTTTATGTTGAGTTTCTTTGTCAAAGTGCAATTTTAAAGTAGGTTTAATTTGGATGCGACTAAAAGTGTGTGGTGTGATTGTACAATGAGAATTTAACTTAATAGAGTCGAAATTGGCTCCAGCAGCATGTTGCAAGAGATATTAACATGTCGTTCGTAGATTGTACGACTGAGTTCCGACAGACTTTTTGCGACAAAATCTACCCCGACAGACCCTAGGTACAGCGGGACACTGCTCCAACAGAAACTACTTCGAAGCTTTCAGGATAATGATCTTAGAAATATTTGAAAGTAAAAGCGGCCACTTTAGACAACACACAGTATATTCCTTAGATTAAAAAAAAAACTGAAGCAAAGTGTAAATTATCAAAAGTGGCGCTAGTATCGCGTCACAAGCACCCGTTCGCCCCCCTTAAGTGCAATACATTAATTCAAGATCTATAGGCAAAAACTTTTCACCATTATTAGAATGTAATATTCATCGACATTTGCTTGCATATTTTGATGATCAATTTATCTAGTGAATATCTATTGGCAAAATTCAGTTTGCAATGCAAATTTAATAATAACCCTGGTCTACCGGAAGCGGCCGGTCGTCCGTCCAGCCGCCGGAAGTATGTCGCTGTAACCTTGTTACATTCCCGGCAATCAACAGGGACTTTCCCGATTGATTGGAAATCAAAGGGACAAGCCGGGAATAGTGAGGGGGGCACCACGGTGCAGAAATTATATCGATTATAGAATCCAAATGCCACCGACTCTTCACTCAATGAATGAGGGCCAGCCGAAACCGCCGCAGAAAAACCTTTTTCGATAGAAACTTAAACAATCTAGTTTCCTTTTCCTTACGAAGTTAGAATGGTATACATTCTGAAAACCGATTTTTTTACATGGCACAAACACAGATTTGGCAATTTAATTGGCAGAAAAACCTCTTTTGATAGAAACTTAAGCAATCTAGTTTCCTTTTCCTTACGAAGTTGGAATGGTATACATTCCGAAAACCCATTTTTTTACATGGCACCAACACAGATTTGGCAATTTAAATTTTCTCTCTTTTTTTTGTGTAACGGCAGTTAACATCATCAACGCATAAACCGCTTTTAGCATTAAACATTCAAGTATTATATTATGATGACTGACGAACTAAATACGAAGGAAAGCTACAAAGTGATGTTAAAAGTGACCACTTTTATAATTACCTTCAAGAAATGAGCATTTGGAATCAGCATATATTTTGACGATAATATTTGCATGTTGTGCTAGATGCCCAACACTATGCGTGTTAAGCCACTCGGATAGCCTGTAAGCCTCAAACAGGGGCTAGTGTAAACATGCCCGGTAATATTAGTTGAATGTTTGATGAAAATGTGAAAATCTTAAAAGGTTTTTTTTTTATAGGTATTTATACTTTCGTTCGTCTGAAAAAAAAAACAAAAATATGAAGAAAATTGTGCATTTCCATTAATAAAATAAAAATAAATAAAAAAGCCTTTTATTTCCGATTTCTAGTTAACATGCAAAAGAGAAAAAAACAAAGTGTACCTAAGCTTTCCACCTAGTAACATTTTAGGTAATAAAAAAAATTATAAAAAAAATAATAATAAGGTGAAAAAAAAAAAGAAATAAATCAGAAATCCCTTTGTCGGGTGAAGGCCTCCTCCAGTTTGTGCCAGTCCTCTCTATTTTTTGCTAGTTCCATCCATTTTCGTCCAGCTATTTTTCGAATGTCGTCTTTCCATCGAGTATAGGAGTACCGCCCTGGTTGCGGACCCCGTGAGCTGGTCCCTGCCATGCTGTTACCGCTTTGGTCCATCTTTGATCGCCAATACGAGCTACATGCCCTGCCCAGCGCCATTTCATTTGTCTCACGTGTGTCATTGCGTCTTTTAGTTTTATTTTGTCTCTTATGACAACGTGTCTATGTCTATCTTTCTATGTGCATTTCCATTAGTGCATTATTTTATTAAACTCATAAGAATATCTAGAAAAGCGTAATAAAAAAAAATTGAGAGAAGCAACTTTATCGCGCATTAATAAAGATTCTTTCTAAAACCTACTAATATCTTATATGTTCTATACAATACTTACGACTTACGAGTAAACACGGAATACTGAAATTACACAGCTCCTTAAATTCAATTAAAATGTACAAGACACAAAATAATAGAATTCATTAAATAAAGAAACTGTTTCAATTAGAGGGCTCAATAAAAACAGGTCCTGTTGTGTTTCAATTTGTAGCAAAGTCTTTTGGAAAATAGCTTCAAAACAATTAGGCAAGATGGAGAGCAATTTCGTAAAACAAACTATAACATTTTTCGTCACTTATCCAACTAATACCACTTAATTGCATAAGGTTTACGTACACTTAACGTATCGGTATTATGTTGCAAATGTAAGGCTGTCAATTAGGTATCGTTTTTTTTTTGGATCCAAAAATTCCTTCTTATAGCCAAGATTAAAAATTATTTACGACGTTATAGTGATACTCTTTTTAACTACATAACATCTGTAAAGTATAGACCTATGGTAACAAATAAAGATTCTGATTCTGATTCTGATTCTGACGTTGTTAAAAAATATTATTTTATACGGACGGGTTATAATTTCATTACACTGCACGACGTCACTTTATAATTCTCTCTGTCTAATATTTGATTTAAATTAAATGTCTGTAATAGGTATTACTTTAGCCATACATATAAGTGTTAAAATATCTGTTTAGTTAGATAAGAACAGACCTTTATTTGCAACAAAAAAAGCTTTATTGATATTATACACTTCAAATTTCCATCAAATCATTCTCTGTTACAAAGGCAAAGGGAAAGTATAAAAAAATGACTAGAACTTCTGAACAGCTTAATCTTAATATTAAATCTTTTTTTATAACGGATCGAGATCCGATCGATGTTTCACAGAGAATGGTCAGTTTTATTCAAAAGATGGTCGGGATCAATGATGTTTTTGGTACTGGGTCTAAGCGTAAGTTGAAAGTTGCTTATTTTCGAGTTAGTGGTCGAAGTGGTTTGAACCAATCCACAAAGAATGCCTTAATAAAACATATTATTGGGTAATATTTTATCTTCCTAGTTTGAAACGACTATATTTTCATTGTCTAATGTAAAAACATTCGCACATAATTCGAAAGAAACTACTTTTTTATTTAAAACTCGATACATTCTACCGCTCAATTGCACTGCTGTAGTACTTTAAAAGTTTATAATGTGGTAATAATTCATAAAAAGTATTATGTTAGGTTTTTTTTTACTTATTTTTCTATGTGTGGTATTACTGAAAAAGACAATTTATTAATATTTATCAAGTAAATTGATCTTATAGACTCATTTTCATACGTCTCTCGCAGCATTTCTCCAAGCTGTGCGTAATTTATACGTTGCCTTCATGGATATTATTAATAAATCTACATTTGGAAATAAAAATGAAATTGGTCAATAAACAAAAAAGATATAGGTATTAAATCTATTTTGTTTTGAAATTCTCGTCATAAGTGGAGCAACATGGATTGAACTTGGATCAGAAAGGGACATAATATAGGCATTTTTTAAGGTGTCACCATATCTTCAGTGCTATGCATCATAATATTCTACGGATCCTTCGCGTACCTAGGCACGTTTAGTCAATTTGTTCACCTGATCAAAGTGGCAGGAGCCAAGATGGAGGTGTTCAAGGCCTTGGATTGTCTTAGTTCCACCTGCGTTCCTACCTCCATGTACTTCTTTATGTGGAGTTCAAGGTAAGGCCATAAGGATTTTTCTAGTCTTTCTAATAAGGCGGAAATAAATAAAAGGAGTGATTCAGCTCATACCTTACAACTTTTCCAAAGAAACATGGGTCGAAATCTTAAAAAACAACTGATTTTAATGTTGGTTCGATCAGCTGACGGGGTCAAAATTGGCAGCTGTTATTTGCTCCTTGAATTTATTATCTCTTTATCAGAAACATTCCTTAGAACCCTTTACATTTCTTTAATATCATTTAATTACAGCTTGTAAACTTAGAGCGTTCAGAGACAGTTTTTCTGTTACATTATGAAGATAATAACCCACCAAGGTAGAAATTATTAATTGGGTAGCATAGGTAATTCCCTCTCAGATCAGTATCGGTGAATTTTTCACGTTTTAAAATATTAATAAAGTACTTTCTTGTTTTTTTTTAGTATTTTTATTGAAAACTTCTTATAATCTAACTAGAGGCTGCCCCGCGGTTTCACTCGCGCAGATTTCTCATAAACACAAAAATCCATTTTTTTTCCCGTTCCCATGGCAATTTCGGGAAATTCTTAGTGCTCACCTACACTCCCTAAGGAACCTACATGCAAAATTTCAGCCCGCTACGCCCAGTAGTTTCGGCTCTGCGTTGTCTGTCAGTCAGTCAGTCAGTCAGTAACGGTAGAGTTTTATATATATTGATGAACAAGAGTTATTTTGCATTATAGAAAAACCGGAAGTGTTACGGCGACATAGACCGCCACTGTATCCAAAACTTGTATGAGATAGAAGATTAAAATTAATGACATTCAAAACTAAATTTCAGTAACCAGCTCAAAACAATATTTGCCATGTGTCGCGGCGGCATGACCAACCTGCCATCAGGCGCAGCCCACTCCGCGTTCCTGGCCACGTTGAAGAAAGCCCACCTCATGGCATGGCTGGTCATCATCAACCAGTTTATGGTACATTTTGTCTATTTGTTTGTGCCATTTATAATGACCATGGTTGGTGAGAAACGATACGTGCCAATGACTCCTGGTGATATGTTTGGTGAGTAACCTTGTTACTTTTTTGTAAATATACAGGTTTACCTTGTAAGTATATACCTGACCATTTCAAAAGTTGAAAGAAGGGGTCCCTGCCAATAACTTTAGCGCTACCCCTAAAAATATATATACTAAAACAATTTAAAAGTAATAGAAATTAAATGAAATGGTCAGGTCTACTTACAAGGTAGGTAACCCTATACAGAAAACGGTTCCTTTGGAAATAACAGTTTTTTGACCGCTTTATCTTCTTTTCTTTTTCGTCACCTATTTAATATTACAGATTAATTTAAAATAACGTTGTTATAAGCCTCTATAGAGTACATTGACTGCTCTGTGGACTGAGAAGCGTGTGCACGTGGGTTCTATTCCCGGGCGGGGCGAATATTGATATGATGAATATCGATTATTGTTTCCGGTCTGGGTGTGATGTTCGTCTCTGTGTATGTTTCGGGCACCCTAGATACAGGTTCTTCCTAGTTAGGGGCTCTGAGTGTGATGTTATTATTATTATGTTATTATTATAGTATATGGCTCTAGGCCAGATGACGTGACGGGCATCATTTAACTAGAATGCCAAGCTGAACCACTAAACCACTTTATCAGAAATTCCGTTCAATCTTCGACAAGATTAAACTATTATTGAATTAATTGATCGCTTCCAGGCCTGACGCCCAAGTACATTTCGCCCAACTACGAGATAACTTTCATCATAACTGTCCTTGCTACTTGCTTCTCTGCCATCAACCAGACGGGTTATACAGTCTTGTTCGTGACTGTACTAGCTCATGAACTTGGCCATTTCTATGCAATCAACGAGACATTGACTTCGCTCTGCAAAGACCTGACTGCCGGGTTTGACTCTGAGTCGAAAAGAGATCAGCGTGTCGAGAAGACACTTATATTTTGCATCAAACACCATCAGTTCACTGCCGAGCTACACAACAGAGTAAAGAAACTGTACAGAGGAATATTTATGGCGCATTTCTTCATGATGACGGCTGTCTTAGTGACGACTCTTCAAACGATGAACGATTGGGATTTCAGAAACACTCTTCTGACTGGCATCACGGCGATACTGCCATTGTTTGTGTACTGCTTCGGTGGTGAGTTGATAACGTCAGCGTGTTGGGACTTGGCTGCGGCGCTGTACGGCTGCGGGTGGGAGCACATGCGGCCGAAACATGCGAGAGCCGTGCTGCTCACACTGCGGCTGGCTCAACGACCACTGCAGCTCACGGCTGGAGACATCTTCATTATGAACCGAGACACCTTCGGCAATATTACGCAGATCGTATATAAGGTTTACACAGTTTTTAATTGAGTTTTCTAAGTATATCTATTTACTTCAATTACAATAGCAGACTAACAAATCGACGCGTCAATACGATACCTCTTCTTGTAAAAAGTATTACTTTTGTTAACTTATACGTGACTTTATTCACATGTATTTTATTTCGTAAGCAAAAGAAAAGTAAGAGTAAGACGCATTATCCGAAATCCTTTTTGTTAGGATAAAGAGGTTGATAGCACGAATCACATTTGTCCTTTTATCTTACTTCTCTGAATGTTTGTGCGTAACATATTAGCGTATATTTACGCGTAAAATGGCCATCAGACTACTATATTTTATCAGGAATTTTCTCAAGACAAACTATTTAGCTTTTAATCAACTAAATGTTTTTGGCTACTCGGATGAATTACTTACAATAATATTGTGCAAGCGGGAAGTGCTTTGTTAAATAATAGAAACCTTTGTCACGGTATTTATTTTACTTTTTGTTAAGAATTTGTATGTATAATATATACATAAATTATACAGATTTTTTATTACATTAAAACAAATAACAATGTTAGTAATATTGTAGGTAAATATTTTATAATTCTAGTACATAATAATCTCTAATGTTATGCAAATTTTTGCAAAGCTGTTTCTTCACACGCAACATTAGTTTGTAAGTTTTCCACGTGCTTAACTTAATAGAGGATCTCAGCAATTTGTGTTGTTTCTGTAACTTGGGAAATTAACAATGCAATTCTTTAAATACTTACTATTTTTACATTGCTAATCTATGTTTTTATTTGGTAAGAATATGTAAATGTAGTCCTGTTTATAAATTTACTATAATCCATTGTGGAATTTACTTCATTAAACGTGAACAAACACCCCGACACGGGCTCATTAGCATCCATCAGACGCAGGGCAGTTCGCGTGTTTCAATGTAAAATGAGTTGTTGTTTCCCGCCAATTCATTGCCGCGGTTTCAAACTTAAACTAACGTCATTGAGTTTAAAATACTTTACCAGTATTAACGTCTTTTGTTATCTTAATTATCACACTTAGTGCCCTATCAATATATGTATAGGAAGGAGATCCGAAACTTATTAAGTATTTATTTAATTTCACTTCAAAGTGTGATTTTATATTTATATTATTTATCATACCAGTGCACTGTGTAAAATCGCTTTATAAATATGTAAATTATATTACTCGGTAAAGCTCCTTATGATAATGTTGCAGATTATTTTAATTCAATATTAATAATTTATCTGTAGATGCTATTTTAAAGCATTAATATATTGTTCATTGAAAATAAAAACAAAAAAGTAGTTAAATGCAGTTTTTGTACTTTAGAGATACCATTTTATATATTTATTTATTTTATGTAAAGGTTCCAGAGCGTGAGCGGAAGCCGCGGGCAAACGCTGGAGAAAAATAAAAAACAGTCTTAAATCCCAAATGTTTATAAACTATGGAAAAAACACTTTTTGTTTTGTACAAAGTTAAATTATGCATTGAACTGCATTAACCTCAGATTTCATTAAAAAGAAACGCGAATTTACTGAACCTCTGAAAGTAAAACGTTAAAATTATACAGTCGTTTGTTTAATCGTGTCTTGCACTGAACGGTGCATTAGATGCGATAGGAGCTCGAAAGTTTATCTTACACCAATCTATTACGAGGCCTGGATCGTGGCACCAGTTTTCAGTAGAAAATTTAAATTGCAGAAATATAAATTCATCATTCATACGGCAAAATTGAAAGTAAATAAGGTTACTTACCTTGTTTGTTCTGATAAAAGTTACGATCGTTATCTGTAATCAATTAAGCAAAGTAAAGTAGATAACTGATAATTACAAACTACTGCTATAAAATAATTTAATATTTTTAAGTATTATGTATGGTATGGTACTAATAAATCAATGTTCAATGTCGTAACTAGCGTATGCTCGTTGCAAATTGCCCCACCATCGATGCTTTTCCTGCTACGCGTCCAGTCGTAGCATGCAGCTACGCCGTAGCAAGTTTGTAGCGTGTGGCGTATGTAATTTTTTTCTTTTATTTTGTTGAAGTTCAGAGCTTTTATATTAAAATCTGAATTGTAATGCTACTTAGAGAGAGTTGAACTTTGGCATTAAACTTGTATTTGTTTTTACGTCTACTTGAACAAACAGAACAAAGAAGACCTTTATAATTTTACATCACTTTTACGTTACCATGTTCAAACGGATTCATTCTATTTTTTTGTTCCCTCGAGCGGGGATGGATTAAAACTTGTGATGCTGCCCTACAAAATGAAATAACGATGTGATTATTTAAAACCTTTTTTATATATATTCCTTGATTAGTTTTTTTTTAATACCAAAAAATAGTATGAATGCGAAATTTTGTAAAGATGTTTTGGGATATTAAGGTGCTTGTTACAAGTGTTAAAAAATACTGATCGGAAATCGAACAAGCTCGACATTACGATAGCTTAAAAAGCAAATTCTAAGTTTAAAGAATTACAAACAAAACCGATCCTATTCATAAAGTGAAGCCTCTAATTAAATTAAAACTATTTTGCTGTAATCTGACTTTATTGTTCCTACAGTATGTTTATTTCCATTGAACCTGTCTTTAATTTGTGCAAAACGAAAGCTATATTCACGATTGCAATCTGATTTCAGCCACAATTGATAATTAGAGCGGAACTGCGGTTCGAGCTAATTATCAACTGAAGCCTGCAACAATGCGTATAATTTAATTTGACACAGCTTTGTAATTTTATATTTTTCTACTTTTAGATATTGTCAGAGCTGCACTTTTTACTATATTGAAAATATAATCAAATATTGTAAGCCACCGGCCAATTTTTTAATTTTGAGTCACAGACAGAAGACTTCGTATAACACACTTTTTTACTAACCTTTTGAAACATAAAAGGCCATATAAGCTTCAATTATAATTTGAAGGGTCATGCTCATTATATTTAAAAATATTATTTCAAGTATTCGGGGTAAAAAATATTAATGATAACAGCGTTACAGCATATCTCTGCCCTCAGTATTTCCAAAGGATCATAAACAAGTTTCACCTCCAATTCAGAATTCGTATCTTTACTAGAGGTGGTCGTTATTTACAAGCGCATTTAAAAAAACTCGTTATTTCATGGCAACGAATCGCATTGCTATTCACAACGAATGTATAATGCGATTGCGTTTGCGTTGCCGTCGGCAACGATCGCGTTCTCGTTACCCGGCAACGATCGCGTTCTCGTTGCCCGGCAACGATCGCGTTCTCGTTGCCGTTGGCAACGATCTCATTCTCGTTGCCGTCAGCAACGAAAATGCGATCGCATGTGACAGCTTGTCATTAGCAAAGCAATGAAACGCATTGAAGCATTGCGATCTCACTCCTATCGAATTAATATGAAATGTACTAAAAATACATTTTGCTGAAAAAAAAATGTATAAGGTTTTGAAATATCGATAATTGCTGCATTTCGATAAAAATATCCATATTAACATTGATATAAGTGCAAACTTGTATGTCTAGTTACATCCTGCGTTTTCGTTGACAGTCACATTTTCGTTGCCGATCGCATTCTCGTTGCCGATCGCATTTTCGTTGCCGATCGCATTCTCGTTGCCGATCGCATTTTCGTTGCCGATCGCATTCTCGTTGCCGATCGCATTTTCGTTGCCGTTGCATGATATGCGATCCGGCAACGAAAATGCGATCGCAGTTTAAAATCGCAGTTGTTCGAAAATAGCATAACAGCGATCGCATGCGATTGAAAAATAGCAGTTATTCTCACCTCTAATCTTTACCCAATGCTGAGGTAAAACGTTTAGTGACGAGGTAATCCCTTGGATATGTGTTGCCTACAATATTTCTGGAAAACTCTGGCAAGGGATTTGGGAGGTATCGCCTTGTTGCCTGTAATGCCTATGAAATTATTTCTCGGAATAGGTGCTTCTGGTAAGCTGAACATGGTAGAACTCATAGTGAGGAATTAATAGGCACTTCTTTAAATAAATGTTACTTTACCACTTATGTTTCAAAATTGTATTTCTAGTATTAAAAGATTTTGAGAAGCACAGTCTAAAATGACAAATGTTTGGTTTTCACTCATAATAAAATTCTACATACATGATGAATTAATATATAGCCATAAATTCGCTTTATTACAATAATATCGTTATTCTTATGGTGAGAGTTATATACATTAAAAACCACTTAACTATATAAACGCCTTTGTAACAATTTTTTTACATATGTCTCATGGCAGTTTTGTATCAAATTAGAAATTAACATGTTTCCGCGCCACAACTAAAAGACTTTTGACTTTAATACAGATTTTCATGTTTAAACGTCTGCAAAGAAATTATCTACAATTAATTTAACATTAACAGCAGGCAAAAGACCACACCGGTGGGAGATAAATAGTAAAACTAGTTAGGAACTCCGAACGTACCTTATGCAGCCAGCGTAGGTAAGTTTTAGTTAAAGTTTGAAATAACACCTGCCCACAAAGCTTAACATTACAGTAACAGCTCAGTTGAAAGCTCACAGGTATGAACTTTGCATCTAGAATTAGGAACTTTTCACTAAATCAAAAACGTATGTAGGTACATGTACTATGTAAATTCAATAGCGACTTATTTGTTTGCACCGTTTATTTTCTTTTCTTTTGAAGAGACTGAAGATTTTTGTTTAATAACTGGTGAATTGATAGTTAGGAACATAAGAACTTCGCGTTGCTGTTATTGTGGGTAAAGCTTGCCTCGTTTTCACCATGCCTCGATAAACTCATAACTACGATGACTTTTATTAAAAACTTATTTTTATTTTATTTTTACAATAATTAAAAGAATACTTTAAATGTCAAAAATAAAATAGGTACCTACATAAAAAATATTGAAATGTTAAAAATATATACTTAATAATAAAGTCAAAACTTATTTAATATTTTTTGAGATTATTCGTTTTGTGTCATATCGCTTTGGGGAAAAAATTAAGGCTTGGGGGACTGAATAAATCCTTAATTGTCAGAAACACCCAGTATGCATATGTGGGTACCTATTGTTAATTTCCTATAACAATGTCAAAGATCAAGTGCACGCAAAATGGAGAGCAATTATATTTTATGGGTGAAATGATGACAGTGATCCCTGTTCCGAGGTTGTTGCCGCTACGATAATGGACAATGCAGAGTGTGTATGACGCATCGCACAACCTGTGACGTGATTGTGTCGTGTTTGCCTCTCAGCCTGATTTATTGAAAACTAGACGCTGCCCCGCGGTATTTCCCGCGCAGATTTATCATAAACACAAAAATCCCGTTTTTTCCCGTTCCCGTGGTAATTTAGGGAAATCCTTTCTTAGTGCTCACCTACACTCCCTAAGGAACCTACATGCCAATTTTCAGCTTTGTACGCCCAGTAGTTTCGGCTCTGCGTTGTCTGTCAGTCAGTCAGTAACGGAAGAGTTTTATATATATATTGATTGTTTTGATTTTATTTAAAACTATATTTTTTACATAACATTTATTTGTGAAGTTGTAGGTTAGCTTTCAACTTGTTGTCTCTTACTTCGTTTTAAAAAAAAGTATAATTCCATCAGATTGTGAGAACTACCTCTTATTAAAAAAAATTCTTGCTCGGCTTGCACGTTTTGTAAAGCTGTGAACTTTTACAAAGGGCAAAGTGTAACTTTACGCAACCTACCTACGCACCTTTAATTTTGAACTTTAATTAAAAAACACAAGTTTGTACAGTGTGGGTTGCCTTGCAGAAATAACTTTTAGCGACTTTTTAGAACCACTGTAGTATCTGTATGAACCATTTCATTGTTTTTATTATGGAAATAATGAAATTGTATCTAACTTTTTTTATATATTTTTTTTTAACTTATCTTATAATTAAATATTAATTATGTTATTATTTCATAAGCTGTAAGGTACTAGCCAGCTTAGCTCATATTCTATGCCACTTTATAGATTCCAATATGTTATACATATATGATGATTATGTAAGGATTTACCTTAACGCGTAGTCTATCCAAGACTCATTAATAAATGTCTCTAGGTAATTAATCAGTGTTTCTGGTAACAGCCTTCGCTGTTACACTTACACGGGAATAGCATTAACTAGAGTAGGTACTCAAATTAAACTACACATAAGCACGTCATAGTTCTTGAAACTTACTTCGTAAAAAGAATTCCCAAAATGCTCATGCACACGGAAAAAATTGGAGTTCCCGTTTTCAATAACTCAGATGAAGTGAAATCAAATACCTTACATATAAAACTTGAGGTTGTGTTTTTGTAACTTTAATTAACGCATTTTCTGGAACCCTAAACCCGAATACCTATACTTAACAATTTTAAATGAAATTAAATGGACCCGGAAGATATGAACATGTAATGCCATACATGATGAAACATCGTATCATAGCTGTGTTTGGACTTGTTAGAAAAGTCTTGAAATTAACTTTGACCACGATTAGGTTTCAAGGTCTGATGATGAAGCCCGAAGAAAGACACTGGCATCCCAAGGTGGAATATCTTATCTTATCATTAGCCGTGGTTTTTAAACTATTAATTTATTTTACCACCATCTTTAAAATAAAGTTACCGCTTCTACCTTACTTCCACAAATAGTCCTAACCACTTTCTACGGCAAAGATTACATTAAACTTAGAGGTAATACACCCACGATGTTCTTTATCTACCTAACTCCCTTGTTAATAGAGTTAATTTTCAAAGCTCTCTCAGCTCTGAAACTATTACATTAACGGAAGTGAGTATATTGGAAGTTAGTGGACCGGAAATGCCTTGCTCCGTGTGGTAGCACAACTCTGTGGATATCTCAGGAGATAATAGGATATAATTAATATACTCCGTGGCTCAGTTGGCAGTGATGTGGACTGAGTAAGCGTGTGCACTTGGATTCGATTCCCGGGCGGGACGAATATTGATATGATGAATATCGATGTTTGTTTCCGGTCTGGGTGTGATGTTCGTCTCTGTGTGTGTTTCGGGCACCCTAGATACAGGTTCTTCCTAGTTAGGGGCTCTGAGTGTGATGTGTTATTTATTTTATTATTATTTTTATTATAACTTATTAATCGTTTTTACTGAAATCTAATATAGGGATAATAAAACAATATCTAAATATAATATTTCCTAGCACAGTTCTATGTTTGTTATCGTTCATATACTTATTAATAAAATCAGTTAAATATAAAACGAAACAAATAATAACAGCATGAACCAATATTTGTAAAAAAAAGGATACAAGAGACAAGATGTTTATTGCTCTAAGGAATAATAAAAATAAGAACACGAGGAAATGTCCTGAAATAAACCCCAAATAAAACTGCGGGATGACTAAGATATAGGACCTGTGTTATGTTGCGAGTTACGACTGTCCTAATCTTTTGATTTATCTAAGCATGCCACCTATACCGCCGCCGCGCCTTTCACTCCAAGTTTTAGGGTTCTCTTATCATGGGTTGTATTATGTTACACGATCTGGAAAAAAAAACATATAGAGCTATCTCATACATTGGTTATTATGAAGGGGACAGATTGATGTTATCCAACAAAAGGCATAGTCTTCCTTGCATTAGTACTTATACCATGTACTGGTAATATTTTTCTAGTACACACTGGTACTGGTACTATTTTTCTAGTAAAGTAAGCTAAAGAAATGTATAAAGTTCTATTCTTTCTTTTTTTGTAACGAAGACCACCTTTAGCCGGTTACTCTTGAGTTCTACTTCCTTTCTTTTTTAAACACGTTCACTGCACGTCTATTATTTTGAGGTCCTATCGACCTCGTTCCTTCAAAAGTTATATAGTTCATGATTAGTGATGGGTTACTCAGTAATTTAAATTGAGGACTCGTGAGGACCTCATTTGGCTAAATGAGGTCCTCACGAGGACCCCTCATTTGAAGCGAGGCCAGGCCCAAACCTTCCCGCAGCAGAACTAATCTTACAAATTATTTACATAAGATTTATTTTTGCTTTCTATAGACATTCACAAGTATATAAATGCAATATAATAAATAAAAATAATAATTAAATCTAAATACTATATGAATCGGTATCGTACCTACCTATTTATTATTCTATCTTAATAGTAAATTTCTAAAACATTTACGTTTTTCTGTTTGCTAAACAATAATAGCCTTTTTTCCCTCACTCACCTCGCCTAGTCCTCATTTATTGAGGTTCGTACTTCGTTTCGTTTACTTGTCATTAAAACACAATCCTCACGCCTCACGACGCCTCACGCCTCAAGACGCCTCACGCCTCCTCATTAGTCACGCCTCCTCACTCCTCACGACGCCTCACTCCTCACGACGCCTCACTCCTCACGACGCCTCACTCCTCACGAGCCCCCTCACGAGTTTTATAAGAGGTACTCACTCACCTCACTGTAACGAGCCCCCTCAAACGAGGCCCTCACGAGGGAGTAACTCATCACTTCATGATAGATTAAATTAAGTGAACTATGTTCAGGACAATTTATGCTAGTGCAACTGGTCTTGCATAATAAGAAAAAAAAACTATAAATCCTCGTAAACTTGTGACTTTTTCGCAAATTTTGGATTGTGATGTGACGTAAAGTATGTATGGCGATCGAAAAGTGGTCCGTGTTCACGCTGTTTCTTAGTCAATTTACCAGCATTCTTGACAAAAAATTATAAGTACAAAGCCTAATTAAAAACGTTTTTAAAGATAACACCTTATTTTCAGTAGGATGAAATTGTGTTGGGAAAAGTCCTAGAAATAATAATTAAGGTAGGTAATAACTTCCTACATCAGGGCTCAAAGAGCCAGGTAAGTACGAAAATTTAATAACCTACTAAATTTGCCCAGTAGGCATTTAATACGGGAAGCAACTTGGTACCTACAAAGGCGTCTAATTAATTTAACGAAGAGGTGCTCAAGCGACACTAAATTATGTATTAAGGCTTGCTGCTTCAAAAATTTGTGTTTTTGAGATTTTTTTAAACAATCTGAGACATACAAAATTGATGTCTTCATTCTGAAAAAAATATATGTGTTAGTTAAGGATCTAATCTAGTCATCATACTAAAGGGAAACAGGATCTAATTAATTTTAGTTGATAGAAAAAAATCTCAAAGTTACCCCTTTTTGTTCCGTTTTTTCCATTTTATTTTTAAACCGCTGATTGTGTTTATTTGATTTTTGGAATGAAAATTGCTGACCTTAAATTTTAGACATACTACTATAGTAAGAATTTTTAAGTTTAACGAAAAGACAAAAAACCAGCAAAAACTAAAAAAAAACATCGTTTTCGCGCGGTCCGATGCCATGCCGCGCCGCTCCCTACCCCGTCAGTACCCTTGTGGCCACGGCCGAGGACGGTTCTGTGACAAATTTTTGTTTTCGCGCTCTCGTATTTCGTTTTATTTTTATTCAAATGTAAACAAATTTTGACAACAGATGTCAAAACAATGAACCATAACATCTGATTAGGATCTGTATGGAGCTGAAAGAAACCAATTTTGATACCGATATTACATTTATAAAACCGTCGCATTACAAACTTACCTTTTTTATTCCCACAAATAAAACTTAAATCATAGGGTACTTATATAGTTATATCATATCTTTGTTAGTTCTGTGGCGCCGATAACACAATATTAATATTACATTAGCACAATATTACGTGGTATACTTACTCAAATTACTATAAAAGGCAGTAATTTATGTCTTAATAGAAAATGTTTCCTTTTTATTTAACGCTTTTCGGTTTTTTCGGCTGTTTAATTTTTTGATGAAAAGATTTTATTTTTTCCTTTTCAGTTTAATTTTAAGGAATTACCCCCCCCCCCTCACTTCAAGGTTCACCTTCACCTCAAATCACCCTCCAAACGCTGGTCTCACACCCCTGAAGGTGGTCAGACGACCTGGTAAAGGTTGCGGCCTATGTCCAGCAGTGGACGCTATCGTGTGAGATCGGCTGCTTAAAATCAAAACCTAGTAACTCGTTTTAACAAAAATGTTCAGGAGAGCCAAAAAACGGGTCGACTACTTTAATTCGTTGCCCCGAAGAAACCAGACGCAATAGCAATTTCGGTGTTTGACCAAAAGTTTGACTATATTGTTGACTATTTTTTTTTTTTTAATTTACCCAAATATGACAATGAAAACAATTTCAAAACATAGTATTTCACACTTAGTTAATTAACTAAGTGTGAAATACTATTTTTTGAAATACAATCTCTGAGTTAATTCTCTACTTTTTAAAGCATTTAATATTTTTAGTTGTACGTTTCGAATGAAAAATGTTATTTTTTGAAGTGCATTCATTTAAAAGTTATACAAATGATTGATTTGTGGCAGAATTAAGTTTTGTTTACGATTTGGTTACGACTCGTGGTTAATTCAGCCAAATTTGTATACTGTTTTTGTAACTTACTAAATTCCATCAAAATTTGATTGATTTTATAATCGGCGCCAAATTCAAAACATAGTAAGTCAGCTTTCAAATTCATAACCTAGTAAGTCGGTTGAGTTGCTAGGTTTTTTTATTTGTAATCCGACATGCGCTATGTTAAGAATATGTACTTCATGGAAATTTCAATAACTTTTCCAAATTGGGTAGACTTGCTAAATTTTATTTTTAAAATTACGTAAGAAACTGGGTGTTTTAAGGTTCATATCAAATCTATACCGCCTAGTAAGTCGAAAAATGACAAAAACGGTTTTTTTGCAAAAACACCAGTTACTAGGTTTTGAATTTGGGCAGCCGAGATGATGATGATGATGATTATTATTATATTAGTCGGCGAGGCGCTTCTCCAGAAGTCCCCCAGAGTCCTCCAGAAGAAGGCAGGTAGTCGCCACTTACAATGGAACTGGTGGGGCGAGTGTTGAAAATTTTGCGGTTTTTGTTATCCAATCGTCGTAGGTCGCCAATTTAGAGAACTCCTATGTCCGCCCGCCTGCAGTAGAAATAACTCCAGAGGTTGAAGAAGGGATGATATATTTACACATGGTTAGGTACACAATTTACAAGAAAATGAATGCATGTTAATGTGTACAGTGGCTGAGATGTACTGCCTAGTTAACAAAAGTCTTTTTGAAAGGTAACGATGTCAATTTTAAAATCTTCTTCTATAAATTAAAAAGTAACAGTATCAAAAATTTGTTTGGTTACAAAAAGGTTGGAGGAAAGGCATAATTTACTTTTATATAAAAAATATATATACTTATGCGAGCAGTTCTCATGTAAATTACAATATGGCAATACAATCTGTGAGTGAATAAAAAAGGCATCCATATTTTATCCACCCTTAGGCCGCAATTGCAGGCCGCACGCAGGGCGTTGCGCGAGGCGTCGTGCGGGGCGTGCTGCGCCCAAATCAAATGTATAGCAATAGTATGAGACCGTTTACGGAGACGCGCATAGGCCTATGTTCGATATCGTATAAGGAAACGCGTCGGCTCCCGCGGCGGCGCCCGCAGCGGCGGCTACCGTGGTGGCGCCCGCGTCGGAGCCCACACGACATCCCGCACAACACGCCGCGTCTTCGTAAAGGAGGCCTTAGGGTGTGATTTTAGTTCCAAATAAAAAAAGTTATCAACTCAAACTATATCGTTATTTGTTTAAAATTAAAACAACCAGTGGTGTTTTATTTATATTGAGAAAACACTACAAAAAGGGTTTACTTTGATATTTATTTCTACAGAGTGAAATTCATTACATCTTGTTACTTTTTAATAACTTGTCTAAACTAAATCCTACATCTATATTTTTCAGAATTAAGAAATCTGTTTTATATTTCTCAGATGGTTTAAAAAAAACTCGTTATTACAAATACCTTACCAAAACGCAAATTCTTGTTAGCTGAAACGAAAATCGGAAAGAAAAATTGTGCGGTAGGTATAAACATCTCGATTTAACTTCGGCTTGTATGAAAAGTAATAAAATTTAAAACTGCCGCGACATTTCGCATTTCGACGCGCGCATGTCACAGCTGCGAGGGTGGGGGACCCTCATACCTAATTAGGTAAGAAGCTTCAAAGTACAGGGTCTAAAGAACAGTTTTTTATCATACACGAAATCGTTGTTTTGAGAATTTTACTAACATAACATAATCTCACGCCTTTCATTCCCCGAAGGGTTAAGCAGAGGCACCAGCTCAAGAGCCGGACCCACATTACAGAATTTGCAGAATTTTACTTTCTTTTTATATATGACCCTGGTATTACTTACTAGTTACAAGCTTTTACAAGCAGCTTCACTCGAGCTTTTATATTGAGAATGTGAATTATTGTATTTTGATGAAACATATTTCGACAAAAGCTCTTCGAAGTCCCATTTTTACAAGTTTAAATTCGCTAAAATATTTTGCCCAAAATTATAAATCCAAATGAAAAATATGTTTCACGGTTTTAATGTTTATTTCATAACAGTTTTGCAAGACAAATTAGTTACTCAATCACTCTCATCATCATCCACAATGAAACACAACGCGGAATTTACAAATAAGTATTGTAAAATTAATAGTATTTTGTTCATATCTATTTAATAACAATCATACTACTTTACTATAACTAAAAACAAACTAACTACTTATGTTATGTATAAAGCACATACATTGTATGTTTTATTTTATTTTGTATAGTTTATCTAAAATGCTCACAATTTCAGTAAGTACCAAAAGTCAACAACTGACAGATATTTAAAAAAAAAAAACGTTCGTATTTTACCTAACGTCGTCGGTTAAGAATTCCGTATATGGTTTAGGGCGGGTGCGGACGTTTGACTTCGCGATAATAAATTTTGACGATGCAAACAATTTGTTATTAATTAGTGGCTCATTTTGCGACCGCTCTTAAAGGCTTTTTGGTGTCTGTGTCTGCTACACGTTCGATATTGAGAGCTTGAAATCCATTTATAATCAACTACATATATAAAAAAAACTAAACGAAAATCGGTTCAGCCGTTTGGGCTCTAAGATGCCACAGACAGATACACAGACAGACAGACAGATAAACACGTTAAAATTATAACACCCCTCTCGGAATTTTCGTTCGGGGGTTAAAAATGAATCGTGGTTCGTTAGTCTCGCTAAGACTCGAGAACGGCCGGGCCGATTTAGCAGATTTTGGTTTTGAAATTTCGTAGTAGTCCAGGGAAGGTTCGAAAGGTAAGAAAAAATTTAAAACTGGAGAGAAATTTATTAAAAACAACAATATAATTTTTCATTATAAAATGGTTAGGGCGCGATACGAAGTTCGCCGGGACAGCTAGTAATTCAATTCAAACTAAATCCCGTCATACGTTAAACAATCCCCTTTCTAAATTTATATCAGTAAGGTTGTTCCCTATAGTTCATCCGACGCCGCGGACCAAACTGTTGCTGCTGCTTGCTCGGGTCGGGCCGCGCTGCCTTGATCTCTGAGTTAAGAAGGGTGTCCAGATTCTGCCAAAAAAAAAACAAATAGGTAAAGAAATCTTTGTTTGAAACAAATGTTGGCAACATAAAATCTGGCAGAAAATATTTCTTGTAGATTACTTGATTAAAAAGAAATTTATAATCAAGTAATCCACTTCTTCGTGTAAGCAAGACAGCATTATGCTTTTTATGGTTTTATTAAATCTATTCTTTATGTGCGCGACTTATAACGCAGTAAAAATATATCTCAAAAATGCATTAAATAAAGTCTTAATAAATTATCTTACTAACCTGATTGTCGACGAGGTCCCGGTCCCTGAGCGCCTGCTCGACGTTCCGGAACTGCCGCAGCAGGCCGGGGTCGCGCGCCGCGCCGGCCGCCTCGCGCACCTTTGATATCTGTTCAATTTATTTACTCCAGTTATTTACATACTAATAATATTTTATAATAAATAATAAATCAAATATAATAGCGGTAATAAATCAAAGGAGGGATTCAGCTCACCATATCTAACAACTTTCCCAAAGCAACATGGGTCTAAATCTCAAAAAAATTAAACAGCTGTTCCATACATTGGTTCGATCAGCTGACGGGACAGCAGATTTTTGTTTTGAGATTTCGACCCATGTTGCTTTGGGAAAGTTTTTAGATATGTGAGCTGAATCCGTCCTTTGATTAATTACCGCCTTGTCAGAAACACCTTGTATATTACAGACTGCTCCGTTGCTCAGTGTCAGTGATGCGGACTGAGATGTGTGCGCACGTTCGATTCCCGGCGGGGCGAACATTGTTATTTACTTTTTGTAACTTTAACTCATCACATCACCGTCCAATATTTATATAATAAGGATGATATATTTATTTTGTAAAAATCTCTTCTTTCAAAAACAGAAACGCATTTTTATATTTACACATTTTACGCTTTAGTTAAACTTTGCTTTACTTGTCTTGACGCTTAGTAGAAAGGTAGTAAACTGGAGCTATCGTTATAATGTATTGTCTGTATCATGTCTGTTATAATATATTGTCTGTATAATGGATTTAAATCAAAATAAATGAGTTTCTTTGCATTAGTCAAATAGATTTTTTATTTTTACAAAGAGGGCACATTGTTTAACTTACAGTTTCTTCGAAGAAGGTATGTTTGTCCTTTTCATTAGGCCTATCAATCTCCATAACTCCTCTTAAAATGGGCAGCGCGTCGTCGACACGACCCATTTCCGCTAACGCCACGGCCTGCAGGAAACAAAATAAACACAAAATGTTATTAATCCCCAAATACTTTAAAGCTTTGTTATACTTGTCCTATCCCTTTAAATCGCAGTGGCATAGAAATTGACAAGGTCTTAAAGCAAATAACCAGAAAGAGAGGGCACAGAACTTTGATTGGTCGAATAAACGTCTGAAATACTAAATTATAATTTTAATACATTTCTTTTATTACCTTAATATTCCTAATAGTGACGTAATGCTGTTTTTGCTGTGATATAACTTCCAACGCTATGTGCGGGGCTCCTTGATTTAAAGCCAGACCTGAAACCAAAAACCATTGCCCACTTTTACAATTCTAATCATTCATTATTAATATTCATTCTAAGGAAACTATCTATTAATAGTTTGGGTTGTATTGTATATTATCTGTCAGTCAGTGACATATGAATTCATTAAACTTTTAAGAATGCAAAATAGTGCTCGACGTCTTCAGTCAGCGCTGCCGTCGGTCGGACCTAGCTATATCTATGCTCACGAAGCTGTACGCACGTCGCTATCAGCAGCGCTGCAGTATATGCGTTCATAAATTTGCATAGACTACTCTACGTCCGACCGACACATCAGGCTGACCGAGTGCTTTTTACAGCCTTATTGACAGTTCGAGCTTCGCCTGTCCTAAAAGTCACAAGAAATTATGGGCAAGATAGAAAGAATAGGCTGTTAAGTATGACATCTTACCTGCTAAGAACGTAGTGGCTCTTCTGAGAGGAACAGTGCCAGTTTTTGTCATCTCTGTCCACAATTTTGACGCATATTCCAAACTTTTTGGTGTGTTCTGTGACAAAAACAATTTATTTTATGTAGAATAAACTCTCCTTAATAGGTTAATACAATGCTACCATAAAATGGGCAAAGAACAAATACCAGGAGGTCATGTTTCTTAACTTAAAGAGATCGACTCGTAATTGTCTTGTAAGCGACTTCGTTAACCATTGCCACTTTAATGAAGGAAATTTCTGTTACATGCCCAAAGAAAACAGCAATGGTTAATAAGTCGCTAACAAGAAAATTACGAGTCGATCAATTTTAGTTAAGATACTTGACCCTCTGCTTACTAATATAAGCGAAGAATGGAACCATAAAAGTGTAAATCAAGTGATTTAATGATACTAAGAGTATTAATGATACATGGTATTTAGTTATTAGTTATCACATTTATGACTGTTCCAAATTTATACAGTATATATTATTTACCAGTCGACCCGGCTAAATTCGTACCGCTTCACCTATTTACTATTTTGTGCATATATAATACTTATAAACCTTCCTCTTGAATCACTCTATCTATAAAAAAAACCGCATCTAAATCCGTTGCGTATTTTTTAAGGTTTAAGCATACATAGGGACAGACGCGGGAAGTTTCATTTTAAACTATGTATTAATTTCTTAAACTCTTTCAAATTTGTTACCTGTTTATAGCACGCAGCAAACACCAAGACAACAGAGTACTTGGGGAACTTGGTCATGTTGATCTGCTTGTCCTGCACCACAGTGAACACACGGTACATCTCCTCGTACATTTCATGGTTGTACAGCAGGTCCAGTAGGATTTGCTGAGAGATTTGCTGGTCAAAGAAACCATTGTTCTTTGGGTCTTCAAAGCACTAGAATAAAATTATTTCAATTATATAAGTAACTAGCTGTCCCCGCAAACTTTGTATCACGCCTTACAATATTATATGGAAAAATTAAATGGTTGTTTAACTAACTCCCCACATCATTTTTCGATATTTTCTCACCTTTTAAACCATCCCTGGATGCACAATGGCTCCAAGTTTGGGAGCTAAGTGCAGGCACTTCTCTACCCCCACAACTGAACCTTCTCTGGACTTCTACAAAATCAGCTAAATAGGACCAGCCATTCATGAGTTTTAGCGAGACTAACTATTGTAGAAGTACATTTATATGATTTTTAAGGATTAATGTATTACATACAATACAGTAATACACATGTTACTGCCAAGTCAGGCAGGGCGAATAATTAAAAGTTAATTCTTACCTGTAAAGCTTCATTAGGTGCATCAAGAAAATGGAACATTCTCATAACAACAGGACCAAATATAAAGGAACCAAATCTGAATTCTGTTGACTGGCTGTTGAATCTGTAAGACAAACTTTATTATTTAATAATCTTCCTTTGAAAAGTCAGTTAAAATAGGTATGAATACCTTCTCTTGAAAGTAACAAATTATTTTCTAAAAATCGCATTGAAATTGGTACAGCAAAATGCAAGATAATCAACGAAAAACATACATAAATACAGGTCAAACTGAGAACTTCCTTATTTTAAAGGTGGTTAAAACATCCAATACTTTACTGATAATAGTTTGTTGCTAAATTTGACAGCAGCTTGACCAATTCGGCTAGGAACCTAATTATTATTTTTGAAACTTACTTCTTGACCATTTTCACGACAAGCTCAATATCTGTTGGCTCAGCTATATGAACCATATTCTTTAGATCCTCAGTAAATATCATGTTCTTGTCATCTTTTACAAAATCTGACATCTTTTGTCTAAATTTTTCTGAATAAGCGTCAAATTGTTCTTTGGTTTTTTTACGGGACGCAAGGTAGCCATCGATGCCCAGGGATGATGGTGAGTAGAGACAATAAACTGTAATTGAGAATAGGTAGACAGAAAAATATAATAAATTAAATTAATTGGTAGTAGTATGCCAGAGGGCAGGGCACATAGCTCGAAGAACAGATGGTCGCTGGGGCCGAAAAGCTCATGAGTGGCGAAGTGCACCGGAAGACCCCGAGTAGGCAAACTCCCCACAAGATGGACAGACGACCTGATGCAGCGTACACTGAATGAGGGTCGCTAAAAAATGATCGTTGTGACTATTTATAATACGACCATAATACGTCCTATGTCCAGCAGTGGACGTCTTTCGGCAGAAATAATGATGATGCACTATGCAATGCACAACAATAATTTTTTTACTTATTATTAATTTAGCTTTTCCTATTCCTAGAATTTATCTGGCTTGAAGATTTTCCTAACCTGCACTTTTGTGAAATAGTTTGCAAGGAACACAGACGCGTAAATTATTATGAGTCACAGTTCTCAAAAATTGCCTAGCAAAATTAAACATCTTCGAATTACACAAAATAAAATAAATCTTGAAACTTGAAAAATCGGCTTTATTTTTGAGGTTATCTATCTATAATACGCACAGACCAACTAGAGATTTTTTTTTTTAATTGATTTAACGGCTCTGGGATCAAGCCCTTTTAAGCCTCTCGTCACTTCACTTCACTTAAAGTTTTTTCACAGTATTTAGTGTACAAATCTATACAATGTTTTAAAAAATAACTAGTCGACCCGGCGAACTTCATACCGCCAAACATTTTGCTATTTTGTGCATGTTTTATACTCATAAACCTTCCTCATAAATCACTCTATCTATTAAAAAAAACTGCATCAAAATCCGTTGCATAGTTTTAAATATATAAGCATACATAGGGACAGACGCGGAAAGCTACTTTGTTTTATACTATGTATTGATGATATTGATGACTACAGTAACAAACAACACAGTGTAAGGGAAGCTTACGTCTACTATCTCTATATGTATATATTGCAACACTGATCTCTATCTTCGATTGCGCGCACGCTGCTTTTGAGTGGAGACAAGGATAGCGCTATTTGGCCAATCCTGGGTTGATAAGAGACATCATGCGCGATACTCCTGTAGAGTTACATTAAATAATATATACACGAGTATAGCGCCTGACGCGCGTCGCGGGACTGTTGTCTCTTATCAACCCGGTATTGGCCAAATAGCGCTATCCTTGTCTCCACTCAAAGGCAGCGTATACGCTCGCAACTGCGCACTTGAAAATAGAGCCAGGTTCTCGAATGTCGAAGAGCTAGTATTAGCTAAACTAGAACAGGACTAGAATGTAGCTAAAACGGGTATATTTGTAGCCAAAATCGGGAGATGAAAAAAAACAATGTAAATACTTGATAAAATTATTTCGTTTATTTATTAAAAGTATAGTTTCGCGGCATACCGAAAGTTACCACCTCACCATAAAAAACTGTGATTATTGCAATGAAGCAACTGTGATTATTAAAACTTTTTTTTTTTGTTATTATTATAACTGAACTAACTGAGATTGGAGACGTTGGTGTTGCGATTGCTAAGCTTAAGTGGAGCTGGGCTGGTCACGTCTGCCGCATGGGCCCGGACCGGTGGGCGAAAATCGCAACCGAGTGGGTGCCAACTGATGGAAGACGAAAACGTGGCCGGCCGAGAAGGAGATGGCGGGATGATATCGATTCCTACTTATCCGATTGGACTCAGGTGGCACAGGAGAGAAACGGAAACGGGAGGGTGAGGTCTTTGCCCAGCAGTGGGACCAGTGGGACACAGCCACAGACTATTAAAAAAAAAAAAAAACTGAGATTATTGTTAGTTATTAAAAATAAGTAAGTAAGTATAACTATTGTGATATAAACGGTGATTTAATTAAGTGAAGTAAGAAAATACACTATTGTAAACTTTTAATTGAATATATACTTACAAAAATTTAAATTATACATAGAAGTTTTTTTTGGTACATTAATGATTCACCTGCAACTAGTGATAGCAATCAATCAATCAGGCTGTCTTAAACATAAGTACATAGCGAAAACCAAACCCACTTTCACTTTTCTAAAGAATCGTTTAGGTAACTGGTTAGTATCAATGTTAATCAATTATTTTGTGCACAACTGTACATAGATCGCAATGTATGGGAAAGTAAAACTGATGATTTTAACGTACTTCTTCAAAGAAAACCTAGTTCGAAATGATTATAAATCTGGTGGACTAATTGAGGATTAATTTTTGGCAAAATTTCAAAACAAAAGCTATAGGCGTTCCGGAGATAATTGAAGGTGCCAAATGTTCAAGCCATAATCCTCACTAAGATGCCCTTATAACTCCGGAACCTCTTGAGGACCAATTCTGAGATTTGGCATGTCGTGTGGATCAATTGAGGACTAATTATTTAGACCTGAACCAAGGCGATACACCCTACCGTTATCTTGGACCAGAGATGAGGATTACAGCTTGAACGTCAAGCCATAATCCTCACAAACATTTGGCTATAACTTCTAAAGTATAAGTGGACTAATTATTTTACTTTGTGGACCAATTTGGATCAATTCATGACTAATTATTTGCATTCTCAAAATTTGTTTTAGCGAAGATTTAAAAGATGAGGATTACAGCTTGAAGTACACAAATTTTCTTTTACTTTTAGTTAAATCAACGAGATACGTAGTATCTCTAGTTAGAGGTGAGAATAACTGCTATTTTTCAATCGCATGCGATCGCTGTTATGCTATTTTCGAACAACTGCGATTTTAAAATGCGATCGGCAACGAGAATGCGATCGGCAACGAAAATGCGATCGGCAACAAGAATGCGATCGGCAACGAAAATGCGATCGGCAACGAAAATGCGATCGGCAACGAGAATGCGATCGGCAACGAAAATGCGATCGGCAACGAGAATGCGATTGACAACGAAAACGAAGGATGTAACTAGGCATGCAAGTTTGCTCTAATATCAATGTTAATATGGATATTTTTATCGAAGTGCAGCAATTATCGATTGCTTTGCTAATGACAAGCTGTCACATGCATTGCCGTCAGCAACGAAAACGCGATCGCATGTGACAGCTTGTCATTAGCAAAGCAACGAAACGCATTGAAGCATTGCGATCTCACTCCTATTGAATTAATATGAAATGTACTAAAAAGACATTTTGCTAAAAAAAAAATTGTATAAGGTTTTGAAATATCGATAATTGCTGCACTTCGATAAAAATATCCATATTAACATTGATATTGGAGCAAACTTGCATGTCTAGTTACATCCTGCATTTTCGTTGTCAATCGCATTTTCGTTGCCGATCGCATTCTCGTTGCCGATCGCATTTTCGTTGCCAATCGCATTCTCGTTGCCGATCGCATTTTCGTTGCCGTTGCATGATATGCGATCCGGCAACGAAAATGCGATCGCAGTTTAAAATCGCAGTTGTTCGAAAATAGCATAACAGCGATCGCATGCGATTGAAAAATAGCAGTTATTCTCACCTCTACTCTATCTCTCTCTAGTTGGTCTGTGGTTAAAAATATAAAAATGGCGGATCGCACTCTTAGCTTCTTTCTCTAATTTTTATTTTTTTCCCTTCTTATTTACCTACGGAGAATATTAATGATAGCGAGTGAATTGTTACATCGTGTTCTGTTGGTAAAACTTTGTGAATAAATAATTATGATTTGTGGGATCTCTGTTCAAACCGAACAATTTTTTAGCACCAAACTCACTCAGTGCTCAGTGCCTAAATTTGGTGCTTTTGATTTTGTAGGGATTTACTTATCTTTTTAAATTGTTAACATCTAACTAATTCATAAAGATAGTTAAATCTCTCTTCAATATTTTCTGGCGTGCATACCCCTTGGGAACCTATGAAATTATATATTTTATTGAGCGCCCAATTGGTATGCTTCTCCTCTTGTGTGACAAACACAATTAATTGAGTTATTGTATGATTGGGTTTGTAAATAATAATATAACATGTTCTAAAGAACTTACACAGAAGTTGTGTATATTATATTATATAATAGAACACATTTAGATGAACATGTTGTATTTAAATAATTACTAAAAAAAAATCAAAATAATTGATTTTTTTTTACTATATGTAATGTTTACCTTTTTTCTAGCTACAGAACTATCCATAATCATCATGGATGGTTCTATTAAGTGACTGAAATGAAAAATAAATTGGAAACATTGAAGATGGCATTCCGAACACACTGAAGATGCCAACAGCAAACCTTTCCATTGAAGGACATGGCATCAGTGATGTTGACGGCATAATAATCAGAGGGTGGCAATGTAATCATTGAATATAAATCTCAAATAATTTAAAAGCTATTCATTCTTCTAGTGTGTGAAGTTAAGAAATTGTCCTTTTATCTTACAAAGAATATTTATGAATTCCTCGACATTCTTAAATTCGCTCTGAAAAAGCATGTATTATAAAACATGTAATGAATGAATAATGCATTTAATTAAGAAAGTTTATTATTCTATATTTTTTAATGTTTCTTTTGTTCGCAGATAAAGAAATAGTTACATGTACAATATAATTCAAGGATAAGAAAATTAAAAACTATGGAAGACAAATATACTCAAAAAAGTAGTGACTCCTCAAGAAGTAAAAAGAAGCACAGTGACAAATTAAAAAGGAGACACAAACACAAAGAAAAGCATTCAAAATGTGATAATGAGATCAAGACTCCCCCACTACCAAATAAAATTCTGGAGAAGAGTATGGATGAGCTTATTAAAAAACGACAGTCCCTTCAAGATGAGTTGACAAAGATGGGTAAACATGATGATAATAATTCAAATTACAAAAAAGAAAATCTTGAAGACAATTCATCTGTAAAACGGTCAAAACATGAACATGAAAACACGCACTTTAAAAAGCATAAAACTCATGAAACATCAATTAATGAACACCTGGAGCTATATGACTCAGAAGATGAAGACAGTATAATCAACCAAAGGAGGAGAGAGCGTCAAAAGTTGCTTGACAAACTTGTCCCTGCTGAACCAGGTACAGCTGAAGTGAAACAAGTAGATACAGAAACTGTTAGTATACATGTGCCTTCTGCAGAAGACAAGGACTTCAATGAAAAACATAAAGCTGTAGGTAATCTAGAACCTGAAATAAATGAAGCAGGAGTTTCAGATATGTTCTCTGAAAAGGATGACTTTAATGCTTCAAATAGCGTCCCTAGCAAACTACCTCAGGAAAACACTAATAACTTCCAACTCACTGACAACTGGGATGATCCAGAAGGTTACTACAACATAAGAGTTGGAGATACTATTAATGACAACAGATATGTTATAAAAAACTTATTAGGTCAAGGAATGTTTGCTAACGTTGCTCGCGCTCAAGACAAGTTTCGTAGCATGGAAGTGGCAATCAAAATAGCCAGGAACAATGATTTAATGTACAGAAATGGTTTAAAAGAGATTGTGATGCTCAAAGAGATCGGCAAAGCTGACCCTGAGGGCAAGCACCACTGTGTTAAACTGCTCAGGCACTTCATGCACAAGAGCCACTTGTGTATAGTATTAGAGTCGCTCCACATGGACCTGCGTTGTGTGATGAAGAAATATGGAAGAAACCAAGGCTTGAGCATGAAAGCCATAGTAAGCTACAGCCAGCAGCTGCTATTAGCACTGAGGCTTTTGAAGAAAATTGGGATAATACACGCTGATATAAAACCTGACAATATCCTTGTGAATGAAAGCAAGAATGTGCTGAAGTTGTGTGATTTTGGTTCAGCAGAGAAGGTGGAGGACAGTGAGCCTCGGCCGTACCTGGTGTCGCGCTACTACCGCGCGCCGGAGGTCATCCTGGGCGCGGGCTACGGGCTGGGCGTGGACCTGTGGGCCGTCGCCTGCACCATCTACGAGATGGCCACTGGCAGGATCATGTTTACTGGTGGATCCAATAATAAAATGCTTAAATGCTTCATGGATGTCAAAGGCAAAATACCAAACAAGCTAATAAAGAGAGGCAAATTCAAAGACCAACATTTCAACTATAACTTTAATTTCTTATTGCACTCAAAAGATACTGTCACTGAAAGGGAGAAAGTGAGTGAAGTAACAAATATAACAGTTACTAGAAATTTGCAGCATGAACTTAAGAAGTATTGTAAAAATCTGTCTTCCAGTGAGGAAAAAAAATTAGCTCAACTCAAAGATTTGCTAGATAGAATGCTCATGTTGGACCCTATTCAGAGGATATCAATATCAGATTGTATAAACCATTCTTTTATACGAGAACCTTTGCAATGATAGCATACTTATAGAAAAATTCAAATTACACTTAATGTTTTTAACATACCTAACAATAATTTGTTTAAATAAAAGTCTAGTTTTCCATAAAAGTAATCTTTATTTATTCTTAGAACAAAATAAAATAGCCACCAACCAAAAAATATCACGAAATTATAAAGGAATAAGTAAAAACAGCGGTCAGGGGCGCGTCCTGTAAATAAGGTAATCTGACACAACCCGTCCGGTTTTTATAATGATGCCTTTTAGCAAACAGCCTATGAAATAATTGTTTAGAGTATATAATTATCACAATAATAGTAAAAAAAGGTTTGTCAAACAAGGGTATAGGAAAAAATAAAAAAGTAAGTAAGTAGGTACTTAGAGCATTTTCAAAATGCTCCAAATAAAAATGGGGTCATTATAAGACTAGACCGACAATAAAAACTTTTTATAAAAAAATTAAACCGCCGAAAAAACTGAAAAGCATTAAATAATAGGAAAACATTTTCTATTAGGCCTTAATTTACTAACTTCTTAAAGTAATTTTGGATTACCAAGAAATTTTAAGTCGGCGCCACACCACGCAAGCAAATTCATTATCTATGTAAAGCGCGATGCGCAGCGGCATACGTTTTTCGGTTATTTCTTTGAATTTCAGGTAATTTAGTGATATTTATTCGTTGATTCTGTGGCCCGACTCAAAATTTCTTGGTAATCCAAAATTACTTTAAGAAGTTAGTAAATTAAGGCCTAATAGAAAATGTTTTCCTATTATTTAATGCTTTTCAGTTTTTTCGGCGGTTTAATTTTTTTATAAAAAGTTTTTATTTTTTGCTTTTCAGTTTTTTTGGGCTAATTATTTTTGACCCCAGCTAATCACCCTTCACAGGGTGGTCGCACCCCACAAGGTGGCCACACAACCTGGTGAAGGTTGAGGGACTAACAGGATGAGGTTCGATCACGACCGGTCGGTGAGGCGATTTGTGAGGGAGGCCTATGTCCAGCAGTGGACGTCTTTCAGCTGATTTTATTTCATTTCCAAAGATATTGTAGGTACGTATCAAAAGTTATAATGTAACACGGAAATGCAACCTGTGAGTGGATAAATCGACCCGCCGACCAAAAAGTCACCCCTATTTTCCCACCCTTAGGGTGGGAATTTTATTTCCAAATTTTTATGGGACCAACTTCAAGGTATACCCTGTCGATTAAAAAAAGAATTATTAAAATCGGTCCACACAGCAAAAAGTTATGCGTGATCATACATAAAATATATATATATATACGCGACGAATTGAGAACCTCCTACTTTTTGTTTTTTCGTCGGTTAAAAAATATTCAATATATTAATAAGGTTTTATATCAATCTGCCAAATACATAACACTTCAAGAGACATAGGATGTATTTTTTGCAGCAAATCAAGTTTTCTCTTAATGTTACAAAATACTGAATCAGCAAAAAAATTTGTTCTATCATTTCAAAACTATACGTTACCTCTGCATTCAAATCAAACATTTTTGGACACTGACGATGGTTTTCATAAGTAACGTAGTTACTTATAATTATAATAACATAGCCATAACGTATTACGATATTTGTTTTAGACACAAATTAATTAGTCGGCGAGTAATTTACTATTGCTCATAGACGGCGAAGTGATTAACAAATTACTCTTCGAAGTGATTTACAATTTACTCTTTACCTCAGCGCGTCGTGCGCACATAAACTGTGCATAATTTAAATGCGTTTTTGGGTAGGCGAACGTTCCACGGGTAGTAGTTTACAATTACTCTGCCAAGTGATTTACAATTTACTCTGCCAAGTGATTTACAATTACTCTGCCAACTAGTTTACAATAACTCGTATGACGAAAATTTATGTTAACTTTAAACACCGCCTGCCACACACATCAACAAAACACAGAAACAAGAAAAAATCTCAAGTTAATCACATCACAACAAATTTTATATAGGTAATTAAGTAGTTTATTAAATTAATTATTATACTTACTTATAAATATATTAGGACAAATTTACCAAAATATTTATTGAAAATAGTCTACTTGTGTGTGTGAATATTTCGAATTCGATGGGAAATGCATTATTCAAACGAAACACAATAGTAGACGGCATATTAAAACTCGGGACTCGCAAAAAGTGCAACAAGACTAATAATTAATCTTTACTTTTTCCTTAAATCTTTAAATTATCATTAAAACCTTAAGTTATTAGAAGTTTATTCACATTTAAACCTACGTTAAACTTATGGATGGATCCAGCTAACGGTACAAGCAAAAATATAGCAAGTATGTAAAAAGTCTTGGGTTTAGTTTGATCACTGGCATTTTATCACGCGATATCATCTAGCGAGCACATCTGGCAAGGCGAAGAAACCGAGAGGATAAGAATGGTTCAAACTTGTTCTGTGGAATAGGGTTGAGGACCAGTAGCTGAGCAGTTTTTCAATGAACTTCCTTCTTGTTTTGAAAAATGTGCCATATAATTTACAGACCGGATTTAATTGTTTCCGGTATATTCGCCAGATGTGCGCTGGACCTAAGTAGTAGATAGATACACACTATAAGTTTTTATAGAGAAATTTACATGAGATTCTAAATGAAATCATCCGTTGAAAAATCTAAAGAAACTAAACAAAATATACCTTTTAGCGTTATACTATAACCACCTATAAAATAACTAGTTTCGTAAATCACAATTACTCTTACAAGCACTACACTAAATACTAGCTGGAAACTGTACTGTAGGGGTTTTGCTTCAAACTTTAAATTTGTCGTCTCCCACAGCAAAGTTTACAACAAATTATTACAGACACTATCTTACAAATTAGTATAATTGAATCTTCTCTTTGGGTTATCTGGGTTAGCAATGAATTGCTCCTTAAACAATCTGATTCTAGTTTAGAGTCATCTCATTATCAAAACACTGTTCTTCGGTGGAACTCATCATTTTTTTTTTACAATCAGCCAGCGAATCCTTCAAGTGACGTTGAACTTAGTTAAATTAAATTGTCTCTGACGTTTGCTTGAAAATATAAGGTGGTAACAATATAAACAAAGTATATTGTTAATTGTTATTTAATGGGTGGTAGCCTCAGATTAATGACGGCGGTTTCCTTACTCTGAGGTGGTAGCCATGTACTGACTAGCCAGTCCAATTTTCTTGCCATGAGATGAAACTATTGGTGAACGCAGACTATCTTTTACTTTAATTCAAACTAACGAACACTAAGTTTTCATCCCAACCAAGTATCTACCAGTAACTACGACTAAAACATTGGATTTTATATTGATATAATAATAATTCAGGGTTTTTGCTGACTTAATACAAAATTCTTTCATTAATGATTTCAAGAAAATCTATAAAGCCATTCCATTTCGTAAACAGTTAATAAAAATACACAGTATCTTAAGCATGTAACATTCGAAGGATTGTGTCTACGTTCACCACAGCGAACCTGGTTATTTAAGTGCTCTTTAGTATATAATATTTATTTATTCGTATGTTATGTGGAGGCTGCGTGGGGCGGCAGGTCGGAGCCCGCGGAGGCTATAGAGTCCGGGCTCTGCAGCGAGGCGCTGTAGGCGGGCAGCCCGGGCGTCGCCGCGCCCGCCTCGAACAGCGTACTGTCGTAGACACTGTTACTCTAGAACAAAACTATTTTTGTACTAGAAAGTCGAATGATGGAACACCAGCTATATTTTCAAGCAAAGTGGAGAAGTAGATAGGGTAACAAAATGAGGGGGAGGGGTTCTGAAAATAAAACCCAAACTCTGATTTTAAGGTTGAATCTTATAGGAATCCAAAGGATTCATGGATAAACAATTCAAAATGCAAAAGTTTTTTAGGAAGGTGAATAACTTTAATCCCAAAAACCACGTAGCGAGGGATTCTTGGATTGAAACTTGGAAACACGTAGTGCCAAAGGACACTTGGTTTCACGCAGCACCTTCCACTTCTTTGTTTATGAGGAACCTTAACTGGTATTATAATTTCCCTGGTACATAATATTATAATTTACCTGGTATATATAGTCGGAGTCGGTCTTGAGCGAGCTGAAGCTCTGCTGGTGCGGCAGCGACAGCTGCTCGTCCTCCAGTGGCTCGTCCATTTGCGCCTTGTACGAGAACATTATAGTGGGCTGCGACACGCTGCAACAACAATAAGTTAAAGTTAAGTTGTTTACGCTGACAGTTTTAACTTTGATTTTGTATGAGACTCTTTATCTAGCGCGACGCTTTATCGCTGCTGTCTGTTTGACAAACGCTTTAGGGTCTCCAGGCCGTTTGTAAACGGTATCCGTCGGTCAAAAGTGGTCCGGTTCAGGAGAAGAAAGAAATTTTATCATATGAAGCATAAATAATAAATAGAAGAATAAATGAACTATCTTCTCATTGCCATCATGATTACAACCGATAGACACCAATGCTTGGCATAGATCTCCCACACAGATGGGAATTCCACAAGGGCATTGTGGTGCGGAGGGAGTTTTCCGTAATCGCCACGCTTGGCAGGCCGCCTGCTGCAGGCGGGTTAGTAATCGCAGTGTGGCTCTTCAAGTATTTTAACAAAGACGCTGCTGGCAATCCTTCGTGCCGCATAAAAAGTAAGTACACTATAATACGTTATGATAGAAATAAATGTCTTTATGGAAAAACTTTGAATCTATTACAGCGAGTTCAAAATGCTTGTGCTCGGTTTTGTTTCAAAATTCCTCCACGCACTCACGTTACACCTTAATTAAATAATGCCAATATGCTAAAAATTGAAGGTCGACTCGAATTTGCAATGGCGGTTTTGTTGTTTGGTGTTATAAACACAGCTAAACCTGCTTATATTTACGATAAACTTGAATGGCGAGCAAAAGAGAGAAGGATGAGATCTTGTGCTACTGTTTTTAGGACACCTCAGCATAGAACAGCTGCCTTTAGGGGGAGTTTTAGGTACCAGGCAAGCAAATGCTGGAACGACATACCTCCGCCTTTACGTACTGCATGTTCCATTTAAAAGAAAACTTCTCCAATATCTTCTTAACAAACAGAAGGGTAAATTTTAAACATTCAATTTGTTTTCTTTAATTTTTACATTAATATCAATTACTGTTAAATTAATTACTGGTACCAATTTTTTACTTGAATTTTTATTCTTATTATTTTAGTAGTTGAACAATTTAAGTACACATATAAATTCCTAACACACATTTTTATATATTTACTTACACCTTTTATATAAGTATTATTTATGTTAGGTATACCACAGAGTATATAATACTTAACCAGTACAGAGGCCTCGTCCCATACTTTGTTTTTAAAACGCTCTTTCGGGCTATTTTGTTCGGGTTATTTTCACTGCCTCATAAATTGCATAGATAGTAGCGACATCTAAGCTCGGGCAGTTTTAGCGGTGCTAATATAAAATATATTTGTAACGACATCTAGTGAGTTCGGGCTATTTTCATCACGTTGCAAGACGGACGAAGCAACGAGCTAGTAAAGATGGCGCTTTCTCTCGTTAAACAAAACAATATTAATTGCAACCTTGCTCGCCGAGCTATTCAAGGTCGTTCGTAGTAGAAATAAAATAGTAGAGTAAGTACCTATGTGACATTCATACATAATATCAGTATTGTAGGCAATGAAACAATGAAGGAATGAAAGGTGAGTAGGTAACGGTGAGGCATTGAGGTCATTTGTTTACTTTACGATTTTCTCTTCTCCGATGCAATGTAGTAATTAAATAAAAACCAAGACATAAATACGTATAAAACAAATCTGAAGCAAAACGTCAGTTCACCGGTTCTAGCTATAGTGGGCCGCTATGGCCAAAGCTAAAATTTGTCTCATTGTCGTATCTTTAACTCATCATCATCATCATCATTTCAGCCGTAGGACGTCCACTGCTGGACATAGGCCTCCCTCAAGGCTCTCCATCTGTACCGATCGCAGGTGGCCTGCATCCAGCGTGGACCCGCAGCCTTAACTCGTGCGGGGATAAATGTGAATTTGATAGCTCATTCTTTAGCCACACATTTCGTTTGGCTTGTGTTGTGCATACTATCTAAATACGCACAAACTAAGGTCCGGTGCACATATGGCGAAGAGCAGCGCAGAACATTTTTAACTGTTAATCTAGGTATCTAATCCTAATATTGGCTTTTTCGTCTTTGAAATATGTATAATAATCCGAAATCAATTAACAAATTACATGCTTAAATGCGAAATGTAGCGTGCAGAAACGCGATTATTATTAATTTAAAAACGAAAACGAGAAGTCCTAAATAGTTTACTATTGAAAAATTATCTGCGCTGCCCCTTGCCATTTGTGCAACGGCCCCAAGTCTACCATCTCTACTCTCTTCCGAACGAACCCGCCCGCACTCAGCGCCCGAGTAGGTATCGTTCCGAGTGCTCGAACGCAGCGCGCGGGCCCTGGCCGCTGCCGGCCGCCCCGCCGCCTCCGCCGCCGCCGCCGCCGCGCTGTGCCGGGGCGAGGCGCGAAATGCCGCTTACTCTAAATCGCGCGCGGGGCGGGCGCAGAAAGTTGCAGGAAGCAGCAAGACTCCGATCCACTGCTGAATCAGGGCCGAGCATCTCAATGGGGACCTTATTATATGAATTTTCTGTCCGTCCGTATGTATGTCTGTCTATCTGTCAAAGGCACTTATCTCCGAAACGGCCCAATAAATCCAAATTAAATGTTTCCACGTTTTTTTTTTGTTTCTCAAAGAATACTTACTTACTAACAAATACTTATAAAAAACCTTAAAAAAAATACATACATGCAGAACTACGTGCAGTAAGTACTATCGGAACCTTCTAATTCTAAGCGCTTATATTAGTTTCAGTCGATTAAAGTAGGTACCCCACAAACCTTATCAAAAAAAAGCCCTCTAAAAACAGACGAAATTCCTAAAATCGGAAAAAAAATTAGAATAGAATAGATACAGCAACAGTTCGCCTGTGTCAGGGATCGATCCCGGAACTTCCAAATCGCATTCTACTTCATTACCCATTGATCCACAAGTCAGTTAAATATTGTTGTCAATATTGTTGTATAATGCAATACAATAGGCAGAAAAACTATACAAGTAGGACGTAAACATAACCATATTTAACACTAGATGTCGCTTACCCGCAAATGTGAAAGCACCATCTAGTGCTAAATAAGATTCGAAGACTAAATTAAAAAACAAATTTTTTTTTAAATTTTCTTCTTGGCGCATGTTTTTATATTATTTTGCCGTAAAAAAAAAATTTATGAACATTTACATACAAATTTTTATAGCAATTTAGTTATTTTGAAAAATGATTTTATTTACTGTTTTGCGTTAATACTAGTGGAGCCACCTATTGTGCTTCAATGAAATTAATTTACCGTATAACTTGTCGGGAGGACATGGGTATACATATATAATTATATATTATAAATTGGCCCTTATCCTCACTGTTAGCTTTAATACTTAAGTTTATATATACTTATATTTATTTATAAGTAAAATACCGGGACGTGTGCATGTATGTATTGCCTGTCGGGGTACTGGCAGAATACCAGCGCTGCGGATAGTATTTCTTATATTATCCTGTAGCATATGCTGAGTCAGAGCCCTTTCCGTGTCGCAGCTACATCAAAACTGGATTTTGTTTGTACAGTGTAGTCTTATACAGGATGTTTCTGACAAGGCGGTAATAAATCAAAGGAGGGATTCTGCTCACCATAACTATCAACTTTCCCAAAGCAACATGGGTCAAAATCTCAAAAAAAATAACAGCTGTTCCATACATTGGTTCGATCAGCTGACGGGGTCAATGTACGGGACGGCTGATTTTTGTTTTGAGATTTCGACTCATGTTGCTTTCGGAAAGTTGTTAGGTATGGTGAGCAGAATCCCTCCTTTGATTTATTACCGCCTTCTCAGAAACACCCTGTATATGTTAATGATTCATGTCACTAGTTATACCTACCTACTTAAGTTTATAAAATATACCTAAGTATATGTTTTGATGTATTTGGAACATGGAATAAATCTTTCAATCAATCAATCAAAATGATAATAAATACAAAAACTTACCTAAAGAATTCACTAAGGAACGTATGGTAGACCAGCGGAGTATACAATGAGAAGTATAGCCACGTAGTGACATCGACGACGCAGAGGCCGGGCTGCGGAGCGCCCCACGCGAGCAGCGCCGCGCCCGCCGCCTGCGCGCTGTCTGTCGCGAACAGTATCAGCACGTAGAGGTAGAACGAGAGCTTAGCTGGGAGAAGGAAGAAAAATAATTTAACTCCAGAGGAATGAGAATAACAGTTTTAGACATCAACTAAGGTAAAAGCTTTTCCTTGTTACTAGATTGAATTCTAACAATATTGCAAAATAAAGATAGAAACGTTATATTTCCAAAAATATTAATAGTACAAATACTGTAAAATTCTGAATGGGAGAGAATAAGGGCAAAAGGCGGCCATATAGCTAAATCTTCTTCTTTTTCTTTTAAATGGATCTAGTAGTGTACATTTCTAGAAGTATGGCATTGTATGTAGCGAATCTACCAGGTCTTTACATTCCTGAAAATAATGGAACACGTCGATGACTTTTGTATAGAAATAAGCCGAAATAGTCATCCACGCACGTCCATGACTAATATAGCTTCATAAACGTGTCTTTTTTGTCAAACACGTAGCTCGAAAATGTGAAAAATTCCATGTGGATGATGGATTTAACAGACCACGTCTTTTACATTTTTGGAACATGGCCAGGAAATTGTAATCTAAAAATGAAGAAATGCACCATCTGATTTTATAAACAGTATTTTCAAACCTAATTCTTCATAAATTATCATTATGAAGAAATCGGCACATCAAAAAAAACAATGTGACAGCCACGTTTAATACGAGTTATGATGCGTATTTCCCAGATTAATAAATAAAAAAATTCTTATCCTTGGACTAGACCATGTAGACTTGGTAACCATTCCTGGTCGGTAATGTCCGAAGTTTGAGCTTTTTATTGCCAGTGTTGCCACTGCAGTAATATTAAAGGTTACGGATTATGCGACATAAATGTTGGTTGCCATGCCACGTCAATGACGATAAAATTTATCACCAGATTCGCCAAGATGCTACATCAGGATAAAGTAATGTATTTTAACGCCTGATATAATTTCCGTTAGCACAACTAATGGTTATTGTGAGAAATATATCATATCCAGAAAATTTAAAGGTATAAATGAGTGTGGTGAAAAAAAAGGTAAAAAAATGAAATTATCACGGACCACGTTCCATGACATTTGAAGTTTACATAAATAATAAAAAATACTATTTAGAGCATTGATTCCCAAAGTGGTCCAGGTGGACCCCCAGGGGTCTACGCAAGCCCGACAGGGGTCTACGCTTGCGTGGAAAAAAATGGGGGTCCACAACTCGTTAACGGGGGTTTATAAAAATGTATTTGGTGACCCGACTTGACTTCTCAAAGTAGCATTCAAATAGGGTATCAATCATTTTGGCTGCAGGTACAAATACCTGAAAAATATCCAGGACTGTGAGGAATTGTGACAAAATTTATCATAGCGTTTCCTTCGTCGTATCTTGTCGAACGCAGTTTTAGTTTTAGTTTTTTCGGGTTTTGGAAGAAAGTTAGTAGATGTAATAGCTGCAGGGGGTCCACCAGATCCAGCAAAATGTTTAAAGTGGTCTATGAGAAAAAAAAGTATGGGAACCTCTGATTTAGAGGTACGAAATGTGATTACCAGCCCTATGGCGAAACAGCTCTTTAAAAAAAAAATTCGTAATTTTATTTAGTTCGGAAATGTCTATTTTCACTTGTCACGCGCGAAAATCGACTCGTGAAAATGGCCCATAATATTAATCCACACAAATATTTAATTGGAATTAAGATAGCATTTTATTTTTGATTAAATAATTAGCATTTAAGCTAGTTAATTATGTAAACTACTTTCTTCCTACATTGCACAGCACAATACAGGAAAATAAACATTGCATTTGCAAGGCACCGCTCCTTATCAACCATTATCATTAACGAGTTTATTGGTCTTACAATCTTTAGTTTACTTATAGTTATACGAGAATATTTATAAAACTGAATTTATAAGGTTTATTTAAAAAAAAAACAATATGATTAGAAATTGATTAGAGCTATAAAATATATTTTTTAATACTACAAATCATACGACTCAAGAATTAACACATAGTATAAAACAAAGTCGCTTCCCGCATCTGTCTCTATGTATGCTTAAATCTTTAAAATTATGCAACAGATTTTTATGCGTATTTTTTAGATTATGATTATGATAATTTTTTTTTATAAGATAGAGTGATTCAAGAGGAAGGTTTATAAGTATAATATTTGAACAACATAGTCGTAGCATAGGTAAGGCGGTAAGAAGTTCGCCGGATCGACTAGTAGTATATAAAATAGATGCCTAAATTATGGCAGCAAAATGTGCACGGGCACTAGTCACGCATGACTTGTGAATAGTAATCGTAAACAGACACTTAGTAACAGAAAATTATGCAAGGTTTATGAGCAATAAAACATTATCATAATGACCAAAATAAGTGCAGACATGTGCTAGATTTTATTAAATCACTTTATGGACAGAAAATGTCAATTAAAAGTATGATTATTATTTTTATAGCTGAGGAAGAAACATTACTTGCATTGTTCTAAAAAAATGTCATATGCCTAAGATATGATAAAAAGTAGGTAAGTATATTATTCAAATTATTTTAGTGGCTGATAGATAACATGTTTTTATTGGGTTCAACCTACATTAGCAACCTCCTAGGTTGTAACTGACTAGTTTTAATGTCAAAAGTGCTTTAAAAAAATTATGAGAAAAAGGGACAATATCAGAAGATTTAATTTAAAAAAATTATTAACTCGTGAATAAAAACTGTATAGAATTGAAGGAAGGCTAAGTATAAAACAGCAATAACTTACTTGGTAAGGCCAAGTATTCTCTAACAGGAGTCCACGGCAGTAGCAGGATTATCAGATAGATAACGGCAAACACTAACGATGAGGCAAACCAGAACAGCATCCCTCCGTGACCAAACAGATCATAGTTTCTAGTGTCAATGTGGAATATGTCATCTGGCATGACAATTTCTAGGGTACCCTGCGCTATTGTGAATGCTAATGATATTAATGATGTTGCCAGTAGGATGTATCTGATGCTGCTTCGGCTGTCAAGGTGACCTGAAAGAGTTACGAGTTTGAAAAGAAGAGGAAGTAAAGAAAATATATTTTGAAGCGATGAGAAAGGAACATATTTTTTTGGCATGCATTTTTTTTTTAAGTATTAATATTCTTGTATTAATCAGATTATTAGAAGCAAAAACAATACCACAATAACACAATTCGGCTGCTTAAAATCAAAACCTAGTAACTCGTTTAAAACAAAAATGTTCAGGAGAGCCAAAAAACGGGTCAGCCACTTTAATTTGTTGCCCGAAGAAACCAGACGCAATAGCGATTTGGGTGTTTGACCAAAAGTTTGACTATATTGTTGACTATAGTTTGTAGTACTTGTAATCGTGTTAGAAGTTATAGTAACACTTAAATCGATCCCACTATATTTTTTTTTGGAAATTTACCCAAATATGACAATGAAAACAATTTCAAAACATAGTATTTCACACTTAGTTAATACAATCTTTGAGTTAATTCTCTACTTTCTATAGCATTTTTTATTTTTAACGTAACTCTTGTAACTCTATAGCATTTTTTATTTTTAGTTGTACGTTTCGAGTAACAAATGTTATTTTTTGAAGTGGATTCATTTAAAAGTTATACAAATGGTTTATTTGTGGCAGAATTTAGTTTTGGTTATGATTTGGTTACAACTTGTGGTTAATTCAGCCAAATTTCCCTTCTTTGACTTACTGTGTTTTTTACTTACTAAATTCCATAAAATTATGATTGATTTTATAAACGGCGCCAAATTCAAAACATAGTAAGTCAGCTTTCAAATTCATAACCTCGTAAGTCGGTTGAGTTGCTAGGTTTTTTTTATTTGTTATCTGACATGCTATGTTTAGAATTTTTACTTCATGGAAATTTTAAAAACTTTTCCAAATTGGGTAGACTTGCTAAATTTTATTTTTAAAATTACGTAAGAAACTGGGTGTTTTAAGGTCCATATCAAATCGATACCGCCTAGTAAGTCGAAAAATGACAAAAACGGGTTTTTTCCAAAAACACCAGTTACTGGGTTTTGAATTTGGGCAGCCGAATTGTCAATAGACTAATTGTTCAAACAAGTGGAATTAAATTACATTACAAGGGCGAATCATATATTTATAAACAAGAAAAAGAGTACACTTACCAAATGCCAATCCAAATATCACAACACTCATCTCAGTTGCTAAAAGGAAAAATCTTACGGTGACCCATAAAATTTTATCGACCAGCCCTCCGATTGGCACTGCAGCATTAACTGTCATAGACACCCCGCATCTCACAACACTGACTATTACATTTCCCCACACCAGTGTGTAGAATGTGAGAAATATAGGACTACTAGTAGCTCGTAGTTTTAGCTGGGCCTTATTAAATCTAACAACTAAGAACAGCACAAAAAGGGCATTTGGTATCAGTATTATTAAATCCCAGATGCGAACCCTGGAAAGAAAGCAGTTTATTTATTTAGGACACAAAATCATTTTAGAACATAAAAGTACAAAACTAGCTAGGTAGGTACCAACCTTGAATTGTTTATTTCGTAATACAGCACATATTTGCAAAAAGTCTCTTCTACAACGGGAGGCAGGTCGGAGCCATTCATTCCGTACATGATTTCAGGTTACCAGCAATTCTCATTCAATAAATTTCATATAAACACAAGAAATCATAAAGGAATAACTTGATTTGCTGTATTAGGATTACATACAAACTCAGCTTTGTTCCCACATTTCTATATTTCTAAATCTTGTCTTCAGACAGACTACCTATGATCTAAAGAGAATTTCTGAGTGCAATAATTCCGTTTCGCTTTCTAGACACTAAAGCAATTGAAAATTATCATCAACACCACACACATTAAATTTCGTCAAAATTAATAAAGATTTGGTTTGACATTGACAGGGTTTCTTTGACAGACAGAAAAACAAACACAACAACAAGAACGACAACAACCAACATAACCATAGACAAAGTAGAACACTGCATGCAACACAACCTCAGAACACAACACACGAATGCACACAAGCAACATAGATTATCAGGGGTTGTCCACGGAAAATGTTTTGTAGATGACCCACTACAGGATGTTTCTGACAAGGCGGTACCTAATAAATCAAAGGAGGGATTCTGCTCACCATACCTAACAACTTTCCCAAAGCAACATGGGTCGAATTCTCAGGACTGCAAGCCCCCTTTAACAGCGATAAGATATAGAATTAGGAAAAACATGTAGTAAAACTAATACTTCGATAGTTGGAATCTTCAAAATGTCGAAAACATAACTACGCACTACTACTAAGGCTACGAACGCACAGGCGGTTTTTTGCCGCGCGGATTTTATGTAACAAACTGAATCCTATGGAAGTGTGCGCACCAGCGGATAAAAAACCGCGCGGTTAAAAATCCTCCTGTACCTTCGTGGCCTATGAATAAGGTTGAAAATGAAATAACAACCTTTCCAACCGCGCGGAAATAAAACCGCAACAGCGGATTTTTAACCGCGCGGTTTTTTATCCGCTGGTGCGCACACTTCCATAGGATTCAGTATGTTACATAAAATCCACGCGGCAAAAAACCGCCTGTGCGTTCGTAGCCTAAGACATCCCTAGCTGTCATATTATCTCTATAGGTATGTACCTATAGCTCATATCTCTAGTTGGTCTGTGAGCTCATTCTGCTCATCTGTCTACGCTGCGCACTGAGTGATTGTCTGTACAGGCTTGTTCTTGTATTATTATTAATAAGGTAGGTACCTACTCTAAGTTTTCCTCCCTCCTTTATAAAATGGAAGCAAACACATTAAGTTTTCTTCTTCTTTGCTATTTTTAAAGATTTGAGATTTGAAAGTTGTATCCTCAATATATTGGTATATTAAAAACCACGTTACGATTTCTCAAAATCCCAAACATATATGAAGAATACGTACCTACGTTCCGACCTATAGCACTATATTTAAACCTGCTGTCTCCCTTACTCCCATCGCTCCGTCTCTTTTACACCGCCTTCAATCAGTATTTCTGCGTCAATCTTTTTTGCCATCTCTATAAAAGGGATGTGCAAAATTGCGCGCGCTCATTGGCGTCTTGTGTTCCGACCTGTACACAGCTGCAATACAACTTGCCGTTCCGGGTGAGTCGTATCGTTGAATTTTATTTTATTTTAACGGAATTTCTTCCGTTCGATTTGAAATTTATTTTTTATTTTTCTGTCTCCCTTTAGATTTAAAAATGAATTCAGAAGGACCTAGTAGGAAAAGGATTAATCAAAAGCATGTTTATCACTCGTTTAATTAAACTCCCAAGTGAATAACATTCAGGAAATTTTAAATCAAGTTTTAGCTCAGGCACAGCTAGGGGGACTTAATGCACCAGACGGGGACGTTTTAGATCTTGAGGCTAGCGAGGAGTTGATAATGAGCAAGTTAGTATTGAACCATATGAGCAATAACAAGCTTATTATGCCCCGTCTGCTGCAGTGAGTCAACGTCTACCAACCCCAAATGTCACGATTAGTTAAGCCTCAAGCACCTGCTAACTCTGCGGGAACAGAAAATGTTAATGACGAGGCCGGGTTTTCTATGCCGATAAAGGCGATCATGAAGGAACGCGCAGTTCCACCATCAGTGCCTGAGCATGTTGCGTAGCTCACATAATTTCAAAATTTTGTCCGTGAAGAGTGGACTGGTGTCCGTTATTCCGAAGTTCAAAAGAATTGTTGTTCTACCCCCGGTTTTGTAGAACTAGAAACAAATGACGAATTGAAACCTTTCGATACCTTTCCCAACCTTAGTTTGACAGAACGTGGTTTCGCGGCCATATCGCAAGGTCTGATCAAGCAGAACGAAATTTTGCTGCGAGGATTTGATCAGATCACTGCATGGCTCGGTTCAGTAGAGGTATTAGATATCGTTACGTTTAAATCTAAGATTATCGAAATAATCTGTATGGGCGAGTATCAAAAGGTTTCAAACGATTTGATGCAGTTGGCATGCGCATGCGGTCATCGAGCCGACTTAGTTGAGAAAAGATGGGACGGAATTTTGCGTAATACAAAGAACAAATTCATTAAAACTGCTCTCAGGAGCTGCTGATACCCTCTTGTTCAAATATTTTTAAGAAAGTTTTCTGGCAGCCCAAAAGCGAAAGACGGCAAAACAAACCGTTTAGCGAAACTGCCTAAACACATGCGCCTGCGCAAGGTGCTCAGGTAAAAGGATCTAACGCTTACATATTCGGTACCGACTATGCGATTATGCATCAAATGCAACCCCCGCAAGGTATGCAATTCTTTGCGCCAGTACAACATGGCACGTTTCCCGGCTTTCCTACCGGTCGACAATTTGGCAGAAATGATATGCAAACCCCAGGGATCCGACTGAGAGCGCCACCCCCTACATACCCGAACGCGCAGTTTGGCACAAGACCATTTCGCAGTTGGCGAGGGCGCGCTAGGGGTGGAAAGAGATTCTGACTCCGTTCCAAGCGGGTCAGTTAAATAAATCTTACCGCAAGTGGCAGCAATTTTATGCCCATTTTAGAGATGATTTAGGGATACCGTACTATCCTTTTGACCAACTTCAAAAAAGGAGGTTATCAGTTTGACCAGTACAGTGGCGGACATGGTCGGCGTAACACTTCCGGTTTTTATGTATTGCAAAATAGCTCTTGTTCTTTGGTAATACAGTTTAGGGCACTCGAGACCATAGACAAATCTGTTACGGCCTCCTAGTCCGCCACTGTACGTATGTTTGTAGATATGTATGTATATTTGTCCGCGATTATCTCGCGTTTGGCTGAACCGATTTTGATGCGGTTTCAGAAATGTATTTGTTACATTCAGGTGAAGATTTTAACCGACTTCGAAAAAGAGGAAGTGCTCAGATTATGTATGTGGCAGTTTGTTAAAGGCGGGTCTCTTTTTGTAAACAAGAAATTATTGTACAAAGGCCCAGCCTCCAGTGCCCAGATCTGATTGCGGGAAACTAATTGAATCCAACTTGAGAAACCGCTAAATCACAAAGTTTGTATCAAATATGTTCTTGGGCCAAAGGAGGTAGCTCGTAGTGTAGAGTGTAGGTAGTTTGTATCTCTGAAAAGTTTCATCATATTCATAATCATATTTATCTAAGTGTACACCTAATCAATATAAGACGGGTTCCGTCGTGCTTTTAACACAATGGTGGAATCGTAAAAACGACATTTCAAATTCCTGCGTTAATCTGGCTGTGTCAGAGAGCCACCACAAATGTCTTTTCTACGGTTATTTTATACGAAAATAATTTGTATACTGAATTTGCTGCGCAAGCAAGCTCAATGTGCACTGGCACTCCTCAGACAGCTTGGGTGGAAGGTCAACCTAGAGAAATCGTTAGAACCCCAAAAACAACTTCAGTATTTAGGGGTTATGTGGAACATATCAATCAATCACAATGGTTGCCTTCAAATCAAAACAAAATCGAATCTTGGCGGAAAAATTCATATTTGGCTTGTCAACAAACAAAAGGAAAAGAAAAAGCTAGTTTGAAAACTGTTTGAAAATAAAAGCCCTATCTAGGTGAAGACATTTAACTTAAACTTCGGCAGTTTCTGTGTGCCGAACATAACAACAACAGCCAGCTTTGGGACGCGCAGCCCTACAAGCCTATTTATAAGAATTAAGTTCTTGAGCTCGTATGGCTTTCGATTATAAAAAGAAATGCTGGCCTTAAGATAGGTATTCCAAGCTCAGCGCGGCGCGAGATGCTAAGATACTCCACAGTGTCGTAACAATCAGAAAACCGTACAGTCCTGTCCGTTTTCCACAACGAAAGTGAAACGAAGTCCTAAGCATTTGGCTCTCCTGACCATCAAATATATGCGATCCTGGATCGATATAAATCTCAGGCGGATCTATGTTGAAGTGAACCCCAGAGTAGCATTCGTTCTAGCGTTCAGGCGTTTAAGAAATGGAGTCTGCATCCTAGCTCATGTAGTAGAAGTACTTATGTAAGTCTAGGCCTCAGGGATCAGTACGCCCGCTTTCACAATACATTCAGCAGAGGTTGGAATTTCCCGTTGGCAGGGTAATACCCTTCGCCACTTCTAATACCACGTCTGATAAAAGCAACAAGGATGTACTTGATAATATTCTACAATGACTTTTGACTAGCCGATAAAAAGTGCATCTCTCCACCTCAGCTTTGAAAGCTGAACCTACAAGTATGGAAATATGAGGTAGAGAGAGTATTGACTGAATGGAATTCAGATCAGTTTCACTGTTAAAAGATGGATGGTGGCCGTCTACGAGGAAATCCTTCCAGCCAGCTTGACAGCACTGCATTGCCTGGGCTATGAATAATAAATAAGGTAAAACCATCCTCACCAGACTGCTCAGACCTAGCAAAAGTTTTTATGCATTTTATTTGAGACTAGAGCCTGCCCCGCGGTTTCACTCGCATAGATTTCTGATAAACACAAAAATCCAGTTCCCATGGGAATTTCGAGAAACGCTTTCTTAGTGATCACCTACACTCTATAAGGAATCTACATGAAAAATTTCAGCCCGCTACTCCCAGTAGTTTTGGCTCTGTGTTGTCTGTCAGTCAGTCAGTAACGGAAGAGTTTCATATATATTGGTTATGGTTTTTTCCTAAATCTGTTGTTTTCTCTGTGCAACCCCAAAAGGGAGTCTTGTCTGATTTCTCATATTCTAGTCGAGCAGGTCTTCTATTCTAATGACTTAAAAGTTCTTGTGTGGTTTGTGAATGTCTTATAATCCGGGTTGAGTAATATTTTAATTTAAAGCACTCATTCAACGAAAACTTGAGACGTACAGCCTGTACTTTATTATGCTCACGTCGCAAAGAACCTATGCGACATTTGTAACTTACTTTCTGTAAAGTAAACATTTTGTTATAGATAAGTATAACCTCTTCTTCTGTCAAAACTGATTCGGATAAATATAGACAAGAAGACAAGATTGAGACGTAACTCAGGGCAAAGAGGTTCAGCTTTGAACCCAATTTTGTGAATAGAAAGGCTTATTTTATTATAACAACAGTGTTAAAAGGATAACTTGTGCCTTATGGTATGCGGGGAACCACAGGCAAAACACCACTTTGGCAATCTGTTTATGCTGGCTCATTCAGGTTGGCAGGTGTATCCCAGATTTGGACCCAACCAAAACAATGATTTGGATGATATCTTAAAGAAGGGAAATTAATGTCTAAAAATACCTTCTTGAAGTTTTTACTTATATAATAATAGCCATAGTGTAGCCATATAGCCTAGTTTTCTATTGTTTTTTATTTCAGAAAGAATTTACTAATAAATTTTGCCTACTATACTAAAACTAAGGAAAAGGAGTGATATTGACTATTTAATGGAAATAAGATTGTACACCTATCATTGTGTTGTTTTTTAAACATTATTATGTATTACCTAAAACATACTTGGAAAGTACTGTGTTTACTCTAACATAAATAATAATATTCGGTTTACATCTATCTGTGTAAAATTTTAAGGTAACTTTAACACACTGTACAAGTACTAAATAACTGTAAGCTTGGTCTCTGTTTATATTTAGAAATATGTTTCTAAAATAATAAACAAGTTTTCTTAAGTTTGTACCTCTATATTGGTTTAAGTATAAAATTAATAAACCAGTTATATAAAAATAAAACAAAATAATTTATTATTTCTGAATAATCATATTGTGAATAGTAACAATAATTATAATGAAGTAAAATATAATAATAACAATAATAATTTATATTAAAGTGATCACATTGGCGTCTTCTTTTACACCAGGCGATAACAGACATGTCTCTCCATATATGTTTGGGATTTTGAGAAATCGTAACGTGGTTTTTAATAGCAGCGTTTTAACAACCAATAAAACGCTTATTAAAAATACTTACATTTCTCAAAATCCCACAATCTAATTCTGCCTGGTGTCAGGCTACGGAGAGATCCAATGAGCGCGCGCAATTTTGCACATCCCTTTTATAGAGATGGCAAAAAAGATTGACGCAGAAATACTGATTGAAGGCGGTGTAAAAGAGACGGAGCGATGGGAGTAAGGGAGACAGCAGGTTTAAATATAGTGCTATAGGTCGGAACGTAGGTACGTATTCTTCATATATGTTTGGGATTTTGAGAAATGTAAGTATTTTTAATAAGCGTTTTATTGGTTGTTAAAACGCTGCTATTAAGTCCTTGTTTACATTTGCGATATCATAGCACTCACACTATTACGTAAACTGTGTTGACAATGACAAGGTGTTGGATGGAATGTTGATCCATGGTTGAATGAATTCTAGAAGACTTGAAGTTGAATTCAATTCATTAAAACTGTTAAGGTATGTCTTCTTCAAGATACTGTAGACACCTATTTAGCAGACTGTCACGATGCAAGGTGGATCCCACTAAATTCAGGGTTATTATGGTTCAAACAAAATCACGACCTAACCTAGCGCTACCATGCACTATTGGATTCTCTTTATTTACGTGGCTTGGTTTCACTGACAAAAAGCTAACGGCTGAAGATGACCTCATTAACACTATCAAGTATTGCATTTTATTTATTCAGAGAACTGAATATGAGAAGGCAGAAAAACTTCTTCATGTAGCTCTGAGGCAAGCACAACAAATTCAAAACGAGCTAGGCATAACGTACATCTACGACGTCATGGCCAACCTTGCTTTAGAAAGAGAACACTTGGATAAAGCTAAAAAGTTATTTGTTTCTGTCTCACAAAGGCTAATGGCTGATGGTGCAACTGAAAATGACTTCCGTATTATACACATAAGTATAAAACTAGCCAGGATTAGTCACCTGAAGAAGGAATATGAAGTAGCACAATTAGGATATGATTGGTGTTTGAATAAGTTGGAACAAGCCCTCAAGTACAATCCTAGTGAGGAGATTGTAAAGCTTACAGCAGTTGCAGAAGATTGGTATGGTAGAATGTTTCTAGATTGCAATCAGAATGAACATGGCCTGAATTTGATGACTAGTGCATTGAAGCGCATGAGAGAAGTACCAAACATAGAAGGGGAGCAAATAGTCCAACAGATTAATGATGTGGGAACTGTCTGTGATGAACTCGGTAGAACTGATGAGGCTATTAGCTACTTCAAGGAAGCCATAGAGCTAGGGAAAACCTTAGATGACTATAATGATCTAGGAATCATGCATGTAAATCTGGGAAGGGTTTATTTGAAGAAGAAAATGATTGATGAAGCTCGGAGAAACTGTGGCTATGGCTGGAGACTAGGGCATGACACAAAGAATGAAGCAATCAAAAAGGAGGCAGAAAAATGTTTGAAGGAAGTTAAGAAAATGACACCTAGTTAAAATAAATTATAAACAATGTAAATAGGTGATTAAAAAAATTAGCTTTTATTGAATCACCATGAAAATAAAAAATGTTAGAATATAAAAAAGTTATAATAGTAAAATTTGTTTTAAGTTTTCTATCTAATTACAACACATTTTCTATATAAATGCACTGGTAAAAGAAAAAAGTAAAACATAGAGGTAATTATGTAAGTAAAATAATAAAGTCTTTATTATTGAGCATCATCCTTTGTAACACTGAATGGTTCAGACACAACCTCAGCACGGCTGTTGCTAATAACGACGTCCTGAACAGGCTTGTCGTTGGTGCCAGTTTTAGTGCTCTCAATCTTACGAACCACATCCTGAAAAAAAAAACATGGTTTCATTTAATGTTTTCATACAGTTAGATGCAGTGGGTCATTTCCATTAAAAATTATTTTAACATGGTGATGAACCGAGATTGATAGTATCATACCCATGACTATAAATACTTTTTATTTTCATAGAATCAACCCTTATTACTTCTTGACAATCAAGCCATTAGCAACAAATAAGATTTATAACCACACAAATTGCACATAGCATAACAATTGGGCTTGCTTGTTAGCTGAAAACATGCCAGGTTCTTATCAATAGTAAACCATTTATTTTGATTACCTTGATAAAACACTTGTGGAATTTTTTATGTTATGTAGTAAAATGGACAAAGCTACATTTTCAAAAAAAAACTAAATATGTATTAACAAGGAACCTATATAAAACAAACTATCCAATCCTTACCATGCCTTCCAAAATTTTTCCAAACACTACATGTCTGCCATCAAGCCAGGGGGTCTTAACGGTGGTGATGAAGAACTGGGATCCGTTGGTGTCCTTTCCAGCGTTGGCCATAGACAGCCAGCCAGCTCCGTAGTGGCGAAGCTTGAAGTTCTCATCTGCAAACTTCTCTCCGTAGATGGAACGGCCTGGGGAGGGAGACATTAATGCATGTGAATCACATTCAATTTCTTTTTATTTTGCTATCATTTATTCCATCTTCAATATTTCTTGCCAGTCATTGGCATTGATCACAAGCTTATTGAACTTGTAGTGCACAAGACAAAATGCTGTGTATTTTATTTATTTTTATTCCCAGTGTTTGTGATGTTTGGAGTAATGCCAAGTATAGTATGCTTTGTTGCAACAAAAAGTTCTCGCAAACAATTTTCTTTGTTTGATGAATTGAATCTTTAATTTAGGCCATTTACCTAAACATATTTACTAACAATTTGAGATAAATAAAATTCTATGTAAAAATTACACTTACATCTTAAAAGGATTCATTAAATATTACTTAGTTGTGTCTTTATTATTCTCACCTCCAGTACCATCACCCTTAGTGAAGTCACCACCCTGGATCATAAACTTGCTAATCACCCTGTGGAATTTGCTGCCCTTGTACCCATCACCCTTAGGCTTTAGTGCTAACTGGTAGAAGTTCTCTGCTGTTTTCGGCACCGTCTTTCCGAAAAGGCCAATGACTATTGACCCCACCTCTTCACCACCAATGGTCATGTCAAAGGTCACCTGGAATCAAAAAGGTTTCTAATTACCTACAGCTTGTTTTAGGTTGAAATGATAAGTTTTGAAAAATATAGATAAAGTTGACACCTACTTAATATAAAAGAACTATGAATAAAAAAAAAAATCCCATGTACTTAGGTAAGTATACTTAATTTAACTTGACATAATTTTAATATTGTTAATAAATATAGACTAGCCTGCGTAGCATGACAGACCATTTGTCGAATCTTTTCTGTCACTTGTTATCGCTTTTGACATTTTAATGCAGGAAAATGTATGGAGATGATCGACTAAAGTGACAGATAGATACAACAAATTCTCTGTCATGCTATTATCACAGGTGGCATAGAACATGCCTCAACACTATAACAATGTGACTTCTCAATTTAGATGTCACTTATTCACTTGTTATTATTGAAATGACCCCAGTTGCTTTGTTGAAGAATAGCTCAAGAAAGATGTAGGTAGTAAGGCAATATTATTTAGGTAGGTAAACTTAATCATTCAAAAGATTGCTAGTTTTAATAATTAAAAACAATAAAGTGATAATGTGTAAAGTTTCATAAATACATTGTTTTTAATAAGTAGGTAAGCACTTGTCCACCTATATTTTTATTATGATGTTGCAAAAAAAATTGAATTATTATAAAACACCTGAATAAACAAAATAGAAGCTAACTCCACAATACACACGGTGGAATTTTGTAGTAAGTAAGTATATGGAATAATGGAAAACTATGATATATTCATATAAATTAAATTGTTTATTTTTAGTTGTAACTCCAGTATTATTATTTTTTTAGCAGCCTGGGTCCCAGTGCTGGTCAAAGGACTCTTTCCCCTTTCTCCACTTCTCCCGATCCTGGGCGCATTCCCACCAGGTCTTACTCCCAGTATTATAATAATACTTTTCCATCCAGGTGGCGTTACAAAATACACAATTCAGAGTTTAATAAGTACCTAGTAGATTAAGTTTGGGTAACCTACTCTAAAGACATGTTTCCAAAGAGGCATTTTTGAAATAAGTTTATGCAATGCATGTACTCCTTCTTCTTATATTTCTATCATTGTGCTTCCAGTGATCAAAAACAGGGTTGGTGGGTCGTTTTAGGGGTAGTTACTCATAGCCTCATAGCTGTTTAAATTAGTTAGGTACCATTTACCTACCTAGTAAGCAGTAAAAAAAAACTTGTAGCGTCGTTCGACCAAGGTCAGGTCACCGACCCGAAGAACTGGCCACCTCAAATAATTACCATGATAACAAAAAAAAAAAACTCGAAATTCATCTTACATAGTAGGTTAGGTACGTACCTACTTAGGTAGGTAGTAGGTAAGTATGTACTTACTTTATGGGTAACTTTAGGGCCTTTGGGGGAATCCTCGGACCAAGCAGACGCGATAATCAGGAGAACACCAAGGGCTGTCAATGCTCCCATGATTACGATGAGTTTTGTCCTTTTTCTTGCTATTTTTACTTATTAATACACGCCGCTCAGTAAACAAGCGGTAATTGGCACGGTCCTTCGATAACTTTGGCTTATATAGCCAATTTAAAGAAACTAGGCAATAAAACCAGTGGTCCAGTGGTTTTAATAGGTCCACGTCACATCACAGACCAACTAGAGATACTACGTCACATCACAGACAAATCAGACAATATTCTCTCGTTCTCGTTCGTTCCAGAGAGAAGGTAAATCACTACGTGGTTCGTTCGTTCACTCACACAATATGGCTATTTACCAGATTCCCCAAGATTACTTACTCAAACAAAAACTAAAAAAATATCAAAACTTTTCTAATTTACTTAAAATAACTAAATATTTACTTAAGTACATTAGCAAAGACTGGGGATAACTAACTGACTGATTTTATTGGTGATACATTTTCATTATTTTATTTCGCTGTTTTTCAGTCATTTAAACTAATAAGGTTAATTATCACTTTCGTAAAGATAAGTTTGAGCCTTTTTATTAATAACGAGCTATCCCGGCTTACTTCGTTACGCCATAGAATATAGATACTTCTAAAGACTTGGCTCTATAGACTGTGTTCTTTTGCCTGCCCAGAATGGGCGAATAAAAAAACAAACAACAATAACAAACCACCTGTCAAAAATGTAAACAATGGAAAAAATATTGCACCTTGGGTTACATTATTTGAGTTTAAGTAAGGATCCCTATTTTTTTTTGAAAATCTAATATAGCCTATGTCACTCGGGGATAGTGTAGCTTCCTACCAGTGAAAGATTTTTTAAATCGGTTCAGTATTTACGGAACCTATTCGTTACAAACAAACAAACAAACAAACAAATCTTTCCTCTTTATAATATTGGTATAGAAAATAAATAAAGGCAGTAATTTATATGTGAACAATGGATGTTTTGGTTGTATGTTTTTTTTAATTGATAAAATGCTAAATTTCCCGCATATTCCCCGCACAGTGCCTCTCCCCTCTTCCCACAAATTCCCCAATCGCTTTGGGATTCCCCGCAGATTGGGGAATTCCCCACACATTGGCAACGCTGTGCTCACACATGGTTCATGGTTCACAGAACAAGGACAAGGAAGATGCTCTCCATAGGAAAATTTTACTCTCTCGAGATGCTCTCTCTCTCGTTTGGTTGGATAAGCTGCGCTGCGTTCCTTCGTATGTACTTCGTACCGTACCCGCTGAATTTTCCCTAAAATAAAGCTAAAAAACAAAACAAATGTAAAAATCAATCGAATAACTTTCTAGTAGGAATTAACATTACATTTTTTAATTGAAATATAGTCGTTTTACTGTAGTGTTGTATTGGGGTTGTACACGGAAAACTTTTTGTAGATGACGCTCTATATGTTCGACCCATAACAAACAAGTGAAATACAATAACAAGGCAAATTTTTGTGTTTTTCGACGTTATTTTACACTGTATTGTATTGTATCGTACGAAACGTAGAAGAAAACATAGTTTCAAGAAGAAAAAATAATGAATGAGAATGCTTTTTACATGGCAAAAACGCGAACTTCGTGAGTAGGTAAACAATGGGTTAACTTAATTTAATGTTAGCTAGGACTAGGTAGCCTAACTACTTAGCCTTCGATCAAGACCTTAATGAAGGTTCTGTGAGCCTTAGATCTTTAACTGTGAATTTAAAAGTAGGCGGGGTCGACTTTTGCAAAAAAAAAATTAATAACATCATACTGAGGGGGGGGGTGAGGCTGCGACCCTCCATATGGGGTGTTTTCATCGATGAAAATTATCATAGAATACACCCTTAAAATTATGTTATAACTTCTCCGGACACACTGTATACCACTAAGTAATCTGTATGAAATAAGCAAACCTTTAAAATTACTTGCCAAGAAAGCTTAGTACATTTTTTTAGTATTACAGCAGATTTTGGGTTGGGAGTTGGGTGGAAGAAACGAGCAATTTTTGACCGACAAAAAAAAAGGAGGAGGTACTCTACTCAAATCAACACGTATATATATATTTTTTATGTATGATCGATCACGCATAACTTTTAACAGAGTAATACCTAGTAGGGCATGAATACCGGAATCTCGTAATATCGGAATCTCGGAAGAAATTTCCGATATTATCAATTCCGATATTCAAAAAGCCAATATCGGAATCTCGTTACAAGACATTTATTTTTATTTGAGTTGTTTTATGCGTTCTGCATGGCTACAATATAAAAAGTACCCTGTAAATTCGTCAATTCTTACCTTTTTTAATCAGAAACATGCTTTCAAAGCAGTTCACTTAGGTGTTTGGTACTTTGTAGGTACTGGTACAATTAATCTTTGAATGGTACTCACATAGTTAAAAAAAAATTGATCAATAAAGTAAAATTTTTCGTTATCAAATTCAAAATCATTTATAATACAAAAAAAAAAATTTTTTTGTTCTCATTTGTTGTATTAAAAACCTAGAAACAGATCATCTCAGCTTGATTGCTGACTCCACAAATTATGTTATTCAAATAAAATTAAATTGTATACAGTTACGATTTAAATATTAGTTTCTTGAGTAATTTTTATTGAGTTTTTACGATTCCGATATTAATATCGGAATTCCGGTATTGAGATAAAATGTCCGATATCAGTATCGGAATTGAAAACCTTCCGATATTACATGCCCTAATACCTAGTCCGATTTGATAATTCTTTTTTTAATCGACTTTAATTAAAAGAAATAACATAACCAAAATTCGTGCGCTGCCGCCCATCAATCTTTACGTAATTATGTGATTTGCTTGTGTGGCGCGCCGACTCAAAATTAAATTTCTTGTTTTACCCTACATTACTTTAAGAACTTAGTAATTCGATTATTATTTTATGCTTTTCAGTTTTTTTCGGCGGTTAATTTTTTTGATAAAAAGTTTTATCTTCTAAACTAAAATGAAACCGAGCAAATGTTACGATTTGTAGCAATAAGGTGGAAAAAAATCGTTATAGGGTGTTGATTTTTAAGGTTTTTTTTTAAATAGCCATTGTTTTAACATCACAGTGTCTAGAATTTTTATTTTATTTTTATAGTAGGTAGCTGTAATGACTTGCTCTATCTCCTGCTTTCAGTTTATCGTCAAATTTTGGGATACTCTGTATTATATTTTATATTTTTTTATGATATTTTTATATTTATTGAAATTCCATGCCTTGTAAAAAACGTACGTTTTTTTAAATTTCAGATAGCTTGCGAAGTACCTAACCTACCTATCAACAATCAAGCCGCTGAGCCGCGCGCCGCCGCCATCTTCGGATATGGAGAGGCTGGAGAGGTAGAAGGTAGCACAAACCGGTTTAAGGCGGTAACTCACGGTATGGCGCAAAATTCAAAATTTTTCACGTTTTATAATTATTTTGGCGAAAGTATTCATTTTTTGAAAAGTTTAAATGAATTCGCGTACGTAAAAACCTATTTTCCACATTGTGATATATCGTTTTTGAAAGACAGAGTTACCGATTTTGTGTATATTCAAGGAACTTGTTTTTTTGGCCTTTTACCCCTTAGACACAAAATCTGTAGGTCTGTCTTCCGAAAACGTTGTATTGCAATGTGGGAGATGGTTTTGTATATACGCGAATTCATTTAAATTTTATTAAAAATGTATACTTTCGCCAGAATAAATAAAAAACACGAAAAAAAAAAAAATTCGCGCCATAGCGAGAGTTACCACCTTAAGAGACACAAACGAAACGAACCAAAAAAAATTATTTTTTAGGTTTTGTTTATTTCCAAACAGCAGATATTCTTTTTTAAATTATTACAAGCTAAATTTAGAACACGTTACAACTAATTCTAATTTTCTTACAAAATAAAGCTTAATTAAACACATAGGTAATAAGTAAGTAGGTAATTACCTTAGTACCTCCTTAAATAATTATTGTAAGAAATTATATTAAATTTTTATGTAGCGGCTCTCCAGTCTGGAACTTTTCTGAAAAATTCAAACAAACAAAAAGCTTAAAACTGGCCAAATTTTAGATAAGTACTTGTGTGACTTATCAGTGCATTCTAACAAACTGTTATTAAAATAACCTCCTTTTCCGTTTGAAGTTAGTTAAAATATTTATATTAAAGTGTTAGCATTGATGTAGTACAAAATAAAAGTATACTGTGTATTAATTAGTACCTACCTTTTTAACCGACTTCAAAAAAGAGCTCATTTTTACCTGCATGTATTGTATGTATGGTGTATAATTTTTGTTCGCGATTATATCGCTTTTGGCTTAACCGATTTTGATGCGGTTTTCAGAAAAGTATTTGTTACATTTAGAACAAGGTTTTGGTACCTACTTATCTATTTTAACTGACTTCAAACAAAGGAAGTTCTCAGGTTGTGTATAATTATGACAGTTTATTGAAAGCGGGTTCCTTTTTTTGTAAAAATAAATTATTTCAATTACTTACAATCTTCCGATATTATTCAAATTACAAATTTGTTTCCATTTATTTATCTCTTCAAACGTGTTGCACTTATTATCCCATTGCTTTGTAGATCGCATGTATCCATTATTACTGCTGTGGCCTGTTAATTCTGAGCAATTGCTTGTTACTGAACTTGAACAGGAATTCCTGTTTCCCTTTTCAATATATTCGGGTGAAACTGATTCATCACTAATTGAATAATATATATTTTTAGACTGTGTTTTTTTTTCTGAAATAAATATTTAATATATAGTATTATTAGGTTATCAGCAACAGCGCAAAAATCTTAGTTTTGTATGAAACCTAAATATTTTTTTCTACTGAGCAAAGACCACTCATGTATTGCATTCATACATAATAAACATATATCTCCCCTTTGCCTTTGATTCCACTATCAAAGTACTTACATGACCTACTAAAATAAAATTAAGTGAGTAATTAAAGATTTATTTAAGTATACAATAGGCGTCCCGCGGCTTCGCCAGCGCATTTTCCCTTGTAACATCAAATTCCCAATTTTCCCGTATTCATTTCTATCCATACACCAAATTTCATTCAAATCGGTTCAGTAGTTTTCTCAGGAAAGTGAGACAGAGTTAATTTCGCATTTATAATATTAAAAGGTATGGAAGTATGGATAAATAAATGTTACTATTTTTTATGAAGTGTAATATATTATACATATTGTACATATTGCATAGGGGTTGCGCTATTTAACTTCCTAATTTCATAATACTCACCATGTTTTTTAGAGGGTTGTTGGATCCTGGATTTTTCCTTGAATAATAATTATATATTATTAAAAACACATAAAATCATCACTAACTACTCAGATTTTTTTAATAGGATAAGCTTACGTCCAAAAAACGAAAAAAACGTTCTAAATATATTTTTTAATTACTTTAGATATGTACTGTACAGTGCGGCAAAAAAAATCCACCATGATTATACTTATACTTCGGAAAAAAAAATTAGTTCGCAAGAAGGTTTTTTTTAGGAAACTTACGTTTTCTCTATATTTGGTATGTTTTTGTGTATTTCTTTTAATTCTCCATTCATTAAGAGCAATTGCTTGTCGATTCTTAAGGGTTAAATATGTTAAATACCATTTGCTATGTTCTTTAATTTGTTCTGAATGTATACCTGTAAAAAAAGTTGCTTTAAGTTTAAATTTAATAGGAATTTACCTAAAAACATAAAAAACACCTACCTTGTATGTTTGCCAATGTATCCCGTAGAAACTTTTCAAATGCTGGCGACTCAAAAATGTTATTTTCAAAGTCTTCTATATGATGCAAATGTTTTTTCCAAAGTCTCTCAAAAATATTGTGCTGATATTCTATCCAACCTCCGTGACGTTTATTACTCGATATAAAGTCTTGAAATTCTTGAATCTCCTGCAATAATCTTTACCTTAAATTGGGATTTATTTAGTTAGTAAAATTAGCACTAAATGGGTTCATGATTTTTGGTACATATTTGTCAATTTTGCCATTGACAAATTATAAATTTTAATTACGAATAGTGCTACAGCGGAGTCCGCGTGTGTGAGGGATGCTCTGGGATGGGAGCTGTTTTAAATTTACCTTCTTTTTTAATTATAAACTAGAAAATTATTCCCTACTTGCTTGTATATTTTGGTTGACTTTATATTTTATTAATTACTTACGATATTTTTAAGTGGAAGATTTATCATATTTTTTACTGGACTTGGCACGATGTCGTCAAAAGTTTTAAGTTTCTTCTTTTTATTAGTTTGAATATTATTTTCTGGCTTATATTGGTTCAACTGAAAAAATAATAATTAAGTATATAAAAAATAGGTTTAGTACTACATATACCTACCTACTATAGGTTAGGGTAATTACTCTACTGACATGCTTATTGACCTGTATTACTGACTAGTGGGAGTCTCTCCACGAAATATTTTTAGGTAAGTACCTAAGTAGGCACCTTTAATCTTTAACTTACTTGTTGACAAATGTGCATTTCGGATTTTCTGAGTGCTGCTAGTTGGGAATCCAAGTTAACATTTTGCGTCTTTATTTTTATTTCTAGGTTTTTAATGCCTTTCTTTATTTCATCAATATCTGGAAACAGTTAAGTATATTTACTTCAAAAGCATCGATTAACAACTTCAAAAATGAAAATATATTTACTACTTGGAGCATTCTTTAATGATTTTAGAATTTACAACACCTTTACCTAACTACTTGATAGGTACCGAATATTTTTAAGTACATTATACACACCTGCATCTTCAGAATTTGCATTAATTTTAACTTCTTGGAATAAATTCCTGATTTCGTTATAGGAATTATTAATTTGAACAATATTTTTCGACGTGGTTTGACTAAAAACATTATCGAAAAACTGTTCTTCTTCTAGATCCACTTCTGTAAGACTAGTTTTTATACTCTTCGCAAGCAGTTTTTCCTGAATTTTCAATCTTCTTAGTTTAGAAACAGAGTTAGCGACATCGTTGCTATTTGTTGCAAGATACTTTTTTTTAGATTTAGATAATAATCTTACTTCAGACATATTTTTTATGATGTCATTCACTTTTACGATCAAATTACAATTTATTTACACAGACAGGATAGGTAAAATTTAAAACAGTAAAAAAATAACCTTCTATCTGAAGATATGGTTATTTCGTTTCCCTTCCCATCATAAAACAAAATTTACTCTCTAGTCGAGCTTCCCATTCCCAGTAACCTACCCTAGCTACCAAACATTGTTGGCAGCTAATAGAACTTGTATACTTAGTAGTTGGTAGGGAAGGTATCCATAGAAACGAGTTTCCACCTACCCCTCCCGTCTTTAGCCTTCCGCTGTGGACAAGGACCGACGGGGCCTAGGCGAGCGTATAATAGGTACTCTACTTCACAACCTAACAACTTTCCTAAAGCAACATGGGTCGAAATCTCAAAACAAAAATCAGCTGTCCCGTACATTGACCCCGCCAGCTGATCCAACCAGAACAGCAGTTTTTTTTTAGATTTCGACCTGTGTTACCTACATTGGGAAAGTTGTTAGTAATAGTGGGCGGAAGCCCTCCTTTGATTTATTACCGCCTTGTCAGAAACACCCGGTATGTAGGTATGTGCTAAACTTTCTGCATTTTTTTTGTAATGCGATATAGGGCCGAATATCCGGTAGCCGGATTCAATTCAAAATTATTTATTAAAATTTTCTTTAAACAAAATTAACAAAATTCTGCAAAACCCACATTGGGGTTTGTCTGCAGAAAATAAAAGCCTAAACTTAAATCTTTGAGAAATTTTTTATCAGCTTAACATTAGTTTGTTAAAACTTTAAATTGTATTGAAGATAACATCCTCTTAATCTATAGATATACTGTAGTTAGCTATAGCCTGGTAGCTGGCCGAATTTCCGGTATCCGGTATCCGGTCAAGCCACTATCCGTTTCATCTCTATTTAAAACTATAATAGCTAGAAATAAGAAGAAAATAGATTCAGAGTTTAATTCAGATATTTCTTTTTTTTTTTAAAGAGACCCGCCTTCAAAATTCACACATACATAAAACTGAGAACTCCCTCTTTTATAAAGTCGGTTAAAATAGGTACTAAAACCTTTTCCTAAATGTAACAAATACTTTTGTGAAAACCGCATCAAAATCAGTTCAGCCAAACTCGAGATAATCGCGGACAAACATACATACATACATACATACAGGTCAAACTGATATCCTCCTTTTTTGAAGTCGGTTAAAAATATTTACCAAAGTTCACATGGTAACGAACTCGTAACGAATCATTAAAAATCTTTAACTTTTTTTACTCGCGTGGGTATAAAAATTACTAAAAGTGGCGCCCCCATTATTTTCTAGTTATCTGTGCCAAGCTGTATGGGTACTGCTCAGGCACAGAACAAGGAAGATGCTCTCTCTCTCTCAGGGGTACTGGGTACCTAGTACCTACCTAGCTTATTTAAATATTAAATAGCATAGTTCCATATAAATAGCTAAACAAAACGTCAGTCAGTCAGTCCAGAGTCCCAGTCATTCAGTCAAACAACATTTTCTTTAGAATGTTTACGTAAAATTACTAAACTGCCGATTATTAAAATTTGCATTTAATTAAACCTAATATGTTCTCCCGATCTCGGCTGTTTTTCTCCAAAACCCCTCTCATAAAGGTAAGTGCAGTAAAACATGGTGGAGCATAGTAAATGCTTAAAATTTCATTACCTAACCTAACTTTTATCTTTATTTTAGAACATTTTCAAGACAGATTTCCAGAATGATTTTCGACTGGTGTACAGCATCTCCACAAGGAGTCGCTCCACCAGTCCGCTTAACACGATAATCATGTTTGTGCCGCAGCAAGAGGTAGGTGCCATATTGATGTCCTCTGTTTTTTATAGATAGGTAGTTTACCTTATCATACCACACCAGGCCAGATGGAGTCTTTGAACCAATTCTAATGTATTGTAATTGCATTGCAATCATTTCAGAAACCCATTGCTGCCTTCTGTAGGCATTTATCAAAATTGACCTTACTAAAGTGGCAATTTTTTATGAAAATAGAATATTCATTGGTCATGAATTCATTACCTTAAGTATTAAATAAAACTAACATTGTTATTTTCAGGCCTGGATAGTAGAGCGCATGGGCAAGTTCCACCGTATCCTGGAGCCTGGCCTAAACCTACTGTGGCCAATTGTGGATAAGATCAAATATGTCCAGAGTTTGAAAGAAATTGCCATTGATGTGCCTAAACAAAGCGCCATCACCTCTGACAATGTCACACTTTCTATTGATGGTGTGCTGTATCTGCGTATTGTGGACCCTTATTTGGGTAAGTTCTTTTAAGTAACTGTTGAAGCTCTTATGAATGACACTAGAGATGAAACCACTGGTCCTAAGAATTATCAATTGAGTAGGAAATGGCAGAACAAAATTAAATTTAACAAAATTACCTAGTAAATATTATAGGCTCTTACTCATTACCATTTGAGGTAGGTAGCTATTAGTATTTATTAGCAATAATATGTGTGTATGTGTACTTTTCCAATTTTATAAAAGATGATTATAAGTTAGGCAATCATTTTTTTACCATCCTAATATGCTTTTATAATCAGTGGTAACTTTGTTTACTTATATTGATGCTACATTTACCTACACATTACAGCATCATATGGAGTTGAAGATCCAGAGTTTGCAATAACACAGCTGGCACAGACCACAATGAGGTCGGAGCTCGGCAAGATCTCCCTAGACAAGGTGTTCAGGGAGCGGGAATCTCTCAATGTGGGAATTGTGGAGGTTATTAACAAGGCCAGTGAGGCCTGGGGCATCGCCTGCTTGAGATATGAAATTCGTAAGTTATTTCGATATTTTTTTTATGTTTTCACATTCCACAGCCGCAACCATACATTCCACCACAAAAGAGTTAGTTAGGGCAAGGCACCCTAGATCCGGTTCTTCCTAGTTAGAGGCTCTGAGTGTGATTGGTTATTATTATTATTACTTACCTGTGTTTTTTATGTTTACTATACAACTGAGTAATTTACATCTACAAGTTTTTCTATGTAGCCTTTACAGTTTTCCACTGCTGGGCAAAGGCCTCCCTCTTTGGTTTTCATTTATGTCCATATTTGACTTATCCATAAAGGTGACATAAAACTACCATCGCGAGTTCAAGAAGCTATGCAGATGCAGGTCGAAGCAGAACGTAAGAAGAGAGCAGCTATATTAGAATCTGAAGGTGTGAGGGCAGCCGATATAAACGTGGCTGAAGGCAAACGGCAGGCCAGGATATTGGCTTCAGGTATGAAAATTTATCATATTAAACTGTACAAAAATATATATATTACTGGCTGTTTTCTGATAGAAACTCGACAAATATACAGTTAAAAAACTGCAGCGACATTTTGCGCTTTTTTCTTTATTGTGTGCACTGGTGTGGTGAGTGAATTTCCAAGATATGTGAAAAACTGATCATTATTCATCTTATTTGATCACCGGTTTTCGTGAGCCGTATGTTTTTGCGTTTGGAACATCCATCTATACTATAGGTATAGGGTAAAGTTCCCCATTCTTGACCAATCCTTTTTATTATTGGCATGGTCTTTTTAGAGGTTGAAGTATTACTCGGCTAAACGAGGGTCCGGCTCTGATGATCTGGTGCCTCTGCCCCTAAATAAATGCGTGAGAATATGTTATGTTTGTGAATAATAAGTATTCTTGATATTCATGACAGACAACACATACAGACGTTTATATTTTTTTAACGCTAAACGCTCCCCCAAGAGACTGCTAATGTACTAAGTATATGTATAGGCATTTTCCCCGTTATGAAAAAAATTAATGTAAAATGTAAACAGTTAGGTCAATGAATAATTAATTAAAAATCTGTAGAGGCTGAGAAGCAGGAACAGATCAACAAAGCTTCGGGTGAAGCGCAAGCCATGGTCGCTGTCGCCGAGGCGCGCGCCGCCGGGCTCCGCCGCCTCGCCTCTGCGCTCGCTGACCGGGTGAGCCCTACCTACCTTACATAATAATTGTCATCGTCTCAGCCAAGTTTACTATGGGCTCGAACGGTTAAACTAAAAGACGTGCTTCGCGTAGTGACGCGGTAATTATCGCATGAATGCTTTGTAGTAATGGGGTTTAGGCTAATATCGCTGTAGGAATATAAAACAGGAGGAATCTAGATTGTGATTTATGTGTACGCAGCAACGACTTTAGCCCGTCCGCACCGCGATTGTTTTTCCGTATTCTGTGGTAGTTAGCTTGCAGCTAACAGTGTTGTATTGTTGCCTCGCAGGACAGCCAGCACGCGGCATCCCTGACGCTGGCGGAGCAGTACGTGGCGGCGTTCGGCAAGCTCGCGCGCGCCGGCAACACGCTCATCCTGCCCGCCAACGCCGGCGACGTGTCGCATCTCGTCGCGCAGGTTTGTGTCGTGTCGCGTGTCGTGTGGTGCCAATGGGTGCTTTTACCCTACTTTTTTTTTCACGATTATAGTTGATAGAAAAATAATTATTTTTTCATAAAATTTTAATGTCTCTTGTCAGTTACGGAATAAGCTCACTGCAGTCTCTTAATCTATTAATTAAAATTTCGGTGTTGCACAGGTAATGCCCGCTCTGAAAAATATTAGGCGTGAACGGCATCCACACTCGCGTTTCGCGGACGTTTCGCGCCGCGAGTATAGAGCGGGCATTATTGAAATCGAGTGATTCAGCTCACCATACACCATGAGATCTCTTACTACTTACTTACGGTACTTTTCTCATTCCAGGCAATGTCAATATACTCGACAGTATCGTCTCAAAACTTGCAACAGCAGCAGATCCAAGAAATAAACGATTATGAGGACCCACTAGTCAAAATAAATGCTCTCACAGAAAAAGGTGCCACTATGGCTGGGCCCGCAGTGCCCGAAGATAACCTGGCAGAATACTACTCTGATGATGAGGAAAGAGAGAAGGCACTACAGCAGCAGAAAAAGAAGGAAAGAGACACCGATAGGACTAATTGAGATGTTAATATTAATCAATATACTATTAGTTGTTAGATTGTCGTTTTTGTTTTGTGGTAAAGCGTTATGATATGAATGAATGTGAAATGGTCAAATTTCAAAGTAATGGGGACTGTTATTGCCAATTTAAACCATAAAACAACTAGTAGGTGTTCAGTTCACACAGTTTAATAGGTATTTCTTTCTGATTTAATTTTTAAATAAGAGGTATATTTTTTGTAAACATTAAAATTTTATTTAAGTAGAACCTCCTTATATGTATTTTCACTTTATTTATATCTACTTAATAACTATTTAAAAATAAATTACAAGTTTAAGTTTGGCAAAAGTCTCCTGAGTGAGGGCAGCTATTCTAAAAGCAAAATTTCGGAAGACCTTAAATCTATAAGACACATTTCAGATTTAAATTCGTCATATTTTTTATCATAACAACTAAATATTTATATAATTGGTTCATTAATTCAATTATTATTATGATTTTAAAATCACCCAGCCAACTTAATTTATTAAATAAAAAATTAAATAAATGCATAAAATAAAATAAAAAGCCTCGTGTGACGCAAGCAAACCATTCTACAATTTTTATACATAATGAGAACACCATTTAATATGCTATAGTAAAATATATACAGTAACGCAGAAAACAAACATTAAAATTAACTATTAAAATTAATTCACCCAAAAACAAAACTTATTTTATACCAAGCCAACCCCTTTTTTCTTATTTATCCCTTAATGAAAGGCAATCGCACTAAGCTGTACTGTACTGCAGCCCCATGAACCCATTTTATGTTTAAAAAAATCTAGCATACTAGACCTACATTATTTGAATTGTTCATTATATTCCTCAGTCAATATCACATTTATGCCTAGTCAATAATTATTTTAAGAATTAGAAAGTGGTAGGCACAACAGCACGGTGATTAGAAAAAACAAAATCGAAATAGTTTTGCAATTTTTTAAATGAGTTTTTTAACAAGGCGAAACAACTTCTAAAATCTTAAGAAACACATGTCCGTCAATATTTGTAGTAAATGTTTAAAGTTAAAAAGAAGTTAAGTTTAAATCAATACAATGAGTATTGAGTAAGCTTCTTGGTTTAAACATGCATGAGTTAGGTAGGCACTTAACTATATTTTTGTCATTGAGTTATTGCATTTTTCGATGTAAGTAGATACTATTTCGATACATAAGTCTTCTTGTTTAAGGCGGTAACTCACGGTATGGCGCGAAATTCAAATTTTTTCACGATTTTTAATTATTTTGGCGAAAGTATTCATTTAAAATAAAGTTTAAATGAATTCGCGTACGTAAAAACGTATTTCCCACATTGTGATATATCGTTTTTGAAAGACAGAGTTACCGATTTTGTGTATATTCAAGGAACTTGTTTTTTGGCCTTATACCCCTTAGACACAAAATCTGTATGTCTGTCTTCAAAAAACGTTATATTACAATATGGGAGATGGTTTTTTACATACGCGAATTCATTTAAACTTTATTAAAAATGTATACTTTCGCCAGAATAAATAAAAAACACGAAAAAAATTTAATTTCGCGCCATAGCGAGAGTTACCACCTTAAATTGCATAATTTATCTACTCAGAATATTATTACTAGAGCCCGCGCAGTATCAAAATATGAACCAATTTAGTAATCTGACAGCCAAATAGCAATTTGTATTGAATTACGGGTCAAGACAAGTACAAGTAGGACCTACGTATACAGAGGAGCCTCCAGTCGCGCGCAGACATAGCTGGAGCGGACTCTAACTCATCCGTCATTCAAAAAAAATGTCTTGATTATAAAATTGGTTCATAATTTGACCACGCGCAGACTTACCTTGCACTATACTTATTGTTCTGCTACTTTTTCAAGCGATCTTAACAAAGTGTTCTTGCTGGCTGCAGTAGGCGACTGCCTGGTCGTCCGCGGGCGCGCGGGCGGGGCGCGGGGCGGGGGGACGCAACAAACTCACGTATGACGCTGATAGGTCCGTGCCGTCGAACTGCCGGAGGTGGATCTGTTTTAGGAATAGAAATAACTCTTTATTTCGATCAGTGTTTTGGTTCCGTACTCGTACCGGACTCTTATTAATGTGACTATTACGTCCGTCCGTCTGTCTGTCTAAGGAACTTTAAATCTCCGAAACTACTGAATAAATCTAAATGAAATGTTAAGACGTTACGTAAATTTAGGCTGGCAAAGGAACATATAGTCCATACAGCCAAATCTTCATGTTTACTATCCTATAAACCTAAAACTAAAAACTATACATAAGCGAACGAAAGCTTCTCAACAAGACCTCTCACTTGGATGTTTTTTTTTATTTACTTAATAACATTAAAGCAATAGATTCACTAACAAAGAACACAAGGATTATTGTGTATTCAATGTCTAAAGACCAAGTTAAAAGCAAGAAAATGTTTACTTACCAATAAATGCAAATTAACTTCATCACTTCTACTGAGGTAGGGGAAATTCCCTCCGCTCTTCAAGTGTGCAAGTTTAGCCTGCGGGTAAGATTTATAGAGGTCCTCTCTGACTTGGGTACTTATAGCACTTTCATCCCACACATCGATTATAGTGACGGGCATTGAACTCAGCTGGTCCGGTTGTATGTAGCTTGGAGTGCAGTTGATAGTCAGTCTAGAAGCTAGCTCGCCTTGCGTTAAAGATTCCAACTGGAAGCACAAATAATGTAACATAAGAGACGATAACTTTAATGCAATAACCTTTAATAATAAATTAAGATATATTGTTGTTAGTAATCCTAAAACTAAAATATATGTAAACTATATAAAGACTGTTGCTGGGGAGACATGGATGAGACTGACAGCCAATAGAGCAAACCGTAAAATAATTGGAGAAGCATTGGCCCAGCAGTGGGCTGATATATGCTGAGGAAGAATAAGAAGAAATCCTAAAACTAAACTGATTACATTAAAAAAAAACCTAGTGATTTCAAATGCACAGATTGTTCTGCTCATATTTAAAATAAGTTATCATTAGTCACAATAAATTTAGCATTACGAACCCTTTCAACCATAAAGTCAATGGACTCAGCTATCCTCTTGTCAACCTTCTCCATCGTAAAGTTCCCCATGAGCATCCTTTTAAGCACCAGGGAAGGAAGCAGCCAAAAAAGAGCAGACGAATCATTGTACTCAAACACTGATGTGTCCGTAAAGGTATTGCAAAGAATCAGCGAAGCTACTCGAGGGCAGTTTGTTGTTAGCTCTGCAAACTTTTGGGCTATGAAGCCTCCTGAAAATATATAACAAAACTTTTTATTTTCTAAACTAGAAGGGCAGACACCTGGGGGTAAAATTTCTTATCTAAAAAGGATTGACTTCCGAGATTCCGGAATCTCGTGATATCGGAATCTCGGAAGAATTTTCCGATATTTTCAATTCCGATATTGAGAAAACAAATATCGGAATCTTGTTACAAGACATTTATTTTTATTTGGGTTGTTTTAAGCGTTCTGCATGGCTACAATATAAAAAGTACCCTGTAAATTCGTCAATTCTTACCTTATTTAATCAGAAACATTCTTTCAAAGCAGTTCACTTAGGTATTTGGTACTTTGTACTGGATGAATCTTTGAATGGTAGGTACTCACTTAGTAAAAAAAATAAAAGATCAATAAAGTAATATTTTTTTATATAAAATTCAAAATCATTTACTTATTCAAAAATTTTTGTTTTGTGTTTGTTCTCATTTGTTGTATAAAAGTCCTAGAAACTCATTGATCATCTCAGCTTGATTGCTGACTCCACAAATCATGTTATTCAAATTAAATAAAATTGTATACAGTTACGATTTAAATATTAGTTTCTTGAGTAATCTTTATTGAGTTTTTACAATTTCGATATTAATATCAGAATTCCGGTATTGAGATAAAATGTCCGATATCAGTATCGGAATTGAAAACCTTCCGATATTACATGCCCTACTCGTAATGGTCTAGTTATCAACTTCATTAACCATTGCTGATTTATTTGGGTGTGCAACAGAAATTACCTTTGTTATAGAAGCAATGGTTATAGTTGCAAGACAATTACAAGTAAATCATTTAGAGTTAAGAAATTTGACCCCCTGCACTAAGCTGCTTACCTTAGCTGCTTAACTGCTTGAACTATTGAGCATTTCTCCCTTAAGCCATCTGAGTTAGAGTGCGTGCCAGCTATTTGCATGCGGTCCAATATGAACACTATTTATCAGTAAGCAGATGAAGTTCGTCAAGTAGTATGGATGGGAATCAGCATCTTTTTGGAAATCAAAATTAAACAGAATAATTTCTAAACAAACCTAAGGAAGCTCCGAAAACATGAACTTTATTCAGCTCCAGGTAATCCAGCAGTCTCTTGAAGCCGTCGCACCACTCCTTCATGTTCCAATAGGGCGGGGGCTCCGCTGCGATCACCCGAACTCCCCTTGAGGCAAGACCCATCACTTGCTTGTAGAATACATCGGCTGTCCCAGATACAGGTGGCAGGCAAACAAGGGGACAACTAACTGATTTTGGACCTGAATCAAATATCTTCCAGGACTGAAAGAAGATAGACTCTAAGTTACACCCTCAGAATGCCTATGAGGTTAAACCCAAAAGTTCTTAAAAAAAAATTGCATTTCAAGAATAACAAACAGGGGCTGTTTACTCTGACAATCGTTTACCTTAGATCCCTCGGAGTCCACAACGATTTTTCTTAAGGGAATACTTCCCCTGAAGCTTAAATATTCACTAGATTGTGACAAATCACTAATATAGCTCATTTTTCAACAAAAACATTTATTTTAAATTGAATTAAAAAATAATCAACCAGCAAACAGCCAACAGATCAGATGATTGATTGAAACTGAATTGACTGATTGACTTGTGACCTGACATGATGATTGAAGGTAATCTTATTTTTAGTTCTGCTACTCCCCGCAAGGGGACGCTAAGAAATGGTTGTTTAAGGCTTCAAACGCACAGGCGGATTTTTTTCGCGCGGTTTTTATGTAACATATTGAATCCTATGGAAGTGTCCGCACCAGCGGATAAAAAACCGCGCGGTTAAAAATCCGCTGTTGCGGTTTTATTTCCGCGCGGTTGGAAAGGTTGTTATTTCATTTTCAACCTTATTCATAGGCCACGAAGGTACAGGCGAATTTTTAGCCGCGCGGAAATAAAACCGCGACAGCGTATTTTTAACCGCGCGGTTTTTTATCCGCTGGTGCGCACACTTCCATAGGATTCAGTATGTTACATAAAATCCGCGCGGCAAAAAACCGCCTGTGCGTTCGTAGCCTTATTTCGGCGCGGGTAAAAATTCACCTGTACGTTCGGGAACTAAGAATAAGGTTGAAAATTAAATAACAACCTTTCAAACCGCGCGGAAATAAAACCGCAACAGCGGATTTTTATCCGCGCGGCGAAAAAACCGCGCGAAAAAAAATCCGCCTGTGCGTTTGAAGCCTAAAAGTGACCTAAAAAGTTTCATAATACGCCCGTAGATGGCGTTGTCTAAAGACAACGCTTTGGAATGGATCATTTTCTGATAGCGGCGTAATAAAATAAGTTTTTTTTTCTTCACATTGTTTCCCAAGCTTAGCGTTTACCACCTCATTCTACACTAGAGAGATGGGAATCGACTCAGAGTAAGGAAACCGCCGCTGAGGGAATCGCTTCTACACTAGTGAGATGCAAAGATTTCTGAAGTTTAGCGTAGCGTTTCCCATTCCCATCTCACTGGTTCTACTACACTATGTCTACGTTTCCTAGTAAATATCGTATCGTTCTTCTTTGTCTATGCCTAAACCCAACCCCAAAGATTTCTGTTTCTGAGTGTTTCCCCACCTCACTGCCCAGTGCCCAACCCGGTGGCACCTTAACCTTTTCACCGCCAAGCACTTAGAGAAAGTAGAAAGTATCTACACAATAAAAAAATTCTCCCACCACACACTTCTTAGGAAGTACCTACATATCTTAAGTAGGTAGATAAGCCAGTAAATACTAGAGGCTGCCCCGCGGTATTTCCCGCGCAGATTTCTTATAAACACAAAAATCCCGTTTTTTCCCGTTCCCGTGGGAATTTCGGGAAATCCTCAGTCAGTCAGTCAGTAACGGAAGAGTTTTATATATATTGATAATGCACCTTCCCAAACTAAATTATTCGTATAGGTAAATAGCTAATCAATCCAAGATTTTTTTAATAGGATAATTACATATTTAGTGTAGTTTTGTAAATTGGTAACATACTAAAAGCACACCTCGGACACTTATAGAAAAAAAGCGCGTTGCTTCGAGCCGCAAAGCAATATTGCAAAAGCGGCCGTAATAGCCCCTCTGAGCGGTTAACCCAAAGGTAACCGAGAGCGGGGAGCCGTACTTGCTGAGGGAGACAGGGAGTGCCCATACTGTACGTATAAATTTATTATGCTGTGCTAAATTCTTCAAAGGTGGGGGGTGTGCTGAGGCTAAGGGTGTAAGGTTCCCTTTTCAGATTTTTACTCAATATCTTTACATTATGATAACTTCCTACAAAATAATTTCCCCTGATATTCGGATTAATTTGATCTTCGATCAAACTAATGACATAAATAAGTTACAAAATGATTATGTTGGTACAGTGTCGGTCTAGAACGGCGTAACAGATTTGTCTTAGGTATCGTGCGCCCTAGACTGTATTACCAACAAATAATAGAGCTATTTCAATACTTACAGAAAAACCGGAAGTGTTACACCAACCGCCATACCGCCACTGTACTATATTTATCGCAGATTGTTTAAAAAAACAATTTATTTCATTCAAACACATCTCTTTTATTTGTTTTCATATCAGTAAGTATTTAATTAACATACTCTTAATTAATTTTACTAAAACGCCAAACCACGCACTATTAAAATAATTATAAAGTAGAACCTTATATCTAATTAATATGTAAATTTCGGACGTATTTGCTTTAACCATGCTTTAACTAAAGAAGAGGGATGCTTTAAATGTTGAAATATCCATTTATGAATTTGGCAGAATATTTTATAGAACCGAAATAACCACTTTTCAAGAACAATACAAGTTAAGTTTAGTTTTCGTCGAGAGCTTACATCAATATATTGTTACATTAATTATTTTTATTTATTAGGTTTTTTTTATAATTATTTATTTATTAATTGTTTTCAAATTTACAATAATATCGTTTAGCGAACCTTTAAAAATATACCTATTATTATCTTAATCTATACTAAGTTAGACAAGTAGGTATGATTTACATAGGTAATATTCTGTTTGAGCATAAACTACTACTTTACTACATTTTTCATAGTAAGTCGTAATGAGAAATCGAGGTGTTTTTTCCCTTTATAATTGGGCTAAAATTATCTAAGTAATATACGCAAAAGAACTAATAATAGCTAAAAATATAAAAATAATAAATCAAGTGATGGGCGATAATGTTTCTTAAAATCACAGTATACCGTTAATATTTTCGGCATCGCCAGAAATATTGCTTCTCAAGTACCTACTGTACTGTTGTAGGTATTTGATAAAAACATAAAGCCATTATCTAAATGTATTTGCTATTTTCATAGAAACTAGTCTTGATCTTGTTTCTGAGTACAACAAATTGTTATTTACTCTACGCAGTTCTTTAGGCAAGCGGCACGGACGACTTAGGTACCGTAGACGAAGTTAAATAGTTTTTTTTGACCTAAAATGACAAATGGACACAAAAACTCAAGTCACCATGAATACGAAACAAAATACACAATTTTTTTTATTTCTACCATTTTACAAACTCACTTGCACTGCCAAGTACCTATATTTTTTGTACTGATAAATTGTTAACAATCTTTCATGGCAACTTCCTAATAAGGCTTTTAAATGATTAGTATTATTATTGTGTTCTCTAATAGTTTTGTTTAATCATTATTTTACAACTAATTGTCTGTATTAATAAGTAAATGTGCGTTTATTTTTATTTTTATTAAAGGACCTGTATTTTAACCTGGACTTACTGAACACGCGTTAACACAAATACTATTTTTTAAAGATTTAATCAATTTTCTTAAACAATTACAATTCACCGAATAACCTACTGCATTATAAATTAATGCACTTTTTGCAGAATGATGGCTACTATGATGCAGCGTGTTCATGCAGTATTGTTGAGGCTCCGACATACATTGCTGGTTGTCAGATAATAAATTGTGATGTTGCAATCATACATACTCAGTTAACCATAACTAAGCCTATGGTTTACCATTTAAGTAATTACAAAAATAGAAAGCTGTACACAAAAAATTGGAATAGAACACAGATCAATAACAGTGAAAATAATAAACTTACGTAAGTATGTACTTCTACGCACTGATTTTCATGCAAGAACCAAGATGGCGGAAAAAATGGCGGCAAAGCCTTGTCAACAAAGACGTAATCGAAAAATCTTTACAAATGTATCAGGACAATCAACGTTGTGACCATTTACAATTTACGGTGCCCTTAATAAACAAACAAGAAAGGAGAGCACAAATTAAAACCGTAGGCATACAAAACTAACATCTTTTTGCGATAGCCTCATTATCCTCTTTATCTATACCAATATTATAAAGAGGAAAGATTTGTTTGTTTGTTTGTTTGTTTGTAACGAATAGGCTCCGGAAATACTGAACCGATTTGAAAAATTCTTTCACTGGTAGGAAGCTACATTAACCCTGAGTGTCATAGGCTATATTAGATTTCCAAAAAAATTAGGGATCCTTACCTAAACTCAAATAATGTAACCCAAGGTGCAATATTTTTTCCGTTGTTTACATATTTTGACAGTTGGTTTGTTGTTGTTGTTTGTTTTTTATCAAGCCCATTCTGGGCAGGCAAAAGAACATAGTCTATAGAGCCAAGTCTTTTGTAGTATCTTATATTCTATGGCGTAACGAAGTAAGCCGGGAAAGCTCGTTTATTTATATTTATAACCTACAAAATGTATCTGCGCAACTGCCTACAGCCGGCCAGGTGCGTCCGTGCGCGGGAGATCTGCGGGTCCGCGGGTGCGAGCGTGGGCTGGCGCCGGCCGGTCACGACTCGCCGTTGCCGCTGTCGTCGGCGTCGCCGTCGCCGCCGAGCGACTCCTCCGAGTCCGTGTCGATGTCGTCGTAGTCGTCATCGTAGAAGTCTGTCATGTCCAGCTGGAAATAGAAAGAGAGAAATATTGTTACGGCAGCTCGGTCTGCGCTCAAGAAGCGCGCTTCAAAATACCCAAAAGTCGGCTTCATCAGCTAGCTTAGTGTGGTGTGGATGTGGAGCCAGCTATTCTCTCAAAAAAATTACATTTGGGGAGAAATATGAAATAGCGTGAATAGCATTTAAACAATTTGGCCAACTAATGGCACTGCAGACTGCAGTGCTTCTCTAATGTATTAGTGGGACTGATTCGGGGTATACTTAGTAGACAGAAATCCCTTAGGGTCGTGGCACGGGATCATGATGTTTAAAGCATGCAAGAGAATTACGCTAATACTAACGGTTGTCAAGTTGTATGTAACACAAAAAAAAAATACACATACGTGGGGTTCCTGCGTCGTAGACTTGACCTGCGTCTTGATGCAGTAGTCTTCAAGCGTCAGCGGCACCACTATGCCTTCCTTTTCGGCATCTATACGCGCCACTTGCGCTTGCTTTCTGAAAACAATAAATAAACACTTCGTCAGTATTACATCTCATTACATTTTTTTTTTCAGAAATTGTAAAATTGGGCTATGGCATGATGAAACAAGGTTGTCCAAAAAGTCCAAAGTCTTTATGTGTGCAATAGCTACAAATGTTTATATTTCTATTGGCAAACACTGAGTTTTCTTTCAGTCTTTCCTCACCCCAAAATACCGCCACTAGTCACGTTTGTAACACGACAGGCCAGTTAAGTCAAGGAAGGGCACCAAACAATACATTGTTTTACATTGTACCACTTTGTATAGGAGTCCTTATAAACTATTATTGGAGGCAAAATAACTTCTTCAAAGTAAGTAATATGTTTTGGTTGGAACCATTGAGTTGTTTAAGTTTAAAACTTTCCGAGAAGTTTTTGTGAAGGGTTACCAATAAACACGTGATGTAGGGTTTTTAAAGATTTTAAGTATATTTCCGATTATGATATTCTGTCTACTGAGGTGTGACTTGAATTGGGTTGTCAATTCTAGTCTATTAAAAAAAAAAAAGAGTAATCCCAGTGATTTACGCTATTACGCTATTTTAGGTAGAATCATCCAGTAAAGGGGACGGATGAACAACCCATTATGTTTCAGAATATTGTGCGCATTTTACATAAGCATACCTTAAGGACTAGCTTTCAAATAAAATGTTACACCAGCGATACTCTTAGTAAAATAAAAAATACAACATGTGAAGAATCTCAGCTCAGAAAGCCAAAGTAAAACAAATACTGGATTATTGTTTTAACGTTGGTTCCGAAACCACGTGTTTTGTTAGCGGGCTTTAAAACAATAATCCAATAAACTTATAATAACCGTACAACGTTGCCGGGCTTTAAGCCCATCCTTAAGCTAATTTGTGAACTTGACATTGGCAAAACACTCCACTGATGTGGAATTAAATTAAATTAATAATAAAACAAATACTTCCAAAATCCAAAGAATGACGAAGTTGTCCGTTTACAAGTAAAACCAACAAAAATATTTATATACAAGAAAAGAAATAAAGAGACATACCTTATAATATTCTCGTACTCCTTATCCTTCCCTTTGGAGTCACGCCAGCGTCGGTACATGACACTGGCGTCTACATTGGCCGGGCTGAAGGTGTTCGGCTCGTTGAGCAGTGAGATCACAGAGAGAAGCACGGTTCGCACCGACTGCGTCGGGTTCCAGCGTTCGCAGGGCAGCTCGCCAGACTGGGGGTCGTCCACCGGCGGGTGGAGGATCGATATGCAGAGGTCACCGTTCTGTGGACAAGAGATATGGTAGTTCAGGCTAGAGATTAGGAGGCGACAGATAATATGGATAGGGAGGTGGCGAGCAAAATTTCTAAATAATAAGCACGCTTGGCAGACGCTATTAATAGCGATAATAATACCCTAACAAACATTAAGGACCGCTTCTGCCAATATGGTAGCCCTGCGTTTTCAATTGACAAGGTTTCAAAAATGTTTAAAAAAAAAACTCTACTAAATCATTTGCACGTGTCTGCCTCTAGGGCTGATGATAACAACCATCCTGTCAACACGTAAAATCGAAGAGGCAGACATCTAGGGCGCTAACTTTTATAGATATTAATTTTTGATTTTTTTTTATGATTTAAAAAAAATAAATTATTTGCACGCTTGGCAGACGCTATTAATAGCGATAATAAAACCCTAACAAACATCAAGGACAGCGTCTGCCACCATGGTAGCCCTGCGTTTTCAATTGACAAGGTCTCAAAAATGTTAAAAAAAAAACTCTACTAAATCATTTGCACGTGTCTGCCTCTGGGGCTGATGATAACAACCATCCTGTCAACACGTAAAATCGAAGAGGCAGACATCTAGGGCGCTGACTTTTGTAGTTATTAATTTTTGATTTTTTTTTTTGTTTAAAAAAAATATTATATGATTTGCACGCTTGGCAGACGTGTATATTATGAAGTAAAAAAAATGAGAAGGACTTAGGAAAAATAGTCTGCCAATATTGTGGCCCTGCGTTTTCAATAGACAACTTTTCAAAAATATTAAATTAAAAAAAACTATACTAAATCATTTATTTGCACATTGTCTGCTTCTGGGGCTGATGATTACAGTCGTCCTGTTATCACGTAAAATCGAAGAGGCAGACATCTAGGGCTCTGACTTTTGTAGTTATAGATTTTTGAATAAACAAACTCTGGTAGACCAGGGCTGGTCATCAGCTTTCTATGTGTATATACGCCCTAAGGAAAGATTTTCAAAACATGCAGAAATATTTAGTTTCTGTCAACTACTTTCGTAATTTTCATGGAACCAATTTCGGATCATTCCGGTTATTTCTAACCGGTGGATTTTTCTGAAAAAAAAAACTAGGGGATGTATTAGTATGAATTTCTGGAATGATCTCCAACTTTGAAGCATACCGTGTCGATTGACAAATATTAATCTTACTGCTCTGTAAAAAGTGACAAAAATAACGCCCCAGGACAACCTTTTCCATATGAATACCCGCATTGCCTTGATTCCGTGAATTTCAAACAGTCGTACAACTAAAAATCTGCGAGCAAATACACGTCTGCCAACGTCTGTGGTTTTTTTTTTAAATCATAAAAAAAAATCAAAAATTAATAACTACAAAAGTCAGAGTCCTAGATGTCTGCCTCTTCAATTTTACGTGTTAACAGGATAACTGTAATCAGGAGCCCCAGAGGCAGACACGTGCAAATGATTTAGTAGAGTTTTTTTTTTTTTACATTTTTGCCCCTGCGTCACATCAAAACGCAGAGCCCTAAGTGTCTGCCTCTTCGATTTTCTTTGTTTTCAAGATGATTGTAACCATGAACCCCAAAGGCAGACACGTGCAAATGATTTAGCATAGTTATTTTTGACAAGTTCAATCCGCTGTAACGCGAAAACGCAGCGACATAGGACAAAATTTTACTGAACCAAATCAGTTCGTACTGACCTAAACTGCAACCCACCGTAATGTGGATTCCGTGCAAGTACTTTACCGAAATGCTACCCACCCGTCTATCTATAGACTGGGTTAGTTAAAATCTAGGTGAATTGATGATTGAAATGTCTAGCTGAAAGAATGAGGACCGGTGATGAAGACTTGGAACGCCTTGAGGGGACGAAGATAGTCATACTAACTTAAAATGGTAACACAAGCAAAGGAGGTGGTAGGGTTATGCTACGGAAGCAGCTGGTGTATGATAATATTGTGCTATGCATGTCGAAAGAACTTAATTAAATGGTGAAAGCAAAGTTATTTCGAAATGAGCAGATGTTTTAAATACCTAGCTTTTTCCTGTATATTAAATTTTTTGTTATAGTATATTTGGGTTTACTTTAAATTTATTTCTGCTATTAAATCAGTATATGTATTAAACTTTTACTTTACTTTACTTTACTTTTACAAAAGTAATATGAAGCAGAAAACTATTTTTTTCATAACTAGCTTCTTTTATAGGTTTTAAAATGTAAAGCACCGCTCAATAATAGAAATCAATATTTATTTACACAAAATAATACATTTTCTAATTTTATTTATAAACAAATGGAACTATCTGGTTGATCATTTTAATAACGTACAGAGTGAGTCTTTATAAAGTGCACATACTATAAGGGGTGATACTAGACCCAATTATATCGACAAAAAAAAATTATAACTTAATACGGTGTTTTTTTAGACTTTTCTTTATTTATGCAAATTATTATGCAAATCCCTGCACATTATGTTTTTTTTAATTAATGTCAAATAGTGTTTTTTTTTTTATTGTATCGCTACTAGGGCATGAATACCGGAATCTCGGAATCTCGTAATATCGGAATCTCGGAAGAATTTTCCGATATTTTCAATTCCGATATTGAAAAAGCCAATATCGGAATCTCGTTACAAGAAATTTATTTTTATTTGAGTTGTTTTAAGCGTTCTGCATGGCTACAATATAAAAAGTAACCTGTAAATTTGTCAATTCTTACCGTTTTTAATCAGAAAAATGCTTTCAAAGCAGTTCACTTAGGTGTTTGGTACTTTGTAGGTACTGGTACAATTAATCTTTGAATGGTACTCACATAGTAAAAAAATAATAGATCAATAAAGTAATATTTTTCATTAAAAAATTCAAAAAAAAAAATTTTGTTCTCATTTGTTGTATTAAAAACCTTGAAACAGATCATCTCAGCTTGATTGCTGACTCCAAAAATCATGTTATTCAAATTAAATAAAATTGTATACAGCTACGATTTAAATATTAGTTTCTTCAGTAATTTTTATTGAGTTTTTACGATTCCGATATTAATATCGGAATTCCGGTATTGAGATAAAATGTCCGATATCAGTATCGGAATTGAAAACCTTCCGATATTACATGCCCTAATCGCTACTGCGTATCATTTGTGATGATTACTGCATTTATTTCAAAGTGATACAGCACTTAGTTCAGAAGTTAGAATGCGGGGTTCATAGTTGTGTTCCTATACAAGGTGAGTCTTTATAAAGTGCACATACGATTAGGGGTGATACTAGACCCAAATTTATCGACAAAAAAAAATAATTCAAAAATCGTTAATTTTTTATTAGGCAGTAAATATATATTTTATTTAAACTTAATTTACTCACTTCTTAAAGGTACAGGTGTTAAATACTAAGATATACAGAATGTATTACATAAAATCGTAATATATAATATAAATTACCTAAGGTAAATTAGTTATACTAAAACACACAACTGCAGCAATTGATCGCCATTTATTGAAAGAATTTGAGCGACCAATTCTAGCACCCCATGAGACGAAGCCAAGAAAGCGGAGAGCTGCACGTCCTGCACCCGACGCATACCCAATCCTCCATACCTCACCGGCAGAGCAGCTTGTGTCCACTGGTCCTCATCAAGGCTCACATTCAAAATATCCTCCAAGACATTCTTAAACAAAACGTCAAGAGCTAAAACATCGTTTCCAAAACGCCAAACTGGACAGGTTCTTAAAAAATACGTTAACTTTGGCATTGAAAAGCAATGCCGAAGTAATGTCAGTGCCGTGTGAGCAGAAAGTTTTTTCAATTTTTCACGAGCCTGCAAAAGTGATTGCCTTTTTTGTCCAATTACAGAGGGAACCGAATCCGGAAATATGGAAGAGCCCAACAAAGTGAAATTATACCTGTTCACCAACTTCAAACCCGGAATCTGCTGTTGCATATGACTCAACGGAATAGATGAATCAGACTGTTCGTCACACACAAACAACTCGCACTTGTCATTATTGAGCTCTAATCCAATATCCCTAAAAGCGGCAACCAACTGCTGAATATCACTGGAGACGGAGGTCAGGTTGCCTTCGGGCGACCCCTTTTGCGTCTTCCGGAGGGCTGCCACAACAGAGCTTTCCTGCAAGGTCGTCCATCTGCTCTTCTTAGCGAGTTTCCTATCCAGCGCCACTTTCTAGTTCGAATTTCCATTTCAATTGGCCTTTGCTTTGTTAGGTGCCATAGCTCTGTGTTGGTTATGGTTTGTGGCCAGAATATCTTTAGTATCCTTCTCAGGCATTTGTTTATGAATACCTGGACCTTATTGGTTAGGTCTTTTCTCACAAACCATGTCTCACACCCATATAACAACACTGATTTTACATTGGACTCGAAGATCCGAAGCGTGGTCCGTCTGGTGATAACGTTAAAGCTCCACAGTGGTATCAGTTGTACGAACGCTGCCCGCGCTTTGTTAATGCGGTTCTCAATATCAACTTCCGTACCTCCTGTAGAGCTCACCACTCCACCAAGATAGGTGAACCTTGTCACACGCTCCACGACTTCACCCATAATGTTCAGAGGGTGCTGATCTGGGGTGTATACGCGCATTTCTTTGGTCTTAGTCGTATAAATACGAAGCCCATCTTTTGCAGCTTCAACCACCAGATCGTTTGTCTTTGCTTGAAGGTCGCTCAGTGTTGTAGATAAAAGGCAAAAGTCTTCTGCAGTCTTTGTCCTCAAGACACTTCTGCGAGTTCTAGGGAATACCCCGCTTGCCTCTGCCGGTGACTATACACATCACGTCGTCCAAAACCAGCAAAAACAGCATCGGTGATAATAGGCAACCCTGTTTAACGCCTTCTGTGACCGTAATGGATTGCGTAAATTGCCTTTGTGAATGACTCTGCAGGTGGAGCCCACATACTAGTTTTGTATCTGGTTTATTAACTTGTCCGGTATACCTTTACTGCGGAGTACTCGCCAAATGGACCACCTAACCCTGTCGAACGCCTTTTTGAAGTCCACAAATAGCGCGAATAGTTCGCACTGCATCTCGTTGCCAGAATTATTCGCAGCAGGTTCAGTTTGTCCGTGCAAGATCTTACAGAACGAAATCCAGACTGCTCTTTTCTCAACTTCACGTCCACCTCCCCTGCTATTCCGTTCAGGTCAGGATTTTGGTCAGGATTGTAGTGGAGGGCGAGAGCAAGTGTATGCCCCGCATTGCGAAAGATCCCCCTTCTTTAAAAGTTTCAGGATTATTCCTTCTTTCCAGTCGTTAGCGACTACTTCGGTTTCCCATATGGCTGTTATCAAGGACAGAAAGACATCGGCTGATTCATCTGCGTTAACTTTTAGAACATCTTTGGGGATACCGTCGTTTCCAGGGCTATCTAACTATCGAGGATCTCGTAGACAAATTAAAATTTAAGTTGGTCAAGATTATAATTGTATTTAAAAATATTATTGTCCTCCTTCCGAGAAAAAGTTATTAATGAATAAAAGGGCCAATTATTATTAAAAAAAACATAATTTTCCTTAACCTTTTACGTCTTTATCTATTATTCGAATAATATTCGAATAATTCGAATAGTAGCCCGAAAAAAAAACGAATATTCGAATACAAATTTTTTCGAATAATTGCAAGCCCTACTACCAACTGCAGTTTGCGAAAGCGCCTGCTTGTGCACGCGACTTATGTGTATGTTCAGACCCCTGGGCACTACGAAGCTGCGGGAAGATTGTGGGCAATGTGGGCAGGTGGACCTTGTATTACCACTCATTTTTTTGTTAGAAAATAATAAAATTTAATTAAAATTATTACAAATTCAAGATAATATAAAATAACTACGACTAGAACTTAGGTAAGTATTCATGATTCATTTCAATAAATTCACACATCAAATTCATGATTCATTTCAAATTAGCAACTATGAAGCTAATTTGAAAATTAAAATGTCAATAAAAAATTAACGATTTTTGAAATTTTGTATTTATTCGATAAAATTGGGTCTAGTATCACCCCTAATCGTATGTGCACTTTATAAAGACTCACCCTGTATAGGTAGAAGCATCAAAATTTTAGTTAGCGTTGCGGTGCATAAAAATTTAATGAATAGCTTATATTTCACATAAAAACGTGTTAAATCTCAGTTTAATCTATTTCTGATTGCGTAAGTCGGATTGCAGCATTTAGCGTAATTTTTAAACTAAAAATTAACGCCTAAATGTTACGCTTGACGGCCAGTAATGAGCTTGGTTCGTTCTTTGTTATATAAAACGTATTGTTGCATTCATACGGCTGAGATCTTCATAACAAGTCTTACGTGTTGCGAGAACTACACTCTATATAGAGAAAATGGTAACCGGTGTAGAACGTTACTATTAATCATTCGATGCCGGCAGTAAAGTGTTTTTGCATCGAGATAACATTACGGTTGAAAGCTAGGCCTCATACCAAGCTATAGAATAGATAGACTATATTTGTTATGTATCTTGTTTGTTGAGGAGTAGAATAAGTTTTCCAATTGACAGTTGAAAAAACTAATAGAATCTTCGATCTCATGACGACTGAGTTTGTTACGCAACGCTTTATACAAGCTGCATTGTGAAGCCTTTCAGTAAGAAACCAGACGGCAGCAGGTCGATCAAGAAATGTGCCAACAGCATGTCAAAGTCTTGTGAAAGTTTGTATTTGATATCAATAATATGATGAAAATATAATAAAATTTAAGATTAATGAAGTTAAGACGATATACTACAGATAAATCAAACGACTGAATGAACAGAGTCTATCTCTTCGATATAGCATACTGAGGGAAAGGGCCAGTCATATGTCAGTCGCCCACATCGGTTACTACATTTTATTAGAAAAAGTAATAAATATTGAATATCTTTTAAAGTATTACTTTTAAATCAAATCTAAATTACCAGAATTTAATTTTGTTTATTATCGTTATTCCTAGGTAGTTAACAAAAACTAGTAAGTAATTTCGAAGAATTAGCTATTCCCGTTTTTTGGAAAGGTTATCTTTGACGAAATAATGTATCGAGGTTTTTTGATTCCACTAGTGATTCTCAATTATAAAAAACTTTGTTATATCCTCAAAAAGGTTATATTAAAATTCCAGATCTTTACCTTCTATAGATTAAGAGAATGACTTGATCTAAAAAACCTTAAAAACTCATATAGCGTCTTAAATATACTGATTTAATAAATTATCTCAAATAGTACGTAACCTTATAAATAAAGGAAAATACCAAACAATAACACGGGCTCACTGCCATTAAAATATATTTTGAAAACACTAGATACGTTGATACTGATACGTTGATAATATTCCCAGGAGAGCAGATAAAAGGGTGTATGCAAATGAGGAAAACTTTAAAAGCATATTGCACACGAGAGTTGAGGGGTAAATTATTGGTTTGACATTTGGGGTGAAATTGTGGAGGACTGTTGGAGAGTAACAGATTATAAGGCTAGAGTATTGAGCTATTAAAAGTGAATGAACGTTAAAAAAGAAGGTTAAATTGATTTTTAGGATTTTTGTGCTATTCATGCAAGCACTGAACTGATTTGGAATATATAAGGGTAAGTCTGACAGAATAACTACTTAATAGATTAATTTTTACTTAAACCGGAAATTATATCATAATAACTGACGCATTTCTTCATCAGAATGTATCATGCTCACAAAGTTAAAGCTATCGGAACGCTCAATTTAGAATAGTTTTACAAAGAAAGTTGAAACAAAACAATACGGAAAATAACTGTGATATCACTATCTAACAGTGGAATGTTTCTTTTATTTTCTACGGTAATCTAGGCTAAAGACATATTATGGGTAGTCAATTCCTCCACAAAAATATAGTAACTCATTTTTATTTCCGCAATACCATCGATTAATTTCAGAGATAGCAATTCTCTTATATTATAATCTCTTATATTAATCGTATTGGCAGATAGAGAAACATAACATTAGCTCTAGACATAACATGAAAAGGTCTGAAATATAGTCAGCCAGTGCCATGCCAGTAGCCTCCAACCGCAGGCACTTCCACGCCTGGCAAAGGACATAGCGGAAGCGGTCGGCTGCCAGGCGGTTTACCTCCGATGCGGACGCCCTTGACAAATGCACGTATTGCTAATCCAAGTATCGAAATCTTTTATGGGATTTTTCTACAGGTAATGCCGAATAAGATTGTACGAACGCAATACACCAATATCGAGATAAACGACGTGTCGTGTCTAAAATAATGAGACGGAATATAAGTTCTGATCTGAGGCACGAATTTAATAACTTCAGACTTTGTGAAATGTTATCATTAATGATTTAAATAATTTCGAATCAAAATTTAGAAACACTAGATCAATAATATATGTCTGATTTGTATGGATGAGCTTACGGTAAATTTTAGAAAGTACGCGAAAGTAGCGTGTAAGTTTGGCAAAACCCAAATCAAATTAGAAATGTTGACACGTCCTCGAAACACTTTTTTTATTACAGTGTGTGGGTTGCTTCCAAATCATTTATTTGCGAACCTTTGTATAATGTACGAAAGACATGGAAAATCGAAGGTAAATTAATAATGCCCGCCATACAGACTGAAAGCAGGGTCCTGAAATAGCTCACAATAGCAATTACCTACCTGCTTTTATAAACTAACGACACAAAAACGTGCGCAAATAGTTTTTTTTTATTTATCTGTTTACGTTTACTAAAATATGCACACACGCCAAAGTTATTGAAACTAGTTCAAGTACGCTTGGTAAACTATACAATAGTAGAACAAGAAACAATATAAATTGTGCCACTAATTAGCCTTGGCCAGTGTTTCACAGAAGGAAATTTCTTGAAGGCACCTTGCCCGTTAGGACATAGTGTATACAGCTGGCTAGTAGAATGGCCAAGAGCACTAAGAATGTGGGTCACAGACGGACAACTTTGATACAGCTAGCGGAACGAAGACCTTATTCATGGACACTTCTTTTGATTTTACGAGGTCACTGCGCTAGATTCAATGTTGCGCCAGCAACCTAGGTTCCCTTACAATCAAGTGGATATTTTTTATGGCGCAGTAGTTATAGTCAAAGAAAGCCCGTCCAGTGAGTGCGAGCAGCGATCGTCGCCCCCGGCTAAAAATACTCTTTCAGTTCATTGCGCGTTTCTCACAAAGAAAACCTCTGACTACTGACCTCTAAATTGGGAAGCACTTGTGTGTAAATCTGGTTTGTTTTTGAACAGCTTCTGGCAAACTGTCGGATGTAAAAACACATTTCCTAGAGGATGCAAGGTCAAGTTCAGGCACGAGACTTACTGACGATGATACAGGAACGATTGGACGCACTTGGCAGTAAAAAAACTACGCAAACACACCACGCTCTCAGTTGATGTGTTCTCGGGTTCAGGAAACCCTAATCGGAGAGTGATATGACTATGTGATATACAGAAAAGAAAATATACAATCTTAATTGAACAAACGAGAATATGAGATATGATGACTTTAAGCTTTATAATAATATTTAGTTTTTGAATAAAAGTTCATTAAGGTTCTAAGCTAAACGGAAACTCAATGTTACAATGTTTTAAGATCTGGCAATATAACACAATACAGACAACATCAGATAATGTGAAGAGTTCAATGCGATTCCCTAGAGAATAAAGCCAATTGTCTCAGTGGACAAAGAGCCTAGCAACCAGCAACACTGTGTTCTCGGCGATTAAGTTGAAGGCTAGTTGACGTACGCGGACCACGGAAGTGCACCCGCTCCACTGATCATTATTATCCAGGGCTTTGCAGTTCTAACAGCGTTTGTCATGTCTCTTTTCGTTTTAATTATTATTCAGACAGCTTGACGTCACAAACGGCAGGTTATTTTCAACCAGGTTCTGATTGGAGAAACTTCCAGAATATTGAGCGTGGGAGTGACAGATGGTTATTCAGATATTTTTGGAAAACGAATAACTAATGATGGTTACCAGATTAAATGAGTGTTTTATGTCGCAGCGCAGGCAGGCGATCTTATGCAGACACAATAAGATGAAACCACGTGTGCAATACACAGAGAGAATGCGATTGAGATATTGGCACGGCCGTTAGTCGGGAATGATTGGTTGGATTAGACCGCGTCGCTGGGTCGTTATTTCAAGCGTATGTTTGTGGCACAAGTTCAGTGCAGGTTGCGATTAAGGTTAATTACCCCAAGGCCGCGGGAGTGCCAAAAGGAGATAGTTCCTCGAACCGGACAAATGTAAAATTGTGTTCGATCTGTGCGACATTTTGCGCGTCATACAGAAAAAAGCAAGGTGTTTTTCCATCTCTCTCTACTTGTAGCTTCGCGCACCGAATGTCAATGATATATTTAATGGATATCTTGTCTCTTTTTTTTATGACGCTCCCTTTCTCAGTTCGCAGTAATGTGGAGTGGCCTGAGACGCGGGTGCACCGGGTTCGATTCCCGGCGGGGGCAAACATTATTATTATAAATATCGATGTTTTTTCCCGGTCTGAGTGTAATGTTCATCTATGTACAAGTTTCGTGCACCTAAGATACAGTTTCTTTCTTCCTAGTTTAGGGGCTCTGAGTGTGATGAGTTGTTATTATTATTATTATTGTTAATAAAAGTAAATAATAATTGAAATATTATTAAGCTTTGTCTAGAACAGCTGATTTTTAAATGTCACATTACTATTGATGCAATCAAATAAGTCACGGTTAGTTGCCAATATATTTGTGCAATAACGTATCGGAACCTATTTAAGGTCTGCTAGTAGGTGGTGCTGGTGGTAGTAAAGTAAAACATGATTCATCAGTATAAATTAAGGTTGGCTCAACCAGTACTGGCGCAACCGCATCAAGTAGGGTCATTCAACCAACTTCCTGTCAGACAGAGCTACTAAAGAAGACAATATTATTTTACAACTTTAGATAATAAATTATGTAGAAAACGAGCAAATACAAGTGTTAAAGAATCATAAAGTAGAAAGATCTAGAAAAAGATCCTTATTGCGCCTCTCTTCCTGTTTAACCCATAATGTAAATATATGTAATTTATTATTATCATATTATATTATTATCTAAGTCTAACGATGAAGTTTTCTAGTAAGTATTGATCTTTAGATACGACATTTATTTAACTTTATGTGTTTGCATTTAGCATTGTAAATATTTTTACATATAATCCTTTAGGCACCCTTATGAAGGACCAATGGCACTAATTTAGAAATAAGAATAAGCATGAAAGTAAAGAGATTTCTTACTTAACTTGACTTAATTAATGCAAATAGGTGCCTTTGTTTCGCTTGTGCGAGTGCGTATTAGTCATTGCCCAATCACCCGGTTTCACACTAGCTAGACTCAACTTATGTGTCGAGAGTGCAATGTTATATACGACTTCAGTACAAGTATGTTCTTAAAGTGTTACATACAGTGCAGTAAAGTATTTATCAACATTATTTCATTGTTACTGTAAAAATTGTTTTGCGTTGCGTCAGACAAAATATAAACTTGCCTGAGATTGGTTACAGATTAGTTCATAATTTGAGTGCATTAAATGCTAAATCGAACTTTAACCTATACCTATGACTAAAAGGTATAAATAGTTATTTTTCATAGAAGACACACGTCTCTTATCAAAACATTCTCGCAGTCGTTGTGAGTCAGCGGTTTAAGGCTCGGCCTCATTTTTCCCACAACCGCCATCACCGAAAAGGAGGCAGTACCTTCTAACAGTTAACGGTACGGTTTGGCTGCGGTGACTTCACCTTACCCGGAGACATCGAGCGTGTCGTGATCGCGTCGTAGGCTAAGCAAAAACATGCGATGAAACTGTCCTTCCACGATCGGCACTGAAAATTAATGTGCCTTGACAGTTTGACACTTCATAAGACTATTTGATAGCTATTCTGATGTATTCTATTGTAAACTAAACTTGCCGGGCATCTAATGACGCAGAAAGATGCAGCATGCAGCCCTTTTATAAGCTAGCCCGATGACCTGGTGAAGGTTGCGATTGTAGATCATTTTGAGTAAGACCTATGCCATGCAGTATTTTTTGTATTGAGCTGGTGATGATCATGATTTGTTCTCTTGGATTTACGAAATATACTTTATAAACTTTATTTATTAACATAAAACATAAAAAATAGAGGACCTGTCTACTGTCAGTGTCACTTCGATAGATCCTTGATTTACCTATTAACAACATTCTTTAGGCAGGTAGTTTTTTTTGTCATCAACGCATTTCATTAAATTAGTTTTAAAACAATAAAGCTATATGGAATAGCACGAGAGTTAGATTTAAAAGTAGGTTAGCTAGCATGTTAGCATCAATAAAATAAAGTGGCTGTACGATAGTAAACGAGAATATTATCTTGTACATACAGTACGTACACGTGTCAGTAAATGAGCGATCATTTTGTACTAAGAAAGACCGAGGCGGGAATATTTCCAAGGACTAGACTACATCATTATGATGTTCCACAGAAGTATCACGGCCTGGGGAAATTCGGTTGGAAAACGAAAACGTATGAAAACGTGTCGGCCAGCTAAGGCGCGTTTCAATGAAAATCACTCCAGTTATCTAATTAATTAATTAAGTTAGATTGTTTAATGACGATCACTGCAGTTAAATAAAGACTACAAATGCCGTGCCGTGTCGATTGTCGTGCACTTTTCGTGGCTGGTTCAATCACGATTAGCTCTTGTTTCCGCCTTAAATTAAGGTTAATCTTTACATTTACACGACACGTCCATGATCTTGCTATTAATAACCTATATTATGTCTATCTTTTGTAATTTAATAAATAAGAACATTTTGTTGACCTCTTTGCCGTTTGCAATAAAAAAGGCTGTCTTCATATATATGATGTTAGGTACTGTAGGTAACAACTATTTTTCCTGGATTTATACGTGTTTTATGGCAGCTCACGTCCACACGTCACATAATTATAATATTTTGAAAAATATTTTTCGAGACTCTTTTGAATTCGAGAATAACAACTGCTTTGGTTTGCTAAGAAGTAGGTAGCATAAGTTTTCTGTAAGAAATGTACATAAAACTTCGCTTTTAAGACAGGAAATAGTTTTTTTATTTTATTAAAATGACGATATTGTAATTTAGAAGCGTGATTATATAGTGAGGTGGTGTAAAAAAATATTTAGTATGTACTGTACTTATTATACTATTACTATCTATAAGTAAAATTCAGATAAAGTTTTAAGGATATTGTTTTTTTTTTCGATTATTTCAGGTAATTAAGTAGGTACCTATAAGTAAAACCTGTCTTAGGTGTCTACCACGCAAACATTGTCCAAGAACCCAGACCATTACCAGCGATCTGCAAAAATATTGGTACCTAGTCAAGTTATTTTAAAATGTTATTGATGGGCTTTAGACAAATAGCACTAGCGCGGGGATAAGGCAAAATTTGGCATCAGAGTAGTTTTTTTTCGCTCAGACTAGCAAAGCAACAAAACTTCGACTCAGGCACGAGACAAATAATTACACTGATGGTATTTCAATCAACATGAACTTGATTTGTTAGACATAATAAGAAACAAAATTATTACTTATCATCAGACACACTGAGAAAGAACAAACAAGCTAGGAGTTTAAAAAATCATAAAAGATAATTCATAAGCCCTTGCTTAGAAATTAGGTAGGTATTGGGATGCTTATGGACGCCCCGCGGCTTCGCCAGCGCATTTTCCCTTGAAACATCAAATTCCTAATTTCCCGCGGGAATTTCTGGATAATAAGTAGTCTATGTCCTTTCTCAGGGTCTAGACTATCCGTATACCAAATTTTATTCAAATCTGTTCAGTAGTTTTCTCGTAAAAGCAAGACAGATAGACAGACAGGGAGTAACTTTAGCATTTATAATATTATATATATAGTATGGAAGCATGTAGTCAATATGACGGCTTATTTTCTTTATTAATTTATTTATTTGTGTCTGTTTGTGTTTAACGTAACTAGGAGTAAAGTAAAGTAACAATAAAGTCCAAGCGAAAATAACAAGTTACTAAATTTACTTTTTATAGTCCGATACCGGACAGACTTTATCATTAATAAATATTTAAAACGTATTCTTGAAAGTATAATATCTGCCGGGCCGGACTACAGCACAGACCGCGTCATGCCATGCCATTTGCCTGCTCTGCTATTAGGATTAACATTGTATAACGAAGCTATAATGTATTGCCATAGCAACATGACGTCGATAATACGTACGACTGCGAGGTTTCTGTGGCTAAAGTCTTCAATAAATATTCGCATTTTTATGTACTGGAAGAATAGTTTGAAATTTGAAATTAAAATTTACAGGAACGTTCTAAGGTCAGCGCAGACTGGGACGGCTTTGCAAAAGAGCAAATTTTTAAACCAATGGACATTCATAAATATCTAAATAGAATATATAGACATAATAAAAATTGCTACGCTAAAAGAATGAAAATGTGATTCCACAGAAACAGGATGAAACGGCTTGTCGGCATGGCGCATCATAATCATTTACCACACCACAAAAAGTAAGACGGTCAAAATCGCGAATTTGTATAACGTTTTCGGAATTTAACCTAATTTATTGGTTTAGAACAGATCTAAAACTTTTTGTGGTAGATCCGTTTAAGATTACGAATTTATGCCGTACAATTTAATTTTGATTTAAAATTACCTATGATAAAAAATTAATCCTCAGCCATGCATAACACCCCAATCTACGTTGTCCATTAAATATCTTTAATATAATTTTAATTTTTAATGCACAGGGTCTTGCGACCAGGGTTCGATGATCGTCATAAGTTAAATAAAACACATCCTTCATCACAGAACTTATCACGTTGTCATTATACAGGTTGAGTAAAAATAAAATAGTACCTATACACATTATTATACAATTGATATATCAATTCTTAGTTATTCTTTGTTATATTATTAAACATGCGTGTAAGTCGCGATCTGAGGTAATCTGCAATTGAGTGGTACCTAGTCAAATAATCGAATGGGTCACACACAGCACAGTTTGTTGGATTACCGACTTTCTTACTTTAGCTCTAATCTCTTTACGACTATTCATTCAAATATTTTAGTCGTTTTCAAGAGGAAAGCTTTTCGAATGATAAATTTTACGGCACAAAGAATTCTTAGTCTAATATTTGAACCGAAACCGGTGGGTAAGGCCGTGGAGGGCCTAAGTAGGTCATGCCAGTCCCCGTGTAGAATCCGACGCGGCGGGGGGTAGGCACGGTAAATTCGAGAGTAAAGTTAGCTCAGCGCTAAGTTACATGAAACTGACTGAGATTGTGAGTTAAAATCATGCATAAAATAAATCAATTTAAATACTCAATTGGATACTCACACAAATACTGTTAAAAAAATAATTATAGTAAGGAAGTAAATCCAGTTTTTTTTGGACGAATTTCAGTTGTCGTTTCGATATTATGTTTTTGATAATGGCCTGTTTAATATTTGGTTGGCAAATAATAAAAATTAACATAGTCAATTAAACTATTCTTAGTGATTACATTTTGTCGCACAATGACTGTGTACAGTCGTACGTGTGGTATCTGTATAAGAATTTTTATTCAAAAAAGAACAACATTGGTGTCAAGGGCTGAGAGAATCAATCCGAATATACATATATACTCAATGCTTAACAATGAGGCACAGGAAACAGGCCAAGGCCTGCGGCTGTGGAGCCTCACTCCGATGATGATGATATGGATTGAAAGAAAATCATATTGTGACTTGTGATAGATAAATTAAAGTCATTATGATAAGCATGATGTAGCTTCGGGTTTTATACTTCTTTAAATAATGTGACTGTTAGCTATATATCTAACATTCAACTTTATTTTATTCTTTAGTTAAATTAGTTTAATAAAAATGGTTTAAACAAGCATTTATCGGCGGCCTCATCTACACTCCTTAATTTCTGCACAATTTTAACTTAGTTTATGAACTCACTTAATCTCCAAACCAAATTGTGCATGTATTATACTTATAAACCTTCCTTATGAATCACTCTATCTATAAAAAAAAGCCTCATCAAAATCCGTAACATAGTTTTACATAGCATACATAGGGACAGATGCAGGATGCAACTTTATTTTATACTATGTATTGATATTGATAGACAGTCTTAAGCAAAAGCATAACAAGTTATAAGTTATTTTATTAAACTAAGTATCATTAACTCATTTTAGTTACTTAAAGTAATTTACGCAACCAACATGTAAGTCAATGTGAAGACTAATTTAAAAAGTTCTGTTATTAAATTTTAAAATATAAGAATAATACACACCTAACACAAAACATTGTGGATCACATAAAGAAAGAAAAATTATTATCATTATTTTATCATGTGTGCACTTAACACAACAGGAAGGCCAGTCATAATTCAATAAATTAATAAATCATATTTATAAAAAAAACTAAAAAAAAAACTTACCTCATAAACATTTGGATGCCACACTTTTGTTAGAAACCTAATTGATGGTGGTGAATATGGATAATCTGCTGGAAATTTCATATGTGCCTGAAACAATTAAATATTATCTATCAGACAAGTTGAAGTTAACTAAATAAACAGTCATAATCATGTCAAGCTACGCCAAATGTAAGTTTCATACACAGGTCCTATCATTTTGTCATTTCCTAATTTTGAGGTTTTGAAAAACTTCATCGTAATGACTGTGATATACAGAATAGCAAAACTACAAAGTTTTTTTGTTTGAATACAGAACCCTAAAAGAGAGAAAATTAAATGATGCAATTATTTTATTTGTTTATTTTATTTACCAAATGTATTTGCAATGTTCAATTCTTATCAAATACCTACAACCCTAATGTTTTGAAACAAATGATATCTTTCTTTATAACATAATATTTGATCTATCAATCTCACTACCTAAACCTATGTACAAACAGTGTCAGCTGACTAACAAGTTTTTATCAATAGTGATTGCGTTAAATTACAGAGCACATTGCGCCTGCCTCGAACTGATGTGTTGATATTTGGCAAGCATACATCAAACTATATGGCAGATGTCTGTGCTAGCCTCCTGCTAGCCAAGAGATTTAAACTAACTAAATACTAGATTAGTAAGATAATATTTCCATGTTTTTTAATTTTTCTGTTCAAGTAATTTACAAGATGAAATATTGATTACCTTAAAATACATAAAATGTATGTATTTTATTATGATTTATAAAAAAAAAGTAAAGTAAGGTTACTTAGTAAGGTACCTAGCATATACCTAGTAAATTAAGTAAGTACCTAGCATTGTACAAAATTAAGACTTACAATCACAAGAAAACCAATTGAGATTTTGAAGGTAGAATGAATCTATGTGGGTCTTTAAACAAAGATTGTCCAACCCTAAAACGACCCACCGACCAACTTCAGAGATGTTGAAAACGGTTTTCTAATTTTAAAGACAAAGGGGTATATTTTTAACCTCAAATTCTACAGAGCAGAAAATAACAATATCAAATATTAAGACAAAAGCAAAATTTACCTTGAAATAGCCTCCTTGATACAGCGTGTCTGGGGGTCCAAAAATTGCCACTTCCCACTCAAACAGATTTTCATCACCTAGCAGTTTGACCCTGAAACCTTCCACGGGCTCCTCCTGCAGGCTTTTGTACTCTAGGGCCAGTGCCCTCAGAGCCGAACTAGACGGTGCAGTCGTCGACATTATCACCAATTATTTTTACTAAGTTCTGACAAAATGTTTAATTGCAATTCTATACTGACATAACACTGCGGAACTGCCTCTCACAAGGCATTGGTGCAATCACAAGGCATTTCAATGGAACTCGCAATGGAATGAAAACCAACGGCTGAAAGTAAACATCACGCCAACGTGTTAATTTTTTTCTGGACTTTTTATTTTACACTCACAAACGAACGCCAAATCTGACGGAACAAAAGGTTCGATTGTATAGTAGAAAGAAATCCAGCTGGATGGAGGATAGGATAGCTAGCACTTCACTGCAACTCTGTCCCAACAATCGCGGCCTCAGTGAGAAAATCGCGTCTGCGTGTCGCACAGCAGCTGCCTGAACGAATATTGTGGAAGAATCACAAAACAGCTGTTATTTCCGTGCTTGATTGCGCAGCAGCATGGCGCATGCAGCAATATCGACGTCACCCGACAGCGCCATCTATCGTATATCCTTATTGACTATATTTTATCTGTGACTATCAAAAAAGAGGCAGTCGCATTCGTTTCAGAATTAACACAGAGATGGCAGTGTCGAACGTTGTTTTAACTTTAGTTACGTCTTTTTATAGCTAGATGGCACTAGTCTATTTTATTGGAGATGCTACTCGACGGGAGATGGCGCTAGTTGCAAAAAGTTCGGTGGCCAAAAAGTAATAAAAAAAAAAACAGTTTTGAAAGAAAATAAAAATGTGAGTATAATATACGGTATACCCTACGTCCCTACACTACCTAACAGTTTAGTTCACAGAACAAGATGCTCTCTCTGTTTACTAAGTAACACCTCTTCACAGTAGTTTATTATAGGAGATTAAAGTGAGAACTAGTCGTCCCGGCGGACTTCGTACCGCTTAACCTTTAACTCTCTGGTGCATGGTTCTTGTATTATACATTATTAACATATAAGTAAAACTTCTTGAATCACTCCATCTTTAAAAAAAAACTCAATAAAATCCCTTGAATACCTACCTAATTAGTTTTAAAAATAGGGACAGACGCGGGAAGCGACTTTGATTTATACTTACTATGAATTGATTGATATGCGGAAAACTTGGTTTTACAATAAATAATAAAATAACGGCGTAGTGTTGAAAAGTATGATTAATATCAACTCATTGCATACAAGCGGTTGTGGGCGCATGATTCAATGCAGGCACCCACTCAAGCCTCCTTTGGACAACATCTGACTAGTGACTGGCGGTGACGGCAGACTTTCGCAACCTACGCTGAAAACTACTCATGGTGCAAGTTAAGGATATTTATAAACAGCACAAGTCACACTGCCGAGCTCTATGTTCAGTACATTTCTGTAAGAGTTTACAGCGATGCTCTAGCGCCATTCTCGAAAAAAAAAAGATATCTTCTAAACTTAAGCAAATATCAAAAATGTGGCACAGTATTACACTAGATAATCTTGCTTAGTATTTTTGACATTGCCAAATATTTAATATTTGTCTTAGTTTAGAAGATTTTTTTTCGCGAATGGCGCTAGCATCGCTGTAAACTGGCTCTTAAGAATCTTACGGAAATGTACTGAACATAGAACTCGCTCTACCAAGCTCTGTAAGAGATCTAACTAACATAAATATCGATCTAACTAGCTCTAACAAAACTTTACCGAACGTAAAGCCCGCTCTATCAAACTCTGTAAAGATCTAACGAACATTATAGATCGCTCCAAGGACGTTATTATTATTATTACCAAGTGCTGTGGGAGTGAACTGGCTCTGACTCAGCATATGCTGGTAATTCATTCCTGGTAATCCTGCCAGAACCACGATTGCCAGTGTGGCATATAATGTAACTTTATAACTAAAGTTTGGCTTTAGGTTTGGTGCCAATGATCAGACCCGCCTGTCCCTCATAACTTGTGGCGATGATTAAAGTGTCGCTAAGCAAAGCTGTTTATGGAGGCTGATTTCTAACAAGAAAATAACGCAGAAAAACTTCGATACAGTTTTAGACATTAACCATCAACCAAATTATTTATGTAGGTATACTAAGGCTAATTGTTGATTGAAAGGAAGCAACATTATTTCAAGTCAGTTAACAGATACCTAAGTAATAGATATTTAACGCAATTTTTTATAATAATAATTTATTGGCAAAACCCCTGTAAACCAAGATATTTAACAGTGTTCCAGTTTGGTAAAATAAAAAGTGCAGATTTAAGTAAGTACTTATACTTACAAATACTATTTTTAAACTTGAAAGCCTAAAGATAAGTTAAGTCGCAATAACATATTAAATTTATAAGTTAAATTTGAAAGAAATGCCTTTTGAAATCAACCCTGCTCTGTCTGTATGCGCATTTCAGCTATAAAAAGTTTCTGGGTCAATTTTACCATAAAGATCCCAGCAGTAAGGTAAGATCGGCCGTTCATTAATGGTCATTCAAGTTTAAAATTCCTTCTAGAGACTTGTATTATTGATATGGAGGTTGTGCAATGTTCAGGCTCAGCTCAGGCCATATATAACTTAGTACTTTTTTTTTTTTTTCTCGAGGGGAAACCCGTTATGGGTACCTCGTCGCTCGGGGGAGAGACGAAGGTTATGTCGGACTCGCACCGACTAAAACCCCCCGGTGACCACCACTGCATCTGTCATAGAGGAACCCGGGAAGCACCCGAAGGAATACGTCTCAGGGTCCCTCCTTGACGCAAAGCTGCTTATTGCAGCCCACCACTATACCCTCCCCAAACTTATTTTTGGTTTTGTTAAATAATTTTAATTTAATTTTGAATTACCAAAAGCTGAAACCTGTTTAGGTCGGGTGTATTAATTATTTATCATTAAATAAAAAAAAAATGCAATTTGTAACTCTGTTTTTAAATGTAACTTAAAAAAAAAAACTATGACTAAAAAGGAATACCTACTCAGTGAATTATCTCTTTAACTCGCAAAAAAAAAATGCTTGCTTGTTGATGATAAAATGATAATTAATAATTTATTAAAAAAAACAAGATTCGTAGTACCTATATTCGGAGTATATGCGGTTTGCATCAATATTGCACTCAGAAACCTTAAACCACATAGATAAGCATGATAAGAGATAGAAGAGAGCAATGTGAGAGACAACGACCTTGACTTTCTTTAAATAGTGCTGTGAGCAAACGAGATGATGTTGGTTGTAGTTTTGCGGCAATGCAAAATTAAGGAAGTAACCTTCGCAAACTTCCTCACCAGTCACCCACCACCCACGGCATAAACACGCATAAACAATATGTCAGCAGAAACGGTGACCGAAGCGATGGTTTATAGTGACTCTGTTTATGTAAACTTGATTATTTACACCTTTTTTGGTATCGGAGGCTGTGGCGGCTGAGGCAGGCCAATCGTGTGATGGCAGTGCTTACGTGTCTCGAAGGTCCCACGAGTGACGCGACTCGGCGCCGGCGACGACGCGGTGGGGAGCTCCGCCGTCCGGCAGCGCTCGCGCAGAATCCGCGAGCCCGTGTCGCGAGCAGCGCGCGCGCACTCACCGCGACATACGAACGAACGACTCTCGCAAAAACAAAAGCAAATAAATAACCGGCAATTGTTTGACTAGTAAATTATGTGATAGTTTTATGAGTCCACTTAATTAATCAAATAACTTAAGAATCTCGTTAGTGTTTAAACTATATTATTTATTTTAATACACGAAAATGACAATAAAAAATAAAAAGACTAAACAGTCAAAGACGTCCGAAGTGAGTTCCTCAAGCACAAGTGCTTCGACCAGTGTTCAGAAGAGCAGCACGAGCGTGCAGCAAACCAGCAGCTCCTCGCAGAAGATCGTGTCTGGTAAGAATGTTCGGTACATCGAGGTCAAGGTCGAGCAGGATGACCCATTGATGATAACCGACGTTACCGACCACGCTTCCACCAGTGGCTCTATCATCTCGGAGCACTACAACAGCCACCCGCACTACATCATCACAGAGGCTCCGTCAATGTCTGACATCTCACAAATTGTTTCTAAAGAGATTCATGTCAGTGATATGGCTATGGCTAACACTGGAGAATTTGTTTCATCGTCGGTCTTACAAGAATCTTCTTCTTCCCACCAGCAGAGCTCCAAGAGTGAGTCTTTCCAAACATCTTCCACTTCCATGCAGCAGTCTGGATCGCACAGTCAATCCTTCGATAAGACCATGGATTCTGCTGCTAGCAACCAGAGCCATAATACCGCCTTCGTTAATACCTCTGGCACCAGCAGTATAGGCGGCAACTCCTCGTTCCTATCGAGGTCTCACGGTGCTAATGCAACCAACGATTTTTTGCAAACCGAACGCCAGGACCTCATCAACAAATCTTCATCTACGCAAAACAATGTTAGCACCAGTACTAGTGCCACAAATAAGCAAACATCAAGTAACACAGTCAAATCATCGGACAACACAAATATAAATCAAAGCGAGAAAGTAAGTTACGATTCTTCACCTAATCCATCTAACAGAGGTCAGAATATCCAATCTTCTAAATTCTATGATGGACAAGACAAAAACGTCAAAAGTACCGAATTTTCTAGTAGCTCAAAGTCGAGTGAAGCTAAGAGCAGCAGCATAACGAAATCTTCCTCATCATCTTATGTCGTAGAAATTGTCGACGGCAAGGAACGTATCATCGATAGCTCAAAGAGAGAATGGGGAGACGCTAAAGAGAGTTCCACAAAAGAAGCGATTGCTAGTGTTAGTGGCACTGATATCAAGCCACAGAGTGTTCATAGTGTTCAAAATTATGACATGAAAGCTAAATATGACACTGGTAAAGACGGTAAACCTAAAAGTGAAATAACGATCAAAGAGGATTCAACATTACTAAAAGATGGTAATGAATTAACGACTCATTCAAGTACCATCACAGAGAAAGATAATTTAATACAAAAACAAATAAATTCTACTCAAGAACAACTGTCTTCTGACCATCGTCAACAACACACCTCAGACATTAAATCTAAGACAGTGAATACTCAAAATGTTCAAAACACCAAATTAAGCGAACGTGATATTCAAAGACGTAATCACAATAAAACAGATTCTTCTAACTTTTACGGTTACGACGCTACCATACAGAATGAGCTAAGAAAAGTAGGTGACATTCTGAAGGTAGGAGATGTAAAGAATGTTGATTTTTCTACTAAAATTATGAAAAGTAACACTAGCAGTGCGGAGCAAGCCTCAACTGCATCATATGTGTTTGAAGTAGTAGATGGCAAGCAGCGAGTTGTTGACAGCTCTCACCGAGAATGGGGCGACAGCAAGGAAAAAGCGAGCTATGAAAAGAGTCACACTATCAGTGGAACTGGCATCAAACCAGAACATGAGTACACGCGACATGTGTTGGATAAAGAATCTCATTATGATACGGGAAAAGATGGCAAGAAACCAACAAGTTCTAATCAAATTATAGAAGAATCTCTTATCATGAAAGATGGAAAAGAAATTGCTTCCACAAGCAATGTGTATTCAGGCGATTTTACAAAAAAGAATTCAATTACAGACTATAAAGACGTCACTAGAGAAGCTGTGAACGATATTTCAAACAAAAATATATCGTCAACGTCTTACCAATCAACTTCTTCTGATACAAAGAATTTTTCAAAGGATTCTACTGATGTTACCAAGACAACAGAGTTTATAAGTTCAGAAAAGCAAAATTTGACTAAAGAGTCAACTAGTGATTCTAAAATATCTTCTAAAGACACCCTAACTTCTTATGAGAGAAGTACTGGTACTTGGAATGGAAAATTTACCTACGAGAAGGAAGATGACAGAAAGACCAGGAAGCCTAAAGAAACTTCGCCTATAGGCGGACCAGGTCAGCCAAGATACCATTTACAACGACAAGATACTCGCGAGAATATCATTCTTTCATCAAGGGACATCAAAGATTTTACTTCCATCAGTGACCTGCGTAAAATCATCGAGTCTTCTCAGTACAAAAAAGATGTAACTGTAAGCAATAAGAACATCGTTATCAATAGAAATATTGATGACCGAATTCTAAAAGAAATAATTGAGACTGTAAAGAAGTATCCTTTTAAGCGAATCGACAAGGTTTCCTTTGGTACTAAAATAAACGAAGACGTAAAAGATTTGTACGAAGGTGTCGATTCTGAACAAACTACTTTAATCACTTCTAGTGGTTCAGATGTTATCAAGAAGTCATTTGAAGTCGAGAAGAATAGAAGTCAAATTGAAGTAACTAGGTATATCACCGAAAATGGTATCACTCGCAAAATAACTACTTACGAAGATGCTAAAGTAGACGACAAGGTCAAGACCAACGTTTTCGTCGACAAGAGTTCTTCGTTAGACATAAACAATCTGGTAAGTAACAGTACATTAAACAAATATGTAATTGTTAATCCAAATTCTGAAACAATATCATATTAATAGGCCTGTCCTGGTACCATAGAGTTAGTTAGGTACACCAAGTAAATACAGATATTGAACATAATCTCACTTCATAGCATAAGACCCATAAGTACGCTTCGCAAAGCGTCATATAAGCGAACTGTTCGCAAATCTCGAAACTTTTTTCTTTCATAGACCGATGTCCATAAGTCGACAGACGTTGTTGACCGCGGAATCACCGACACCAGGACAGATGAGACTATCGTCAGCACCGTCTATGACGAAACAGTCATTGACAACCGGAAGACCGTGCGCGACGAGAAGACCGTCATCGAAGAGACCAGAGTGGACGATAGACGGGCTGGCCCTAAGAAGCCAGTCAAAACTGCAGAACAATGCATCTGTGAAATCTGTACCTGTGGGTAAGTAAAATTTTAATGTTCCTTTTGTGTTCGTTTTTAAATCGGAAATGTTGGCGCTAAGCCAAATTTTACCATTGCTTGGAAAAAGATAAGTAGATTTGTAGTGTGAGCGAAAAGGCTGGTATGTAAGTGCTGTCATAATTTGGAATGATTCTATTATCTTAAATACCTGCCTGATGGATATCAATTAGTAAAATTTCATCTTCCAATGACGAAGAATGCGTATTATGTATGTTATTTCACCGATAACAAAGTTTTTTGGACAGTCATTTTACAATATGTTTGCTGGCCGTGAACTATTTTTTCGCTCAATTACCTTCCAGCTAAGTTGGATTCGTGTATAAAAAAATATATGTATAGTTCAATAAGAAGGTCAGTCGTTGAAATGGTTGCGATTGCAAAATTGCTCTGATTAGAGTTACTCACCGTGGAATTCCAACATCACTTTGTTTCACATAAAAATTTACCATCAAACCATAAATGATTACCCACCTAAGACAGGATTTTCTAGAAAAATATCTTTTTTAGAATAGAATAGTTTATTTTCTTTTCCTTTATGTGGTAGGTACAAAAGGTGTTCTAAAAATTTATGAGCAACACATGAACCCTGTAAGGGTACTGGAATATCTTAAAATCTAATTTAAATCTAACGCAGAGTTCTTATATCTTCATCATCAACATAACTGAGCTGAAAGATGTTTACTGCTGGACGTAGGTAGGCTGTCCCAAAATTTACCGGCCTATAATGACCGGTCTTGTCTCTCATCCACTGCATTACAGCAATCATAACCAGGTACCTTGACCACCTTGTGGGGATTTGTCTTGTATATTATGCCTACTCTTCGCCTTCCGGTGCGCGGTTGCCATTTGAGAAAATGTCATCCGCAGCGACTGTATGTCTTTCGAGCTTTTTCCATTCCCACTTAAATTTAAATATTTTATGGGCTTGGTCTTCTATATTAAAAAGGATCTACTACTGGAAAATAATCATCAAATATGGCTTCTAACTCGCTTGTTACTGTTTTTTGGCCAATGACTCATTGATCTTGATCTAACGATCTACATTTATAGAAGAGTCCATTACAAAGAGCGTAATCTCGTTTTTCTGACGACGGATAACCGAAAGAGGTCGTTCATTTCATTACGTAATATTGTTACACCCGTGCCTCGCTAACTGCCGCGTCATTTGAATCCATCACGAATATACTCGTAGTGGTCTTTGTGGCTATTTGTTATTATTTTTTGTTAGAATGTAAAGCTCAAGCAATACTAATATTATTACGATTCAAAAAAGAGTGCTTGTTTTGGCCAACTCATTCATTTGAGGGGAAGGTTAGAGCAAACAAAGGTCCACAATACATGAGAAGAAGCATCATGTACTACTTGCATAAAATTTTGAACTTAAAACTCGAAAATATTTCGAAAAAACTCATAGCTTTTCTGTTTTGTCTTATAAACTTGAGACCTCACTTACATTTTATCAAGTTTGATTCATAAGACTAAAGTGCCTCAAAAACATGGGAATTGCTTCACAATTTTCTTTGTAAACATTCGAAATCGTTGGCGAAATTTCCTAATTGAAATAAGTACCTAAGTAGAGACAAAAGTTTATTAATTTTTCCTCTTTGCCAGAGGTAATTCTGACTCATTACTGGCACAACTCACATTTCGCAAGTTGCGGCAGAGTAAGTGGCGTGGGTGAGACCAAGCATGCTGCTTATTAGCATAGGCGTCGGACGGAACCCGTTTTGATAATCTCGAATAATATATTTCTTGTGGGCTTAATTGGTTTATATAAGGCGTATACGAGAGATGTTGAAAGAAATGGGGGGTTGCAGAAGAGCATTATTATCTACACCTACAGTTGTAAAAAAAATTATTGTTATTGGCAATCAATCAACAAACAAATTTTATTTACTAGTCGACCCGGCGAACTTCGTACCGACTTACCTATTACTATGTTGTGCATGTTTGATACTTATAAACTTTCCTCTTGAATAACTCTATCTTATAAAAAAAAAAACGCATCAAAAACCGTTGCATAGTTTTCAAGATATAAGCATACATAGGGACAGACGCGGAAAGCGACTTTTATTTTATACTATGTATTGATGATATTGATTTAAAGCTAATATAAATTGCATTGCAATTGTCGGCCTCATCGCTGGCTGGTTAGATTTTTTTTTTCAATCACCTTGTATGAAGGAATAGTAACCAATCTCTCTGAGGTTCGAAAAAAAAAAACAACCACCCATTGACAGTTTTGTATGTAGGTTTTGCACTTTGAAACTATAACTAAAACACCCTTAACCAAAGTATCTACTTCATGTAACTTCATCGGAAATTAAATGAATATGTTTATTAGGTCATAATTTATTTCGATGCGATGATGGTTGGTTGAGATTCTCAAGAATGTAGTAACCAATGTCGTGTCACAGTTTGAATCATATTTAAATGCGTTCAGTACACTTGTGTAAATATTTGTCAGGTTTGCCACGCCACGCTACACAACTACAGAATATAGGGTAAAACGTCCTATTACCGCGGTAGTCAAAATCACGTCCTATTACGGCTCTATTTTATCTTTTGCAATTTATGATTCCATGTGACCGTGTATGGTAAAGGTGACTACATAGTGTCCAAGGGAAACTAACACGTAACTTATTTCCCAGCACTCGTGCGTTTAAAATCGGTTAAAATTACTTAAATTAATTATTTTGTGTAACGTCAGCGAAGCGAGAAGATGTTTCATACAAACGCAGACTGACTCGCGGTAGAACATTGAATTTTTAGACTTCGTTTTTAGTTCAAACAAACACTTTAAGATTATATTACTATATTCGAATACTTTTTACATTCAAGTAGTCTTAGTTAATCAAGATGATTTCTGTTTAAAATCAAATAAAACAAGTAATTATGAGTAAACAAAAGTCCGCCGTGTTAGGAAGGCTTTATGAAGGTACCGCCTATTACGGAGGGTACAATCCGTAATAGGAAAAACGTAGTGTTGATACTTCTTTTATTTAGTGGTATAATAAATAAAATTTATGAACATTTCATTATTTATGTGTAATTTTCATTAGTTCTCAAGTATAAAACCAATTTCGGAGGTACATGTTCTTTAACTAGAATCCTTGTTTTTGACGATTTAAGTTGACTGTAAAATTTAAGTTTCTTAGAATACTGTGAAACCTACAGTGTGAGTTTTAATTAAGAAAAATAGTCTAATACAACGTTTACTAACGATTTGAGAGTTTGATGGTAAAGTCAGAGTGCTCTTGTTTGCAAGTAATAATTAACATTACCATTTCGGTACATAATATTTCAGAATTAGGATATAAAAACTCAATCGATATTTTAATACCTAGCGAATTAGGCTGTAAGGAATCCTACCACGGTGTATTGTATTGTGATGGAAATTACAGAGCTAATAATTTAAGTAAATAATTAAAAAACTTACATAAAAATGTATACTAAGGTTAAGTTTATCGTATTTTCCCATAAATATTATAATTTACTACTAGATTTTACCGCAACTTTGACACACGATACAAAACAGATTATGATTCGTTCGTTGTTTAATTTTTTTATTGTATTTTGGTTTACTTTTTCGTTGATGTTTTTTTATGTTCCATTTTATTGCATGTTTGTGTCAAAGTTGTTGTAAAAAAATGTATCTTTCTTTTTTTTAAACTTTCTTCGCTTGGATAGAAATCCATTTTCCATATTTTTTTACCGTTTAACTTAACCTTCACTGACTGCGCTCCGCTGCTTCGCCAGTTAAATTTTCCTTCGAATATGTTTTATTTGTAAGGTTTCATTAAATTCCATTTCGTAGTTTTTACGGGAAAGAGTTACAGACATCCTTAATTACAAAATTTGTCGTTTATAATAATATTAGCAGGATTATTAAAACCTTCGTCTGGGCCTTTTTAAAATTAAAATTGGAGAAAAACGAACAGCAATTGTTTTATAACCGACTTCAAAAAAGGAGGTTATCAATTCTACCTGTATGTATGTTTGTGTGTATATTTTTCCGCGATTATTTCGATTTAGTCAGAACAGATTTTCACAAAAGTATTAACACCTCTGGAGAAGTATTCACAACAAATATTATCAACAAATATTATAAATTATGCTAATAAGCTAGCCAGATTTGCACAATTTACGTTTTTATGGATATAACCTGCGCACATAAAGAAAGGAGCTCAAAATGGCGGCTGTTGTATGGACTGTCTCTCTTCTCAACTCTTCCTTCATACTAATATACACGAGATAGCATGCGTTCGGCCGCCATTTTCAAATCGTTTCTTTATCAGCGCGGCTTATAAAAAGAAAATCGTCCCCATATTTAATTTATTCCATTCCGTTGTGCAGAGAGATGGGAGAACGCTACGATGCCGTAGATTGATTGATTGATTATTGTTTTATTATTTCTTATTCGCCCGTTCAGGCAAAGGAACATAGTAGCCCATACAGCCAAATATTTATTATTCATGTTTTCTAAACTAGTTATATTACCGGAAACTTTTTAGCGCGAGACCGTTTATTAAATAGTTTATACACAAAATATTATCAAAATAGGGGCTTACTAGGAAGAACCTGTATTTATGTACAATGCCCGTAACAATTACACCCATTGCATACCATTTTCGGATTGCACGGAACCATGAGCAAAATGTTTCATCGTGTTGTCATCCCATACTCCGTAATAGGCTGTGATTAATACGCCGTAATGGGCTTCAAACTTTTTTATGCCGCCGTAATAGGAATTCTGAATTGTCAGAAAAAATATTAATTTTAAATTAATAATTACTCTAAAATAAATAAAACGACAACTGAAATAGAAAATATAATTATCATGAGTGTCAAAGAAAAATTCAAATATCTGCTAAAATATTTAGAAATGCTTAATTTCTTACCCTACTTTAAAATGTCGTCAAAACGCGCCGTAATAGGGCATGTTACCCTAGTCATGTAATTAAATTTGTCAATTCACTCATATCCGTGCAGAGCAATATAGTTACGAAACAGACACAGGTTGAGATTCTGCTCTCCATATTCCCTTAACGACATGGGTCAGCTGTTCCATACATTGTAGGTTCGTTGGTACGATCAGCTGATGAGTTCATTGAACTGGACGGCTGATAATTGTTTAAGATTAGGAAATTGCCAACTCGAAATTTTCTTAATTGAATTTGTCTTGTTTGTTATTTTAGTACCTAAAACATTACCTCTTACAGCTTCATCATTAGCAAAAGATTAATAAATGTAGAGCAAATGTTATTCTTTAATTTAATTTTGATTATGCCTTTGAATATAGAAAGACAAAGAGCAATAAAAATAAAGGCTTAATTTGCGTAAGTACTCAGCATTTGTATAAATCTTAATACAAAGGTTAACTGAGGACAAAGTTGTAATGTGTGCGTGAATGTAAATTAGTGTGAATTATTTCAAATGGGTCGTTCGCGAGTCTCGCAAACTCGAAACGAAACACCAGATGAGTTGATACTTGATAGGTATTTTCGTTTGAGCTTTTGTTTTTACTTATTACCAAGATATCGGGCCCAACTAACAAACGAACGACCGATCTTGACTTCATCGGTCGACTTCACTTTATAAGTAAAGAAAGTTATTTCTTTCTTCAGATTTCAGCCTATTTGATTTCCGGTTGTGGCAAGCGAATTTTGAAAAATTGAGAATGCAAACTTTTTAAATCTCGTTTTAAAAATTAAGGAATATCTACTTATACCTATATTTAATTTTAGTAAAAAAAATATATTTAAGTATTGAGTTGAGAGAACTTTCCCTCGAAGTGGCATTACAAAATTCCAACCTGTAGGTTAACCAGGAAATGAACTAGCTAGAGAAATTAGTAGGAGTGACGTCTCGCCGCGTGCCAACTTCTCTCGTTGTCAGGTTAGACAACAGCCGTGCCAGCCTGGTGCCCTGGTACCCTAAATCGATCCGACCCATTCTGTAATTAACAGCAAAGTTACGTAACATTTCACGAATGCATCCTTTAGGCTGGAAAGAGCCGTCTGCCCGTACGAACTTTCTATAAAAAATACAACAAAAATTTGGTATCGTCCCACTGCAAGTCTAGCCATCACTTACAGAACGTAGCTTTTGATTTCTGAAGACCCCATACATCACACGTCTTTTACATAAGTACGAAAGTACCAGGGAGATTGGAGCTCGCTAAGTAAGACAGCTCCGTAGCTTACGAAAAAATTATAAAAACACTGTAAAAACAAAACAACGCAAAAGTCGTTGTGGAAACTAATTTTTAGGTCACGACTTTGTCACTTATACGTTTGGTCATTTCTTTTTATGGACTCGAACATTGTATCCATTTATAGAATGACGTCAGCAACATACGAGACGATCTTGCTTTGCTTTCCGTAAATGAATTAACATTGCACGGCATGTGGTACCTCTTACTTAGCACAGTGTATAAATGTTACCTGAGATTCGTGATATGAACCTAGTTTAACGAATTTACCATGTCTCACTTTAAGGTATGAGACAAAGACTTCTCAAGTATGCCCCACTTAAATTAGAGTAAGTTAAGTATAATTTTAGTCTGGTACTTGAGTAACGCAAATAAGAGCACTAAAAATACTTAAAAGGCCCTTTTAAAATAATAGCCAATAAAGGCACTTTCAGTAAATTTATTGGTCTACAACTGTCGGTTCGCGGGATGAGATGAGTAACTCGACTAATTCTGAATGAAAGTCAATGAGTTCGTTGGTATTCTGAAAGCTGAGTGTTGGTCTATCTTTAGAAGCAAAATAATGACACGTCGCAAGACTGTCGCGTGATATCATACTGCATTGCTGGGTTATGGGTTATCTAGAAGTCTACAACATTTATTAAATATTCATATTAATAATATAATACATAAAACAATGAAAACTCTATAGTAAACAAACTGTTTATAAGACACATACCTACACATGTTTGCTGCAACTACTTCCTACCTACAAGCAATGCAATAGCATTGAAGCAACATAGATGATTCTGGCAGAAGAACCATGCCGTAGAAATAGTAAGCAACCTTTTTTTTTATCCAGTATGAAAAACATTTATCTCATGAATAAACAATCAAAGTGAGAAAGTACATAAGTCCATAACTCACAATTTCTCACATCGCTGTGTCACCCAGCTCACTGCTCTCTTTCACAATGCAATGGGCCCACAGAGCGTGACATTGCGTACATTATACTATTGTTGGGAACGATGCAATTTCCCAGTGCGTAGCTTATAAACCATACCATGCCGTTTACTTTTGACAGTAAATTTCACTTTGGGTGACATGTTAGTTCCAAATCATAGAAAATAAATATTTTAAAGTGGAAAGATTGGTTTGTTTGTTTGTAACGAATAGGCTCCGGAAATACTGAAACGATTTGAAAAATTCTCTCACTGGTAGGCTATAGCTAGCTACACTATCCCCGAGTGACATAGGCTATATTAGATTTTCAAAAAAATAGGGATCCTTACTTAAACTCAAATAATGTAACCCAAGCTGCAAGAACATAGTCTATAGAGCCAAGTCTTTGAGTAGTGTCTTATATTCTATGGCGTAACGAAGTAAGCCGGGACTGCTCGTAGAAAATAAGGAATCGTTATCTATATCATAACTCTGTCTTTCTGTTAATATTTTTATTAATTTTGGTTAACCTAAACTGGCTAAGTACACACGCTTACTTAAGTACTCACTCACGCTAAGTAAGCACATACATATGCGACGAACTTTAAATCTGTGATCGACACCACTGAATTCTTGATTAAGAGTTTTATCGTAATTATTTGGATAAATGGGTTAAATAAATAAATAAAGGCCCCGTCTGCACTCTAATTTTTTCCGGACGTTTTTTTTTCCGCAATCCTATGAAAGTGGTCGTATCATATCGCTTATGATTTTTGTCGCGCTCTTGTGCTAGCTAGGCTGGTTCGTGTCCGTGAGAAATTGCAAATTAAAATTCAAGAAAATCGTTTCACTTTAAATTCTTCGCGTATAGAGATAAGAAGTGAGTACCAAACCACGAATAAAATAAAACTACGTGTTGCCTGTTGGCTATACTTATATTACTTTTGCTCAGTAAAATACACAATTTATGAATTACTAGCTGTCCCAACAATCTTCGTAACGTGATTGTTAAATCCATACAATAAGTCAAACATCTTCCATAATAATTAGGTCGATGCTCCTATAATAATATTGTTCATGTTCATTCCTCCGTATTTGGTTGGTCAATATTTTCGATTTGCAATCGGCCATTTGTTCCTAGTAATAACATGAGACAATGGCTTGTAACGTGTAATCTCGTACGTGACTGTCCGTCTGTTTGTCCGTGTGTACTGTTCTAACTTCAACATTCTGAGCACGTCTCGGAGAGTTTCTTGAGTACTGGTGAGAGCTGGAAATAAAGCTGGTGCTGATAATTGAGATATTAGCTATAAGCTAGCGCTAGCGAGAAAAACTTATATTATTCTGTATGTATGCTGGTTATGGCTATTCTATTATAATATTCCGTCTATAATAGTTCGGGCTTGCCTAAGCTAAAATTTTTTTAACTTTTCATCTTCATACATAACTTCATATTTTGCATTTTGCTTTCGTCTATACATGTCTCTCTACCTAAATTGTAGTTTTTTTTTATAAACTAGCTATAAAAATATTACTAACATGTTTGTCTGATGGTGTCTGCTATTTCCACTAACAGTTCTGGTGGTAGCATCCTTTTTCAAAAAAAACCCGTTCAGCTAGCAGTGGGACAACCGGAGTTTTAAAACTAAGAATCACTATCAGATAAAGAAGATAATATGTTATAAGAATAACGCATCACAATCACACTCCGAGCCCCTAAGGTTGATTTTGTTATGTCTTTTGAGACAAACAGTGTTTTCAGTAACAGCTAATCTTTTCAAATGATCTAATAATATTTAATTTTAATATTATTCACATTGATAATAAGTATTTGTAGGATTAAAACGTAGCACAAATTTAAAGATATTTTCTCTTGGTTGGTTAACTGGCTTTTGAGGTGTGGTGGGTCTGGTGATTCCGCGAAGGAATTAGCATTTGAAATTTTACTAGGCAGGTTAAAGTTTTGCTAGGTTTAGTTAAATTGTAGAACTTTTATAACAACAAAAACGGTATTTGAGAGATAATACAACAACCTGAGATTGTGATTGTATGCAAATTGCAAATGAGAAAGTTTCGCTGCACCTACTCTCACTAAATGTCCTGATTTGTTATGAAATATGAGATCAGAATATCAAATACATACTTCAATAACCAAAATTGAAAATTTTAAAAACCCCCGACCGAGTCAGATACCTCTTAACAAATAATCATGTTCAAAGGTCATTGGTTACCTTACTATATACTTTCAATAACGTTGAAGTAACACGGTACCAAATATAAAATGATAGGACATATGAAAGGTAGTTAGCTTCCCTCATCACCTATTTAAGAGCTAATCATCTTCAAACCGCTGATCGGGTCATGGTTACCTTACTTTCAATATCATTGAAGTAACACGGTACCAAATTTTATTTAAAAACATTGATAAAGCATTTATTCACAAATTTATATACTGTTTTATTTCTCAACCCAATCACAACAGCTTAATTATGCTCAAAGACGGTATGGTACTGAGTTCTTCAGTGGTAAATTACATTACATGATTTTTTTAAGTAGGTAAGTTGGTGCTTATTTAATATCCTAGTAAACTAAAGTTACCTAGAAGTGGTAGGGAAAGTTTATACACCAAAGAGTTTATATGAAAATTAAGGTATGTAGGTAGAGCAACCTTAGGTTTAACGAACCAAAAAATGTATACCAAACACGACATTGCTCTATTAGTCTTCTCAGTGATAGCATCAAGCATTCATAGCAACAACATCGCCCACCAAGCTCAATTAAATCATTCTTAAAATGACCTTATCATCATAGACTGACTCTACATTCGCTACATTATGTTACCTTTATTTATTTAGGTAGTCTCAGTTGCTATTTATTGCTTTTAAATAAACTTGTTGTTGTTTGTTGAATAAGGAAAACTGTATATTTTTACTAGAGGCTGCCCCGCGGTTTTTCCCGCGCAGATTTCAGATAAACACAATATTCCCCGTTTTTTCCCGTTCCCGTGGGAATTTCGGGAAATCCCTTCTTAGTGCTCACCTACACTCCCTAAGGAACCTACATGCAAAATTTCAGCCCGCTACGCCCAGTAGTTTCGGCTCTGCGTTGTCTGTCAGTCAGTCAGTCAGTAAGTAACGGAAGAGTTTTATATATATAGATAGATTGATTGAAAACTCAATAAATTTAACGGACTTTTAAAAAAAAAAAGCTTTTCACATTAAGCTAAATAGCTGAAAATGTAAATGCTAACATCTACATCGCTTAAATAAGTATCTATGATAGAACTCTATATCATACAGTCAGTTAATCGTTTAGAATTTCAAATTATTACTACTATGTGTTACAAAACTATGTGTTACCCTTATATTTGGAGCACACGCAAAGGAAAAACATTATCTGTGTTAAGCAAGAGCAATTGCAGAAGCTCTTTATTTATTTTTGGAAAAAGTATTTTATTATGTATTATGTGTCGCACTGCTGGGCAAAGGCCTTCTCCCTTCTCTGCCACTACACTCTATCCAGCGCCACCATCAACCAGCTCTCCTGAAACTTATCGAGTTCGCTTCGCCTAAAAAAATGCAAATCCAAAAACGCCTAAGTAATCAGTTTTCTCGGCAAGTGTGTGTGTATGTGCATTCCGACCTCCGAGACGTGTTAAACTTGGCGATGATCTCAGCGCGCGGCGGCCGTCCGGCGCGAGACGCCTACAAAACCAATAAACTGTTTCACTAAATAAGGATACGTTTATAGAGATATTCCATTCTTGATTGCCTTCTTCCTAGATGAATAAACAAACTGAGTTTTTATCCAATAATTATTCTAAGTTACATTATTCTTACATTTTGAATTTTTAAAAATTACTTGTTTTCAAACTCTACATAACGTTGTTCTGCTCTTAACTTTTTTCGAAATAGTCGAAAGTAATCATTTTTTTTTGTTTTAAATGAGTACTTAGGTATGTTTTAATTTAGAGAAATCTTAATTTTAGACAAATCTAAAATTAACTTCTTTAGATAAGTCAGGAAAAACATTAGAAAAACATTCATATATTGCTGGTTTGCACAAAGACTCGCATTGTAGGGAATTTATTTAAAGCTTAATACCAAGTTAAAACCTATGTCTTTTATATGCTTCATTAAAAAAACAAATTTCTGAACAGACTTTTAATTTAACAAACAAAATGGCTGACTTTCGAAATGCATATCACTTACCAAATTTGGGAGCAAAGTTGTATTTCCTTTCTTGTCTGTAATCTCTACATGGTTGAATAATATACGTACATACTTAATACGTTTATATTTTTTTAATAGCCAAGGAAGTTATAAAAAAGTTTTTCGCACTTAAATGTACAGGAAACAAACTATTTCTTTGTTAAATTACAAAGTTCTTGGTCCAGCCAGCCATGCTGTGAAGGTTACCAACCATCGTTCGTTGAATACAACATTGTTGAGTTGCAGAAAAAGTTAACGAGTTTTTATAATTTTTTAGGACTGTATTTTTTTTTTTAATTTAAAAGATGTGGTTAGTACTACAACACAATCACTCGCCTAGCCATATACTAATACAAGTTATCGCTTCACCATATTATTTATTTTTCTACAAAATAATGGGTACCAAAAGGGAACAAAATTTAAAACATCGTACATGTACAAAATAAAATAAAAAAAAACATGAGCCAAAATAATTTTGAAAATACGCGTTTTCGTAGATTTTTTTATACTCTTATATGAAAAGATTGTTTTGCTTAAAAATTAAAACCCCTAAATATCATAATTCGGAAATCTTCTTGTCAAAGAAGACTTGGCTAAAGTAACAAACGGTGTTCAATTGTCACAAATCTGAACGGCAAACAGTCGCCATATGGTCGTCGACCTTGTCTATCAGCAGTTTGTCTGCCTGTACCTGTTCTACGCCCACCTTGATTTACTTCGGATAACATAGAGCAGTCGATAGTTTGAAGGAAACTTTGTGCCATTGTTTTTCAACTATTATTGCTGTAAATAAAATAACTAAAATTAGATAGTCTGAGTATAAAAGCTTTTCAACTTCTGCAGTGCATGTCAAAAACTTTTTTTATTGTTTTTACACATAAAACCTCGACAAGATGAATAAGTAATAAAAAATAAACTATCTTTTCTTTTTAGTTTTTGGAAAAGGTTCGAAATACAATTAGGTACATAATATTTATCAATGTTTGTTTAATCAATGTTTGAACCAAGACCCACCTTTGTTAAATACATGAGTTTTCCATTGTTTTTATCTGTGATAATGAATGTCTTTTAGAACGTTGACCTCTTTTCTTTAAACTTTCAGCGTCTTATCTTTTTGTAAAAAGCACTAAGCATTACCTAACCTACCTGCCTACCTACCTACCTAACCTATTCTGCTTACAATAAATACATTTTGTACCTGTTTAATGTACCTAAGCGCTGAATTGGAAAATTTGAGCTATTGAACGATTCTGTGAAAGTTTTTTCTTTAATCAATTACTAGCCCGAATTTAATTACTTATTTTGCAACATTTATTTATTTTTAACTAAGATCATCTGGTGTAGGTAGCTGTAGCATTGCATCAGCTCGGTTGCGGTTTGCCTACATAAAGACTGGAGACCAGTTTTGGTACTGCACTGTTTTTGGTAGCAGTCTCGATGCAGGTTTACAATTACACACACCGCAGGTCCTTTTGTGAAGTACAGTTGCATGCACAAACGTTGGGAAAGAAGGAGGCTGTTCTGAAAAGCTTTGCGCCCGAATCACATATTCTTCAAAATAAATATAAGTAAAGTAGGCAAGTACTTACCTAATTGATTTGATAAATTTCAAAATACAATTGTTTTTTGTCACTAAATACTCACTTTAATTAAACTAACTTACTATGTGCAAGTAATTTAAAATATGTAGCTATTACATTTGCATAAATGTTTCTTTAAGAACTATGGTAGGTTAAGTCGTATTTTCTTTCTAAATGGGATGTGTACCCTACTTAGTTTTTTTTTATCTTGTCACAGATTTCATCTTTGGTACCATTAAATAAAATATAGTGTATTGTACAGAATAACTCATTGTAGTCGTCACTTTGGTACTATAATAATGTTACCTATCGGTATTCGTCACTGCTATAATAAAGTAGCATTATGTATGTCGTTTACTGCGACTTACCAAGGAAAAAAAACATTGCTGAAAGAAATCGTGTTTTCACTTGCCGCGGACCGATCATGAATTAAATATGGATGGATGACATCATTTATTTATGCAGTTTTTTTCACGGCCGATTCTGAAAACACCCTCATTGCCACTTGTGTGATTCATATTTATTTTGTTATTGCGCTGGCTGTGCTGTGACTTATCTTAATGAATGTCTCAACCTTTAGGTCATCTACATTAACCACCTAGGTACCTATATATATAAAAAGAATAATAAGTAACTGCATATTACTTCTACTGCATTGTACTTACCTAATTACTAAAATAAAGTTTTTTGTTAGTTAAGTAAAACGCTAACCATTAAAAAATTGTATTAAATATTGAAAAGGTTAGGTGTATTATACAGGTTTGCTTCAGGAAAGTTGTTAGGTACGGTGAACTGAATTTCTCTTGTGGTTTAGTACCACGTTATCAGAAATACCTCTGATATTCTGTCTATTCTCTAATCTGTGGTATAACTACGGTCAAACGTAGAGATTACAAGGTACTTTCTTGCTTCTCCGAATTTTGAATTATTTAACAGTCATATCATAAAGGTAATTTAAAAAGATGTTGGACTAAACTACCTACCTGCTATCCTACAATAAAATAAAATATTAAAATCGAGTACCGTTACCATAAAAACTATCTTTATTGAAAAAACAGCCCGCACAAAGCCTTCATTATCATTTGTGATTGTGACAAGGTACCTAACCTACATTATCATTACGTAATCAATATATATAAAACTCTTCCGTTACTGACTGACTGACTGACTGACTGACTGACTGACTGACTGACTGACTGACAGACAACGCAGAGCCAAAACTACTGGGCGTAGCGGGCTGAAATTTTGCACGTGGGTTCCTTGGGAAGTGTAGAGGAGCACTAAGGAATGAATTCCCAAAATTCCCACGGGAACGGGAAAAAAACAGGATTTTTGTGTTAGTGAGAAAAATGCGCAGGTGAAACCGCGGGGCAGCCTCTAGTTGTTTGATAATCGCCAGTGGCAACATAATCTGATTTTGACAAATCTCGCTGTATGAGTTATTTAGTTCTTTAGAGACACAATGCTGTAGAGGTGCGAGTATTTAGAAATGATATCTGTTTTAAGGTTAGTATCTAAAAAAATTAATTACTTACTCGCGTTGCCAATATCACTTATTGAGTTAATTAGACTAATATAATTGATATTGATACCTTATTTGGTAAAGTATCCTATACTGCTAGAGGTAGAGGCGAGGTAGTTCAGGGTGACCACCAATTGGCTCAGGCAAAAAAATGTTTTCCTTGTCTTACGACAATAAGCGGTGGTGAAGTTGAAAGCCTGGCGTCAGCGTTACGGGGCCAATTTTAATAAAAGGGCCAAAACAAGTTTTCCAACCATATCAAATATATTTTTCAACTTTATCTATTCAGCCTTCAATCGCTCTCCGAAACGAAAATAGCCATTCCACTTTTCAGTCGCTTACAGTATCGATCGAATACCAATTCAGAGATTTGGGGCATGTTTGATGGGGCCGATGCTAGGCGACAAATTAATTGTGACGGACGGTGGCCCCATGGAAGACTGGACTGTCCTGTTTTACTTTAGATTAGAATATAATGTATTTAATGATTTGATAGCTTACAAAGTTTATATTTCAGATAGTTTAAAATTTCAGATCATCTTTTAATAAGTAAATTTGAAATTGAAAAGCTTCGTAGAAATCGATTAGGGTAGAAGGTATATGTATAACTTTTTAACATTCTAACTGTTTTTTTTCGTACTTATATATTACTAGTCGACCCGGCGAACTTCGTACCGCCTTACCTATAACTATGTTGTGCATATATTATACTTATAAACCTTTCTCTTGAATCCCTCTATCTATTAAAAAAGACCGCATCAAAATCCGTTGCATAATTTTAAAGATTTAAGCATAGGGTAAAACGTCCTATTACCGCGGTAGTCAAAATCACGTCCTATTACGGCTCTATTTTATCTTTCGCAATTTATGATTAGTTGTGACTGTGTATGGTAAAGGTGACTACATAGTGTTCAAGGGAAACTAACACGTAACTTATTACACAGCACTCGTGCGTTTGAAATCGTTTAAAATGACTTAAATTAATTATTTTGTGTAACGTCAGCGAAGCGAGAAGCTGTTTCATACAAACGCAGACTGACTCGCGGTAGAACATTGAATTTTCAGACTTCGTTTTTAGTTCAAACAAACACTTTAAGATTATGTTACTATATTCGAATACTTTTTACGTTCAAGTAGTCTTAGTTAATCAAGTTGATTTCTGTTTAAAATCAAATAAAACAAGTAAATATGAGTAAACAAAAGTCCGCCGTGATAGGAAGGCTATTTGAGGGTAACGCCTATTACGGAGGGTACCATCGGTAATAGGAAAAACGCAGTGTCGGTAATTTATAAATTTAGTGGTATAATAAATATAATTTATGAACATTTCGTTATTTAAGTGTAATTTTCATTAGTTCTCAAGTATAAAACCAATTTTGGAGGTACATGTTTTTTAACTAGAATCCTTGTTTTTTACGCTTAAAGTTGACAGTAAAATTTAAGTTTGTTAGAATACTGTGAAACCTAACGTATGAGTTTTTATGAAGAAAAATGGTCTAATACAACGATTACTAACGATTTGAGAGTTTTATGGTAAAGACAGAATGCTCTTATTTGTAAGTAATAATTTACATTACCGAAATATCTTAACATTATATTTCAGAATTAGGATATAAAAACTCATTAGATATTTTAGTACCTACCGTATTAGGCTGTTAGGAATCCTAACACGGTGTATGGAAATTACAGAGCTAATAATTTAACCTTATTATTCATAAAGATACCGTACATTTTAAAAAGCTTTACTGCAGGTCTACTTATTTGGTTTGTTGTATGGTAAATACGTGACATCCTGTCTAAATAGACATACGTCAAATAACTAAAATGCACTTTAACTTTTTATGAATATCAGGTTAAGTAAATAATTAAAAAACTTACACAAAAATGTATACTAAGGTTAGGTTTATCGTATTATCCCATCAATATAATAATTTACTACTAGATTTTACCACAACTTTGACACACCATACAAAACTGATTATGATTAGTTGGTTGCTTTATTTATTATTGTATTTCGGTTTACTGTTTTTTTGTTATTTTTTTGTGTTCCATTTTATTGCATGTTTGTGTCAACGTTGTTGTAAAAAAAATGTATCTTTCTTTTTTTAACTTTCTCCGCTTGGGTAGAAATCCATTTTCCATATTTTTTTTACCGTTTAACTAAATCTTCACTAACTGCACCCCGCTGCTTCACCAGTTAAATTTTCCTTCAAATATGTTTTATTTGTAAGGTTTTATTAAAATCTATTACGTAGTTTTTACGTAAAAGAGTTACAGACATACTTTATTACAAACTTTATAACATTAGTAGGATTATTTTAACCCTCGTCCGGGCCTTTATCGAATTAAAGTTTGAGAAAAACGAACAGCAATTATTTTATAACGAGGTTAAGGAGGTTATCAATTCGACCTATATGTATGTTTGTATGCATGTTTGTCCGCGAATATTTCAATTTTGTCAAAACCGATTTTCACAAAAGTATTTTTTTTTTAATTTAGAAGAAGGGTTTTAGTACCTATTTTTAACCGATTTTAGAAAAGAGGAAGTTCTCAGTTTAGGTTTGTATCAGTTTATTGATTAAGTTTTCGGGTAAACGTCCCGGGACCTTATTAATATGTCTTTTCTATCCGTCCGTCTACCAAAGGTACTAATTCCGAAACGGCTGGATTAATTTTAATGAAAAAAAATTCACGATATTTTATTTTTCGTCCAAAGAATTCTAACAAATATTAAAAACTTTAAAAAATTATGGAAATTTAGAGAAAAGTGCATAAATTGTGCAAAAATTTTCCTTTTTTGAACAAAAGTTGAGCCTTTTTTGAACAAAAGTCGAGCCTTTTTTGAACAAAAGTCGAGCCTTTGCCTTTATTGACCTGGTCAACAGACATTAAATAATGATCATTTGTAACTTCACTTAATGTAGATTAACAACAAATATTAAAAATAATGTTAATAAGCTAGCCAAATTCGCACAAATTACGCTTTTATGGGTATAACCTGCGCACATAAAAAAACGATCTCAAAATGGCGGCCTTTGTATTGGCTGTCTCTTTTCTCAACTCTTCCCTCATACTAATATACGCAAGATAGCATTCGTTCGGCCACCATTTTCAAATCGTTTCTTTATCAGCGTAGCTTGTAAAAAGAAAATCATCCCCATATTTAATTCAATCCGATCCGTTGTGCAGAGAGATGGGAGAACGTTACGATGCCGTAGATTGATTGATTGATTGTTGTTTTGTTATTCGCCCGTTCAGGTCAGGCAAAGAAACAAAGTAGCCCATACAGCCAAATATTCATTATTCGTGTTTTCTAAACTAATTATATTACTAGAAACTTCTTAGCGCGAGGCCGTTTATTAAATAGTTATTAAACAAAATATTATCAAAATATCCCCTTACTAGGAAGAACTTGTATTTATGTACAGTGCCAGTAACAATTACAGCCATTGCATAACATTTTCTGATTGCACGGAACCATGAGCAAAATGTTTCATCGTGCGTGTGTTGTCATCCCATACTCCGTAATAGGCTGTGCTTACCGCCGTAATGGGCTTCAAACTTTTTTTTGCCGCCGTAATAGGAATTCCGAATTGTCAGAAAAAATATTTATTTAAAATTAATTATCATTCTAAAATAAATGAAACGACAACTGAAATAGAAAACATAATTATCATGAGTGTCAAAAAAAAATTAAATGTCTGCTAACATATTTAGAAATGCTTAAATTCTTACCCTACTTTAAAATGTCGTCAAAACGCGCCGTAATAGGGCATGTTACCCTACATAGGGACAGGCGCGGAAAGCGACTTTATTTTATACTAGTTGACCCGGCGAACTTCGTACCGCCTAACCTATTACTATTTTGTACGTTGTTTTAGACCTATAAACCTTCCTCTTGAATCACTCTATCTATTTAAAAAAACCGCATCATAATCCGTTGCGTATTTTGAAAGATATAAGAATACATAGGGACAGACGCGGAAAGCGACTTTATTTTATACTAGTCGACCCGGCGAACTTCGTACCGCTTAACCTATTAGTATTTGGTGCATGTATTATACTTAAAACCTTTCTCTTTAATCAATCTATCTATTAAAAAAAACCGCATCAAAATACGTTGATTAGTTTTAAAGATTTAAGCATACATAGGGACAGACGCGGGAAGCGACTGTATTTTATACTATGTATTGACTATGTATTGATTATCTACTCTGCATTGAGGCAAAATAATATCAATGAATGTACTTACTTATAAATATGTGTTTATGTAGTTTAATGAAGAAAAAAAATACTTATCGGATTTTTACAGCGTATCAATTTAATAACACTCTCTCATTCGTTAAAGTTATTTTGACCATGAATTTCGTCGACATGACGTAAGCTTCAAAAAACTTAAGACATGGATGTTATAAAAAAAAGTATGGTCTTGCAGTTATCCTCGCTCGAAAGCGGGTCAATGCATGCAGCCTCTGAGTCACTGCTATATTCGGAGCCTGCAGCCTGCAGCCTGCGCCGGACGCCCACTGAAATATTAAAACAAGTTTGCAAAGATACAGTTGGTAAATTTGTAAAAAAATTACGTTCTCTGTTTGATCTGCGGTGATCTAACGTGACAGACGTATTTTAGAATTTTCTTATTTTAAGCTGGTGGTTTTATACAGGATTACTCACAAGTAGATCCGACCCTTTCAGAGGTGACAGTAGAGGTTATTACAAATCACTTTAGCCCGTTGGTACCTCGGTCAAAACCAACCCTTTCCGAGTTTCCGAACCATTTCGAGTTTTAGCAAAGGTTTTTAGATTTTAGGGCTAGAAGGGCATTTTGTCCTGTGTAAAGCAGGGCCCTACTGTCACCTCCTGAAATGGTGCTCTGTGCTTACTTGCAAGGTAACCCTTAAGTACCTACCTATTCTTATTTTCTTAACGTCTTGTTTTTTAATTAATCAGCTAGCAGACAAAATAACATATACATATATTGGTTCCATTGTTTAGAGAGGTAGAGTTTTAAATAAGTATTTCAACCATTTAGATATTAGATACCGTACAGCTACTTCTAAACTCCCTTATTACCTAATAGTCCTTCACTGATTGGTAATATAGCTCTGTAATCGTCCCTCTGTTACTAAAAGTATAACGTCTAACAAACAAAACATTTTTTTTTTGCAAATGTACTTTTAATTGGCAAGGTGTTTCCGTGTGCCACCGCAGTAAAACTGCAAATTGACTTCCGGTTTTTAATACTTTTTGAATAGATAGGTATCGAGATGTCGAAGCTATACAATCGTGACTTAAAATTGTATTACTTATTATGTAATTGTAGGTTAAACCTGTTTTTTATAATTTTCGGTTATGGTTAAAACCACGTAGGTATGTATTAAAACCTCTTATCTCTCTAACCTCTATCTTATTCATGTGATCACTTATTATGTAGGTAGATAGGTACCTAGATGATCCCGCATTGATAAGAATTCAACTGCAGTATAAAGCTCATTTAGATAACAACGCAATCCAAAAGCGTTCAGATTGTATCACTCAAAGGGCGGGCCTACCACCGTTGCACCTTACAACAATTTTAGTCAGCTATTTCAGTTTTCAGTAGTCCGGCAGTTTGCCGAGTGTGGTCGCGTGCAGTACACGGTCGCTCGATAGTGGTAGTCGTGCAATAGACGAGAGAAAATTTTCATTTAGGTCAGTTAGGGTTTGTGGTGCGGGGTCGAGTTTTCGTTGCCTGCTGCTGCTTTAACTTATTTGTCCTTTTTTCTTTATTTTAATCATATTTTAAACCTTCCATACTGTTCCCTGTTCTATTAATTACCTATAAAATGTCAATTTATACTTGCTTACTTTATTATAATGTTTTAAACATATTTTTTCTAACAAGCAAGATTATATCTAACCGATAAAAAAAAGTTGTTCTTAATTTGGGTTGTGGTTTTGTGATAGTTGATTCCTCAAAACTCTCACGTTTATAATGCGACTATAGTTGACCCGGAAAACTTCGTACCGCCTTACCTAAAATATAATGTGCATGTATTATACCCATAAACCTTCCTCTTGAATCACTGCATAGTTTCAAATCCGTTGCATAGTTTTAAAGATTTAAAAGCATAAGATAGGGACAGACACGGAAAGCGACTTTATTTTATACTATGTATTGATGATTAGAAGAAAAAATTAAGAATAAATATTTGAAGTCTTTTATAACAATATAGTTTTAAAACAATATAGTTTTATAACAATATAGTTTTATAACAACGGTCCACTTTACATACATACAAGTTAGGTTTTAAAGAAAATAAAACTCGTAAGCTGAAGCGAAACTGATCATTTCAATATATTACTTATTGGATTAGTTTTAATTTTTTTATAAGTATTCAAAACGTATCTTTTATTCTTTAATTTACAAAAATATACTGAGAGTTTTTCAAACAAACGATACTTACCCTGTTTTTCAAGCTGACTGGTAATTAGCTGATAAACGACTAATGCAAGTTGTTAATAAATAAATTAATTAGGTAGTGGTGAGCGAGTTTCAACTTTAGAACTCCCTATAATGCTAAGCAGTACAGGTGTAGTGTCAAAAAGTGATAAGTGAAACAGTAGCAATGGGCGCGGGCAATGGCCGAGCTGCTGACGTTGCCGCCCCTGCCGCCCGCGCGACGACTGCCAATATCACTCCATCCTTACCGCTATCGAAGGTGTCTGCTTGTATTTTACCTCCTTAGGTGCTTACTATCTATCTTCTATTCCCCCAGGGGTATCGTCAAGGGTATCGTGGGTTTTGATATGCTATTTGCCTATGTTGTGTAGTGGACGTGGCGACTGTAACACCGGAGTTCCAGGTTTAATTTCCAACGAACATTTGTATGATAAAGTTAATATTTATTATTAGAGTGTACTCGATGAGGCTCGTACTAAGCCGGCCTATATGTGGAGTTGCCTTATTTCCAGCAGTGTCTGTGTACGTCTTTCGGCCGAGATGATGATGATGGTTGTGGGCAACCCAGACACATCGTTCTATTTCCTACTTATAGCTTCTGAGTGTGATGCGCAATTTATTAAAATTTCCATAGAGATCATTTCTTTCCACTGTTTAATGTTCAGGTCTATCTATCGAAGTAAATATCTCAGTTTTAGGGTTAAGAGGCGAAACGGTGCGAAACTATAGCCACTTGATTTTGGCCATGCTGGTTTAGAAGATATCAATAATTTATCGAAGTGGCGATAGTTTCGCACCGTTTCGCCCCTTAACCCTAAAACTGAGATATTTACTTCGATAGATAGACCTGAACATTAAATTTGTATGTAACAAATTAAATTTAACCAATAACCATTGTCTATCTTTGTTATAGGCGTCACCGCTGCCCACACAACGATGTCCCAGAGCCATTGTTCGATGTGGCGCACACGACGAGCGCGGTGTCCGCCTACAAGCAAGACTACGACGAGAAGCACGTCAGCCGCACCACGGCGGTGCACCACGAGGACCACTTGCGGCTCGAGGGAGAGTTCCAGACACACGAGCGACAACCCTGGCAGCCAGCAGAGCGGCCAAAGATCACCAAGCCAGAAGACAACCTCAGACCAGAAGGGGACTTCGAAAGGCCTCGTCCGGAACAATGGAGACCCGGCGACAGAGCCACTGTCAAACGACCGGAGGATAACCTAAAACCAGAAGGCGACTTTGAGAAGCGCCGGCCTGAGGAATGGGCACCAGGAGAAAGAGCCCCTGTCCGTCGCCCCGAAGACAATCTTAGACCAGAGGGCGAATTTATTACCCATGACAAGGAACCGTGGCGACCTGCAGAGCGCCCGAAACAAGTGAAGCCTAAAGATAATCTTAAACCTGCAGGAGACTTTGCAAGGCGGCAAAACGAAGAATGGGCCCCTGGTGACAGGGCACCTATTCGACGACCTAATGACAATTTAAGATCTGAAGGTGAGTTCACATCACCAGAAAAAGAGCCTTGGCGTCCTGCTGAACGCCCTGAACAACACAGACCCAAGGATAATCTTAAGCCAGAAGGAGATTTTGAAACTCAAAGACCAGAACAATGGCGCCCAGCAGAAAGACGAGAACAAACAAGGCCTAAGGATAACCTCAGGCCTGAAGGAGATTTTGACAGGCAAAAACCTGAAGAATGGCGGCCCGCTGAGCGACAAACTCCTAGCAAGCCCCACGACAACTTAAAGCCCGAAGGTGATTTTGAAAAGCCAAAGCATGACAAATGGCAACCAGCTGAAAGACGCGAACAGACCAAGCCTAAAGACAACCTAAGGCCGGAAGGAGATTTTGAAACTCAAAAACCAGAACAGTGGCGTCCTGCCGAAAAGCGGGAACAGACAAAACCTAAAGACAACCTCAGGCCAGAGGGTGATTTTGACAGGCAAAAGCCAGAAGAATGGCGGCCTGCGGAAAGACAAACTCCTAACAAGCCAAAAGACAACCTGAAACCAGAAGGAGATTTTGAACAACCTAAGCATGACAAGTGGCAACCAGCTGAAAGGCCTGAAGTCCATAAGCCTAAAGATAATTTAAAGCCTGAGGGTGACTTTGAAAAACAAAAGCCGGACCAATGGAGACCAGCTGAAAGGCGCGAACAAACAAAGCCGAAGGACAATCTTAAACCAGAAGGAGATTTCGATAGGCGAAAGCCCGACGACTGGAAGCCAGCTGAACGGCAAACGCCCAGCAAGCCAAAGGATAATTTAAAACCCGAAGGCGAGTTTGAATCACCACGCCCTCAAGAGTGGCGTCCAGCCGAGAGGACAGAACAGAAGAAACCTAAGGACAATTTAAGACCCGAAGGTGATTTTGAACAACCTCAACCTGAAAAATGGCGTCCAGCTGAAAAACGCGAACAGTCAAGGCCAAAAGATAATCTTAGGCCTGAAGGTGATTTCGAACAGCCCAAACATGAAGAATGGCGCCCTGCAGAAAGGCCAGAACAAAGGAGACCTAAGGATAACCTTAGACCCGAAGGCGATTTTGATAGGCAGAAACCTGATGTGTGGAAGCCAGCAGAAAGGCAAACTCCTAGCAAGCCTAAAGATAACTTGAAACCAGAAGGTGAGTTTGAACAACCTAAGCATGAAAAGTGGCAACCTGCTGAGAAAAGGGAACAGACTAAGCCTAAAGATAACCTTAAACCAGAAGGCGACTTCGAACAGCCAAAACACGAAGAATGGCGCCCGGCTGAAAAGCCAGAACAAAAAAGACCCAAGGACAATCTCAGGCCTGAAGGTGATTTTGAAAGACAAAAGCCTGACGAGTGGAAGCCAGCAGAAAGGCAGACTGCCAAAAAACCTAAAGATAATCTAAAACCAGAGGGTGAATTCGAATCACCAAGGCCAGAAGAATGGCGCCCAGCTGAGAGACCGGAACAAAAGAAGCCTAAAGATAATTTAAAACCCGAGGGAGAGTTTACTACACCTACGAAAACAGAATGGAAGCCTGCAGACAGACCACAGCAGAAGAAACCTAAAGACAACCTAATGCCCGAGGGTGACTTCGCCCAGCGTACTCCGGAGAAATTCACACCAGCGGAACGCCCAGTTGCAAAGAGGCCAGAAGACAATTTACACCCTGAAGGTGATTTTACTACATCTAGATCAATAACACAGGACTACCAAGTCGTCACAGGCGAAAGAGCTGAAATAATACGACATACTGATAATCTCATTACGGAAGGCGAATTTACCGGTAAGAAAGCCAGTGTTTATTTTATGGTGTTTTTTTATTATTGAGAGTAAAATTAACCTATGAATTTTATAGTACTCAAATTATTAAATATAATATAATCATAATATTACGTTAACAAAAGTTGGCGCTATTTATAAGCTACCGTGGGTCGAATAGCCATAATATCACTTAACGTTACTGATTTCAATATTGTTAAGACAATTTTTATTTTTAATTTCAGTTACAGATAGATATTTTTTTGTTATTACAGATACAACCACATCGCGCACCGCATATACAGTTCAGCCATCTGAAAGACCAAAACCTGTTCGTCGCAACACCTGGACCAAGATCGAAGGTGAAATGACAACTGAAACAACCAACCAATCGGAGTTTATTGATTACAGCGACACCGTAGAAAAAACGATGACCGTTTTAAGGAGAACCGATAATATAATACGTGAAGGCGAAATAGACTTTGTCACTTCTAATCAAAACGATTACACAGAAAAGGTTTCGCCTGTTGAGCGCCCAAAAAGACGTCGTACATGGACCAAGGAAGATTTCGAAAAGTTCTACTCGACCGAAGAATTACAAAAGATAACTACTAATCAACAAGAGTACACAACTTATGAAGAAACTGATGTGAGACAGCAGCAAATCATTCGGAAGGACAACCTGCGCATGGAAGGCATCTTTGAAAGTCAGACTGTATCGAATGATGCGTATCAGCATAAACATCTGACGGAACGTCCTGCACAAAAGAAACCCACCGACAACTTGAAGCCTGAGGGTGATTTCGAACAACCTAAGATAATAGAGTGGCGTCCAGCTGAAAGACAAACTCCAAGCAAACCAAAAGATAACTTGAAACCAGAAGGTGATTTTGAAACCCAAAAACCGGAGGAATGGCGACCAGCTGAGAGGCGGGAACAAACAAAACCTAAAGACAACCTCAAACCAGAAGGAGATTTTAGCAGGCAAAAGCCTGATGAGTGGAAGCCAGCGGAAAGGCAGACTCCTGTCAGACCCAAAGATAATCTTAAACCAGAAGGTGAATTTGAGTCACCACGTCCTCAGGAATGGCGACCAGCTGAGAGGCCAGAGCAATCAAAACCTAAGGATAATTTGAAACCCGAGGGAGAATTTGAATCACCAAAACAAGAACAGTGGCGCCCAGCTGAAAAACGACAGCAGACAAAGCCCAAAGATAATCTTAGACCAGAAGGAGACTTTGAAAAACAAAAACCTGAGGAATGGCGTCCAGCTGAAAGGCGAGAACAGACGAAACCTAAGGATAACTTGAAGCCTGAAGGTGATTTCGAACAGCCCAAACATGATAAATGGCGTCCAGCTGAAAGGCGAGAACAAACTAAACCTAAAGATAATCTGAAACCTGAAGGAGATTTCGAAACTCAAAAACCAGAAGAATGGCGTCCAGCTGAAAGGCGAGAACAGACGAAACCTAAGGATAACTTGAAGCCTGAAGGTGATTTCGAACAGCCCAAACATGATAAATGGCGTCCAGCTGAAAGGCGAGAACAAACTAAACCTAAAGATAATCTGAAACCTGAAGGAGATTTCGAAACTCAAAAACCAGAAGAATGGCGTCCAGCTGAAAGGCGAGAACAGACGAAACCTAAGGATAACTTGAAGCCTGAAGGTGATTTCGAACAGCCCAAACATGATAAATGGCGTCCAGCTGAAAGGCGAGAACAAACAAAACCTAAAGATAATCTGAAACCTGAAGGCGATTTCGAAACTCAAAAACCAGAAAAATGGCAACCAGCTGATAGGCAAACTCCAGTAAAACCGAGAGATAACTTAAAACCTGAGGGTGAATTTGAATCTCCACTACCTCAAGAATGGCGTCCTGCCGATAGGCCAGAACAGAAAAGACCTAAGGATAACCTAAAGCCAGAAGGTGACTTTGAGCATCAACGACCAGAAGAGTGGAAACCTGCTGAAAGGCGAGAACAAACTAAACCCAAAGATAATCTTAAACCAGAAGGTGATTTTGAAAGGCAAAAGCCTGAAGAATGGCGCCCTGCTGAAAGACAAACTCCTCGAAAACCTAAAGACAACTTGAGGCCAGAAGGTGAATTTGAGTCTCCCCGGCCTGAAGAGTGGCGACCAGCTGAGCGCCGAGAGCAAACGAAACCTAAAGATAACCTTAAACCTGAAGGTGACTTTGTACAACCAATTAACGAGGAATGGTGTCCTGCTGAAAGACCAGAACAAAAGAGACCTAAAGATAATCTGAAACCTGAAGGAGACTTTGACAGGCAGAAGCCAGAGGAATGGCGTCCCGCTGAAAGACAAACTCCAACCAGACCTAAGGATAACCTGAAACCCGAAGGAGATTTTGAATCACCACGACCAGAACAGTGGCGTCCAGCAGAAAAGCGAGAGCAGACTAAACCTAAGGATAACCTAAAACCAGAAGGTGAATTTGAACAGCCGAAGCATGATAAGTGGCGTCCTGCTGAAAGGCCTGAAGCCCATAAGCCCAAAGACAATTTGAAGCCTGAGGGTGACTTTGAAAAACAGAAGCCAGAAGAATGGCGGCCAGCTGAACGGCAGACGCCCGTGAAGCCAAGAGATAATCTTAAACCAGAAGGTGATTTTGAATCACCACGACCAGAACAGTGGCGTCCGGCCGAAAAACGAGAACAGACCAAACCTAAGGATAACCTTAGACCAGAAGGTGAATTTGAATCACCTCAACCAAAGGAGTGGCGTCCAGCTGAAAGGCCAGAACAAAAGAGGCCGAAAGACAACCTAAGGCCTGAAGGAGACTTTGAACAACCAAAACACGAGGAATGGCGTCCAGCTGAAAAGCGAGAACAGACAAAGCCTAAAGATAACCTTAAACCAGAAGGAGATTTTGAACAGCCGAAGCATGATATGTGGCGCCCTGCTGAAAGGCCTGAAGCCCATAAGCCCAAAGACAATCTGAAACCAGAAGGTGAATTTGAATCACCACGTCCTCAAGAGTGGCGTCCAGCTGAGAGGAGGGAACAAACTAAGCCTAAGGACAATCTGAAACCAGAAGGAGATTTTGAACAGCCAAAACATGAAGAGTGGCGTCCAGCTGATAGACCAGAACAAAAGAGACCCAAAGACAATCTTAAACCTGAAGGAGATTTCGAAACCCAAAAGCCAGAAGCATGGCGCCCCGCCGAAAGGCAAACACCTGTAAAGCCGAAAGATAATTTAAAACCTGAAGGCGACTTTGAGTCACCGCGCCCTCAGGAGTGGCGTCCTGCCGAAAAGCGGGAGCAAACAAAGCCCAGAGATAATCTCAAACCAGAAGGAGATTTTGAACAGCCGAAGCATGATCAGTGGCGTCCTGCTGAAAGACCTGAAGCACATAAGCCCAAAGACAATTTGAAGCCTGAAGGAGACTTTGAGCAACAGAAGCCAGACGAATGGCGGCCAGCTGAAAGGCAGACGCCCGTCAAGCCAAAAGATAATCTTAAACCTGAAGGTGAATTTGAATCACCACGTCCTCAAGAGTGGCGTCCGGCTGAAAGGCGGGAACAAACTAAGCCTAAGGACAATCTTAAACCTGAAGGAGATTTCGAACAGCCAAAACATGAACAATGGCGTCCAGCTGATAGACCGGAACAAAAGAGACCCAAGGACAATCTAAGACCTGAAGGCGATTTTGAAACTCAAATGCCAGAAGAGTGGCGCCCCGCGGAAAGGCAAATACCAGTAAAGCCAAAGGATAACCTCAAACCTGAGGGTGAATTTGATTCACCACGTCCTCAGCAGTGGCGTCCGGCCGAAAAGCGAGAGCAAACTAAACCTAAGGATAATCTCAAACCAGAAGGAGAATTTGAGCAGCCAAAGCATGAGCAATGGCGCCCTGCTGAAAGAACAGAGCAAAAGAGGCCTAAAGACAATCTTAAACCCGAGGGAGATTTCGAAACTCAAAAGCCAGAAGAATGGCGCCCTGCCGAGAGGCAGACACCTGTAAAGCCAAAAGATAATTTGAAACCTGAGGGCGACTTTGAGTCACCGCATCCGCAGGAGTGGCGTCCAGCTGAAAGGCGAGAACAGACAAAGCCTAAAGATAATCTGAAACCAGAAGGAGAGTTTGAGTCACCGCGTCCGCAGCAGTGGCGTCCAGCAGAAAAGCGAGAACAAACGAAACCTAAAGACAATCTTAAACCGGAGGGAGATTTTGAACAACAGAAGCATGAGCAATGGCGTCCAGCTGATCGTCCAGAACAAAAGAGACCCAAAGACAATCTTAAACCTGAAGGAGATTTTGAAACCCAAAAGCCAGAAGAATGGCGCCCCGCCGAAAGACAAACTCCAACCAGACCTAAAGATAACCTGAGACCCGAAGGAGATTTTGAATCACCACGACCAGAACAGTGGCGTCCGGCAGAAAAGCGAGAGCAGACTAAACCTAAGGATAACCTAAAACCAGAAGGTGAGTTTGAACAGCCGAGGCATGATAAGTGGCGTCCAGCTGAAAGGCCTGAAGCGCATAAGCCCAAAGACAATCTAAAACCCGAGGGCGACTTTGAGAAACAGAAGCCAGAAGAATGGAGGCCCGCCGAAAGGCAAACTCCTGTAAAGCCGAAAGATAATTTGAAACCTGAGGGCGACTTTGAGTCACTGCGGCCGCAGGAGTGGCGTCCGGCCGAAAAGCGAGAGCAAACGAAACCTAAAGACAATCTTAAACCAGAGGGAGATTTCGAACAGCCAAAGCATGAGCAATGGCGCCCTGCTGAAAGACCAGAGCAAAAGAGGCCTAAAGACAATCTTAGACCCGAGGGAGTTTTCGAAACTCAAAAGCCAGAAGAATGGCGCCCAGCTGAAAGGCAAACTCCTGTTAAGCCTAAAGATAATCTTAAACCGGAAGGTGACTTTGAATCTCCTATACAAGAGAAATGTCGTCCAGCCGAAAGGCCAGAAGTAATAAAGCCCAAAGATAACCTAAAACCTGAAGGAAACTTCGAAAAACATCAACCTGAACAATGGAAACCGGCTGAAAGACAAACACCTAAGAAACCACAAGATAACCTTAAGCCAGAAGGCAAATTCGATAGACCAGAAAAGAAAAAAGAGCCCGTACTTACCGAAAGGCCTGTGCAAAAGAAACCTGAAGATAATTTAAAACCAGAGGGTGATATGAACATTGTTAGAAGAACTGATTACACAGCAACGCGCGGAGATCGCGTCGATATAGTCAAACACGAGGATCATCTAAAGATGGAAGGAAAGATTGATATTCATCGGTCAAGGGATGATTACAAACGTATCGAAAAAACAGAAAAGGTTGTCATACAAAAACACGAAGACAATCTGAGAACTGAAGGAGAGTTTATTGATCTTGTTGTCCGAAATGATTATAATGCCACTAAAAGTGAAAGAGCACCCGTTGTCAAGCCACATGATAATTTAAAACCAGAAGGTAACTTTTATAAACCAGAAATCGTATCAACACAAGCGGCTGAAAGACGTAGAATAATTAAACACGCTGATAATATAACTATCGATAGATCTTTAGATATTAAACAAAAACAAAACACAGAAAGGATTGATATCATTCGTCGAGAAGATAATCTGCGAATAGAAGGAGAGTTTATAGATCTTAAACAAAGAAATGATTACAATGTTGTTAAGGGTGAACGGGCAGCCATAATTAGACACGAGGACAATTTAAAAATGGAAGGAAATATGGATAACAAACGTACTTCCGATACCTTACATGTTGTCAAGGGTCAGAGAGTAAAACTTATAAGACGAGAGGATAATCTTAAAATCGAAGGCGTCTTCGAAGATCATACCCGACGAAATGATTATAGCGTAACTAAAGGAGAGAGATCAGCTATTACTTATCATGCTGATAACCTGAAACCTGAAGGAGACTTTGTTAAAAGACCTGTCGTCGAGCCTGTTCAAGGAGAAAGACGTTCACCTATAAAACAAACAGATAATCTGAAGCCAGAAGGAGATTTTGATCGACCATCAAGGCCTAAATGGGTAACTGGGGATAAGATAGACATCGTAAAACCACAAGACAATCTTCATCCAGATGGCGATTTTGAAAAACGCCCTACAACTCAATGGCAGCCTGGTGAAACGCCTGCTCAAGTTAGGCCAAAAGATAACTTAAAACCAGAGGGTGAGTTTGACAGGCCGTCTAGGCCTAAGTGGGTGACTGCAGACAGACCTAATCAAGTAAAACCGCAAGACAATCTTAAACCAGAAGGCGATTTTGACAGAAGGCAGCCACAGGGTTGGCAACCAGGGGATACACCTGCACAGGTCAGACCAAAAGATAATCTTAGACCCGAAGGTGACTTTGAAAGAAGGCAACCAACAGGTTGGCAGCCAGGCGATACACCTACAGCAGTTAGACCTAAGGACAATTTAAAACCCGAAGGTGACTTTGATCGTCCCACCACAACCAAATGGGTTCCAGCTGAGAAAACTGAACAGGTGAAGCCTAAAGATAACCTGCATACTAGCACTGAGAAGTTTGATTCCAAAACTCATTTGACTAGCGAAAAGAAGTCAGTAATTGAAAAGGATCAAAACATCAACTACCAAACCAACATTTCTAAAACATACTTAACAGGAAGTGATCACAATATTAGGTCTAACGTTGACAATACCACCTCTCAAATTCATAAAACTGGAAAAACAGAAGTCTCCCACATTGAAAGTAATATTAAGCATTCTCACAGCCAAACAAGAGTCGAGCAAGCCACTTCAAAGATATCGGGAACACACATTACACAATCAGGTGGCCAAAACGTCGTAGATAGCAGAACTCTTATAAGTTCAGACTCCACTGACTCTCATCGAAGTGTGAACGACCGAAACACAATTCACAAAACTGACTCAAGAAACATTAAAAACATATCGTCAACCAACAAAACTATGAAACAAGTTTCTGAAAAGAAACTTGTCGGCGGAAAAATGATTACTGTCACAAGAAACGTTGAAACTTTTATTTCTGATAGAGATTCCAAATTAATTGAAGGTGGTATTAAAAATGGAACTCCATTAGTATTAAATAAACCAACAGGCTCTTCCTCAAATAAGGATATCAGCCAACAAAATTTTTCCTCGACTGATAAACGATCAACGACAACGCACACACGAATCCATGGAGCAGATAGCAGTCAGCGATTTATATCATCAGAGAATGTTTCCAACGTAGCTACGTCTATGCATGGAGCTCAAAATCATTCGACGAGCACTAAGAGCACAAGCAATGTCAATGGAGGAACAGTGACTCGAGGTGGACCAATTTCTCATGATAGACCACTGAACGGCGCAGACAGTAGCCAAAGTATCATCTCTTCAGAAATTAACATGAGCTCTTCAACAGCAGATCATAAAAACAGTCGCCAAGTACAATCTTCAATTGATAGTCGTCGAAATACAGTGGACAGCAGCAAAGTTCATATGACCGACTCCAGAAACATCAAACACAGCTCGACTTCAAACAAGACCGTAGAACAAGTTTCAGAAAGGAAACTCATTGGAGGAAAATGGGCTACAGTGACCCGAAACGTTGAGATAATTTCTGGAGGGGATTCTAAAGTAATTGGAGGCCAAAATAAGATGAGCTCACCGCACAGCCATTCTCCTTCTCCTGCTAGAGAAAACGGAGGAAGTGACTCAAATAGATCTATATTTACAAATAAGACTTCCAGCTCGTCATTGAATCAGGACAACCGTTCCTCGCATTCAAACACGCACCACGTGCACAGCGGTAACAGCAGCCAGAAAATTATCGCTTCTGAAATAAACATGAGCTCTTCTACGGCTGATAACCGAAACATTACCGGTGGACAATTCTCAAGCGATAGACGAAGTCAGCAGGAGACCAACAAGACTCAACATAACATCAGCACCAGAAGCCAACTCAGCGACAGCGTCACCAAGACCAGTCGGGAGTTTCAGCGAGCCATGCACACCGGCGATGACGACACCTCGTCAACCACAGTGGATCGCTCCTCCCGCGTCGGTCACCACAAACGCTCATCAGACCTCGTCAGCGACTCCACCAGCTCAAATGCTGTACTTCATCGCAAGGGAGTCACGACGACAACAGAAGCCCAACATTCTACAAGTTCGGCAGCTGCGGCTCAACGCAAGAGCATCGGCAACCTCGGCGAACGTGGCGACTACATCAGCAACTCCAACCAAAGCGCTGATAGGAAGAGTATAAGCTCTATGCACAGGTCCGGTCAACAATCGTCGACACACTCAGCACGTGAAAACATGGCTGTAATTTCACAGCACTCCGAGAGCGACTCACACCGTCAAACACGGAGAGATGGTCAGTCTACGATGTTAGTGGACCAGCAGACGCGTGGACACAATCGAGATAATTTACGCGTAGGCGGCGACCTGTACGGTCAATCGGAAACTCGCTCATATGGGCATTTCTCAACTTTGGAGAAGGTTGGTCGGTCTGAGCGAGTGGAGCGAGTGGAGAGGGTGTCCCGGCAGGGCAACATGTCCAGCATCATCCTGGGCGACGGCAGCAGCAGCTACCGGCGCGAGTTCCCCAGCCACGCTCACGGGCCCTGCCCGGCCACTCTCATTGAGTCTCCGCGCACGCCCTTCAAACATACCCGCGATACTCGTGAACATAAATTTTATGCATCGAAAGTGACACACTGATCAATTAAATACCCTGTGTGTGATCACTAATAATAAGCATTCCTATTAGGTGCTCATGCTTACTAACATTTTTATAAGAACGTATATAAACCTCTAACACTGCTAGTCTGAAAATACATAAAGACATAATTTTACTAACACAATACCTGACTTCAGGTTATTTTTTGTTATTATTTAATTTATATTATACCTACTTATATATACTTATAAACTTTTTTTATTGTCAAACATTGCCATAAAATAAAAATAAACATATATTAAAAATCGTGTTTTATTTTTGATACAATTAATCATCATTAGGCTGTAAACTGTAAAATAACATTTAGGACGATGTGTACCAACAATAATCGGCAGGTTAGTTTGGCAAAGATTATTAATTAGTATAGTAGTGTAGTATTCCAACTATGTAAACGGCTGTTGAACAGCCAAATATTGTTGCTGTGCACACCGTCCTAAATCGCCTTAACAATTAAACAAAGAACAAAACAAAAGCTATTGATACAATAATAAAATATGATCCGTTATATCCATGTTAGATCTGAAACTTATTCGAAAATTGCATTAAATTCATAGAATTCAAATCTTTGAGTTGGAATCAATCAGCGGCGGTTTTCAACCTCTTTGAAACCAAATCACAGACAAAATTGGTTTGAATGGCGGGTAAATTATGTCAAGTACGTATACAGTGGCGCCCCCACTCGCGCGCAGACTTTCCTGGCGCGAACTCTACCTAGGTACTCGGTACACGTTTGCCCATGGTAAGCGACCTTTTAATTCGTCAATATACTCAACACTAGTTTTTTTAACCAATCCTGACCGAAGTTTATTGCTTTAATTGCGATGTCGAAGTCAAAGTGCCTGCTAACCTTGGTTGGTCTTTGGTCACGCACACACATAACAAAATGCAAAATGTATTTATAATACAAATATGAAAAAAAAAATCTAATTCTAAAAGTTCATACGTATACTCAGAATACGAGGTATACTACCGAAGTTGTAGAGTTTTATTGATTTTGTTGGGTTTCTTTCGGGCCTATATGTGGTTTTTATTTTGAGCAGCATCATATTTGGTTTTCGATTTTCTTTCCAATTGATTTTCTTCAACATCTGTTTTGACTGCTGCCTTTTTAGTATCTGACTTAGAATCATCATCTTGAATTACTGTAATATCATCTGTTAACTTTTCTGTAACACTTTCAATAATGAATGCCGTTAAATCCTTATAATTGTTATCGAATTCTTTGCCTTCGTCTTCAAAGTTAACGTATGTTTGTTCATGAGGGACACAAGATGGAACAGGATCAAGAGCATACGTAGCTTTATTCTTTATGTTCATACTCTTTCGCTTTACTCGAACGTGCGGCGTAAAGTCTGTATCCACTTCGTTAGAACGAGGAAATGAATCAGCTAGAGATTTTAATGCATCAGATAAATCATCGCTTTCGTGTGATGCTTCCCTTTTCTCTTTATTTTCTATTTCGTTTAAGATTGAGGAACATGGATTTTCTTCTTCTTCATAGTAGTCTTGATTCGGTTCTTCTGAAGAATTTTGATCATCAACAACATTTCTTTTCATTTTATCTTTTAATGGCTCGTACATGGTCGGGTTGATGATGTTTTCAGACTTATTTTTAGGAGATTTATCTTTAGCATTAGCTAATTTATCACTTTTTATATTTTTATTGTAAGAAACTAATGTATTTGCAGATTGAGCGACTTTGCTGTCATCTTTTAAGTCTTCACCTTGAAGTGCTACATTATCTGTAATAATTTGTCTTGATTTCCTTCCATCGTCATTTAATTTTGCTGCAAATTCTTGTAAATTTTGAACCGCACCAGATTTTTCGTTGATCTCTCGTTTATCTTCGTCCATGGGACTGTCAATAATTTTCTTTAAAAGCTGCCTTTTCGGTTTCGAAAGACTGCCAAACAATTCATCAAGCTCTTGCTTAGTTAGCATTTTTATTTGTCTTTTTATGATTTTTTCATCATTTTCGATGTCATTGTTAACTTGCTCCTGTGAGAGGTCATTGGTGTTATAGTTATTATTTGATCGGCGATTGTCTTGAAGGTTGTTAAATTCATTTTTGACATTGTTTTCTGTTACACCACCAGATATTTTAACACTTTTTACGATTGGATTTTTCGAAGTGGCAGCGGTTGATTTGTTCTTTTCTGCATCTTTATTCGTGTTTGTAAAATGTTTAATGTCATTAAGTATATCAGCATCAGTGCCATCTGAATATTCGTTATCCATGTTGCTTTGTTCTCCATCGGCTGTTTGCATATTGGTATCCAAGACGTTTCTGCTTTTAACATTGTGGGATTCATTTTTGCACGCTGGATCTTCCATTTGGTTACTGGTAACCTGTTCAATCGGAAGGTTTTCACTTACTCCACTGGGGTTGTTTGCTGACAACTAAAAAATACAATGTTAACTTAGGTTTGGATGACAAATAAATCTTTAATGTCATTACAAGACATGATAGCTAGTGATATGTTGACTTTACCATATCTGACGATGTATCGTCTTGGTCATATTCACTGCCTTCTTCCTGGTACTCATTAGCAGGAGGATCACTAAAAGGTAAATAGGTATAGGTAGCTAATTAACACGTTCAGTTCCATGATGATCGACATAGTGAATCATGGACATGGTGGGTGATAAAGACAAGTCCAGACTCACTATTTGGGTCATAGTATGTATTTACTTTTAAGGTGGATTACAGTTTGCGGGCATTAAGAATAGATTTCAGAGGGCCTAGTACGAGTTTGACCACGGTAAGACCCCTTTCAAAACGGGAACCTGCAGAAAACGGTTAACTGGACTGCTGTGTGAAAGGGGGGTTGAGCGTTTGCAATTTAGTATGAAAACCGTTCTAGCGCCTCTGGCGGGGAGTAGCAAAACTACTTATAAAATTATTATTATCGCGTGCGTAAACTCGCTAGCAAACTCGTACTAATATAATGAATACTTAGTTCGAATATATATAAAACGACCCACCGACCAACATTTCTATGGGTACAGTTATAAACACAGGTTACCCTATACCTACTCTACTATAGTACCTCTGTACAGACGCGTGCAATGAAATGTAAACACTTTATGAACTTTAACTGTATACATTTAGATGCACACGACGGTTGGTGGGTCGGTTTTACACGAATATACACTCCGAGACTGTTCCCAAAATGCCCAGACCGGTACAAGGGTCAGTGGATCATCTTTGAAGCATAAAGGTACCTTCATACAACAACCTAAAACAGCCCACTCACTCACTGACCCAAGCTTAATATCAGTATTTCTGCCTCAAATTCCTATGAGTACAAAACTAACCCATAGGTTTCGTCCCTGCCCTTAGCCGGCCTAGAGACTGATATGGCAATTAAAAATGTAAGAAATATCACTGATATAGAAGCACGCATGTTTCAACCAAATATAGAACATCAAAGTTATTTCATGTAGAATAACAAATTTATGAGCATTAGGGAATCAACAAGTTTTTTCAAAGTATTATGACAGAGCAGAGACATTTACCTTCTATCTGGCAGAGACAATGTAAGGTCAGAGGTCAGAGACAGAGAGTAGGATAGAATGGGTTGGGTACCTACCTGAGGTACCTACGAACAATTTTCATAATGTCGGGCCTTAAAAAAAAAAATTTTTCTTAGGAGCACAGCACAACTTAAAAATACCAAATGAAAGTGGTGTATATTAGTATTTGAAGGTAGATTAACATAAATTCTGTTCGGCTACTAAGTGACCAATAAACGATCAGTCTCGTATTGCGTGTCTTATTGTGAACCCGCTACCCAGTCGATTTCAGAGATAAACCATTGGCGACGAGTATTTTAATTGCTATGCCGGACGAAGTCAAAGTAAATTTAAGTGGTTTGAAGGAGTTCAACATTAATGTGGATCGGTGGCCGACCTATGTCAGTAGGATGAAGGCTTGGTTCGAGCTGCAACATGTTAAACCTTGCGATTATTCGAAGTACCTCGTTGCAGTGGTTGGGACAGAGCCGCTTGATTTAATTATTGACCTGTGTTACCCGGACAAACCAGAAAGCGTTACATTCGACAAGATTGTTAAACTCGTGGAAGACCACTTGTGCCCGAAGCGATCTTTGATAGCGGAAAGAATGCTGTTCAGAGCTTGCAGACAGTTAGACGGCCAAACCATCAGCGAATATTTGGTGCAACTAAAAAAGTTAAGTAAGCCGTGTAAGTTTAATAATAACGAGGCGCTGAAGGAAAACCTACGTGACCAATTTGTATATGGATTGGCAAGTGATCGCATCAGACAGCGCTTACTAGTAGAAGAAAATCTAGATTTTTCTCGTGCTACGGAAATGGCGCTATCACTGGAAGCGGCGGTACGGGACTCGAGACCGGCGGAGAGGCCGGCGCACGAGCAACGCGGCGAGGCGGTGCACGTGGTGAGCGGCGGCGGCTCGTGGCCGCGCGCCGGCGGCAGCGGCCAGGGCGGCGGCGCCGGCAGCTGGCGCGGCGGCTGGGGCGCGCGCGCCCGCTCGGTGTCGTATCGCGGTCGGCAGCAGGGGTTCCGGGGCCGCGGAAGACCATTCATCAAGTAAAGGACGATTCCGAGGACGATTCCAAATCGTCAGCGTCTTCAGCAGCATCGGAAAAGTGTGGTAAAGCGTTAAGTGTGTATCAAATAAGTGATGACGAAAGTGATGATCGATGGGTAATTAAGCTGTTAATTAATGGTGTGTTGCTAAACATGGAGGGCGACACGGGTGCCGCTGTTAGCATTATATCATATGGTACTTATAAGCGATATTTTAGCGCATATAAATTGCAGACGTCGAGGTCTAATCTTAAAATGTATAGTGGTCAAAAGGTGAAGCCAAAGGGTGAGTTTATTTGTTCAGTAGAAATTAAAGGTCGCATATTTACTAACTTACCGTTGATTGTGATAGATAACGAGTTTAGCCCCTCTTTATTAGGCCGTAACTGGATGCGTTCTCTGGAAATTCCATTCCCAAAAATCGTTCATGCGATAGATACAAATAATATGAATGATTCTATAGTTAAAAGTAAGTTGAAAGCGCAATTTCCGGAGGTGTTTGCGCACGGTATAGGTACTTTCAAAAAGGAGGTTATAAGACTAGAGGTGGCGGCAGGCGCGCGGCCGGTGTGGCGACGCGCGCGCCCCGTGCCTTACGCGCTGCGGCCGGCCGTCGAGGCCGAGCTGGCGCGGCTGCAGCGCGAAGGCATTGTGTCTCCCGTCGAGTGGAGCGAGTGGGGCACACCTGTCGTTCCAGTCATCAAGAAGTCAGGGGAGGTAAGACTTTGTGGCGATTTCAAAACTACTTTGAATCCGGTGTTGATGGATGATAGGTATCCCCTCCCAAAAATAGAAGATATATTTGCTTCGCTCCAGGGTGGAACATCGTATAGCAAAATCGATCTCTCACAAGCATATGCCCAAATTATGCTTGATGATGAGTCAAAAAAGCTTTGTACTATAGTCACTATGCAAGGTATGTATTGCTACAATAGATTGCCATTCGGAATAAAGTCTGCGCCAAGCAAATTTCAAAGAATAATGGACAAACTATTTAAAACTGCGTATATTACTGTGTATCTTGATGATTTGCTCTGCACTGGGGCAGATGATGAAGACCTCTGGCAAAGGCTGCAGAAGGTATTTAGTATTTTAGCAGAGAACGGGTTAAAAGTTGCAGAAAATAAGTGTAGTTTCCTTAAAAAGTCTATTTCTTATTTAGGATATGTGATTGACGCCACCGGTTTGAGAACCGAAATACCGAAAATTGACGCAATTAATAAAACACCAAGACCTACGAACATAAAGGAAGTAAAAGCTTTCTTAGGATTAATAAATTATTACGGGAAATTTATTCGAAATCTAACTGATATTGTTAGCCCCTTAAATCAACTCTTAAAAAATAATAATAAATTTGAATGGACGGTTGAGTGTGAAAGAGCCTTTACGGAAGTGAAGCGAGCGATGCGCGAGGCTCCTATTCTGGCGCATTTTGACCCGGCGCTGGAGACGGTGGTGACGTGCGATGCCTCGCCGGTGGGCGTGTCGGCCGTGCTGGCGCAGCGCTCGCGCCCTCACGGCCCGCTGCGCCCGGTACTGCACGCTTCGCGCACGCTCTCGCAGGCTGAACGTAACTACGCGCAAATTTGCAGAGAGGGTCTAGCTATTATTTTTGGAGTAACTAAATTTCATGACTATTTGTATGGAAGGAAGTTTATTTTAGAAACAGATTGCAAACCGCTATCATCAATTTTCAGCGAGAAAAAGGGTATACCGTTAATGGCTGCAGGACGCCTACAAAGATGGGCAATAATTTTGGGAGCATATGATTATACAATAAAGTGTATTGGGACAAAACAAAACTGTGTAGCGGATAGTTTATCAAGAATACCACTCCTTGAATCAAAGAGTAACGAACAAGTAGAATATTCATTCATAAATTTTATTAAGAGCATGTCTCCTATTGATTATAAGTCGGTGGCAAAAGAAACTAATTTAGATTTAATTTTACAACGGGTCGTGACAGCAGTAAAATCAAACTGGCAATTTTGTAATGATAAAGACCTAAAGGCTTATTTTGAGTTACGAAATTATTTGAACATTGAACAGGGGTGCTTGTTGTATGGACACAGAGTTGTTATACCTACGTCTTTACGAAAGGGCGTGCTGTCCTTGATTCACAATACACATCAAGGCATAGTTAAGTGTAAAAATTTAGCGCGAAATTATGTTTATTGGCCCGGCATCGACAGCGACATCGAGCGAACGTGCCTGGGCTGCGACACGTGCGCGCGCGAGCGGTCCGCCCCGCCCGCCGCGCCGCTCCACCCCTGGCTATGGCCGCAGGAGCCTTGGTTTCGTCTACATGTAGATTTTTTCTCATTGTCTGGAAATACTATTTACTATTTTGTTGTCATCGATTCGCACTCGAAATGGATCGAGGCGTATCGAGTGACCGGAACGTCAGCTAAATCAACGATAGGTTGTTTACGTAACTTATTTAGTAGATTTGGTTTACCATACGAATTGGTTTCAGATAATGGACCTCCATTTACTGGAAATGAATTTAAAGAATTTTTGATTTCGCAGAAAATAAAACATATCTTGGTCACTCCATACAAACCTAGTAGCAATGGAGCAGCAGAGAACGCTGTAAAAATTATTAAAAGTTCTTTAAAGAAAGCATTACGGGATAATATAGATTTAGAAAGGGCTTTATATGATTTTTTACTATATTATAGATCAACGCCTCATTCTATTACAAACAAAACACCTGCACAGCTACTGCTCGGAAAGGGTATACGCACACCGTTAGATCTTTTAAGACCGAGTACACAAGACGTAGTCAGAGAAAAACAAGAAAAACAAATGATTAGTAGGGGCGGGAAAGAACGTACATTCAACGTAGGAGATTTAGTTTTCTATAAACAATTTAAAAATAATACTTATGAGTGGGAAAAGGGCTCTGTAATAGATAGAGTAGGCCCATTAACTTATTTAATTAAAGGAAAAGAAAAACAATATAAAAAACACGTCGACCAGTTATTTAGTAACTTAACAAACATTTATAGTTCCCCGGCTAATGGCAATTACAGTAACCCAAACTCGCGTGACTCAGACGGTGACATGTTGGTTTTCGACGGCCCAATGGTAGAAAACCAGTCGGATGAGACCACTACGGCTGCTCAGCTACCACCACCTATTTACACGAGAAGTACACGAGACAGACGACCAGTCGAGCGGCTAGGATTTAATATGTAATTGTGTAGCATGTAAAAAAAAAAAAAAAAACCTTATCTAGTTTCACCTATTGGCCACTTTCATAATTATACCTACTTATTATTATTAACCTTAATTTTTTGTACTACTTACTTTAAGTCAATATTTATGTAAGTACCTACTTAGTACACGTACGTAACAAGTTACCAGTTTACTTATAAGCTAGTGATAAGATACCTAGTAATAAGTAACCCAACACCAATTACCAAACAGCATTTTTTTTTGTTTTTTATTTTTATTAAATCGTGTTTAAGATAAGATATTGTAAGTTACACTAACTTAATATAGCATTGTATAAATGAGTAATTAGTAGTTGACTAACCATACCTTTTTTTATATAAGTATAAATGTTATTAAATTGTAAAAAGAAAATGCTTTAGACAAGGAGGGAAGAATGGTGTATATTAGTATTTGAAGGTAGATTAACATAAATTCTGTTCGGCTACTAAGTGACCAATAAACGATCAGTCTCGTATTGCGTGTCTTATTGTGAACCCGCTACCCAGTCGATTTCAGAGATAAACCAGAAAGAAGGGTACTTTATTTAACTTTTATAAAGTTAAGTCTGTAACTCAACATATATTCTCAATATACTTACTTACTTATTATAGTTTCAACAGATCTGCCATTGTCCCAATGTCCCACCCTCAGACTTCCCACCCAACCGACCTTCATGTGAGGTTGTGACTTGTGAGGGTCGATTGAATGAAATATGGTTGAAATTTAAACTAAAACGTAGTATACTTACCTTCTCTCTGATTGAAAAAATGGATGGGTCGATTGAACCCATATTGAACCATAATTTTAAATAGAAGCAACGTAGGTAGGTAGGTATATGACATTACATACACATTTCTTAAATTTGAAAAATTAATAAGTAAGTAAGTACACTTATATTTTTTTATATCGCAGAAACATCCGTCTTCATGAGGTCCTTCTTTCTTTCGTTTTACAGTATTTTTTTTGTCTTTTTCCTGCAAAGTCGTTCTTCCAGCGTTCCCACCACTCCACCGCTAACGGTTTTTTAAGATACATATTGAAATTGTTTTATTTAATCGTACCCCGTAGCCAGTCTACTCTAATAATGAATTATCTAATTAGCTTCTTATTGGCCGGTGGTGGTGTGGAGCAAATCGTTTCCCATCTCTCTGGGACCTTAGTCTCTTACGATTAAACTTATATTCTACTAGAGGCTGCCCCGCGGTTTTACTCGCCCAGATTTCTCATAACCACAAAAATCCAGTTTTTTCCCGTTCCCATGGGAATTTCGTGAAATCCTTTCTTAGTGCTCACCTACACTCCCTAAGGAACCTACATGCAAAATTTCAGCCCGCTACGCCCAGTAGTTTCGGCTCTGCGTTGTCTGTCAGTCAGTCAGTCAGTCAGTCAGTAACGGAAGAGTTTTATATATATTCTATTACTATTCTACTAATACTGTATTATGATTGGATCAAAAATTGCGAGTCTCGCAACTTTGATCCTGTAAGACTAGCAGAATGAAGATACTATTAAAATTTCGAGAATCACAATTCTTGACTCAATCGTAATAGAAGTATTATCGTAATAGAATAGAAGTTTAATCGTTACTTTTAATGTACAGAATAAGCAAAGTATAAAACAAATTGAAGTTAAGTTTTTGCACATAAATTCTTAGGGGCACATTATGGCGATTACCTTCCATGCATTTTAGCAATAAAGTTTAGAAAGGTTGTATAAACATATTTTAAGATTATAAAAACACGGAGCTAAGTCACTGAAAAATTGCCGCACAAAGTTTTAATACTCAGAGAGAAGGTAAATTGGTCCATGTGCGCACTTATGGAAGAAATTCGTACCTATGTATGTACAGTGGCGGACACGGTCGGTGTAACACTTCCAGTTTTTCTGTATTGCAAAATAGCTCTTGTTCTTTGGTAAAACAGATTAGGGCTGACGAAAGCATAGAAAAATCTGTTACGGCCTCCTAGTCCGCCACTGTAAATTGAAATAGAACCAGTTCAAAGTACGTATTTTTTTTTTCCTGTTCTGCATTGTGACCGTGTGACGTTACATATTTGAAAACTTTTTGTTTAAATTTCCTCAACAATACAAGCAAAATAATATCAAACTACAAAAGTACTTACAACAATTTTATTTTTAAATGAGACCGTTTCATCTCTATCACACTTATTATGTACATTTTGGTTTGATAAAACAAACCTTTGAAACACCTTTAACTGCAAAAATTTGTTAACTTTGTGCAATTTGAGAAAAAACATTTAAAATCTTAGTGAATATGAAAAAAACAACATTTTGTGGGTGTGCTTCACAACCTTATTGTACTATTTTTAATAGGTACTTCATTATACATAAGAATCCATAGGGTTGGGTTTTTTTTTTGGAGTAGCACTCGTTCAAAGCTGTATTTTAACAATACGTGGCTAGTATATAAAGCGCAGGCTTCAACTCGAGATTATGAAACAAACCCAAAAACATTGATTTCCGAAACAGTGGGACATCCTGCACATTTCATTATCATACATCTTAGCTTGGCTAGTAAAACTCGAAAATGCAAAAGTTACAAAAAATTGCCAAAATTTTATAAGAATCGCTTTTTGGTTTTGAACCAACATTTATTGAAATTTCTATTTGACAGTTACTCCGAATTCTTCATTTCAAACTGATTTTATACCTAATGGTCAAGTTGAGTAACAATAAGTGGATTTTTGTTAACATCAAATTATCGTCCTGTTTATTGTACAGTCAATTAAAAATTAAATCAGTTCGGCTCACCATACTTAACAACTACTACAACATGGATGGAAATATAAAAATCATCTTCACACCCCATACGTCCAGGGACGGACGGGACAATAATTTCATTTGTTGCATGTATCAAGTATGGTGAACTGAATCTAAAAGCTGAATAACACCTGTAATTTCATACCGACTCATCAAAAACATCTAGTACTTATATGTAAGTACATAGAATTTTACTTTTAATGAATAGGTACTAGAATAATGTTTTTCATTTTTCTGATCATTGATTCAATTCTAACTCTAGCGATTAAAAATTGCACTTTCTAGCCACTATCCATTCCCGTTAGCTCATTATATCATCTCTGCAGTAATAACTATTTATGAAAAAATGTACCTAACATTAGAAAAGACTGAATTTTATGAAAAAAAAGGTCCTTACATTTATCAACGACAGATTAGGCTTTATTTATCATAATGTTGTGCTTTTTTCCTTTATCACATTTATCATACAAATCGCTATTTAATACATTCATATATTTCTTTTTCATATATAATGTACAATGATTGCACTCCGGCATCCCGCGGGGCCGCGGGACGGTGCCTCAGGGTACTTTTATAGAACACATTCCAATGCTTCATTTCTCTCTAAAACAATACGAACACAATAACAACACAACATTTTATACTAAAGGTACTGACAAAACAATGTCTAGACGACTTAACCGAACCTAACAATCATCAATGCTATTAAATTCAATTCAAAATATTAAAATACATTAAGTAATTTGAACATTAAACAGTTTTTTTTTAATAACAGATACGCAATATTTCAGTTGTCTTTTATCTTTTGTTTCTATACATTTCAAGAAAATCATTGCATATTGTTAGGTAATATTAACTTTCTTTATGTGGAATGAAATATAAAACAGTTTTTTTTAATTCGACAAAGGCACAAAACAGGTTTCAATTAAGACTTTCCAAAAAACACGTAATTTCATGACTAGACTTAAAAAATAACAAAATGAGCATTTAAAAATATAAAAAAAAAAAAAACAAAATAAAAGATTAACCGAATATAACATGGTCATTGTACTCATAATATTAACAAAGAATTTGGTAAATAAAAATAATAGAAAATCAACGGGAAAAATATTTAGGCACATGTTTAGTTAATATTATACGTACAGCGACTAAAATAGTTAACTAGGTAGCTACATATCATAATATTATAAACTTAATTTAATCATGAAGTCACTGCAATGTCTCGCTTAAATTATTATTTATTGATCCAAAAACATAGGGCAAAATTCGTCTTAATAAAATTATTTTCTACCATTAGCCGGTTTTATAAAAAATAAATTAAAAATAATAATGCGAGCAAGACACTGCTCATTTTCTTCCACCAGTCTAATCTAACCCTAGTGATATAAAAACGCAAACAATAACTTTATTTCCTTCGTCTATGGATGGTCTACAAAACAGAATTATGGGAAACATTAACAAAAAGTCGAGCTTAATTTATACATCGAGTCTAGAAAACTTTGTTAAATCAAAGCAGTTAAACCTCTTTTTCAGACGATTGCGCGCTTTCAGAGTAATTTTGGTCACAATTTTTTTTTTCCTGAAAGATTTTCACTCATCTTGATGAGTTGAAGTAAAAAATCGAAGCCAGTAAAGTAGCATTCAAATATTTATGTACTAAACTGTAATTTTGATTTGGCTAAAAAAACTCACGAAATAGAAACTTTGGACATAAATATATTTCGCACACCGATCCACCCACACGCATCGAAATAGATATGTTTGCGACACAAGCTTAAATTCAAATCCCTTATAAACTAACGCCTATTTCTTATATACAATTCTATTCGATAGTTGGTATATAATCTAATTTATCTCAATAAAATATGATAAAAATTTAATTGGAAACAATAACAATCAAGGTTTTCCGGCACAAACGTCGCAAATAGATTAATAATTTCACATTTATTTAGGTATAAGTATCTAGAACTTTCTTTAAAAATTTATAATATATTTGTATATATAATTTTTGGTGTTCAAGACTTAGTAACGTAGGTAAATACATTTTACTACTTTTTAGTAGGGGGTTTATTAATTTTAAAAAATTACTTGTTTTGATTTATTATACATAGAAATACTAAACAGATGAATAACTATTTAAGTAGTTCGACGGTAAGAAGAAAACTAGAATGGTTTGAGCAGGTGTTTAGGGGCGAATCAGACAAGACGAGATTTTCGGAATAAAGTTGTATAATCTCTTTACTTGCAATATCTATGCTGAACAACAAGTTTTTAAATCCGTCCGTAATAATTCTAAAATCGAGTACAGTCAAATGCATTCAGTATAAGAATATCATTTGATGACCTAACACAAGTTATTTATAACAAATGGTCAAACACCTAGAATATGATCCCACTTCTGCAGCTACAACCACAGATAATAAAAAATGGAGAACTTGTCCTTGGGAAACGCGAAAGGAACGGAGGCGGACTGACAGTCGACCAAGCCACTGCCTGTAGAGAGGGGTAAACGACTCCAGGAAGTAAACTTTCTGTACTTTTGTACTATTAGTAATTCTGTGGTTATATATAGGAAAACTCTGTTTGTTGGATGTACGGATGTACTATCAAAAGCATGGACGTCGATGGATTAGTAGTCTGCAGGATTCGGTCATAGACGTGTTAACTCTAGCATGCAATGTCTTAAATGCAATCTCCATCAAATTGAACACTTTTTATTAATCTTAAATATTTACAAAGAAATCGTCGTGCTTCACAATAAAGAAACGAGAAAATCGCCACAATAAGCCGATGCCCTAATAATATTCGAGTAATTATTTAACAATTTCATTACAAACTAAGTAAAATTAATAAATTTCTGCTATACAATACGACACCGTTCGACAGATCGTTATTATAGCCTATACTTATAATAATAAAAAATCTAACTACCTATACATACCTAAGCCCTCGTATAAGAAATATGAGTAAAATGTTTGAAACACACCCAGACTCACGCTGTCTCGCTCACACAAAGGTAACGCTTCATAGACCAATCTAAAGAGAACTAAGTCACGTCCTACGCACTAACTCAGACTTGAATAAGATAGAATTGTCATGACATGAAGTGTCGGGAGTAGGGCGCGCGACGCGCTCTCCGCCGTTTTTGCAAATGGGTCTTTTGTAAGAAATGTAAGTAGGGTAAGCTACCCCGTTCTTGGCCCCCCTTTTCTATTATTGCCATGGTTCACTAGACTGGTGCCTCTGCCTAAACCTTCGGGGAATAAAAGGGGTGAAATTATGTTATTTTAATTAGAGTAAATAAAAGGATTATTGGCATTCTAGAGTTTAAAACCAAGAACGCCAAGAATCCTTATCATTTAGGCTCTAAATGGAACATGCCAATAAAAGAAAGTTGTGACGGGTCGTTTACCCTTTAAAATATAGATTTTACCAGAATATATAAAAAAAACAGTGAACTTCAGCTATAATAATTGAAACAATTAAACTTCTGAAAGCTATAATGGTAACTGTAGACTAGTACTAGTCCTTGGCCTAGACGCGGTCCGAGTCTGAAACTCGTGGACCTCGGCTACTTATAATAAACTTTAGAAAGTGATAATGGTTAAGTCTTTGTCAACAGACGGCGCTCTAGCGTCGCGCTAGAGCGCTAGACTGACGCGACGCTGGAATAGAGCTAGACTTGTAATGTACTATGACAGTATACCTTGTACACAGAGCGCCGACGCTAGAACCACAGCATAATAAACTAAACTAAAGAGTATTTGCTACTGTCGGGCACTCCCTGCCTCCCTCAGCAAGTGCAGCGCTCGGATACCTCTCAGATACCGCTCAGTACAAACAACACGTCTTATCTCACTCACACAAACATGATATGCGTGCACGTAAACGAGCTCGGATGTGCCCAAAGCAACTCGTTTATTTCATACATTTTATCGCGAGCGTCCGAGGTGAGCTAGAGGCTAGAACTCTGTGGGACAGCGTAATCTCACTTATCTCACTAATATTATGAACGCCAAAGTTTGTAAGTGTGTATGTTAGTTATTTCTTCACGTCTAAACGGCTGGAGCGATTTCAATGAAATTTGGTATGTAGTTAGCTGACACCCTGGATTAACAAATAGGCTACTTTTTACTGTGGGAATAAAGCGCGGGTAACACTGTGGGGCACAGCTAGTTCTGTCATAAAACATTACAAGGGGATGCATTGGGGGGAAACATTACAGCGCGGCGGGCTCCTCCAGCTGACTACGAGCTCCTCCCTAGAGGCGGTCGAGCCGGAACTCGTGCTCGACGGCGGAGTAGGGCAGCAGCGCGGCGGGCTCCTCCAGCTGACTACGAGCTCGTCCGCCCTAGAGGCGGTCGAGCCGGAACTCGTGCTCGACGGCGGAGTCGGGCAGCAGCGCGGCGGGCTCCTCCAGCTGACTACGAGCTCGTCCGCCCTAGAGGCGGTCGAGCCGGAACTCGTGCTCGACGGCGGAGTCGGGCAGCAGCGCGGCGGGCTCCTCCAGCTGACTACGAGCTCGTCCGCCCTAGAGGCGGTCGAGCCGGAACTCGTGCTCGACGGCGGAGTCGGGCAGCAGCGCGGCGGGCTCCTCCAGCTGACTACGAGCTCGTCCTCCCTAGAGGCGGTCGAGCCGGAACTCGTGCTCGACGGCGGAGTCGGGCAGCAGCGCGGCGGGCTCCTCCAGCTGACTACGAGCTCGTCCGCCCTAGAGGCGGTCGAGCCGGAACTCGTGCTCGACGGCGGAGTCGGGCAGCAGCGCGGCGGGCTCCTCCAGCTGACTACGAGCTCGTCCGCCCTAGAGGCGGTCGAGCCGGAACTCGTGCTCGACGGCGGAGTCGGGCAGCAGCGCGGCGGGCTCCTCCAGCTGACTACGAGCTCGTCCGCCCTAGAGGCGGTCGAGCCGGAACTCGTGCTCGACGGCGGAGTCGGGCAGCAGCGCGGCGGGCTCCTCCAGCAGCGTCAACTCGTCCAGGTCCAGGCCGGCGCGCAGCTGCGCCTCCTCGCCGCCGAACATGCTCGCGTCCAGCCCGCCCGAGTAGTCTGGGGGGGGAGTTGCATAGTTACTAGTTATCTGAGGAGGCAGTTATTATTATTCTACGGTCTCTGCGTGATCGAATCAGAAATGAAGAAATCCGCAGAAGAACTAAACCGACATAGGCCAAGAATTGCGAAACTTAAGTGGCAATGGGCAGGGCACATAGCTCGAACAATAGATAGATCGCTGTGGCCGAAAAGATCTCGAGTGGCGACCACGAACCGGAAGACGCCGAATAGACAGACCCTCACATATGGTGGTCAGACGACCTGGTAAAGGCTGCGGGAATACACTGGATGAGGGTCTCTTAAGACCGGTCACTGTGGCATTCTGTGGGGGAGCAATATGTCCAGCAGTGGACGTCTTTCGGCTGAAATGATGATGATTTACTCTACCGACGGGGTCACCAACAACATGTACAGTAATGTAAACCGAACATGGGACCGCGAGCGCGACCCGGTGCCGGGAGGCAACGCGGCTAATAAGACGGCGTTCTACGTGAGCCTCTGTATGTATTAATTCGCGCAAACTGTATCGATATTGAGTGATATCGCCGGAGTACACAGATCGATGCGTACGCACGACTATGTATGGAATTTTGCAAGGCGAAAGGCGCGGGAACACTGCGTCGTTGCCGCCCGGCACGGGGTCGGGCCCTCTATCCGTTGTACTGTTGTTTTTGGTGACCCCGACGGTAGAGTACGGATACTAACGCAGCGTTCTACGTGAACGTCTGGATGCGAACGCGAAGCAGCGCAGTGCGATCATGCAATTGGCTTGATTTATTCGCACGTACAAGACGTGTGTATGTGTGTGTGACTCACCAAGGGCGGGGCCAGGACGAGCCGCTGCGTGTGTGTGTGTGTGGTGTACTCACGAGGTCCTCGGCGTGGAGCTTGTTCCGGCAGGCGTGGTGTACTGTAGGGCAGGACGCACTAACCTGTGAGTATAATGTCGGGTATGGAGGCGGGCGTGGGCGGCGCGGAGGGCGAGAGGCGCGCGAACACGGCCGCGTTGCCGCCCGGCACGGGGTCCCGCTCTCTTTCCGACGTTCTGTGTACGGCCGTGTAGTCGCACTCTTGGGGTGAGTATTCCTGTCGAATATAGTTAATTATAGTTTTTTTTTTCTGTGCGTGAAGTTTGAGTCATAATTTATGACTCATAAATCATAGTAGCGGGACAGTGATATCTTTCATACTCACGGGAAGTATACTATAGGTTCGAAGGTTTATATTAATGTACACATTAATGCACAACATTATGTTAGGCGGTACAAAATTCGCGAAGTCGACTACTTTAATATATAATCAATGCAATTTTTAACTACTTGTATGTTGTGATTGGAAGGTACTAATGTAGTTTATGAAATAAGAGTATAAACTAATAAAACAGTGTTTTCATGAGCTTCAGGGCTGAGCTCCTTCGAGTATAGATCTCTGATTTTGCTTCAATCAGTCTATCTCTGCCTTAGTAGAAACTAGAAAGACAATCACAAAAAATAACACATTAAATGAGAAAAAGCAATCCTTTCATGACAAAAGCGCAAAGCAAAAACTTATTGTGTGACGCAATAAATCAGAAATATAATGCAACCGTTTACTTGCGTATCAATCGCAGATATATTTTTAAAAAGCTCATAACCGAAAAAAAAAACAATCAACTTACACTTGTAAACAAGGATCCTGAACGTACCGTGCTATACGTGTGGGGCGAGCTCGTGGGCTGCGGCGACACGGGCGAGCTGTGGTTGATGTACCCCGTGCTGTAGTTTGAAGGTGGTCCGTCCAACTGTCACGAAAAATACATCCAATTTAAAACTGGCCAGTGAAAAAAAATAAGCAGATACAAAAAAAAACTAGAAAAAATGCGGCGAAAAATCTGAATTTCGAAAAAAGACGACAAGACTAGACAAAACTAAGGACATAAAGAGTATAATTTTAAATAATTGACGACAGAATAAAGCTATTGTTTTATTTGACCTCTCTTCCGTTACAGGTAGAATAAATCTAACAAATTTGTTTAGGTAAAAAAACACAGTAGTTCTATTCTGTCACCTTTAAAGGTAAAAAAGCGAGAACAATTTACACAAATAGTACATCATACTGTTAAGTAGGCTTTTACAGACATTTATAAATACAAATCTGGCAAAAGCCATTTTTTATAACGTTACATATGTAAACATTTAATGCATCATTAATAAAAACTAAAATTATATGGTTGAAACAAGATAAATTATTAAAATCAGCTCGATAAATTAAGAAGAACGAAGTACTTATAGATAACTAATAGGTACATGAAAATTTAGTAAAACAATAAAAAATATTTGGAGCTACCTACAAATAACAATTAAGGCCCTTAGATGTAGGAAATCCCAGCGCAAATCTGGGCGAAACGAGAATTATTCAAGCCACCGTAAGAAACTTCACGCATTGTTGGTCGTCTTAAACATACATCTAAGGATCAGAGACATTTTATTTGCAGAAACAAATAAATTATTTCAGACACAATCCAAACAGGAATGAACGTTATCACGACACGCCAAATATTGATAGCTTCTTAAATGTCACCACAAACACGCGTCGACAGCCGTACGTAGTCGACAACAAACTGTAGTATCTCGAACGCTTCTTTATTGTCTATGGTCTATGTCATTTCAATGTTTTCTGAACGCAGCTTAGGCGGTTTTCTTTGCATTCCGACTCTGTAACGTGTGCGTGCTAAAGTATCAATACATAGTATAAAATAAAGTCGCGTCTGTCCCTATGTATGCTTATATCTTTAAAACCATGCAAAGGATTTTGATGCGGTTTTTTTTAATAGATAGAGTGATGCAAGAGGTAGGTTTATAACTATAATAGTTGCACCAAAAAGTAAAAGGTTAGGCGGTACGAAGTGCGCCGGGTCGACTAGTTTTAATAATAAAACACAGTTAATAAATCTGGAGTTTTTATTGAATACAACACAAACGACATTATGTATTGCATATGAGAGATAAGAATGGAGATACATAAGTAACGGTCGAATTGATAACGTTTTGAATCTTGTCTCGCTGGCTTTTTTTTAGTTTAGAATAATTTTCGTTTCGCCGCGCCTCGCAACATGTGCGCTGGGCTCTAGGCTACACTGTGCTTAAGAATAATTACATGCTAATTATATCATGCCTAGGTTTTCTGAAGAATCAATAAAAATTACGTAAAATATAAATAAGCAAAATAGATGAAATAATTTTACAAAAATTAAGTTTTATTACCTAAAGAAAACAAAAAAATTGGTTTTTATTTCTATAAAAATGTTTTCTATCATGCCTTAAATCACTTTAAATAAAAATTAAATGTGTGATGGATGGGGTTCATACGAATAGTGCTGTACCAAGGCAGATGTGGAAAAAATATCAAACAATTGAAAACAACAAGAAATAATCTTGAAAAGCTTAGGAAGCAAAAGCAGTACAGCATTATTAGGTTGCCGTAGTCTTTGAACAAAACTGATGTCATTTTGTTAATTTAAAACATCAATTTCGTTACCACATATTTTTCTACTTGCACTACAATAAAGGATGCCGTGAACATATCAACCCGGAAATGGATCGGTACCATCTAACCAAGCTATTGCTTCAGGTTAATGAGATGGTACCGATGATAAATCATCGAATTATGGTACCGATATAAAATATAGGATTTGGATCGGAACAACCTGAGCCTAAATTGATTGGCTGGTACCAATTTTTTTTTAATTGCTAGGTTATATTTTCTCCGAGTATTATACCTCACTCAAAGGAGAGCAGGTACATAAAAGTCAGTCAAGTTTGCAGCTAGAGAGATTAACTAATGGCAATGCATTTGTGTGCGTGCATATTATGGAGTTTTATACAAATCATATTTATAAGACCTGAATTTGAGTTGGCGATGCGGTTATCGAATACCGAGTTGATATGTGTTTGGCAACCTTAATGCAAATGTAGCGTATGTTTGACTGAAGATATTATAACAGCGTGTGCGTAGACCAGACCGATTCAGAGCAATAAGGAATACATTTATTGCACTTTAATGGTTTTAACTCAACTGATAGCCGCCAATTTGTTGCAAAGCCGCCTAAATTTGTAAACTTTATTATAAAACTTGTATTTCGATTCGGTCTGATTCACGCGGTACGTTATGTGGTTGTGTCGTACATTTTCGTTGACCTGGACATGTGCCGTCCAACCAGAGTCGACCAGGCTCTGCACCAGCTGCGCCCAGTCCTTGCCAACCAACATCCATCATGTTACAATCATTTTACAAAACTATGGCCACATAAAGGTTGTTCCTAAGATAATATATAGGAAAGTTATAGAGCGCGCGTATGCCAATTAACTTTTTAAGCACCCGGTACGATTTGAGTAAGTTGCAATACTTTATTTTATGACAGTTTCGTATAAAATTATTGAAAATTCACTATCAAGCAGGGTTGGTGGCCTACGTGCCAGGCGAATTATCCGCTTCTATGTATACTAACTAACATTATCAGTTTAAATTTATCTCATCCTGTCAAGTGACAACAGTAAATAATATTTTTTTCTACGAACTGATATTTATAAATCTATGTTTTTCTTTTACGTAACACACAGGTGACACAACTATTCGTTACATTACTATAATAAGATAAAAATAACGCTTCACACTAAAGCCCCTAACTAGGAATAAAATGTATCCTGAAACATATAGAGAGACGAACATTACACCCAGACCAGAAAAAAACATCGACATTCATGAACAATGTTCGGCTTGCCGGAAATCGAACCCAGGTGCACACGCATCTCAGTCCTCATCACTGCCAATTGAGCTACGGACCGGTCTGATTCCGCATTGATTACTATGATGCTGTTTGGGTATAAAATAAGGTTCTAATATGTGTTTCCTTTTGATTTGGTTGAGAGCCTATTAGTATTTCATAGAGTTATTATGTAAATTTTGATGTGTGTCACATCAGTTACTCTAGAAAAATACACAGTTCAAGTAAAACAGAGTTTAAGTAAAACAGCTTAAAAATATATATTCAAACAATTAAGTATGTTCAGCTGCCCCTACACAGGTTGCTTAAGGTCGCTAATTAATATAGTTGAAGACCGACGCGAGGGCTCTATATCTTGCTTATGTATTTTCTAAGGATGCAACGAAAGACTAATGGCGTAAAAATATGGCCGGAGTATGTTTACGCATTCCATACGGCGTGGGACCTCTTCTCTGTCCGCTGTAACGTATTTATGTGACCTGAGCTTTCTGTATATAAGTTCACACCGCTAGACACCACAACTAATATTTCTGTTACACTCATAATTAGAGGGGTTAAAAGTAATTACTAAATCACTAATTCATATTTAGAGGGGTTAAAAGTAGCTGCGCGAAGGACGCTCGTGTGCAAATTATCTTTAAATATAACAAAACAATTTTTTTTTTATTTAGTGTAGGATAAAAAAAAATACAGTGACTGGATATGCAGGGAAACGCAGTGTGAACCATACCTTAGGCTAGCTTTAAACGCGTGAGTTTAGGTTCTTTCAGATCTGTCGAAAAATGTGTGTGAGAATTAAAATATTTTATTATTATTTGACGTGACGCAATCTAAAGGCGACGTATTTTTCGACAGATCCTACCGACCTTTAGTATATCGGTGAACGTAACATTTTTAATAAGCAACTGTCAATAATAATAACAGGTTATACTGTTGATTGTTAATCAATACGTCTACGTTATTTGCACATTTTAAAACTGTACTTACTACTCACTTGCATTTGTTTGCGCAGTTGATATTAACTTTCGTTTACTTTGTCAAATGACTTAATATTAAACATGAAAATTATTAATGCTACAAAAACTTTATTATATTATTAGTTGTTATTAAAAATGTGATCTCCACTTATACGTCTACAAAACAATAAAATACGGTGTTGCTGTGGTTTTCAATTACAAAGTTAGGAACGTAACTAAAATCGACCACTGCTATGACTGTGCTGTTTTGTGTTGTCATTTATCGCACTTCTAAAATATTCTCTTACAATATGGGTCTGTCATCTCAAAATAAGATCCATATATTTTAAGCCTAATTAAAAACGTTAACTCTATATATTAAAACAAAAACTATTATTTCACTGTGAACAAAGAACATTTTCTAAGCTTTACATGAATATTTTGCGAAAAATATAATTTAATTACTGTATCGTTAGAAAGTACCAAATGGGAATTAGGAAACGATTGGAATGAATCGATTTATTTTTATATCGAGTTTAAAAAACTTATTTTTTAATCGACAATAGATCCAAAATTCTATTTTATAATCAACTTAATAAATCTGTATTTGGTCTTTGCGAAGATAAAAAACAAAACGTATAAATTATTTTCCGCAAAATATTGATGCTTCAGTTTTGTATTACATAAAGATATATGAATAAACAGTTAATGTTACTTACAACTTGTTGCTGTCCGGGGGGAGGGCGGGAGGAAATCATTTTGATGAATTTATAATAGAAGATACTACTGATGTTGGAACAAGTGTGGTTTTTTCAACTCCTTTATGATAGAGATGTGCCGACAAGTTGGTAAAGCCGACTATCCGGCCACTTTTGTATTCGGCTAGTAGTCGGCGACTAGTCGGAAAAACACGCCGACTATCCGGCTCTTAACCGGCCACTAATTTCTATATGAATATACCTAAACCTAAATATTATTGCTTATCTTATGGACCAGTCCCCTACCCTGCAACCTAAATTGCAGACTTTTTGCGGCTGGATAGTCGGCTGATCGGCTAGTCGGCCAAAGTCATAGTCGGCACATCTCTATGATAATAAATACTCGTTTAAATTAATATTCTTGAAATTTAAGTAAAAAAAATAACAATTAAAAAAATACGAGTAAGTAAGTTGGTTATAATTCTAGCAATAGCAGATGCAACGCCTCAGTAATATTTACATTATACCGAGGCGATAATTTCGAGATTAGAAAAAATATTAACAGTTATTTTTGATAAGTAATCGGTGTTTTTAATACAGCACGAATGCTTTTACCGAAACAAAATGAGCCAATGATGGAAAAACGTTAGTAAAACGGTTAAGACAATGTTCCAAACTCACCATTGTGATTTGCTCGAACGGCTGTAATAAGGCTTGGTGCAGATTGCTGTAGTCCGAATTCTGCGGCGACTCGACGGGGCTCCCTGGACTGTGCACCATCTACGGAACAACAAAACACCAATTTCTACTATTGTTTTATTAAAAACGAGCTTTCCCGGCTTACTTCGTTACGCCATAGAATATAAGATACTACAAAAGACTTGGCTCTATAGACTTTGTTCTTTTGACTGCCCAGAATGGCCGAATAAAAAACAAACAACAAAAAGAAACCACCTGTCAAAATATGTAAACAATGGAAAAAAATTGCACCTTGGGTTACTTTATTCGAGTTTAAGTAAGGATCCCTAATTATTTTGAAAATCTTATATAGCCTATGACACTCGGGGATAGTGTAGCTTCCTACCAGTGAAAGAATTTTTCAAATCGGTTCAGTATTTCTGGAGCCTATTCGTTACATATAACCGCATCAAAAACCGATGCATAGTTATAAAAAGATTTAGGCATACATAGGGACAGACGCGAGAAGCGACTTTGTTTTATACTATGCATTGATAACCCCTACCTCTTGCAAAACTCTATGTATTAAAAAAAACCGCATCAAAATCCGATGCATAGTTATAAAGATTTAAGAATACATAGGGACAGATAAGATGCGACTTTGTTTTACACATGCAAAAATTACTCCAGTTACTAATATATTCTGAGTGGCACTGAGGAGTGACAGGACTTTTTTAACATGTCTCTGACTCGGCATCAGCCCACAGTATAAGCAGTAGTATCGCTGTAATAGTAGAGCTTTTAAAATAATTTTAATTACCGTAGGAGAAGGTATGTTAATATTAGACGTGGAGGAGTACTGAGACGGCGGACTGCAGTGCGACTGGTAGCTCGACGTTATCCACGCGTGGTCTATAGGCGACATGTTATTCTGATTCTGAAATACGTCAATATTTTATTTGAATTTAATTTCAGCTGCAGTAAAGCGGGCCAAAGCGGAGTCATGCAGTTAAATAGAAAAAATATTGTGTATAGTTTTCGTTCTTGATGAGTTGTTATTTTTTGTGTGTTATTCCAATCTGTGTCCGCATGTAAATTTTGATGCGCTATTTTAATGTTTAGTTAAAAAAATCCCAAACGTAGCAATTTCAAGGCGAAATCTGTTAGAGTTAATGAATTAAAAAAAAAAAAAAAACATCAAAAAGCTCCGAGATAAAACAAAAACCTTTCATTACTCAGCTGGTAAGGCTCGTTCATTCAAACTTACAATAAATCTTATAATTACAAATAAAAATGCTGCAGAAAATACCAAAGCTTTGTTAGAGTTGGAGGTGAAAAATATAAAATGCCAAAAATAGTATAATACAGTATACAGTTTACCGCAGGAAAAAAAAAACCATAAAGCTTTAGAAACTCTGTTTTGTGAGACGTCATAAATGATGGTTAATAAAGGGGGATTTTTTAAACTCAGGTGAGATAATCATATAAACAAATAAATCATATGAACCACAACAGAGTTTTACTAAAGCTCTAGCTTGATTAATTTACTGTAAGTATTAGCCATATATTTTTAAATTAGAATGAGAAAAAACCTTTGCATGAATCATTCCCAAGTGTGGTCAATATGTAATAATGAATTAAAAAAAATAGGAAAAATTATCACAGAAGCTGTAGTTTCCTAGTTAATAAAAACCCTTTTCAAATTAGGAAACAAAAATGCAGCGACCATTATTATTTTAGCACTTTTCAAGCATCAAAGCATAGTCCAATCAATCGTTATTTTGAACCAGAAAAATATTAAAAAAAATATTAATTTTTAAAAATAAAACGAACCTTACTATGATGAAGGTAATTATTTGTGTTTGGTACAGATAAGTGATTCTGGAATAAACAAAAAATAACGATTTGTGTAAGTATAAATAAAAAATAAAATAAAAAAGTGATTGTTTTTTTTGTCTCCTGACATATTTTGCTGCATGTTTAAAAAATATTCAAACTCTCAATATGTACTATTTAGGGTTTTACTTCAAAAATAAAAATAAATGAAACCTACTTTGGTAACAAAACAAATGAAGAGGGACACATAAACATCGACATTACACGCTCACAATTGCCTAGGGCACTGCACTACTTTATTCTGTATAAATACCATTTTTTAACCCCCGAACGAAAAATTCAGAAAGGGGTGTTATAATTTTAACGTGTGTATCTGTCTGTCTGTCTGTCTGTGGCATCGTAGAGCCCAAACGGCTGAACCGATTTTCGTTTAGTTTTTTGTATCATAGATAATTTCAGGCCGAGTGTTCTTAGCCATGTCTGATCAAGATCTGATCAGCGGTTTGAAGATGATCAGCTCTTGAATAATGGATGAGAGGATCTAACTAGTGTTCTTATGCCTGATCGATTTGAAATTTGGTACCATGTTACATCTATGTTATAGAAAGTATTTGGTAAGGTAACCATGACCTGATCTGCCGTTTGAAGATGATCAGCTCTTGAATAATGGATGAGAGGATCTAACTAGCTTCCTTATGTCCGATCGAGTTGAAATTTGGTACCATGTTACATCTATGATATTGAAAGTATATTTTAAGGTAACCATGACCTGATCTGCCATTTGAAGATGATCAGCTCTTGAATAATGGATGAGAGGATCTAACCACCTTCCATTTGTCCTATCAATTAAAAATTTGGTACAGTGTTACTTCAATGAAATTGAAAGTATATGTTAAGGTAACCATTATATTTTTAAGATGATTAGCTCTAGTTCTTCCTAAGTTGATGAGGGGTCTGACTGGGTCGGGGGTTTTTTAATTTTTAAATTTGAGTTATCTATAGGTAAAAAATACATTATAGTCACTCGCATTACCGTCTTGTCAGAAACACCTTGTATGTAAAACTCTTCCGTTAGTGACTGACTACAAATTGCAACAGCCCACAGATAAAAGTCTTGACATTTGGTTTAAGAAATAGCAAGGGAAGCTGTTGGAAACAATTGAGGTATGAGTTGGAATTGGTAGCCAAATTAAAATTGTTGGACAGCCCTACTAAGCTGTCATAATGTCGCCCGACCGCAGATAATTCTGTTGCATTAAGCATACAATGGAATAGAGTAGGGCTGCCCAACAACTGCAGTTGCGGCTGGCTTCGTGAATTCGGCTTGCAACTCATACATTTAACCACAATAATGTAATGTAAAGGACATACCTGAGCATCATAAATCCCTGAGTTATCCTGCCTGCAGTTGCCGGCGGGTCCGGGCGCGGAGTGCAGCGCGTCGGGCACGGTGGCGCCCACGGGCGAGCCGGACGCGGGCGAGCGACCGCCCGTGGCCGGCGAGATGCTGCCCGCGCCCGGCGACACCGCGCCGCCCGAGCGAGGGCTCTGCAACACGCGACAACAGTTCTACTAGCTACTCATAGAGTGCGAGCTGGGGCCCGTGGCCGGCGAGATGCTGCCCGCGCCCGGCGACACCGCGCCGCCCGAGCGAGGGCTCTGCAACACGCGACAACAGTTCTACTAGCTACTCATAGAGTGCGAGCTGGGGCCCGTGGCCGGCGAGATGCTGCCCGCGCCCGGCGACACCGCGCCGCCCGAGCGAGGGCTCTGCAACACGCGACAACAGTTCTACTAGCTACTCATAGAGTGCGAGCTGGGGCCCGTGGCCGGCGAGATGCTGCCCGCGCCCGGCGACACCGCGCCGCCCGAGCGAGGGCTCTGCAACACGCGACAACAGTTCTACTAGCTACTCATAGAGTGCGAGCTGGGGCCCGTGGCCGGCGAGATGCTGCCCGCGCCCGGCGACACCGCGCCGCCCGAGCGAGGGCTCTGCAACACGCGACAACAGTTCTACTAGCTACTCATAGAGTGCGAGCTGGGGCCCGTGGCCGGCGAGATGCTGCCCGCGCCCGGCGACACCGCGCCGCCCGAGCAAGGGCTCTGCAACACGCGACAACAGTTCTACTAGCTACTCATAGAGTGCGAGCTGGGGCCCGTGGCCGGCGAGATGCTGCCCGCGCCCGGCGACACCGCGCCGCCCGAGCGAGGGCTCTGCAACACGCGACAACAGTTCTACTAGCTACTCATAGAGTGCGAGCTGGGGCCCGTGGCCGGCGAGATGCTGCCCGCGCCCGGCGACACCGCGCCGCCCGAGCGAGGGCTCTGCAACACGCGACAACAGTTCTACTAGCTACTCATAGAGTGCGAGCGAGATGCTGCCCGCGCCCGGCGACACCGCGCCGCCCGAGCGAGGGCTCTGCAACACGCGACAACAGTTCTACTAGCTACTCATAGAGTGCGAGCTGGGGCCCGTGGCCGGCGAGATGCTGCCCGCGCCCGGCGACACCGCGCCGCCCGAGCAAGGGCTCTGCAACACGCGACAACAGTTCTACTAGCTACTCATAGAGTGCGAGCTGGGGCCCGTGGCCGGCGAGATGCTGCCCGCGCCCGGCGACACCGCGCCGCCCGAGCAAGGGCTCTGCAACACGCGACAACAGTTCTACTAGCTACTCATAGAGTGCGAGCTGGGGCCCGTGGCCGGCGAGATGCTGCCCGCGCCCGGCGACACCGCGCCGCCCGAGCGAGGGCTCTGCAACACGCGACAACAGTTCTACTAGCTACTCATAGAGTGCGAGCTGGGGCCCGTGGCCGGCGAGATGCTGCCCGCGCCCGGCGACACCGCGCCGCCCGAGCGAGGGCTCTGCAACACGCGACAACAGTTCTACTAGCTACTCATAGAGTGCGAGCGAGATGCTGCCCGCGCCCGGCGACACCGCGCCGCCCGAGCGAGGGCTCTGCAACACGCGACAACAGTTCTACTAGCTACTCATAGAGTGCGAGCGAGATGCTGCCCGCGCCGCCCGAGAGACCCGCTCGGTGCGCAGGCCACGCCCCCGGCTGTCATACCGTATAACATACCTGCTGCCCGTAACTAGGCGAGTTGGCTCTCGAGTGAGACTGGTGCTGGTGCTGGTGGTGGTGAGTTCCCGGCGGCGGCGGGAAGTGCACTGACGTCAGATCCGGCAACGACCCGCCCGGTACTTGCAGCTCGGCGCACAGGCCGCCCCCTCCGCCGCCCGTCATACCGCCCCCGCCGCCGCCCGTCATACCGCCCCCTCCCGCGTCATACGCGCTGTATAGGTAACTGAAACAATAATTAATTATGAGGCGGCGATTTCATCTGCAAGTAAACATCCGCGAGAAATGTCTGACAGCTGCTTGGAAGTGAAAACCCGTACAAAAGTTCTATAGCACGCAACAGTACTTGCTACGGTATTGGTATTTTTACTAGCAAGACAGACTGTCGAACATTTCTAGCGGCGTTTTCTTGCAGGTGGAAACGAGGCCTTACTATGTAGGAGTTTCATTAAACGGCCCCGAAATGGGCGGCGGCACAGCCTGTCTGTAGCAAAGCTTGTGGCACTGTGCTACCGCAGTTCCAGAGGCGAGTTTGGAAAGAAACAACGTGCCCTCCCCGAGCACGAAGCTGTATAGCAAATGGCGTGGGAAGAACACAGAACGCCGATCATCAAAAATTACTAGGTTAATGGGTATATTCTCATGATATCTAGCTCGCTTTTAATATAATCCCAGAAATAAGTAGTATAAAAAAAATCAATGTCAACTATAAGTGGTACTTACTTGGTATTGTTGGGTACCCTCGGCATTTCGCACGAAGACCGTGGTCTGGGGTTCTGCGACACGCCCAGTGTCGTCAACCCGTCCAAGTGTATATCCGTTGTTGCTGCGTATAAAAAGCAGAAAACATTGTAACTCGGACAAAATAAAAAATGCCTACGTCTAAGAACGTGATTTTTGACCACCTTAGGACCACTATAGGACGTATGCTGTTATTCATAAAAATTTTAAGAGCATTTTAGTAATTTGACGTATGTCAATTTAGACCGGATGTCACGTATTTATCATACAACAAACCAGAGAAGTAGACCTCCAGTAAAGCTACTTAAAATCTACTGTATATTTATGAATAACACGGATTGTATTTAAACCAGAAGTGAGACAGAGTCATACATTTAACCCCTAAAAGTGACACATTGTATAAAACTAAAATCAAAATTATCGGCGTAATAGGTCGTTTTACGAAGTTACCTCTCCGATGGTGGTGGTGCGCGGCGTGGTGCGGGTGGGCGTGGGAGTGCAGCGGGTGGTGCGGGGACAGCGCGGGGGAGGGCGGCTGCTCGTTGTACGACTGGTGCAGTGCCGAGTCCGAGTTGGACCGCCGCCAGCTGCTGTCCGACTGGGGTGGGCTGGAACAATTACATTTTGCATATTAGCGGATGAATAGATAAGACACTTTCGGCTCTTCCACAAAAAGAGTTAAACTTGGTCTGAATCACTAAGACTAGGTTTAAATCACTAATTCGTCAAACAAATTGGTGATTTACACAGGTCTAACTTTTTTGTGTTAACAGGTATTGTTGCAAATTCGCAATCAATCAACCTTATGTGAATGATTAAACACTTACACAAATACAGTAAGTAACTATAACAAGTTTTATAACACAGTAAGGCGGCCTGGCCTTAGTGCTTAAAACTGTTTCTGCCAGGCGACCCATTGCTACCAGAGACCGTCGCGTTTAAATAATGTCATTAGCATTACGAACGGATTGACAGGAAGCCAGGTGCCCCAGGGCCCCAGTTTGCAGTCTCAGTCTTAGGTTTAAACCGATGTGGCGCCTAGGCCGTATCTTTGCAATGCCTTATTCTGTGTTCTAAGTTGCTAATAGTACTCAAGGCACCTTACCATATACAGTGATTCTATAAGGTCTAAAATCATGTGTCCGTTCAAAAACCTTAATACCATCCAAAGTAAAATACAGTAAAATAGCTCTAAAGACACCTCACCTCAAATATACAGTGCTCCCATAAGGGCTAGTGTCGTGTTTCCGTTCCGCGGGCCGCGACCTCATCGGCCCTACAGACGAGGAGGCGCGGCCGCGCTGCCCGGGCGACCGCGACGGACTGGTGCCTCCCGAGCGGGCGCCGCTCATCACGTACTGAGTCGCCAGCGTCGCTTCTTCAGGCTGGTGACAAAAAAGAAAGATTGTCTATTCTTTATTCAAATTTAAATAATCTAGAACAGATAAATAATTAAGAACCAGGCAAGATTTGGATTGGTTGGTCGTTTTTTAGATTTCGTACTTATTCTTATTTTGAATGGACTGTCTGTGTGTCAGAATTATTACCCTTCAAAGATTTTTTTTATGGGACACCATCATAACTAAATGATTATAAGCTCACAGTATTAGTTAAAAGCTACTGCAATTGTTTTTTTTATTTTAAAGTATAGCTAATGAATGTAAAAGATAAATTAAAAACAATTACTATTTTATTAAATAACATACAGAGCAGAAAAAAAACTTGGATAAGTAAATGATAAGTAATTGTTGGCTTTAAAATATTTGTGTAATCAGTTTTACACAGTAACAGGCACATGCAGAAAAAATACAACTTGTTTGAAAAACTCTAACTAACAACAACTAATCCTCAAATACTATAAATTATGATAAACACTATAAATTATAATTAGTTAAATGCAGGCTCTAAAAATTTTAAAAACCTAAATAAAATGACAATATTACTTTAATTGTGTTATAGTTAACTAGACGGCCTAGCGAACTTCGTATCGCCCAACCTATGAGCATTTTGAGCATGTATTATACTTATAAACCTTTCTTTTAAATCACTCTATCTATTAAAAAACGGCATCAAAATCTCTTGCTAAGTTTTAAAGATTTATGCATACATAGGGACAGACACGGGATGCAACTTTATTTTATATTGGTATATATATGTTTTGAGTAAATAGGAGTAAATTAAAAAGCACTTTATATTGACTACTAGAAATATTGTCTTAGAGACAATTAGTTGGGAGCTGTCCTGCATGTTTATTTTGACAACACAATGGGCAGCACATCTTGATAAATTAAAACCTCATAAAACCAAACATGTGTAATATAAAGTAAACAAATGCAAGTTTTGTACCTACTACTTAGTGTATATTTACAATAATTCCATAAACTTATTGCTTATTAATATGATAACTATATTTAGCAACTAGATGCTAATCAAATTAGCAAGTACCTTCCTTGCGATGTCATGAATGTGTTTTACTGAATAGCAAAACACTTTCAATAATTTATGAGTCATAACATAATTAGAGCCTAATATAAATTAAAACCATAAAAAAACTAACATCTATTAAAATATGAGACAGAAAAAAAAATCAAGAAATCTACAAAAAAGGCTTAACATACAATCAGACAAATGAAAAAAAGGTTAACTAACATGTAAAGGTAACTAGGCAAATACAGAACGCAACCTGGCCAACTACAATATTTAGCAATGGGACTAGTAAAATAAAAGTAGCTGTCTACACATTGGACAGGGGGGTTTTTGCAATGTGGAACCTTGATTTCTGGCTCAGCATTAGGGGCTTGTGGTACAGCCACATTAGGCAACGAGCCCCCACGGAATTCGCCGAGCCCTTGCTGTACAGGCGTGAGTGATGCTTCTGTGTTAGCAGGTGATGGGGAAGTTTTCACCCGTGTTCGTCTGCTACCAGAGCTCACCTGCAACCATGTCGATCCACCAACTCCTATATAGATTACTTTCAAAAACTACACAATTCAATATTTTCAAATTAACTAGCAATATTAGATGTTACTTAATGGCAATTCTTTGACTTAACAGAGGATCATAATAACTGCATAAAGTAAATAATGAATCAAACAAGCCATCTTCACGTCGTTACCGCAACATAGACATAAGTGATGGTGTCCATAGCACGGTTTGTTATTGGCCGCCTTTTGTATTTATACAAGTGTTTAGAGAGCTGAGAGTTAGTAGGTCCACCGCAATAGAATAGAATTATTAACAATGATTATTGTTTACGTCGGAAACACTCGACAGTCAGGAAGCGATTGCCTGAGTAAATACCTAGGCGACATACCTTATTGGTTGCGTCGGAGACTTCACGCATTATCTTCTCAAAGGCAGCCGTCTCCTCCGCCTGCTTTTGATTGTGGAGTGCTATCTTTTCACTAAATTTTCTAGGATTCGCCATGATGGCCAAGAAAACATGAATTTTCTCCGATTTACATCACACACAATATTTCTGTGCTAATAAAACCAAAACCAAAACGCGCTTCCTACTCGTTCGTTCTCATTCTTTTGACATAACTAGTGATGTACTTACAATATTAGTGAGATTGTAATGGAAACGCTACGCTAACGCTACCATAAATATACCTTTATGTTATGACACTGAGGAAATACTCTCAAATAGTGAAAATGTAATGTCTGTGTGATTCTTATAAGGCAGCCTTTTGTCAAATTACTTAAGTAAATGCTTTTCATTTTTTGTTTAATGTTTTTGTTCATTAAAATACATTAAACATTGTGATGAGCTTCAATAGGTATTGTATAAACGTTATCGTTATAGAGTATACTTACTTATTATGTGCCTCGATTTCAAAGTTCTTAATTTATAACATGGACGATAAAACGGCTACATACGAAATAAGATTGTTATAACAATAAAATCAGAAATGTTATTTCGTAACAATAAAATCTAAATGTTATTTCGTAGCGGATTAACCGCTATATCTATAAGCTAATTCAGAAACCCACACGTCTCACACTTTCAGATTATAGATTAAGTGTACTTTGATTTGTGATTTAGAAGCGCGTAATATGTAGCGTTTCTCATCTCTCTTTATGCGCACCGCACATCACTGGTTATGATATGACAGAAGACAAAATGTCAATATAAAAAAAATATCAAACCACATTCAACAGAATACAAGCACAAACGTCCGCCCACCCGCGAGCCTTTCTGAGGGTCTATTACGGCCGCTTTTGCAATATTGCTTTTCGTCCTCTAGAGTGTCAAACAAAGTCAATACAAAAAAAACGAAATGAGGACGCAAAGCAGTATTGCAAAAGCGGCCGTAATAGGCTCTCTGACCAAGAAAAAAATGTTGACAACACTGAAAAAAGTGGAAGTTTTCGGTAGGATAGGGGTGGGGAGGTTTCAGAGGTTTTGGTTTGGGGTTGGGGGAAACCTCAGAGAAAGGAAACCGCCGCTACGCTTCAATAGAGTACGCCTATTTTTGTTAACAAAATCAGAAATGTTATTTTGTAGCCGATTAACCTCTATATCTTTAAATAAGCTAATAAAACAAAGTCGCTTCCCGCGTCTGTCCCTATGTATGCTTAAATCTTAAAAAATACCCTACGGATTTTGATGCGGTTTTTTTTAATAGATAGTGATTCAAAAGGAAGGTTTATAAGTATAATACATGCACAAAATTGCAATAGGTTAAGCGGTACGAAGTTCGCCGGGTCGACTAGTCTATAAATAAGCTAATTTAGAAACCCAAACTCACACACTTTCAGAGTATAGATTAGGTGTGCTTTGATTTGTGATTTAGAAGCGCATATGTAGCGTTTTTCATCTCTCTTTATGCGCACTGCACATCACTAGTTATGATATGACAGAAGAAAACAATATAATGTTGCAATATAAAAAAAATATCAAACCACATTCAACAGAATACAAGCACAAACGTCCGCCCGCCCGCGAGCCTTTCTGAGGGTCTATTACGGCCGCTTTTGCAATATTGCTTTTCGTCCTCTAGTGTGTCAAAGTCATTAAAAAAAAAACGAAATGAGGACGCAAATCAATATTTCAAAAGTCATTTAAAATGGTTTATTCGTATGAATTTGTGTCCACACCTTAGTAATTAAATGTGAACTTGAGATAATGCCAAGCAAATGGTCCTAGCTAACATTACCTACCTAAAGTTTACCTATTGTTTACTTGCTCACGAAGTTCTCGTTTTTGTCACGTAAAAAGCCATCTCATTCGTTAAGGCTTCAAACGCACAGGCGGATTTTTATCCGCGCGGTAACAAACCGCGCGGATAAAAATCCGCTGTTGCGGTTTTATTTCAGCGCGGTGTCAAAGTTTGTTATTTAATTTTCAACCTTATACATAGGTCCCAAACGCACAAGCGTGTTTTTACGGTTTTTTATCCGCTGGTGCGCTACACTTCCATAGGATTCAATATGTTACATAAAATCCGCAAGGGAAAAAACCGCCTGTGCGTTTGTAGCCTAATTTATTCTTGCAACTATGTTTTCTTTTACGTTCCATACGATACAATACAATACAGTGTAAAAATAACGTCGAAAAACACAAAAAAATGCCTTGTATTGTATTTCACTTGTTTGTTATGAGTCGAACATATCAGCGTCATCTACAAAAAGTTTTCCGTGTACATATGTCTTGGCCAAATCGTAAAATTGGCCATTTCATGATCTGATTTCATGATGATGATGATGAAGTTTATATTTCATGAAATGGCCAATATTCCTTTGGCCAGATGGTCGAAACATCAAAGTTTAACGATTTGGCCGACCACGTTTGGCCAAATCGTTGTTGTGTAACCTAAAAAATTTAATTCCATTATTTAAGTTGTAAAGTTCCCCGTACTAGCTTAATATAAGTAATCTAACTCAAAACACAATCTTCTTCTTCTTTCTTGAAGAAGAACTCAAAACACAATAACAAGTAAAAAAAAGGGAATTTTACTATAATTGGAATAATGTATGATTTAAATACGGACCTTTAAAAAATCGTTCAGAACTCCATGGTTTTTGAAATTGCTTTCGTTTATCGATTGGTTTGGATAAAACTCACAAATCTTTGAATCAAAACGAAGTTGTTCTGTACTTACTTTTATCGTCTTTTTCCTCACTTAAATTCACTTCTTTCGTTTTCTTATTGTAAACCGTAATGGTGCGTCACAACAAATCACACAAAATACGCAACAACAGCGCCACTAGCGGATAATTTTTTAACTATTCAACGATATGATCGCTAACATTTGGCCATTTCATGAAATAGTCAAACGATCACTTGGCGAAATCGTTGAAAGTTGAGATTTTAACGATCTGGCCAACGAATATTGACCATTTCATGAAAAATTCACATTTTCATGAAATGGCCGGCCATATAATGAAATGGCCAATTTCACGATATGGCCACGACACATACAACCCCATTAGGGTAATAATGTGCCCTTTATGAAAATCTGTGTAGAGAAGTGAGAAAAAATAAGGTAGGCACTCTCGAATTAATTCTGATCGATGTGTCCCTCGAAAACTTCCGAGTGAATATTGGAATGTGAGACCACCCTTGCATTTCAATGGGTTAGTTTCGGAACCTAGGTTAAGGAAAACAAAGAAAGACTTGATTAATAAGAAATTTTAATAAACTACTGAAAATTTGGCTGTATAGACTTAGTTTCTTTGCCTGCCCAGAATGTGCGAATTAAAAATAAAACAGCGGGAGGGTTGGCGGGAGGGGGGGAAGCAAGGAAGGAATAGGGATGCTCGATGTTGAGAAAACATCGATGTTACGATGCAACATCGATGTTTCGATGTTTGAATGACCAATGTAGATAAGAACCGTGAGTTGTTTAGGCAGCGTCCTCCAAATAAATACCTAGACCCGCTCGTGCCTGACCGGTAGAAAAGCGCGCGAAAGGGCTGCCTACTGACTGTCACTCTTGTTACTTGGCTTATAATTTCATAATAAATTTATTATGTTTTGACATATGAAATTGACGTTTTGTTTATTTATCCTATATAACATTTTCGCATTTAATCTAAAAACAACCGGATCAATTTTTTTTATAACATTTTATGCTGAATTTCAGTAGTTCTTTATTCAGCTTATGCTATATAAAAGAAATATAATTTTAATCTGGAGAGTATGAACAAAATAATTTAAAAAAAAGCGCACGTAATAAATTCACGGGAGCGACACGCATCGACCGCATGTAGCATAGCACTCGCGACTGATGGTATGCCGAGGTAAGCTGAGATTCGAGCGCGTAAGTACTTAGTCGCGTTTCGGCCGTTTGTAGGTACAGTCAAGGACTAGGAGGCCGTAACAGATTTGTCTATGGTTTCGTCAGGCCTAGACTGTATTACCAAAGAACAAGAGCTATTTTGCAATACAGAAAAACCGGAAGTGTTACGCCGACCGTGTCCGCCACTGTACATACGAAGATGTTTTACTGTTCGCAGATGTTAAAACATCGATGTTTTGTCTCTTAACATCGATGATCATCGAACATCGAGCATCCCTAGGAAGGAAGTTTGTAGTTGTAGGTAGAGTAGAGATATTCAATATCGTCGGTGCGTTTGCCAAAACTGTTATGTGCAAATTTTCAAAAAAAAATTTTTTAGTCCACTGTGTTTCATTTTTAAATGCGCATCGTTTGCAAAAACTTGTATGTGCCTAAGACCTTCAGAACACGATTTACATTTCATGTTATGTGCACAGATTTGATTTGGAATTTCTGATATGTGACGTTTTAGCACATAACAGATCAGGCAAAGTATTCCGGTCAATCACATAACAGGTCCTATATCGCACATAACAGTTTTGACAACCAATTATATTGAGGTCCCATATAGCACGTATCAGTTTTGACAACAATGATATTGTTAAAGCTTGGTGCCATTTTCAGAGACAATCATCAAATTTTGATCATTTTTTGTATTCTTAGCTTTTGTTGGTTTTTCGAGTAATTAATAATACTAAAATTATAATAATAGTATCAAAATCAAAATCAATCAAAAAATCGATCGATTTGAATACCTATTTTTTACTTAAAAAATGTTTTATTAAATAATATTTTTTGTACTAGAATTATTAAGTATCTTGCTTTTATAGCGAGATATTTTATTAAAGGTATTCAAAGCTTATTTTTTATAATATCATCATCATCTCAACCTAAAGATGCCCACAGCTGGACATAAGCCTGTTCCACACATTGCCACACCGACCGGTCTTGAGCGACCATCATCCAGTGTACTCCCGCAGCCTTCACCAGATCGTCGGACCACCTAGTGGGGGGTCTGTCTACTCTGCATTTTCTGGTGCGGGGTTGCCACTCCAGAAACAGATGGTAGCTGGGGCTGAATTGAAGATTGTTCTTCGAGCTATTTGCCTTGCCCATGCCCAATTTCACTTAAGTTTCGCGATTCTTTGGGCTATGCCGGTGACTTTAGTTCCTCTGTGGATCTCATCATTTCTGATTTGATCACGCAGGTGTAGTCCGAGAATAACCCTTTGAATAGCCTTTGAATGAACCTGAGCTTTCTGATGAGGCCCATAGTTAGCAAGCGACCAAGTCTCCAGTTCGTAAGTCGTTAGTCGTCACTGGCAACATGATACATTATTCGAGGACTTTCGTCTTATTAAGGTACTGCGATAACTTGGAAGAGAAGATGTACAGGAGAGCTTCCCAAAAAGCTGCCCATTCGAGTTGGATTTGACGATCGACCTCTTTCTCGAAGTTGGCCCAAGCTAGTTGGACAGTTACTCCCAGGTAATTGTATTCGTCGCAGCTTCGAGCATATAGTCTCGGATCTAGACTGGAGTTGTAGTCTTACTACATAGGCGTTGAATATGATCTTCGATATACCCACTCGATAGGAGGCCCAACTGAAGTCGTCAAGCATTGCACTAAGTTCCTTTGTGGTCTGGGCCATAACTACAATATCATCAGCAAATCGAAGGTAAGTGACTCGTCGTTTACGTCGATGCCTACTTCTCTTCAGTCCACAGTCTTAAAGAGATCCTCGAGTGCAGCGGTGAAGTGTTGGGGATTGTCATGTTGATTAAGGGGGATGTCATCCCTGTCTGACTCCCCGCTGCAGTCAAATAGCCCTCGAGCTCAGATCCTGTAGTCGAGCTGACATGGAGGCTTGAAAGTACAAACTCTTCAACACATCGGTAATCCGATAGACCTCTTGGCACCGCTGGAGAAATTGCAGTAACTGCCAAACTGAGGTCTCAATCGAATCAAAGGCTTTCTCATAGTATACAAATGCTAGGCAAAGAGACAGTTAATACTCTTTTTCTGTGATTACCTGTCTTAAGCATGAGTGTGGTCTATGGTACAAGTTTTTACGGAATCCAGCTTGTTCGGGGGGTTAGAAGATGATCCGCGAGATTTTTCGTGACTCAGGCTCAGAAGTGGGATAGTTCTTTAGCAGGGTTTATAATACTTTTTTTTCAAGCTTCTGGCGACCCCGCCATATTACATGATTTGCCCGCCATATTATATGACGAAATTCAACAATTTCTGAAGAGCCCCATGGTCCTGTTTACCACCTGCCTTCAAAAGTTCAGCTGTGATTCCGTTATCCTCATGGCTACTAACGGTTGACCTTTATGAGCCTTGTTTTAATTAAGCTGTTTAATATCCTTACTAATCTCATACAGTCTAACGTTGAGAATGTCCTCGGTATAGTATCGGATCAATCTAGCTTTCGGGTCTATAGCTAGAGTGTTGATAATGGGTTAAGTATGTGTCGTTGTGTATCCCATATACGAAAAAATTACATTGTTTTTCAATTTATTTATTAGGGAAATTTTACACATAACCGAAATAGTTTTGTAATTCGCATAGTGTAAAGTATCCTGTTATGTGCATTTTTACACATAACAAACCTTTTCTGTGAAGACAAAACTGCTATGTGCATAAAAAATAAGAAAAAAAATTCTAGCACCATGGGTGGGCTATGAAACTTTATGTAATTAATGTCGAGGTAATAACATATTTTTTAGCAACTTTTGTCATTAACAGTTTTTTTTTAATCATTTTAATTTGAAAATAAAACAGTTTTTTGCTTCTCCTGAAAAGTTGGTAAAACACACATAACAGTTTTGGAAAGCGCACCGACGATATTATCTATGGAGTAGAGAAGGAGACAGTAAAAAACGAAAACAAAAGTTCTTTCGTCGATTCACTTCACTGGATTTGTTCGAGTTTGATAAGTTTTACCTACATACAAACTGATTACAAATTAAGTAATGACTGAAGTTAGATTTGCGATAGAAATTAAGTAGTACATTTCCGTGTTTGAACTGTCCGTGAACTGAAAAAGGCTCTCTAAACGATGGAAGAGAAATATATTTTGGCTTTAGATATAGGCACGACTACAATCCGGGCAATAATTTATAATTCTAGGACTGAAATTGTTGGTAAAGCTGTTGATCAGGTAGGTACTCGGCAATACTACCCTGTTACAAAAATCATATCATATAATTTAAAAGCGTTGTGAAATAATTATTTTTAATATGAACAATAATATTTGCAGGTTATTCTCCACTATCCTGAGCCTGGTTATGTGGAAATTGATCCTGATGAACTATGGAATTCAGTTGTTATTACTGTACAGCAATCAATTAAAAGTAAGTACTTACCTACTTAGTTAATTTTAAGATAATGGGTAGTGTGCCCTAATCATTGCAAAAAAAAATTGTCTATTTTTTTTTTACTCAGAACAAATGCTTGTTACTTCAATAACACTTAGGTATTTATTATAGCACTTGACTGCATTAGTTAGATTAAATTTAATTGTTAGATGTTAAATTTAGATTAGATTTAACATCTAAGTAAAAAGTTAAAATCAAATGATTAAGATTTAATAATATTTTTTTTAAGGTTTTAATTTCTACTTTTTCTTAGCAAATTTGAAGTCTGACAACAGTCCACTGAGTTAGTTTAGTTTATGTCCGAGTTTCTTCAATTTGACAGGTATTGTGCCTATTTTGTGTAAAAGGGGGTAGAATAGAATAGAATAGAATAGAAATACTCTTGAATATTGCAATCAACAGAATTAACATAGGTGACTATAATTATTAATTACTACATTGATTGCAATGGGCGGCCTTATTTCTTAAAGCAATTTATTCCACGTAACCCATAGGGGTATCGCTACTCTAACCAGCCCAGCTCCTCCATGAAGCACAGCAGCTCTTTCACGTTGCCTACTGCCTCGCGCACGGTGCTTGGGAACCCTAGGACAATCTATTTAGTCGGAATTTGTTTTAAAAGCGGCAAGGGCAAGAATCAGTTTTTTATTTGTTAAATCATGGTGTTTAATTCTGTCCTTTAGATGCAAGCTTATCACCGGCCCAGATAACAGCCATGGGCATATCTACTCAGAGAAGCACATTTATTACATGGTCTAAGAAGACTGGGCTCCCATTCCATCATTTTATCACATGGAAAGACTTGAGAGCTGATAAGCTTGTTAGACAGTGGAACAACTCTTATACTTGGAAGGTAAGGAGAATTGAATTAAGGTTTCTTGTTTTAAATTAATTTTGTTTATTGATTCCTTTGATTGAAGAAAAGGCTGTAAAATAAAACTTTGGAACCCTTTTTTTTTAAATGTAATAAAAAGCTTATGACCCTCTTTTCTGGAAATAATTTTCAAGGTAGTAAAATATTTAATTGGTTATACACAAGTAGTACAAGTATTGATAATAAATTATTGAAAACCACAGTTAAAACCAATACATACCTACCCAATACAACCTTTATTGTTTTGAATTACATTGTACAAATCATAGGTAATAATGAATTCTATTTTGAATAAGTTATTTGCCTTGGACTTTGACTTAGAGAGGATACAACATAGTTGTTACATTGTCTGCTACGAATTTCATCTTAATTGCCAAAGCCATTACAAAGTAGATTATTATTATATTACAATGTAGAATATGTTGCCAGGAAAATTCTCTTGATTAGCAATAAGGGCGCCTACTGCATGCAATTAATGTATAGATAATTTTTATCCATGTTATATCTAAAATGCTTTGATATTTGCTTTAATAAAAAGTTTATTCATTTTTGTAAAAAATATGTTTTTTCCAGCTCTTCAAAGCCGGTGCCTATGTGATGTACCTCGTACTCAGGAGTAAAAGGTTCAGAGCTGGCAGTGTGCTGAAGTTCATGAACACTCAGGTAGGAGGATTTATGTTTACACTTATTACACTTATATTCTAACAGTGAAAGAGTGTATGGAGAAGCAAATAGTAGTATGCAGAAGGAAAAAAAAGCGCTGAAGATACGCCTACATAAATATAAATTTAAAATTTCTTATATATTATGTAAAACTTATCAATACATAGTATAAAATAAAGTCGCTTCCCGCGTCTGTCCCTATGTATGCTTATATCTTTAAAACTATGCAACGGATTTTGATGAGGTTTTTTTATTAGATAGAGTGATTCAAGAGGAAGGTTTATAAGTTAGGCGGTACGAAGTTCGCCGGGTCAACTAGTAAATTAATAAAATCAATTTTTAGATTAAAAATTCTGTAGAATGTGTACTTTTGGTATTTATAACTGCAAACCGACAAACACAAGACAATTTCATGGTCCCCAGTTAGTCATTCGAAGTTTGCTTTCTTAGCAGCAGAAAACGAGACATTTCTTTTTATGCCAAAAAAAATAATTACTAAATATACTACTATTTTAGTAGCGCTTGTTTTCATAGATTTCCTTAAACCTCCATCGCGTTGTGCGCACATAAACTGTGCATAATTTAAATGCGTTTGAGGGTAGTCAATCGTTCCACGGGTCTACTACATGCCTAGGTGGAAACAACATGTCCTGCCCGAGCACGCAGCTGATAGCAGCTGAGCTGTGGAAAGGACTTCGGACGCCAATAATGTACGGTTCCCGGGGCCCTTCTCAAAAGCGCCAAGACGGCCGCCGGGGGGTTTTGTGGGTGCGAGCCCCAAATGCGACAGGCATTTCCCCCCGTTACAAAAAAACGCAATACGTCCGCTCGTCGTTTTGTGCAATCTGCTGACGAATCTCATCCACTTGTGTCTGCCATGTGTGGCTAAAAATGCATTTTTGTTATAAAATCTATTGATTCCAATTCTGTACAACAAAATATCAACAGTAAAATTGGCAACAAAACACAAACAGTAAATTTGCCGCCTCCGTAGCTCAGTGGCGTAGCGCGTTGCGCCACGGCACGGAAGGTTGTGGGTTCGATTCCCGCAGAAAACACCACATATTGATTTCTCACAAAAATCACGTTGTGGTTGTTTTCGGTTGGATAGGACATTGCAGGCTTGAATCACCTGATTGTCCGAAAAGTAAGATGATTCCGTGCTTCGGAAGGCACGTTAAGCCGTTGGTCCCGGCCGCAGTAGTGGTCGTTATAACCGCGGCGACAAGCTGGCCCCTTGTCACGTTGGTAATAAAGCATAAACTCGGCTAAACGTGGGTCCGGCTCTCAAGCTGGTGCCTCTGCCTAACCCTCCGGGGAATAAAAGGCGTGATATTATGTTATGTTATGTTAAAATTGGCAAGTGGTAACAAAACCCGTTTTTACGTCTGCATAAGGAAGAGCAGAATTTAACTAATCTTGACTTACGGAGTCAAGGACGATATAAAAACACGTGTATAGCTAATTGCCATTATCGTGGAATTTGTTTTTGCAAGCTTTTCCGTTACGGTCTTACGGTAAATATAAATGCTGACAATGAAATGTATCACTAACACCTTATTATGTAGATATTTACGCATGTAAATCGATATATAATGTAAAAAAAAAAAACCTATTATGAAAACTCTCAACAGCCTAGATCAGGAAAGTATAGAAGAAATTGAAAGAGGCTTTTGCCCAGCAGTGGAAAATGTCGTTAGGATAGATTACTAAGAAGATTTGGTCCCAAAAATTACAAAGAAATGAGTATAGTACTAGTTTCAAACTAACTAAAAACTTTATCATAATTTTGAACTGAACTTAAAAAAAAAACTATTAATAATAGTATGCTTGAACACAAGGTTACAACCAGTACACCGAGTTTCTAATTACTAGTATTGCTACATGAGAGGACCTTGAGTTTATTTAAACGAAGTAATACGTCAATTATATAACAGCCTGTTTGTTTTAAATAAAATTAAGTCTACCTATAATTTGTTATACAATGAAAACATTATGTGAGTATAAGCCGCGCACATAAAGAAAAGATTCATAAAAGCATGACAAATATCATGCTGTCTCGCTCAGACATATTAATTCTGAGCGAGGACGCATGACTGGTTTTATAACGTCATGGTTTTATAATTTTTTTCTTTATGTGCGCGAGTAAAATGTATATATTACGAGTTGACCCGCCAAACTTCGTACCCGCCTTACCTATGACTATGTTGTGCATGTATTTGCATATAAACCTTCCTATTAAATAACTTTGTCTTTTAAAAAAACCGCATCAACAGAAAGTTTTATAGTTTTAAAGATATTAAGCATACATAGGGACAGACGCGGGAAGCGACCTTGTTTCATACTATGTATTGATTTTCTACAGACAACATTAAGGTTGCACTGGGCATTGGAAAATATACCAGCTCTGAAGGAGGCCGTCCAGAAGGGAGACGCCTTGTTCGGCACTCTCGACTGCTGGCTACTTCACAAACTTACAGGCAAGGTTTTATGTTAATTTGAGTATTTAACCATTACTTGTCTTATATTATAAATTAGAAAGTAACTCTGTCTGTCTGTTTGTCTGTCTCGCTTCCACGAGAAATAGATTTGAATCAGTGACTTCGCGACTGAGAAATCGGTGACTACTGAACCCATTTGAATGAAATTTGCTAAATGGTTAGTGTAGAGCCTGAAACAGGCTCTGGGCCATAGACTACTTTTTAACCCGAAATTCCTGCGGAAAAGTTGGGAATTTGATGTTTTAAGGGAAAATGCGCTGGCGAAGCCGCGGGGCGCCCATTAGTGTTACTATAACTATAACTTAATGTTTCACAATCTATATAATATTAAAGGTATAGTTAATAAATAAAAGTAACACCACTGTATATCAATTATCTAAAAATTACTAATAATACCAAAATTTCTAATGACAGACCATGCTGATACAAAAAAAAAACATAAAATAGTACTAGCTGTGCCCGCGCGAATTCGTCCTCCATGAATAGTAACTTTTCCATATTTTTGTCACAGTTTTAACCTTCCATAGACTATGACAAACAGTTTAAAACAAAATCAGCTAAATCGGCCCAGCCGTTCTGGAGTTTTAGCGAGAAAAACGAACACTTATTGATTTAATATAGGTAATGCGTTTTGCCCGCATCTTCGCCCACGCTTTTACAACCTTATTTTACCCCACAGCTGGGAGGGTCCACATGACAGATTTCTCTTCAGCATCAGCGACGGGTTTCTTCGATCCCTTCACGCTCCAATGGTCCAAGTGGGCGCAGAGTCTGTTCAAAATTCCTGAAGCGGCCTTGCCTGAACTAGTCGATACTGCTGGCAGTCACTTTACAGAATCTGACCCCAGTATATGGGGTCATCCGATACCTATACGCTGTTGTGTGAGTACAGTTTATAACCACCATTACCACCACACAGTTAATAACCACCAGTCACCACACCACAGTTAATAACCACCACACTAGCTCAATAATAACGACGAAAAATTTGGAAAATTAAGTAACAAAAGTCCTACATTATCTTGTCGCTTTGCGGAAAAAAATCCCTCCTAAATGTTTGTCCTTGTGGCAATCTGTGGAGGAGAATTTAAACCAGCAGTGGACGTCAATCGGTTGTAACGAGTGAATTAATTATTATTTAGTACAGTGGCGGTATAGGACGGCGTAACACTTGCGGTTTTTCTGTATTGAAAAATAACTCTTGTTATTTGGTGATACAGTCTAGGGCGTACGAGACCATAGACAATTCTGTTACGGCCTCCTAGACCGCCAATGTACGTGTCTTATTTTATTTTTATTTAATTTTTATTCACAATAAATCCACAGCACATTACATTTTATTTTAATAGTAGAGTTATACAATACTGAGGCCAATTACGGATTTTTATTATTTACGATGATCTTTTGTATAAGCAAGCTATCTACATGCAACTCTAAAAACAGACTAAGAACATGCAATTTTACTGCAAAAAAAAAAAAAAGAATTTAAAACTATAACATGCAAGTTAAACCTAACAAAAATAAAATAAAAGCAAAATTATGGTTCTGAATGTGTGTATGTGTGTGTGTGTGTATATGTGACCACGAGAATAAAATAATATAAATAAAGTATATAAGTAAAAATGCTTACTTACAAAGAATAAATTGTGCCTGTTTATACATTGGAACAAAGATTTTTTGAGATAAGGTTTTTCAAATTACATTTCTTCTTCAGATGGCCGACCAAACAGCCTCGATGTGGGGCTCCTGCTGTTTCGACGTGGGCGACGTGAAACTAACAATGGGCACCGGAACATTTTTTAACATGAACACAGGCTCAGTACCGCATGCGAGCGTCTCTGGACTTTACCCAGTAGTTGGGTGGAAGATTGGGAACGAACTTGTTTATGCCGCTGAGGGATCCAACACTGATACCGCTTCCATTATAAAATGGGCCCAGGATATAGGTTAGTGAAGTAAAAATAAAGTTCAGTGGCGGCATCTGTCGAAATAACAAATGAAGTTATTTAAGACACTAGATGGCACTACTTGTAAAAGTTTCTTCTAGGATTTAGTCTTTAAAAATTCGCAGGTTTGATACAGTTTAAAAATAGTTGATATAAATCTGCAACGCAATTGAATTGTACGGTTGGTTATTATATTTCGTTTGGTTTTGAAGTAGGTGCGTTTGGTTATTATGTTTGTTTTGTTTTACGTAATGATTGGTTATTATGTGTGTTTTGTTTTTTAAACGGTTGGTTATTATGTGTGTTTTGATTTTCAAGTCCTGTTGGTTATTTTCATGTAGGTTTTGTTTTTCAGGTCTCTACGACAGCCCCGAGGAATCAGCGGCAATAGCTTACTCTGTGCCCGATTCCGGTGGCGTGTATTTTGTTCCTGCTTTCAGTGGACTAGGAGTGAGTAATTTTTCTTAACCCCCGACGAAAAAATCAGAGGGATTTCTTAATTTTAAAGTGTGTATAAGTCTGTGTGTCTGCGTATCTGTCTGTGGCATCGTAGAGCCCAAACGGTTGAACCGATTTTCGTTTAGTTTTTTTTCTTTTCAGCTTGAGTGTTCTAAGCCATGTCTCATGAAGATCTGATCAGCGGTTTGAAGATCATTATCTCTTTTCTAGGTGATGAGGGGATCTAACTAGCTTCCTTTTGCTTATGTCGGCCGATCGATTTGAAATTTGGTACCGTGTCACATCAATATATATAAAACTCTTCCGTTACTGACTGACTGACTGACTGACTGACTGACTGACTGACTGACTGACTGACTGACTGACTGACTGACTGACTGACTGACTGACTGACTGACTGACTGACTGACTGACTGACTGACTGACTGACTGACTGACTGACTGACTGACTGACTGACTGACTGACTGACTGACTGACTGACTGACTGACTGACTGACTGACTGACTGACTGACTGACTGACTGACTGACTGACTGACTGACTGACTGACTGACTGACTGACTGACTGACTGACTGACTGACTGACTGACTGACTGACTGACTGACTGACTGACTGACTGACTGACTGACTGACTGACTGACTGACTGACTGACTGACTGACTGACTGACTGACTGACTGACTGACTGACTGACTGACTGACTGACTGACTGACTGACTGACTGACTGACTGACTGACTGACTGACTGACTGACTGACTGACTGACTGACTGACTGACTGACTGACTGACTGACTGACTGACTGACTGACTGACTGACTGACTGACTGACTGACTGACTGACTGACTGACTGACTGACTGACTGACTGACTGACTGACTGACTGACTGACTGACTGACTGACTGACTGACTGACTGACTGACTGACTGACTGACTGACTGACTGACTGACTGACTGACTGACTGACTGACTGACTGACTGACTGACTGACTGACTGACTGACTGACTGACTGACTGACTGACTGACTGACTGACTGACTGACTGACTGACTGACTGACTGACTGACTGACTGACTGACTGACTGACTGACTGACTGACTGACTGACTGACTGACTGACTGACTGACTGACTGACTGACTGACTGACTGACTGACTGACTGACTGACTGACTGACTGACTGACTGACTGACTGACTGACTGACTGACTGACTGACTGACTGACTGACTGACTGACTGACTGACTGACTGACTGACTGACTGACTGACTGACTGACTGACTGACTGACTGACTGACTGACTGACTGACTGACTGACTGACTGACTGACTGACTGACTGACTGACTGACTGACTGACTGACTGACTGACTGACTGACTGACTGACTGACTGACTGACTGACTGACTGACTGACTGACTGACTGACTGACTGACTGACTGACTGACTGACTGACTGACTGACTGACTGACTGACTGACTGACTGACTGACTGACTGACTGACTGACTGACTGACTGACTGACTGACTGACTGACTGACTGACTGACTGACTGACTGACTGACTGACTGACTGACTGACTGACTGACTGACTGACTGACTGACTGACTGACTGACTGACTGACTGACTGACTGACTGACTGACTGACTGACTGACTGACTGACTGACTGACTGACTGACTGACTGACTGACTGACTGACTGACTGACTGACTGACTGACTGACTGACTGACTGACTGACTGACTGACTGACTGACTGACTGACTGACTGACTGACTGACTGACTGACTGACTGACTGACTGACTGACTGACTGACTGACTGACTGACTGACTGACTGACTGACTGACTGACTGACTGACTGACTGACTGACTGACTGACTGACTGACTGACTGACTGACTGACTGACTGACTGACTGACTGACTGACTGACTGACTGACTGACTGACTGACAGACAACGCAGAGCCGAAACTATTGGGCGTAGAAAGCTGAAAATTGGCACGTGGGTTCCTTGGGGAGTGTAGGTGAGCACTAAGAAGGGATTTCCCGAAATTCTCACAGGAACGGGAAAAAACGGGATTTTTGTAGTATATAGTAGATGAGGGGACCTAACTTCCTTTAATATGTCCTATCGATTTGAAATTTGGTACTGTATTACTTTAATTATATTGAAAGTATATAGTAAGGTAACCATGATCTTTTAAAGACGATTTCCTCTAGTTCTACAGCTTTGTAGCGTAGCGCAGCTGTGTAGTTAAGTTGATGAGGGGTTTGACTGGGTCGGATTTTTTTATTTGAGATATAATGTTATCGGAAAGTTATACTTGTCGTAAATTTACGGTCGTAAATTTATAAACAACCTAACCTAACCTACGTCGGTTTATAAACTGACGTCTTGAATTTATAACCCACCGGATGTGTTATATTACGCTGACATACAGGATGTTTCGAAATCTCAAAAAAAAAAACAGCTGTTCCATACATGGGTTCGATCAGCTGACGGGGTCAATGTACGGGACGGCTGATTTTTGTTTTGACATTTCGACCCATGTTGCTTTGGGAAAGTTGTTAGGTATGGTGAGCAGAATGCCACATTTGATTTATTACCGCCTTGTCAGAAACACCCAGTGGCGTTACTACTATATAAGCCGAGAAGCCCGGCTTGCACTATTAAAATTATTAAACTGCATTTACACTCTCCTAACTCATAATTATTATAAAAAAAATCGTTTACGTATTTTTTATAGTTCAAATATTCGCGCGCGTTAGAAACGCTGTCAAGTTTGACGTTGACAGGTTATTGACACATGCACCACGATATTTCACGCATGTGTCAATACCGCTATCGCCGTTTCGCTCGCACTCGTTGGCTTCTTATTTGGCTTCGTTTCGAGCCGTGTTCTCTCTTTCTAACCTATTAAAAATTCGACAATGTACAGTGGCGGACACGATCGGCGTAACACTTCTGGTTTTTCTGTATTGCAAAATAACTCTTATTCTTTGGTAATACAGTCTAGGGCTGACGAAACCATAAACAAATCTGTTACGGCCTCCTAGTCCGTGACTGTACATACATGTAGGCAAGTAGCTTTATGCACTTTACTATGAAATCGAAAGCCCTGCTTGCGTACGAAGTTAGCAACGAGCGAGCCGCTGCGCGAGAGAGAGGAACCCACCAATTGGTTTGCTGTTCACTATATAGTTCGATTTTATTTGTCGTGTTTGTTTTTGTTCTGCAGTTTAATTTAATTAAAATGTTTTCAAGGAGCAAACTATTGTGCAATGTGTTGATTTAATTTAAATGAGTGTTTGAACTTTGGTTGACGGGAAGACGAGAAAAAGGTTAGTGGTTTGAAGTGCATTATTTCTCAAACGAATAAATAAATATACCTACAGTAGGTTAGGAACCTAGGTTCTTTTAGGAGTTAGGCACTTATCCCTTAAATCATAGGCCAGGCTTGCTCTAACTTGAAATCCGAGGCACGCCACTGGAAACACCCAGTATAAGTATACATCGCCGACTCGCTGCCGGCATCGTTCGGCTATCGCAAGATTCGTGCCTTCTGACTTATTAGTATTGGTTATCCAACAGACGCCGTACAACGACAGCGCTGCGGGCGCCGGGCTGGTGGGCGTGTGGGCGGGCGCGCGGCGGCCGCACCTCGCGCGCGCCGTGCTCGAGGCGCTCGCCTTCCGCGCCGCGCAGCTGTGCCGCGGGGCGCGCCGAGAGGCCGCGCACGCCTTCACCGCTACATGGTGACACACTAGACTGTGCCGGGGGGCGGGTGTCTTGTGACTAGACTGTGCCGGGGTTAAAACGTTCTTAAGAAATGGCTACATACATATTAAGAATTCGCTTGTTTTGCTCGCTAAATAAAAATAAAATAAAGACAACTGATTTGTATTTAAACAGTTGTGCCCGTGACTTTGTCCACGACTTTGTTTGTGGAATTTTCTCACTGTTTAAACCTCCCTGGATTACAAACATTTTAAAACCAATATCAATTATTCGGCTCTGCCAATCTTGAGTTTTAGTAAGACAAAATAATGGCAATTGACTTATCTCAATGTAAGATTAATAACAGTTTAGAAAACAACCTAATGTAAGTTTTGTCCGTTCACAGTATGGACGGCGGCGTGTCGAACAACGAGTTCATAGCGCAGCTGGTGAGCGACCTGACGGGGCTGCGCGTGCGCCGGCCGCGCGACGCCGAGCTGTCCGCGCTCGGCTGCGCGCACATCGTCGGTCTGCACCTCGGTAACTAACGCTATATAACTACTAGTTCATAGCGCAGCTGGTGAGCGACCTGACGGGGCTGCGCGTGCGCCGGCCGCGCGACGCCGAGATGTCCGCGCTCGGCTGCGCGCACATCGTCGGTCTGCACCTCGGTAACTAACGCTATATAACTACTAGTTCATAGCGCAGCTGGTGAGCGACCTGACGGGGCTGCGCGTGCGCCGGCCGCGCGACGCCGAGCTGTCCGCGCTCGGCTGCGCGCACATCGTCGGTCTGCACCTCGGTAACTAACGCTATATAACTACTAGTTCATAGCGCAGCTGGTGAGCGACCTGACGGGGCTGCGCGTGCGCCGGCCGCGCGACGCCGAGCTGTCCGCGCTCGGCTGCGCGCACATCGTCGGTCTGCACCTCGGTAACTAACGCTATATAACTACTAGTTCATAGCGCAGCTGGTGAGCGACCTGACGGGGCTGCGCGTGCGCCGGCCGCGCGACGCCGAGCTGTCCGCGCTCGGCTGCGCGCACATCGTCGGTCTGCACCTCGGTAACTAACGCTATATAACTACTAGTTCATAGCGCAGCTGGTGAGCGACCTGACGGGGCTGCGCGTGCGCCGGCCGCGCGACGCCGAGCTGTCCGCGCTCGGCTGCGCGCACATCGTCGGTCTGCACCTCGGTAACTAACGCTATATAACTACTAGTTCATAGCGCAGCTGGTGAGCGACCTGACGGGGCTGCGCGTGCGCCGGCCGCGCGACGCCGAGCTGTCCGCGCTCGGCTGCGCGCACATCGTCGGTCTGCACCTCGGTAACTAACGCTATATAACTACTATTAATTGTTACATTCAGGAGACGGTTTTAGTATCTATTTTAACCGACCTCGAAAAAGAGAAAGGGCTCAGTTGATGTATGTGTGAGTTTATTGAAGGCAGGTTCCTTTTTTGTAAAAAATAAATTTACTTTCTGAGACCATAAAAAGATGCGTCGTTCATTATAGCTCTTGTTCTTATTGTCACCAGGTATATGGAAATCAAAGGACGAGCTGAAGGCGCTACAGAAAATCGGTAAAGTGTTCACACCTCGAGATGACGTACGTAAATCATACGAGTATACATTTTCTTGTTGGGAGGAGGCGGTGAAACGTTTCTGCGGCTGGTACGACCAGACTAGGCGATCCACGTCTAGTTTAGCCGAATCTACGGGTTCAAATAACTCCAAAACTTCAAAGAAGTTAGGTAGGAAAGATAAATAACGGTGGCTTTATACACTACTGGTTATTGTCGCGTTCTTTCGACTGTATAGGTGATATCGGTCTTGCCTTAGTATTAAGAATTGTTGTTGGAAGTAAGGGTGGTTGTTTTGTGTGGTGGATGAATCAACATATATATTATGTTGATATATAAGGGAAGAGTATAGGTTTTGCTCAAAGGTAGATTGTAAGTTTAGGTACTTTCTGACGGCTGATGAAACATAGTACCAATGTAGCTCTAGCAATGCCATAAAGTTTTTAAAATCTTTGATAGGAAAAAAGAGGTAGGAATGACGTGGTCAACGACCATAATCCTAAATCGCGCCATTGAAGTTTTTGACGGAGCTTGCATTAACACATGTATGACTCAATTACATTGGAGGAAATTTGCCAATTCCTGCACTTCTTAAAACATTAAAATACAAGCAACTGCGTCAAACAGGCACAGATCTTTACAAATTGAAAAAAAAAAACTGCTTGCCAATGTTATTAGCTCATTATGAATTTATTAAGATTTGGTGTTTGTTTTCGATTGTGGTTATGATTGTTTGTTACCTAATGGTATAGATATAAAAATTGACTGGTAAGGGAGTTTTATTGACCATATATTGTCATTCGTTGAATTTGTATGATTAGTATATAATATTAATTATATTCGTATTTCTAAATTAGGGGGCCAAAAGAAATAGCTTCTTGCTTGAAACTAGTCTCTATTATTCGAGCTAATTGATAGAAAAATTAAATACTTTTAGGTAGGTACCAAATTAGAAATGAATTTAGAAAGACACAGAAGTTTGAAATTACAATTATTTATTATTGACTATTTATGACTAAATGAATTGTTGAAAACTATAATTAAGTATATTATATGTGATATGGATGTACCTTTAATACTTTCAATACTGTGTTAGAGTTCGAATGCGATGCATGAAACCACTGTGCCGAGAAATCTGGGCTCAAAACCTGCGTCGATTTCTTAAATTAATCCTTTCACTCTAAATCTTAAATAATGCCTTATTTTTTTTATTGATTTATTTAATTACTAGCTGACACGGCGAACTTCGTTACGCCACAGAATTTAAGATACCACTACATAACACTTGGCTCTATAGTTTATGTTCTTTTGATTGCCTAAAATGGGCTTAATAAAAATAACCAACCACTAACTGTCTTGGCTGTATGGACTAAGTTCCTTTGCCTGCCCATAATGGGCGAATTTAAAACAACAAAAACAACCACCAATTTAACTGTCAAAATATGTAAACAACTGGTAAAAAATGCACCTTGGGCTACATTATTCAAGTTTAAGTAGGGATCCCTAATTATTTTGAATATCTAATAATTTACCTTCTCTCTGATCTAATATAGCCTATGTCACTCGGGGATAATGTAGCTTCCTACCAGTGAAATAATTTTTTAAATCGGTTCAGTATTTTCGGAGCCTATTCGTTACAAACAAACAAACAAACAAATTTTCCTCTTTATAATATTGGTATAGATAAATCGTATCATTTCCTTTATTTATTTTTGATTCTGCTCAAAATGTAAGACTAGAATATTTCAAGAAAATTTTATATACTTAAATATAATTATGTTTATTGAGTAGGTTAGTAAAATTTTTAGCTGTTTTCGAGAAACACCCAGTATACAAGGTGTTTCTGACAAGGCGGTAATAAATCAAAGAAGGGGATCAGCACACCATACCTAACAACTTTCACAAACCAACATGGGTCAAAATCCCAAAACAAAAATCAGCTGTCCCTTACATTGACCCCGTCAGCTGATCGAACCAATGTATGGAACAGTTGTTGTTTTTTTTTTGAGATTTCGACCAATGTTGCTTTGGGAAAGTTGTTAGTTATGGTATAATTTAAGTTCGTATTTATACACATTTTTGTACCTCATTGAGTAGTTTCTAAAATCTGCCAAGTGTTTCAGACAAGTCAGTTATAAATTAAAGAAGTGGTTTATAACCTACTTGGATGAAATAACCTGTACTTGTACACTTGTACTCAAAAATATTTTCACGCCAAATGTTGCCATTACTTCACTTGCTAGTCTTGAAAGTTCTCTATTCTATAAAAGGTGATAAGAATTTTTATCTATTAGTGACATACATATAGCAATATTAGACAATATTTAGCAAATTCGTTTAGTTATCTTCATTTTATTATATTTGTTAATCATTTTATTTAGGGTTCGACGAGGTAATTGTATTTTATTTTATATTATGACAACTGTAAGTAAAGTCAAAAAACTTTTTTAATTAATAAATCGATGATATTACTTACTTTAATATTTTTTTATTTAAAAATATGGCATACATATTATATCAATATATATAAAACTCTTCCGTTACTTACTGACAGACAACGCAGAGCCGAAAGTACTGGGCGTAGCGGGCTAAAACTTTGCATGTAGGTTCCTTAGGGAGTGTAGGCGAGCACTAAGAAAGGATTTCCCGAAATTCCCAAGGGAACGGGAAAAACTGTATTTTTGTGTTTATGAGAAATCTGCGCGAGTGAAACCGCGGGGCAGCCTTTAGTATTATATAAAGCTTAAGAGACGAAACGTTGCGAAACTAGCGCCACTTCCGATTAATATTTAATATCTTCTAAACCATGGTCGAAATCAAAAATATGCTTCTTTGACTCCATAGATAATCTTGCTTAGAATTTTTAAGGCTCTGTTGTGTAGCTTTTAGGTCTAAAATCAATGAAAAGAACCGTTATGAAACTTAAGTGGCCACTTTAGGCAACAAACGGTTTATTTCTTAGATTTTGAACCTGAAAGCCACAACAGGGCCTTAAAAAATCTAAGCGAGATTAGAGTCGATGACGCATATTTTTGATTCCGGCCATGGTTTAGAAGATATTAATTATTAATCGTAAGTGGCGCTAGTTTCGCACCGTGTAAGCCCTTAAATAGTTTTTATTAGGGTACTTTAAAATACAAATAAATAAAAAAAGACAAGTCAACGCTAGAACTCAAGTGCTCGATTAGGGTATTACGATAAGAGAAAAGTTAAATTGAACAATTTACCTAAATTGTTTAAAAATAATATGTAAGTAAATTGGAATATAATTTGCCCTAATAACTTTGGTCACTTTAGTCATCATAAAAAAACTTATTTCTTAGTAAGTATTTAACAGCATAAAAAAAAATGTTTTTTGAAGTTCGGGGGGGTGATAAATATATACTTTCAGAATGTAGATGTCGGGCTCGTGAACAAATGGCCATAAATGTATCTAATGGATTGCAATAATATGTTATCTATCTATCAACGTTTGACTGACGACTTTGACCAGTGATGCTAATGGAACTTTGTGTAAGGGCACTAAAGCACGCGATCCTGTGTACAATAAAATAAAATATGTTTACTTACCTACACACAAATATAGGAATGAAATTAATTGTGCTGCTGTGTCTCATTATCTCCGTTTTAAGAGTCTGTTGCATGGAAATCGAACAAGATTGCGATTCCAAGTGGGATGTGGATTACTTAAACACGCTCGTGGTCAAAAATATTATCATTATTGATATGATGTATCCTCAAGATTCCAATGAAACCGATTGCTTTTATAAATATATCCAAAAACGAAACGTTTCTCTTATCGTTTTGGATGATAAAAATATTAATAAAGAAAATAAAAATGATATACATATCAAATTAAAATACAGATCTGATGATCTTGCTTTTATTGTGCTGCTGCCATTTCCAGATATAGCGTGGATGCTGGACCGCGAACATTGGAGGCTATTCCGATGGCATACAAGGGCTACTGTTGAAATTGTTATCTACAAAATGGAAATTATTCCAGACAAAAACTATAAACTAATAAAAGAATTTCTCAATCAAGTTATTGTAGAATTGAAATTAATTGAAGTTGTTGTCATTGTACTGAAACCAAAACAGGTTTTCTTTACTTACGATCAAGATTCGATGAGCCAGTCTAAAAGTCTTGCTTGCGATTTGATTTATTCAGAGCAACCGTTAAACCATACATATTTAAATGAGAACAGTCATAAAATGCGAGAAAATTATCCAGTTCACATAGCAACGTTCTACCGACCTCCGTCTGCGATGTTCATGCACGAGATGAGCGATATGGTGAATGCGCTTTCAAAGGGGTCGAATGGCATTGGTGGCAAAGACGGGTTACTGATAGCAGACATAGTTAATAAGCTCAAATTTGCTCCAGTTTACTACACGCCTGACGGCACCGAGCCTTATGGAGTTGTATTCGATAACGGAACAATTACCGGTGTCTTGAAGGATATCGTTGAAGGCAAAGCTGACTTATCTGGCAACTCTCGTTTTTTAACAGCATACGGAGCCGAGGATGACTATTACTTTCTAGCTTATAGTAACTTTGATAGACTCTGCATTATTGTTAGAAAGAGTGACTTGATACCTGTGTGGGTGCATATTGCGCAAACATACAGCCTTCTAATTTGGAGTCTAATATTTATTCAGACAGCATCAATAGCTTTAATAAGGTGGGCTCACTACAAAATAGTAATGCAGCGCGAGAGCTGCATTATTGATCTTGTGATACAGACGTTCTTTTCCTACATTGTGCCGGTGACCAAAGTTCAGAATGCGTCACAGAAAATATTTGTGCTGGGAAATCTATTGATAATCATCATTTTGGTGCCAATATTACAGGTGACTGTCGCTCCTGATAATTTTTTACCTTTAATTTATGTGCTTACCTAATGAACTTTTCTGGTTACTTATTTTAGGGCAACATTCGATCATCGTTTACGAAAAGAAAACACTATCCCGACAAAGACACTCTGGAGGAAATAGATAAGGAGTTTAATAAAATTTACGCACCTCTTATTGACAAAAACCTAATATTCGGTAAAGGAAGCAGTGCCTTATACGATAGACTGAATAGCAAAGTAGACTCTACTGCCTACGCATTTGAAGTGATTGTTGAAGACCTTATAGACAAGAACCTTGCACTTGTTTTGCCGGAATCAGACTTTAAAGAGATGTCGTCAGTGAAAGTAACAGAGATGGTAGGACAATTGCACATCGCGAAGGAGTGTCCAAGGCTGTACTTGTATTCTTTTATATGTTCCATAGGTTTGTTGAATATAATAGATATAAGTATACTTACTTAAAATAACAAAATTATAAAAATACACATACGTCATGCTGGAACTTATCAAACTACTTACTGAACTTTTTACAATTTTCAGACTTTCCCTGGATATCTGATGTAGAAATGACAACGTACCGTCTAGTAGAAGCTGGGCTGGCCCAGTGGTATTTTGAAATGACTTTATACGACCAAATAGTGCAAGATAAGCCAGTTAATTCTACTGATCCGGAGTCTGCATATATAATGGATCTTGGAGATATGGATGGACCCTTCTATCTTTACTTTATTGGATTATTAATATCAACTGCTATGTTTGTTTTAGAGTATTTCGAACATCCCACATCTTTGTGAACTGAAGTTTGTGCTCCTCCATTATGGAGATAAAGTATACATAAAATGCGTTTTAGATATATAGTTTCCTATTATGCATCTGTAGTATTGTACAGTCACGGACTAGGAGGCCGTAACAGATTTGTCTATGGTTTCGTCATCCCTAGTCTGTATTACTATAGAACAAGATTTATTTTGCAATACAGAAAAACCGGAAGTGTTACGCCGACCGTGTCCGCCACTGTACTAGCTATGTGCCCTGTCTACTTAACCTTACTTAAACCTATTAGGTTTTTCTAAATCATCTTATCGTGCCTATTTTTAAGCCCCGACGTAAACACAGTATAAGTTTAACGTGTGAATCAGTCTGTCTGTGTATCTGTTTTCGGCATCGTAGAGCCCAAACGGATGAACCGATTTTCATTTAGTTTTTTTTTGTTTCATATATAATTTTAGCCCGATTGTTCTTAGCCACGATTCATAAAAATCTGTTTAGCCGTTTGAAGATCCTCAGCTCTTTTCTAGTTGATGAGGGGATCTAACTAGCTTCGGTAAGGTAACCATGACCTTTTGAAGATGATTAGCTCTAGTTCTAGTTTATTTGATTAGGGTTATTAAAACTTAAAATTTAATTATTATATTAAGAAGGTATACGTACAGCAACATTACATACTTATAATTTTTTATAACACTTCCTTTAACAGCAAATGCTGTGCTAACTGCCTATATTACAGAAGATACAAATTGAAATTATCACCTTAGTAAGTACCTACCTATAACACGAGTATAAAACGTTCACATCTACATTACGTTTGCCAGTTGCCTGTTTGTGAGGATGGCAAAGCATTTGCTTATACTTTTTTTGTTAGTCCTAGTATACGAAACATCAAGTTTCACTATAGGTGGCCTCCACCTAAGTCCTGAAGTTCTCCAGAGTAAATATGAAGTCAGAGTGATGGGAAATGACTACAATGACTTCTATCCAGACCCGTTCCCAGAAGAAGTTGTGATAGTAGAAGTTCCCGTCGAGAACTCGCCGAATGTGGAAACAATCATTGAAACTAAGAATGCAGAGATTCTCATCAAGAACCAGAACGTGGAAGTAGATACTAATATCGATAGGACTTCATAATATACTCTAGTTAGATTGAGTCTGTTATGTGTATGTTAATTCAGTATTTATTTTTGTATTATATACCAACATGTTTTGCTTGACCCGAGGCTGTAACGCCTAAGATGATGATGATGATGATACCAATATAATGATTACTCACCTATTTAACTAATTTTTTTTTATTAAATTATTAAAAATATTTTTTATTAATCTTTTAAGTATGCCTACAACTAGGTTTCCATATTTGATTAGGTATGTAAGTAGAAAGGTTCTTATTTAAATATATTTTTCTTAATAACCATTATTTCTATGACAAAAAATATATGATCTATCTAAAAACATTCAAAACTTTCGGACACTTAGGGATGGACGAGTTGTTTCAGTCTATTTACTTACGAAATAAAAAATAAAACAATTAATAAATATGTAGTGTATTTACATTTGTTTACTAAGATTTATTATAAAGTTCAATCAAACGTTCAAGTTTACTATAGCCAATTATCCCAATTTATAGAGAAATATGACAGATAGAGTACGTACTTATTGTGAGAGCATCTTCCTTGTTCTGTGTTACTTACCGTGTTATTCATAAATAGTTAAATAGCATTTTAGTTATTTGACGTATGTCAATTTAGACTGGATGTCACGTATTTCCCATACAAAAAACCAGAGAAGTAGACCTCCAGTAAAGCTAGTTAAAACATACTTTATCTTTATGAATAATACGTTTAGTATATACCTATACCAAAATAATCGCCTTCAAAATACTATTATTGATTATTATGTAGGTTACCTAGATATTAAAATGTTTTGCATTTAATGCCAAATAATTGACTTCAATAATTTCTTTTTTACAAAAAAGGAACCCGCCTTTAATAAACTGACACATACATCAACTGAGCACTTCCTCTTTTTTGAAGTCGGTTAAAATATATACTAAAACCTTGTCCTGAATGTAACAAATACTTATCTGAAAACCGCATTGAAATCGGTTCAGCCAAACGCGAGGTAATCGCGGACAAACATACATACATACAGGTCAAACTGATAACCTCCTTTTTTGAAGTCTGTTAAAAATAAAGGTCACGCACCGCGCATCGATACCTACCTATTCGCCTTTAAATATAACTCCCTTGAATAAAATTCTTAGGTAATAAGTTTTCTCTTCAATAAATAAGTAAGTACTTACATATTTTTATTTCTGTTTGGTACGAAGGTAATACAAATTAATTAAGTAAGTATAAACAAAAACGGATAAAAATTAATTAAGTATAAACAGTAAATCAAAAATAAGTATAAAATAGATACAAAATAATAATATAGTTAACTTAAAAAGAAGCCAATGTAACTAATGATGTCCTCTTCCCCTACCTACTCACATTTTCGAGACAGCATTACTTTAGAGGCTAATTAAAATTAAAGTGTGTTCCATCCAATATAATAGGGGGCTAGTTTCTTGACCTAATTCAGCCCAACCACGTAGGGAGGAACTTGATCCTTCGTCCATCCAGGCTAGACAGGCCGCTCTGGTAGTTTAGTCCGTCTAGTTGTGCCAGCAGATCGTTGTCCGGGTTGTCAGCCCGCAGCGTGTCTCTCTTCGCCACCTTGTGATCGGCATCTTTGGTTACAGCTCCTACCGTAGTAGTTTCAACGTCTTCCTGAACTTCAATTGGCACTAAAGGCACGACGTCTACAACTTCTATGACATCTATTAGCTCCACGGAGTCAGCGGCCGTAGTTGTTTCTACTTGTTCGAGCACTGGCAGGGCCAGGGCACCAGAGAGTAGAGCTAGCGTGAGAAGGACAATCGACTTGGAAGCCATGTTCGTGTAGGGCCTCTGGAAACTTCTCCGCGACTTAATTTGGGAACAATTCCCGACTATCTTCCTTGTTCTTACTTCAATTTGTGCAACAATATTGATGAATTGACACTCAAATCATGCGTTTATATACGCTGGAACCGATGTAATTGTGCTAAAAGATATAAATCCAGAATAGGAAACATTGACGCATTTTCAGAGTTCTTGTTTATTGGCCAGGGTGCTAATCATATATGTAAACGCATCCAATACACGCAGAGCGGGGTGTGAATAAGTGTTTCAGTGTATATTGTTATTGTGGACTGTTTCATTTATTTGCATATTATAGGATAGTAAATACGCGTGATGCACAGGTCCTTCCGTTAGTTAGGATGGGTAAATAATTTTAAAATACGACTTCCTATTTATCTAAGAACGAAAATATATTTTTAGAAGGCAAATACTTATTTGAGTTTGTTTATCTAATTTCACCTTCAATGTATGGAAAACTTCAGAAAAAAATATTTGCCTAGGTATATACTTACCTACTAAAAGTTTACACTTTTATATTTAAAAGTAATTTTAAGAACACTAGTATAATAAAATATGGATATGCAAAGGACCTTAATTTAGGAGGTTGTTTGCTCAATTGTTTCGAGAGCCCATATTAAAATACTATTAGCATGCCTTAAAAAACTGTAAGAAAACAATGGAACTCCTACAAAAATGTTCCTGAATAATTTAGTCGCTAAGTAGAGCGTATGAACATAAAGAGTAGTTTTGTTGCAGAAGAAATAATTTTCATAAGTATTAGGTATACTACTTGCTGGGTTTTCAAATTGACACAAGACGCTATATTGCGTCTTGTGTCAATTTGAGGACTTGGGCCTCCTCCAAATATTTCCACATTAACCAGTTACTTAGCCATGCGGTTTCTTTACAGCTACGTACTTCACCGGCAGTTTGCTTACTTAGTGTGGAGTTCCTAACCTAACTCTGCACCACCAGTGCCGTTAGCGTAGTAATTACAAACGATAGACGTCCACTGCTGGACATGGGTCTCTCCACAGATTGACACAAGTACACACATTTTGACTCAATCGCCACGCTTGGCAGGCGGGTTGGCGATCGCAGTGTCGCTTTCAATGAAGAACGCTGCTTTTAGTCTTTGGCTTCCCTTAGTCTGATTTTACGACACCCCATGAGAGATGGGGGTATGGTGGTATTCTATGTTATCCTCTGCCGCCTACACTCCATCATCCGCCACACTCGGCACTAATAGTAGTGCGATGGCCTAAATGTTCGCCTGTTCTCGCATGGCATAGGGCGCACCGTCGACTGTGACGCAGGAGCTCCGGTTCTGAACAGCGAACTTTGGTGTGTCGAATATCCGTGCTTGTTTTCGGTTCTACCTATTTAGATATTCTTTTACCTAAGTAAGTATATGTTTTGTTAGGGAACGGATATTCGTTACATATTTATTGCTTGTTGCTCGCAATGTGTCCTTTCCATCAATTTTTTTAATGTTCTTCTATTTGAAGTGCGATAATATTATTTATCTTGTAAAACATTCAGAATGTTGTTGCTTTGGCTGTGTTATTCATATAAAACAGATGGCAACCATATCACGATGAGGCAAGAATTGAGATGCTATTTCAATTGTGTCACATAACTAAGAAAGAGTTCATTATATTGTAAGTATTGCATTTTTCTACTTATTTGCATTAAATCACCTGAAAATCCTGAAAACTTTCAAATGATAACTTCAAACATTGAACCGATAATAAGAAAGGCAGATAGAAGCGGTATATCACGCGTCAATGGCTGCTTTTCAAGAGGCTAATGCGCACCTTACATTGTTTATACAAGCTAACCATTTATCCAATCATTGCCCTGTATATAAAGAGCTCGGATTTTTCCATCACCATATAAATCTTCAAGTTCAGGGCAAGATAGGTTCTTTTGGAAATGCATTCGATAATATTGCTCGTGGGGTGCGCGGTGTTGCTGGCAAGCTGCAGCGGCGCACCGGTGGAGGGCCAAGATCAGGACATCTTGACAAAGCCAAAACAAACACCATCAGTTATAGAAAAAGAAGGTGTGGTGTCTGGTGCTGCGGTCGTCCATTCTGGTGCTGGTGAAGCCAATGAGAGGGTACGCCGTGACGTGGCCGGCCAAGAAAGCGATCTTTTACCGTCGGGCAAGGATGTCGACGCGGCTCCATTTGGTGAAGTCTCACAGCTCGGCGGATACGGTCGCATCAGGGTCCTACCTTCGTTTATGGGTTGAACAGGTTTATAAGCGTTCCCTCCCTAACATTGTAACTAAAAAAGCGCGCAAACGGAATGTACCTACTGTTGATATTAAGATTGATTTAATCGTTTAAGTTAGCCATATTTTTGAGCTCAATTTAGTTTGTAAGTTCTAAATTTGTATTGTATTATGTGTTGGTACTTACCATAATAATAAAAAGTAAATATTACAAAAAAGTCTTTGATGTTTAGCATATTTAACTAAATTAAGTACCTACTTACTTACCTACCATTTCCTTGAGCCTCCTAGGTCTCTCTCTACCTTACTTATAATTTAGCATCTGCACATCTGGTTATTTGAAGACTAAGCTAATTACGGTAAATTAGCATCGATTAATCTAGACTTCGTAATAGATTCACAGTTTATAAATAAAGGAGAAATGCTGTTTCTTTTACAGTTGGTATCTGGCAACAGAACAGTCCTATATTATATTTTTTATAAGTAACAATTCAAATGAAGTTGATAATTATTACGATTCTAATGTATCTCAGTGTTACTATGGCACTTTCAGTCAAGTTTGCAGCTGACTTTGAGGAATTTGATGTGAGTTCGGAAAATAATCTTGAAGAAGAATTAAGAAACAAAAGATATGCAGTCGACGATACCGAGAAAGACAGAAATGACGAAATGATAATAACAGCTGCGAGCAGTGGAGAGTATTATTACAAACCACTATTCTCCTACAGAAGAATTGAACATAGTAAAAGGAGGTTCAATATGTACAATTCCTTTGCTGGGTAAAAGCCAATTAAGGCACTATCAAAAATAACGAGCAATTAGTGCGACTTTAGTTTAAATTTTAATAATAAAATGAAATAATAATAAAGAAATCTGCTCTATTGTTTTGCCAGTCAGCCTGCGGAAAGGTGAAAATATGCTTTTGTTAATATTGCTTTACAATTTGGTAAGTTATACCTAACATAATTCAAATTGTATTTTAAAAGGTACTTATTGGTGTAAGTACTTACTTGTTAAAACTTTCTTACGTTTTATTTTGCAGTTCTCGGTATCATTAGGGGGCATATCACCTGTGCATGATCTCAAAGCTCAAATAAATGCAAACCAAGCCGGAGGGCGAATTCCACAAAATTCTCCTCATAACGTCCTGAAACATTTAGATGAATCTATCCTTAAAGCTACGAAGAATGTGACTCAAAATGCACATATGGACCAGACATTATACCAGATTTCTAAAGATCTTGTTTCAGCTATACTTCAAAAGTTAGAAGTTCAAGACAAGATCACAAGAATAACAAGAGAGGCTTTAGAGGCACCAGGCAAGAACAGAGGCATTTCTGCAATTGAAACTCGAAGAATACTAGATTATATATCTAGGACTCTCTCAGGAAATATTCTTACTATTACTAGAGACTCCACGGAACCAGAACTACATCGTCTTGTTTATGGATTAGCTCAAATAGCAGCTGAAGTGTCTATAGTGTCTGCGTTAAAAGATAATACTTACAGCAATGCACTCTCTAAAAAACAATCAGTAGATCTGAATTTACGAAAAAAACGAGCTATTGAAACCGAACCAGAAATCGTTCAGCTAACAACTGCGAGCCCGCAGTCGCTTTATGATATGATACTCAATAAAACAACACCTCAATCAAAAGTAATGAATTCTAACGCTTCCTCATTTCCAGCATCCCCATTTTCAGTACTGTCCAGCAACGATAGAACACCTCTTCAAATCTTGAACGGGATTCATACTGAACCCAGTGCAAAAGGATTTCTAAATCAGACAGTTCTTGATTTTGAAAATAATCAACGTAACAGCAACGATACAGAAGTGGTTCCTATTATGATGGAGAGTAAATTAAACTCGACACATTACGTTATTAAAGATGCTGAAAGTACTGACGAAGATTCAGCAGGCGAATTTGCGTCACAAAAAGACAATATCTATAGACCAGCATTAGGCTCCGATGTTGTCGCTGAGATGGAAGTGGATAAAACTGAATCGCAAGATGAGAAAAACGAAAAGAGAACCAAATTGAAGCTTGAGAAACTAGAAGCTAAAGCCAAGAAAGCGATACTATTTGCTGGTGACGTAGCATATCTAACAGCTGCAAGTGTTGTAGCGATGAGAAGAGCTTTAACAGCGTCGATTGAGGTTCAGATGTCTGTAAGGTTTGCGAAGACCGGGATGGCCAATCATCAGGAATTGATGATGAATCTTGCAAGAACTGCAGCTCAGCAGGCAGGAAAAGAAGCCAAAATAGCTGCATCAAAATCTTTATCAATCGATAAAGTTATTAAGTTAGCCTTGAAGTACACAGCTCAGTCACATGGAGGCGATCTTAATCATGTGGCAAATAGAATTGTTATGGATACTCTGTCACTAGCCACACTAGCAAAATCTATGGCGTTTGTGTCTTCAGATATCGCGATAAATTCATTGTATCAAGCTACGGATGTTAAGCCACCATCCTAGATGTAAGTACATATTAAATCACGTCTAAAAAAAACCAAGCGTAAAGATGAAACAGTGTTTTATTTTATTATAATTTCTGACAAATATTATTATTCGTATAAGATATGTCTGCATATCGAAATAGGTATACGTCTAATTTATATACCTACTGTAGCCTGTAGCTTTACATTAAATCAAATTTTAATGCCATCTTCTCTTCGTGAATCAAACTAAATTTTCGTATTCGTATATGTAGAGGTTTAGCTCACGAGTTTACGGCTACGTTATACCTCGACCACGTATCGATGGTCGTTGATCTAGCGATACTGATTTACACATATTGCACGAGGTGGCGCTTCATGTACGCTGCTTATAAGTTTCTGGGCTCTGATTCTGTTATGGTTTATTGCTCTCTGCCTGGAGAAGTACATAGGCTACCTTCATATCATAGGTTAAAAGTAAATCATGCAAGGGCTCTAAGTAATAATAGTTCAATGGCTCTTAGTATTATGTGATATTATCTTATAAAAAGTGCCTAGAGATTAATTTACTTTTTGACAAATATACAAAACTAGAGGCTGCCCCGCGGTTTTTCCCGCGCAGATTTCTCATAAACACAAAATTCCCGTTTTTTCCCGTTCCCGTGGGAATTTCGGGAAATCCCTTCTTAGTGCTCACCTACACTCCCTAAGGAACCTACATGCAAAATTTCAGCCCGCTACGCCCAGTAGTTTCAGCTCTGCGTTGTCTGTCAGTCAGTCAGTCAGTCAGTCAGTCAGTTTTATATATATTGATTACGACATTTTCTATAACAACAAGTACGACGAAATTGTTAATATCAAGGGAGAACGCTCCCTGTGTTATCAATTTCATCATAATTTTATCAAACATCTTCAAATAGGTAGAATCTATAGGTAGAATGATTTTGCTGTAACGTGTTGGTTTAAATGTAACTGTGTCAATGACGCCGCCGCTCCGCCGGATTGTAGAACCTAGAACACGCCGAACATTGGCCTTTCCTACAAATTAATTCTCGTCTGCAATATGCAATACGTAAATAAGAACATCTCCTGAACACTTTCATATACTTACCTTAAAAAAATTGCCTTTGACAGACGGACGGACGGACGGACAGATTAGTTCATAGTAAGGTAGTACCATGGGCAGGACTTACCAGTTGATAATGTCCGTATTATCATGTCTGTCATTATATTTTTTACACTAAATTGTAAAAGGAACTTCTGGAAGTGCCTTTCCTCAATAAAAATTAGCAAGGTAATTTAATTCCCCACCTACCTTTAAGTTTTGATAAGGTAAGTAAGTACTTTTTTTTTTTTTTTCTTTATTAACAAGTATATTCTTAAGTATATTCTACTCTGTATAAATAATTTAATCATATTCGTTGCACCTTATTCCACTAATGGCATACTCCATCCATAAGGAGAAGTAAAATCTTGCCCGTCCGTCTGTGGGCATGTTAACCTGTTTCTTTGCAACATTGTAGGTAAGTAGGTAACAGGTATTTTTACAAAGCAGCAATAAAACTAAGATACTTAACTGAGCATGCTACGCATTACAAAAAATCCTCAGTTAGGTATATGTAAATGTAAATTAATTTATTAGGTAGGTACCTACTGGTTATTACCTATTTATACTGTTGTTTTTTTTTTAATTCTTCTTCCTTCCTTTAATTAGGAAACGGTTTATTCAATGTGCATTCATTATGTTAAATTAGTAAATAAATTAATTTTAAAATCTACTTAGCACAGACATACAGTCAACGTACCTATAAGGATTTTATTTTATTTGTTTCACAATCTAAAATAAGCATGGTGGGTGTAGTATTGAAAATAATGTTGCTAGTAAGACATGCTATGTATGCCTATGCTTGCTTGCCCGCAATGCGCATTTGCGCATCATATTGTAAATAATCTGTTTTTGGTAAATAAGTATTAAATAAACAAATAAAATAAATGGTTAAATATTAAAACTTGTGTTATAGTTATCTGTTTTTCATATTTTATAGTTACCTACTCTGTGTCTGTTGTTTGCTCTAATTAGGCCCTAATACAAAAAATAAAATAAAACTAGACGAAATATTACACTAAATACATTCCAGATTTTCACAGAAAAAATAATGATTTTAAACAGAAAACTCACGGCCTAATTTTTATTGAATAATTGAATAATCATGGGTCACTTTTTGTATCATAATATTGTTCATCTATCTAGAGAAAACACACAGTAAAACAACGCTAAATAAACGAAATATTTTTACATAGCCTTTTTACGAGGGAAGGTGGAACAAATTAGGAACTCTACTTAAAAAAATTTCTACGGAACACTCGATCATGTTGTTTGACACGCACTTGACTAATTATTGTTACATCAATGTGTATGCTGGTGAGGATTATACTAAGAATATGCCTAGAAATAATTTAGAGCACAAATTGTTCGTCGATAGGCAATCAAGCTATATTATTCCTAATGTAAATACGCAGATACAGTCACGGACTAGGAGGCCGTACCAGATTTGTCTATGGTTTTGTCAGCCCTAGACTGTATTACCAAACAACAAGAGCTATTTTGGGATACAGAAAAACCGGAAGTGTTACGCCGATCGTGTCCGCCACTGTACCTATACCGAGCGTTAGTATATAGAATAGAATAGAATCATTTATTTCCAATAAGTGGTTGAATACACGATGGTAGGTTATTAATAAGTAAGCACTTATACCCTGTAAGGGCACCGAATATAAACTTAAAATACTTACTTAAAACTAGGCATATATATGTTTAGAGATATTATAAAATCATTTATAATAATTATAGAATGGCTACGTATACTATTCAATTAAGCATTTTGCACAAACATAATAATGATGACAAGTGATTTTATTTAATGATTCGGCATTATTACCGGCTGTTGTTAAGTGTATTATTTATAACAAGTAATAATAACTCTAAAATCGTAATATCCACAAGACAGCAGCGCAACACAACAGTGATCTGAACTTTACCTTTCTTACTTAACTTTATCATACTCTGACGCAGATTAGGCAGTCCCTCTAGAAAGTGGTAAGATGACCTGGTGAAGGAGTGGAATTCAAGTGGTCAGTGGATGACGATCGCACTAGTCCGGTCATTGTGGCGATCCTTGGGCCTTTATGTGTACATGATGATGAAAGAATGGTACTTACGCAGATCGAATTAAGGAAATAGGTATTATAAGGTGTAATATTAATTAAAATAGTGTTTATTTAGCCCGATACAGATAATGTTAAGCCAACCATTTACTCTAATTTGTATGTACAAGGCTACGAATATTATTCGTAGGTACAAGGTTGATTTTTAACGCTTCCTCTTATATTGTCATATTCTGCACAAACTTGAGAGAGTAAGGATTTATTTGATTTTTACTCTGGCATATCAATCATCAATCATCATTAATACCTACATAGTATAAAACAAAGTCGCTTTCCGCGTCTGTCCCTATGTATGCTTAAATCTTTAAAACTTTGCAACGGATTGTGATTCGGTTTTGTTTAATAGATAGAGTCATACAAGGTGAAGGTTCATATGTATTATTTATGAGCAACATAGTAATAGGTTAGGAAGTACGAAGTTCGCAGGGTACACTAGTATTGTATAAAATCAAAGTATACCTTTTTTTTTTTTTTTTAACGAGGGGAAATGCCTATCGCATTTCCCGACGCTCGGGGGAGCGTCGGGGGTATGTGGGGCTCGCACCCACTAAAACCCCTCGGCGGCCGTCTTGGCGCTTTTGGGAAGAACCCCGGGAACCACACATTATAGCGTCTTCCCACGCTCAGCTATTATTAGCTTCATGCTCGGGGAGGGCATATTGTTCCCTCCCCGGCTCGCCTTTGGAGCTGCGGCGGCACAGTGCCACAAGTTGTGCCGCCGCCCATCTCAGGGCCGTTTGATGAGTGTATCGGGCCCCCGCCCTTCACACCCACGACCCCAAAGACCCCTTTTAGTCGCCTCTTACGTACTAAGTATAGGTTCATACTGTTTCGTGAAAGCAGTTCTGTCCAGGCTGGTAAGTACCAAATGCACATTCAACTGGTGAAGCTAGGTGTTATTTTGGTAAGTATCTTTACTATTTTGGTAGGTAATGTAACATTTCTAATCTAAAAAGTTATAAGGTACTTACATACATACATACATAAATATGTCCTGTGTGTGTAATAAATATAGGTGTAGGTACTTACCTGGGTATACTTACTCACCTATTCCTATTAGGTATATTGTCACCTAATAAATACCTACACCTGATTACGTAAGCACTAGATTGTAATGTAAGTATGCATCTGATATAGGTACATTCTTTTCGTAGTTGAAACAAAGTTCAAGCAAAGTTCATTGCCCGTTCAACGTTGATAGGTAGGTAGGTATATATATAATCCGTCTCGAGAAAAGATTCGACTTTAGAAAGTCACGTCGACATTTCTTACATAGAATACCTGATTGACGGTGAAGGAAAAGAAATATAGGTACCAAGAAAGACGGGCTTTAGATGAGTGGAGCGAGACTACCAGACAGATTGATAATCCAGACACATGGATGAATGAAACGATATAAGTAACGCGAACATAATTTTATGAAATAGGTAGGTATGTAGTTTGAAATAGTTTCCCAGTATTTGATTAAGGGTTACAAACTTGGGTTTTCCCAGTTCGTCATCAACATCATTGTCATAATTTCAGCCGAAAGACGTCCACTGCAGAGACCAACTAGAGATGGTCCACTGCTGGACATAGGTTTCCCTAATAAATCGCCACAACAAACGACCGGTCTTGAGCCTTACCACCTTCTTTTTTTTACCCATTTATTGTTTGCTTATGGGAGCTCGGGTGGTATTGTATGGGAATAGAATCATGGAATCTTTTAAATTAGGGGTCGATTCTGCTATCAGTTAATTATAATATTTAAATATGACATTCGCAGCGCAACTTAAACTTTTAATTTTTATCAGAGTATTCCCAATGAAAATAGTTAATTATTCAAGTTATACGGTTCTTTTTTTAAATATTGATTATCATTAATTACTTACTAAGTACCTACCTAGGTACCTACTTTAGTAATAAAATATTTACATCCCACTGCCTGCGTATGTACAAGAATAAAGATAATGTTGTGGTACAGTAAAAAATAAGTAAAACTTTATTGAATTTACTTATCAAACTCAAACTGCTAAATTCAAAGATGCTTTTTACTTTTTTGAATAAGTACGTCATAAAATTAGTAAAATATTCTAATTACCGGTATTGTATTTAATGTAAGTAAACTTAACAAAATACATATAATAATAACATAATTACTAGTTTTGTTATAAATATGCAATACCACATAAATTAAAACTTTAAAGGACAATAAAGCATTTATTTTAAAAACCACATAAAACTTACTTATAATAATATTTTAAATTGAGCAACTTTTGCAAGTAGCTTCGAAGGCCTTCGTCTCGTTTTACCTGTGGACTTTGGACTGCTGCGTTACCTGTTTGTAAACAAAATGTGACGTCAATAGTCGACGACGAAGCTTTCTGCGCAGTTATGTACCTAATATTATTATACTTATTGGAAATATTCTAACTTTCTAAAAGCTATAAAAATATTATCGTTGAGCAGTTTGGAGTATTGATCTAATAAAGCCAAGATGCCAAGATGTAACAATTATATGTGATTCTTTTTTTGTGTTAATATTTTTTTATCTAATAATGTATGTATTAACTATAGTTTTATCAGTACCGTCTTCAGATGTGTTTCGACATAATATTGTGTAGTTATTAATATCTTATTCGACGTGATGTTTAAAAGATTAATGAAGTTGATAACTTTTCTTGTTAATTTTCATTTTTATCACGTAGTGCTTAATTTAGTAAACATGTTTCATTTTTAATTATTTACTTTATTATAGGTAACCGCTAGTCAATTTGTAAAAACAAATTACTTAGGTACGTAAGTACTTACTTTTCCCACTTCATATAAACGAATAGGCAGGGTGGGTAGTTAAACATTTAATTTAGTGTATGTTAATTAGTATACCAAAGTTGATTTAAAATACAATTTCTATGTAATGCAGTGCCAACGTTATATGTAATTTTGCTTATTTTTATTTTATTATTTAAGCACTTATTGTGTCTATCTTAAAATGTATGTTCTTATTATTGGCTTTAAAAAGGCAGCAGTTGGTAGAGCAAGCAATATACAATTAATTCATGATTAATTCACTTGTGAAAGGAACAAAGACAAGGTATTAATAAAATGTGAAATTGTGTCAACATGTCGAAGTCGGAGGTCAAAAAGTCAACACAACCTACATTAATTCAAAATAAAATCAAAATTGTATAATTGTGACTTTTTTGTTTTACTTAATTCTAATAAGTACCTGATACCTACCTCTTCCAAAATAATTAGGTAAGTAATAATTACTCAACCTAAAATATGTATTCTTTTACGTAATGCTCATTTAATGTATTAATTTTATCATTAACATTAGTTAGTAGGTGTGTCTCGTTTTTACCTTCTAAAGGTAAGTATTGTTTACGTCCACAAATAAGCAAGCAAGAGCAATGTGAAATGGCGTGGAACGACTTTGTATATCTGTGGCGGTCGGTTGTTTCACAATTCGGTTGCATAGCTTCAAGGTTTGCAAATACAGGCGGGGATTGTTGACTTCGGCCCGGCATGCAACATGCATACCCTGCCAGGCCGTGATATCGATCGTGTGTCTACCGTTACCGCGCGTACTGCACGCAATTTTAAACACCGCGCCTTGACTTTCCGTGATAATCATTTTCCGTATCTTCATTCTCGAAGACAGATCAGCAGAAATGAATTCAATCGCTGAAGTTACCTTGGCTTTTCTCGTTTTTTACCTGTTTTCATTACTTTTTGAAGTTGTTTCTGGATTAATTGTATGAGTCACGATGGCCATCGATTCGTTCTAATAATGTGATATTTTTAATTAGTTTATAGTTTATTAGAATTTAAGACATCATATCAATGCAAAAATAGGTTCCTTAAGAAAAAATATTTTATAAAAGACACCTCTTAATTTCATTGGCGCATCTACCTACATCTAAGCTGTGAGTATTTGTTTTAAATTTTATTACATTAACAAGTTTTGTTTAATTAAGTTTTTATTTGTTGTTAAGTTTTTATCTACATTAACAAATTTATCCGCATTGGATCATTTTCGTGTCAAAGTTTCAGCTTATTACAATTTAATTTATTGACATTTTAAAATAACGAAAATAGCAAAATAACACGCTATAGTCATTTTAATGTCATGTCATCATGTTGTGTCATCTTAACAATTTATTTTATTGGTTTAGGTATGTAGGTAATACTTAGCGTTTTCTTTCAAGACATATTTTTTAGCAGAATTAGCCCCTAAAACCTTGTTGTAGCGTACAGATAGGGCCATCTAGCGGTTAGTATGCCCAAACATTATATACGTTCCATATACGTTCTGAAACTCATTCATTATTAGGAAGGAAATCGTTCATAAAAGTACGCGGGCCTACACTAGACAACTAAAGCAGAGCGGGACTAATTTATATTTCTGTATTTGATGACGTCGTTGTAAATATTGTAATGTGTATTATTCGTAAATAACATTGTAATTTTGTAATAATATATTTTTATGTAATACTATGTAAGAATAGGTTTCTGAATTCTAGAAGGCGTAAATGTCAATGTCAAAATCAGCTGTTTGATTTCAGGATTTCAGTAAGGTGTTTTCAGTATTCACAACAATGAGCCTATTTAAAATGAAAAGTCTTATTATAACTCAACCAAACCATTTAAAACGTTACTGTATGTGCTTTATAAATAAACGATATCAATCAACAAAATCCCGGGAGCAATGGAAGAGCGTAGTCGGTCTAGAAGTGCATGCACAGTTGAACACGAATTCAAAATTATTTTCTGGGGCTCAAAACGTTTTTGGTGGACTGGTGAACAATTGTGTATCTCTATTCGATGCGGCAATACCTGGTACACTGCCTGTGCTGAACCGCCGGTGCGTGGAGTTGGCGGTGTCCGCGGCGTTGGCTTTGTCTTGCAAAGTGAATGAAGTGTCGAGTTTCGATAGAAAACACTACTTTTACGCCGACCTGCCGGCTGGCTATCAGATAACCCAACAGAGAGCGCCTCTTGCTAGCGATGGTGAACTGTATTTTCAGGTTAGGTTATCTTCCTAATCGGTAGGAGAGATTTTAAAAGCTAGCATTGTTGTTTTATTTATCTAATTTCTTTGACACCAGGTTTATACACCAGGAGTGCATAAGAAACCATACAAGAAGAGCTCAAAGATTAAGCAGATCCAACTAGAGCAGGACAGCGGGAAGTCCTTGCATGACGCTGAGCTAAAGCGCAGTCTGGTTGACTTGAACCGTGCTGGGGCTCCGCTGATAGAACTGGTTTTTGAACCTGATTTGGAGGTAAACTTTTGTTTCTTAAAATAATGATGATGATGATGATGATGATTTCTTCCTATAGCCCCTCATCAGGGGCAAAGGGCTCGAAGTAATTTTCTCCATTTTATACGGTCCTGGGCTGCCTCCTCCAGGTCCCGCCATTTGAGACCAGTTGTTGCGATCTCCTTCTCCACCGATCTCCTCCAGGTGATGCGAGGGCGACCTGGCCTTCTTCTACCGGATGCGTGCCATGTCAGAGCCTGTTTGGAGATGTGATCTTCGGTTCTCCTTAACACGTGACCAATCCAACGCCATTTCCTCATTAAAATCTCCTGCTCTATCGGTTTCTGGCTGGTCAATTCCCACAGTCGCACATTTGAAATAGTTTGTGGCCAACGTATCTTTAAAATACGCCGTAAGCATTTGTTCACAAAATAATAGAACAATTTAAATAATCAATACATAGTATAAAATAAAGTCGCTTCCCGCGTCTGTCCCTATGTATGCTTATATCTTTAAAACTGCAACGGATTTGATGCAGTTTTGTTTAATAGATAGAGTGATTCAAGAGGAAAGTTTAAAAGTATAATACATCCACAAAATAGTAAAAGGTTAGGCGGTACGAAGTTCGCCGGGTCGACTAGTTTATAATAAAAAAAAGAAACCTTATAGCCACGCCCCTCTCAGGACCATGTAGAAATAGCAAAAACTATGGGCAGTTAAGGATTACACTTATTATGAGGATGAGGATTCATATTTTACTGAGATGATGATGAAATGTTTTCCAAGCCTATTGAAGGCCCCTTCATTTTCAAGCCAAGCACAGAATTTTTTTAACACTTGATCAAACAACATGTTTTCATATAAGACTAATGAATGTATATTTAAAAGCAAATAACAAAAATCGTCATTTATTCCATTTACTTATTATTAATATCAAGCATATTTTTAATGACAAACCTGTAATTGTGCTAGGTGAACTACAACCAAGTAGGTATTTTACACATTTTAACTGCAAGAACTCAACAACGATGCAATAAACGTAAACCTAAATGTTCCAGGATGGCGAGGAGGCGGCGGCCCTGGTGAAAGAGCTGGTTCTCATTGTGCAGAGGCTTGGAGCCTGCAGTGGGCGCATGGAGGAGGGCGCGCTCAGGGTTGACGCTAACGTCTCCGTCCACAAGATTGGGGAGCCACTTGGTACGAGAACTGAGGTAATCATTGGTTTTCTATTAGTTTGTGGCATAGAATACAATCACCCCATATTTCCTCCTGAGGGTGCGTAAAAGTCGACTAAGGGAACACACGAAGTTCGGGCAGCAGTGTCCTTCATGGAATTTTTTTAAATAACCATACTGTGATCGCCAACCGGCGGTGATTATGGCACAACCCGCCACAATGTTAGTCCTTGTGGCTATCTTTGGGGGAGGTCTATCCAGTAGACGTCGTTTAACTGATATGCTGATGATGATCAAATGTACCTACCGTGTTTAAATTTGTATTTTTTTTACGAAAACTGGTGTATAGTCAATGTCCATCTTAAACAAGGTATACTGTCGGTGCGCCCACCAAATCTAATAATGTGTCAATTTATTCACATATTTACAGTTTACATTACATACATTAGGGCTTGGTCTTGGTATGTGCATTTATGTTTGGTCGGCGCACATCCAGCAGTACATAGATAAAGTTTCTGTTTCGTTGAGTGCGTAGCTATATTTAACTCCCGTATCCTGAAGCGCAATTGTAGAAGGTATTATAGGTATAATAATATTGTAATACTAGAGGCTGCCCCGCGGTTTTTCCCGCGCAGATTTCTCATAAACACAAAAATCCCGTTTTTTCCCGTTCCCGTGGGAATTTCGGGAAATCCCTTCTTAGTGCTCACCTACACTCCCCAAGGAACCCACGTGCCAATTTTCAGCTTTCTACGCCCAGTAGTTTCGGCTCTGCGTTGTCTGTCAGTCAGTCAGTCAGTCAGTCAGTAACGGAAGAGTTTTATATATATTGATTGTAGATAATATTGTTGTGGCACTCTGTCTTCCGTTTATCGCTCATTGGTTATTTATGGCATGATAAAATACATAAATACTTTGTAGCTATGATTGGGAAACCCAGAATTCCCTAATTACAACTTATACGAAAAGAATGCAATCAAATGTTTATTAATGTCTGCTATTAGGGAAATTAATGGTTGTGTTTTTTAATTAGGTAAGGATGTTATCTTTAAATTTTTTCACGTTTGGAAGTTTCTTTCACATTCACGTTAAAACTACAGAAAGGAATATGATGAAACTTTATAGTAATCAATCAATATATAGTATAAAATAAAGTCGCTTCCCGCGTCTGTCCCTATGTATGCTTATATCTTTTAAATTATGTAACGGATTCTGATGCGTTTTTTTTAATAGATAAAGTTATTCAAGAGGAACGTTTATAAGTATAATACATGCACAATTTAGTAATAGATTAGGCGGTACGAAGTTCGCCGGGTCGACTAGCTAAGTTATATAGATTAGACATCAGAATAGCACATAGGCTATAATATATAGTGATATTATTTTAATTGTCTCGAAAATAAAATCGATTTGTTAGTACTTAATACTTTATACTGAGTAGGTACCTATACTTTAAAAACCAGACTCAATGGAAATTGCAAGTAAGCAAATAAAGGTGTAATGCCTACCGATAGCTGTTGAGTGACGTCAATCGAAAGAATCCGCATTCGTATCAAAACAGGTTTCGTAAACATTTTTCGTAGGCAGAGCTGAGTGGTTTTCCCAATAACCCAATTATTATCGTACCTATATCAAAGTTCGACGACTTTAATAAAGGTGCGCCGTATGTAACCTAAAATGTCATCGTTGAATATGCATGTTGACATTGTTTGATCTTTTTAAATTTAAATAACTGATGCAGGTAAACATTTTGTGTTCGTGGCTTCAATTTGGATTTCCGGGGTTATTGTGTTTCATTAGTATTTACTTACTTGTAAGCTAGCCAGGAATTGTTGAACTCTGGGTCCTAGATATACGCTTTAATATGAATCGAGTATACTTAAAAACAAAAGAGGATTAGCATATTATATTAGCTAAGCAAAGTTCAGATTATTTTCTCTTTAGACAGAAAGATAAATAATTTTGTGCAATCAACTAAGTAATAACAATTTTCATAAAATAATAGAATGATTGTTAGTGGGCGGCCTTATCGCTAGTCATTTTCCAGGCAACCCATTGTTTGAGTTATCAATACACAGTATTAAACAAAGTTCCTTTCGCTGTCTTGTCTGTGGTCATATATGTTTAAATCTTTAAAACTATGTAACGGATTTTGATGCGTTTTTTTTTTAAGATAAAGCGGAGCAAGAGGAGGGTTTATATGCAGGTATAATACATGAACACCATAGTAATAGATTAGGCGGTATGAAGTTTGCCGGGTCTACTAGTGATAACATAATTTTACTGTAAGTATTTAGTTAAGTACTTAATTATTACTTAGTAAAACTATTAGATATTCATCGTATTACTTACTTCATACCAATAGGATAGAATATCCTGGCGAAAACGTACAAGGAGGCCTGACCCCAAATAAATTGGGACTAAGGGCAGGAAGAAGAATACTTATTTATACATTATTATTTTTTCATAGATAAAGAACATAGGATCAGTTCGCGGCGTGGCGGGCGCGGTGCGGCACGAGATCGACCGCCAGAGGGCGCTGCTCTCCCGCGGCGCGACGGTACTCAAGGAAACCCGCGCCTGGGACGCGCAGGCGCGGGCCACCGTGCCCATGCGAGACAAGGAACTCGTGCTTGACTATAGGTACTAAAATACACAATTAAACATTTAAAACCCCAGTCTATCTATAGCCTAAACGGATATAGACCGGCACAGGGCGCACTGCTGTCCCGCGGTGAAACAGTAGCTACATAAAGCAAGACGTGCTGGGGACGCTCAGGCGCGGACTACTGTCACAGATTACTTAATAGTTACCTACTGTGCCCATGCGTGACAAGGAACTAGTGCTTGACTATAGGTACTGCAATACACTTTTTTAGGCCCCAGTCTAGCTAACACACACGGGCACAAACACAGGATAGACGGCTCATGCTATGTCTTGTCTGTCTACAATCTTGCGTATTTTTCTGACGCATGCCTGAGCACAGCGCATACCGATAACGCACGCCGATCCGTCCCTGGTGGGTTTTTCATGTGCAATCTCTAAAATACTGTCACTTTCTAATCTACTGTAGTTTTAAGAGACAGGATTACTTTACAAGGTCTTAAAGTTTTCAAGTATTTCAGTAAACCAAGCATTTCATGAGTCGCAACAGTCAATATAATTTATTTGGTAAAGCATTTTAAACTAGCGGTACTTAAGCGGTAATGCAAGTAAAGCACTAAGTAATTGCGATTATTTCTTTACATATTCGTTAATTGTTTTGTAGCTTTGAAAGACATCCGCAATCCAAAAAAACAAGGATTTGATTGTTTTGTTACCACACGCATTTTTACGTAGATAAGAAATCGATTAACCTACATAATAGTAGTTAGGTCTACTTAGATAAAAGTAAAAAATATAAGAAAGTTTAATCGATAGCATTAATAAAAACAAAAATGTCATGATTAATCATCATAATAAATAATGTTATCGACAATCTATCTATAATATTAAAATAAATCGCAAAATATGTAGGTAAGCGCATAACTCAACATCGCCGGGACCAATTTTACCAATTCTTTTTTTAATGTTCGTTTATGGAAAAAAATTCGAATAATTACCGGGAAAACAACTTAGTAATAGGTTAGGCGGTACGAAGTTCGCCAGGTCGACTAGAGAGAAAATGAAAATGACTGGCTTGTTGATTTTATTTCAATTTTTGTTTATCAAAACTTCATATGAAAATAAGAACTATTCAGTTTATAAATGACCTTTTTTTATACCACTCTTCAGGTTCATGCCGGAGCCCAACCTGCCGCCACTCCGACTCAACTTGAAGACCAGAAAAGACGACCCACACGTGCTCAGCGTGCCACTCATACAAGAATCCATCCCGGAACTACCGGAACAATCCCGACTGAACCTCGTACAACAACACAACATCAGACCAGAAACTGCCATCCAACTTGTCAATGAACCAAGATTATTAGACTACTTTAACAAAGTCACCACTGACAAAACAAGAAATACGACCAAAGTTGCAAATTTAATTATCAATGATCTACTAACAGTACTTAATAAGGCTAAAATAAATCCTGAAGACTGTAAAGTTACTGCGGTACAGTTGGCAGAAGTAGTTGATTTGCTTCTTGGTAAAAAAATAAATTTAGAGACGACGAAGAGATTACTGCAAGAGCTTCTGATTGCTGATGAAACGTCACCTTCTAGAATAGTCAAAGAAAAAGGCTGGTTCCTTATAACGAATGAAGATGAGATTCAGAAGCGATGCGAAGAAGTAATTGTAAGCAATCCTGAAATGGTTAAACAATATAAAGATGGTAAAACCAAAGTTTTCAAAGCTCTGTTGGGGGTTTTATCTAAGAATACTCAGGGAATGGTCGACATGGCTGTGGCTTCTAAGAAGCTGGAAGAGATGTTAAAAAACTATAATACGAATTTAATTAAATAAAAATTATTTATATGCAAATTTTGTGGTTTCTCTTTGTAAATAGACTTTTGGGGTTTGGTTTGTAATAAATTAGGAAGGGTAAATGTAAATGTAGTTAGTGTGTTTCTTTCATAGTCGTGCAGGTTTAAAGTTGTTCGTGATTCGTATTAGTGGGCGCCCCGCGGCTTCGCCAGCGCATTTTCCCTTGTTACATCAAATTACCAATTGGCCCGTAGGAATTTCGGTATAAAAGGTAGCCTTTGTTCTTTCTCAGGCTCTAGACTATCTATAAACCAAATTTCATTTAAATCGGTTCAGTAGTTTTCTCAAGAAAGCGAGACAGACAGCGTCATTTTCGCATTTATAATATTAAGTATGGATTTCAACGGAAATGTTATATATTAATACATTTCTACATCTTATTAATACATTTTTTTTGCAAATCGTACGACCCTACTCATCGTTCTATTTCAAACTAAGAACATAGAGGAACAGTGGCGGTCTAGGAGGCGATACGCTTCCGGTTTTTCTGTATTGCAAAATGGCTCTTGTTCTTAGATAATACAGTTTAGGGCGCACGAGACCATATACAAATCTGTTAGACAGTCTATCATTCTGCAGACAAACCCCAATGTGGGTTTTGCAGAATTTTGTTAATTTTGTCTAAGAAATTTTTAATAAATAATTTTGAATTTGAATTTGAATTTTTGAATTACGCCGTCCTAGACCGCCACTGTACATACTCACTCTTTCAATTTTTCATTACTGTAATGACTGAAATGATGTGTATTATTATTTTGGTAGGTTTCCTGCTGAAAAAGATACAGGCTGGTTCTTGCTAAGGAGTCCTATTGTCAATCCTAGTTAGTTGCTGATGGTAAGTTATGTAGGTATGATATCCATAAAACAAATTTCAACTCGTTATAATATAGACTCTGCCGTTTGATTGCGGCAAAAAATTATACCACCCCATTTCTCTCGTGGGTGTCGTAAAAGGAGACTAAGAGAATTTCCCAAGGACGGGCAAAAAATTTTATTAAAAAAACCATAACTGCGATCGCCAACCCGCCTGACAAGCGAGCGGTTATTGCAAACACCCCCTTGTCCTTGTAGTCATCACTGGGGAGGCCTGTGTCCAGCAGTAGACGTCTTATAGGCTGCAATGATGATGATGATGATAATTTATAGGGGAAATTTTATGAATCGAATGGCAGCAGGCATGTGGCAGGAGCACAGGGAAAGAATCTGACAAAAAATTATATGGACCGAATAACCCTGACACCGTGCTGTCAGCTATTGCGATTTACGAGCCATTTCTCAACTTCGTGATGAAGACCTGGGTTAACATACATTTCTACTTTAATTCCATATAAATAGAGATTAAATTGCAATGTAAATGAATTAAATCTATTAGTATTCTGATGAGCAAAGGACAATCGGCGTGGACGCCGAATTACAAGCATCAATGCAGGGAGGGTCAACATTTCAATTACTGCGTCAATCTTTCTGTAACAGTACTATAGCTCTAGCTGGCAGGCGAGCTTCGTACCGCCTTACAGTATAAGTTTACACAATATTATATTATTATAAATTTTCAAAATGGAATCAAACAATAAAGATTTAGCAACTTTGGAAATTAAATGAACAGAAAACCATGAAATCTGGACTCGGCTCACAAATGGTTACTTACCTCTGATCAACATCAAAGGAAAATAATTGGAAACAAACAAGAGACTGTCACAATTAACCGCACACAACGCGACCACAAAATTGGGAACCATTTCGGAATCGACTTACGGAGAGAGCATACACTGGGCAAAATGTTGATTGTATTCCTAAGTTTGTTAGGTTTATGTTTTGGCGACATATCTTCTGGTGACCAGGTTGTCAACAGTTCAAGTTTAGACAGAAATTTGGTACCAGATCATATGGCCAATGATGTTATCAGTGATTTGGAAAATCAAAATGTGGAAGAGAGATCAGCTAAGCTGATCACGGCGATACAACCTTTGCCCGCAGTTGATGTGAAGTGTTTGATTTCAAGTGACAAGTATTGTTCGAGTGAGATGAGTGATATTAAAAGTAAGTCACCTACTAACCTACCTATAATTTAAGTCGATTATGCAAGGGCTTACAGGATACACTGTAGGGCACGATGCATGGTTCTATGGATGCACGTTTGGGCCAAGTCGACTAGTCAACTTGCAGTGTGGATAAATAGCATTGTGTTTTTCAATGCCCACTTTTAATGTTTTTGGATTAGCCGATAGTGTCCGACTAGGCTTTACGAATTTTAGCACAGATACCATCAGAGAACGCGTCTTATTATTTCTTAAATGTGCTCATTTTTCCTTCTGTAACTGAATTGATTTGTATAAAATTATTTTCCAGATACGTTAATACAAGCCGTGCAAGAGAACTGCCTCAGATGCTCCGCAACGATGAAGGAAGAAGCGGGCAGGGTGCTGGTGGTGCTGATGGCGCACCACCAACAAGCGTGGAAGATCTTCCTCACAAGATATGATGCTCTCAGAAATGTACAGAAGATGTTCATTTAGGTTCCTCAAAATTATATTGTACAGTGGCGGTCTAAGATGGCGTAACAGATTTGTTTAAGGTCACGTGCGCCCGAAACTTTATTACCAAAGAACAAGAGCTATTTTGCAATACAGAGAAACCGAAGTGTTACGCCGTCCTTGACCACCACTGTACGTTTATCTCCTAATATTAAAAGATCCACATTATTTATAAGTGGTAGTAATGAGTGGCTTTTATGTTTCATGTTGAATTTTGATAGTTTACGAAAAAGTTTTGTGTTTAACTTTTTGATTGTTAAAGTTGTAATAAATGACGGACGAATTTATACTTCTTTTTATTACACTCAATTACCAACACTATTCACAATTAGTAACTTTTTAAGCAGTAACAAACTTAAGTTTCAACTTACTTATATCTAGCTATAAGTATAACTGACACACAACGCAATATAAGGCATCATAGTTTCAATAAACCGTTATTAAATAAACCAACACCATACAAGAAGCCTAAATCGAAATAAAATGGAAACTAACATCGTTATTTTAAAATCTCTTTGCAAAGGCATAAAGTTATCAGGCGTAGGAGACTATTGGTACGACAATGCAAAGGAAACGAAAAGATACAGAGTATTTCAAGCATTTATGTTTGCGCTATTCTACTCGATGATGCTGTTAGAATTTCTTGAAGTGTTTTACAACACGCTGCCAAGAGATCTACATGGAGACGCTTTGACATTGTCTTTCGCCCACTTGACTGTGGTAGCTCGCTTTCACTCCCTTCAATATAAGAAGAAAGAGATGAAGGATTTGAACTTAGAAGTAATAGAATATCCGGATGAGGCCGAGAGGGATTTAAATATCGAGAAGAAAAAGTACAGAAGAATTAAACAATTAATATTTGTTTTATTTGCCGTGGTTTTCTCTGGAGTACTTTTCTATGGTATCGAAGGTTTACGCAGATATTTTTGTGATAGTAAGTTCCAAAATTTCAAAGTGGTCACAACTTCGCAAGCTCACGTAGTCATTGTTACCACTCCAGCAACTTTATTTGTTTCCAGATCAACCATTAATATTAATAGCTACATACTGGCCAAGCTATGGAGATTCTTCACTTTTGGGTTTTGTTGGGAAAATGATGTTCTACTTGATATTGAGCTGGTTAATGATGTCCATGATCTTTGTGGACATGTTTGCTGTGTCGCATCTGATCATTCTGTACTTTAGGTTCATTCTTTTGAGAAGGTATTTTTGCAGGATGGAAGAAGATTTCAGAAAAACTACTGTTACTTCAACACAGCTGAGGACTAAGTTTTTGAATGGGTTATTTAGACATCGTGAACTTATAAGGTTGGGTTTCTAATATTATTGATGATATTGTTAATATTAATACATTTAATTAATTTATTTTATTTTTTATTAGGTTATCTAAAAAGATTAACAGTTGCTTTAGCGTCATAATGTCTATGCATATTTTACAAGGATCTTGTATATTGGTTCTTTTGTTACTACGAACGGTGAGTAAAATTTGTGTAATACCCTTTACATTGATTTAGCAAAAAAATCAGACCAGTTGAAATTTACATATTTTAATTTAACGGAAATGAATACATATCGTAAAATTATAAATTTTCGGTCGTTAATTTATAAACAACCTAACCTACGTTTGTTTATAAACTGACGTACGCTAATTTATAACCTAACGGATGTGCAATTTACATTATTCAATTCATATTGAGTAGGCGTGAATTTTAGCTTTAAATTTTAATAGTCGCACGCAAGCCCCTTTTGCTTAACGTATGTCTTCGTACTATGTGCCTAGATTTAACTCAAACCTCGTCAAAAGTAACTGATAATTAATTAGGCCGGTGTCTTCTAGAGTACTTTTCTTTGCTACGTTTTTGATTAATTCTAATTCTAGTTGTCGTCTCGCATCACCCTCACGGCTGTCATTATGAACTTCTTCTTCGGCTCGGCTCTGCTCATTCAGTTAGCGTTCTTCTTGTGGAATGCTGGTGAAATAACTTATCAGGTAGGTAGACGATTACAATCACCTTTATAACAGCTTTACCTTAAGTTTGCTTTCAACAAATATGAATAAGAAAAAAATATCTAAGAGCCTTTTTGGTGACTTTGGCCCCCATAACTACCTACTAACCCTTTTTTGCACAAGTTATCAATCTGCGAATAATTTTATCGAGGAAGAAAGGATCGGTAATGAGGATCTTAAGATTTCAATAGGAAAAGGACAGTTTTTTACTATAATTTATATAAGTGTATTTTACTTAGTTAGTATTACACCACAACCGAATTGTTATACCTGCAGGTTTTCAAAACAATAATCCTCACATTGGATCTCATTAATTTAATTTGCTATTAAATGTTTGTAGGCGTCGCTGATACCAACGGCAATATTCCATTGCGGCTGGCACTTGAGGAGCCACAAGGAAGTCGGAGGCAGGGACATGAGGCGCCTCGTGCTGATGGGCTGCGTGATGGCTCAGCGGCCGGTCGTCATGAAGGCTCTGTGGGTTCAGGAGCTCTCTTACCAGGCTTTTGTTTCGGTAAAATATTTTAATTTTTAGTGTTTTTTTTAATATACTAGTTGACCCCGGAGAACTTCGTAACGTATATCATATTTATAAACCTTCCAATTGAATAACTGTATCTGTTAAAAAAACTGCATTTAAATAAAAGCCGTTAAGTTTTTCAAAATCTAAGCATGCCTACATACCGCCGACAGACAGCAGCGGGAAGCGACTTTGTTTTTTATAATAAGTATGTGTAAACTGAGACTAACTTAGTAACCAAGTGATTTCAGATGAGAATAAATCTAGATGAAAATTTACAACTTTGTAACTTGTGCTCTACAATTCGTCAGAGGTAAAATACACATTGTAGAGCAACAAAATAGTTGTACAAATTGTTAAGTAAAATTTGACCGATGCTTAAAATTTCAAATATGCTATGCTATGCTTTATTTTTTTGTTAAATTAAAAAGTAGTATAACAAAAATAAAATTCTTCTTGAGCAAGTATGTTGATTGAACTTTCTTTTTTTTTTCAAGGTAGTGAATTCCACTTATTCGCTGTTTGCTGTACTTTACGGGCTATTCCGATAGTCTCCAAATCCTTTAATGTCCGATATTTTTCCGCTCCATACAACCATTATCCATTAGTTTCTAAAACAATTTTTTTGAAATTATTTCACACAACTATTCCTTTTAGTGTCCACCTAATTTTCATCTAAAAATATAATGTTTCTAGGACGGCATAACAGTTTTGTCTATGGGCTCGTGCACCCGAGACTGTAATACCAAAGAACAAGAGCTTTTTTGCATTACAGAAAAACTGGAAGTGTTACGCCGTCTTAGTCCGCTAGTTCCGCTACTGTAATTAGATATTAGCCGCCTTTAAAGTTTTTTAATGGTTTTGACACCGATCGCAAATAGCTTTAAAAACATATTAACCGATAATCTTGTATCAGTTACTTACATAATTTTACTTTGTAATTACTTACTTTTTACACTAATTTTTTTTTTGCCGTCAAAATCATCCGTGTCTGGCAAAATTTTAGAAACTATAGGAAATGAAAAATAAATAAATAAGTAAGTATACATTTAAATCAGCTTGGTGATTATAAGTTGTATACACATGATCATTACATCCATAAGTAATTCGGAGATAAACTAAAATTTATTTATAAATAAAATAAAAATGTAGTTTTAGCGACTTTCGTTTATTTTAGGAATAAAACCCCTTACAGATAATTGTATCATATTTGCCTTAAATAAATTATTTAATGAATACGGTCGTTTTATTTGTCAGTATCATCGAGCTCCTCTACTTCGTTGGAAAGTTTGTGTTGCTTCTCGGCCTCCGCGCCGGCTTTCTTTACTAGATATTTACTTTTGTAGCTGCCATCTGAGTTATATCTGAAATAAGCAAGTATATTAGATAGGTATAGAGTAAGTTAACTGAAAATTATCTAACGAAAGTAAATTTCTTGAAGGGTAAATACATCTTATTTTAATAAATTTTGGTTGTGAATCAGAAAACGCCTGCTGTGTCTTACAGGCCAAGTCCATGTATGGAATTGCAGATTTCATTTCTCTATGAGAACAGAACTGTTAAAAGTTATTTATTGTACTTACTTATGTAAAAAATCTTTAAATGAAGATATATGTTACTTAAAAATAATACTTTATAATCAACCTAACCTAACCTACGTTAGTTTATAACCTAACGGATGTAGAGTAGATGTGCCATTTTACGGTGATTAAGTATTATACCTTTTTATAATTAAAAATATGCATCCTATCGTTTGTTATACCTATAGGTATGAGGTATTCTGGAGAACTTCGTACCGCCTAACCTATTACTACTGTAATATTACAGCCACTTTTGACTCATAAACTATTTCATAATTATGAACTTATGGAAACTTGGCTCATGAGTTGAGACTCGAGAGTAAAATAAAGCCTCAAATTTCATATCTAAACCTCTAACGGTATTTAGATACCTGAGTAGTACTGACACTGATAGAGTGCCTGCCTACATAAACCTTCTTCTTGAATCGCTATATTACAAAAAATACGCATTAAAATCCGTTGCATATTTTTAAAGATTTAACCATATACCTATACTCTTTATCATACTGTGCCTATATAGGGTCAAACAGATAAGGTGACTTTGTTTTATACTATGTATTGAAAAGTAATTTTTTTTTACACTTAGGCGGTTTTCACATTGCCACGCACCACGCAGCGTGGCGCGTGAATGCGTATTCTAACGTTGATTGTAAGTACCTCCATTTGTATAGAAACACGCGCAGTCCAACACACAGAAAATGCATCCACGTGCGCGCGCGTAGGTGCGTCGAAACGCAACATGCAGCGTGGTGCGTGGCAATGTGATAACCGCCTTAAGTGCTTACTTTTGTTCAAGCCTAGCCCAGTCTTCAGGCCGATGGTCGATGATAAATCCCATCACTTTGTCAGATCCCGCCTTTTGCCGCTCCGTGCACTTCTTGCAGTCATTTTGTATTGCGTCTGGAAGGTTTCCTGTAAAATTTGTATATTAATTTTGGATAGTTTTGTTCCAAACTGGGGGGGTATTACGGCCACATTTGTAATATTGCTCTCGTCCTCCAGAGTGTCAAAGTCAATAAAAAAAAACGCAAAGAGGACGAAAAGCGATTTGCAAAAGCAGCCGTAAAACAGGTGCTGAATTTGTTTTGTTCGCGCCCCTGAACTCTCCAGCCTCTCGCAGTATAGTACTTTATACTTTAACTATGTAATTATACCAATAAGAATAATTATAGTCTAATTGTCCTACAATAAGTCATAACTTGTATCCTATATATTAAATTAATATTTTTTGAATTTTGACTAACGGCCTTTACAACTTTTGGATGACTCAATGAAATCGGAAGCTAAGTATTTTTACTCTAATTGTTCCTAGCTATTTCAAATAGTTTTAATTAGAAATTATTTCTGTTACAACAATAAATTCTGCTTGGTCTCACATCCATCACACACAGAGCCCCTAACTAGAAAGAACCTGTATCTTGGGTACCAGAAACCAACACAGAGATGAACATTACACACAGACCGGAAACAAACATCGATATTCATCATATCAATATTCGACCCGCCGGGAATCGAACCCAGGTGCACATGCTTACTCAGTCCACATCACTGCCAACTGAGCCATGGAGCAGTCCAAGACTGTGAGTTTTTTTTTACAGCAAAAGTGTTACTTTTTAGCTCTTTCCCATCGGGAGTGCAGGGTCCCTCGTCCAGCAGACACTTGACGTATCCATTGAGCAGTCGCTCGCTGCTGATGATCTCATCCAGGTCCACATTGTCGTACTTTGTTGTGTACTTCTGCTCACAGTGTACAAACACAGCAATGAACAGCAAACACAGCAATGTTTTCATGGTTGTTGATTCTGCAAATAATGTAATGGCAGGGCAAGGTAAAGCGGTTCCGTTTTGCATTTTTAGCTCGTCGTCAGTCGTTGCGGTCTGTTGCGAGATGTAGAGTCAATGAAGATGGATATGGTTATTGCAGCTACTTTCTCATTATGATCGATTATAAAATGGTTCATGATATACTAATACAATTTTCGAATTATAGATAAAGACATTTTACAGATCAATTTTGAATGAATGAATTATCTCTTTATTGTACAAAAAACAAAAACTAGAATCATATAACATAAGTAAAGTAGTAAGTTGACAAATAGGCGTGTTTACTGAGTTGTATAATGTCGTTGTTTTTTATATGTTTAAGTTTTTGGTATTAGGAATACCAATTTTTTTTGCAAGAGTTGCTATTCAAGATCTATGAAATAAAAGTAAATTATAGTTACGTAAACTAAAATATTCCACCAAAACAACATAGGTACGCACTTTGACTACCCAAGGAGCACTTTACAACACAAACATTGACATAACAACGGCTAAGTGCGACTTAGAATACCTCTAGAAGACTTCCGAAGGGTCTTCTTATATTTGTTCAATAAATGGCCATATTATAGAAATAACAAAATTGCTCTCATCAGACAGTACAATCAGACATGCGATCCCCTAAGTATATAGAACTGTGACGGCAGTGGCTGGGTTTACAGCTTGGCACAAAAGTCCTGAATCTATTGAAATAAGTAATTTTAAGCACTTTCTTCCTAAATAAAACACCATTTAAGACAAAGTTAGTCAAAATAAAAAATCACCAATTCAAATAGATTATTTGTTTCTTTATAGAAATACCAAGATTGTTTTTAACTGATTCCAACTCAAAATTAAAAATGTTCCGTTTCAAGACAATTTTGCCGAGCTGTATCTGGTAGGTCAAATACCAAAGAAAGGACCTACTGTTGAATACAGGCCACTACTCTTCCTTGTCCATACTTCACGATTAAAAATTTCGCCTACCATTCACCTTAAGTACTGTTTAATTATTTACTAGTCGACCCGGTGAACTTCGTTACGCCTTACCTATTACTATATTGCTCATGTATTATGCTTATAAACCTTCCTTTGAATCACTCTATCTGTTAAAAAAATCGCATCAGAATCCGTTTTAAGACGTGGAAAGCGACTTTGTTTTAGACTATGTATTGAAGTTGTTAGGCTTATTTCGGTGCTCTTAATTCTTAAGCTTTATGTCAAGATTATTTTTGGAGAAGTAAAGAAATGAAATCACGCACGTAAAGGCGATGCCGCCGCTGCGGTCGTTCTGGCTGCTAATAATCATCTGATAACAAAACATAGCTATTCGCTCTACATAACATGTAGCTCTACAATAACTTCGTTGTGTCTATTCTCTTGATTTCTCGTCACCAGTTATTGGTAAAACCCTGCCGATCCTGTTTTCTACACTGAAATTACCGTTGTAAAATATTCCATATAGAAACCAGTCCAAATTACATGCCGTGTCCATTTTATTGTAGGATTGTAGAGTTTATCTTATTGCTTCTGAGAATAAGTTCTTGATAGGTGTAGCGGTTAAAAAAAAGCAATTTTTGTTGATCCTTTCCTTAATACTGGGAGCTTAGTAAGTTATTAAAAAAATTAACAGGAAAGACAAAACAGTATAAGTAAGGACGACAATAAATTTTATTGACCTATACGTTTTCGTTAAGCTTACTCACTTTAGAACTACAGGTAATTTAAAAATACACTATTCTTTACAACTCAGATATCTACCTCCCTATTTGATTAGCAATTATATTTAGTTAATAAAATTCCCTAATTAATGTTTAATAGCAGAGAGCATTAATTATGTAGTTAGATCAATGCTTTTCTTGCACAAATCCCGAGTTTCTTTCACGTATGCAATAAATCTATCGATTACCGTTCTTGATATCGCAAACACATTGACGTCAATTGATTCCTGGGACTGAAGTTTCCATTAGTATAGATTCTCTTTCAAAAGTAACATGTTTTTTTTATTAGGTGTCGATAATTTTTATACCGTTTTAATTATTTTAAGCAAATCTTATTTTTGGAGATATTATTTTTGGAGATATACGGTAGTTAGCGTCAGGTTGTGACTAGATAGTCATAATAAGATTATTAGTCGAATCTGAGGGATTTCTAGATCTGTGGCGGGATGCGCCGTGTGCTGATACGACCACACTTTTTCCTCCTATGGTTGTCGTGAAAGGCAATTATGGGAACACCCGAAGGACGAGCAGCAGCGTCCTTACGGTGAAAAACTTGAAGAACCATACAGTAAAGATATATATATAGATATAAAATAATGTTTCTGATTAAGATCCTACAAAAAAAATACAACACACATAATTTTTCTTTTAATTACCAAGCAGGAATGTTTAAACTTATAATTTGTCACAAGAAATAGACTTATGAGATTCTAGCTCATTCCTTTGTTTTTATAATTTAGAACCTATGTATACATATTTTAGTAAAAAGGTACCCTACCTATACATAATGGTAACTTATATTTGAAGTGCAGGCAGACAGCACGACAGGCTGGTTTGGTTACCTATCTTAGCTTATTTGACTGGTTTATCTGGTTTAGTAAGCAGACGCAAATCTTGATTCGTGATCTTTTTTTTTTTAATCTTTTATATTAGTTGTGTCTTGTGATTGAAAATACGCTCTCAAATAAAGCCCATTTATTAAATAACTATATTTGATGATGATTCACGATCTGTGATCATAGTCGTACGGTATTTAAGTTGACAATAGATAATTTATTAGTAAAGGCTCATTAGTTTATCATTAAAACCTATTACTTTATGATTCCGGGAGGTAAACAAAACGACACATTTCCATAACAACTCCAGTACTCAAGGTGTTATTAAGAAATTATGATATTGACCCCAGAGTGACGTCATCACAAGCCACCACTTTGACCAAAAACAGGTTTTGATCCGATTACTGATGTTAAATGTGTCACCTCGTATATAAGCAGGACCTGTTGGGCGGACCATCAGAAATAAATCAGACCTTGTTGAAGGAATAGGACGGGACAGGACGTGCAAATAATTATAATATCAGGTTAGTGCAAAAAATATTTTTAATAGTTGTGCCCTAGATTTCGTCCGCGTTGTATAGTGACTTTTCCATATTTTCTTACCTTTTCAACCTTCCCTGGATAAAAACAAAATCAGCTACGTATATCGGCCCAGCCGTTCTCGGTTATTGTAAAACAAACGAACATCAATTTCATATAAAGGTCTGTTCCGGGTATAATCTATATATATAAAACTCTTCCGTTACTGACTGACTGACTGACTGACTGACTGACTGACTGACTGACTGACTGACTGACTGACTGACTGACTGACTGACTGACTGACTGACAGACAACGCAGAGCCGAAACTACTGGGCGTACAAAGCTGAAATTTGGCATGTAGGTTCCTTAAGGAGTGTAGGTGAGCACTAAGAAAGGATTTCCCGAAATTCCCACGGGAACGGGAAAAAAACGGGATTTTTGTGTTTATGAGAAATCTGCGCGGGAAATACCGCGGGGCAGCCTCTAGTATTAGTATAGGTTGATAGATATCGGTATCGATAGGAGATGAGATGTGCTTGCTCAAGTGTCGACTGAAGCCTCCGAGGCACAGATGGCAGACGTCGCCTGTGTCACTGGAGGTCCGGATCGATTCTTGACATTAATACATTTAAATTCATGAATTATCGATATTCGCCTGGCTTTAGTTGTTTTGTGTGTGTTTTTCGGTAATTCGGGAACGAATTGTCTTACCTAGTGAATAGTATTATTATTATTACTAGCCTATGTTATCCCACTGCTGGGCATAGGCTTCTTTCCCCTCCTTCCACACTTCCCTGTCCTGGGCAGATTCCCACCAGTCCCTATCGTGTGCTCCCAATTCGTCGCTCCATCGCTTCCTGGGGCGACCACGTCGTCTCTTGGCGTATCTCGGGACCCACTCAGTGGCCCTCCTTGCCCAACAATTGGAGTCCATACGGGCTACGTGGCTGGCCCAGTCCCACTTCAATTCTGCCGTTTTTTAAGCTACATCCCGTATTTTAGTTCTGTTCTAGTGAATAGTATAGATCCGATTTGTAAAGAAGTTTTTTAAATGACTCTGTAGAAGTTGTAGTATACTCTACAACAGAAAAAAACAATAAGTATCTGACTTAGCTAGTTCTTCGCGAACAGTGGCGCCACTCTTAAAAAAAATCATATCTTCTAAAGTAAGGCGTTTTATCAAAAAAAGGCTCCCTAGTCCAATGATCTTGCTCCCTAGTATTTTTTAAGTCGTTTCAAATAATAACTAGGTGTAGACTGTTTTATGTATTACTGTTTGTTGCTAAAAGTAGCCACTTTACTACGCTTGCCACTGATTTAGATGCCTTTAAAATTTACCGGCTAAACATATATTTGATTTGAATTTTGTATTTTTCTGCAAGCAGGCGTTATCTACTTTAGTTTTTTTTTAAATTATTTTCTTCTTTTTGCATTTGTTTTGTCCATGCATATTCTGTGATCTTCAAATATCTACCTACCTTTGCTTTTATTTTATTTTTATACTAGAGGCTGCCCCGCAGTATCACCCGCGCAGATTTTTCTTAAACCCATAAATCCCATTTTCTCCCGTTCCCATGGGAATTTTGGGAAAACCTTTCTTATTGCTCACCTACACTCCCTAAGGAACCTACATGTAAAATTTTAGCCCGCTACGTCCAGTAGTTTCGGCTCTGCGTTGTCTGTCAGTCAGTCAGTCAGTAACGGAAGAGTTTTATATGTATTGATTAAACTAAATGAAACAAGTTATAGAATAGCAAAATTCTCAGGAAAAATATGTCTTGTTCACTGCCTTGCCAAATCACTACCAGGATCTAATTGCCTGGCCAAGCATTTTGCTAAACTCAAATGCTCAAAATCTGAAATTTAATTTCATTCGCATTCACAGAATGAAGACGGTAGCAGCACTTCTCTTCGTGGTCCTGGCAGTGGTGTACGCCCGCCCTCAGAAGTACACGGACAAGTACGACGGCGTCAATGTCTCCGAGATCCTGGAGAACCAGCGACTCCTGGTGCCCTACCTGAAGTGCATCCTGGAGATGCCTGGGGCACGCTGCTCGCCTGAGGGCAAGGAGCTTAGATGTAAGTATTTCATCTTTCATTAGCTTAGCCCGCGACTTCGCCTGCGAGTAATAGTGACTATCCCATACTGTCTTACCGTTTAAATTAAACCTTCCCTGGACTACGAGTAACATTCAAATTCAAAATCACCGGAATCAGCCCAGCCGTTCTCGAGTTAAAATATATAATAATAATAATAATAACACACATCACACTCAGAGCCCCTAACTAGGAAGAACCTGTATCTAGGGTGCCCGAAACACACACAGAGACGAACATCACAGCCAGACCGGAAACAAACATCGATATTCATCATATCAATATTCGCCCCGCCCGGGAATCGAACCCGGGTGCACACGTTTACTCAGTCCATATCACTGCCAACTGAGCCACGGAGCAGTCAGATGGTCGATCTTTTTGTATAGGTACCACATAAAGGTATGACTTTATGTGGTACCTATACAGAAAGATAGACCAAAATGTTAAGGAGCAGCAGCACTAGAACCCGTAAAGAATAGAGAGCAGTATAAAAATAAAATGAAAGAAGTAACTTAAACAAGAGCACTTAAATAAAAGTCGAAGTACTAAAATAATCATTCTACAACTATATTGTATTTCTTTCCAGCTCACATTCGGGAAGCTCTCGAAAACAACTGCGCAAAGTGCACAGAGAAGCAGCGCGAGACAACCCGCCTGGTCATCGGACACCTCATCAACAAGGAGCCGAAGTGGTGGTCCCAGCTGGTCACCAAGTACGACCCTCAGCGCCGCTACGTCGCCAAGTACGAGGAGGAGCTTAGAAAGATCGCTTAAGTAATGAAGAAGATGTAATAGTTCCTAGGTTTCGAGATTTAGTTTATAGGGAATAAAGATTTGGAAGAGTTTTTAACTGATTTTATTCTTTATTTACTGTAATTCAAAAATACATTGCTCTTTGCCCAGCAGTGGGACACAAACTAGGCTATTAAAAAAAAAAAATGCTCTTTAGTAATTTACGTCTGAACTAAAAAACGAAAGCAAGGAAAATAAAATGTAATGGCACATTGTTAAAATCAATACAATTACTTTTTTAGGAAGTGAGGAAAATAGGAAACAAAACAAAAAAACATGGTCATAAATATTACTGGACCGTAGGTAAATAATCCTTGAGCCCTTTTCGGTACCTAACAGATCGATCACGCGCAGACTGATGTGTTTAGTTTAGCAAACTACAGCCTTATTAGTAGGATTACCACGTTAGCAAACCTAAGATGTGAGGCACTGCGACTACTGCAAATAATATCTAAGAGGTATATAAGTATAAGATTTAATAAAGTATTTATTTATTTTTTGTTGGCTTATTAAATATATTAAAGCCGTTCATGGTTTCGAATTTGGTTGTTAATAATTATAAAGTCTACCTCCTTCCAGCCAAAAAACAAAACAACAGAACGTGTACCCGTGTGTGATCACGTTACGACTCCTCACCTCACTGGTGATCACGGGTAATTTTAATGTCCGGCCTTTGACTTTCATAAGCAATGTTCAGGTGTGTAGGTACGTACCTATGTTCATATATGTACCTTTGTACCTATGCAACCTTTAAACCAATTAATTTGTTGTGATGATACATAAATAAACACCCATCAATCGGTTCTCGTCGTAAATACTCAGGTAAATATAAAAATAATTACTCAAGTGCAATGTACAATACCGGCGATCGTATATAAAGGAAGGATGACATGGGTTTTATGACATAATCAGTGTTATTTTCTAAGCGAGTGTCCATCTTATAATAAAACTCAATTAAGTAAGTCATTAATTCTGTAAAAAATGTGAAAGTGTTGAGTGAGTTGAGATAAAAAAAACTTTAGCCCCTTTAATTCCTTACGCTGAAAGAAAGACTAGCTAGTCTTCAACATCACAAACAAGTTTTTAAAGTTCTTTATCAAGGGAGTATTTAACCAACGATTAACATCCTTTCAGAAGAAACATGAACTCAATAACCGCTCTCTGTCTTCTGGTCCTGGCCACACTGGTCGCCTCCAAACCTTCAGACCAGTATACTGACCGGTTCGACAACATTGACCTGGACGAGATCCTGCAGAACAGACGTCTACTGGTGCCCTACTTGAAGTGTCTTCTTGACAAGGGCAGGTGTGCTCCTGATGCTAAAGAACTTAAAGGTACGAAAGGAAGGAAGGGAAGTTATATGAACATTTTGGAATGTTTTTGGTAAAATTCTGATAAATCTGGGTCCAAGTTTCTCTCTTGTAAATTTGTCTTGACTTTTAATTGTTTTCTGTTAGGCAGGCGTTTCGTGGCAAACAAAATACTGATGTATTGGGTTGGTTTTCAATAGTTTTCTAAGAAACCAATTATGAAAATTAATTGTAAATTTGTCTTATGATAGCAAATTCAATTTCATAAAATTATTATTAACTTGTCGACCCAGCGAACTTTGTACTGCCATACCTATTACTATATTGTTTTCCCGGTAGTTATTCGTATTTTTTTTCGCCGTTAAAACTCTCCTTGGACTTCAACAAATGTTAAAAAAAAAGAATTGGTAAAATTGGTCCCGGCGTGGTTGAGTTATGCGCTTACCAACAACAACAACAACTTTTGCCAATTTCTTAACGGCCTGTACTTTGAAGCTTCTTACCTAATTAGGTATGAGGGTCCCCCACCCTCGCAGCTGTGACATGCGCGCGTCGAAATGCGAAATGTCGCGGCAGTTTTAAATTTTATTACTTTTCATACAAGCCGAAGTTAAATCGAGATGTTTATACCTACCGCACAATTTTTCTTTCCGATTTTCGTTTCAGCGCACAAGAATTTGCGTTTAGGTAAGGTATTTGTAATAACGAGTTTTTTTTAAACCATCTGAGAAATATAAAACAGATTTCTTAATTCTGAAAAATATAGATGTAGGATTTAGTTTAGACAAGTTATTAAAAAGTAACAAGATGTAATGAATTTCACTCTGTAGAAATAAATATCAAAGTAAACCCTTTTTGTAGTGTTTTCTCAATATAAATAAAACATTACTGGTTGTTTTAATTTAAAACAAATAACGATATAGTTTGAGTTGATAACTTTTTTTATTTGGAACTAAAATCACACCCTAAGGCCTCCTTTACGAAGACGCGGCGTGTTGTGCGGGATGTCGTGTGGGTTCCGACGCAGGCGCCACCACGGTCGCCGCCGCCGCGGGCGCCGCCGCGGGAGCCGACGCGTTTCCTTATACGATATCGAACATAGGCCTATGCGCGTCTCCGTAAACGGTCTCATACTATTGCTATACATTTGATTTGGGCGCAGCACGCCCCGCACGACGCCTCGCGCAACGCCCTGCGTGCGCTAGGCAGTACATCTCAGCCGCTGTACACATTAACATGCATTCATTTTCTTGTAAATAGTGTACCTAACCATGTGTAAATATATCATCCCTTCTTCAACCTCTGGAGTTATTTCTACTGCAGGCGGGCGGACATAGGAGTTCTCTAAATTGGCGACCTACGACGATTGGATTACAAAAACCGCAAAATTTTCAACACTCGCCCCACCAGTTCCATTGTAAGTGGCGACTACCTGCCTTCTTCTGGAGGACTCTGGGGGACTTCTGGAGAAGCGCCTCGCCGACTAATATAATAATAATCATCATCATCATCTCGGCTGCCCAAATTCAAAACCTAGTAACTGGTGTTTTTGCAAAAAAACCATTTTTGTCATTTTTCGACTTACTAGGCGGTATAGATTTGATATGAACCTTAAAACACCCAGTTTCTAACGTAATTTTAAAAATAAAATTTAATTTAAGTCTACCCAATTTGGAAAAGTTATTGAAATTTCCATGAAGTACATATTCTTAACATAGCGCATGTCGGATTACAAATAAAAAAACCTAGCAACTCAACCGACTTACTAGGTTATGAATTTGAAAGCTGACTTACTATGTTTTGAATTTGGCGCCGATTATAAAATCAATCAAATTTTGATGGAATTTAGTAAGTTACAAAAACAGTATACAAATTTGGCTGAATTAACCACGAGTCGTAACCAAATAGTAAACAAAACTTAATTCTGCCACAAATAAATCATTTGTATAACTTTTAAATGAATGCACTTCAAAAAATAACATTTTTCATTCGAAACGTACAACTAAAAATATAAATTGCTTTAAAAAGTAGAGAATTAACTCAGAGATTGTATTTCAAAACATAGTATTTCACACTTAGTTAATTAACTAAGTGTGAAATACTATGTTTTGAAATTGTTTTCATTGTCATATTTGGGTAAATTAAAAAAAAAAAATAGTGGGATCGATTTAAGTGTGACTATAGTCAACAATATAGTCAAACTTTTGGTCAAACACCGAAATCGCTATTGCGTCTGGTTTCTTCGGGGCAACGAATTAAAGTGGTCGACCCGTTTTTTGGCTCTCCTGAATATTTTTGTTAAAACGAGTTACTAGGTTTTGATTTTAAGCAGCCGATCTCACACGATAGCGTCCACTGCTGGACATAGGCCGCAACCTTTACCAGGTCGTCTGACCACCTTCAGGGGTGTGAGACCAGCGTTTGGAGGGTGATTTGAGGTGAAGGTGAACCTTGAAGTGAGGGGGGGGGGAATTCCTTAAAATTAAACTGAAAAGCAAAAAATAAAATCTTTTCATCAAAAAATTAAACAGCCGAAAAAACCGAAAAGCGTTAAATAAAAAGGAAACATTTTCTATTAAGACATAAATTACTGCCTTCTTAAAGTAATTTGAGTAAGTATACCACGTAATATTGTGCTAATGTAATATTAATATTGTGTTATCGGCGCCACAGAACTAACAAAGATATGATATAACTATATAATAAGTAACCTATGATTTAAGTTTTATTTGTGGGAATAAAAAAGGTAAGTTTGTAATGCGACGGTTTTATAAATGTAATATCGGTATCAAAATTGGTTTCTTTCAGCTCCATACAGATCCTAATCAGATGTTATGGTTCATTGTTTTGACATCTGTTGTCAAATTTTGTTTACATTTGAATAAAAATAAAACGAAATACGAGAGCGCGAAAACAAAAATTTGACACAGAACCGGCCTCGGCCGTGGCCACAAGGGTACTGACGGGGTAGGGAGCGGCGCGGCATGGCATCGGACCGCGCGAAAACGATGTTTTTTTTTAGTTTTTGCTGGTTTTTTGTCTTTTCGTTAAACTTAAAAATTCTTACTATAGTAGTATGTCTAAAATTTAAGGTCAGCAATTTTCATTCCAAAAATCAAATAAAAACAATCAGCGGTTTAAAAATAAAATGGAAAAAACGGAACAAAAAGGGGTAACTTTGAGATTTTTTTCTATCAACTAAAATTAATTAGATCCTATTTCCCTTTAGTATGATGACTAGATTAGATCCTTAACTAACACATATATTTTTTTCAGAATGAAGACATCAATTTTGTATGTCTCAGATTGTTTAAAAAAATCTCAAAAACACAAATTTTTGAACCACCAAGCCTCTATTAAATAAAAATCAATCGCAATTTTTAATGTTAAGAAATTGGCAAAAGTAAGTCAGGACGTGGACGACACAATTGTTGTAAAATCCTTTGGTAAAAAAGGTTATTCTCATTCTCAGAACACATACGTGAAGCACTGGAGAATGACTGTGCAAAGTGCACGGAGAAGCAGCGCGACGGCACACGGAAGGTCATCAAACATCTGATCAACAACGAGGACGACTACTGGAAGCAGCTGACGGCCAAGTACGACCCTCAGAACAAGTTCACAGCTAAATATGAAAAGGAACTCAAAACTGTGAAATCTAAGGCTTAAATCTACACTTTATCCAAAGATATTGTAAAAAGTATGGAAATGAAGCTTTAAAATAATTAGTCGTAGGAAAGTTACAGTAGGTGTACGAGTAAAAATTAAAAAATATTGGAGCTTTTTATGTCAGTTCCCTATAATTGTGATATTAAATTAATAGTTTTTAAAATTTTTGTATTTGTAAATTATTGATAGAATAGAATAGAAAACACTTTATTGCATACAAAGTAATATAACAAGAGTATATTATTAAATCTAGGGTGCGGACAGATTGAATTTGCATGCAATGGGCGGTCTAATCGCTAAAAGCGATTTTCTCCAGACAACCCACATGATGACATGACATGATTTGACCGAGTTAGAAAAAAGTAGTCTATCTTCTATGAAATCCTATGAAATTTGAGGATTAGGTATTTCCTAAGAAATCACACAGAAACTTACTAACACATACGAGTTATATGCAATGCACACACACTTGGGCTGCGGTCTGTCTGATCTGACGAACAGGTTTACAGAGAGTGACCTCAGTTGACAACCTTCAACTCTCGTCTTAATGGTTGGATGTTGAATAACTCATACTTAGAATTATGTAGTTTCGCCTACGCCATTATTCTATTGCTCTCCAGGGCGCGTTGTTATAGATCAGCGCACTCTTTATCAGGTATCGCTGCATAATACCCAGATTTTTCTTAAATATATCCTCTTTTCACGATGCAAATGATACCCTCCAAGTTCTACAGTACTCTATTCCTAGTTTAAGTCCAACCTGTGCAGCCATTTTAGCGTGAAATTGTAACAAACTATCACACGCACATTCAGCTGAAATAACTGTTTCAGTTGGTTTTTTTGCAGAACACTCAGTGTACTAGTTAACATCAAATATGCCAGAACCTATGTATGTAATTAAACATTTTTCAGGCACTTTAGATAATGGAACTACATACATACATACATAACGTCACGCGTGTATCCCATCGGAGTGGTAGGCAGAGACAATTGATTTCCACTTGCTACGATCCTGACACACTTCTTTCGCTTCTTCTACAGTCATAAGCCTTTTCATACACGCACGTCGGTTTCGTGAACTCTTCACGCGGCCTTTCCTCAGAACGTCACCAATCTGGTCGGTGAACGTTTTCCGTGGCCTACCTCTTCCAACCGTGCCTTCCGCATCCGCTCTATATATTTCTTTTGTCAATCTCCTGTCATCCATCCGCTCTAAGTGACCAAACCACCAAAGCATACCCTTTTCAATCTTGGTCACTACATCCTCTTTCAAACCACAACGTTCTCTGATAACAGCGTTCCTCAATCTATCATTTATAGTGACCCCACATATACTCCTCAATGACCTCATCTCCACCGCATTTATTCTACTTTCATTTCTCTTCTGCCACACCCAAGTTTCACTTCCATACATCAGTGTAGGCACCAATACACCGTTGTGCACAGCCAGGCGAGCCCTTTGAGACACGACATGGCTGCCCACAAACGAGTGCAAGGCGCCGTTACCTTTGTTTCCTTCTTTCACTCTCCTTTCTATGTCCGCCACACACCTACTGTTCATCACATCAAGCTTAGCCCGGGAGACAGAGGGGCAAGACAGACGCGCGGGGCGTACCCGGCATGCATCGGCCGCGGCGCCCGCGATTCGATGCATCAAAATTGCAACACTCACTCACTCAACTTACCTACGTGACTTCACTCGTTCGATCCGTCCGACACGTCGATCGATATACCGTGCGCGTACCTACTTATTGTCGCGATCTAACCCTTTGTAAAGTGAATAATTCTTCATTAAACTAACGTACCTAAATTACAGTCCACTTTTTTATTGCTCTAAACTCCCTACCAACCTCGGCTAGGGCATTAGACACCACCAAATGGTCCTTGACTCGCCGTTTTGAAGAATAATTTCGCCGTGCGAAGGTGTAACGTTGGACTTGGCTTCAAGGAGCTGCATCCCACTTCTTCATCACATACACGGACAGCATCCACCTGAGTTACGAAAGGATCGTGCACAGGCTACGATTGCATCACATCAATACATAGAAGATTTGTGCACTTATTTGGATTGGACGGCATTGTTTGGATTGGTCTTCAGCAACGGTCTTAGCTTCGGCAACCAGAGCAACCATCACAAACTACGGACAACATCCCACATCATCGCACAAACTCGTCAACATCATCATAAGAATCAACCATCTTGATCATCTACACAACATCAGGATTTGGACTCACGGAGCAGAGATTGCAGTCTACAAAGCGGATCGGAATGCACAGAAAACAGTGAGACCTTTCCAATATTCATTATTCTTACAAACATTTCCTACCTTTTTGCATTTTGGCTTTAAATTTCATAAACATTTTTCGATTTCTTTGTTCTCGAAGCATTCATTACGTAATAATCATTTCAGTTTTAAGTTCGCTGTGTATCGAGACCGTATAAAATAAACCTTTTACTATAATACATACATATAAGAAATACCACTTAAACAGTTAATTCATTCCGATTTAGCATACTTTTGAACTTCCTTTTGGTTATCATTTATAATTTCATTAATTTTTTTTTGTAATTCTTGAAGGTATTTTTGAATTTATTTCTTCACCTCCTCCGCAAGAATAATTTTTTTCAAACGCCTTTAACTTTGTGCAAGCAATTTTCAGGTTTCTTGTATCGTACATTGCTACGACCTTTTTTGAAGGAACTTGTTACTTTTACTAAACGCCTGCTTAGTATAAGATAGTAATTTTCTTCTTACATATTGCGGAAAATTTATTTAGGCACTTATAAAATAATAAAAATATTGCTAAGTTTAAAATTACAGGAACAACTTTAATAACGACTTTAAATATTTTGCTTTTATTTTTGGATACAGTTGCATTTGCTAGACCTTTTTTCACAGGCACTTTTAAAAATAACTTCATAATTAACCTTTTTGCTATTTCATTTCTTTTAAAAAAAAAAAAAAAAACTTTCTATTATAATATTTAATATGGGTTTAGAAGAGGACATTAAAGAATTGAAAAGAAAACGTGGTAGTATTAAAGCTAAACTCACACAATTTTCAACATTTTTAAAAAACAATCAAGTCATTGATACAGAAACAAAAGCTATAGAATTAAGTGAGAGAATTAAGAGAATGGATACAGTTTATACTTCGTTTGATGAAATTCAAAGTGAATTAGAAATACTTTCAACCAATCCAGTCGAGCTGTATGCGGAACGCGAAGAATTTGAAAGCCTTTTTTATAAAGAGCTAGCGAGTGGTCGTGAATTAGCATCTAGACATCGCAAGCTCATAGAAGATGCTCAATCTGAAACGGGCTCCAACGCTACCGTCATTTCACACAAGCATAGCCATGTTAGGCTTCCAAAAATTAATCTTCCTCACTTTAGCGGCGGCTACCAAAATTGGTTAGAATTTAAAGACATTTACGTTTCTCTAATACACAACGATAAAAACATAGACGAAATAAATAAATCTCATTATCTTCGCGCTTCACTTCATGGCAGCGCGGCTTTAGTAATCAGAAGCTTAGATTTTAAATCAGAAAATTACAACTCTGCATGGAAATTACTCTGTGACAGATTCGACAACAAGCAATTATTGGTCAATAATCATGTGCAAGCTCTTTTCAACGTAGAACCAATTCATAAAGAGTCAAGTCACGGTATTCGCCAAATTGTCGACAACACAAACAAAAACTTAAGGGCCTTAGCCACTCTTGATCAACCCATTGAGCATTGGGATACCTTAGTAATCCACATCATGGCATCCAAATTGGACTTAGTAACGAGCAGGGAGTGGGAAGAACATAGAAACATGCTTGATAAACCCCCCACACTTGATGATTTCATAAAATTCTTAAGCAATAGGGCTAACCTTCTTGAAACATTAGAAGAAGCCAAATCATCAAAAACAAAAACTCCTGACACGCACACCTTTACCAACAAGCCAAAAAGTTTTGTTGTGTCCTCTAACGCAAGCAATCATCCTAAGAGTTCTGTTTCAAGTTGCACATGTCCTTTGTGCAATAAAGAGCATTTCATTTTTAGATGCGAACAGTTTAGGTCTCTGCCTATAGAAGCGCGCATAAAAAAGGCCAAAGAATCAAAGGTTTGCCTTAATTGCCTTCGTCCAGGGCACTATGATACCAAGTGCAGGTTAGGTAACTGTAAGTACTGTAATCAAAAACATAACACTCTTTTGCATCAACATGAGGATGACAAAGTCGTGACTCACGAAAACGTGGCCTTGCCTACAAACACTAACAATACACAAAATCTTTCAAAACACGTTTTACTTTCAACAGCGCTAGTAAAGGTCAAAGATGCTTCAGGTAAGTCACAAAATGCTCGAATCTTGCTCGATAGTGGTAGTACATCTAACTACATAACCCATGATTTGTGCAATAAGCTTCACATTCATACAAACTCAGTAAACTCTAAAGTCACTGGCATAAATAATCAGGTCTCAAGCTGCACTAAGTCTTGCTCTCTTCAATTGGAGTCCTTAGACGGTGGCTTTAAGACAATAATTGATTGCCTTATTTTGCCCCATATTACTTCTTCTCTGCCAAGTGCATACATCAATCCTAAAGACATACCATTGCCATCAGGAATTTGCCTCGCTGATCCGTCGTTCCACGTTCCCTCATCCATCGATATCTTAGTTGGTGTAGAGGTTCTTCTTAGCGTGGCCGGAACAAATCGTATAGAGCTTGGTAAACATAAGCCTGTCCTACATGAAACCAAGTTAGGTTGGGTCATTTCTGGTGCCATATACCACCAGCCTAACGTTGGCAAACCAGTTTGTATGTTCACGCATGATCAGCAAACTAATCCAGATCTCACTCGCTTCTGGGAACTGGACACCATTTCACCTTATCATAATCATACATCAGAAGAGCATGCTTGTGAAACAATCTTTAAAGAAACCACAAAACGCAATAGCGATGGTAGATTTGTAGTAACCATGCCTTTAAATGAATCACCTGACGTCCTAGGCAACTCTCACGACATGGCTAAGCGGCGTTTCCTTTCGCTGGAGAAGCGCCTGGAAAGAGATTCATTATTTAAACAGCGTTATGTAGAGTTCATGACCGAATATGAAGCTCTAGGACATATGAGTGAAAACACGCATCCATCATCTATTCATAAACAATATTTTTTACCTCATCACGGAGTAGTTAGGGAGTCCAGCGCCACAACCAAATTGCGCGTTGTCTTTGACGCATCAGCAGTCACAACGTCAGGCAAGTCTCTTAACGACATACAGTTAGTGGGTCCTACTGTTCAGGACGATCTACTCTCCATCTTGATTCGTTTCCGTCAGCACCGATTTGTTGTTTCGGCTGACATCGAGAAGATGTACAGGCAGATTGCAATTAATCCATTACAAAGGCCTCTACAACAAATCTTCTGGAGATCTGATCCTGCACTTCCGATCAAACAATACTTTCTTAATACGGTTACGTATGGCACGGCTTCTGCGCCTTTTTTAAGTACGAGATGTTTACTTGAACTTTCTAAATCATCTCCGGACACACAAACGCAACAAGCCATAGCCAGAGACTTTTACGTAGACGATTTTTTATCGGGATCAGATTCAATCACAGACGCTATATCTTTATGTCAAAATGTAAAGGCCACTTTAGATTCAGCGCAACTTAAACTTAGGAAATGGCAGTCAAATCATAAAGACATCTTAAAAGCCGTTTGCCGTGAGGAAACATCGCATAATACTTTAGACTTAAGTGAAAACGAATTGTCTAAAGTACTAGGACTCATTTGGCAATGCAAACCAGACTCATTCAAATTTTGCATTCATAAATTCATACAACCAAACTTAACAATCAACAAACGTCACATACTATCCACAATCGCGCAACTATTCGATCCACTTGGTCTTGTTTCACCATGTATAGTTGAAGCAAAAATCATAATGCAGAGGCTGTGGATAAATAAATGCTCGTGGGACGAAGCAGTGCCTTCCGAGATAGAAAAATCGTGGTTGAAGTTTGCCCAAACTTTGCCTAACCTCAACAACATCAGCATACCGCGTTGGGTAACTTGCATTGAACCAACATTAGTTCAACTACACGTGTTTACCGATGCTTCAGAGAGAGCGTATGGTACATGCATTTACGTACGTTCTGTGGCCGGGGATGGTTCCATAACTGTCCGTCTTCTAGCATCAAAAAGCAAAGTAGCACCCATCAAAACCACAACAATTCCCCGCTTAGAATTGTGTGGCGCCTTGTTGGGAGCAAGACTTCACTCAAAAATCATCAGTTCACTCACCTTTAAGTCCGTCGATTCCATATTTTGGTGTGATTCCACTATTGTGCTTGGCTGGTTGGCTTGTTCTCCAACCCAGCTTAAGCCCTTTATTCGGAATCGCATCTCCGAGATACAAGACAGCGCTGAAACCAAGATCTGGCGTTATGTCCCCACAAAGGAGAATCCTGCCGATCTCGTTTCCCGCGGTTTAAGCGCTGACTTAATTACTAACTCTACATTATGGTGGTCAGGTCCGTCTTTCCTCGAGAAAAACGAGACTCTTTGGCCCACACACCCGCAAACAGATCTTACAAAACCTCTTCCAGAAACAGTCAAAACCTTTCACACTAACACAGCCATACAACAGTCATTCTTTCATACCTTCACGCATAAATTCTCATCCTTCAACAAATTGCAACGTATTCTATCATACATACAAAGATTTATACGAAACTGCAAAAATCCACATTCAAAACAAACCGAAGCTCTTACTTGCTCAGAATTATCGTCTTCTTCAAACCAGTTAATTCGCTTAGCTCAAAAGGAGTCATTTCCACTAGAGTACGAATTACTTCAATCTGGTAAACCACTTCCACATAAAAATCGTCTTCTTTCTTTATCACCATACATTGACGCTGACATCATCAGAATTGGTGGGAGGCTGGATAACTCGTTTTATGACTACAACGTCAAACATCCAATTCTGATGTGTAGCAAAAATCACTTAAGTACATTAATCTTTAACATGTTTCATTTACGCCTCCTTCATGCAGGTCCACAATTGCTACTTGCGACAATCAGACATAACTACTGGTGCTTAGGTGGACGCAATTTGGCGAAGAAAACCGTACGTTCTTGTGTCAAATGTCGTAGGTTCAAAGGCGAAACTGTGCAACCCATAATGGGTCAATTGCCAAAAGAACGCGTACAGCTAGAATTTCCCTTTCTTGAAACTGGAACAGACTACGCTGGACCAATATTGATAGCCGATCGCAAAGGTAGAGGCGCTAGACTTACTAAATCTTACATCTGCGTCTTCGTTTGTCTAGCTACAAGAGCAGTGCACTTGGAGCTTGTTTCTGATTTAACCAAAGAAGCCTTCATTGCCGCTTTAAATCGTTTTACAGCTCGTCGAGGAAAGCCCAAAACTATATTCTCCGATAACGGGACGACATTTGTTGGAACATTCAATGAACTTTCTAACATTCTCAGTCAAGACTTAACTTCGGAAATGGCTGAGAGTGGTATTAATTTCTCCTTTATCCCAGCGTACACCCCACACTTCGGTGGGATCTGGGAATCAGCCGTTAAATCCACAAAACATCACTTACGTCGCATTCTTGGTCTTACACATCTAACTTATGAAGAAATGACTACATGTCTTATACAGATCGAAGCTATTTTAAATTCACGTCCCATCACTCCAATCTCCAATGATCCCACCGACCTGACTCCTTTGACACCTTCACATTTCCTTATTGGAAGGTCTCTTATGTTCGTGCCGCAGCAGGAGATCAGCAGTCCTCGGATCACGAGTCTTCAGAGATATGAGCGCGTGGAATACATCAAACAGCATTTTTGGAAACGCTTTGCACATGAATACATCTTTTGGCTCCAACAAAAAACAAAATGGTGTGCTTCCAAAGGTCATCTTGATGAAGGAACCCTAGTCCTTATAAAAGACCGCAACACACCTCCACTGATGTGGCCACTTGGACGTATCATTAAAACTATTGAAGGCAGAGACGGCGTAGCACGAGTAGCCGACATTAAAACCAAGAAAGGTGTTATCCGACGTGCTTATAACACCATCTGTCCACTTCCTGTGCATACTCTTGAAGATCACACTTCAACGCCGGGAGTATGTTCATCACATCAAGCTTAGCCCGGGAGACAGAGGGGCAAGACAGACGCGCGGGGCGTACCCGGCATGCATCGGCCGCGGCGCCCGCGATTCGATGCATCAAAATTGCAACACTCACTCACTCAACTTACCTACGTGACTTCACTCGTTCGATCCGTCCGACACGTCGATCGATATACCGTGCGCGTACCTACTTATTGTCGCGATCTAACCCTTTGTAAAGTGAATAATTCTTCATTAAACTAACGTACCTAAATTACAGTCCACTTTTTTATTGCTCTAAACTCCCTACCAACCTCGGCTAGGGCATTAGACTCCACCACCTACCATGGCTGGTAAACATACATCCCAGATATACAAACTCATTCACTTGTTCCACTTTTTGTCCCTCAATTGCAATATTTATTGGAGTCATACCATCCCTTTCAAAAACCATTACTTTTGTTTTACTCACATTCATTTTCATTCCTTTCTTTCGAAACGCTGCATTCATAAGAGTTGTCATTTCCTGCAACTCATCCGCCGATGAAGCAAGCAGAACTTGATCATCAGCATAGAGAAGGCATTTGACGAGCAACTCTCCCATCCTCACTCCATGTTCACTCTCTTTCAAATCCGACAAACAACTGTCCATGAATAGGTTAAACAACCATGGGGATGCCACACAGCCCTGTCTAACACCCCTCGAGATGTTAAACCAGTCCGTGTAGGTCCCGTTAACCCGGACACAGGCACTAGAGTTCTCGTAGAGAGATCTCAGCGCCTGCACCAGATGACTGTCCACCCCATACGCGGCCAGTGTCGCCCACAAATCATTCCTCAGTACCCTATCATAAGCCTTCTCAAGATCTATGAAAGCTCAGAATACTTTCTGGCTTTTTGCGAGATGCTTTTCAATGAGCTCGCAACGAGAACACTTGATCCGTACATCCCATTCCCTTTCTAAAACCTCCTTGCACATCCCATATTTTGTCTTCCGTTTGTGCAATCACTCTTTCAATCAGCACTCTAGCATACATCTTTCCCACGATGCTAAGGAGACTTATCCCCCGGTAGCTACTGCACTCCTGATGTGACCCCTTACCCTTATAATGGAACTGTTCTGTGAAAACAACCAGTCTTCTAGTTTTAAAGATTTCAGTTTGTTACGTTGTGTTTAATTATTTGTACTAATGTCGTCTCATACATTGGCGGTCTAGGACGGCGCAAAAGATTTGTATTTAGTCTCGTGCGCCCTAGACTGTATTACCAAAGAATAAGAGCTATTTTGCAAATACAGAAAAACCGGAAGTGTTACGCCGTCCTACACCGCCACTGTACGTCGTAATTTGAATTTGCAAATTATTCCGATTTTGAACAGTCCATTTAAAACAATGCTTTTTACCTACATACTAGGTATTTAAAAACAAAAAGAACAATATTTTACACAATGTTTTAATGCAGTTTAAAAAAAAATACACGTTATGTAATTAATTTAGGACTAGGAAGTTTTTTCACAACAGGCTGTATTTAAAAAACATTATGAAACTAAACATGTTCAAAAAATTTAAATAAAAATAGCTAAAGTTTAATAAAGGACTTTGTGCAATAATCAACGCGCATCGCTCTTCTCTATTCGATCGGGCATGGCATTTGAGATGGAATCTCAAATTATATAGGCATGTATGTAGACAAGACAGAGTGATTGCCTTTGCAAAGCTAGTCCTCATCGGCAGCAAGGAAAGCTTCATAAATGGGGGCGTACTTGGAGTCAGGGTCGTATTTCTTCTTCAGGGCCTCCCAATATTCGCTCTCGTACTCACGGATGTGTTTCACGACCTTGCGCGCCCCCTTGCGCTGGAACGGGGTACATTTCTCGCAGGACGACTGCATTGCGTCTTTTACGTGTACTGAAATTATAGGAAAATCTTCTTTAAGTATTCAGTACATATATGTATGTATATCATAGTAGATGGTTGATTGGGGCGAAAAGTTTCTCAAACCTTTAACAAGTGGTCAAACGAACTAGAGAGGTAACGGGAGTAACGTATAATTGAGTGTACTGCGGAAGTACGCCTACCATGATCTATATTAAACCTGTGTTCAGAATAACGAGTCTTTTTTATGTATGTCTCGTTTTCCTGTGAAAACTACCAAAGAGATTTGGATGAAATTTGGTATATGGATAGTCTAGAGCCTAAGAAAGTTAACTAAATTCAATTAACATTATGTTCCTGGGCAAAAAAAAAAAATTCTAGCTATTAATGTAAAAAAAAAACTAACGTTTACTTACCTTTTAATTCCTTCCCCTCGGGCGTACACCGTCCCTGGTCCAACATGCACTTGATGTAAGGCACCAGGAGTCTCCTGTTTGCCAGTATCTCGTCCACGTCAATATTGTCATATCTATCAGTGTACTGTTCCCCTAGTGCTATACCCAACACTGCCGCACTCAAAAACAGAAGTAACAAGTTCATTCTGAAAACGTTGTGAAGTTTAAGTTACGTAGGTACTTTAAGATATTGGTCAATAAATGCGCTTTACAGACGATGAAATTGGATCGAGGAAGTAATTCTCGAAAACAATTGTCATCGCATTGAGATCGCTAAGCTAGTTTTTATAAACCATGTTTATTTATAAAGTGGCAATTGCTAAAACAAACGCTATGCGATCTCAATAAGTTTTAGAACTAACCCGGGAGATAAAACACTTTTTTAAAGTTCTTTTGTAAAAGTTGCTGGTAACCAGAAAAGAAGTTACTTACAAGGGAATTTTCTTATAAATTATTTAGTTACCATTTGATTATTATGTTATTGAATGCGTTATTAAGGCTAAACAGTTTTTAAAAGAAGCCTTTTCAATTTCTAGACTGACACTGACCCGTGAACACATCTTATACCAAAAATAATAGGAAATATAATTAGTGAGCTAAATTTTCCCACCCGACAGTTCGTTTGTTTTTAATAGACAAGCTATGACCACAGAAATAAGACTATGTAATCATTTGAAACGTGTCGGATCTTCACTGATGAATAAGAAAACAAAACCAAAAGAACTTATGTAGGTAAGACCTTAGATTGTTCGAATTTGTTTTAGATATTTATATAGGGATATCATTAAAAATAAGGGATCTAATAAGTAATATCAAAGACGTACTTGCTTGATATTGTTTTCAGAGATACACGCGCTACTGAAGATCGTGTGAAAAATGCATACCTTTATATCCCTGTTTGCCCTAGTACAACTTCTAGATTGCCGCATCTACCTCTTTGTGTATCTATTACGCAACTATAACCTATCTTTCAGTAAAATCTATTGTTTTGCATCTAAGTAATTGCTGGGTTACGTTTTTTTTTACTCTACTCTCTTGCATTTTAATTGATTTAACACTTTGTTTATTCAGAAGTTTTTATTATAGTAATTAGGTATCTCAAGCCCGTAAAGTACTTACATTATGTACTTCGTTTAAGTTATTTGCATACACATATTTTGCTTGGAATTAAGTGCAGGTATGCTAATAATAAAATTTACAATATTCTGAGTGGGTAATTTATCTAAAAATTGTGTAATTATTGAAATATGCCGTTGATTTCTCTCTTTACTAATAAAAAAAATAAAGACAAAACTGCCTGCTTGCCATGAAGCTAGTATAGTATATTGCTGTTCACAAAGCACAAATAAAACAAAACAACAGGAAAACATTCGTAAAAAAAACAAGTCGCAGTTAAGAAAAACAAAAACGTATATTTAATTAAACTTCAGGTATAACGATGCCTTTTGCCTTGGCCTCCTCCTCGTACTTCTTCCTGTAGACACCTTCAGGGTCGAACTTGCCGGCCAGCTCGCGCCAGATCTCCAGGTCGTTCTTTATCAGGTGCTCTATGACTCGCTGAGCTCCCTTCCTCTGAGCTTCTGTGCACTTCTCACACCCAGTTTTGAGAGCTTCTTCTAGATGCTCTGTTGAAGAAATCGGACGTTTTAAGGCCACTTTAATACTTATTTATACATGGGCATTACGCGTTTAGTCGGAAGGTGCAGGCTATAACTTACTGGGTATCATTTTGTAATGTATAATGCTAAGTTCATTGTTTGACAGTTTTAACTACATCGTCTGTCATTATGTGATTATAAGAGCGTTAGCTACTATACTAGCTCCGTGCTATAAAGCTACTTAGATTTTCCTAACAATCACCATCATTACAACCAGTAGACGTCCACTGCTGGAGATAGGTCTCCCCCACAGACACAGATTGTCACAAGGACAAACATTGTGGAGGGAATTTGCCGTAATCGCCACGCTTGGCAGGCAGGTTGGTGATCACAGTATGGTTGTTTAATTTTTTCAACGAAGACTGCGGCTGCCCGACCTTCGGAAATTCTCTTAGTCGCTTTTTACGACACCCACAGGAACACACAGTGGTTTTATTCTATGAATTCACAATATAGATACAGAAATTATTATTATTATTATTTTTATCACGCCCCGTTATTTTTATCCGCACATAGGAAGAAGGAAAACCAGGTGTTTTCCGCTCTCATGTCCTATTTACAACAAGTTATCGACGGATTAATTGCCTCTAATGATTAGCTAATCTATGGGTTTGTTCATCCATGATCTCAAATCTAGTTCACGTGTACGCCTAGCTAGATGAATCACTGAAACTTACAACAGGGTGACTGGATGAGCATTATAAGCTAAAAAAATCTGCAGTTAGTAAGTACTAGTCGACCCGGCGAACTTGGTACAACCTTACCTATTTACTATATGTTGTGCATGTATTACACATAAAAACCTTCCACTTAAATAGCTCTATCTTTTAAAACTAACCGCGTCAAAATCCGTTGCGTAGTTTTAAAGATACAAGCATACATAGGGACAGACGTAGAAAGCCGCTTTGTTTTATACTATGTTATATTGCTATTGATTGATGATATCGTATTAATTAACCAAGAAAGAGACCTTTTTTTTTTTTTTAGGCGGGGAAACTCCTAACGAGTACCCTGCGACCCCGGGGGGAGTCGCAGGGTTATGTGGGACCAAGAAAGAGACCTGGGTAGACCCTACAAAAACTGTATTTTAGAGTTTAGAGGTTAACTATTTATTGTATTTCGAGCCAACAAGAGCTTAAGTTTTTGACCACCTCTGCTTTAGTTGGCATTGAGTTGACCGACTCGATTCCCGGCGGAGGCGAACATTGTTATGATGTTTGTTTTCTATTTGTTTGACATTGGATATTATTTGTGTAATTTGAGTATTCGACAGTTACAATATGTAATTCAAGTAAATTGAAATTATTATTTAGTATTTGACATTTTATATACAATTATACATTTAAAAATTTGACATTGTTCACATAGTACTTAAATAATTAAGTAACTACTTATTATTTTTTATATAATTTTTGTACAATATTTTGACGATCACATTATACTTTGACATTTTATTATACAACTTTGTATGTAATATGAATATGATAGTGTGAAATAAATGAATCTAATCTAATCTAATCTATGTTCTTTTGGTTTTTTGTTTTGAGCCCCCTAAATATACAGGTACCTATAAGTAAAGTAGGCTATAGTAAGTCTACTCTACCTTAGGCATTGAATATGATGCGTTTTTGTTTTATTTCATTACTATTATTACCTTTGAGTTCCTTTCCTTCAGCGTTGCACCTCCCCTTGTCCAGAACACAGTTGGTGTATGAGATGAGCAGCCGCTTGTTGCTCAGGATCTCGTCCAGGTCTATGTTGTCATACTTGTCGGTGTACTTCTCAGCAAGTACTGCCGACAGCATTGAGCATGCGCATAGTAGGAAAGTTAACTTCAGAGACATCTGTAAGGGATTAGTCTTCAAATGAGTTATAATAATTAAGATCTTTGGGCATGCTACTGCTCAAAATACTCATAGTTGCTAAAAAAAAACTAATCTCGAAGTAGTATTTTGGGCAAGACTTCTGTCCTAATCAATACGATAGTATAAAATAAAGTCGCTTCCCGCGTCTGTCCCTATGTATGCTTAGATCTTTAAAACTATGCAACGGATTTTGATGAAGTTTTTTTTTAATAGATAATAGATAATAAGGTTTATAAGTATAATACATGCAAAATATACTAATAGCCTAAGCTATTAGTACGAAGTACGAAGTTCGCCGGGTCGACTAGTTTTTTTTATAATTTTTAGTGGGACGTTAAATTCAATATCATCTTAAAACATCCTTAAGACCCTTTTTCATAGCATAACTTTCACAACTAGGCTGCAACAGCACTGCACATCCCAAAAGCTTTGCCACACTACCACAGACCACCGCACTCCATTCAAATCAAACTTTTTATTTGTAACAATTTTTCGAAACAAAAGATAATTCAGCTTCACGTATGAACGTTGCACCTACCGTGTCGTATAGTCACGTATTACGGAGTGATCTCACATATGGTCTGGCAGGATTTGTACGTGGTATTTATACTAAGTACAGTCGTGTTTCCAACATCTAATTTGCCCCCTCGTTAGTTCATTATTTTGTACGCGATGCAAGCAAAAAATCCGTCGATTTAAATACGTTGTAGTTGTAGGAGGTTGATGACGTTGTTTTTGTTGGGTCCGTAACTTTTTGTCGAAAGTCATTCATATGTTCGATTAACGAAACGTCGACTGAACAATTATTCGAATATTTTTTGACATATTACTGGCTCTATTTTTTTTTTTAAGTTTGCAATTTTTAAGGTCTTGCTCTTTTTATAATGTCGACAAGATATAACTTGAAGTTATCCAGCGTATTATTACCAGAAAGCCTTTGATTCTAACCTAGGCTCTATCTCTCCCAATTTCTCCATGAAATACCAAGTGTCCTTCCGGTATATCGAAGTGTTTGTATGATAGTTTGACTAAAGTATCAGGATATCCGAGGCTGTGCTTGGAGTTTCCCTGCGTGTTCGAATCAGAAATGATCAGATCGAAACAAAATCGTTTGAATTAACAATGGTGGAGAAGTATTGTTATAAAGACAGCAAATTTAACTTAATGACTGTTAGACAAAATTTTATATTCTCTTTAACCGTCACGTAATATTTAGTTTGTCTGAAAAACTTATAGGTGGTTTGCAGAGATTCGTGACTCCTTAATCGATTGAATGTCTATTGTTAGTTATTAGATCAAATGCTAAGGAAGACTGTGTAATGCGATTTTCCATATGATGCCAATACATGTGCCAGTTCCAAAGAAAATTATATGATTGAATACCTAGAAAATTATATAATTAAATAATATATGTAATTATTGAATAAGTATTTTTATTTATGGACATGTTTTTCTCATCAAGTTTTTTAATTGAAACACTACTTCTTACAGTCGACATACTCAATCTAGGAAAAAATTATTATTGCCTACTTCTTTTATTTCATTGCTTTGCAATTTTATAAGGTTCCGGGTACTCGTATCTATCTATTTCCTATTCACGATGGATTTTCCCTAATAAGCTTTTGTTTTCAATAAAATACAAATAATCATGTCATGCTCATTGCTATAATGACTGCCCGGTGATAATTTTATGTTGTTGCGGTTAGTGAGACCTTCGGACAAATTGATCAAAATAATAAAAATACCCGAAGTGTTTTTATATTTTTATCTGCGTTGTTTTTTTTTTTTTTTTTGATTTATCTATGGTTTAATTTTATTATTCTTTTTCTGTTTTCAGGAGGTTGGTACCTACCTAATTCTTTATGTAGAGGAAGTTCCTACCTAGTTTTTAAGTTTTAGTCTTTTTAAGTACCTACTTTTATGTTTCGGTGCCCTTACAGGGTTCATGTGCTGTACTTTACCATACACTACCACCTGTATCTTACCACATGTTCGAAATAAATGTTTCTGATTCTGATTCTGTTAGTAAAAATCGTAAATATACATGATGAAATGAAAGTTCAAGTAGGTAGTAGGTCTATGTTTTTCATTTCCGCGAGGTTTTAGTATGTACTTACTATTTTTATGGCAGTTAAATAAACTACTAAAAATATTTTGAAAAGTTAAAAGTTTTTTTTTCAGTTTAGTAATTTGCATGGTTTTGTAAAGGTATTAATATGAATACTGCCTGTATTGCCAAAGAACTAGCGCTATTTTGCAAAACAGAAACTGTTACGCCGGCTTAGACTGCCACTTTACATACATAGGTAGATAGACACTTTATTACAATAAATCTTTATATACTTATCCATATTATTTTACTTAAAACCTCCATCTATCGTCTAATTGTAAAACCGAGATCTACACTACAACCCTGGGAGTCTAAAGATCTATGATATACAATCAAAACTATTGTTATGAATTTTCCGATGCCTTTGCAGAGATGGCGCCGATTGAACTATTAATTGATAATTGATTAATAAAAATATATATATGTATATAAATTTATTTTGGTTTGTGAGTATCACTAAAACGCGAGAACGGCCGGGACGATTTAACTGATTTTGGTTTTGAAATAGTTGTAGTAAGTAGTCCAAAAAAAGGTTTAAAGGGTGAGAACATGTAGAAAAAATTGAGAAGTTTTTCATATAAAAAATTATAAGGCCCGAAAATAAGTTCACCGGGACAGCTCATTATAGGTAATTATTCACGTAGTACTGGTCTTAGTAAAATTTGTAATAAAGACTGGAATATAAACAAAATCGATTCTCGAAACAAAATGTTTGTATTTTAAAATCTTACGATTATAGGGAGAGAGCATCTTGCTTGTTCTGTGATTATAGGTGTACAATCTATTCTATTAACAATTCTACTAATTCTCTTTTACGATGGGGTTAAGAATTATAAATCCCGAAACTTTTATCCTATAGGAATAGTAAGCAGTTAATAAAACAAGATCCTTTGTGTAGGTAGAGGGTCTATGATTGAAATCAGTTTTGTTCAAGTTAACTTGAAAAATATTTCATACTTGTTTGACTACGGAACCTTAAAAATAATAGAATTTACCAAACCATTTTTTTTCTCCAAGGACTCAGAGATGTGCATCTATGAGTCCTGTCCTGTCTAAAAAGCCAATGTCTAGACAGAGTCTGCATTTTCTCAAAATAAAAACATTACTGGTTAAAAAATCATTAAATAAAAACAGCCGTTTCGGTAGTTAGTTCTGATTATGAAAATTTACACGATCCGAGAATATGAAGCTGTGTTATCGTGCGAGAATAATGACTTTAAAAAACCAATCTCAACACTGTCTACATGCGGAACTCAATTTCGGCTGATGTAGCTCAAAAAGATTAAAGAAAATCATTATTGAAATAAAAAATTGCTGAAATGCGTGAAATTAGGGTAAAACGTCCTATTACCGCGGTAGTCAAAATCACGTCCTATTACGGCTCTATTTTATCTTTTTCAATTTATGATTCGTTGTGACTGTGTATGGTAAAGGTGACTACATAGTGTCCAAGGGAAACTAACAAGTAACTTATTACCCAGCACTCGTGCGTTTAAAATCGTTTCAAATGACTTAAATTAACTATTTTGTGTAACGTCAGCGAAGCGAGAAGCTGTTTCATACAAACGCAGACTGACTCGTGGTAGAACATTGAATTTTCAGACTTCGTTTTTAGTTCAAACAAACACTTTAAGATTATGTTTCTATATTCGAATACTTTTTACATTCAAGAAGTCTTAGTTAATCAAGTTGATTGCCGTTTAAAATCATATAAAACAAGTAAATATGAGTAAACAAAAGTCCGCCGTGTTAGGAAGGCTATTTGAGGGTTCCGCCTATTACGGAGGGTACCATCGGTAATAGGAAAAACGCAGTGTCGGTAATTTTTAAATGTAGTGGTAAAATAAATATAATTTATGAACATTTCGTTATTTAAGTGTAATTTTCATTAGTTCTCAAGTATAAAACCAATTTTGGAGGTTCATGTTTTTTAACTAAAATCCTTGTTTTTGACGCTTAAAGTTGACAGTAAAATTTAAGTTTGTTAGAATACTGTGAAACCTAACGTATGAGTTTTAATGAAGGAAAATAGTCTAATACAACGATTACTAATGATTTGAGAGTTTTATGGTAAAGTCAGAGTGCTCTTATGTGTAAGTAATAATTTACATTACCGAAATATCTTAACATTATATTTCAGAATTAGGATATAAAAACTCATTAGATATTTTAGTACCTACCGTATTAGGCTGTAAGGAATCCTACCACGGTGTATGGAAATTACAGAGCTAATAATTTAACCGTATTATTCATAAAGGTACCGTACATTTTAAAAAGCTTTACTGCAGGTCTACTTATTTGGTTTGTTGTATGGTAAATACGTGACATCCTATCTAAATTGACATACGTCAAATAACTAAAATGCACTTTACAGGGTAAGTAAATAATTAAAAAACTTACAGAAAAATATAAACTAAGGTTAGATTTATCGTATTTTCCCATCAATATAATAATTTAATACTAGATTTTACCGCAACTTTGACACAGCATACAAAACTGATTATGATTAGCTGGTTGTTTTATTTATTATTGTATTTTGGTTTACTGTTTTGTTGTTGTTTTTTTTTGTGTTCCATTTTTGCATGTTTGTGTCAACGTTGTTGTAAAAAAATGTATCTTTCTTTTTTTTTAACTTTCTCCACTTAGGTGGAAATCCATTTTCCATCTTTTTTACCGTTTAACTTAACCTTCACTGACTGAACTCTGCTACTTCGCCAGTTAAATTTTCCTTCAAATATGTTTTATTTGTAAGTTTTCATTAAAATCTATTTCGTAGTTTTTACGTGAAAGAGTTACAGACATCCTTTATTTGTTGTTTAGAATATTAGTAAGATTATTAAAACCCTCGGGCCTTTTTCAAATTAAAGTTTTATAACGAAAAAAAAAGGTTAAGGAGGTTATCAATTCGACCTGTATATATGTTTGTATGCATGTTTGTCCGCGATTATTTCGATTTTGTCAAAACCAATTTTCACAAAAGTATTTTTTTAATTCAGAAGAAGTGTTTTAGTACCTATTTTTGACCGATTTTAAAAAAGAGGAAGTTCTTTGTTTAGGTTTGTATTAGTTTATTGATTAAGGTTTCGGGTACACGTCCCGGGACCTTATTAATATGTCTTTTCCATCCGTCTGTCTGTATGTCTGCCAAAGGCACTAATTTCCGAAACGGCTTGATTAATTTAATGAAAAAAATTCACGATATTTTATTTGTCGTCAAAATAATACTAACAAATATTAAAAACTTCAAAAAAATATGGAAATTTAGAGAACATTTCAAAAATTGTGCCTAAATCTTACTTTTTTGAACAAATTTTTGTCGAGCCTCTACTGAGATATTGACCTGGTCAACAGACATTAAATAATGATCATTTGTAACTTCACTTCACTTCACTTCACTTCACTTCACTTGCACTTCTTCGTTGGTAATAAAGCATAAAATCGGCTAAACGTGGGTCCAGCTCTTAAGCTGGTACCTCTGCCTAACCTTTCGGCGTGATATTATGTTTATGTATGTTTATGTAACTTCACTTACTGTAGATTAACAACAAATATTAAAAATTATGTTAAGAAGCTAGCCAAATTCACACCAATTACGCTTTTATGAGTACAACCTGCGCACATAAAGAAACGATCTCAAAATGGCGGCCGTTGTATGGGCTGTCTCGCCTCTCAACTCATCCCTCATACTAATATACGCGAGATAGCATTCGTTCGGCCGCCATTTTTAAATCGTTTCTTTATCAGCGCGGTTTATAAAAAAAAACGTCCGCATATTTAATTCATTCCGTTCCGTTGTGCAGAGAGATGGGAGAACGTTACGATGCCGTAGATTGATTGATTGATTGTTGTTTTGTTATTCGCCCTTTCAGGTCAGGCAAAGGAACATAATTGCCCATACAGCCAAATATCTAAACTAATGATATTTCTGGAAACTTTTTAGCGCGAGGCCGTTTATTTAATAGTTGATACACAAAATATTATCAAAATAGCCCCTTACTAGGAAGAACCTGTATCAGTGCCAGTAACAATTACAGCCATTGCATACCATTTTCTGATTGCACGGAACCGTGAGCTGAGATGAAAATGTTTCATCGTGCGTGGGTTGGCATCCCATACTCCGTAATAGGCAGTGCTTACCGCCGTAATGGGCTTCAAACTTTTTTTTGCCGCCGTAATAGGAATTCCGAATTGTCAGAAAAATCATTTTTTTAAAATTAATTATCACTCTAGAATAAATAAAACGACAACTGAAATAGAAAATATAATTATCATGAGTGTCAAAAAAAAATTCAAATATCTGCTAACATATTTAGAAATGCTTAATTTCTTACCCTACTTTAAAATGTCGTCAAAACGCGCCGTAATAGGGCATGTTACCCTAATTTGTTTGCGGAATTCAGGATTTTCCGACTAGCTACAATTATGAAGTGATCGAAATTATCTTAGAAATAGCTGGTTATAAGTATCATAATTCTATATGTGTCTCAAGCACCCTAGAGGATCACTACCTGCGCAGCATACAGCATGAGCAGCTTCGAGACCCAGGCGGGCAAGTTTCTTAACTAAAAACGATCGTCTCGTAATTGTCTTGTTAGCGACTTAGTTAACCATTGCAGTTTTCTTTAGGCGTGCAAGAGAAATTGTCTTTGTTAAAGCGGCAATGATTGTCGAAGTCGCTCACAAGACAATTACGAACTTTAAAAAAAAAAAGATCAAAATCCGTTGCATAGTTTTAAAATAAGCATACATAGGGACAGACGCGGGAAGCGACTTTGTTTTATACTTTCTAAGAACCGATTAGTTAGGTTCTTCCTAGTTAGGGGCTCTGAGTGTGATGTGTTATTATTATTATTATAATTTATTATTATTATCGATTATTATTTGTATCCGATATTAATTTCAAGTCTAAATAAAGCCTTATTTTAATATAATAATATTTTTTACCATTCTACGTCAACACATCGTAAGGAAATATTTAGCATTTTAGTTGCCTATTAGTTCATTGTAAGTAAACAATGGAAAATACCAGTTTCTCAAGCTGAGTACCTGCTGCTGCTGCGTCTGCGTGTGCTGCTTGCGACGCTAGCGACCTTGCTCGTGAAAACGTTTACCTAATGACTTCTGTAATCAATCATTAGCATAACTTTCATAAGCTGATGATTTTATAGCAAATCCGCTTACGGCTGAAACTGTTCTTTTATAAATGAAAATACACAATTATCCATATTCCATATAGGTATATATATACTTATTTTTATAATATAAATGGGAAAATAACTCTGTCTGTCTGTCTGTCTGTCTCGCTTTCACGGTAAAACTACTGAACTGAGTTGAATTAAATTTTGTATGTGGATAGTCTAGAGCCTGATACAGGCTACTTTTTATCCCGAAATTCCCACGGGAAAATTGGGAATTCGATGTTTTAAGGGAAAATAGGCTGGCGGAGCGCGGAGTGTCCACTAGTCTAGTTTTAAATAAACTTTCCTTTCATGGTACAGAATGATGACTTATGTTTCTTGGGACCAACGGCTTCAATAAATTTTCGCTTTTCAGACGATTTTTAATATCGGTTACGTTTAAATTTTGTTTAAACGTTAAGTATTACTAATGTTATTTATAGCTTGACACATAAGCGTTGCTATATGGACCGTTTGACCTTTGCGGCTTCACTCGTCATTCTCTTATAATTATACAAATTGTTGCAGATTGCGATTGTAGCTCGGCGTTGCGACGAAATTGTGCAACTGGGTAGGAAGTGCGATTTGCATAGCTAAGTGTTAACAAGAACTGTGCCGGGACCAATCTACATCTGTGTTATAATGTGGAATAGTTCTGCCATATCATATCTTGACTTACGATTTACGATACAACAATACATGGTTACTTTTTTTTGTCGTGCTGGAAAATTTAATACGCGGTAGGCATAGTTATATACAGTTTGGCTATTGCCGTTCACAATGAAAATAAGAATGAGAAACATTTTAACATGTGATAAGTATACACTGCGGGTGTACAGCTCAATCTCTTGTGTAGACAAAATGATTCACCTATTATACCCGCAATGTATTCTTATCATGTTAAAATGATTCACATTCTCATTTTCATTTTGAACGGCAATAGATCCCCAGGACTTTAAAAATAATGAACTGTGCTCACTTAAAGTCCTTAGAAAGTTAAAAACAAACTTAAAAGGATGTATAGCATTCGGTGGCTTAGATAACGCCAGACGAGACCGGAGTCCATCGGTCTTAAATATTTTTTTTTGTTTTTTTTAATTAACATAAAAATTAAAATTACATTTTTTTTTTATCATTTATTCGAGTTGTAAATCATGCAAAGACATACATCACTAGAATAGAACCCTAGAAACACACACCGAGGTCCGAGACGTACAGTCACACAGACCGGAAACAAACATCGATATTCATCATATAAATATTCGCCCCGCCCGGGAATCGAACCCAGGTGCACACGCTTACTCAGTCCACATCACTGCCACCTGAGCTACGAGTACAAGTCCGTGTATAAGGATTCGGTACCTACGAGATATCTTTTCCGGGTATTTCTTCAGTGCATGGTATATCGATGGTGCATGCATACCTTCTGATTGTCGAAATGTTGCAACTACAGCGCAGATTTGCATCTGATTTTCTATGCAACGATCACAGTTCACTGTAGTACTTACTATACTAACTTACCAATGCTAGTCGTACAAGAAATGTGATAATACTTACCCTATACCTACGTCATAGGTGAATGAATATACCTTGTTCCTCTACATAACTTCAAGTAAATAACGCTTTTATGCAAAATTTAAGCACAGTTTATTAAATACTAAAGTAAGAATGCTTTTTTAATTTTAAGTTGAAATCAGTTATGTACCATATTATTTTAATTTGTTGCTGCATGTATTATAATAATTTTTTTAAGACTAAGGAATTAAAAGATTACTTACGTAAGTGAGTTAGTATTAATTGTTTTATGAACAAACAAATATATAACAAGATTTTATTTTATAAAAAAACATATTAATATGCATTTAATTATTTTTAAATTAACATAAAATACATTATTATTATCCTTTGTGTTTATAAAGAAGGTACCTAATTGTTATAACCTAGTTCGTTTGTAATTGGTACAACCTTTGTCTGATGCCTGAAACGTTGTTTTCTTTATTTTCGCCTCTAGCACTGCCCTCCCGAGACTAAAGTGCAGTATCACCAAAATTGAGATTTCGAGAAAACGCCATTTAAAGTTTTTATTTAATCATAAAAAAAAATTAAGACATGTAATTATAAAAGTTTAAATGTAGAAATAAGGGGCAGTTATCGATGCACAAATTAAAAAAACAACGAAAACGATGTAATAAAAAAAAAAGGATTAATTAATTAAAAAAAAATATTAATCGATTTTGGCGCTTTTTACTGCTTCCCCCTTTTTTTATAAATATTACTGTAAAACTAAGTAAATTGCAGTAAAAAGGCCTGTTACTGCGTTTGATTTCAATTAACTTTGTGGAAAACTAATTAAATTGCAGTAAAGTTGATATACTACTGCATTTTAACCAGTATCTGATGGAAAAACCATTCATATTTTGAAGGTAGTATGTAATTATATAAATAAAACATTTTAATTTTACAAAAATAACGTAATAGTTTCAATTCAAAATAGGTTTTCATTACTTTTAAAGAAAATTCTTACAAAAAAAAAACTAATACCTACTTAAATTATTATTATACCATATTAATTATAAAAAACTTGAATATCACAAAATTCATTAACAAAACAGCTCTTTCTAAGCAATCTTTTAAGGTTTATAACTGATAGTTTTAAGTTTATATTAGCACAGATTTCACATTGGACTCGAAAATCCGAAATCGATTACATTGGAGCTCCACAATGGTGATTTCGCAACACTGAGCGAAAGCTGCTCGCGCTTTGTTGACACGTTTTCCAAAGTCCATTTTAGTTCCTCCTGTAGGGCTCACTCACCACTCCACCAAAATGGGCAGGTAAACTTTGACACATGCTCCTGCTCTTCTACCTTTATGTTCAGAGGGTCCTGTTCTGTGTAGTGTAAGCGCATTTCCTTAGTCTTTGGCGTTTTAATACGAAGATGTGAATAGGTAGGTCATCTGAAAAGTCGCATCCTTAATAGAAACGTCTGAAAGTTATAGTGGATACTTTGCTTGCCCTTTCCGGTGACTACACAATATACTCGTCACTTGTCGTCTAGAACCAGTAAGAATAGCGCTAGTGATAATAAGCAACCCTTCCTTGCTATACTGTTCAGCAACACTTTGGTCAGGATTTTAGTGCAGGCCGAGTGCAAGTTATTGTATTCGCTACGTAGAACACCGCGAAATTTCCCTTTATTGCTTCTTTCCAGGCGTTAGCAACTGCTCTTTGTTTCCGAGAATGCTTAACATTATAGTTTAAAAAGTTAAACACTGCAAAGAAACCTGACTCCCTCGGTTTATGATCATAACGGTATCAATATTTAGTCCACTCACGTTATTCAGAAGTGGTGGCGCTGACCCGGTAGGGGTCAGATTGATTTTCCACTATGTGAGTTCTTAAACCATATTCATTTTATGCCATGAATAAACATCACAAATAATTCACCGAGTAGTAAAAATATCCGTTGGCAAATCGGCCGCACACACTATAAATAGTTATAAAAACTGACTAAATGAAAGTACTTGATTCTAATACTTCATAAGTCTAGTTACCGATTTAATATTAACGTAAATTAAACTGAATAAAATGCAGTAATAAACCAGGATCCTCTGTGCTTTAGTTAGTTAAGCAAACTTTTCTTATTTAAATTAAACCCAATTAAAATGCAGTTTATCCAATTATACTGCATTTTAGTTGGTGACGGTACCACAAAAAGATAAAGTATTACAAATGCCACTGCAGTATACAGAGATGATACTGCATTTTAATTGGTTATTATCGATAAAAATTAATGTTTAATAGTTTGCAGTATAATTGATTGTATGGAGTTAGTTTTTACTGCACTTTAATTAGTTTTTTAACATGTCTAACTTAATAACGAAACTATGTAAAGTGCTGAAAAATTCAATGTCATACTGCAGTTTACTTGGTTATCCTAAACATATGGGATGCAGTAAAACATTGAACTGCATTTTAGTTGGGATATCATGAAATTTTTACTATTTTTGGCTTTGCAGTAAACTTTAGAAATTAAATAACTTAATTTCTAAATGTTGTACACAAAAATGGATTTTATTAGCAGTAAGAATAAAAATCATATTTTCTGAATCACAAAAAAAACGAAAATCGAAAAATTGCCTGATACTGCACTTTAGTCTCGGGAGGGCAGAGCAGTATATATGATACTTTACCAAATAAGGTATTATTAATTAGACTAGAGGCCGCCCCGCGGTTTTTCCCGCGCAGATTTCACATAAACACAAAAATCCCGTTTTTTCCCGTTCCCGTGGGAATTTCGGGAAATCCCTTATTAATGCTCACCTACACTCCCCAAGGAACCCACGTGCCAATTTTCATCTTTCTACGTCCAGTAGTTTCGGCTCTGCGTTGTCTGTCAGTCAGTCAGTCATTGACTAGAGGCTGCCCCGCGGTTTTTCCCGCGCAGATTTCTCATAAACACAAAATTCCCGTATTTTTTCCGTTCCCGTAGGAATTTCGGGAAATCCCTTCTTAGTGCTCACCTACACTCCCCAAGGAACCTACGTGCAAAATTTCAGCCCGCTACGCCCAGTAGTTTCGGCTCTGCGTTGTCTGTCAGTCAGTCAGTCAGTCAGTAACGGAAGAGTTTTGTATATATTGATTAGTCTAATTGACTTTCAATAAGTGATATCTTGTATCCAATATTGAATAAAATATTTTTTACTTTAAAAGCTCTGAATTGACAAAATGCATGTAGTATAGTAGATGCAATGGCACAAATTATAGTTTAATAATTTATTATGGTTTTTCAGACGAGAGACACATTTTGATTTAGGCCGCGGTAACTTTGGTAAGTATTATATTCTCTGTGCTTTGGTTACGAATTATATTGAAGTTCTGAGTTTTCTTGCGGAAGCACAAATTATAAAATTCGTAATGAATCTACAGTGCGCGGTCTAATTAAGTCGTCGAAACTTAACTTTCTTGCGCATCTTGTGTTTGACCAGCATGTACCAGACTTTATCTTTTTACTTCTTTAGTCAGAGTAACTGCAAATAAGAGTTTATTTCGCAATCAGCAAAATGGTTCATTTATTCCACAAATCCCTTAATCTTAACTAAAACCTCCAACATCCTTCATTCTGCATTGCAGCGGGCTGTTTAGAGTTTTCAGTTAAATTTCACAACGCGCATTCCCAGGCTGACAATCGCCTAGGTCTAGCCCTTGGTGCGAGGGCGTAGTATAAATGTGCCTAGTCGCTGGCAGGCGACACAGTCACAGCTCGGGTCGCCTGAGATAGTGCAGGAGCTTTTATACAGCCTATTACAATACAGGTTAGTAGGATTATCGATTTATTTAATTGATATTGATAGAAAAGATTAAATTAAATTTTAATAATGAAGTAGTATCGGTTATCGATTATAGATATTAATCGATTGATCCTTTGTTTTGGCTGCGTGGTTCGAATCCCGGCGGGGCATACATTGGTTTGATGTATTTCGATGTTTGTCTCTGTATATGTTTCGGGCACCCTAGATACAGGTTCTTCCTAGTTAGGGGCTCTGAGTGTGATGTGTTACTATTATTATTAACCGTGAGTAAATAATATCCGAAATTTATAAAAAAATCTTTTTTTTTAAGTTTAAATCCGAAAACACGGGCAAGCTTCGATTCTGATTAATTACCTAAATTATTTAGTTATGTGTACAATTACTTAGTTTTGTGTATCAGTGAACAATATAATATCTAATAAATAAGTAAAACTTAAATATTAATATAGATCCACAAAAATTGCTATGAAGCACATCAATACTTGTATATGTTGTATTGTATGTAAGTAACTATACTTACATAACAATAGTGCAAAGTAGTGTTATGTGAAATAACAGTGCAACGCAACGATGCAGCAAGTGAAGAGGTTGTTGTGACTCAGGTTTAGTTCAGTCGGCTACGATCAAACTCTTGCGTATGGGATTCGGTTTTAAGACATTGGGTTTGAATACGTTAACTGAATACTTTTGCAAGCTTATCACGTTGAATTTGACATGAATCCTCTGTTCAACTTGTAGCTCATCAGAAAGTGCTTTTAGCGTACTCTGAACTTGATCGAAGATCTTTCGAAAACCGCTTTATTGAATACGTTTATTAAGAAGCCCTTGCCTGAAGACATTTTATTACAATAAACTTTATCCAATCAATAATAGTTCTCGACAGAGCTGACACTGGAGGTTCATACAATACTTTTTTGAGATTCATGACGAGTATATAATTACCTATTGTCTTATTGTGCGGATGTCAATAATTACTCCATTGTGTTTTCGGTTATTTAGCGTGAGCACTCATTACAATACTTTGTCGCATTACCTAATTGCGGATAAATCATTAATTACTGCAATTTTTGTCTATCTTAAAGATTTATCTTGATTCCAGTTTTTTAAGGTTCTGGTATTTTTTTCTTATTAATTTACATTTATGTTTTGACGATAATAATTACGCATTAATTAAACTCTCGGAATTGATTGAGTTTTTATAACATATATTGATTTATACTATACCATACGTATAACTAAAAAAAAAGTTTAAAAAAAGTTCGTCATAAATTATTGTCGTAAATAGTTAGGCTAGCATACCGGATACTGTACATAAAAACACGTAGCGTTTGTTGATCTACAAAACGGAAATTGAATTGAAAAACTTTGACTGCACCTCAAGCAACGCAAGTCTCCACACAGATACCCATAGAACTAATCGCTTCAGACCCACAATACCCCTGACGAGACGATACCCCTGGTGGTATCGTGGGACTTTTCAAAGTTAAACGATACCCCCAACTGTAGTGGATGTGATGTCAACAGCATGGTTTAACCGGTGTATAGGTAGGTAGGTAGGTTTGTAATTGTTTTTTACCCGTAGTCCCAGTTGTACCGATTTATGTTGAAGTGTATATTTGACGGACCTACCATTGTTGTCGTCGTCACCTCATTGTAACCTATTGTATTGTTGCAGATCGACGATGAGACTGCTAATTCTGTTCGCCCTGGTGGCCAGCGTCACGTGCGCCACTTACACCGACAAGTGGGACAACGTCAATGTTGATGAGATATTGGAATCACAGCGTCTGCTTAAAGGTACGACGGTTATAAGATCGTTTGTTCATAGCCGACGTCACCGTCACGGCACCGAGAATCGAGTTTTTATGATGGTATTCGGGTGACAGACGTGAGACATGTGGCTCTAGTACATGTACTGCTACTTCGGCGCCGTCATCTCGTTCGCGGTGCCGTTGACAATGACCTTAGCTATGGACAAATGTTGATGAGACTGCTTAAATGCCAATTTTCCCATGCAATATTTAAATATACTGTTGATTTGATAAATATTTGAGTTTTATAGAGATCCATTCATACATAAAATATAGCAAAAAAGTATGTATTTCACATGCACGTAAATATCTACATACCTATTTCATTTAGCGTTGTGTAAGTTGTATTTGTAGGTTCACCATTATGACCATTACACCAACATCATCTTGATATAATCTTTAAATTTTCCCAATTGATTTCTAACTAAATACATAATCGAGATTTAAATTACCCTTTTTGTTCTTGAACCAACGTGCAAAATTACAGCCCGCTACGCCTAGTAGTTTCGGCTCTGCGTTGTTAGACAGTCAGTCAGTAACGGAAGAGTTTTATATATATTGATAAAGGTATTGTTTTATTCAAGGTTACGTGGACTGCCTGCTGGACCGCGGCCGGTGCACGCCGGACGCCAAGGTGCTGAAGGATACGCTGCCCGACGCGCTCGAGCACGAGTGCTCGCAGTGCACAGAAAAACAGAAGAAAAGCTCTGATAAGGTCTGTATTATCTATTTATCTCACAATCAGTATTCAATGTCTGCTGTAGTGTTTAACCAACGACGACGGTCAGTGCTTCTGAAGTGCGTCTATGCAAACGTAGGTCGTACCTCATCAGCTCTACAGTATATACGCATTCATTCATTTCCATATAAAGCTACGTCTTACAGTCGTCAGCGCTGATCGTTGGAGCACTAAGTACTTGCAGCTTAACTCGTGCCACGCTCTAACAAACTCCAAACTCCTCCGAGTCAGAAACGGTTCTGACTGCCTACTGATTGTCTGACAGAGATCATTCAACCTTGCATAAGTTATAGACTTGAATGCAATTTAATACGGAAGTTATGTTTTTGGTGGTTAATTCAAATTTAAATAGAAACGCGTTATACGGTTTAGCAGATAATTATTAGAAGTGTATAGAGCTTTTTCACTTGCTTAGAGCTCTGACTTCCTACTCGTACAGTGGCGGTCTAGGAGGGCGTAACAGATTTGTCTATGGTCTCGTGCGCTCTAGACTGTATTACCAAAGAACAAGAGCTATTTTGCAATGCATAAAACCGGAAGTGTTACGCCTTCCTAGACTGCCACTGTGCCACACACAATACGATGATAGTATTTAGTTTGTTTATGGAAAATGTATCTTAATTTCTTCAATCACGGTTTGAATTATTAATAAATTTGTAATAACAACTATTCATTGTTTAATCAATATTAAATGCTAAGTCGATGGTGGTTTTCAATTAAAAATGAAATATATTGTTGCCAACAGGTGATCAGACACTTGGTGAACAAGCGTCCAGAGCTGTGGAAGGAGATGGCAGCCAAGTACGACCCCGAGAACATCTACCAGGAACGATACAAGGACAAGATCAACTCTGCCAAGAAATCTTAAGTGTGTTAGATAAGTTTGAAGAGAAGGGAATATTCGGAACTTTGAAAGATTTCTGAATGGATTTTCGAAGATCGAACGTATTGTAAATTGTAAATGTATGGAAATAATTTGAATTAATCGTTATTGTCAAGCTTTTGTCAAGCTGTATGGATATGAAGAAAAATCTCAATAATTTGCTGCCATTCTGAAATTTAATTGGTGATAACTTAAGTTGTATTCTTGATGTAAATAATTTAATGTTAATAAATAAAATAAAAATTACTTTTTAAAATGGTTTCGTTTTATTGGACTTTTATAAAAAAAGTATCATATTTTTATTTGTAAAACTGATAATTTCGTTTCATATGTATCTTGGTCGTCGGTCACAATTCGATTTATGTTATGGCATTATTGGCAACATAAACTGCATCACAATAAATAAACCGCTAAATCGTTGTACTAGTTGTTTAATTCTAGAATCCATACAAATCTGTTTTCACTGATAAATTCCGATGTTTCTTTTCATGACTGCTTTTTGAAACTTGATTTGTTTTTCGTAAGTTTATAAACTAACTAACAGGTTTATTCTAGTAAAATGCTTTGAGTGTGATGCTATTTTGTAGGTACATTCTTATTTTTAATTACAACGAAGTATAAAATTCAAAAAAATATCAAACTACCTATTCTTCCTGTAAGAACTTATTAAACGATCCCCTAAACTTCTTGTCCTGGTCGTATTTCTCGACGAGCTGCGCCCACTCGTCCGGATGCTTGTCCCTGAGGGTGCGGATCACTGTCCGGATTAGCTGCTTCTGCTTGGGGGTGCATTTGCCACAGGTCGACTCTATCGCTTCCGGTATTACTTCTGTAATGTCACAAATATAGATTGGATGAAAATTAGCCTAGCATCGAATATTAAATGAATGTATTTGTATGTGCGAGTATGGGGACCATAGATACATAGTTCTACCGTGTTAGTCCCATCCGACTCCAAAACTATTTTTCTCTTATATATTTTACTTTCATACATTGAGTCCTAAGTGACTCCAAAAGAAAATATTATTAAAATAAATGTACCTAGTTAGGGCCTCCGAATGTGATTTACTATTAGTATTTGTAGTATGTGTTGTTTATTAGTATTATTAATATCTTGGTAAGGGGAAATTGAACTGCGGCGGTAGCATGACCGACAATTTGTCGAATTTGTCGTATCTATCTGTCACTTTTGACGATAGCGGTATAAAAGTTGAGAAATTATTTGATTGTTTGTTTGAATCAAATAGGTTCCAAAACTACTGTAGGTACGTAACGTACCCATTTAAAAATTTAAAAAAAGTGTACGTGCATTTTAAAAGTAGATACACTATAAAAAGGGCGATTATGTTACAATGCCTCCTGATGACCTAAACTACGAATTAAAGCGCAGCGCTACACACTTGCGGGCACTTACTGTATTGTATAAGGATATAAAAAATACTTGCTTTTGAAATCCTTAGCATCAGGAGTGCAGGGTCCACTGTCGAGGAAGCACTTGGTGTAGCTGACGAGGATGCGGTCGTTCTCTAGCAGAGGCTTGATGTCGAAGTTGTCATACTTCGAGCTGTAGAAGTCACAGAGCACGAGGGGAAGAACCGCTAGGAAGCAGAACTGTATTCGGAACGCCATTTAACTGAAAATATTATTATTGAGAATGACACTCAGTGCCATTGAGAATATATATATATTTCTCATTAAGAAGCATAGCATAGCACAGTAAGAGTAGCGCCACCGCCACCAGCGAAAAAAATAATATCTTTTAAACTAAGGCAAATATAAAAAATTCCACTAGATAAGTAGCCTAGTATTTTAAGGCACTTTTGGTCACTGGTGGCGCTACTTTAGCTGTGCTGTGCGTTTTAAAGTACCCAAAAGTTCTACCGCTCAATATTTTACATATAATTCATCACATTTAGACAATGTAAACAATATTTCGGCTATCATATTTAAATCATTGATAGTTCATAACGTATTCCATCGGGTTTCAAATTGACAGAGTCAATTGATATACACTTCCTACGTTTCTGACAAACTTGTTATGAGATGTTATGGTATGAGGAGAGTGTAGAAGAAGCTCTTCTACACTCTCCTCATACCATAACAAAATTTGAACTCGTAATATATTTTTCTCATTACCGTGAAAACCTAGTAGTTTTTATTATGTACTGTTCCCCCGCTAGGCAAAGTCCCGCCTCTCCCTATTACTATTTACAACATCAAACAAAGTTGCTAAGTTTTTTTTTAACTTACGTACACTTAACTGATTTATAACTGTAAAATGTATGCAGTAACTAAAAAAAAAACGAACTAATTGCTTTTCAGATATTGCGTATACTTACTTTTTTGTTTTGCTGAGATGTGGGTCTCAATAGGCAATCCTGGGCAATCCACTGAGAAATAAAAACTACTGAAAATGTGAATTGGGTTCAAAAATAATAGTATTAATTTAACGAATCGCAGTAAATCTCCATGCAGTTGCTGCAGACCGTTATGTATCACAGGGTGCACAAATTACTAAGAAATCGGAAACTAATAATCCTCTATATATATAAAGTTTCGTGTCATTGTGTATAATGCACGCGCCATCGCCATACAAAGCCGTCAATTACGATACCCAAGCGTGTATGTAATGTTAATGTATGCGCCGTGCTCGTACGCTGCGGCTGTGATCAGGGGCGTCGGCATTCTACCGACTTCCTTAATAATGGCTAGCTTACAGGATATTTGAATAAATACCGGAAACCTTTGGTTTTGATTGTAAAACCTAATTCTTCATCAATGCTTCATTCATGATCTTACCTGGTTCTTTCTAACCACCTAAGTTATTTACTTTGTTTTATTATCAAAGGACCTTATGAAATTTTCCTTGAATTTTCTTGTCCTTGGGTTGTATAATTGACTGCTCCGTGGCTCAGTTGGCAGTGATGTGGACTGAGTAAGCGTGTGCACCCGGGTTCGATTCCAGTCTGGGTGTGATGTTCGTCTCTGTGTGTGTTTCGGGTACCCTAGATACAGGTTCTTCCTAGTTAGGGGCTCTAAGTGTGATGTGTTATTATTATTATGTTTCTCAATACTCTTCGGTATCACGGGATGGAGCCCGGTCCTTTGAGAGGCGTGCGAGGGGAAGAATCCAACTCGTAGAGGCCCTTTCGAGAGTTTTGCTATACTGTATATGGATCACAAACCAGGCACCGCCACTAAATGCACAAATAGATCATGCACCCAGAGGCGGCACCCAGAAGGTGATAGGAACTATTGTAAAATGGATGACAAGAAATGGTTTATGGGGGTGAACTGTTTAATGGACCGGTTAACTGGAGCTATTATTATTATTATTGTTATTATAGATTTTTGATTTTCGAGACATTCGCGTTTTCGCATGCATTTTGGTAGGACTAGGACGTATAGTAGGTAGGAGTACTTAGAGACCATGGTTTTGCTTCGTAGCTGCTATACTATACTACCATAGCATTTCCATCTAACTGACCTCACTGTACTACATTACCATGGATTTGAGACAAAAAATTGAGAAAAAATAAAATGAATATTTTTGACATGATTGACAGTAAAAATATCAATTTCCTATGTCAATTTAATAATTTTACCGATTTTATACAGATAATTTTTATTAAAATATTTCTTACTTATATAACTTTATTTTAATAATAAGAACTTCTTAACTATTTTATAATGCCTGTGGACTGCCAACGATCGACGTCGGGGGGGAAGGGAAACATGGGTATGTTCTACGAGCGAGAGCCGAAGATCTGCGCTGCGGGGCTGCCCACCCAGCAGCCAGACAACCGCGTCGCTGACTCCATGTACCATTACCTCTTGAAGGATCAGACAGACGCCTTACTCAGCGATGCCATCATCCCCCCCACCCCACCTCGTCCTCTGCCTCCACTCCGGCGTCCCATGAAGAAAGACATGCGCTTTGCTGGAATGAACGGAGAGGTTGCCTGTCTAATCAACCCTCCCATAAAAACCAAGTTTCAAACTCTAATCGAAGATTTCAAGGATACTTCCTACTCTTCGTACTGGAAGAAACCCCTTGGTAAAGTTCCGGATTCTGTACCTATGTTACCAGAAGGTTTTGATGTTGCTGGTACTACTTTTGGTAAGAAAACACCGTACCATGGGAGATTGTATGATATCGTTATGCCTAAAGTTCCGCTACCTGATAATACAAGACCCCAACCATTGGGTGCCCAAATAGATAGGAACTACTGCAAAGAAGCTTTTAATGATAATTTGACTTTTGGATACAGAACGCATGTAGACAAACGTGGAACTTACGCGCGATGCTGTTTAACAGAAGACAAAAGAGTTGAAGGCAATGGAGATAGAGTGGTTATAAACAGTATTCAAGCCAACTTTCAAGATACTACACAGCCTCGAGTTGGCTCTACACTAGCTCCCTACGATAATATTAGTAATGTACCAGAAGGCTACTCATTTGGGAAACTGAAACCACCAGATAATCTTCCAGAATGTCTCACTTTCTGCAAAATTAATCCTGAAAAAATATTTTTCAAAAAGTGCTTGGGCCACCTAAATACACTGAGAAAGGTTTTATCGAAACGTTTTTTGCCAACATTTTTCAGAGGTTTTTACTTAAACCTTAGATATTTTGACAAAGACAAGTCAGGTTGGTTACCAAAGGAAGTGGTCTATAATTTTTGTGGTACAAAACTGATCAGATTTGACCCCACGCTGATAGAACCGCTTTTGTCCATGTGGAATGCATTTGATGGCTCTAATATAGAGTACAAAACTTTTGTGCACGTCATCAACTACAGAGAGCCGTCGCCAGAGATTCCAAAGATTGAGGATGTCGCGCAAGATTGCCTTGACTTTCGGACTACGTACACAGAAATGGTCAAACCAGGGCAAACACCTGATGAGAGCCCAATGGCGGGTCTTCCATCAGGCCGATATTTTGACATGGACAATCCTGTCACACCTGAAAATTGCTGTAAAGCAATCAGGACTTGTTTGCCGCAGGAGTCCGACATGAAATCATGTTTGAACCCAAGTATTCTGACGCTACTCAACGTGAGTCACCGCGATGTGTACGCGTCGCGGGATGCCAACACCGTGAGAAGGGTATTTGAAGCCACTGGGGAGAAACTGTCTGATAAAAGATTTGAAATAATATGGCAAGAAGCGCAGAAGATGCACTCTCAAGGTTTGGTCTGCTATGAGACGTTTAGAAAGGCTTTAAGAAATATTCCTTTAACTATCGAAGGTCCTAAGCTTTCACCACAGTGCTTGTATTAAATTTTATTTTTAATGATTTACCCATAATGTGTTTTATATTACTTGATAAACGTACTTTCTTTGTATACTTTTATTTAATTTTATAAATAGTTTTGTTCTATGAACGAGAATTTGTTTTTTTTACGATCTTAGCAATAACGGGTAATCATGTTTAATTAATCTCTCTACACCTACACAATGAGACAGCAACAGTAATAGAAATTACAACAAATATTTTAATAGCATCCTGTTACGATGAATCAATCAATTAATTAAAAAAATCTGCAAATTCTGCTATTTCATCAATTTTAATAAATAAATATAGGGTAAAACGTCCTATTACCGCGGTAGTCAAAATCACGTCCTATTACGGCTCTATTTTATATTTTGTAATTTACGATTCGTTGTGACTATTTCTGGTAAAGGTGACTACATAGTATCCAAGGGAAACTAACACGTAACTTATTTCCTAGCACTCGTGCGTTTAAAATCATAAAAAGTAACTTAAATTAATAATTTTGTGCAACGCCAGCTAAGCGGGAGGCTGTTTCATACAAACGCTAACAGACTCGTGCTAAAACATAGAATTTTCAGACTTCGTTTTTAGTGAAAACAAACACTTTAAGATTATGTTACTGTATATGAATACTTTTTACATTCAAGTATTCTTAGTTAATCAAGTTAATTTCTGATTAAAATCGAGTAAAATAAGTAAATATTAGTAAATAAAAGTGCGCCGTGATAGGACTGCCGTTTTGCCGTATTTCTATTACGGTGGTTAGTATCCGTAATTGGCAAAACGCAGTGTCGGAAATATTTAATTTTAGTGGTGTTTTAAATATAGTTATGATAAATTCAACATTTAGGTGTAATTTTCATTAGTTTTAAAGTTTAAAAATCAATTTCGGAGGTATATTTTTTTTACTAGAATCCATGATTTTGACGCGAAAAGTTGACTGTAAAATGAACGTTTGTTAGAAACCTGTAAAAACTAACGTGCGCGTTTTAACGAAGAAAAATAGTATAATTAAACGATTACAAACAATTAAATAGTTTCAGAGTGTAGTCAGAGTATTTATTTTTACAATAAATAACTCACATTACCAAAATATCTTAATTTTATATGTCTGAATTAGGATATAAAAGTCAATACATTTTTTAGTACAAAACGTATTAGGCTGTAAGGAATTCTAATACAGTTTATGGATATTACAGAACTAATAATTTTAGTAAATTATTGATATTCGTCATAAAAATGTTCGCTCCGCCGGGAGTCGAACCTAGATGCACACGCATCCCAGTCCACAACACTGCCAACTGAGCTACGAAACAGACAAAATATCCTTTTATTACTAAAAACAATTTCAAAAGTTTTTTCCGACTTACTATAGGTACTTATCGTCCCTTAAGATCTAACACCGCGGAACTCATCTTTTAGCGTATTTGACTTTTTGGTATCATTGGATAGGGAATCGCAAGGCGCATCGATTGGCAAATCAAAAACCAGAATATCAACCAATCCCGAGGCTTAATTTAGCTTTTTCCTTTACTGCGTAACTCAGCTGACGCTCATTCCAGTGGCAACACCGCGTAACTCTTCGAGATTTCTATGTGTAAGAGTTAACGCAAGGGTATCGTGCAACAAAAAATACAAAAACTGAATACATACCACTTGTAAAGGTATGAATTTTATATTACTTCTTTATTAAACTATGAGGAATGGTTTTTAACCTTTTACTTCAATTTATAAACAGTTTTTTTGCCTTAACTATTATCTCAAAAAACTATTTTTACTTACGCGGTGTTTTGAAACTGATAAACGAAGCAAATTAATGAGTTACGCGGTGTTTTTCCTATAATTTATCGACTTTGCTTAGCAAATTTATAATTTTTTTTAGCTTTTCTTGAAAATTAACATGATTGAAGACGATATTAAAGTCATTCGACGGAAACTAATCGAATCCAAAGTGGCAATCAATTACTGCCACTTTGGTTTTCTTAACGACGATGGTTCCTAAGGAGATAGTATTTAAGGCTCAATCGCTAGATCGCTTTAAGCGATAAGGCCGCCCACTGCAATCAATGTATTTAATTTAAGACAATTGAAAATTATGTTGAGTTGATTGATTGCAATAAAGTGTATATCTAGCTATTAAACTTAGTGATTATGGTATTGTGACGAACTTAAATAAAATATATAGGTACGGTTGAAAGTTAGACCATGAAGAGCCAACCATTTAACCATGAAGAGGCAGAAACTCATATAGTTTTTGACCTTCCTCATTATGGTAACTAAGACACTGACTATTCAATCAGACCTGGGAATAGAATAGAATAATTTTTTGCATACAAGAAGGATACATAATGATACAAAGTACATTAAACAGTTTAAGTTACAAACAATAGAAATCGCATGCAATGGGCGACCTTATCGCTTAAAGCGATTTCTTCCAGCTAGCCACCATCACCTGGGATAGCACTAAAAGTAGAATTATGATTATAAAAAAAACAAAAAGACGTTAAGGATTGACGATAATTACAATTAATTTAAATTACAACCGAAAATCATCATTATCTGCTTCATGTTTAACATAGGCATAGGCACAGATCACCATACCGATCGGTTTTGTGCGACCCTCATATAGTCTACTACCGCAAACTTGACCAGGTCGTCTGGCTACCTCGTGTCTGCCAACTCTGAGTTTTCGCCACTCAAGAATTTTTCGGCACCAACAACAAACTCATTGCCACTTAAGTTTCTAAATTCTGTAACTGTCGGTGACTTAACTTCTTCTGCATACGATAGCGCAGAAAATGATATAGACCTCCCCCACAAATCGCCATTCTGACCGGGTCTGTGCCACCTTCATGCAGTTTATACCTGCAACCTTTATCAGGTCCTCTTACCATCTTGTTCGGTTTCTGCCTACTCTGAATACAATAAGCATGTAGCTGAAAATATAGCAGCCAGATAAGAAAAATCTTAAGCCTAAGTTTGTTATTAAGATAGATATTTTTTTATATGATTTTTTATTAGTTATGGTTTCATTATGTTGATATGTATTATATTTTTTCTTTTTTTCACGACAGATTTTTTTAAATATTTTTCGAACACCTTTATGCACCTTAAATTATGGTTGCGTTGAACAAATACTTAGAATTCAGTCCAAATTTCAGTATAAAACAATGCGTAAGTCATCCAAATAAAGCAGCAACACCGCTTAAGTCATAAAAATTAGGTAATCCGTGTATATATTTAAATAAAAACTACATGAAAATTTGTAATAAATTAAATAAAAACATCGTACATTAAAAAATAAGAGTATCTTGAAGAAAATTTGAAAATAATCAGTTTTTTGTCTCTCCTGAAAAGTTGGTAAAAATGAGTTCCGCGGTGTTAGATCTTAAGGGACGTTATGTGATAAAGGATTTATAATAAAAGCAAATTCGTATTATATCAATACATAGTATAAAATAAAGTCGCTTCCCGCGTCTGTCCCTATACATGCTTAAATCTTTAAAACTACATAACGGATTTTGATGCGTTTTTGTTTCAATAGATAGAGTGATTCAAGAGGATGGTTTATAAGTATAATACATGCTTAAAATAATAATAGGTTAGGCGTTACGAAGTTCGCCGGGTCGACTAGTTCTTTTATAAATGACGTAAGGTTTTAATAATTCTTAATTAAGTAGCTCAAGGTGCTAAGGTATTCTTAATGAAAATATCCAACTACCTATCTATCAATACAAAGTATAAAATGAAGTCGCTTCCCGCGTCTTTCCCTATATATGCTTAAATCTTTAAAACTACGCAATGGATTTTGATGCGGGTTTTTTTTAATATATAGAGTGAATGAAGAGGAAGGTTTATAAATATAATATATGCACTAAATTCTTAAAGGTTAGGCGGTATGAAGGTCGCCGGGTCGACTGGTTCTCTATAAAATAATTAATAATGTTCATTTAGTGGTGACCGCGCACCGGAAAACGCAGAGTATGCAAACCCTCTAAACGGTGGTTAAACGACCTGGTGAACTTTACGGTAGTACACTGGGTGGGGGTCACTCAAGACCGGTCGTTGTGGCAAATTATAGTGGTGGAGACCTATGTCTAGCAGTGGACGTCGTTCGGCTGAAATGATGATATATATCCTACTGTATCTGTATCTCAATGGCAGTGATGAAAAATGTGACGCGGGAGCACTGGGTTCGATTCCCGATTGAGGGAGCGAACATTGCTATAATAAATAATAATGTTTGTTTTCAGGTTGGTTGTATTGATTTGTTCGTCGCTGAATGTGTTTTTGCCACCCTAGATACAGTTGCTTTCTAGTTAAGGGCTCTTGTGATTCGTTATCATTATTATATACAAGTTGACCCAGCGAGCTTCATACCTCCTAACCTATTACTATATTGTGCATGTATTTTACCTAAAAACCTTTCTCTTTAATCACTGTATCTATTAAAAAAAAACGCATCAAAATCCGTTGCATAATTAAGGATTTAAGCATACATAGGGACAGACGCGGGAAGCGACTTTATTTCATACTATGTATTGATATAAAAAGAAATCGTGCTAAGTTTGTCTCGCTTAAACTCAAAAACGTCTGGGCCGATTGGGATAATTTAGTTTTAATTTATCTCGGTACAATGCTTGGCATCATTCCTTTGGACTTTTTTTTATCTTGTGGAACATATAAAAATACTTTTTCGGGCGTGGTTTTTATAGTATTCGTACAGTGGCGAACACGATCGGCGTAACACTTCCGGTTTTTCTGTATTGCAAAATAGCTCTTGTTCTTTGGTAATACAGTCTAGGGTTGACGAAACCATAGACATATCTGTTACGGCCTCCTAGTCTGCCACTGTACATAATGCTACCAAATAAAAGTCGTTACATATTCGATATTCTCGAAAATATTTTTTGAGTATTAAAAACTAGGTTTCTACTGCTAACGCCCTGCAGTACCAGGCCGAAGACACAGACAGGACTGAGGTATCCCCTGCCTGTCGTTAGAGGCTACTAAGAGGAGACCCCGGTGTCGTGAGGTGCACGAGGCGGGTGCCTCGTGTAGTCATATAATGGCCCTGAGGACGGCGGAACGCGGGTGTCCCTTTTCCGCCGTTGAGCGTTGGGAAAGCTACCACGCTCCGGGGGGACAACCATCATTTCCACCGAGGAGAGGCTATACAGCCAATGCTGGTGGGGGGGCCGCGAAGAATTCCACAGGCTCACCCGCGACTCTCCTGCTATCAGCCGAGAAGGAAACCGGCGGGGTTTTAGTGGGTGCGAACCCCACATAACCCTGCTGCTCCCTCTGAGGCTGCAGGGTACTCGTTAGGAGTTTCCCGCCTAAAAAAAAGGTACCTACTGCTACCTACTAATGATTGTACTACAATGAACAAAACTTGTTACATATTGCTAGAGTAGAGAGCTACGTCCTCGCTACGTCCCATGATCGCTCGGGTTTTTTCGGGAGCTGTCGGCATGTGTTCGGTACAGTATTGAAAAGTTTAACTTTTCAATAACTTATGAAAAAAAAAAATCATTTGGTATAAAACTTGTATAATGATCTTTAATTTATATGTATATAAAAAAAAACTATTCAAAAAGGCCAATTATATAAAACTATACAGCTTCTAAACAGTAACCTATTTCCTAGTCTCAAATCAATATCAATCAGTACTTAAACAAAGTCGTTTCCGCTTTCATTCCCTACATACCTACCTACCCATGCTTAAATCTTTAAATATATGCAACGGATTTTTATGCGGTAATTTTAATAGATGGCAGTACGAAGTTCGCCGGTTCTACTAGTAGTCTATACCTATAGAGTACGGTTTTTTACCACCCAAGTTTTGCACAGTCAGGTTTTTCATGTACATGGATAAAACTTGGATGGAAAAACATGGACTCGCATGAACAAACAGGCCGTAGGTACAAAACATTCACGAAGGTGTCATTACCGCCTAAGTTTTAAACGACCGAGTTTTGTACGACAAGTTTTATACGCGGGTGTATTACGAACCCAGTACAGAGGTGTTTTTGGTGTCTGACGTCAAGAATATGGATTATATTTGGACCAAACACAACGCTCGGTACATCAATGATATTTTCTAGCTTGGTTTTCATTTACAAAAATATTAGTTACAAAAAGGTAACTGACCCGTTACAGTTACCTTTTTGTTTGCAGGCAAAGAAAGAAGTTTATATATCTAAAATGGTGTTACCATAAATTTATAAAACTTTTTTATTTTTTATATTTCGATTCTAAGCTAGCTCATCAACCTATATTGTGTACTTCCATTCTTATTTACCATAGTAGTCATGTTTGCATCGTGTTTTTTTTTAATGTAAGTAAGAAAGGAATCTTTGTTCTGTCGGGTTGAGAGTGCGCCGTCCCTTAAACTATCACCAATATTGACAAAAAAAAATCGTCGCTTATAATAGTTACCTACGATTTATATGTATTTAGACGATTAAATTTTTAATTTTATCGTCTACTTACAAAACTTACTTTGCAGAGTGGAAATAGTTTTTACAGAAATAAAGAAAATGTCGTAAGCGTTTTTTGTACTACAAAACAAAGAGTAAATGTGTTTTTAACAGACTTAAAAAAAGGATACGAGTTTCACCTGTACGTGTGTAGTGTTTTGAGTTTGGCTAAACCAATTTCATTTTCATAATAATACTTGTTACTGTCTGGCAAAGGTTTTAATGTTTTAACCGACATGACAAAAGAGAAAGTTCTCAATGTATGTTTGTTCACGATTATCTCACGTTTGGCTGGACCGAGTTGGATGCGGTTTTCAGAAAAAATATTTTTTACATTAAAGAGAAGGTTTAAGTATTTTAACCGACTTCGAAAAAGAGGAAGTACTCAGTTTATGTATATGCCAGTTAGTTACAGGCGGGTGTTAGGGTATCCTCTGTCGGATTGATAGGCCTAGTAGGAATACTACTAATCTGCCGCATACAGGATATACATGCGCCCAGCATTAGGTGCACGTAGGACCTAAAAAATAGCCATTTGTGCGCTTTTTCTCCCTCAACCTTGACCCATTGTAGGTGGCGCGGGTGTTGACAGCGGGGTAAAGGGTATAAAGTGAGCCAGTTAAAACCTACTTACAGAACTACTTGCTCATAATAAATCCTCATCCTCATAATACCGTCTATTTTTAATAGGTTCAATATACTAAAAAACTCTTCCGTGACTGACAGACAACGCAGAGCCGAAACAACTAGGCATAGTGGGCTGAAATTTTGCACATGGGTTCCTTGGGGAGTGTATGGGGATGAGGAATGATTTCTCGAAATTCCCATGGGAACGGGATAAAACGGGATTTTGGCGTTTAAGAGAAATCTGCGCGGAGGATACCACGAGGCAGCCTCTAGTTGGTTCATAATTATTAACAGTGATTCTATTTTATTTTTTACCTCTAAATATTCAATTTCATACATTATGCAAGGCATTTACCTATCTATTAAATATGTTTGCTATTATGTTTTGAGTATTTCCGAAACATTTACTAACCAACTAGTTTACTTGGTATTATTATGGTATTTAATTTTTTTAAATAACCATCATTTTATGAACTATGTTACGTTATTCAGCGCTCTACAGAGATCTTTATTATTTTAAAAGCTTAATTATAATCTATTTACAATTTTTATACATAATAATAATAATAATAACTCTCGAAAGGGCCTCTACGAGTTGGATTCGTCCCCTCGCACTTTCTCAAAGGACCGGGCTCCATCCCGTGATACCGAAGAGTATTGAGAAACATAATAATAATAACAATAACACATCACACTCAGAGCCCCTAACTAGGAAGAACCTGTATGTAGGGTGCCCGAAACACACACAGAGACGAACATCACACCCAGACCGGAAACAAACATCGATATTCATCATATCAATATTCGCCCCGCCCGGGAATCGAACCAGGGTGCTTACGTTTACTCAGTCCACATCACTGCCAACTGAGCCACGGCGCAGTCAAAGGGTGGCCGTGGTTGTCGCGTACTCCAAGCTTTCAGTTATAAAAAACTTCGTATCTTATAATTTGATTGTTTTAAATTTTAATGTTTCCTAGTTAAATATTATAGTCATATTTTTCTATCCTTTTTCTTTTTCGCTTTCTCTTCTTCGTTTATATATGCATCGGAATAACTTTATTGTGTTATTAACTTCAAAAGTTTAAACTAAAATTAAATAACTGCTATTTATCGATAAATATTGAAATTCTATTCGAATACGTGCAGCGATGTATTTTATTCCAAACATAAATAGCCAAATAATCGCATCCAGTGATCAAAATTACCGGTTTATTAGCTACTTTCACAACGATTGCATGTAATGTATGGAAACGATTGTATGTAATGTGTGGAAATGTCTCGCATGCATAAATAGTTAAAGATGTGTACCAACACATCTTTACCAGTGTACTATTTTAGCTAGTGGATATATTGAAAAGCAGACGTGAGTGGTATTTGTGTGCAACTTTTTTTTATTCGGGAATTTATTCCTTAGTATTCCCTTCCCGTACTCACCCCAAGGAACCCACATGCAAAATTTCAACCCACTACGCCCAGTAGTTTCGGATCTGCGTTGTCAGTCAGTCAGTAACGATTGAGTTTTATATACACGGTTACTTTTTTATCGTGAAGGATAATTTAACGCTCGGTAGGCATAGTTATACAGGACTGAAAAACAAAATTAAATGAACCGTGCTCACTTGAGTGAGATACTTCGAATTTTTTTGTAAAAAAAAAATAAAAACGTTGTGTAGCATCAGAACAATGACCAACGGTGGCTCAGCTGGTGCCAGACGAGTGGGGGTGGAAGGCAATGCGCAGGGGGGCGAACAAGGAGGCCATTGGCCTTAAATAAGTTTTATTTTTATTTTTGAAATTTGTAACAAAAAAATCAATAGTAAAAAAAAAGTATTTATAATTTATTCGAGTCATATATCATGCAAAGACCTCAAAGTTTAAGCCACGATAAAAAATGACCGTCTTTATTGATTTTTAAATGACCGCAAATCGTATTGATTTCATATTCTTATGAGTTGAACCTGATAGTTTTTCTTTTTTTCTAATGTCTAGGTATAATAGTCTAAGTAATATAATTGTCTTCTTTCTGTCAATATGTCTAGTTTTTAAGTTTATTTTTTATGCCTGAAAAGGATTAAGTAACTCAGCGAACCTATCATATGAATGTATATTTAATATCATTTTACCTGTGTTGTACAAATAAATAAATTTATTTTTATTATTGTTATTGGTGCCGACCAACCAAAACGATGTATTTTAAATTGCATCTATACGACACGGTTTTTACTATCCAAGTTTTTAGTGGTACACGAAAGACTGTTTCGTGAAAAATTTATCGGACATACAGGAAGTTTTTGCTGTACAGGTTTTGCACGACATGGTTTTTACCAGCTGACTGACACGAAAAACCCTATCGTACAAAACTTGGATGGTTACGGTTCACACCCTATCTATATCTATAACAAAGTACAGATTGATTGTTTGTGAGTATGTTTGTTTGTGAGTATGTTTGTTTGTAAGTATGTTTGTTTGTATGTTTATTTGCTTGCTTGTTTGCATCGTATAGGCTCCGAAATAACTAAACCGATTTGAAATATTATTTCAGTGTTGGGAAGCTACACCCGGCGAACTTCGTACCGCCTAACCAATTACTATGTAGTGCATATATTAAACCTATAAACTTACATCTTGAGTCACTCTATCTATTAAAAAACCGCATCAAAATTCTTTGCATAGTTTTAAAGATATAAGCATATATGTATAGCGACAGACAGACGCGGAAAGCGACTTTGTTTTTAACCGACGAAAAAACAAAAAGGAGGAGGTTCTCAATTCGTCGCGTATATTTTTTTTTTTTTATGTATGATCACGCATAACTTTTTACTGTGTGGACCGATTTTGATAATTCTTTTTTTAATCGACAGGGTATACCTTGAAGTTGGTCCCATAAAAATTTGGAAATAAAATTCCCACCCTAAGGGTGGGAAAATAGGGGTGACTTTTTGGTCGGCGGGTCGATTTATCCACTCACAGGTTGCATTTCCGTGTTACATTATAACTTTTGATACCTACTTACAATATCTTTGGAAATGAAATAAAATCAGCCAAAAGACGTCCACTGCTGGACATAGGCCTCCCTCACAAATCGCCTCACCGACCGGTCGTGATCGAACCTCATCCTTCACCAGGTTGTGTGGCCACCTTGTGGGGTGCGACCACCCGGTGAAGTATGATTAGCTGGGGTCAAAAAATTAGCCCAAAAAAAACTGAAAAGCAAAAATAAAAACTTTTTATAAAAAAATTAAACCGCCGAAAAAACTGAAAAGCATTAAATAATAGGGAAACATTTTCTATTAGGCCTTAATTTACTCACTTCTTAAAGTAATTTTGGATTACCAAGAAATTTTGAGTCGGTGCCACAGAATCAACGAATAAAGATCACTAAATTACCTGAAATTCAAAGAAATAACCGAAAAACGTATGCCGCTGCGCATCGCGCTTTACATAGATAATGAATTTGCTTGTGTGGTGTGGCGCCGACTTAAAATTTCTTGGTAATCCAAAATTACTTTAAGAAGTGAGTAAATTAAGGCCTAATAGAAAATGTTTCCCTATTATTTAATGCTTTTCAGTTTTTTCGGCGGTTTAATTTTTTTATAAAAAGTTTTATACTATGTATTGATTGATGGCGTAACGAAGTTCGCCGAGACAGCTTGAACATAAAATAAGTTTTTGAACTGATTTTTAACCCCCGACGAAAAAATCAGAGGGGTCTTATAATTTTAACGTGTTTATCTGTCTGTATATCGGTCTGTCTGTGGCATCGTAGAGCCCAAACCGATGAACCGATTTCGGTTTGTTTTTTTTTTAACCCTCGAACGAAAAAATCAGAGGGGTCTTATAATTTTAACGTGTTTATCTGTCTGTATATCGGTCTGTCTGTGGCATCGTAGAGCCCAAACCGATGAACCGATTTCGGTTTGTTTTTTTTTTTAACCTTCGAACGAAAAATTCAGAGAGGGGTGTTATAATTTTAACGTGTGTATCTGTCTGTCTGTCTGTCTGTGGCATCGTAGAGCCCAAACGGCTGATCCGATTTTCGTTGATTTTTTTTTGTATTATAGATAATTTTAGGCCGATAGTTCTAAGCCATGTCTGATGAAGATCTGATCAGCGGTTTGAAGATGATCAGCTCTTGAATAATGGATGAGAGGATATAACTATAGCTTCCTTATGTCCGATCGAGTTGAAATTTGGTACCATGTTACATCTATGATATTAAAAGTATATGTTAAGGTAACCATGACCTTATCTGCCGTTTGAAGATGATCAGCTCTTGAATAATGGATGATAGGATCTAACTAGCTTCCTTATGTCCAATCGATTTGAAGTTTGGTACCATGTTACATCTATGATATAGAAAGTATATGGTAAGGTAACCATTACCTGATCAGTCATTTGAAGATGATCAGCTCTTGAATAATGGATAAGAGGATCTAACTAGCTTCTTTATGTCCGATCGAGTTGAAATTTGGTATGATGTTACATCTATTATATTGAAAGTATATGTTAAGGTAACCATGACCTTATCTGCCGTTTGAAGATGATCAGCTCTTGAATAATGGATGAGAGGATCTAACTAGCTTCTTTATGTCCGATCGATTTGAAATTTGGTACCATGTTACATCTATGATATAGAAAGTATATGGTAAGGTAACCATTACCTGATCAGCCGTTTGAACATGATCAACTCTTGAATAATGGATGAGAGGATCTAACTAGTTTACTCATGTCCGATCGAGTTGAAATTTGGTGTCATGTTACATCTATGATATTGAAAGTATATTTTAAGGTAACCATGACCTGGTCTGCCGTTTGAAGATGATCAGCTCTTGAATAATGGATAAGAGGATCTAATTACCTTCCATTTGTCCTATCAATTAAAAATTTGGTACAGTGTTACTAATGATATTGAAAGTATATTATGTTAAGGTAACCATGATATTTTTAAGATGATTAGCTCTAGTTCTAGTTAGGTTGATGAGCCACATACTATAGGGCGCGGCCACCAGCTCCGATTAGTTAGATTTTAAGGCAACTAATGCTACAGAATTACTACTATTTAGTACTTAAAGGAAAAAATAAGTACTAGAGTACTTTTCGAGTTATTAGAGGTTTTTGGTGGCCGCGCCCTATAGTATGTGGCGGTTGATGAGGGGTCTGACTGGGTTAAGGGGTTTTTTTTTATTTTTTTTAAATTTGAGTTATATTATTTGTTTCATAAATAATAACAGCCCGTATTAGTGGGTTTGTTAAGTCCAATAAATGTATGGGAACCAATATTTTCTGCATTAAAGCATGAAACTTGGCACAGTTGTTGCTTAGGTGGCCCAGACTGAGAATCGCCCGGGAGGGAGCGGGAGACCCCCCTCTGGGGGGCGGGGGGAGGGGGTGAAGTTTTCTTCTACCGCGCGCGCTATCGTTCCCTATTGCTGCTATTTTATAGCCAATAGGGCAAGTGTGGTGTCATTTTCGGATAATTTAAGGATGAGGAATCCATTTCTGGAACATTTTTTTTACATTTCCATACAAAAAAATTGGAATTTACCATAAAATAGATAATTGTCGACGCAAAAAAAAATCTTCTAATCACGATATTTTTTGAATGAGTATAGATATCAGCAAAATAAAAATATATTTGAAAAGCTGCATTCATGCAGTTTTCAAAAATATAGGGTTCGATATACTTTTTGTTTATATTTATGTGTTAAAAAAAATAGTAAACACTGCGCGGAAGAGGATGTAAAAATATTTAATGCCTAATTTCGGTTTGAAAATTACTTGGTTAATTCAAATTACTACCAAATACTGAACAGGGTCATTCAACCTGTGATAAATACAACTTTCTGTATTAAAACATAGGTTGTATAGGTACAAAAAAATGCATTTCTCATACATTTATCTACCCAATTAGCTGACAAGTATGTATGAAACAAAGGAATTTTTTGTGCTTTTGCCACTGAAAAGAGTTGTTATTTACAATATCGGAAGACAGCTTAAGGAAGCGAGGGCATCGGAAGTGGACCTGCATAAGTCTCGACGGTGCACTCAAAAAAAAAGAAATAGACTTCATCCATCATGTCGACATATAACCGTATATTGAAAGATGTATGTGATCAATGCGGTTAGAACCGGAAGCAATCACTGTTGGTACAGGACACATTGATATCAATGTTAAGCTCGAAAGGTCGCAACTGGTAAAGTCTACACTCAGACCGGCAAAACCGGCAGACCAAAACCCAAACTCGGAAGTCTTTTAATTAGAACTCCAAAACCGTTTCGATTGCCTAGGGCGCAGCGTGGATGATGTAAATGAAGGGTTCTTGAGAAGTGTCACTGCGGTTGGAGGTAATTACTTAATACTAAGCACACTTGATCTGATAGAGAAGAGGCGTGATACGTCTTAGCAGACAACGGCACCGGATACCTTTGCCTGCAGGCAGCTGAAGAGACAGATCTTTATATCAATTACAAGAGACATCAGGCGATTTTATACAAAAAATATTAAGGTGAAGAGCCATAGACCGAAACAATGCCTCCAAAGTTTTTGCTCGAGATCAATTTTTTCGGCAAAGCCAGGCATGGCTGAAGACCGAGGATTGTTGGTAGAGTACTATATCTACACCTGAGATTGTGGGGGAATTCGAGAAGTTCTATGGACAGAACTTCTATTATACACGTCGACACGACAACCCATCACTGACAGTCAAGATAAGGTCCCGAGAGCAACATGGACCCGACACTATACCGAGGACATCTCGGCCGTCAACATCTTACAAACAACAAGACTGCATGTAAAGTCGCATCAAATATGTTTGAATGTATGTCTCATTGTTATGTTATGTTATGTTTGCGTGACAAAGGCTGCTGTAAATAAATGATTTCCTTCTTTTTCGTTTCTTTCTTTCATCACACCCGAATTTCAGAAGGCAAGTGGTAAAACCAGCGTTTATGGCCCGTCAGAAATTCTTCAATTTCATTATACGCTAATCATATTCCCCGAAAACTGTTAACCGCTGCATTCCAGGATGTATTCAAGACTCTGGACTGGAAGGAACTAGGCATCATTATAAACGGCGACAACATTACTCGCTAGTTACTAGTTATGGCCCAGACCGCGAAGGATCTAGTACAATGCTCGATGTCCTCACCTCAGTTGGGCTTCCGATCGAGTTGGTATTAGAATGAACATGGACATAACAAAGATAATGTTCAGCGCCCATGTAGGAACAATTCAATCCACTCCAAATCAAAGATAATGCTACCATACACTGAATACACTCGAAGTTGTTAAAGAATACATACCTGGGACAAACTGTTCGTCCGTCGACTTCAACTCGGATGAGCATCGTTCGGGATGCTTAGCTTAACTTGAATAAGCTTACTGAACGATGCTCATCCGAGTGGCAGGTTCAAGTTTTGTCTTGAGGCAAGAGGTGCCTCAAGACAAGTCTTTGAACAATGTGCGTTACCAGTGGTAACTTACGGAACCGGGATACGACTGCAAACAACGGGCCTAATTAGAAAGTACAAGGTCACTGGAGGATAAGGACAAGAAAAGAGCTGTTTCCCTGCGTGATCGGATATGATGAGATCCTACGTCGATGTAACTTACCTCCAACCGCATGCCTCCACGGTGCCGTTGTCTGCTGAGACGTTTCACACTTCTTCTCGATCAGATGAAGTGTGCTTAGTAGTAAGTGATTACCTCCAACCGCATTGACAACTTCTCAAGAACCCATCATTTACATCGTCCACGCTGCGCCCTAGGCAATCGAAACGGTTTTGGAGTTCTAATTGAAAGAGTTCCGAGTTTGGGTTTTGGTCTGCCGGTTTTGCCGGTCTGAGTGTAGACTTTACCAGTTGCGACCTTTCGAGCTTAACATTGATATCAATGTGTCCTGTACCAACAGTGATTGCTTCCGGTTTTAACCGCGTTGTTCACAGACATCTTTCAATATATGGTTTTATGTCGACATGATGGATGAAGTATATCTCGTTTTTAAGTGCACCGTCGGGACTTATGCAGGTCCACTTCTGATGCTCTCGCTTCCTCAAGCTGTCTTGCGATATCGTAAATAACAACTCTTCCCAGTGGCAAAAGCACAAAAATTTCATATGTTTCATACATACTTGTCAGCTAATTGGGTAGATAATGTATGAGAAATGTATTTTTTTTGTACCTATACAACCTATGTTTTAATACAGAAAGTTGTTATTTATCACAGGTTGAATGACCCTGTTCAGTATTTGGTAGTAATTTGAATTAACCAAGTAATTTTCAAACCGAAATTAGGCATTAAATATTTTTACATCCTCTTCCGCGCAGTGTTTACTATTTTTTTTAACACATAAATATAAACAAAAAGTATATCGAACCCTATATTTTTGAAAACTGCATGAATGCAGCTTTTCAAATATATTTTTATTTTGCTGATATCTATACTCATTCAAAAAATATCGACATTAGAAGATTTTTTTTTGCGTCGACAATTATCTATTTTATGGTAAATTCCAATTTTTTTGTATAGAAATGTAAAAAAAATGTTCCAGAAATGGATTCCTCATCCTTAAATTATCCGAAAATGACACCACACTTGCCCTAGTAGCTATAAAATAGCAGCAATATGGATCGATAGCGCGCGCGGTAGAAGGAAACTTCACCCCCTCCCCCCGCCCCCCAGAGGGGGGTATCCCGCTCCCTCCCGGGCGATTCTCAGTCTGGGCCACATAAGCAACAAGTGTGCCAAGTTTCATGCTTTAATGCAGAAAATATTACCTTTGGTCGTTAACAAACCCACTATATGTTCTTAGCCATGTCTCATGAAGATCTGATCAGCGGTTTGAAGATCATCAGCTCTTTTCTAGGTAATGAGGGGATCTAACTAGCTTCCTTATCCGATCGATTTAAAATTTTGTACCATGTTACATCAATTATATTAAAAGTATATGGTAAGGTAACCATGACTATATAATATATAAGCCGTTTCAAGATGATCAGCTCTTAAATAGTAGATGAGAGGATTTAACTCCTTCACATATCATATCGATATTAAAATTGGTACAGTGTTACTTCAATGATATAAAGATTATATGGTAAAATAACCATAACCTGATTAGCCATTTGAAGTTGATCAGGGCCCTTAATCTCATCGCGCAAAACGTAACTATCGAATAAAAGTAGAGTAGAAACAGTACGTTAATCGCAAGAATATACACATTTGGTAGTCTCGTAATCAATTTTGGTATAACTATAGCAGTAGTATCGCAATAGATTGGAATTGACCAAAAAGGGTACCTAGTCTGCTCCATAATAAGATAATGTTATGATTACGTCCGAATGACATTATATATGTCAATATTGATTGATATTAAGTGACAGTTGCACTACGCCCGTCCGGATTCACAACATAAAACAGGATTCACTATTTAGGTAAAAAAAACCCAGATTATTCTAAAGCTTGCTATTCATATTCTATTGCTATACTATAATGATCGATCAAAGTTACGAGACTCGCAATTTTGACACAATCGTCATAGAGTAATAGTAGAATAATAATAGAATAGAAGTTTAATCGTAAGTTTAAGAGACTAGAGTCCCAGCTCTTAAATAGTGGATGAGGGCATCAAACTACCTTTCATTTCATAGGTAGTTAGACGCCCATAGGCGTATCATTATACTGGAAGTACGACTGCTCCGTGGCTTAATTGGCATGGCAGTGATGTAGACTGAGTAAGCGTGTGCACCTGGGTTCGATTCCCAGGCGGGACGAATATTGATGTTTATTTTCGGTCTGGGTGCAAAGTTTGTCTTTGTGTGTGTTTTGGGTACCCTAGATACAGGTTCTTCCTAGTTAGGGGCTCTGAGTGTATATTTATACTGAGTGTACATGTGTGATGTGTCGTGTGTGTGATATGGTAAGGTAACCATGACCTCTTGAAGATGATCAGCTCTCGTTCTAGTTTAGTTCAGTAGTTCAGTTAAGAGTCTAGTTTAGATGACTGACTCGGTCGGTGGATTTAGAAATTTTTAATTTTGTTATTGCAAGTATATTTATCTACACTAAACTATTGTTTTAGAGAACAAATATCATTAATTAATTATTAATGACTTGTTTGTATTTTGTTCTATTCATACCATAAAACCTTGTAGTGTCCGTTCACTCAGACTACCTCTGTCAGCTAGTCTACTATATATTATGACTAGTCGACCCGGCGAACTTCGAACTGCCTAACCTTTAACTTTCTTGTGAACGTATTATACTTAAAAACCTTCCTCTTAAATCACTCTATCGATTAAAAAAAAACGCATCAAAATCCGTTACATAGTTTCAAAAATATAAGCATACGAGCTTTCCCGGCTTACTTCGTTACGCCATAGAATATAAGATACTACAAAAGATTTGGCTCTATAGACTATGTTCTTTTGCCTGCCCAGAATGGGCTTGATAAAAAAAACAAACAACAACAACCAACCACCTGTCAAAATATGTAAACAACGGAAAAAATATTGCACCTTGGGTTACATTATTTGAGTTTAGGTAAGGATCCCTAATTTTTTTGAAAATCTTATGTAGCCTATGATACTCGGGGATAGTGTAGCTTCCTACCAGTGAAAGAATTTTTCAAATCGGTTCAGTATTTCCGGAGCCTATTCGTTACAAACAAACAAACAAACAAATCTTTCCTCTTTATAATATTGGTATAGACATAGGGACAGACGCGAGAAGCGACTTTGTTTTATACTATGTATTGATTGATGATGAATTGTGGTTCGTTAATCTCGCTAAAACTCAAGAACGGCCGGGCTGATTAAGGTGATTTTGGTTTTAAAATGTTTGTTGTTAGCCCAGGGAAGGTTTAAAAAGTGAGGAAATATAGAAAAATGGAGAGGAAGTTAGTAAAAATAACAATTTATTTTTACCATAGAAACTGTTCTTTTTTTCGTTTCCATTGTTGTTTTTCATTAGCTCATTCTTGACAGGCAAAGAAACATAGTCCATACATTGAAGTTTTTAGTGGGTAGAAAATTGATATGTAGTTAGCTGACACCCTAGATTACTACATAGCCTACTTTTCACTGAGGTAGTAAACAGCGGGTTACACTGCTGGCACAGCAAGTAAATAATACTGCTCCGTAACTCAGTTTGCAGTGATGTGGACTGAGACGCGTGTGCACCTTGGTTTAATTCCCGGCGGGGCAAACATTGTGTTATGATGAATATCGATGTTTGTTTCCAGTCTGGGTGTAATGTTTGACTCTGTATATGTTTCGGGCATCCTAGATACGGTTTTTCCTAGTTAGGGGCTCTGAGTATGATGCCTTAATAATAATAATAATCAATATCTTTAACAATATTCATAGTATAAAACAAAGTCGCTTCCCGCGTCTGGCCCTATGTATGATTAAATCTTTTAAACTATGCAACGGATAGAGTGCTTCAAAAGGAAGGTTAATATGTATAATTCATGTGCAACATAGTAATATATAAGGCGGTACAAAGTTTGCCAGGTCGACTAGTAATATAATAAAATGCATCACACTCCAAGTTCCTAACTAGGAAGAACCTGTATCCATGCAGAGTAATAGTAATAATAATAACACATCACACTCAAAGCCCCTAACTAGGAAGAACCTGTATCTAGGGTGCCCGAAACACACACAGAAACGAACATCACACCCAGACCGGAAACAAACATCGATATTCATCATATCAATATTCGCCCTGCCCGGGAATCGAACCCGGGTGCACACGCTTACTCAGTCCACATCACTGCCAACTGAGCCACGGAGCAGTCAACAACCATCAGAGTAACCTTAACACTTACAAATACGAATAATACACTCAGAACTCAACCATTGCATAACATTATATGATGTATCATCCTATGGTATTATCCCATACTCCGTAATACGCGGTGCTTACCGCCGTAATAGGCTGCAACTTTTTTCATGCCGCCGTAATAGGAATTCCGAATTGTCGGAAATAATAAATATTTACAATTAATACCTACTCTAAATTAAATAAATAGACAACAGAAATAGAAAATAGAATTATTATGAGTGTCAAAAAAAAGTTCAATCATCTACTGAAATATTTAGAAATGCTTAATTTCTTACCCTACTTTAAAATGTTGTCAAAACGCGCCGTAATAGGGCATGTTACCCTATATCAATTCTAATAAATTTATTTATTTTCTTTTTTAGGTAATTCAACTAAGAACAGAAAACAAAACAAAAAAATATTACTAACATCAAAATTTCAAAAAAGACATTCTTCTGGAAGGAGCGGTCCTGCAATAAAAGCTGGATTATCTTTCAAAGCTCGTCTGAAGGTCTCGTAGCAAACGAGACCTTGTTTGTGAAACTGCTGAGCCTCTTGCCATATTTTATTAAATCTTTCCTCAGTGAACTCCTCTCCTATTGCCTCGAAAACTCTTCTTACTCTTGCGGGATCCCGGGGAGCATACATGTCGCGGTGACTTACGTTAAGTAGCGTCAGTATACTTGGATTCAAACATGACCTCATATCAGATTCCTCAGGCAGGCAAGTTCTGATCGCTTTGCAACAATCCTTCGGGGTAACAGGAAGGTCCTTGTCAAAATATCGTCCTGACGAAACACCCGCCATCAGTCTATCATCATGTTTTTGACCCGGTTTTACCATTTCTGAGTACGTCGTGCGGAAGTCAAGGCATTCTTGCCCTACATCCTCGATTTTCGGAATTTCTGGCGATGGTTCTCTGTAGTTGATCACGCGCACGAAGGTTTTGTACTCGATGCTGGAGCCATCAAATGCATTCCACATGGCTAGCAGAGGTTCAATAAGCGCAGGATCGAATCTGATCAATTTTGTACTACAAAAATCATAGACTTCTTGCTTTGGCAACCAACCAGACTTTTCTTTGTCAAAATATCTGAGATTTAAGTAAAAACCATTAAAAAAAGTTGGAAGGAAACGTTTCGATAAACACTTTCGTAATGTATTTAGGTGACCTAAGCACTTTCTGAAAGTATACTTATTGGGATTAATTTCGCAATAAGAAAGACATTCTGGAAGGTTATCAGGTGGTTTCAGTTTTCCGAATGAATAACCCTCAGGTACATTACTAATATTATCGTAGGGAGCGAGCGAGGTACCGACTCTTGGCTGGACAACATCTTGATAGTTAGCTAGGAGAGAGTTTATGACGGTTCGCCCACCGTTGCCCTGAATTATTTTATCATCAGTCAAGCAGCATCGTGTGTATATTCCACGAGGATCAACATTCACTCGGTGCCCGTATGTCAGATCAGGATTATAAGGTGGCTTGCAGTATTTTCTATCAGTTTGAGCACCTAATTGTTTAGATGGAGGGGTTTTATCAGGAAGAGGAACTATAGGCATAACAATATCATACAACCTTCCATGGTAGGGCGTTTTCTTTCCAAATGTTGTATAAGCGACGTCAAAACCTTCTGGGAGCATAGGGATAGGATCTTGTACTCTACCGAGAGGTTTCTTCCAATACGATGTATAAGCAGTCTCCTTGAAATCATCAACTAGTGTCTGGAATTTGGTTTTTATAGGTGGGTTTATGATTTGGGCAACCTCGCCGTTCATCCCTGCGTAGCGCATGTCTTGCTGCATGGGGTGACGAAGTGGAGGGAGCGGGCGAGGTGGAGCGGGGGGTATAATTGCATCGCTGAGCAAGGCATCAGCCTCTTCCTTTAGTAAATAGTGCTGCAGCGCATCTGCGACGCTCTGGTCCGGCTGCTGACTGGGCACTCCAGCGGCGCAAACTCGTGGTTCACGTTCGTAAAACATCCCCTTGTTTCCTTTACCCCCCGAAGTCATTCGTTGGCAGTCTGCAGGCATTTTGTTTGCTTGAATCGTTTTCTTTGATGAAATATCTAGTCGGACATTTAGATAAAAATATTAAATAATTATAATTAGGTTTGGTTTGTTAGTTGAGGTTTGTTGTTTATGTTTCTTGTTTTGTTTTTGTATTGACGGTATTAATTATGTATTCACAAGGTTGAAAGACGTATCAATCAAATCCAGATAAACGAAGTGCAGCGTTCTACTTTGTCTATGAGATAAACCATAGAAAATTTTTACTTTCTAGTCGAGAGATAAACTCTGTCCGTAGGTCCCTCAGTAGGTCCGTAAAAGATATTTTTTATTGGCTCTCATATTACAAGCTTTGCCAAGTTTGAGAATCAAGGGAAATTTTGTAAAAACGAGCTCTATTTGTCAAATAAAATTTTTTTTTTATTATTACTTTTTATACCAGATAAAGTCCTTAGTAAAGAACCCCGGGAAACGCTAGGGAGACCGCATCTCTCAAAAACCGTTTAAAATTAATAAATAAGAAGAGTCAAGTCAATTCCTTAAATCTGTAATGCATAGGATAATTATATTTTAAAATACTTCCATTAATATCTGGGTCAAAAGAGTTCGTCGGACAAAAATAAATTTAATGTTAGGTATTGCCATTCAAAATATATAGTTTAATAATTAATTACAGTTTTTTTTATATAGAATTCAAGCGAGAGTATTCACAAAATAATATTTAAGTTCCAAACTGATCTATTGGTTTTTATTGATGTATTCTTCGAAAGCCTTCTCGAACTTATGATCAGGGTCGTATTTCTTCTTGAGCGCGTCCAGCAACTCTGGGTGCTTCTGTTTAACTTCGAAGGCGAGTTCCTTTAGAAGCATCTTCTGCTTTTCAGTACATTTGGCGCATTTGGTATTAAGAATTTCAGGAATTTTCTCTGTAAAGGTTTAAGAAATGATTTTACTTATCGTTACTAGGTAGACCATCATAATAATATCATCAGTTATTTTATTTTTATGGCTTGTGTACAACCACTGGCTCACTGACCCAAATTGGTTCTTGGCATTGCAACTTCTGTGTCATTTCATAGTACGTCTACTTACCCTTAATTTCCAGCATCACTGCAGTACACGGCCCCTTGTCTAGAAAGCACTTGACATATCCTTGCAGTAGTCTCTCATTATTTAAAACTCCAGCTGTGTCGAATTCGTCATATTTCGTATCGTATGTATCTTGAGCTAACACGCAAACTACCCCAAAGAGAAAAACTAGTACTGACTTCATTGTTTTATTTACTTCACTCTGTTTTTTACAAGGTGAACCATTGGAATGATCCTGAACCGTTTAGCCCGCTATTTATATGATATTTTTTATATAATAAACCTTATAAAAATGGATTAGTTCTTGTAATGTCACATCTGTTTTATAATACGTGTTTGAGCAATTATCGCATTTGTGGTATTAAGTTGCCAGGAAAAAACATTTATTCAATTTATTCTACATTTTAACCACCTACTCAGGCGTTTAATAAACAATCACAGTTAAATTTTAAATATATTTATTAATATAATTTACAAAATACTTAGATGGTAATAAATGCATACAAAACTTTGTATAAAAGTTACACTTTTTAGTATAATGGTGCAGAGAATTGAAAGTATTATTAAAAGGTTATTTATTTTATTCGAATAACAACTTATACGCTGTAAAATACTCCAGCAGGTTTTGTTTTACGCCTCCTTTTTTGTAAGCTCCAATGACTTCATAATAAAACAAACGTTTAGCTCTAAATTACCTATTACATACTGTGCTATAGCTAACACTCCTAGCCACAATGAATTGACTTAAAAAAAACTTGTAGTACATGACTGTATTGTAGGTAGTTTTGGGTAAGGTTGTATGTAGTTATATGTAAGTAATCTATACCTATATTCTAACATTAAGAAATCAGTTTCCAGTGACAAGGAAGGTATAAAGGGCGTCACGGTTGGTGCGCGCAGGGTCGTACTTGTCCAGAAGCTCCATGAACCTTGGCTCGCTCTTGGCTCGGATGCCGAGGAGAAGCTTCCTGACCACCAGCTTCTGCTTGGTGTTGCAGCCGCCGCAGGCTGTTGCTAGCGTCTGCGGGAGAACTCCTGTAACAAAAAAACGTGTCAAATTAGGGCCTTCTTTCACTATGAGACGCAACTTGGATGCGATCGGGGTATACGGTTCTCTTAACATCCGCACAACACTTTGTATCAACGTACAGTGGCGGTCTAGGACGGCGTAACAGATTTGTCTATGGTCTCGTGCGCCCTCGACTGTATTATCAAAGAACAAGAGCTGTACATCAATACGGGTCTATGGCTCGCAAATCGCAAACCATTGTTATCATCTTATTAATAGCAATCAGAAAGTTCATTATAATATTAATTAATACGAGTTCAACGTCATTCCATTAACTGCCTCCAATCCAAGGGGACATGAATATGAAATACAACGATTTAAATAATTATACAGGACATCTCGTATATTGCCATAAAAGTACTTAGACCTGAGGTATCTGGTTACTTGTATGGTAAAATACGAGATATCCAGTCTAATTTTATCTGTCGTCGTCGTTGAATCCAAGTTGCGTTTCATACTCGTCTCATCGTAAGAGATAGGCAGCTATTTGATTACTCCGTGGATCAATTGGTAGTGATATCGATTGTGACTCGGAAGCAACGCGGGTTCGATTCTCGGCGAGGGCGAACATTGTTATGATAAATATCAATGTTTGTTTCCCGGTCTCTTGTATTGTTCGTCCATGTATGTGTTTCGGGCAACCATACAGGTTCTTCCTAGTTAGGGGCTATGAGTGTGATGCGTTATTTAAATTATTGATTACAGAAATTTATCGATAGGTAGAGAAAAATGCAAATACTTAGACCTTTATTCTATAATTAACTAGTATGACGCAAAACATTGTATTGTAACAGTTATTGGTATGTACCTATTAATAAAAGAAGAAATTGCAGCTATTTTCCTTAGTAATTATTGCATGGTAGCTTATACTTATGTCATATATGACTATTCTATATTTTTCTATAAAATCGTAATCGTAATGCCATAATAGACCAAAAGAACATAATGATGATACATTTTTTTTGGGCGGGGAAAGTCCTAAAGAGTATCCTGCATCCCCGGTGGGAGCTTCAGGGTTATGTGAGGTTTGCATCGCACCCACTAAAACTCCGCCGGTGTCTTTTAATGTCGGTACACTATTTAAATGAATAATCTCTACAACACTAATATTGTAAAGGCGATATATTAATTGTGTGTATGTTTGTTACGTCTTCACGTCTAAAAGGCTGGAGCAATTTCAATGAAATTTGGCGTGGAATAACCTGACATCCTGGAACACATAGGCTAGTTGTGAATAAATACACAAAACAATATTATGTTTTCTGTGGTAGCAACTAATATAAGAAGTTTCCTAGTTCCATGCAAAAAAAGGTTTAAGAGCTTGCTGGAAATAAAAAGCTTGGATTAGAAAATAGTGTATGCCATAATGTCCTGGTCTGTAGTGTTAGGGCTTTGATTTAAGGCCTTCAGAATGCTTACGTTTAAAATTCTTCCCATCTTTAGTGCAAGGTCCCTTGTCCATCACGCACTTGTAGTAAGCCAGGAGGATCCTATCATTCTGTATGATGGAGTCAGCGTTGAAGTTCTCATAGCGGTTCGGAGCTTGACTGCTGGCCAAGGCAACAATGGCTAGCGTGCACGCGAGGAAGAGGACTGAACGCATTGTTATCTGGAATGAAGGAAGATAATGTAGTCAATTATTAGCTATCTTTCTCTACACAACAATGTATAAAAATACCCAAATTCTCTTCCTGCTCTCTGTGTTTGTAGCTTAAATCTTTTAAACCAAAGATTTTGATACGATTTAAAAAAAAAAAGTGATTCAAGAGAAAGGTGTCTAAGTATATAGTAAATTGTGTTTTATTTAGGGAGAAATTGAATAAAAATTACTAAGTCCACAATCCACATACAAAGTGTCTCCCCCATCATTTCCTAGTTATCTGTGCCAAGCTGTTGGTACTAATAAAATACAATACAATACGAAAGCTCTTTTTAAACCCACTTCAAAAAATAAGGTTATCAGTTTGACCTGTATGTATGTTTAAGTGCGTTTGGCTAAACCAATGTTGATGCGGTTTGAGAAAAGTATTGGTTACATTCAGGAGAAGGTTTATTAGGTACTTATTTTAAACGACTTCGCAAAAGAGGAAGAGGAAGTTTTTAGTTTATTTATGTGTCAGCTTATTGAAGGCGGGTCCATTAGAAAAAATACAAACAAAATTATTAGCTCAAACTGACATCGTTTACTTATTTTAAGCAGGTCAAACAGTAGTTAATAAGAAGTAGGACGGATACCTTGTATACAGTTAACTTTGTTAATATATTATTTAAATGCTTTGTTATTCTATTAAGGCATAAAGCTAAGTAGCTTGACAAGTAGGCCATACAACGTCTACCTATTAATTTTTCCACAGGAAAACAAAAGGCCTTCGCTATTGTAGCGTTTATTATAAACATGATCACAATATCACAATCAACTAAGCATAGGTAATTCAGTAATGATAAACAAGGTCCTGTTAGTAACTTGTAATAGTAACTTCTGATTTGTATCATTCAAGTTATGAATAGAGAAACCTTAACATTGAGAACCACCTACCTAACATACGAGATTCAATTATTATTTTTAATTTCTGACTTTTTCGTAAAAGGGCTACCAGTGTTAATTTTAAGAAGAAGAAAATTACCACTGGCAGGTACATAGCCCACTTATAAAAAAGCCAGAAATTAGAAAAAATAATTGATGCTCGTTTGTTTTCATAGTAAGTACAGAACAGAACGTAATATTTGTAAGTCGTCTGCACGGCGAACTTTGTACTGTAAACTTTCCTTTTGAATACTCAATCTATTAAGAAAACGCATCCTAATGGGTTGCGTAGTTTTAAAGATTTAAACACATATAGCGACAAACAGACTTTGTTTTTTACTATGTATTGATACTAGTTGGTACCTAATTTTTAGAAATGAAAATTGTGGCTTCCTTGTCCATATTTTATCTGCTGCGATGCTATCGAGATGACAATATTAGGTGGATTTACACCACAGAACAAGAGAGAGCATCTTCCTTGTTCTGTGATTTACACTACCTACATATCATTCTGGATGACGATCTTATTAGGTACTAAAAAATCAAATACAAACATAGTCATGAGTATTACAAGGGGAGTTCCCCAACTAGAATAGTTATACTTTAAATAAATGAAATTTAGAATTTTTTGAATTTTAAGTATTTGCATGATATAGATACAAACAACACTCACTCGATAACTACGGCCATCTACTACGGTCATACTTTGCAGAATAATTATTAAAATTAATTGACAGTGGTCCAGAAGTGAAAGTTTTCTAAAACCCTATGTATTTTGGATTCAGTTATATATTTTTGCTAGAGACAGGAAGTAGAGCAATTATCAAATAATAAATTCATTAGTATTTAAACAGCGACTATGACCTAGTGCGACTGTTCCTATCCTAAAAAAGTATATTCCTAGAAACGGCAAAGTGTACATATAAATTATAAAAGAAAGTAGAAAAAGTAAAAGAAGCGTGTACTCACAGTGAAAGCTTCGTGTGTCCTTGTGGTATGACGGCCGGAGTCGATGTGGAGGCCGACTCAAATCCTAACTGTTCGGGATGCACACATTTCTCTAAAACCAGTCGCCGATAGCCGGGTTGTCATTCCGATTCTGGTGACGACATTATAGCAAATAGAAAATATTACAAAATCTTTATTATGCTGTCAAAAGCTCCCTTTGCTTTCTAAATAAGTGTAAAATTTCAATAAATTAAAAAAAAACACGAGATTTTTTAGTTATTTACTGGTTTAAGTTACACAAAAATAGCAAAAAAAAAACATGGCGTACAGTACTCACACTGAAGCAGTATTTTACTCCACAATGTATGGATACGCGGGTCAAAGAATGAAAAGGATGTTTTAGTTTATAATGCTCAATTAATTGTAAACGCTGTTGGTGTCCTAAATAAAATAAAATAAAAGAAAAGGATAATACAAATAGTTTTCGATAATTTTTTTTTGTAAAATTTAGTAATCTTAATATACATCTAGGAAAAGTGATGGCCGCTATAGATATCTGCACTCACAATTTCTCAAAATTAACACTCCAAATAAAATATTCTGAGACTCTACATTTTCATTTTACTATCGTCACCAGAATCGATCCCTGGAGGCGTGCTCGGGTCGATGTAACGGACCAACTCAAACGTGCTCCACGGAATTAAAAACAGCATTGTTTGTTCCAGTATTTTTCTACATATGTGACAGTTTTAAAATTTGTTGATTCACTAGGATTAGCATAGAGGCTGCCTAAACATGGCCTGAACGTAACAAAGAGTTGATATTATTAAAGGTGATACTAAAGTTGGTAAAGATACCTACGATTGCTGAAAAATATGAAAGCATTGTTACTAATATTGTCATACGAGGTGTGGGTATCCTTAAATTTGCCTCTGTGTTAAACCTGATTCTTTTGTGGTGTCAATAGCCTTTCATCCAACAAGATGAGAACAAGATCTTATCTTATGACATGCTTGATGTCAAAGCTGTTTAATACCGGTTTAGTGTCTGAAGTAGCTAACATATAATATTAAATCGCTCTTAGGGATAAGATCGCCCAAAGCATGTGAAGAAATACCCACCGTGCATGCATATAGGTAAGTACTTAATTATATTAAAATTGTGGGCTCCCGCGGCTTCGCCGGCGCATTTTCCCTTGAAACATTAAATTCTCAATTTTCTCGAGGGTATTTCGGGATAAAAGTACAAAATATACCAATTTTCATTCAAATCGTTTCAGTAGCTTTCTCAGGAAAGCGAAACAGACAGAAAGAAAGACAGACAGGCAGAGTTACTTTCGCATTTATAATATTACTAGAGGCTGCCCCGCGGTTTCACTCGCGCTGATTTCTCATAAACACAAAAATCTATTTTTTTCCCGTTCCCATGGGAATTTCAGGAAATCCCTTCTTAGTGCTCACCTACACTCCCTAAAGATCCTACATGCAAAATTTCAGCCCGCTACGCCCAGTAGTTTCGGCTCTGCGTTGTCTGTCAGTCAGTCAGTCAGTCAGTCAGTCAGTCAGTCAGTCAGTCAGTCAGTCAGTCAGTCAGTCAGTCAGTCAGTCAGTAACGGAAGAGTTTTATATATATTGATTAGTGTGGCTGTGTACTAATGTAGAATAATTGTAAGTACTTACCAATCTATTGTTTTAAACTTACAATTTCTTTGCTGACTGACAGTTAACGTATACTTATAAAAAGTACCTATTTTAATATGTAGTACGACGAAAGGAATACCCTTATCTTACTAAAACTGGAAAAAGGAAAAATATATATAGATAAAAATAAAAAAAATAGTCTAAGTTGGGTTAAGTATTTTAACTACTTTTGTTTAAGCTCTTGTCATTATTCTGCGCAACAAAACTAAGTAGGTAGGCGTAGTAAAGGAATTTTCGGTCTATGTTATCTGTCACGTTAACCCATTTTCTAGTCTTAATGAGTTACTAAGTGGAGGAAAGTAGAAAAAAATGTTTAAAGTAGATTTATTTATATGGAAATATTCTGCTGTGTTGTATTATAGGATATTGGTAAAATCTAAACCAGTTTACAAAAGTAAGTCTCATGCCTTCGTTATATTTGTAGCAAGAATAGTTTAGCGATCTGGCCACAGAAATAGTGGCAGGCGTTGTTAAAAAAACTATCTATATTCTATAACGAGCTTTCCCGGCTTACTTCGTTACGCCATAGAATTTAAGATACTACAAAATACTTGGCTCGATAGACTATGTTCTTTTGACTGCCCAGAATGGCCGAATAAAAACAAACAACAACAACAAACCACCTCTCAAAATATGAAAACAACGGAAAAAATATTGCACCTTGGGTTACATTATTTGAGTTTAGGTAAGATCCCTAGTTTTTTTGAAAATCTAATATAGCCTATGACACTCGGGGTTAATGTAGCTTCCTACCAGTGAAAGAATTTTTCTAATCGGTTCAGTATTTCCGGAGCCTATTCGTTACAAACAAACAAATAAATCTTTCCTCTTTATAATATTGGTATAGATAAGTATTTTACTCACCTTGATGAATAACTAGACTTAGCAACTGTCCTTAACACCCAAAAAAAAAACAAAAGCAGGTAAGCTAATTATATTAGTCATTGAGCTCTAAGGTTCGAGGGCCTAAAGGTAAGGTTCCAGGTGTTCACTGTAAACTCACTCTTTTCTTTGTGCCAAAAACTGTGGCGATGACGCTACGCTTAGCGAAAACTTTACCGTAGTTTTACTTTACTAACTCGTAATATAAATTTACCTTTGTTAGTATAATTGTATTACTTTCCACCATATTCACAATCTAAGCCACCGCGTAAGAATTCCATACTCAATAAATGAGTAACACATGTGTCCCGCTACTATATTACCACAATAATTAAAAATTACATGAACACAATTTGTAAACGAATTTATTAAAAAAGAAGTTTCAGAAATGTAATGACGCTTTTAAATGTACTGTCCACTTCTCATTTCATTTATCATTCTTGGGAGAGTACTTTAGCACTAGCTGCTTGAATTGTTCTGGGTACCTGAAAACGAAAACAAAATAATGTCACGAAAAAAAAAACACTACTTCTAAACATAACGCATTTTATTCCCCGAAGGGTTAGGCAGAGGCACCAACTCAAGAGCCGGACCCACGTTTAGCCGAGTTTATGCTTTAATACCAACGTGACAACTTATAAAACAATATTTATTTCAAATTTTTAAGTTGGAATTAAAAGTTTGCCCAAATTTTATAGATCTTAGTTCCGTGAGTGTAAGATACGATATATACCTACTTGAAAGGTACATAGTTGAGGCTATGACGAAAATTATCTATTGGCAGATAATCTTCCTAATGTTTGGACGGTACAAGCTCCCACAGGGCCTACTTGGACTAAAAGGGCCAAAGACCGGACAGAATGGAAATCCATCGATCAAACTCTAAGAGTGGACAACGATATGCTAAAAGTAAAAAGGCAACAGTTACCTTTCAGACATGACCTTGGTGACCTGGTCGTACTTCTGCTTTTGTTTGGGAGTGCAGTAGTTGCAGTTCGTCTCTACCAGCTGAGGAATGCTGTCTGGAAACAAATGCTTTAAATTAAACCTAAGTATACGATATAACTTCATACTATAATACAAAGTCACTCCCATGTTCGTCTGTGTATATGTTTCGGGCACCCTTACAGATTCTTCCTAGTAAGGGGCTCTAAGTGTGATGCGTTATTACTGATGTTTGTTTGTGTGTATTTATGCTTAAGAGCCAGTTTACCGCGATGCTAGCGCCATTTCGGAACAATAATTATATCTTCTAAACTAAGCCAAATATCAAAAATGTGGCACAGTATGACACTAGATAATGTAGCCTAGTATTTTTTTAGGGCACTGGTTGTATAGCTTTTAAATTAAAGACCAAAGAAAGCTACAAAGTGTTGCTAAAAGTGGCGAATTTTAGCACCAAATTGTTATTTTAAGTTAGGACTACTTACTTTACTGTGCTCAAAAAATACTAAGCAAGATTATCTAGTGTCATACTGAATACATGAATGAATACATTTTTGATATTTGGCTTAGTTTAGAAGATATAATTATTGTTCCGAAATGGCGCCAGCATCGCGGTAAACTGGCTCTTAATCTTAAAAAGTGCGCAACGGATTTTGATGCGTTTTTTTAGTAGATAGAGTGATTCGAGAGAGAGGTTTATATCATAATACATGAATAACATACAGACGCTGGAAGCGACTTTGTTTTATACTATGTATTGATATTGAAGCATCACTTTGTTCTATCATATTGATAAAGCGTTTTTTTCCTTTGGTGTAGATTAAGCAGTGATATCTAGAACACTTGAACACTCAATTACCTCTTAATTTTTGCATTTCCCCGCACGGTGCCTGGTCCATGAGGCAGGCGAACGCTGCCTTAACTTTGTCGTCATTGTTAAAAAGCTTCTGAATGTCGATGTCTTCTATACTGTTGATCTCGCCGGCTGTAGCCACGACCGCTATACAGCCTAATATGACTAGTATTATTGAACGCATTTTACCTAAAATATTTTATAGGCTGTTAGAATTATAAAAAAATCTATGAATGGTTTGAGGGGAATAAGAAGAGACCAAAATATAAATTCAATATCACAGATTTACAATTCCACCTTATTTTTGTATAAATTACTTAAAAAAAACACTTAAATTTTCACATACGAGGGTTTTTTAAATTTATCTTATTACCAAATTTACAATTCTAACACAGTTTTAAAGAAAATTGTTTTAACTAACTTACCAATTGATGTCTTGAGTTAAATAACAGCAATATAACTGCAAAGTGAAGCTTGAACTAATCTATAAATTGAAAACTGATTGTCTTTTATATTTCCACGCAGGAGGATGCGGGAGCCCTATTATTTTTATTGAGAAACTTTGAAACGTCATCTGCAATGCAGAAAAACAAAGCGCTATTTGTGCATTGTTTCCTGAATAACGCTTTAGTACTGAGATGTATAATTATCATGCACATATTTGTAAGACAATTGATCTATTTATTTACTTCACGATTCTATAAAAAATATTTTTTGTTAGGGTAGGTTTCATTTACGGTAGCGAAAGCCCTAATAGAATAAGATATACTTTAATTCTGTCAATTTGGTTCCAGTTCATTTTGATAGACTACTCTCAGTGATTGTTAGTGGACATAGTCAAAGCTGCCAACAAGATGTGACCACGTATCCTCTTATTTTACAAAGAACTAATAAACTTAATCTTATTGTAAGTATAATATGATATGTCAATTATCTAATTGTAGGTTTTTACAATTGCCTGAACGCCTGAACAAAAAATCCTATAGGATAGCTATTAAGCTAATTAGGATCTCGGTTGTGTGGCAGGATTCATTTGCGCCGACTCCGGGGTCGTTGGGTGCCCGAGGCGGGCCTTGTGCATGTTAAGGTAAATGTGAATAATCGGGAATTATGCATAATTACCGGTTATTATTAATAATTACCAACGCACGCGGTCAATGTGATAAATTATTCACATTGACCGGTAATTATGCATAATTTCCATGCAATCGAGGTAAATGTTGACACAAGCTTAAAGCCCCTATTATATTGGCTGACGCCTAGCTCCCGACTGGTAGTGGCGAGGTAGTGTAATAACATATTTGGAGTAAGGACCCCACCGCCAGGCGGCTAGGCGGTCCCGACCGCCCTAGCTCCCTACGTAGGGCCCTAGCTCCCTAGCTAGGCACCTACATAGAGATGCAAGGTGGTTCCAATATCGATATTTTTAACGAGTTATTTTTAGGAGGTAAATATTTGATAAGTATTCTATAATATATGTGTGTTTGATATCGATTTAATATATTAGCTGCGATATTATCTACTATATCAGTTTTCCGATAATTCGATGCTACTTCATTTTTAGCCCCGGACGAAAACATCAGAGGGATTTTATAATTTTAACGTGTGTATCTGTCTGTCTGTGACATCGTAGAGTCCAAACGGCTGAATCGATTAGTTTTTTTTGTTTCATAGATAATTTCAGCCCGAGTGTTCTTAGCCATGTCTCATGAAGATCTGATCTGATCTCATGATTGAAAGTATATGGTAAGGTAACCATGACCTGATCGGCCGTTTGAAGATGATCAGCTCTTGAATAATGGATGAGAGGATCTAACTACCTTCCATTTGTCCTATCGATTAAAAATTTGGTATAGTGTTACTTCAATGATATTTAAAGTATATGGTAAGGTCTAGCGAATCGCTCCCGGGCGCTGAGTTACCTCACCGCCAGTGGTGCACCCTAAACAGGATCCGTACGGGCCATGGGCGAAGCGCGCAGTACAAGCACATGTGCGGCTGGACCGAGTCTCCCCGCTGCGATTGTGGCGCGGAGTTCCACCTGCGCTGCCACCGCGCCGCCGCCGCACCGCCGCGACGACGTCATGTGCGATGTTCAAAACTGTTCATGGCTAAACAAAATCGCGTTATTCGCAAGAAAGCTCTATTTCCCACCTCCACAACCTGCGGCGCCACTTTATATGCGAAAAAAAAACAAATGCGCCATCCAGTCGCCAACAGGAAAAACATTTTGCAAATAGACAATCGACTAGATGGAGCATTTGTTTTTTGTTGCATAGAAAGTGGCGCCGCAGGTTGTGGAGGTTGGAAACAATTTTGCTAAATGTTTTCGCTCTTTTCGCGCATTCGTTTTTTCTTGAGAATTACCCGATTTTTTTGGCAATGAACACAGTCCTCTCGTGATAATTAGGTCCATGGTCTTACTAACAAGAGTACAGTGGAACGATAAAATTTGCATTAAATGCGCGGCGGCGGCGGTGCGGCGGCGTCGTCTGTTTGAGCGCTTATATTATTGTTTTACTGATTTTCATTATTTTAGTTCTACCAATTTTTGACTGATTATTTGTTAATTCTATTCTTAAGACTTATTATTATAATAATAAGAGGTTTAAAAATGATTTTATTTTTATTCAATAAACACACTAGAGTTGAGAAGAGTGAAATACGACGAGTTGCAGCGTTTTTTATTTCATTTTGTTGTCTAAAAATTTTGTTCATTAACATTTTTACAAAAAAATTCAAAACAATTTTCTTTTCTTATCTTAAAATAAACACTCAAAACTGATGAATATAAACGTATTTTATTACATTTCCTAATGGGGACTGGGAATTATTAATAATTACCGGTAAATGTGATTTATTCAGTGGTTTTTATTACATTTACCGCAAGTGTCGGGAATTATTAATAATAACCGGTAATTATGCATAATAACTGCATTATTCACATTTACCGTAACATGCATACAAATATAACCCCGAGAAGAGCGACGAAACGCAAGTGTCCCGTTTCCGTCGTTAACCGTTGGACGAGCAAACCACGCTCCGGGAGGACGACCACCATGTCCCCCCAAGAACAGGTTTAACAGCCGATACTGGAAGGGGTCTTGCAGTTGAACCAGATTGAAAAGATCTCCCGTGACCCCCTTGCTGACAGCCGAGGTGGACTCCGGCGGGGTTGTAGTGGGTGCAAACCCTACATAACTCGGCGGCTCCCCCCGAAGTCGCAGGGTACTTCAGCAAGGACTTCGGACGCTATAATGCGTGGTTCCCAGGGTTCTTCCTAAAAGCGCCGAGACGGTCGCCGGGGGGATTTTAGTGGGTGCGAGCCCCACATACCCCCGACGCTCCCCCGAGCATCGGGAAATGCGATTGGCATTTCCCCCGAAAAAAAGGGTACTCGTTAGGAGTTTCCTCTTAAAAAAACAGGATTCATTTGCGCCAGTACAAATTCATTGCCAAAACAAAAGAATTCCGTCCATAGGTACAATACATTAGGGGTACCTACAATTATATAGTGCTTCACTCCGCGATGATACCTAAGATAAGGTTTTTTTGTATATAAAAAATATCTAAATATACCTGCCGCGAATAATTGCGACTATTATTATAGCTATTTGTAATGCGATTCAGCATTCAATAGGAAAATATATATTAATATTAATCTTAGTTTAGACCAGTTTTTATGATATTTTTTGCTTCATTACCTATGTTATTTAACTTATTTCAAATTATTTTTCTTAGCTATTAATTAAACATTTTAAAATTAAGTACTTAACACTTAATTAAGTCTACCTAACCTAGGTCGATATAGTCATTTGCAATGCAAAGCTTAGACATTGCAATTGCAAATAAATCGCCTCGCATCCGTCCCCAAATCTGATGGTCTTTGTTTAGATAAAATAGTGCTTCATGCCATTATCCTAATTCCTGTCCGAAATTGCCAACAATGACACCAGATAAGGTAAAATTTGAAGTAAACAATGGTATGACGAGCTTCCGCACCATGGGATATAAATACAGAGTTTGATCCGTAGATCACCATCGAAATCTCTGAACTCTACACAGACCACGTCGTCGCTAGGGTGGGTACTTAAATTATAAATTCATTGTTATATTTTACATTAAAAATCTTTATTTTTTTAATTAGACTGACTCACAGAACTACCATTTACATAGTCGAAACTGTTATATATTTGGTAAGTTTTTTTCGTAGTATTTTTGTGTTATGGATAATTTTGTACCGAGTATTCAGCCGTTTGAAGATAATCATCTCCTTTCTAGTTGAGGGGATAACTTTCATATGTCCAATGAATTCGAAATTTCGAAACCGTGTTACTCCAATAAAGCATATACTCGGCTAAACGTGGGTGCGGCTCCTGAGCTGGTGCCTCTGCCTAACCCTTCGGGGAACAAAAGGTGTGAGGTTATGTTTATGTTACTCCAATGATAATTTAGCGATAAGGCCGCCCATTGCATGCAAATTGAAATTGTCTGCACCGTTAATTTAACAATTGTACTTTTTGTGTCTTACACTGTATGCAATAAAGTGTTTCTATTCTATTCCATGATATTGAAAGTAGGTTACTAATGGTTTTTCAACCTCAATAGTAAGTCTAAGTTGCAGTTTGCTTTATGGTCGGAATTTCATTTTTAACAGCACCAAAATGTCTCGCATCTTCATCGCAATAGTCCTCTCTATGGCGGGCGTTCTTTGTTACGACGCCATTTACGACGAGATCGATGTCGACAAGATCATCGGTGACGATGAGTTGTTCAACTCTTACGTCGACTGCTTGCTCGACAAGGGACCTTGCACTGTAGAGCACTCCAACGAATTCAAACGTAAGTCTTATAATATAAATATTTTCTAAGGAGTTTAATCAATATACTACTTAATATCTTGTTTATCTACTAGCCCGTGCAATAAGCCTGCACTATAAGAAGAATTATTATTCATGTTATTATGTTTTCCTTTTTTAATGACTTATGCTCTCGATGAACGAAAACAATTCTATCAAATGCGGCCTTCTTAGAGCCCCAGATCAAGAATCTACCTGATACCTGAAAATGCAACAAAATAGGTACAGCTCGTTAAAAAAAAATTTTGAAAACAGCAAACTAGGAAATATGTAGGGCATCCCCAACCACGGATTATGGGCTTTTGGAACATAATGAGCACGCAATGTTTTGTGCGTCTTTCATCCAGTGAATAAAATGATCTGCAAACTGTGCAACATTCTAAATCAACTTCAATATATAAAAAATCAACAATCACTATCACTATCAATTTATAAATAAAAAAACATCTCCGGTAGACTAACTGACTGACAGATAACGCAGAGCCGAAACTACTAGGCGTAGCGGGCTGAAATTTTGCACGTGGGTTCCTTGGAGAGTGAAGTAGACTTGGGTACTCCCAGCTCCGGAGAGTGATTGGACTTATCTTGTCCGGATCCGCTCTGGGATCCTACTCATCTTATCGAGCCGGGTCCGTTATTAACTCCGGCTCCCATACGCTCCAAGCCCTTCGTGCCAGTCCTCAAATCTGGATCCATACGAGTCAGTATCCGCGCCCGAACATTGACAGTGGCAATGGCTCGTGAAAGTGACATGTTATGGCGTTGTGTTAAATAATTTGGAAGTTAAATCGATTCTAACTGTATTTTAGCAATAGCGACAAGTACTGGGATTTTAATGAAACTGGGGGTCAAGTTTCTTATTAAAATTTGTTTGACTTTAACTGCATATTATTAAGTAATGCAACTGTAAAACAATGTTTTAATTTAAATTTGCAAAGACTAAAACAATCGCGCTACAACGAAAACAAATTCGGACTTTCGTAACAATTGTTGAAAAAATTGTTACGAAAGTCTGAATTTGTTTTCGTTGTAGGTAGCGCGATTGTTTTATGATATGATAACAAATGATTTTAAAACATTGAAAAAACGAACAAATTTGCAAAAGACTAAAACCAAATGCTTCCGAAGTTCAGCGATTACCTAAACCCGAATAAAATGCCGAAACCAGATTGCGCGAGCGGAGAATCAGCATTCGTTATTTGCCCGATGCTAATCTGATTCCCAGTCACTGAGTCAGATTCAGTGACGTGGTTCATCCTTTGAGCCAAGCTGTTACTCCGGACTTATTTGGGATCCGGCTCCATAAGTAATCTGAGGAGTGATTAAGATTTTAGAATCCGAGAGTGGAATTAGCTCTTTTAAGTCTTCTTGTCCGGAGTTACCCAAACCTAGAGTGAAGAGGATTTCCCGAATTTCCCATAGGAACAGGAAAAACGAGATTTTTGTGTTTAGGAGAAACGTGAGCGGGTGAAACCGCGGGGCAGCCTCTAGTACATACTTAAAATGAGAATATTATTTTCAGAGCTCTTGCCAGAAGTGATAAACACGGCCTGCGAAAAGTGCACTCCGAAACAGAGGCAGAGTGTCAGGAAGTCCGTGAAGGCCATCCAGGAGAAGAAGCCGGCAGCCTTCCTCGAGATGCAACAGAAGTACGACCCTAAGGGAGAGCACATTGCTCCCTTTGCCGCCTTCCTTATGAGCTCCGATTGAATTTTAACAATTGGTCAAGTCAAGTCTCAAGTCTCGTAACTAAATTTGATCGACTCGTATCGTAATCGATTGCTATCAATTTTTTTAACCTTTGCTGTTTTCATTAGGCGTGAAACATATTTTATTGTTAAAGCGGCAATAGTTAACGATAACAATAGCAATGCGATTACGAATGTATCGAATTTAGTTACGAAACTTGACCCTTTGTTAGCTTTCATCGATGATGAGATGAGCAGTACAAAGCTTATTCATGTACAATCAAGAAATAGCGAATAATTTTTAAATATTTTCATGTTTTTCTCTGCCTTTAGGACCATAGTGCAATAGTACCAATTTATGTTTAAATAATTTTAAAGATGACCTAGTAAATTAAAAAAATATAAAATTAGTATTTTACAATATTATTACAGTTTTTAAGTACCTATATCTTTCTAATAAAATAAAGCCTACCTACTCATTTAGAATCAACGGAATAGAGTACTAAAATGTACTTATCTTATATAGTTACCTAGCATTGATGATAGGACTTCAATTGGGGTTTTACTGATCAACTCACCCAAATAGGTTGTGCAAATGGTTAATGATAATAATTGTGAAACGAAATCCGGGCCGCCTTGTGAAGCGGAACGATTGCGCACTTAGCCCGGGCGCGGGCGCTGCATTACATAACGAACTGCAGGCAGGCATGATCCAGCGTCGTCAAGTTACGTGATGCGTCTGCGCAACTTTACTTGCGGAATTTACTTTGCACCGTCAATTGCTGGTATGGCACACAAACACCAATATTTTCTTGGTTACTAGCCCTTTATGAAGGATCGGTTGCATTGCATGTAGAGCTGGCTAACGGTAGCAAACCAACACCATCAAAACCAAAGTATGAATGAAAGTTATCTTGTTGTCTGATCATATCAGTTATGAATTACTTTTGACATTTCTTGTTTGAATCATCGTTATCATTGTGTAGTAGGAAGGAATATTATATTTATCGTATTTTTTTTTAATGAAATATAATAACGCATCACACTCAGAGACCTTTACTAGAAAGAACCTGAATCTAGGGTGCCCGAAACATATACAGAGGCGAACATTACACCCAGACCGGAAACAAACATCGATATTCTTCATAACAATATTCGCTCCGCCGGGAAGCGAACCCTGGTGCATACGCACCTCAGTCCACATCATTGCCAACTGATCTACGGAGCAGTCAAAAAATTAAAAGCCAATAAAATAGCTGTGAGGTGGTTGGCCATATTTGAAACAAAATACCTAAATATTTCTAGTAATTTCTTGACGACTGACTTGAAGTAATGGAGTAACAATGGATTAACTATTTAGGTGGAGATATAAAACCAAACATAAATTTAAAATCTCATATAATTCATCAGTCGATTCCTCTTCTCACAACATTACTCAAAACCATAGATAGACTGCCAAACTCTATTAATAGCGTCAGGGTTAACGAGTAACAATTCGATTTTTAAATTAAAACAAAAAGTAAAACTAGCTTAAATTACAAACAAGATAAAGAAGAGAGCCAAAAGAGAGCAAATCACTAAAGCAAGTCTTAAAGCTTCAATTGAGATGTTAGTCCTTCCATACTGTAAGTTATCCTCTAATAATTTTAATTTTTCTTAAACAATGCCCTAGAGTTTGAGCCAGATAAGTCTGCCCGCGATTATTCTCGCCACTGTGTAACTTTCTCTACCAATTGAAAAGGTTCATATTTTGACCACGCGCAGATTTATCTGGCTCTATCTAAGTACAAGTTCCTACGGTTTCTTATGTCATACTCTAGCTCCTCTAACTCTCATTGACGAACTTCTCAAAGTTGGCGCGGTGCTTCCCGCTGGGGTCGTTCTTCTTCACGAGCTCTTCCCACTGCTTTGGGTGTTTCTGTTGGATTGCCTTGATCACCTTCTTGATGTTCCCCTTCTGTTTCTCAGTACATTTGCCGCAGGTCGTTTCTACGGCTTCCGGTAGAGCTTCTGAAATAAAATGATAACAAATATTTACTCGAGTATCATGCTTGTTTTAATGTTTGCATTTGTCGTACTGATTTAATATTGGATAGATATGTTCTTTCCTATTTCCCTATTCAAATGAGGCTAAAAATAACGATTCTTTCTGTAATTGCCCTTGCTCTGTCTTACTCTTGAATCTAACAAAGTTGTTTTGAAGAGCGAAATCCCAAACTAATAACTTTATGACTTTTGAACATGGTCATTGGTCAAGTTTGCCTACAGTATGTAATTGGTTTGCTCTGCATGTTTCAAGTTCGCATTAGGAACGAGACTCGAATGCGAAAACTACAAATAAAAACACGAGTGAGCCTGACCCACAAAATGGTCCGACATAATATTTAAGTAGCGTGACCTCCAAACTTTAAAAATTACATAATGCACTTATTATTATTCGTATTAAAACCGGTTTCATTACACTGTTTCTCATATTTCGTAAATTAATACAGCATGCTCTACTGCCCCAACAACAACAGTCTGATGCAAAAACTACAATTTTATAAGTAATTGTGTCTATGTAAATCAGTGTTTGGGAAACTAGTTTTTGGACCAGGAAAATCATTTATATGGCAAAAAACACCCCTACATTAATCCCAATTAACATAGAGACTCTAATTAGCTGTCTGCAGGCTGATTTATATCAAAAACGAATAATCTTTCTGATTTAGCCCAAAATTGAGATTTAAAGAAAAACCTATCTTTTGAAGCCCCCATTTTCTATATGTTTATTTAATTCACTTACTTTTGAAGTCAGAACCCTCAGCAGTACAGCGGCCCTTGTCAAGGAAGCAGTTGATGTAAGACTTGAGTAGACGGTCGTTTGTGATCAGTGTCTCCACATCGAAGTGGTCGTATTTCGAGCTGTAGTGTTCAGCGGCGTAGGCAGCAGCTAGGCAGCACAAGAAGATTACGGCCCTCATTTTGATGCTGATCATGGAAACAAAGATTCAAGTTAATACTTTACACTTTTGAGTTTAAAGAAATTCAAGCTTTGCTCACATAAACACTTGAAAACTTGTAAATTCAAATCCAAGCATAATTGAAATTGAAAATAGACCTAATGATTCTAATTAATTATGAAACAGAGCAAACATAATTCGAAATTGATGAAAGAAATTAAAACCGTGAAGATGAAAATGGCAACAGCAATGCATTACCTACGCTTGACTAATTAGAAGAAACACAATAGGTCCGCACGTGTAAGGCACCGAATATCAAATGGTTGCAAAGTATATGAAGACTGCTTGGTCTTCAGGGACGAACATGCTAGGTGCTACGCGTGGAATATTAATTAGTTAAGTAAAGGATATAGGTGATGAGAAGATTCATTAAAAAGACCGATAGTGTCTATAACGACACTGTACTTTGTAAACAAAGCTTGAACATCAAAAAGATCTAAGAAGAATCTTAGTCAAAATTGATAATAGGATTATTAATTATATCAATTGAAGCTACACGGTAAGTAGACATACATATGATATAGGTTACTATTGCTTAACAAGTAAAAATAGGGCATTCTTAAGCAATCTTTCATTAGTATGTTCGATCTTTATTATTGTGTTAGGAAGGATATGAAATTGTGCATTAAGTATTCATTAAGGTTAATATCTGAAAATTATTTCTTATGACTGTTAGACTCGAGGTCAACCGTTCGACCAAAAATTTCACGAAACTGATGTCTTCCTGAATATCACTTAAGTATAATAATCACATCGCAATTAATAACATAATCACAAACATCACTGTGGCTACCGACTACCACCACTTCGTGAAGTACTGTCACCCACCTTTGATTCTCTTGAAGGTATCCAAAAGAACTAGTGGTGACAGAAATCGAGAGTGCTTTTATAATGTCGACCTATAAACCCACTACTGGCTTGGTAGACCGAGTAGACATCAAACAAGTATTCAAGCAATTTTAAACCTTTTTACACAACAGCTAAGGTACAATAAGGCATGTAGTATTAACTAATATCTTTAGTCTTTTCGATATTGGAGCTCTCAAAATGTGCGTTTACGTTTTGCACAGCTTATAGTAAACTATTGCTCTGCGTGTCATGGTACTGAGAATATTGTGAAATATGGCCGGTTGCAAGGAAAATCGTGAAAACTCACAAAACATTTAATTAAGTACTAGCTGACTCGACGAACTTTGTACCATATCACAATCTAAGTTTACACAATATTTTTAATTATAGCCTTAGTAATGTGCTATTTTAAAGTTTGAAATATTATTTAGCTTGTCTGCATTTCAGGATCATTCAAACAAACAATCATATTTATCCACTTCATAAAAAGTGTAGATAAAATAAAGATTCATATAAATAGCATTAGGCCACGTTTGCTATTCAAATTGCAATTAGCAATTACTTACTTCGATTCTAGCAAAATAATAATGAATTTTTAACCTACTTCAAAAAAGGAGGTAATCAGTTTGACCTGTATGTTTGTATGTGTGTATTTATACAGTATGTATGTTTGTCCGCGTTTATCTCGAGTTTGGCTAAACCGATTTTGATGCGGTTTTCACAAAAGTATTTGTTACATTCAGGAGAAGGTTTTATTACCTATTTTTACCGACTTCAGAAAAGAGGAAGTTCTCAGTTTATGTTGTGTCAATTTATTGAAGGCAGGTCTCTTTTAAAAAAAAGAAATTATTTATTACAATGATCTGGGTATGTTATATTATTATAATGAATATCGATATTTTTTTTTTGCATTAGGTATAAAATTGCTATTGCTGTTTCTTTTTTAGCAATTTGCGCAAATGATAACACAGTTTTGATGTATATTCTTAAAGTTTGAATATTATATTGCGTAGATAAGTAAGTACCTATGTAAATCCAATTTAACATGATTTTAGATACAATACATAAGTAAACTAATACAAAAAGAAATAAAAAAACAAATTATATTTTAATATTTAGACATTATTTCGGGATTCAATCATATTATATTTTTCACGAAAATTATTAAGCGTTTGCAACGGCGGCTTTCAGAGCAGGAATATGGACGTTCTTCGGGTCAATCTTGCCGACCAGGACTTTAGTCTCCTCGGGGAACTCCTTGCCAGCACCTTCCAGGAACCTTCTGACGATGTGCTTGTTGAGAGGTGAGCACCTGGCACAGGCGGTCTTCACAACATCGGGGAAGTCCTCTGTAACGGAATAATAGTATCAAGTTATACACATTGTATGATGACTGAATGAGGGTTGCACCAAGACCGGTCATTGTGGTGACCTGTGGAGGAGGCCTGTGTTCAACAGAAGACGTTTTTGGTTGAAATTATGACGATGATGATACGCATCTGCATGTTATAAGATGCAGGCTAGAGCATGCAAGATTCAGATAATGGGAAAGATACTAGTTTTCTTATTCGAGATGGAAAACTCTTCAAAAAAGGAATCACTGGCGACTGATACTTGGAAGTATTGCTAAGATAATATTTATTTTAGCAAATTTTACCGCCATTGCATGTTTGTCCGGTGCCTTGGCACCGGAATAAAACTACTTAGAAGAAAAATACTTTATCAAACAATGGTTTTTTAAATTGAGGTAAAACCTCTGGAATTTTAGACGCACCCTTCATAGTTTTTTAGAACTACGTGTAAACTCTTGCACGGTTTGATGTTGCTATAGGAAGTAATCATATTTAACGCCTTGATGAAAAAAAGAGCTAGAGCGTTGTGATGTGTGAATGCTACTCGAATGCGTTACGGCATTTTATTGTATCTATAAAAAAATTATGACAAAAATAGAATATCGCTTTTACAGGATTTGTTATTTTCTCAGTAAGAACGCAAATCATTTAAATGTTTTTTGTGTCTGCCTTTTTAGATTTTCGTATTTAAAAGAATCTGCAGTAAATGAATACGAACCTTTGAATTGTCCGGTGAGCTCATCGCAGGTGCTGTTGTCGGTGAAGCAGACGATGAAGGACTTGAGCTGGGGGCGGTTCTTGATGATGGCTTCCACATCGATCTTCTGGTACTTCTCCTGGCTGTAGAACTCCTCGGAGAAGGCCACGGCCACGAGAGCGAAGAGCACGATTGCGGATTTCATTTTAGGTGTTTAGCTGTGAAGTAATATATTGTTTTGTGTTTTTGAAGTACTAAGACAGACTCGATTTCAGCATGTTTCCAGCTTTGTTAGTCAGCTCTTCTAATGTTTTAAAAGTCTTCGTCGTTTTTAATTGCACCTCCACAACTCATAAGAAACTTTTTTGCTAAATCTAAAGTAACTAGTTTATCTCTTACACAATCGGTTTGTTTTATACGTTGTCTGTCAGTCATTCAATCAATCTATAAACAATATAAATCATAAGATTATTTGGGCATTTTATAGGGACATTGAAAAACATTTCATGCTCTGCTTGATATTTTGTAGGTACTGCTCGATATTGTGTATTTTTTTACATCAGTTTATACTCATTAGTCAGGGCCCCATTTAATATAACTTACAAGTCCACAATTGTGAAAAAAAGCTACATATTTGTAAGGTTTTTTTACAAGTGCTGTTTAATAAAACTTACAAATAGTAAAAATGTTACAGGTAAAAACCTTACAATTGTACCAATTACAAGTGTTGTTTAATAATACAAGTGCTGTTTAATAAACCCCACAATTTTACAATTTTACAGGTTACAATCTTACTATTACCTATTCCAATTACAAGTGCCGTTTAATAAAAGTTTTCAAGTTTAGAAAACCCCTGCAGATTTCTATGTCAATTGTAGCTACAAGTTTATACGAAAATAAAAATTAATAAACTTGTTAAGAGTCCTTTAACGCGAACAGTGACGCCACTCTAAAAAGAAGTCATAGTCATAAGGCTTTTTATCAAAAAAAAAAGGGCTCCCTAGCGCGTTAGATATTAATAATCAATCAATATTATAAAACTCTTCCGTTACTGACTGACTGACTGACTGACAGACAACGCAGAGCCGAAACTACTGGGCGTAGCGGGCTGAAATTTTGCATGTAGGTTCCTTAGAGAGTGTAGGTGAGCACTAAGAAAGGATTTCCCGAAATTCCCATGAGAACGGGAATAAAATAGATTTTTGTGTTTATGAGAATACTGCGCGAGTGAAACCGCGGGGCAGCCTCTAGTAAATAATAATAACACATCACACTCAGAGCCCCTAACTAGGAAGAACCTGTATCTAGGGTGCCCGAAACACACCTCAGAGACGAACATTACACCCAGACCGGAAACAAACATCGATCGATATTCATCATATTAATATTCGCCCCGCCCGGGACTGCCACAGCACTGCCAACTGAGCCACGGAGCAGTCAAATATTGGTCAAGTCAGATATTGGTCCTTAGTAATTTTTAAGTATTTCAAATAGTATTCTAAAATCAAACAGTACAGTTGTAGTACTTCAAACAGTCTAAACCTATAACTACTGCTTTACCTACTACTCATTTTTTTTTCCAAAAAAAATCACTTATAGATTTATGCACTAAATTGTAAATATCTGACACATGACGATCCACCTGTAGAAATTTCACTACAATTTACAAATATGTAAACTTTTTATTACAATTGTGCGTTCAATAAAGCTGTTTTCTTTACAAATATGTAAGTTTTCACCTGTAAGAAGAACACCTTTATTAAACAGAGAATTGTAAAATTGTAGCTACAATTCTACAATTTGTAAATTTTCTACAATTGTAAACTTGTAACTCGATTTTTTTATTAAACAGAAACTTGTAAATTGTAGCCTGTAAATTACAATTACAATTCTACAATTTGTAAGTTATATTAAATAGGCCCATAGGTGCATGTTGCTAATAAAATATTGCCCTTAGAGTTTTTATATGAGAAACAATACCTACTTGTTTTAGTTGATATTAGCGAATAAAAACTCCAAAATAGCGATGAATGTAACTGTAAAATGTTATATTACTTTTTTTTATACTGCTGATATACTGAATATTATATGAGATAAAATTTACCTGAGGTCTCTTTGGTTTGAGCGACGTCCTAAGACTGAGATTTGGATAATGTATCGTTTGTTTAAAAGCTTTAAATAAGTTTAAAATTGCATAAAAACTTAATCATTTATTATTTCAATGATCAAATTTCCATATTTTTTTGTCTCAAAGTCATAAGGTTAAAACAATCAGGTTCTTATCGTAAGTTAGTATCTTTTTTTTCACTTAGAAGGCGATATCTTGCATTTGATTTTCTTTATTTTATGTGTGTATAAGTACGAGTAAAAGAAATTTTACCAGCAGATTTTGCATAGTAATTAATCGAAAAAACAAACCACTTTTGGTGGGGCGCATCCCTGACACCTCCAAGTTACAGCTATTTTCAAAGTTCTATTGTTTCTTAAAAAGTTATGATTTAGTAATTGAATAATATGTGGATTATTGTTAGCTTCAAAATACTTTTATCAAAATAGACCCTTAATAAGAAGAGTTAATTCCAAGCGAAAGTAAAGTAAGCTTTGCATAGCTGTAACTTTGAAGGGTGAGGGATGCGGCCCCTACAAATTGGGGTGTTTTTACTATGTATTTCAATGCGAAATCCGCTGATATACTTTCTTTGCCTCAAACTTATACACAGTAAGTAAATTTACTAAAACGGGTAGCATTAGCATATTATATGTGTGTTTCTAACTGTAAAGTAGAGTTTGTAACCCCTTTGTTCTCTACGCTAATAATAATAATTTGACAGAGGGGGCTCGTTTTGGGCGTCTCCAGGCGACCATTGTCGTAAGGCAAGGCAAACATTTGTTGCCTGAGCCAATTGGTGGGCACCCTGAACTACCTCGCCTCTAGCAGCAGTATAGGATACTTTACCAAGTAAGGTATCAATATTAATTAGATTAGTCTTTCAATAAGCGATATCTTGTGTCCTATATTGAATAAATCATTTTTTACTTTACTTTAAATCTTACCGTACACCATGCAATCGATCGAATACGATGAATTGTGTACAATAGATTGCATGGTGACTGAAAAATGCGACCTCCTTTCACCGTACGTCCATGGTATAAGTTCATCGAGTAAGGCCCGGACCACACCCATCTGGCGCCTAGCAATAGGATCTTGTAGTTTGGGCATTGGATTACATAGAGTTTCATGCACTCGAAAGCTCAAATGGCAACTTTTAGACTTGATCGAGCATACCTATTCATGTTTTACTACCACAAACATTAAAACCCTAATTTACTAGAACCCAGAAGCCAAACCTGAACTAACCTACAGTTTTGCCCTGTATTTTAGTTTAGAGACAGGTATTTCAATATGCAAAGGGTCATTTAGTGTGTAAGTCAGTATTTTAGGTTTGGCATAAGATTTTTTGTTATAAGAGCAGTAATTCAGTGTTCATCAGTCAAATTTTTGGTGCACACTCAGATAAAAATATCATCTACTTTTGATAAGCATTAAATTTTTTTTTAGTTACGCTTGTTTTGTGCAACAAGTTTTTTTTTTTGATATGTAAGCATTTAAAAGTTGTGCGCATAGTTTATTAGTGACAGAATTACGTTTGCATGATTTTAGTTAGTGGTGCAATTAAGGATTTCCCATTTTAAAATAACCTGTTAGCCTATAAAACCTACAGAATGATAAGTTTTCTTTTGACATACTTTTTTTTAGATAAATAGATAAGATAAGAGGCTTTATTACAATTAATTTGGATTTTTTAAGTTTTGTTGCTTTCAGGTATATTTCTTAGATCTAATCGAGGGTCTTACACAATACTTATGCAAAACTAGTGAGAAAGGACACAACATTATTTCAACAAATTATATTTTCATATTCAGTTTGGGAATCAATCACATACTTGTACAAAAAATTACTTAAGCATTAGCAACGACAGCTTTCAGAGCTGGAATGAGGACGTTCTTTGGGTCAATCTTGGTGACCAGGACTTTAGTCTCCTCCGGGAACTCCGTGCCAGCACCTTCCAGGAACCTTCTGACGATGTGCTTGTGGAGCGGTGAGCACCTGGCACAGGCGTTCTTTACGAGATCGGGGAAGTCCTCTGTAAGGCATATAATAATATAAACTTGAGATCATACACATCCATGGAAAGGGCTATGCTCGAAGTTTCCTGCGTGATCGACACAGAAATGATGATATACTAAAAAGAACTAAAGACATTAAGTAGAAACTTAAGTGGCAATGGGCAGGGCACATAGCTTGAAGAGGCAGATGGTCGCTTGGGCCGAAAAGTACTCGAGTTGCCATACGTAGTTATGATGATAGTGATGATACTTAGTCATCCTTATACTATTCAGGGTAGGTACTTCATGCAAGATGCAGGGACGGATAATTAGAGTTGGAATCACCGGGCGGCGACTGATAAGTAGGAGCATTGTTACGATAATATTTATTTTAGCGAATAATAACACACTGATGGCATATTTGTCTGGTGCCTTGGTTCCGAAAAAACTAGACATTGTGAAAATAACAAATGAAAAGTCATCAAATCAAAATCAAAGGTGGGCGTAGAGAAAGGAATTAAATACCCGATCATCCATACTCTACATCTACACACATCTAGACACTTGCAAATCTCTATAAGGATTTAGTTACGACGATTGACGTTGGTAAAAGAGACAGAGTTAACGCCTTCTAGTAAATTTAGAGCTAGCGTTATGCTGCGTTAGTTAATGCTACTCGTCTGCGGTCAGGTATTTTATTATTACTTATTATCAAAGTAAGCAGGCAAATATTCTTTTCTGATAAAAGAATAAGCAGTACTGTAAATCAGGTTTTAGAAAGCCACATTGGAACAAAAAACACTACATGAACGAAAAAGTTAGTCTTAATGCGCCCTTATCACGGTGGCATGTGGTAGTACAAACCTTTGAATTGACCGGTGAAGTCATCGCAGGTGCTGTTGTCGGTGAAGCAGATGATAAACGACTTGAGCTGGGGTCGGTTCTTGATGATGGCTTCCACATCAATCTTCTGGTACTTCTCCTGGCTGTAGAACTCCTCGGAGAAGGCCACGGCCACGAGGGCGAAGAGCACGATTGCTGATTTCATTTTAGGTTTTTAGCTGTGAACAATTTTTATTTTTATAGTTATATTTATGACTAGATGCTGCCCCGCGGTTTTTCCCGCGCAGATTTCTCTTAAATACAAAAATCCCGTTTTTTCCCGTTCCCGTGGGAATTTCGGAAAATCCTTTCTTAGTGCTCACCTACACTCCCTAAGGAACCTACATGCCAAATTTCAGCCCGCTACGCCCAGTAGTTTCGGCTCTGCGTTGTCTGTCAGTCAGTCAGTCAGTCAGTAACGGAAGAGTTTTATATATATTGATTTTAAAGTATCTGCGATTGCAGCATGTTCCAGCTTGGTACGCTCTTTTAATGTTTTAGTCATTTTTTTTTTTTTTTTCGTTTATTTCGTTTTTAATTGCACCTCCACAACTCTTTATTCTAAATCTCAAGTAACTAGTTTATCTCTTGTTGTTGAGTCAATATATATAGTAAGTCTATAAGTAACTACCAATATTCATTAGATTATTTGGGCATTTTATTTAATACGAGCAGTCCCGGCTTACTTCGTTACGCCATAGTATATAACATACTACAAAAGACTCGGCTCTATATACTATGTTCTTTTGACTGCCCAGAATGGCCGAATAAAAAAACAAACAACAACAACAAACCACCTGCCAAAATATGTAAACAACGGAAAAAATATTGCACCTTGGATAACATTATTTGAGTTTAGGTAAGGATCCCTAATTTTTTTGAAAATCTAATATAGCCTATGACACTCGGGGTTAGTGTAGCTTCCTACCAGTGAAATAATTTTTCAAATCGGTTCAGTATTTCCGGAGCCTATTCGTTACAAACAAACAAACAAACAAATCTTTCCTCTTTATAATATTGGTATATTGGTATAGATAGGGACATTAAAATACATTGTGCATGCTCTGCTTGATATTTTATGGGTACTGCTCGATATTGTGTATTTTTAATATCAGTTTCTTTTCATTAATCAGGGCCCTTAGTCTCATTGCGCAAAACGTAACTATCGAATAAAAGTAGAGTAGAAACAGTACGTTAATCGCAAGAAAATACACATTTGGTAGTCTCGTAATCAATTTTGCTATAACTATAGCAGTAGTATCGCAACAGATTGGAATTGACCAAAAAGGGTAGTCTGCTCCATAATAAGATAATGTTATGATTACGTTCGACTTACATTATATATGTCAATAATGATTGATAATAAGTGACAGTCGCACTACGCCCGTTCCAATTTCGTCCAATAAAACAGGATTCACTATTTAGGTAAAAAAATCCCAGATTATTCTATAGCTTGCTATTCATATTCTATTGCTATGCTATAATGATCGATCAAAGTTACGAGACTCGCAATTTTTGACACAATCGTAATAGAGTAATAGTAGAATAATAATAGAATAGAAGTATAATCGTAAGTTTAAGAGACTACAGTCCCAGATAGGTTGCGTGCGAATGAAACTTGAACAGACCTCTAGTCATGTACGACCTCTCATTATAACAATGATAAATTTGGTAATTGTTAAGTAATACATAAACCACAAAATAACCATGAATATGTTTTTTTTTTATACTGCTGAAATACTGAATACAATATTATATTATCAGGTGTATGAGATAAAATTTACCTGTGGTCTCTTTGATTTGAGCGACGTCCTAAGACTGAGATTTGGATAGTGTATCGTTTGTTTAAAAGCTTTAAATAAGTTTAAAATTGCATAAAAACTGAATCATTTATTATTTCAATGATCAAATTTCCATATTTTTTACTCTCAAAGTCATAAGGTCGTAAAACATTTGTAAAAAATCGTAAGTCAGTATCTTTTTTTCACTTAGAAGGCGATATCTTGTTTTCTTTCTATTATACAGTTTGTTTAAGTTCGAGGCAAAGAAATTTTACCAGCAGATGAGATTTCAGCTGCATTGAAATTCATCATTCAAAAATCATTCATTCACTTTGGGGGGGCTGCATCCCTCAACCTTCCAAGTTACAGCTATTCAAAGTTTACATTCGCCGAACTCGCCTTTGGCTCGTTTCATTAAACCACACTCGTGTTTTAATGCCTCTCAATAACTATTAATAATAATAACTCATCAAAAAACCTACAGAGAGATAAGTTTCAGATAAATAGATCAGATTATTAGAATTTTTTTATTTTTGAAACGGATATTTTAATTTTTTTGAATTGCCTTCGAGACCACATTTTTGATATTTATCTTAGTTTAAAAGATACCATTTTTTTTCGCGAATGGCGTTAAAAAATGGTATCTTTTAAACTAAGACAAATATCAAAAATGTGGTCAAACTCGAAAAAAATATATCTTCATCAAAATGAAAATGGTGGTATGGTATGGCAGAGATTTTGATTGGCAGAGAGAAATTGCACTACATAATCTTGCTAATTGCTATGATTTTTTTAGGCACTGTTGTGTAGCTGTAGGTTAAAGATCTATGATATTGTTCTTTGCTAGTTTTGCTACTAATAGCAACAAACAGTATATTTCTTTAATCGAATCGAGAGCCACACACACAATAATTATGCCAGAGATTGCAAACTAATAAGACACAACATAATTTCAACAAATTATATTTTCATATTCAGTGGGAACCAATCACATACTTGTACAAAAAATTACTTAAGCGTTAGCAATGACAGCTTTCAGAGCTGGAATAAGGACGTTCTTGGGGTCGACCTTGTTGTACAGGACTTTAGTCTCCTCCGGGAACTCCTTGTCAACAGCTTCCATCCACCTTCTGAGGATGTGCTTGTGGAGCGGTGAGCACCTGGCACAGCCGTTCTTTACAAGGTCCGGGAAGTCCTCTGAAAGACAATGAATAATATTTACTTGAGATCATACACACCCATGCAGAGGGCTATGCTCGAAGTTTTACAACGTGACCAAATTTGACATAATCAGTCACATCCGCAGAAGAACTCAAGTCACCGACACATAGCCCATACGAAACTTAAGTGGCTATAGGCACATAGATAGAAGAACAGATGGTCGCTGGGGCCGAAAAGTTATTGAGAGATGGCGATACATATCAAGACTGGCAATTGTTGTGATGATCTTTTGGGGAGGCCTGTGTAAGGCAGTGGTCGTCTTTTGGCTGAGATGATGACGATATAATATAATACTCTTTCCTATAGCATGCAGGCAGGGTACAGAATGGTAATAATATTGGGTTCCTTATTCGAGTTGGAAAACTATTGGAAATTGGAATCAATCACCGAAGGACGCATATGATAGGCGCATTGTTAACAGATTATTTTAGCAAATATAACACCAATTGCATGTTTTTCCGGTATGACATCACATAAAAAGACTTCAAATTGTAAACCAGTACAAACCTTTGTATTGTCCAGTGAGCTCATCGCAGGTGTTGTTGTCGGTCAAGCAAGTGATGAAGGACTTGAGCTGGACGCGGTTGTTGACGATGGCCTCGATGTCGATCTTCTGGTACTTCTCCTGGCTGTAGAACTCCTCGGAGAAGGCCACGGCCACGAGGGCGAAGAGCACGATTGCTGATTTCATTTTAGGTTTAGCTGTGAAGTAAAAAGTTTCTATAGTTATCTTAGCAACTGTTTAACAGACTCGTATACTAGCGCGAGATCGCAGTATGACCGCTGCTTACCCCGGCTCTTCTATAATTTAAAAAGTAAATTTTATTAGCCGTCTATAAGTGCATCTCTACCTCCTTATGTTGACTGAAAATCACAAGAAGTTTATTTCTATTACAAGCGGTTTGGGCTGTACGTTGTCTGTCAGTCAGTCAATCAATATATAGGTAGGAAATACCATTAATGTTAGGCATTAGATTATTTGAGTCTTTGAATTAGGGGGCTTTTTATTTAAAAGTGTTAACCATTAGAGTGTTGAGCAAGCGCAAATGAATAAAATGAATACACTCAGCTTAGTTGGGAATTGGATTTGCAGTAAGCAGTAAACATATGTATGATTTCTTCACAAACTAAATGATATGCCAACTCGGTCGGTAGGTTGTTTTAGGGGCGGGAGTATCTAGGGATAAATCTTAGAACTTTGAAAAGTAAGTAGGTATAATATGTGTACCTATAGTATAATTTTTAAGTTATTACAGTGGTATATGAAATAAAATTTACCTGAGTTTTAATCTTTCTTATGTTTTAATCAACGTCCTAAGACTGAGATTAGGTTGTATGGTTTGTTAAGATACTAGCTTTAAATATAAGTCTAGAATAGCATAAAAAATTGTAATTTATTGTAATCGATGATAAAATTTCCATGTTTTTTCGTTTTAAAGTCATTTAGGTTATAAAACAATCAGGTTCTTATCGGTGGTCAGTTTTTTTTTTTCAGATTCGAGGGGATATCTGGTATTTGTTTTTCTTTCTATTACTTGTTCAAACAAGTGAGATTTAAAAACCTGTAGTCGCTATAAAGAAATTCCGTCAAGACCTTGACGGGTAACGCGCAATATTAAGTTCCTTTGTAAAAAAAAAAAGTAATTTTATTAGTTTTTCAGCATAACTCATCAACCTGTAAAGCCTTCATAATTGTATTTTTTTTTTGAAATACTATAAAAAAAAAAAAACATTTTTAAATAAGCTTAACCAACAAAAAATTATTACAGTATTAATGTATTTTGGTACTTAATAATGTAATATATGTAGTAAAAGACACTGATAATCAATGGTTTCCCAAAAAGGAAACGTCGATACGGCCACCGGGGGGTTTTAGTAAGTGCAAGCCCCACCTACTTCCGTCGCTCACCCAAGTGACGGGAAATGCGATAGGCATTTCCCCCCGTTAACAAAAAAAAAAGGTCAAATAGCTCGAAAAACAGATAGTCGCTGTGGCCGAAAATTTCTCGAGTGGCGTACGCGAACCGGTAATAAGGGTAGGCAGACCCCCCACAATGTGGTCAGGCGACCTGGTGAAGGCTGCGGAAGTACACTGGATGAGGGTCGCTCAAGACCGGACGTTTTTGCTACAATGGGGGAGGCCTGTTTTCACCAGTGGACGTCTTTCGGCTGAAATTATGATGATGATAATGATGTACTTAACACCAAAAAAATTGGACATTTAAAGCTGATTATTACAGAAACGGTTTCGAATGAATTTAAATTGAAATAAAATATGAGAATCCTCTTAATATTTTTAAAAGACTATTCGTTCAAACCCCAACTCTATAATTCACGTTACGGTCACGGCAGGTTTATTATCGAATTGTATTTTACGTCTTTTTAGACTGCAAAATTTGAGATTCTAGTAGTCAAGTTAATCAATGTTTTAAAGTTTCTGACGTACAGCGTACCTACCTTTATTTTGGAACTCAAAGATCGTTTTCTATTCCTAAGATGAGGCAGGTATATATGTCAATTATGTCATTTCAAAATCCTGTTCTATTAAAAAAAGTTAGTTCCTCGTGATACCTAATAATCTATTTTAAATTTCGAGACCAGTTTTAACAAATTTAAATATGTTAAGTAAATTGAAACCCAACTGCAACAATTTGTTGCATTTCCTACCAAAATAAATTAAGCTCACTTTGTCTTCATCAATAATAAACTGGAGTTTACTGGAAAATCAGAAATAACCTTATTTGTAAACTTTACATTCTCGGTAAAATTCTCCACAGAAGTACAGTCAAAGTAAATTAATCAATTAACCCTCTGAAGTGTAGTACCGCAATCTCACTATCGACGACGTCGAGTGACAGTGATCACCTTGTGGGGGGGGGAGGTGGGTAAGGGTGCATTTACGTACAAAGCTGCTAACAAGCGCTTGTTAGCGCTGGTTTGAAAAACGTATAGAAATTACCTGCGCGGACATAGACGCTTGTTCCAGCGCGAATGTCAGCGCAGGTATTTTCTATACATTTTTCGAACCAGCGCCAACAAGCGCTTGTTACCAGCTTTGTACGTGAATGCACCCTAACCCTCACGATCCACATTCGGATTCCGGCTCACAAAGAAAATTTCGAACATTTTATATCCGTACCAGGTCCTGCAAGCCGTAGTTGGGTACAAGTGACCACGCGCAAATTAATTATTAATTTTTTTGCTAATATATTTGTCATGAACACTATCCACATTAAAAATAGATATAATTATTCAAATAATTTATTGGATATAAAAGCACTGCATTCAATAATTTTAACCATTCGAACCTCTGTGTGAGATCTATCGAATTCAAGACCAAACATAGCTCAGGTAAACTTTTATTTAAATTCAAATATTCCTATGACAAAATATTGGGTTATACAGTAATATCTAAGACTCCTTAATTTAAAGATTTGATTTCAAAAGGAAGAGAACGATCATCAATAAATAAAAAGAAACAGAATTACTCTTCATGCCCTACTAAATTAAACTTACTTAGTCCGTGATAATTGCAAGAAAAGGTTATATCATAACCATCACCTCAGTCGAAATACAACATTGCTAGACAGCATTGGACTCCCCTCTATACCGACAGGTCTTGAACGATCCTCTTCCAATGTACTCCCGCAATCTTTACCAGGTCGTTCGTGTGACTACCTTACGAATTATTGAACTATTTCCTCGATTCCTCAGAATGAAACTCGCACTAGTCCTGCTCGCAGCTGTCCTAGCCGTGGCCTACGCCAAGGCCGCCAAAGGCTACGACAAGGAGAAGTTCGAGAAGCTGGACGTCGATGCTATCCTCAAGGACGGACCCAGGCTCAAGAATTTCCTCACCTGCTTGGGCGGCGGTGAATGCCTCAACAACTCTGGACTATACAAAGGTTTGTATTGTGCTTCTACCTATATGCATCAGTAGGCACTAAGTGTGAGGTGGTCTGTGAGGATGAACCCGTAAAACATCTCAGATTCTCAGACAGAACAAAGATTAACACCCAGTTAACCCTCCGAGTCCGAGTAATAAACAGCGTGAAACTTTTGATTTTTCAAACATTGGTTTATATGTCCACAATTTATTTTTCTGAAGAACTAGTTTTTGGTCGAAAGATTACTACGCAATTGAAAATATTCCAAGAAACATGTAATATATTTACACTATTCGACCCGGCAAACTTCGTGACACCTAACATTATATTAAGTTGTGCATGTATTAAACATATAAACCTTCCTTTTTATTAACTCTATCTATTACAGAAAACCGCATAAAAATCCGTTGCGTACTTTTAAAGATCTTAGCATATTAGCCGCTGTCAACAAAGACACACAAAGTCACTTCTCGCTGCGGGAAGCAAATTTGTTTTATAATAAGTAGTAATTATAAATAAAAATGATATTTTACAGACGACTTCGTTGACATCCTGAACACTGGCTGCTCTAAATGTTCATCCTCGATCAAGAGGCAAATCGCTCAATTGTTCGCGGGCGCCACCCTGCAGTACCCCGGAGATGTGGCAGCAGTCACCGCCAAGCTCGACCCCAAGGGAGTTTTGCTTGGACCCCTGCTTTTCAACGTTGCTCTGCCCTGATTTCCTAGTTCCTAATAATAATATGTTTAAGATTGTAAATTTTTGTCAATAAATCAAGGTTTTTATCAAGTTATTGAGTTTATTGAAAATAATTCCTGTAGGATGTGGTTAGAATATAAATCTTGGATTGTGTTGTGTAGTAGATTACGATTGGCTACCTCTTTAGTGGCTCACTGGGATCGCTTTCTGGATCGATCGATAGGCTTTCATTATGAATTGGTGAAGGAACTACGGGCAACTAACCGCAAAAATAACTTTTTTTAAAATATAATTAGCTTTATTAAACAAAAAACATTGCACTATCTGGCCAGTATAAATACAAGTTAATTATCAAAATTCACAATCTCAGCGATCCTTTGATCAAACTGAGAATAATCTACATCACAGGTCTATAGTAAACTAAAGAGAGCACTAAAATAATTACAAAATTTTGATAACGTAAACACTGAGCGTACGTTTCAACATGATTGAGCTAAAAACGATGGTAATAGCACCAGATACAAAAAGTACATGAGTCAGTGATGTAGAAGTATTTCATACAAAATACATAAAGAACTTAGTGCATCCAGAGCATCGCCAATCCTTGAAGTAGATCTAATCGGTAGAATCCAAGAACTTCTTGAACTTTTCAATATGTTTGCTCTCAGGGTCGTATTGCTTGACGAGCTCAGCGAAATCTTCCGGGTGCTTGTCGCGGGCAGCGACGCCGATTTTGCGGATGAGGATGCGCTGTTTTGGTGAACACTTGGCGCAGTCGGTTTCTAGTGCCTCCGGTATTATTTCTAAATATAAAATAAAGAGGGTTTTAGTAAGAAACAAATATGAAAGATATGACAAAAGACTTCAAACGGCGTAAATGCGCGGCAATTAGCCAGCAGTATGATTTTCTGCCGTTTGGGGTTGAATCTTTAGGGCCTTGGAGGCCAGGGGCGCGTCGACTATTCAAGGAATTATCGACGCGCCTGATCGACCATCCCGGTGATCGGCGGGCTGTCTCATACCTTGACCTGAGAATAAGTCTGGCCATTCAGAGGGGTAACGCAGCCAGCTTGCTAGGCACCGTACCTTCCAGTGGCAGCGATTAAGAGTCCTTTTTTATTTAGTTCATTAAAGTTAATATATATATGTAACTACCGTTTATAAATACTATCTTAAGTAGAAAACAAATAAAAATAAAAAATAGGTAGGCAACTGATTTGTAAATTTTATTAACGATCTGGGGAACTATTACGGTCACATTTGCAATATTGCTTTTTGTCATCCAGAGTGTCAAAGTCAATACAAAAAAAAACGCAAAGAGGCGCAAAGCAATATTGCAAAAGCAGCCGTAATAGGGGGGCTAATATTAATTAAAGATAACAAGACGACGATGATAGATGGTGGGGAGGAAGGGACGGACTAAAGCAAGTAGTAGTGTTTGTATAGGGTGCACCACTGGCGATTCCCAGCGATATTTAGTGGCAATGTATGCTACCTTTAATAACTCACTCATAGATGACATTATGTACTTATTGAAAGGCGAAAATTACTAGAGAGTACCTATATAATTAATATATCCAGTATTTGGCAAGTCAGATTGTACTTACTCTTAAAAGCCTTTCCTTCAGCGGTGCAGGAGGCCTTGCCTAACAGGCACTGAACATATCCCTTGAGAAGACGATCGTTGGCGACCAGCGCATCCGCGTCGAAGTCGTCAAACTTGGTGTCGTAGAATTCACCGTCAGGCCTGGCGATGGCGATAGCGACGGTGGCTAACAAGGCGCAAACTATCACCTTCATATTGGTAAGGAATATCTGAGGGAAAAAAAAACTCACTTTAGATCTTTGTATTGATCTCGCAACTATCAAAGTTTGTTACTAGAAATACCATATTCGTATCTTTATCGTAAAAAGGTTGATCTCGATAGTAAAGCTTTTTCTAACATTACTTAATTAAGTAACACTAAACTAAATAGGGATAAGTATAATTAATGAATAACTTTTGAAATAAGATCTTGAAAACACGGCAATCTTTGAACTACTACGAAAACAATAGAGCGACGTCATGCGCAAATAAAAATAAATAGAAATTAAAATATTTGTCTTACCGTTGGTAATGAGATGAGTAAATCTTAGAAGCAACAAACAATTACTGTACCGAATGTAAGTTCAGCAGTACCTTTTATAATTTGTCTGTAAACCTAATCCTTGAACCTCGTCTTTCATACAGTGTGCACTTTGGTTAGGAAGCAAAAAAAAGCTAATGACGTTTTCGAAGCCGCAGCTAATTCTCATTGTCGAAGAGGTTTGAGGTTGTTTTGTCAAATGTGATAAGATTAATTCATTGCACGATTTCCTCATTATGCACATTCATTGTCAAACGTTTTTTTTTTGCATCCGGGGCATATAGACACGTGCTACAGCTTAGTAAGGTTGAGAATATTTTTTTCTGTCTTGGTATTAGCTTTACCTCGAATTTTGTTTCTTAACTATACATTTGTAACCTACGTATTACAAAAAACTATTAATTAAAATACGGGATGTAGCTCAAAAAGCGGCAGAATTGAAGTGGGACTGGGCCAGCCACGTAGCCCGTATGGACTCCAATCGTTGGGCTTGCCACTAATTGAGTTCCGAGACACGCCAAGAGACGACGTGGTCGCCCCAGGAAGCGATGGAGCGACGAATTGGAAGCACACGATAGGGACTGTTGGGAATCTGCCCAGGACAGGGAAGTGTGGAGGGAGGGGTAAGAGGCCTTTGCCCAAAAGTGGGATAACATAGGCTAGTAATAATAATAATAATAATTAATTGGTATTTTTTTTAAGTAATTTACTTTTCAAATCGATTACATTACGATCTTAATTATGTGTATTATGTATAAAATATCGTTTTCTTTTACCATGCTGTCATAACATTGTAGGTAGATACAATATGTAACGAGTTTTCAATATCCGTCGAGCTTATGCTTCAATTGACGTATATCAATTTGGAGTGGCGAACGATGTTTTGACACTTCGGAGTGCTGCATTAGTTCCAGGTTCTTAATTTTTACCCGAAGGTACAGTGGTGGTCTAGGACGGTGTAACAGATTTGTCTATTCTATGGTCTCGTGCGCCCGAGACTTTAATACAAAAAAAAACAAAAGCAATTTTTTGTAGGTACAGAAAAACCGAAAATTTTACGTCGTCCTGGACCGCCACTGTCCATTAATATAGCCATTAAAAATATTCAATATTATAATTAAAAACAATGTAAAATAATTCTTATAGTCATTTAATTTTTTATAAGTAATAAAAAATTGTGACAAATATATAAAAGAGTAAATTTATAGATTGTGATGATTTAAAAGCAAAACCGGTCTACAGAAAAAAAAACCGGGTACCTAGAATAACTAGAATCTCATAAATATTCTAAGACCATATTAAGCCTGTGCGAAAATTGCTATGTAAGTATTTGCCGTGGTCGAGTTGTTCTAGTCAGTCCCATTAATGAACCGGTCGAATTCTGTTTGGTATTCTCTCTTCGGGTCCTCCTTATCGACCAGCTCCTCCCAAAGCTCCGGCAGCTTGCTCTGGAAACTCTTGATCACCTCCCGGATCAGCTGACGTTGTTTAGGTGAACATTTTCCACATGATGTCCTTACCGCATCAGGGATTATTTCTGAGGGAAGAGAGGAAATAGAATAGATTAAGTTTGTAATAAATACATTTCTAGCCGTATAGCGGCGGTATCCACCACTATTTCATCCGTGGGTATTGTAATAGGCAACTTAGGGAATTTAAAGGATATAATTGCAAAATTTAAACAGCCATACTGCGATCCCCAATCCTCCTACCAAGCGTGGAAAATATTGCAAAACGGCGTTAGTATCTACTAGGCGTCCAGGCGACAAATTGAGAATAAACTTCAGGAAGACTTCGAGGAACCGTTTAAAGTTAGCTTTATAACGGACTTTTCTAAACTGAGCCTGGAAATCTATACCATTTTGGTGTTTAATCTTTAAAAAAAAATTATACATGCAATAAACTTACTTTTGAAGTCATGACCCTCAACAGTACAGGGGCCTCTGCTAAGAAAGCAATTTCCGTAGTTTTTTAAAAGACGAAGGTTCGTGGTCAACTCCTGAACATCGAAGTTGTCATAGCGCGTGTCGTAGAACTGGTCGTCAGGTCGAGCCAGGGTTGAGGCTAAGACGACGGCGAGTAGAAAAACTGTCTTCATTTCTTATTAACTGAAACGATTTTAAGAATAAGTCAAACAAAACAAACTAGGTATATGCTTTGAAATTAGTCAAGAAAACTAAAATCCTGGTAAATGTCGAGTGAATGCCTATTTTTGTATTTTCTTCAGAATATTCAGTACAATTTTAAGGAAAGAGATTATTTTATTTGTTTATTAAAGTCTTCTTTTCGGCACTAAAACCAGAAAACGTTAATCAGCAAATCAATGAGCTGTTTTAAAAACGCCAGTTACTAAGTTGGTTTTAAAATTCAAACCTCCTGGACCTTTTTTTAACAGATTTATAAATAAGAGGCCGTGTGGGGACGGCGAAGGAATACGTAACTGATAAAATGTTATAAAGACATAGCGTAATCCATGGCGACGCTTGCCTAGAAAATACTTAATTAAAAAAAAGTTAAATCAAAATAACACTCACTTTTGGTCTTCAATCACGAAATCTTCACTAACACTGTAAACTAAATATCAGATTCTCACCTTTATATTATTAGCCGGATGAGTCCAATATAACCGATATCGCTATACTACCACAATCATGTGTCAATGTAGTTTTATCTAAAGCAATGTCAGCAAATTTTAAATAAAACTATGATCAGCGTTTGCTCCGCCAATTCTGACTTGCAGTTGAAGTCAGTAAAGGAACTATTATTAAGGATTTAAAGTCATATTTCAGTATGGAAAAGAGACAGATTTGGTGGCGTAAATGTTCTCAAACATGATTGTTAGAAGACGCGAAGTTATTTTGCAGTTTAGCAGTTACGTGCTCATCAGAAAAGTAAATACTTACGTTTCGATTTCTAAGCAAAATGACGGTCGCACGCTAAAGCGGATTGGATGACGCATTTTCTCCGAATGGAAGGTAAATTTTACGAAAAATGTATAGAATCAATATGCTTTAGCATTAAACCTATTAAATTGTTAAAAGCCCTACGAATTATTTTTTTAAATAAGTCACACAAACAAATTCATATGTGAAATGATATTCGTCCTCCAAAAAAATTTAGGATTCATAACATAATCTCACGCCTTTTATTCCCCGAAGGGTTAGGCAGAGGTACCAGCTCAAGAGCCGGACCCACGTTTAGCCGAGTTAATGGTTTTAATAAGGGATTCAGCTACCTAGATATATAACGTACTTTGTGCCAACATTAGGTGCAGTGTATAACATGTTCTGTGGTGCAACCTTTTCAGAGAAGAGATAAATATGATTTCCTTTTTGAAATTTTACTCTGAAAGTTTGGTTGTAGGGAACTTTATCCAGCTAACGTTTGCATACAAACTTAAATAACTATGCTATATCTCCAAACTCCAAAAACGCTTATTAAGAACAAAACACACACCCTTATAATAATAAGCGTAGCGTTCTTTTTTGTCTATGCTTAACATTCCCCGAAAGGTTGCTTCTTTTCCATTCAGCCTACATCTGCCTACATAAATATTCTCTTTTTTCTACGCCCTGACGCCAATACAACATGACAACACAAGATTTTAAAGTTTATTTATGATGATTTTATGTCAATTTCGTATTTGGTAGGAACTGATAGGTTCAGTTTTTGTAATTTGATTTTATTATTTCATAATAATCTTACAATAACTTTTCAATTTGTGTATTTGTTATTTTGATAACTTTATCTAACGTTTCTCTACAACTTTACCACCATGTCATTGGCCTTCGAGTACCTCAAGAAGAGGTCAGAGTTCGGCAAGCAGCCTCTCTTCTGCGAGCAGGGGCCTGAAATGTGCGACAGTATCGCCACTAATGTGAACGAGCACAAGAACTTCATACTACGGAACCCTGTCATGCAAGAGATACAGAACACACCCCTGTTCTCTGAACACTACATTAATACCATCAGGTACCTACGTAACTATACAGTTAAAGTTTCAAAACTCTGTTTTATTGTTAGATGTTTATTCCTTAGATAGATTGAAATTGTGTATGAGGATCTATCCAAGTTCTATCCTTGTTATTTAGGTAACCGGTCAGTAAGTAATTTTTTAACCTAACCTAACCAGCAGCAATTTCATCGGATGAAATTTAATATATGACCCTGAATGATCAATAAAATACTTTGCCAGAGTGGACTACAGAGATTCTGGCGCCAACCACAGCGAGGGCGGTTGGCCTAAAGATGTGAACGTAGCTGATCCTGAGCAGACGCAACGATACCGGCGGAAAACTGAAAAGGATGACGGATACATTCACTGTGTTATGTCTGTTGCTTCGGTAAGTTACTACTAAACTCAGTAAAGAAGCCACAAGAGTACTTTGTGACAAAGGGACCTCTGATGGCTAAACTATGGTCATGGCAACGCGTCTTTAGTGAGTAGTATTTAAGTATAATGATTTAATAGTTTTGTTATCTACGTGACTTTTACCCTCAGGGAATGGAGCACTACGTGCTACAAAACAACGCTGTGGATCTTTACCGAACTTACAATGTAGAGCTCCCTCCTATGCCTGGCCTGGAGCGGATTAGCTGCCGAACTGTGAATGTCTATCGCGACCACGGCCTGCCTCCCCGACCAGTTACCTCTATCTCCTGGCAGACTGACGGGGGCACTCGCTTCGCTGCTGCCTATGCTGACGTCGACTTCAATAGACAGTCTCGCGGCTCAATCATGTCTTATATTTGGGATATCGAATCTCCACTTAATCCTGAATTGAAGCTTGAACCAGTATGCCCAGTTTTGGATCTGCAGTTTGGTCCAAGAGATCATAACATTCTAGTAGGAGGCCTGATGAACGGTCAAGTTTGTTATTGGGACCGACGCAAAGGTGGAATACCAGTCGCTCACTGCGCACCCCACACTGCCCATCGTGATCTTGTTCGCAATGTCCTCTTTATTAATTCTAAGACGGGCATGGAAGTGTTCTCAGCTGGCCCAGATGGCTGTGCCAAGTGGTGGGACTTGAGGCAGCTGGAGGAGCCGGTTGAAGAGATGATATTAGATGTAATGAAGTACTCGTTCGATGTACCTTCCATGGCGACTTCGAACGGGGTTACGGCCCTAGAGTATGAACCAACTTTGCCCACACGTTTCATGGCAGGCACTGAAAATGGACTTGTTCTTTTTGGTAATAGAAAGGGGAAGACGCCATTGGAAAAAATACCTGGCAAGGTAGACATACCTTTTATGACTATTCAAATTAATATAATTTCTGTACTTTATAGCTGATTGTCTAAACAAAATCAATGTATTATGTCTATCTTTTTGAATTTCTTTATAGATTGATGCACATTTCGGACCCGTTTCTTCTTTAGAGAGAAATCCTTTCTTTCTAAAAACCTTCTTAACCGTCGGAGACTGGACTGCTAAAATATGGAGCGAAGAGTGCCGGGAGTCGCCCATACTGTGGACACCTCAACAGCGACATAGGATTACAGCTGGCATATGGAGCCCTGGAAGGTTGATTAATTAGTATATTAAAAAAACTTAAAATTAGACGATAATATTATTTCGAATATAGTGTAGGCACCACGAAGTTTTTTTTATCACGCCTGAATTCTTTCTGCAGAGTCTTATAAAATTAAGTTGTGTGTTTTATTTTCAGACTATCTTTAATGATACTAGCTCAAAGTAATGGAAAGATAGCACTTTGGGATTTACTTCGGAAACAAAACGAAGCTGTTCTGACTATGCAAGTTTGCGACAATCCGTTAACTCGACTATGTGCTCACGAGAACGTAAGATTTCTGGATTTCTAATTGAATTAATTTTTGATCCGAGTTTTTTGTCTGGTTTTGTCATTTTAACATTTCACCTATTTCTTTCAGGCCACGCATATAGCGTGTGGGAGCGAGAACGGAAATATTTACATGGTTGAACTGTCCCATACTCTGGCCCAATCTGATAAGAATGACAAAAATCTTTTTGGAGCGGTGAGTTACTTTTTAACTTACGTAATACGGACAAAACGGTGCACTAGTTGTTTACGAGGTTAAATCCGCTAGGTGTAGCGATGCAGCTTTGAATCGAAGTCGAGGCAAAGGAAGAAATATAAAATACTAAGTTACCTAGTTGAGTTTTAAGGTTTTGATCGATTTAATATACAAAAGTTCATCATCATATCAGCCGAAAGACGTCCACTGCTGAACATAGGCCTTCCCCACACATCGCACAGTGTAATACCGCAATCTAATCACCTTGTGGAAAGCCTGCTTACTCTGCGTTTTCATAAAAGAGTGAGACACAAATAGGTAGTTAGTTACTTTAAAGTACCTATTTTCACAATTCCCCAGATCCTGGATCGTGAAAGCAAGCGCGAGCGCATACTGGAAGCGAAAATGCGTGAAATCCGGCTGAAGTTGCGCCAGGCAGAAGAAGGAGGAAGCCCTGCGGTGTCCGTCTCCCAGTCCGACCCGTCTATAGGAGACCGGGACATCATTGAGGCAGCCAATGATTACATGGCCACTGTCAGGAAAGAGATGGCAGCTTTATAATGTTTTTTTTATGCGTCTTTTGTTTTTTAAAGTTTGTAAGATCAATTTAAGACTGTTATTTCTCATTGTGAATACTGCGAACTGTACCCTTTATTGTTTAGAGTTTATTATTGTATCTGTTTTTACTTTCCTTGATTTTGTGTACAAGAAATGTTTAAACCTGTTTTATAATAATTATTAAGATACTGTACAAGATAAATTTTACGAAAATTATTGTTACAACTTATTTTATTTTTCTATTGATACGAGTACTTACAATAATTTTAATATAAATAGATATACCTAATATTATTATTTTTATTTATAGCGTAATTTTTGTGCATTATTGTGTGTGCGTAATAAACATTATTATGACCATATTATTATTTATTTTATTTAAAATGATATTATACAGTCATAATTTAAATAATCAAACAACAAAATTGACTAGGTATCAAAACAACACCGCATTTTAGCATCTTCATAGTAGCAGTGTGTAGAAAAGAACGATACTGATGTGTCGAAGCGAAGAAATTAAAAATAATTAGAAAGCGCTCTAAAATTAAAGTATAGGTACCTACGTAAATTATATAAAAAAAATACTTAAATTGCTTCAGCCTGTCTACACTGCTAAAGCCATCACCCAATTAAAAACGAACGGCTTACTCAACTAACTCAAAGAAACCACAAACATTTTTCTGTTTTGTATAATTTCGTGGTTTCAGCTTCCGTATTATTACTACTAACTTACTTTTTTATACATGTATACTTAATAACACGACTTTTTATTTGCACCTTGTGTTAATGATATTTTTTAACTTTAACATTAGTCTCTCTGACTAAACTCTAAGATCTTGAACTTTCAGCATCCAAATTTAAATAAAGGTAGGTTCCTATTTAAATACAAAAAATATGGAATACCAAAGTAAGTAATAACTTACTAATTGCATATTATTACTTATTGCTTACGGTTTTTATGTTTTTAATTGTTTTATTTTTATTATTTTTGTTTTATTTTTATTATTAGTGTCAGTTTATTGTAATTATGTAACGAATAATAAATCAAATTAGTAATTGCAGATAGAAGTCAATACAATACAACATCAAGTGTTTACTTCCCGCCTCCCAGAATTTTATAAAATATCGAGAAATAATCTCGAGGTGTGTCTCGAGAGGTTATCTCAAGCAGCCTAATGTCAATATATCGTCTCGTATAAATATTTCACGAATACTTAATTCAATTTAGTTAAGTTAAACGATTGATCAAATTTACACTGTGCTCTTTGTCGACGAAATAATCAAGATGTTTAAGTTCACCGTAAGTTATTCTTTATAGATAATTATTCAATAGATACTTTGTGCTTTTGAAACTAATTTACAAAAGTAACCAAAAGCTCAAAATACGCTGATCTTCGTCGTCGTTCCCTCATGGCTGAGGATCGTGACCAATCATCAAGGGCTATGTGGGCTGCCCTCTGCATGGAACCACATGCTTGTTTAATGAAATCCGACCATCTCGTAGGGGCTCTTCCTCTAGCGCGCTTGACTTGAAAATATGCTGATAAAGTTCATTAAATACCTTAGGTTAGGAGCGTAGTCGGTAGTAATTTGAAGCACTAAAATGTATGCATTATTAATATAACATAAAAACATTATTAGAGCTTCAGAAACAGTTTTTCTATCTAAAAATAAAACTGAAAAATCCTCGTATTTCTAGTTCCTTCTGAGTCTTGCGGCGTTGTTGGCGATCAGCGCAGCGCGCCCACAAGGTAACAAAATCACCAGGCACTTGTCTTAACTAATTTGTAAAGATAAATGATTTTGACTGTTTTTTTGTTTCACTCTAGGCTCCGAAACTATGTATAGTGCAATTGGACCTAAAAAGGTGAGGGATTGATCAAAAAAAGATATTGCTAGCAGTAGGATGTTTGCTGGGATACTCAATCCTCTCAATTTTTTTTTAAACCATTAATTCATATTTTCGATGAATCAAGATAATATAAATCAAGATAACTCAGATAACTCTACAATTACAAGGAATAGATTGTTAGAAATCTGAGGAGATTGTATAGAGGAAAATTTGACATGAGGAGATATTGATAAAGGAAATAAATAAGAGTGTGTAGGTAAAGGAAAGTAGGATAAAAATTGGTTGTATGATTTAGCTATCTTATAATATTGTAAACCAGTAACTATACTGTCACCCTGAAATTCCATTTTATATTATTTGCAGTTAACGTCGTAGGAGGAGGCGGCGATCAAGGTTCGTTTGTGTCTATTAATTTTAACTTTTAAGGATTAACAATCCATACTTTTGTTTTATACATACTATACCTTTCTGTTTGACCCTTTTAAACAAAATATTTTTATTTATTTTCAGTAAGCGTGGTAAACCCGGAAGGAGGTATGTGATATTATTTATAGTTACTTAAAAAAAAATCTTACCGTATTATTCATAAACATACATTAAAATTGCTTTACTGGAGGTCTACTTCTCTGGTTATTTGTTTGGTAAAACAAGTGAATTGAAATACACACATATACGTACACACATTCACATATACGTGAAATAACTAAAATGATTTTTAACTTTTTATAAATAACAACATAACAACTCAAAAAGGGTTTTTTCTTTCCTGATATGTGATAACAAGATTAGTCTAACTACAACCAAACATCTCATAAGAATATTTTTTATTACACTAACTATACATTTAGTAAGTACTTGCTTACCTTATTTTTAAAAGTTTTAGTTTTGTGTGAGTAGAAACAAATCAAACCTCTTATTTTTTGTTTCAGTTTCGGTAGCTGAAGGCCCCGGTCAAGGAGGTACATACAATTTTATTTTATATTATTGATAAATATTAATTATATTTACCATGATGTCTTCCGTGGTGCAGTGGGGAGCGTTGTTGACTGGGAAGCCCCGGATCAAAATTCAAACCTTGTCAGGCTTCGAATCAAAGCTAACAAATTGGTCTGATAAATGTTTGTTTTTGGATCTTTCTGAGTGTTCTTTACGAATGTTCCTGGGTTAATATGTCTCAGACTTATTATTATTGGTGATGCATTATTTAATATTTACGATGTTTCTTTTTTTTTTTTCAGTTCACGTTGTCGGTGAAAGTCGTAAGTTTTAAAATATATATAAAAAAAGGTATCTTAACTAACAAACAATTTCATAAATGTGAAAATAACTTTTAGAAACTTGCGCACCTTATTGTTCTCATTTGTGACGTCTTTGTGATGAACGCATTATAGTGCTAGCATAGTTAAACTGATACTGACTTATATTTAAAAATATTTATTTAACGAATGTTTTTTTGTTTTCAGCTACTGTAATCGACAACAATCCTGGAGCACCATGTAAGTATTTTTTTAATACCTATTCCAACTTAAGTATGCTTTCTCAGTGTCTTGCTATGTTTAACTCCGCATTTTGTCAAAAAAAAACACGACGTTTTAAACAGCAACATTAAGTCATAGAACAAAATTGTATTCCCCCATACCATAACATGTGTCTTTTTAATTTTTTCGGTCGAATGTCTTCCTACCCGACCGAGAGTCATAAATATATTTTGCGAGTTTCGACAGTGGGAATAAATCCCGAAAACGCATACTTATAAACCATGCACATATTTGTTATTATGACGCGACATTTTGTAAATTTATTAACAACAATATTTTCTCCGTGTTTCAGCTTTCCGCAGTTAATATTACAAAATTAAAGTTTTTGTAAATAAAATATTAAAAATAAAAGATAAGTAATAGATATTGTTTTTTTCTTACTACCTAGTCTCGTATTTTTCTGAATAATGCATCTCAGAAGAGCGACGTCCAGTTTTGGACCAGTACTCACCTACAGATCAATAATCTTCAGGGTTTTTCTTGTATTTGTTTTGGGAGCTACTACTTGTTCTACTTAGATATTGGCTCTAAGTGTGATGCGTTATTTATTTATGAAGAACCTTGTTGCCTCCTACTTATTTGGTATCGGCAATACAAGCGTACCTAAATATTCAGGTCAAGAGCACTGAGCGTCCGCTTGACAGACAAATTTAATAATATAGTCTAATAGTTAAATTGATCAACAAAAGTTGGTATTTCCGATCTTGTCTGCGCCATCGCTCAGTGTGAGGTCACAATAACAACTTAATATCCATTGATAGTTCCCAAATATCGAATAAGTGGAGGTATAATTTTATTTTGCAAAATATTCGTATTTTGCAAAATAAAATTGTGCCTACTTATTCGATAAAAAATTATACTGAGTACCTTATAATAGTGTTTACTAAAAAACATTTATAAGTAAGTATCTATATCGTAAAATTTAGTTTGTTACTAGGTTTTAAGAAATAAACCTTATACCTACTAGTCTGAGACCTACAAATAACTTTTAAATAAACTTAACAAAGATCACTTATATAGTAATTTTGACAAAAATTCTGAATAAATAATACTGAATAATTTTTGCGATTCTAAAACCTATGCATCAATAAGCTTAGTAAACATAATTAAACTGCCAGTTAAACTTATATTTATGTTTAATATAAAAAATTGCAGCAGTAATCATAGAGCACGCGACAGTGCTTCTACACAAACTCTACGTTATCATTATTCACGCACGACACGACACACTTATCATTGCAACAATGTTAGGATTATTATCCACATTCCATTGACGAAAATGTCTCAGATTTTTGGTAGGGTTAACACCACAGATGTAGAGTTCAGTGGTTAAACCCGGTATTACAAAAGTTTGACCAAATTTTTAGAGAAACTCATGATACCTACATCATTACGTTTCAAAAAGAGCTTCTTTAATATCTCTGGGGCGCAATAAAATCAGTGGCATTTAGAACAAAGAAGCCATTCAGTACTCAGTGAGCCTTGACTTGCCTCTGACCAATAAAGTAATTTCAATCGTTCCCGATGACATCAGCGAGAGACGAATGTTGTTAATTGGGAGAAGTGGAGACAGGACAAGGAACAGGAAACGGCTAGAGAGATGAATTTGATAATCACTTGCCTAAACAGTAGCTGCATGCGAGGTTTAAATGAAAGTACAATTTACAAGCTTCATTTCGGGCATTCAGAAAATTTATATAAAATATGTGGTCGCTAAAATCGTAGACAAATAAAAGCAGCGGATTGAAAATTATGAATCAGGTACATAAAGTCCTAATGATAGAATATCTTGATAACTGAGGAAGTTTTACTAAATAGGTATACGAGTAGTAGTACGAGGCTTGCGATGAAAATTAAAAGTACATATCACGCGATACCCTTGAATACATTTTCTTAACTAATCGGCCATGATTATTTAACATGACATAAAGGAAAATCGCGTCGGCCCTTCTACGTCGCTGCCTCCATTAACTGCTCTGTGGCCGCGACAATGGGCGGCTGCACCTCTCAACCGAATGAGAATGTCTGCGACGACGCGAGTGACGACTCGCACTGCATTATCAAAACAACTATACATCGATAGCATTAATATAAAAACAAAATGAATCCTGCCTTTCTTGGATTTATGTGTGCATTAGTCATGGTAAGTTATTCCGCAAATGATAAAAACTTGTTTGTATTCACCTGTTTTTCATGACGCAATAACACTAACCTACCTACCTTTTTTCTCCTCACAGGCAGCGCTGGTAGTCGCATGGATTACTTACTGCATGTTCTTCAGAGAGAAACACAAGTCTGAGTTCTACCAGTACGATATTGGGGATCTTCAGCATCGATGTGAAGAGCCAGAACCAGAGAAGAAGATCAAAAGAGATATTGTTGCTGGTATCTTTATTCTTCCTTCGAGGAAACATAAGAAGGATGATACATATGAGAAGAGGCCGGACTACCCGGAGAGCCCAGTGCCTATTGTACACACAGGGGCGGATGATTTCATAAAAGTGTTCAACGATGACACGCTCGAAGCCGGTGCAGCTGGCATAGACAAGGAGTACTGCTATGAAATAGAATCTGGTTCACAATATCTTAGTGATGTGTGATGCTTTAATTATATTCGTGATAATCCTAGATCGTGGTGGGTGCGGGTGTTCGAGATAGGTAGAAAAAGGTTCTAAACTTTACTCATGGATTATGAATTTGTCAGTCGCGCTTCCACCACTAAAATATTGTTATGAGCGATCGCAAGTTTTTTATTTAAAGTTTTCATATAGGTATTTAAAAAAACGAACGGTGGTTAAAGATGCTGTTTTTGTCTGTGCTTAAACACATTTGAATATTGTTATGATGAAATAAAATATATTTGTATTTTTATTATAAATGATTTATTAATATTACTTGTTCCTAAAATAACCCTGTAGATATTTTAGTTAATAAACTGATATAAAAAACATACTAAAACGGACGGTCGGTTTCTAAGCAGGATCGATCGGCGACGTTATTTATAAAATGCTTGTGGATTAGCACCTTTGACTGACAGGATATATAAGTATGTAGTTTGAGTACGAACCAGGCTTATGTTTAGCAGTGGGTATAGTCAGACTTTTAGTGATGCTTTAACAATTTTTTTTAAATTATAATATAGTTAACTAAAATTAAATGCTATACAAAGGAAAAATATTAAACATAGGTACTCAATAATACTCAAGCAAATAAATAATGATCAATCTTATTCTAGATCGAACTCAAAGATATTTACAAGACGCCTAGTCAACGGGCGGTGGCGTTTAATTGGTGAGGTTCTTGACCCCATCCGCCATTTTGTCGATGACGCTCTTCTCGGTGGGCTTGAAGACGTGGACGACGGCGTCGCCAGCATCGCTGAAGGTCCGCACCACCTCGTGCCAGGCGTTCTTCATGGTCTCCATGACGTCACGCTTGTCTCGCGACTCTGCAGGCAACGCCGCGACACCAACTATCAGAATCTGAAATAGGTAGGACCTTGTGAGAACCTTATTTTACAACGTAAGGTCAGGCTTACGTACGCCTTCCTTTTGGCATTTATTATAGAATCAAAATCTACAATCTTTAAAGTTTTCAATTAAGGCCACACGATACCATATCATTATAATCATAATGATTAATTCTATTAGACGCATTTACTAAACCTAACGATACCGATACGATTTTGATCAAGATCTATTATTTATTAATACTTAAGCATATTATTATTAAACTTACCAGAATAAATTAAGATTTATAAGTATAGTTTAATTAGATACAGGTAACTTGATGCGCAACACGTTTTACATTTTGACAGTTAGTTATACTGGGGTTTTTGAGAACAGTTTAAATTAGGTACAAATTACCATTACATTAATTTATGATGAGACAAGATTTAAACATCATTGGCGGTCGCGTCATGGGAGACTGTTCCCATGATATTCATTACGGAAGCTCTTCTCAAGTTACCAATTCCAAGTTTTCCGCTTTATCGCGATCATCGGAAGTGGCACTTTAAAATATAATGTAAAAATAAGACGCAACACTTACGATGCAAAACAGAAGCGTAAATCTGAATTCCATTGTACCTTTCACTTAAAAATTTGAATATTTTGACGAAAAGTTTCTACTGGTATTGGTAGTACGAAGACCAGAATCCTACTGGACTCTTGACCAGGATGGACAGGATGCCCCGAATTGGCCACGCACGTGTGACACAGCAATCAGCCGACCAGACGAAATAGTGAGGCTTATATGACGAGTCAACGCATCAAAACAAGCCAAGGTGACCTTTAACTCAATACGAACCAACCAACCAACTAACCACAACCAATCTCATAATCATGTTTTACGGTAGGTAACAGATTTTTTTCTATTGAATTATTTAAATCTTTTTGTAAAAAGTGGGAGCCAAGATATTTTTTTACTCTTCGAAAAATAAACACAATAAAACGTTTTACCAAATCATATTTAAGAAAAAAAACAAAAGAAAATCCTTTAAACATAATCGCGCGTTTGTAGACGATTATAATATGTAGTTTTGCTGATTTAAGTGCCATTAAAATAATCATAATATAATCTTGCTCCAATGAGTAATTTTGATAAAACCAAGATCACCTTCATGGATACCGCAACCACTGCCACCAGCCGTGTAGCAGTCGCTGCCAGGAACAATGCTGTGACAAACTGGGGACAATTGTCAATAAAGGCGTGATCTCACGACCGCAACAAATCACTGATGCTCTTTCATGACTCGGTCAAAACATTATACATTCGTTCGTAATAAATATACTAACACAAAGTTACTACCTATAAAAGGATAGAGATTACGTCATTTGCAGGCACTGCGGGACTCTTTGGTCAAACGCTCATGACAATTTCAAATGGTTTCAACTTTACAAGTTTCCGTGTAGTTTCTTAGGGTTACCATATGCTATATAATTTAGACCCAGGTTCAAATTTTTTCTGAGTAGCGTCAGATTTGCGCTGGTCCAAATTTCAATGGAATTTAATAGAGTAGTAATCAAGTTTTAATAATAAGCGTTATTCCTCTAGTATTGAATAAATAAATTCCGTTGGCCTATATAGGTGGTAATTATTAAAATCTGCACGCATAGTAAATACCGTAAACTATGCTTTTTATTTTGCAGTTAATTTCAGCGATATATCTGCTACGTTCAGTTATTTTTTTTTACATTCCAATAAAAATATTTTGAAGATATTAAATTACTCCATTCGTGTACACGCACATGCATAATGTTTGCTATAACGACGACAACCATTTTTGTTATTAAATTTAATGTATAAAGACTAAAGACCCTCTTACATCAAAGCGTTTGTTTGTAATCATTCATACCAAGAAACGTAACAAACTGTAGGTCGGTTTATCATAAAACCTATGTACTTTGCATTTAAAACTTATAATACGTATTATGATTTTTTCAGCCTTTGTTATGATGCAATATTTTGTTCTAAAGGACAAATTAATATCCGGAAGTCATTTATTGTAAGTATCAATTAATTTATCAAACAAGTAGACAGTTAAGAATAGAAAAGAATAGAAAATGTTTATTGCCAAACAGTGAAACACTTCTAAAAATACACAAGAACAATTTCATCTACGTGTAATTTATACACGTGCATTTTAATTTGAAGCTTCATGATATTAACGGCTGCACATCATTGTTTAATTAAATATTCTGATTGGCAATTTTAAGGCGCATTTTAGTTATCTTAAAATAACGCGGATCCAATTACGACAAGATGCTACTTTTCTGCTTATAAAGCGCCTTACGATATTAATAATTTCACTTCACTACAAACATGAGTAAATTTCTAGTGATTTGTCTTTTGTTTACGGTAAGAAATTCTTATATCTAGTGTTTTTATATTAAATAATTTTGCAGCTTCTCAAATACTATTGAATATTTCTTTAAAAAAATTGATTTACTTTTATTTATTTAATCCTACTTAATACTTACAGACGGACAAAATATAGTTTTACTATCGTACCTATTTATAAAAAATATTGTGTATACAATTACTTAAGCTTATTTAATTACAGATTTGTGGATTCGTTGTTGAGAGTGCGTCTATCGAAGTAAATAAAGAATTGCAACTGAAAAGCTTTTCCGACGAAGACTGGCAAAGCTCTTCTGGTGAAGAATTGCAATTGAAAAGCTTTTCTGATGATGAGTCAGGTGACGAGGGCGACGACAGCGACGACGACCCGGAGGTCACGCGCTACGGACCCGGGCAGGCTGGGGACAGAATAAGGGCTTTTATCAGAGATTCAATACATAGTCTTAAAACAGTTTTTAACGAATCTCAAAAAGAAAAGTATCAGGTAGCAGGAACAAGGATAAAAGAGTTTTTCCAAAGGATAATTCAAAAACTAGAAAATCGATTTAAGAGTAAAAAGGGAAAAATTCTCAATGCCAAAAACAAGGTCAAGAAATTTTTCAAAGATACATTCCAAAAATATAAAAAACTGCTAAAAGAATCACGTAAAGAAAAAATTGAAACAGCAAGGGAAAAAATTAAAAAGTTCTTTGAAGATGCTTTGAACAGATTGAAAAATAATTTCAAAGATATAAAAGAATCGAAAAAAGAAAAGTTTAATGAAGCCAAAGACAAAATTAAGTCAATATTTGAAAACTCATTTAACAAATTAAAAGATCATTTTAAAGAGACCCACAAAGATAAATTAGAAAAAGCTAAAGATAAAATAAAGAAAATTTTTGAAGAATCTTTCAATAAAGTAAAAGATCATTTTGAGTCACGGAAAGAAAAAATTGACAATACAAAAGATAAAATAAAGCAAATCCTAGAAGACACGTTTAACAAACTGAAACATCGGATTAAGGACCAGCGCGAAGAAAAAATAGAAGAAGCTAGAAATAAGATTAAAACTTTTTTGGAAAATGCATTCAAAAAACTTAAATCGCTCTTTTTGTGTGATGAAGAAAAGTGTGTATTGCCATCATCGTAGAATAAATACGATTTGTAGAGTTCATAAAATAAATGTGGATTGAAACACGAATGAAAAATGTTTATCCTTTCAACTTCACCGACACCGGAGAATGTTTGCAATGTAGGGAACAATGGCATGATGGCGATATTTCATGCAGGCTGCAAGATCTATCTTCTCTGTCTTTAAAATTTTATAAAATAGTATGTATGATTAACAAACTCTATTTTGTTTCGTATGTACCTACGTCTTAGCACCTCCATCTAAAACTTTCGATGGAATAAAAAATAAAAATAAACTACTAGGTACTAGGTATCAACAACTATTACCTTTCATTTGTGTCTCTATACAATACAACGCTAACTAGTATTCGGGTGCGTTTCCACAGACGCAGCGATGAGCTGAGAAGGATTTTGTGAACTTTGTTTTTTAGAAGAACGTGAATTGAATAATTTCATACATAATCTCACGCCTTTTATTCCCCGAAGGGTTAGGCAGAGGCACCAGCTCAAAGGCTGGATTTAATAATTTCTTTTTACAAAATAGGAACGCGCCTTCAATAAACTGACACATACATAAACTGAGCACTTCCTCTTTTTTTAAGTCGGTTAAAATAGGTAGTAAAACCTTCCCCCTGAATGTAACAAAATTAAATACTTATTTGAAAACCGCATCCAAATCGGTTCAGACAAACGCGAGATAATCGCGGACAAACAAGCTACATACAAACATACGGTCAAACTGATGACCTCCTTTTTTGAAGTCGGTTCATAAATGCAATTTGTGTCAATGGAATTAAAAGAACTGTTTATTAATTTATATGTGTCCGGCCGGGGGTGTATTCTATGGTCAATTTCATCGCCAACACCCCATATTGGGGTCGCTGCATCAAAGTATTTTTTTTTTTTTCAAATGTGGACGCCGCCTACTTTTAAAATCACATTTAAATATCTAAGCGTCAAAGAATATAACATTTACAACAAACTAAGAAAACTTAAGGCTAAAATACACATTAAAACTAAAATTAGAAAAACAAAAACTGATTAAAAAGTCCACCGCCCATACAGCCCTGTTCGAAAGCGCCCAGGATGCTGGCAGCATTCCTGCGCTGGATAGCCACGGAGAGCCGCTGCACCAGAAACGAACCGGAACGCCGGTCGTGTCCACGGTCCACGAGGCGACGAGCCAGCTTATTCATAAAGCAAGCCGCCTCTGAACCCCACACTATGTAGGCATCTTCCAAATCCTCAAAGAAGCTAAATAAAAGTGAGTGAAACAAAAAAAAGTTATGACATTCTCAGACCCAGACACATTGTATAAGTTATAAAATACTCCGGTTAAACAGTATAACCGAAAAGAAGGTAGCAAATAAAATAAACTTAGTGCTTTATTCGTTTACTAGTTGATTCGGCAAACTTTAAATCGCCTTAAATATTAAGTGTTTCTTTTTAACTATTACTTTTGAATCACTACTTACATATTGAAATAACAGCATCAAAATCGAGCAGTTTTAGAGAGCTTATCATACATATAGACAGACAGCGGGAGCGTCTTTATTTTGTGTACTATTAAGAGAGTAAAAATTAGAAATAACAGCATAATTTCAAATGTTAATAAAAAGTTAGAACTCGAAACGTTGTTGAGGTTAATGCATTGAAAAAAAATTGTTTTGAGAAATGTGTTATGGCTCCCATTCTCCTAAAAATGGAGTCGTAATTACACCATTTAACGGTTGACAAAGATAAATGACATTTATCATACCTACATGCAGAAATCTATATATATATGATACATTCTTTAGTTAACACAGTTTTATATTGTATAAACAGTAGCACCTAAATGATAGTCATGGTAAGTTTTAATTCAAAATATTAATTCGTCATAAAACCCTATATAAATTTCACAATTCTTACACACAGCATCTTGCACAGTTGCAATTATTTTTCCAAATATATTTTCTGTTTTTTTCTTACAGCAGGGAAAATTCTTCATAATTTTAACATTGACCTTAGCATTTGTATCCGCTGAAGAAACAGCGCAAAAGAAACAAAATGAATATGGCACAACATCATCATTAACACCAGATGTACCAAAAATAATTAAGCTAAAGGAACCTGCAAAGTTTTTGTACCAGAACGGGGGAGATGTAGGTGGGCAAAGTTACTCTCCACCTTTTTTTCCATTCTACCCTATGCAACCTTATTATTCTTATGGCCAGATTGGCTCTATGCTTCCAAGCTTTGGGATGAATTACGTGATAAGAAGAGAGAACCAATAACCAATACTTTTTTGGATACACAAGCAGTTCTTTTTAATGTAAGTAATATGCATGGTTACTTAAGTATACTGGGTGTTTCTGACAAGTCGATAACAAACAAGGAGTAATTTAGTTAACCATATATAACTATTTTCCTAAAGCAACATGGGTCGAAAATCCCCAATTAAGCAATTAAAGGGATTGTGGTTAGGTATGTTTAGCTGGCTAAATTCCTCCCCGGTGATTAATTAGTACTTTATCAGTAAACACTCTGTAGAAAATTGTAGAGTAACTAAAATTGTAAGTAAGTAGGTAGATTCATCATAGTTTTTAGGTGTATGATACAAGATTTAAAAAACAGAGCTCCAAGAATTGGATTGTTCCAATTAAAATCTTTATTAAAAATTTTAATGCTTGCCACAAAATCAGTCACACACATCAGTTATAACTATGTAGTTAGAGATATCATTGAACAGTTCGTAGTTTGATCACTTTGTAAAAATGACTTGCCTACGAATAATATGTCTTTTGTTTTCGGTATGTATTTTAAAAAATTTGTTTGTATTAAGTATATATATGCTAATAACTAATAAAATATTATGTTAAAATGATCAGTATTTGGAAAACACTTGTCATAAAAAGTGGGCCCCTTTAATGAAATCTCATCAATATCTGTGACGCTTCAGAATTTGAGATAACTAATTAATGCAGGTTTTGTTCCAGCTTTGCATGCTTACTGTCCTAGGGTCACCTTCTTATCATTCCATACAAAATCAGAAATATGAATTATTGGAAGATAACTCAGAAACGACATCAAATGAAAATAATTACAGAACCAACTCTAACATAAATTACTTTAACAAAGATTCGAGAACAAGAAGATTCTACGATGAAGATGATGATCGCAGAGAAAAAATAAGAGGATTTTTCAAAAATGCTTTTGAAAAACTTAAAGACTTCTTCGAAAGGCCACGCGAGGAAAGAGACTATAAACTCAAAGACAGAGTCATGATTTTCTTTCAAAATGTGTTACAGAAACATGATAAAATTAAAAGTTTAATAAAAATTGCTTCTAACAAACGAGATGAGATCGATGCCATCCTGGATGTAACTGCTCAAAAACTAGATGTTATACACGAACAAATAGAAAAAGCAGAAGAAGAAAGAGCACAGAAAGTCACAAAGATTATGGCGGATACCTATCATAAACTTAAAACTTTATTAACTGATGAAGCCAACTCTTAAAACAAAAAAGGAAAAGAAAATATGATTTGGTTTTTATTTATACATAGAGGAGCAAAAATTGTTTTCCATAAAAGTAAAACGATAAGGTTTAGACGTTTTTCTTCAAGCTTAACAAAATACCTAGCTACTAAATTGTTTTTACTAGACAACCTATTTTAAAATCCTAATCTAGCAATGCTGCATCAGGTGGAAAAGTAAATAAATAATTTTATAAAAACAATACTTTTACCTAGCTATAGTTTAAACAGCAGGAACCAACCATTTCTGCATCAGGTAGATAGGTAAACTAAACGCCTTCTTGAATAAATAATATCATGATAATACAACTTTTAGCTATAGTTAAAACAGCAGGAACCAAAGCAGGCAGCTGCTGATAATAACAAACAACAGTGGAATGGTGAGTACATCGTCATCCATCTAGACCACCTACGTAGCCCTCCGAGTTGCAAATATGTTTGCTGTGACTGTATTGTGTGGGTGGACATTGTAAATACGGGTACTGATGGTTTCCTGAATTTGGATATGTATGTCTTTGTATGTGGAACCAAAGCAGGCTGCTGTTGAAATCAACAGCAATGGGTATGGTGAGTACATTGTCATCTTATACCACCTCCATAGCCCTCTAAGTTGCCAATCATGTTGGCTGTGACTGTGAGTGTGGGTGAACATTGTTGTGACGGGAACTGATGGTTTCCTGGTTATGTATGTCTTTGTTTGTGTTTCAGGCACTCTAAATGCATGTTCTACTTAGTTTGGTTGGGGGCCTGTTCCTGAGTAAAGTGCGTTATTATATTTATGAATTATATTATGTTACACGTCACTTTACTGTTGGCTGCTTAGTTTTTCGTGACGCTAGCAGGCCCCCTGGCATCGCCCACAGTAGAAGACACTATGCTGTCTCCAGTCTAGACAACACTTCAAACTATAGATAGATTTTTTTCCCAACCTCATTCAACTTCTCATTTTGGATTATACATGTTTATAACTTTTCGTTCTGAATACAAATACTTTCATAATTTTAACAGTATCGCCTATCTATGTCCTTTTAACTGAGTGGAACGGGTCCTCCATTAGGAAAGTAGTTTGAACCTTTGTTTACTAGTTTAAAATTTAATCTAACTTTTTAAATTAAATAGCTACTCATTTAGTTTTTCTATACTACAGTTTTTTTCAAGTTATAGTTTCAGGAAAATGGGATCGTTATGGTAAATTAGCTGCTGTTTGTTTAGTGAATCATTGAACCATTTTGTTATTGTTCATTAAGGTACTAGAAATGTCGCTTTGTCATGTTAATATACAGCCTAAATTATGTTTCTCAAACTATTATGTTCCAAATTAAATATATGTGAACTACAGAATACCTAATAGTGTTGGTATACTAAACTTTATAACAGTAAGTTACAAGTAATTTGACAGAATATTGAGAATGATTGAAGGCAATATGATACATTCAAAATAATTAATATGAACATTACTTACGATTTTAGAATTATATAATAAAATCACACATATAAAATATAGTTAAATTAAATAATTAATAGATTAAAGTTTAGTCAAATAAAATATTTCCTATTGTAAAATGTTGCCTACAACAAAAACTGTCTCGGCAGAGACAGATTCACCTTAAACTTTAGTCGAAAGAGTTCCTGATAATTTTGTTACTCGTGCGATGTTTTAAAACGTCTTTAGAGGCCTATTGCAGCGATACTAGCGCCATACACGTTAAAAAAATATATTTTAAAACATGGCAAATATAAAATGTGATCTCTATACTAAATAATCTTGCTTAGTATTTTTAGGGTATTTTTGTGGAGCTAAGAAAGCTACGTACTACGTGTTGCTAAAAGTGGCTCCTTTAGTCAATAAATAGTAGATAATTTAAGTTTTTAAACTTGGACTATACACAACAGGGCCCTTAAAATATACCCAAGCGTCATAACCAGTAACTCGACTAGAGAGTAAAATTTTCCTATGGTCATAACCACACAGTAATCGGTGCAACACGCCGTTCTGGTTGTGTATACCCTAGACATAACTCTCAGATACCACAGCTTGAGAATATACGATGTGGATGGACGAATGAAAAGATCTAAAGAAAAATGAAGTGTTTAATAAATTTACTCATCGGACTGAAAAAGTTTGTGAACGTTTTTTTAATACATAAATATTTTTAAAGTAATGGTAGTAGTGGGTATCACCCACTTATCGTAATGGCACAAATCACGTCATTTGTTTGCATTTTACTATTAAAATTTAGACTGGTTTTAGGCCGTAACCGTTATTAAATTAATTCTGGATTTTCCCAGTAGTAGAACGTAGTATTTAATGCCAAATTTTTGTATAAATATTTAGTTCTGATTTCCAAACAATCATAAGATGGCTTCTAAAGTGAGTATTTTAAAAATATTTCTTGTGTAATTTTTTTCTTCTCATCGGACAAGGCGTCCTCTGTTAAAGGGCTTGATATAGGGCTACTCTCACAGATCACCTCAAGGACAAACATTGTGGGTGTGTTTTCCGCAATTTCTACGCTTGGCGGGCATGGGCGTGGCTTGGCTATGTTACCCGCTTTTGGAACGTTCCCTAAGTAACCATTTACGACACCCATGCAAGGAGAGGAGATGGGCGGTCGAATTCGCAACTGACCACTTCTTTTAGAACGAGCAATTTTTCAACACAGAAAACCCGGAAGTGTTACTCGATCCGTCCTTTTATTTCCATCTTAATTACCTATTATTTGCAAAACTCTACATTTTACCTATTACATAAAAAATATTGCTCTACATAGTGTTTCCGTAACTTATTCTTCTTTCCAAGAGTTCACATTCTCAGCAGACCCTACTAACTTTTAGGTGAATATGATTATCTATATTCTAACACTCTGTCTCTTAATTTTTTTAGATAGCACTCCTACTTACGATCCTGTTCATCATCGGATCCGCGATGGCTCAGTTCGGCGGCGGAGGATTTGGACCAGGCGGGGGATTTGGAGGAGGTTTCGGAGGACCAGGAGGATTCGGTGGTCCAGGCTATGGGGGAGGTTATGGCAACGGTGGTTATGGGGGCTATGGAGGCCATGGAGGTCACCATCATCACCATGGAGGTCAAGGGGGCTATGGAGGATATGGGGGCTATGGTGGATACGGACCAATCGGTTATGGCTTCGGGCGACGACGATAGAATGTTTTAAAAATTATTAAGTATTAACTAAGTTGCAAGTTTTTCAAAAACTTAGTGCCTTGTAAAAGCTAAGAACGTAAACTAACTATACCAAAAATGGAAAGGTAAAAAAGAGCTCTTCATCTAAGTTATTACTAAGTAGGAGGTAGATAAGATTTGAGTTAGATAAGAATTATAAATATATTTTTATTTCAATTTCTGTGTGTTTCTGTGTGTGTGTGTGTATTTTAATCAAGCATTGCCAAATCTTCAGGTCACTCCCAAGTTTTACTTAAATAATTAATGTTAGTAGATCATAGGTACTAAGAACCCAAAAGGCAGATTGGTTTTTCCTTGCATCCCAAAAATATCTTCTATATAGGTTACCTTTATGTTATTGTAATCACAAAATTATCTTCTATTCCTTAGAAAACAAGTTCTTCAAGTTCTCGGTAATAGCGAGTGTTAAGTAACACAGCTTAACAACTTAAGGTAATTCTTATACTAGTGTTAAATTTGACGAGAATATTAAAATTTATTTATGAATCGTATCAGTGGTTCTTCAATGATTGATTCAAAAGGGATTTCCTACTTTGCAGCTACTTACTTCAATTTGTTAGTGTCTTTTTCTGATTTATATGCTGTTAGCCCTAGATGGGACATTAGACAGACATAAGGCTTTAAGACAGTTCCTTCACTTCTGGTGGTCTTGAGACAATCTGTCAAATCTACTGGTGTATGATGTTCGTCTCTGTGTATGTTTCGGGCACCAAAAACATGTTATTCCTAGTTAGTGGCACTGAGTGTGAGCCGTATTATTATTTTTTAAAATCGCAGTTTAGCCTCACAGTGGCTGCTTGCATCTTGGACCAGCGACAAGAGTTTGGATGACCTCTTACGCGTCATCCGGAGGGCTGCCACCTGCCACCATAATAGAGATTCCTTTTATGTTCTTTATGTTTTCATCTTGAGAATATGCCACTTATTTTATCACATGAACATTTGGCCTGGCTCTTGCCTAATCTCCGCTTGCTCCCCAACGTTTATAAGGCAAAATAAGAAGAAGAACTCATTTTATCATTGATAGCGTCTTTAACATTTTAATGATACAAAATTGGCCATATAGGTTTTATACCTTGTTGGTGATTTGAACTGAATCAGGCAAAGACGTAGTAGGTATATACGTACACACCATAATTAAAAAAAATATATATCTGTAAGTCCCAAGAGACAACTAGATAGGTCAACAAACTATACGCCCTCTAAAACACGTTTAAAACCAGTATCTCGCTTACATAATACTTTAATCCTACCATATATCAAAGAACTCAAGTTCAAACCAATCTTATAAGTGGATCAAGTTTTACTTATGGTGGTCTCGATACCATTAGGTAATTTTTTTTAATAGATTCACATTTGGAGCATCACTGGCTGTTGAACGACTACTGTTTAAAAACCGCGGACAAACATAACACTAGCTTCTCTATTTAAGGGACGTTAGTCTCTAGGCATGTGTCATTATAGTTCCGTATTTTGCGATCGATTGTAACACCTTAAAAAAAACATGGCATCACAAAAGGTAACTTTTTTAGCAATAATATTTATATCAAATCATTGTTACTTTATAGGAAAGTATCCTTTAAACTAGGATAATCTAGTTAAACATTCTTATTTGATAAATGTTTTGTGATTAACTTTTTTTCTTCATTTCTAATCCACTGATTCTTATTAAAAACTATAAGCATAAAACTATGGACTCTGTTAGCGGAAAGAGCCGCACCACCTCTAAACAAACCACATCGACTCTAAATGAAATAATTAATCAGTTAAATTCATAGAAGCCTTTGTGTTTGTGATGATTTAAAAAAATCTTGTGATAAGAGAAAGATCATGGTCGACGTTAATTTTGTGATTTCCAAAATGTAATTACTCACTTGAATATTTAGTTCTCGTAGTATCCGAATAGGTCCAATTTTTACTTACTCTAATCTACGAATATATTTGTCCCGACAGGTAACGCTTCTCCTCGTCATCCTAGCTATGGTGCTGTCGGTTGTACTAGCCCAGTTCGGTGGCGGCCAAGGAGGATTTGGTGGCGGCCAAGGAGGATTTGGTGGCGGACAAGGAGGATTCGGTGGCGGACAAGGAGGGTTTGGTGGCCGGCAAGGAGGATTCGGAGGAGGCCAGGGAGGATTTGGAGGTAGTCAGGGAGGATTTGGAGGAAGCCAGGGAGGATTCGGAGGCCAACAACGCCGTGGATTTGGTGGACAAGGCGGATTCGGTGGACAGCAAGGAGGTTTCGGTGGCCAAGGAGGTTTCGGTGGACAGCAGGGAGGATTTGGCGGACAAGGAGGATTTGGTGGCGGCCAGGGAGGTTTTGGCGGCGGTTTCGGACGACGATAATTTTAGCGTAGATTTGTTTTAACCTAAATGCCTAGTTGATTTTATAAAAATGTGATAACCAATTTTGTTTCATTTTATTATATCTTTAAAACTATTTTAGGGTGGCTTTTGATGTCAGAATTCAGAGTGGATACAATTTTCAACGAAAACTTTTATTAAATTCAAGTTTAATTATAAAGTTAAATTAAAATCATTGCCTGAACAAGACAATATTCACAAGAAATTAACTTAAGAAGCAGCTAATTTAGTAAACTTTGCTAAAGTCGTTTGCGCACCAACTAGCATTTGGGAAAAAGCACTTATAAACATATTTCCAAAGTAAAGTGCCCAACGTGTACCCCTAGCGAACGGGCTTATAGTCTCTGGTGGCTTTAATTCTGGTTCATCCGGAATTGGTATCAATACTTTAACAGGCTCAAGAACTGCTGGTATCAGTGGTGGAGGTGGTAGCGGCGCAGGTGGTGCAGGTATAACAGGTTCTTCCTTTGGTAATTCGACTGGAACAACAATTCCTGGGGGTACTTCTTCCGGTGGTATGATCGCTGGATGCTCTAACTCGTGCGGAACAATCACTGGATGAACCTCCTCCAGCGGAACAATAACCGGATGTTCCTCTTCTACTGGGACAATTACCGGTAGTTTTTCCTTAACTTCCGTCACGATTGGAAGTTTGTCTCCAATTTCTGAGTTTTCTTCATGTTGTATTAATGATTTTTCTATCTCAATTTCATCTGGATGATGTTCTTTTTGTGGTTCTATATTAGGTTCTAGTATAGGCTGTTCAAGTTCTGCTTCTTTTATTTCATCCAATTTAGGCAGCACTCTTACATTTTCTTCTTCTGGGGGAGGTATCTCTCCATACATGATAATGGGGGGTTGTTGAACCGCTGGTTCTGCAAGTACTTTAATATGAGGCGGGTCTGGATTAACTTCTAGAACTGGCAGGGGACTACCTATTTTGAGTCCTTCGCTTTCAAGTGGAATTTTTATAGGAGGTGTTTCTATGAATCCTTTTATATTTGGAGATAGTCCAATATTAGTCATTATCATTTGATTGCGCTCTTCAATTTTCGGTTGCATTAATGGTGGCATCATTGGTGTAATGGAATCAATGAGGTTTGAAGATTCCTTCTTCAAGGATTCGAGATTTATCGGCAGTCTAGATAAATCATCATTTTCTTCTTCTTTCGGAGCTTCTTTGTCTTCACCTGTTTCTCTTTTTCTTATGTCTATTATTTGGTAAATAGAGTCTTCATCTAAACTTGTATTATCAGTCAAAAGCGGTATCAGATTTTTATATTCAACTGAATTTTCGTTATCAATAGGATTTTCAATATCAGATATCGGTGCATAAATACACTTAGTGCTGATGGGATGAGAGCACAATGTGGAAACTAATAAAATCACAGTTTTAAAGTTGGTCATTTTCACTTTCTTGAAACACAATTTTTAACTGAGATCACAAGTTCGTCATATTGCACTCAATGAATGAAAAACCTGCTGAGAACAATGGAAATTGTTTAAATACAATTCCATGGCTTAGTTTCCTATCGAGTGACCTTAATGATGATGACTTCCAGTCAGCGGCACGCAAGGACATTTCATTTTTCTGACCAGAATTTAATAATCATAACTTACCAGACTAGGTGCGATTGTTTTATGTAAATTATCCAACTATTCATTATGTACGAAGTACATCATCATTAGGTAAGGTCACGGACTCTTTCAGCGTAACACGTTTGTCTATGGTCTCGCTTTTGTCCAAGGGCTTTTTTGCAATACACAGAAACCGGAAGTTTTACGCTGAACAAGTACTTGACTGTAAAATTCTTACTCAATTTTTTTTAGACCACATGTTTTATTTTAGCGCAAATAAGTTCCATCGTGTTTTTCTCTCTACATTAATAACTAGTACAATAAAGTACCGGTACTAAATAATTCATTTTCGACCCACTAGAAAAGTAAAGGTGCCCTAAGAGAAATTGTAAGGTCGTCTTTTGCCTACTTATTATTAAATTATCACGATACTTTTTGGCACAGCTTCACACCAGAACACAGTAATTAAGAACTAGACTTGTACCTAGTAAATATCTCAAATATTTACAACAATATAAAAATCCTTAACGATGACTACACTACAGAATGCAGTATAGTTATTATGTTGGGTAGGTTTATATGCTTGATAGTATATAGTCGGCATTTTTGTAGACGGAACGTGATTCCAGACATTAGGCTTTCGAAAGTAAACGTAGATATGTGATCATGAGCGGAATGCATAATTAATTAAGTACTACAATGCTTGAAGTATTTCGAAACTGAATCTTATCAGGCCAGAATATAGTTTACTCCAATAGAATAACAAACAGACTATGACTAAAAATCATATCTATATGAATGGGAAGGGAAGTCCTTCAAATATATAACTTATGAACAGTAGCCAGCACATCAATCTAACCTTTTCCCTTAATGCGTACAGCTTAAAGACGAATTTACAGTAAAAATTGGTTCTTCTGTGTCAAAATATATAGAAATTAGATAGGAACAGAATTATAAAGTAATGAATATACGAATATTCCTATGCGTTTAAAATTTAATTTTTAAACTATCACCGCAGCCGGGCCATTGTTATAGATAAATAAAATAAAACAAAAATATAGTCAAGAGAGGCGGTAACGGTAATAAAAAATAAAATAAAATAGGAAAGCCTCTGAGCGAATCGTAAGTCATATGAACATGTTTTTTTGAAAGCCCTTTTTCGATAAATCCTGTTCTTACGTTTCATAATATTTAAACCTATACATTGCTAAAACTCGAAGGTAAATTTCTTGCGGGAAAGTGAATCTCGCAATGGCTAGCATGCATGCGGTGCGACATGCGACGCGAGTTGACGTGAAACCGCGGCGAAAGACTGTCAACTTATATAAAAGATAATAAAAAAAAAACTAAATAAAAACAATCGCGAAACGATCGAAATTTAAACATTAAGTGATTGTTATTGCTACTTAGTTTTCCCAGCACGCTATGGTCTGGTTGGTTTTGCACCATGGTTAATTAAAGCAGAAATTAATAAGACATCAACCTAATTGTTCTACAGTGATCATCACCGCATGGTGCAGATAGGTAAGTAGTTAGTGACTCAGAATTTATTTTATATACAAGTATTTACAAAAAATTATAATAAATAATAAAACACATACTTAATTATAAATAGAACACTGCTTCCAAATCACCACAACCCGGCGGCACGGTGCCCAGGAGGCTGGCTGCATTGCCACGTTGAATGGCCAGGCTGATGCGCTGGCCCAGGTATGAGCCAGCCCGCTGATCACCAGTATGGTCGATAAGGCGCGCCGACAACTCTTTGTATAGGCGGCGCGCCTCCGGTCCCCATGGTCCGAGCGTCAGATTTATTTTATTAAATCACTATGTTTATGTTTTTTTAATTAATTACTAGAAGAAGGAATAAGGTAGTTAAATAATAACAGCATATACTCAACAACTAAAATAATAATAAGTTATGGTAGGTATTTAAACATTTAACATAATAATTGTGTATTATTTTATTAGAAATTTATTTAGTTTTATTAGGTCATGTGTGTGACTGTGATCATCATCAAGTTTAGTTACCTAAAACTGGGTCAAACTCTTAAAATGTTTCGTTTTGTGTACCGTTTGTAGAGAACTAAACATTGATGAAGATGATGACGTTCTCATATAATATTACTTATGTATTACTTTACTAGCTGCTCCTTAGCTAAGTTGGCTATGATGTGGACTGAGTTGAGTAAGCGAGCCTGGGTTCGATTCCCGGTGGGGCGAACATTGTTATGATGAATATCGATGATTGTTTCCGGTCTGGGTATAACGTTCGTCTCTATATATGTTTCAGGCTCCCTAGATACAGGTTCTTCCTAATTAGGGGCTGAGTATGTGGTGCGTTATTATTTGTTTATTATTATTTTTGTTATTGCTAAATACTAAAATTGTGACTGGTATAACGAAACTTAATATTTGTAGAGTCTATTAATACCAAATATATTTCCCCACCTCACTGATTAAGGCTTGGTGGTTCAAAAATTTGTGTTTTTGAGATTTTTTTAAACAATCTGAGACATACAAAATTGATGTCTTCATTCTGAAAAAAATATATGTGTTAGTTAAGGATCTAATCTAGTCATCATACTAAAGGGAAATAGGATCTAATTAATTTTAGTTGATAGAAAAAAATCTCAAAGTTACCCCTTTTTGTTCCGTTTTTTCCATTTTATTTTTAAACCGCTGATTGTTTTTATTTGATTTTTGGAATGAAAATTGCTGACCTTAAATTTTAGACATACTACTATAGTAAGAATTTTTAAGTTTAACGAAAAGACAAAAAACCAGCAAAAACTAAAAAAAAACATCGTTTTCGCGCGGTCCGATGCCATGCCGCGCCGCTCCCTACCCCGTCAGTACCCTTGTGGCCACGGCCGAGGCCGGTTCTGTGTCAAATTTTTGTTTTCGCGCTCTCGTATTTCGTTTTATTTTTATTCAAATGTAAACAAAATTTGACAACAGATGTCAAAACAATGAACCATAACATCTGATTAGGATCTGTATGGAGCTGAAAGAAACCAATTTTGATACCGATATTACATTTATAAAACCGTCGCATTACAAACTTACCTTTTTTATTCCCACAAATAAAACTTAAATCATAGGTTACTTATTATATAGTTATATCATATCTTTGTTAGTTCTGTGGCGCCGATAACACAATATTAATATTACATTAGCACAATATTACGTGGTATACTTACTCAAATTACTTTAAGAAGGCAGTAATTTATGTCTTAATAGAAAATGTTTCCTTTTTATTTAACGCTTTTCGGTTTTTTCGGCTGTTTAATTTTTTGATGAAAAGATTTTATTTTTTGCTTTTCAGTTTAATTTTAAGGAATTCCCCCCCCCCCTCACTTCAAGGTTCACCTTCACCTCAAATCACCCTCCAAACGCTGGTCTCACACCCCTGAAGGTGGTCAGACGACCTGGTAAAGGTTGCGGCCTATGTCCAGCAGTGGACGCTATCGTGTGAGATCGGCTGCTTAAAATCAAAACCTAGTAACTCGTTTTAACAAAAATATTCAGGAGAGCCAAAAAACGGGTCGACCACTTTAATTCGTTGCCCCGAAGAAACCAGACGCAATAGCGATTTCGGTGTTTGACCAAAAGTTTGACTATATTGTTGACTATAGTCACACTTAAATCGATCCCACTATTTTTTTTTTTTAATTTACCCAAATATGACAATGAAAAGAATTTCAAAACATAGTATTTCACACTTAGTTAATTAACTAAGTGTGAAATACTATGTTTTGAAATACAATCTCTGAGTTAATTCTCTACTTTTTAAAGCAATTTATATTTTTAGTTGTACGTTTCGAATGAAAAATGTTATTTTTTGAAGTGCATTCATTTAAAAGTTATACAAATGATTTATTTGTGGCAGAATTAAGTTTTGTTTACTATTTGGTTACGACTCGTGGTTAATTCAGCCAAATTTGTATACTGTTTTTGTAACTTACTAAATTCCATCAAAATTTGATTGATTTTATAATCGGCGCCAAATTCAAAACATAGTAAGTCAGCTTTCAAATTCATAACCTAGTAAGTCGGTTGAGTTGCTAGGTTTTTTTATTTGTAATCCGACATGCGCTATGTTAAGAATATGTACTTCATGGAAATTTCAATAACTTTTCCAAATTGGGTAGACTTAAATTAAATTTTATTTTTAAAATTACGTTAGAAACTGGGTGTTTTAAGGTTCATATCAAATCTATACCGCCTAGTAAGTCGAAAAATGACAAAAATGGTTTTTTTGCAAAAACACCAGTTACTAGGTTTTGAATTTGGGCAGCCGAGATGATGATGATGATTATTATTATATTAGTCGGCGAGGCGCTTCTCCAGAAGTCCCCCAGAGTCCTCCAGAAGAAGGCAGGTAGTCGCCACTTACAATGGAACTGGTGGGGCGAGTGTTGAAAATTTTGCGGTTTTTGTAATCCAATCGTCGTAGGTCGCCAATTTAGAGAACTCCTATGTCCGCCCGCCTGCAGTAGAAATAACTCCAGAGGTTGAAGAAGGGATGATATATTTACACATGGTTAGGTACACTATTTACAAGAAAATGAATGCATGTTAATGTGTACAGCGGCTGAGATGTACTGCCTAGCGCACGCAGGGCGTTGCGCGAGGCGTCGTGCGGGGCGTGCTGCGCCCAAATCAAATGTATAGCAATAGTATGAGACCGTTTACGGAGACGCGCATAGGCCTATGTTCGATATCGTATAAGGAAACGCGTCGGCTCCCGCGGCGGCGCCCGCGGTGGCGGCGACCGTGGTGGCGCCTGCGTCGGAACCCACACGACATCCCGCACAACACGCCGCGTCTTCGTAAAGGAGGCCTTAGGGTGTGATTTTAGTTCCAAATAAAAAAAGTTATCAACTCAAACTATATCGTTATTTGTTTTAAATTAAAACAACCAGTAATGTTTTATTTATATTGAGAAAACACTACAAAAAGGGTTTACTTTGATATTTATTTCTACAGAGTGAAATTCATTACATCTTGTTACTTTTTAATAACTTGTCTAAACTAAATCCTACATCTATATTTTTCAGAATTAAGAAATCTGTTTTATATTTCTCAGATGGTTTAAAAAAAACTCGTTATTACAAATACCTTACCTAAACGCAAATTCTTGTGCGCTGAAACGAAAATCGGAAAGAAAAATTGTGCGGTAGGTATAAACATCTCGATTTAACTTCGGCTTGTATGAAAAGTAATAAAATTTAAAACTGCCGCGACATTTCGCATTTCGACGCGCGCATGTCACAGCTGCGAGGGTGGGGGACCCTCATACCTAATTAGGTAAGAAGCTTCAAAGTACAGGCCGTTAATAATCACGTTTATTTTATTGACATAAATGTTAAAACAGTGTGTTTATACAACAACTAGTCAACCCGGCGAACTTCGTACCGCCTAACCTATAATTAGGATTTGTACATATATTATACTTATACAACTTTCTCTTGAAAGAATCACTCTATCTCGTCTAAATCCGTTGCATCTTTAAAGATTTAAGCATACAGGGACATTAGGGACGCAGGAAGCGCCGCGATTTTATTTTATACTATTTTTGTACGTTAGTCCGGCTCGTAAGCTGGTGTCTCTGCCCTAAACCTTCGGGGAATAAAAGGCGTGAGATTATGTTATGTTGTGTTATTTTAGTAGTTTTAATCAATACAATAAAAATACTAAATTAAGTTTATTGATGGCGTGTTAATTGATGACGAATCACCTCTACGGGAATCTTACCTTACTCTATAAATACAAAAAGTATATTATAGAGATAATGACACTGTCAGAACTCATGAAAGGCAGGAGAGGACCCAGTCATAGTTGTTAGAATCCCTTTTGCCCCCGTTAGGACCGCATAATATTATGATCCTCTGTAATTAACATTGAACTTGTATTGTTTCTATGCAGGGAAATATTGTACCTAAGCATTAATAGTTCACAAAGCAACGCATGGTAGACCATGTCGGCCAGCCTGACAAGCCTAGTTTATCAAATAACCCCGCTTTCCAAGCATGTAGCGATAAATAGGGTAAATTTGCTGTAAAGTGGCTAGTTCTATCATTGTCTGATTATCGTCACATTGTCTATGCATAATATGAAATTGAGGAAGAAAACAAAATTAAGGTAATAGCTTTAAACATTATTTACATTATAACGATATCTTTGACCATTATTTTTCTTACCTTATGATGTTCTAGTCGACCTAGCGAACTTCGTACCGCCTAACCTTATAATAATAATTTATTTATTTTGTGCAACACAGGTAAGTATTAAAGGATATTAAATAACCTATGACTATGTTGTGCATGTTTTATACATATAAACCTTCCTCTTGAATCCTAATGCCTAAAATCCTGAATGCATTGTCAACGGAATCAGAAAATAATTATATAGTAGAAACAATGAAATATTAAAAGAAAAATAAAACAATATCTACATAGCGAGTATATCCTGCGATGGATAACACGCGGTCACATTTGTAACTGCGTGTTATCTATCACTTGCCTATAATACATAACGTTCATAAGTTATGTACAGTGGCGGACACGGTCGGCGTAACACTTCCGGTTTTTCTGTATTGCAAAATAGCTCTTGTTCTTTGGTAATGCAGTCTCGGGCTGACGAAACCATAGACAAATCTGTTACGGCCTCCTAGTCCGTGACTGTACCTAGTCCTTTTTTTTAAACATAAAGTATAAAAATCTCAGTTAATAAATAAGATTTAATGTTAAAAGTTAAAATTGCAAACAAACAGTATACTTACATTAAAACCAATTTAAGGTATGTACAGTGGCGGACACGGTCGGCGTAACACTGCCGGTTTTTCTGTATTGCAAAATAGCTCTTGTTTTTGGTAATACAATCTAGGGCTGACGAAACCATAGACAAATCTGTTACGGCCTCCTAGTCCGCCACTGTACAGATAATTAAATTGCATGCAATTTGCGGCCTTATAGCTAAAAGCGAAATCTTACGAACCCACTGATTACCATTGATGGATTTTACCATTAATAAATCCGGAGTCAAAAATTAGTAACCTACAGAAAAAGGTAAAGGTTCACCGGTCAAACGAGGTATAAAAATTCCAGTAGGAAAGATATGATAATCAGATCTTGGCTTTCACTTTAAATATTATTGTGATTAGTATTCCAATAGGTAGATAGTTTGAATATATAACAATATGTTGAGTTATATAATTTTTTGTAATTTTTTTACAGCTTAAATCTTTACCTTAATTTTTTTATGTCCTTTCATTGTATGAGATATGTATAAACCATAAAGTCAAACAACAAAATCACGTTGAACACGTTCACCGAGAAGATTATTGTCTAATATTTCTTAGTATTCCCTAGTCAAAAAATAGTATTTCGTGCCAACTTTCCATATAGATTAGAGCTAATACAGACGGAGTACATTGTAGTCTCACTCAATGCTTTATGTAACAGTGTTTAAATTTTCCCCCTTTGGAAACTGGGCAGAACTTTAAAAAGTAGGTTAACAAAAAATATAATAATACATCAACTAAATTGTAGAGCAAACAAAACGAACAGTAGAAATTCAACGTTTTAAGAGTTACGTATGGAATTACTAAATATTTGAACGGTTGCGTAAAATTTTGACAAATAATTTTAGCACATATCCGTTTGCTTACCTTTATACTTCTTGAAATATAAATATTGATATCCAATGTATGGTCTGTAGATCTGATGCCCTATTACGGCCGCTTTTGCAATATTGCTTTTCGTCCTCTAGAGTCCGTCGTCCTCCGTCGTCAATACAACAAAAAACACAAAAAGGACGCAAAGCAATATTGCAAAAGCGGCCGTAATAGCCCCTCTGTGAAGTTAAGTTTTACATATCAAGTCATTGAAACTGTTGTACCTATCCTGTAGATAGAAGTGTTTTATAAAAAGAAAAGACAAGATATAAATGCTGTCTCACTTTATCTTTTTATTATTAAAATAAAATATACCCAACAACCAAACTGCCAATAAAAATATTTATTTTGCATAACAAAAGAATTGCACTAATTTAACATAGGAACAAAGTTCTTATCTCTAAATAAATATTATTGTTAAAACGCAGTGCTTAACTTCTCTCTGTTTATTATAGTAAACTACAACCTCGACATTATTTACAAATTCTTTAATTAAAGTTACAAGAGGTCTCTCTATCTCCTCTCTTTATTTGTAATAGGTCTGTCGTATTTATCTTTGCTCTACAAATTGGATTCAACAACTTATAGATGTAACTAAACCGTTTTACCCTACAGTGGTCTTTCTGATCTTATTATATCACATAAACTCTACAAACTAGTGGTTTTTTACTTCATATGTAGGTATAATTAGTAGGTATTACTAAATTAAATTGTAACACTGTGGTATTACGGTAGGTAAATTAGCTACTATACAAATAAGTAAGTAAAGTTCACGGTCAACCATTAAACTGACAATGAAGACTTACCTAAACGTGTTTTGTACAAGGATAAAAATTAAGTTCATTTAAAAAATAATATTCTGAGTTCGAACCCTAAAAGGGCTTGAAAACCGGTAGAGCAGAATTCACAAAAAGAAAATATATATTAGCGTCTTTGAATACCATGCATCGAAATAAAAGATACTCTCTGTATATTATCACAATGTGTGTATTAAATATTGCAAATTTCTTTCAAATCTGTTCAGAAAATTTACGAGAAAGGCTATACTTATACATACATCAAACAATACAAACTTTACAAAAAGTAATAGGAATACAAAACATATGTAAAACTTTCTTTCTTTTTTCTTCTTTACAGAACCATGGGCGTATTTAAAGTACTGCTACTAGTAGCATATCTTCTGGTCCTGGCTCAACAAACGACCGCGTTCTTCCTGGACATGATCAGCCTCTCACAGACTGGCAGGACCATGGATGGTATCATCAGCACCTTCATGGACGATATCTTCGGAGAGGGAGACGATGAGGCCAACATTATGGAGCATCTCATCAGGATCTACATGGAAAATGATGAGATATTCCATGGACACGGATGATTTAGTAACTTAGTTACATTGATTTTAAGTAAGATTAATTGTTGTAATTATTTATGTAGAAGTACGAAGTTTATAGTTACATAGAGATTGAAGTTTATAACTATGAAGACTTAATGGTTATTTATTGCAAAACGCCTTCGTAACATCTTGAGCATCGAGCAGATTCAACTTGGCTACCACTACTTGCTAGGCACCATCTTCTTAACTTGTAGCATGGTTATTAGTATGAATATGTTGTTATCTAAATCATACTGATATTGAATATTTATGGAGGAAGTTAGTGTGTTTTATTATAAATTCCCACGGAAAAAGGAAAAATGGACTACTGACTTACAAACAAAATTGCACACACACGTACAGTACAAACTAACAAAATTGTATGTATTCAAATATTATTATTTTGAATAATAATATTATTATTTTGAATAATAATATTTGAATACATACAATTTTGTTCAATAATATTTGAATTCATACAATTTATTGTAAAGCTGGGCCAATATTTTGTATCAATTTAAAAACCTGTAATTCACACACAATATTCACAGCTCATTCGGCGGTAACATGATGCCCGAAAACGTCCCTTAATTCTACAGTGCACTAACATTGGCTAAACTTTTTAATATTTTAATCATCTCTACAAACTATTCTATCTTGAATTTCGACGCATTTCTTTCGATTAGATTCTACTTGTAATTTCTGATGTGATTTTTCATCACTTTCTTCTTTTTTGGGCTGATCATTAGGTTTATACTTACCAGAATCATCTTTCTTGAATGGTAGTTCATTCTCTCTAGAGTTAACCTCAATATTGTTTCCACTAGGTCTTCGAGAGTAGATGTAAGGTGGTTGGACGTAGCCACACTCCACTCTTCCTTTGCGCAGTCTGCAGCCTTCGCCAAGATTTTTGACCTTCTCCTTACAGTCTATGTTGCCTTGGTTCTTATTATAGCCACAAACCACTCTATCGCCTACTGTTCTGCAAATTGTACTATCGAAATCATAGGGACAACATTTCTTCCTCGGCTTTCCTGTTTCCGAAGGCACAGAATTCTTGATGTGAGGATTGTTGCTCGGAGGCTTAAGTCCAATTATTAATTTATCATTACCGTCATCATTATTGTATACTTGATTGTCTTCGCTGCTTACACATTTAGCAAATATGCTAGATGTAATGGCACAGATCTGAAAAGATAAAAGTTTTTAGTACTTACTACATCAGATTTCGTTGTCTAGGTTAAAAATTATATTGGTATACAGAATAAATCGTAATAAAATCTACACGAACCGCAAGAAATACCAATACAAACATTGCATTTCCACGAGAGAAATTAAAAAATAATCTAGCGAGCAATTAAAAATTACGATTTGTGTGACGAGACGAGATGTAGGTAGGTTAGGTATGATGCATGTACATGTAGGTATAATAATTAAAAAAAAGGTAAGTTATTGCAGAAAATTGCCAAAATTTATATAAGCGACGAGACGTTAACTAAATGATTCCACAAGGAATAATAATAATAATAACCGGTCCATTAAACAGTTCACCCCTATAAACCATTTCTTATCATCCATTTTACAATAGTTCCTATCACCTTCTTGGTGCCGCCTCTGGGTGCATGATTTATTTGTGCATTTAGTGACGGTGCCTGGTTGGTGATCCATATACAATATAACAAAACTCTCGAAAGGGCCTCTACGAGTTGGATTCGTCCCCTCGCACGCCTCTCAAAGGACCGGGCTCCATCCCGTGATACCGAAGAGTATTGAGAAACATAATAATAATAATAACACATCACACTCAGAGCCCCTAACTAGGTTGAACCTGTATCTAGGAATGAAAACGTTATTTTTTTATATAAACTAAGAGTTTGTAACTTTGAAGATTATTAAACAAAAAAAAAAACTGAAAGTATTCAAGTGACATTTTCAGGTAATATTTCCAATATAACACGCATTTAGTTGAATAGAAATTAATATTTGCATGTATCTGATCACCTTAAACGAGCATAATATGCCGATTCAAAAATAAATAGTACCTATTTGTTAAAAGAAATATTAGTATAACACTTTTGGTGAAGATCGTACAAGACAAGAAACGATAAGGAAAACATTAATGAATTATTAAATAAGCAATAGCCAAACAAATCAGGATTTCTTTACGATGTTAATTCCAATATCGGTAAGTAAACAACGATTTTCCATTTATTTAAGTAAGTTAGTAGCTAAACCCATAAAATATAGTTTGAAATTACTTATATACCTACATAGATACGTGAGCTTAGATGATTAAAAGATTCTTTAACTCATTGATATTGACTAAAAGATCCAACAATAGCCTTACTATCTACGTCTTGGATAGTATTCCCAACTTCTAATATATTTTTAATTACTTATTGCAAAGTTTATAATATTTTAGCTTATCCGATAAGTCTCTCTTTTGTCGACCGAACTGGTTAGCGCGCCAAACACACTCTTCGTACTAGTATTAGTTTGTTTAGTTATCAAGGAAGGATAATTAACATTTCATAAATTATAAATGAAGTATAAAGCAATTTAGATAAAGTATCCAAAAAATATGTTTTTGTTGCAGGTATATATTGCTATTAATATATTAAGACTTACCAACTGCGCACCAAAACTTGGCGGAATTTTATTCGATCCAGTGTTTGAAGAATCAAAACGCTATATGGTCGAAGCAAAGCCAGACAAGCAACCAGCTAAAACTGTTGTAAGAAAGCAAAATCAACCAGTGTCCAAACCAGTTGAAAGTGATTGTCATCACGGCTATGACTTCGATAAAACTATTTGCAAACTTATCAATGACAGGTTACTTTGTGGCTACAACAAGAACCTTGGTGAAATAGATGAATCAAAACCTGTTGAAGTTGGTGAAAACTGCCGAATGATAGGAAACCGTATAGAATGTGGCTACAGCAGTCCTCCTTTCGCTAATCCCAGAAGACCACCAGCTAATTATGGTTCTAGATCTACAGATCAAAAGCTAAAGTTGGATACTGAACGATTGGATATTACATTGGATGAAGATTCTGATTCTATTGAAATAACAAGTACTAAAAAGAAAGAAAAAAGTGTTCAACTAACTACCAAAAGGGTAGAAGTTACTACTGATAGTGATTTCCTAGAGGCAGATTCGGAATCTAATGAAATAACGAGTAATGTTAAAAATGAAAAAACTGTTAAACATGAAGTTACCAAAAGCTTCGAAGTTACAACATCCAAAACAAGTATTGGAACTACGAAATCGCAGAAGACGACTGTCGCACCCAGCAAAGCTACCAAAGCTATGAAAACTGCTACAGCTTGCGTCGATAACGGGGATCACATTGTTTGTTATGAAACTTGACTAAATTGTTAAAGATAAAGATACATTATAGTGTGTTATTTTATAAAGATATATATTACAAACTATAAATTCTAATTTTGTGTTTTTATTCGAACCCTACACTCGAACTTTGACTAATTCTAAAAAGTAATTTCCTAATATATACCGGGTGTTTCTGACAAGGCGGTAATAAATCAAAAGAGAGCTTCTGCTCACCATAACTAAGAACATTCCCAAAGCAAGATAGGTCGAAATCTCAAAAAATAACAGCTGTTCCATACATTGGTTCGATCAGCTGGTGGGTTCAATGTACGGGACAGCTGATTTTTGTTTTGAGATTTCGACCCATGTTGCTTTGGGAAACTTGTTATGTATGGTGAGCTGAATCCTTCCTTTTATTTATTACCGCCTTGTCAGAAACACCCTGGTTTACGAGAGTTACACAAAAGCTCATAGAGCGTCATAGTAATAATTATGCGAACTTTTATACCGAAAATTAAAAAAAGTCAAATTAAAGTAATTATAAAAATCACAAAACTCTTACAAAAACATACACGGTAAACAAAATGATATCAATCTTACATAAAAAAAGTTCACCCCCGCTGGGAATCGAACCCAGCCTTCTAAACTCACATTCAACATTATTTAATATCACTGCAATACCAACTAAACCACGGAGTTCAATAAACTTAAAAATCAGGTTTATAACGTTCGGACGCTTTTTGATTTCTTTGAATGAAACGGTACAAAACATGATTCTTGTAAAAACGGACCCTAAACTGAGTTGATGAGTGATATTGCTGAGTTCTTCAAGTAGACGTATTTGAAGGTGTTCTCTTTGCACAGCCTAAATTATTAGGGGCTAAAGCCGCAGGGGTATTATAGATTAAAGTAGAGTTTGTTACCCCTTTCTTCTCTACGCTGTAAAATCATTGCGAAAGGGAGTAAGAATCATTTGACAGAGGATGGCTCGTTTGGGGCGTCTCCAGGCGACTATTGTCATAAGGCAAGCCAAACATTTGTTTGCCTGAGCCAATTGGTGGGCACCCTGAACTACCTCGCCTCTCACAGTATTGGATACTTTACAATAGCAATTAGGTATATGTAGTCTAATTGACTTTCAATAAGTGATATTTTGTATCCTATATTGAATAAATAATTATGTGATTTGAATTGATTACCTAAGTACCTACCTAACTCCGATGCTAAGAAAACGAAGTAAACGAACTAGAAAGACGTTCACTGGTGGACATAGGCCTGCCCTACAGAACGCCATAGCGAGCGACCCTCCAGTGTATTCCCGCAGCCTTCACCAGGTCGTCAGATAACCTTATGGGGACCTGCCTACTCTGCATCTTAAGGTTCGTGGTCTGTTCTTCCTGACCATCTGTTCTTCGAGCTATGTGCCCTGTTGTCAATTCTTTATTCTTTAGTCGCAATTCTTTATGCTATGTCGGTGACTTTAGTTCTTCTGCAGAGATTATCTTTATTTGGCCTTATTTAAGTATTTGAGGGGCAGGTAATCGATGAGTATGTTTCTATTATTACCTCTCCTAGTTTCCCAGCTTTTATTTGTTCTTAGTCATTTCAGTCTTCGAACAATTCTTTAGTGAATCTTAGCATAGTTAATTAATTTCATATTTGTTTTTAACTTAGATGTGGCGGGAGGTGCTGGTTGTTGATATTGTGGTTGATATTACTTCTACTACTGACATACTACGGACTTTATTATTTACTTTTGCATTTTATGACAAAGCGGAATCAAACAAAAACCGGTTCGAGGGGCTTACCCATTCATAGTGGTTTTAATTAAATCGAAGTCGGTCAAATTGCAAATTTATATACGTATATATTTTTAAGCAAGAACACAGAGTTAGATTATTTTAAACATTTTACACGTGCGCATGGTAACGTTCAATAAAAAAACTATGGAGTAAATTACACAGCAAGCCAAACCAATTTAGTACAAAAAATATGTAATTGGTAGGTAAGGTGTACTCATATTTTTTAGTAAATCTGCGTTATTATGATGATACTATAACAGGTAATTATAAAAATTATTTTAATAAAAAAAACAACAGTCCATCCATTATTATAACAGCTAAATTTCAATATATTTTTGGTATATGAGCATATGAGTAGGTTTATTTATAAAATAAAAATGCATTTAATTATAATTTACATTTTAAACAGAAATATCGGAGGGCGGGCGGCGTGGGGCGGGAGCGGCTGCGGCGCTCCGGAGTTTGAGTCATATACCTACTCACTCATACATAACATAAAAGTTGTTAGATCAAAATACGGGGAAAACACCGCTTATCCCAATCCGTATAAATATGCACTGGTCAAGCAAAGATTAAGCATTTGAAGCAGTAATACTCACCATGAACACTGTGAGTACCATTTTATAAATTATTGCAAAATTTATAAAACTCCAAATTTTCTCTCAAATTCCTTCTATGTTTTATGTATGTGTATTATCTGTCTAAACACAACAAAAGTAAAATAGTTACTTAACACCCTATCAAAAAAAAATTACAATTGTCCAGCCCTGTCTTGTAAAAAACGTTTGATCTATAAAATAAGGTTGTGGTTATTTGATTAATTATTATTATCTCATTTGTTCTCAAGTTCTTAGTTCTGACTTCTGCCACAATATGCCTTTCAGCTAATCTATGACTTAAAATTTTACTTCATCACAAGAACCACCATTTGTTAACCACAATCGCTACGCTTGGTATGGCTCTTCAAGTTTTTCAACGAAGAACGCTGCTGCACGTCCTTCGAATGTACCCTTGTTGTGCCTTCGAATGGTTCCGTGGACGACCACACGGCATCTAACGTAAATCAATATATATAAAACTCTTCCGTTACTGACTGACTGACTGACTGACTGACTGACAGACAACGCAGAGCCGAAACTACTGGGCGTAGCGGGATGAAATTTTGCATGTAGGTTCCTTAGTAAGTGTAGGTGAGCACTAAGAAGGGATTTCCCAAAATTCCCACGGGAACGGGAAAAAACAGGAATTTAGTGTTTATGACAAATCTGCGCGGGAAAAACTGCGGGGCAGCCTCTAGTACTTTATAATCCATTACAGTTTGTTGGCATCAGTCTACTGGTAACGGTCTGCCTCGCCTTCGCCGCGGCGTCCCCGGTGGCAGAGACTCGCGCGGTGGCAGCGCCCGCTCCCTCTCTCCCATTGGTCAATGCTGATGCTGAAGAACTCCTCGAGCCAGCAGAAAATAAGAATTACGGACACGGAGGTCATGGATATGGACATAGATGGCACAACAGGGGACATATTAACAACCGCAAGCACCATGGTTAAACGCGTTCTATTAAATGTGCTAGCAATATAATGCATTTGCAAAATGTCTGTTATGCCGTTAGTTTAATTTGTAAGTTTATACTAAAACATACTAACTGTGATTTTTATCAATAAATTGAATTACTTAAATATTAAATAATTTGTGTATTGAATTTTTTCTGATACGAAAACATTGGGTACCCAACCAGGGAAAATTATGTTAATCTATATAATTAAAAAGTTATACCTTATCAATACATTGTATAAAACAAAGTCGCTTCCCGTGCCTGTCTCTATATATGCTTAAATCTTTAAAACTACGCAACGGATTTGAACGCGGTTGTTTTTAATAAGTAGATAGAGTGATTCAAGAGGAAGGTTTATAAGTATACTAGTCGACCCGGCGAACTTCGTACCGCCTAACCTATTACTATCTTGTGCATGTTATAAACTTATAAACCTTCCTCTTGGATCACTCTATGTAATAAAAAAACCTCATCAAAATCCGTTGCATAGTTTTAAAGATATAAGCATACATAGGGACAGACGCGGGAAGCGACTTTATTTTATACTATGTATTGATGATACATGAGCAACATAGTAATGGGTTAGGCGTTACGAAGTTCGCCGGGTCGACTAGTAATGTTATAATTATAATTTGGTTTTTATGAAGTTACTATGAATGAAACTTTTTCACATCGACCTGTAAACTAAAGTTCTCTAGGAATGTAGAGTTGGAGTGTAGAGCTTCCCATCGAGAACTTCAATTACAAGGTAAATTTTGCGACTACTTTTAAATACGACAACTTATAAATGACAAGTTAAAGTGTTAAATGATAAATAAATTAAAGTTATGTTGGTTAACACCCAGTTAACCAATTTAAAAAAAGGTAAATTAAACTAACAACATATTCCTCATTAAGTCCATTTTAACTGACCAGCCGCTACTTTGGTCGAGCAAATCGTGCAAAGAGGAACCCCTTTCATTCATCTAGCTAGAGCAAGAAGTCATTAACAAAATAGAATGCTAGATTATAAAAAGGTGTTCAACTTTATACGACACAAATTTAATAATAGGCCGCTTATATATGGAAACGAGCTTTCCCTGCTTACTTCGTTACGCCATAGAATATAAGATACTACAAAAGACTTGGCTTTATAGACTTTGTTCTTTTGACTACCCAGAATGGCCGAATTAAAAACAAACAACAACAACAAACCACCTGTCAAAATATGTAAACAACGGAAAAAATATTGCACCTTGGGTTACATTATTTGAGTTTAGGTAAGGATCCCTAATTTTTTTTTAAATCTAATATACCCTATGACACTCGGGGTAAATGTAGCTTCCTACCAGTGAAATAATTTTTCAAATCGGTTCAGTATTTCCAGAGCCTATTCGTTACAAACAAACAAACAAACAAATCTTTCCTCTTTATAATATTGGTATAGATAACTTACATAAATCTAGATTCTAGAGCAAAAAGTCAGAACAAATAAACGCTAGATGAACGAAAGAAATCGCAAAAAAAATAATATCTTCTAAACTAAGGCAAATATCAAAAATATGAAACAGTATTCCACTCACTGGAAACAATGAGTAGCTTTCTTTGATCTTTAACCTAAAAGCTATACAACAGTGCTCTAAAAATACTAGGCTGAAATATCTAGTGGAATACTGTTTTACATTTTTGATATTTTCCATTTGCCTTAGTTTAGAAGATTTTTTTTTTCGCGGTTGGCGCTACTTTAGCTGATTTTCCTTATCAGTCAGTCAGTCAGTCAGTCAGTCAGTCAGTCAGTCAGTCAGTCAGTCAGTCAGTCAGTCAGTCAGTCAGTCAGTCAGTCAGTCAGTCAGTCAGTCAGTCAGTCAGTCAGTCAGTCAGTCAGTCAGTCAGTCAGTCAGTCAGTCAGTCAGTCAGTCAGTCAGTCAGTCAGTCAGTCAGTCAGTCAGTCAGTCAGTCAGTCAGTCAGTCAGTCAGTCAGTCAGTCAGTCAGTCAGTCAGTCAGTCAGTCAGTCAGTCAGTCAGTCAGTCAGTCAGTCAGTCAGTCAGTCAGTCAGTCAGTCAGTCAGTCAGTCAGTCAGTCAGTCAGTCAGTCAGTCAGTCAGTCAGTCAGTCAGTCAGTCAGTCAGTCAGTCAGTCAGTCAGTCAGTCAGTCAGTCAGTCAGTCAGTCAGTCAGTCAGTCAGTCAGTCAGTCAGTCAGTCAGTCAGTCAGTCAGTCAGTCAGTCAGTCAGTCAGTCAGTCAGTCAGTCAGTCAGTCAGTCAGTCAGTCAGTCAGTCAGTCAGTCAGTCAGTCAGTCAGTCAGTCAGTCAGTCAGTCAGTCAGTCAGTCAGTCAGTCAGTCAGTCAGTCAGTCAGTCAGTCAGTCAGTCAGTCAGTCAGTCAGTCAGTCAGTCAGTCAGTCAGTCAGTCAGTCAGTCAGTCAGTCAGTCAGTCAGTCAGTCAGTCAGTCAGTCAGTCAGTCAGTCAGTCAGTCAGTCAGTCAGTCAGTCAGTCAGTCAGTCAGTCAGTCAGTCAGTCAGTCAGTCAGTCAGTCAGTCAGTCAGTCAGTCAGTCAGTCAGTCAGTCAGTCAGTCAGTCAGTCAGTCAGTCAGTCAGTCAGTCAGTCAGTCAGTCAGTCAGTCAGTCAGTCAGTCAGTCAGTCAGTCAGTCAGTCAGTCAGTCAGTCAGTCAGTCAGTCAGTCAGTCAGTCAGTCAGTCAGTCAGTCAGTCAGTCAGTCAGTCAGTCAGTCAGTCAGTCAGTCAGTCAGTCAGTCAGTCAGTCAGTCAGTCAGTCAGTCAGTCAGTCAGTCAGTCAGTCAGTCAGTCAGTCAGTCAGTCAGTCAGTCAGTCAGTCAGTCAGTCAGTCAGTCAGTCAGTCAGTCAGTCAGTCAGTCAGTCAGTCAGTCAGTCAGTCAGTCAGTCAGTCAGTCAGTCAGTCAGTCAGTCAGTCAGTCAGTCAGTCAGTCAGTCAGTCAGTCAGTCAGTCAGTCAGTCAGTCAGTCAGTCAGTCAGTCAGTCAGTCAGTCAGTCAGTCAGTCAGTCAGTCAGTCAGTCAGTCAGTCAGTCAGTCAGTCAGTCAGTCAGTCAGTCAGTCAGTCAGTCAGTCAGTCAGTCAGTCAGTCAGTCAGTCAGTCAGTCAGTCAGTCAGTCAGTCAGTCAGTCAGTCAGTCAGTCAGTCAGTCAGTCAGTCAGTCAGTCAGTCAGTCAGTCAGTCAGTCAGTCAGTCAGTCAGTCAGTCAGTCAGTCAGTCAGTCAGTCAGTCAGTCAGTCAGTCAGTCAGTCAGTCAGTCAGTCAGTCAGTCAGTCAGTCAGTCAGTCAGTCAGTCAGTCAGTCAGTCAGCCAGTCAGTCAGTCAGTCAGTCAGTCAGTCAGTCAGTCAGTCAGTCAGTCAGTCAGGCAGTCAGTCAGTCAGTAACGGAAGAGTTTTATATATATTGATTGGTACCTACCTACTTTTTTATTTATTTTTATGAGAAAGCGGAATCAAACAAGAACCTGTTTGAGGAGTTTACCCATTCATAGTGGTTTCAATTTAATCGAAAGTGGGTTGATTTCGTATTCATATAATATGAATACTATAGTTTCTAAAACAAAGAATAGTTTAATTATAAATTGATTATTATCACAGGTTTATTATATACGTTCGCACGGTAGAGTTCTGTTAAAAACTATGGAATAAATTACACAGCAAAGCAAACATATTTAGTACAAAAAATATGTAATTGTAAGGTAAGTTGTACTTGTTTCTGTTTCTGTTAAAGAATCCCACAGACTTAGAATACTAATAGAACCTTTGTAAAGTTTGATGATACTAGAAGATAAAATATTAACTTAATAAAATAAAAAAATAAAACATAATATCATAGGTCCATAATAAATACACATGTGTACCGGCCACTTTTATCGTGGCGGAAACTTTCAGGACTTTTGCATGATATATGTATCGAATAAAATATATAAAAAAAAAAACTTTTTAAGGCCGTTGGGCCCCTTGTTTTCCCCCCGCGAATTGCCTTCCAAACCTCTGACTCGTCTGGTGCCAGCTAAGCCACCGTAGGTCATTGCTCTGATGCTCCACATAGTTTATTATATTTTTTTTTCAAAAACTTTCAAAAGACCTCAAGTGAGCACGGTTCATTATTTTGAAATTTGGTTTTTAGGAATCAGTCCTGTATAACAATGCCTACTTTGTGTTAAATTTTCCTCCACGATAACAAAGTAACCGTGTATAGGCTACCCAAAATATTTTTTATATGAATTAACTAAGAATTTGATAATAATTTACACTTTGACAGGGCGGGCGGCCAGCGGCGGCGGTACGGCTGCGGCGCGGCGCACCGGTGTTTGAGTCATACGTAACATAAGTGGTCAGATCAAAATACGGGGAAAACACTGCTCATCCCAGTCCGTATAAATATGCGCTGGCCAAGCTGAGAATAAGCATTTGAAGCAGTAATCCTCACCATGAACATTGTGAGTACTTACCATTTTATAAATTTTTGCAAACTTTAAAAAACTTACAATTTTATTACTAAGTTCCTTCTAAGTAAATATGTGCCCATCTATCTTAAAACAGAAAAGTTCTTTATTAATATGATTCAAAAATATTAATACTTAATAAAAAAAACTCTACATTTTCCCTGCGCCCTATGACTTGTAAAAAAAACCTATACAAATAAAAAAATAAGGTTATTGTTACGTGAATAATTATTATTTTCTCATGTGCTACCAAACTTAAGTCAAATCTGGCACAACGTGCAGTGCACTCAAGCTTAAAGCTTTAAGTGTATTAAAAATAACAATAATTTTGGGAAAGTTAGTTATAATCGCCACGTTTGGCAGGCAGGTTGGCGATCGCATTAAGGCTCTTCAAGTTTTTTTAAAGAAGCTCGCTGCTGCCCGTCTTTTCAGATGTTCCATTAGTCGCTTTTCACGACCAAATGGCCCCCCATTTTGTCCCCCCGGACAAAATGAGGTATTGTTAATAAAAATATAATAACCTATATACTTTAATCCATTACAGTTAATTAGCATCAGTCTACTAGTAACGGTCTGCCTCGCCTTCGCTGCGGCTTCGCCGGTGGCAGAGACTAGCGCGGCTGCCGCGCCCGCTCCCGCTCTCCCATTGGTCAATGCTGATGCTGAAGAACTTCTTGAGCCAGCAGAAAATAGGCATTATGGACACGGAGGCTATGGACATGGATACGGAGGTGGCTACCACCACAGAGGACATGGTTACCACCACCACCACAAGCACCATGGACATTACTACGGTTAATCGGTTTTTAATGTGCAATATATACGCATAATATCTGTAGGAATAAGTTTAACTTGTAAGTTTGTACCACATGACTGTGATTTTGATGAATAAATTTATTTATATTTATTATTATTAAATTCATTTTATTTACTTTATTTCTCTAAAACAAAATATACCAAGATATGTAAAATAAATACTATAACTATCTTATACAAAGTTATACTGCTCTTAGCTCTATACCGTTGTTTTCATTGACTTATTTTGAATGAAACATTTTTCCATGGTTGTTTTTAGGTTCAAAACCTTTGTGACATATTACTTAGTAGGTACTGTCATGTATTCTGTGGTATTATAATAATTAAAAGTCATCGACCTGTTCAAGTTACAAAATGTCGAATTTTTTGTGTAGAGCATGTGTAGAGTAAACCGAAAGCTGCGATTACCTATATTGATAAAAAATATAATTTTGACTGCATTCTAAATATAAAAACTTAAAATTAAAAAAATATGTTCAAAATACATACTTTAGCCAATAAAAAGTAAATAATGATAAAAATGTGAGACGACATTTTTCAGTGCGCGTGAGCTATACATTTTTGTTCCCATTAGTTTCATAAAGGTAGATAGCCACTTTAAAGCTAACAATCAGCATAACATCATTAGCGGCCTTATCGCCTAATTATTTCTTTCAGGAAACCCATATTACACCTACATACGATTAAAGATGTTGGAATAAAAACAGAGTTTAACTTTTTTAACTAGAATAATTGTATATCTAACTGAAAAAAAAAAACAAGACTAAAAACATAATGAATAGTAAGTAAGTATGGATTCTAGAATATTTTGTTATTTGAAAAACTAGGTAGAATGTCTGAACTTTTGTGTTTAAAAAAACACTGTATTTCCTCATTATTTAAATACCTCTACAAAACACTAACTTCGGTAACGGGAAAAAAATGCACGGACAAGATTGTTTTAAGATGCGATGCCAAATTTCGGGCTGCCCTAAAATTGCAAAGTTTATCCTTAATCTTAAGGTATTTGAATAATTTTATCACCCCAAATGTGTATCTGGACTTCTATAGAGTTATAAGCTATGTAATATTATAGGTAAGTAATATGGTAAAAGACCTTTTAAATTTAAAGGCAGGCGCTGGCGGTCAATAAAAATACTTTAAGGAAAAGTTGTTAGAACTCTCTTCTTACGTATCCTTTAATAGTTAGAATTTAGTACAATCATTCGATAGCCCATAAAAATAATCCCGTTACCTGACTCGTAATTTTTTTGTAAAAGTACTGTAGATAGGACCACAACAGATTTTTAAATAATTTAGTATGTAAAAACGTAAAATGTATAAAATCATGTCAAAAACATTGTTTCTGCCCTTCCCGGTTTTAATCTTGGTCAGGCTAGGGTGAACATATTTGGTTTCCGGCCACTACCTGTAAAGTTTATAAATTTCCTAGGAAGTTTATAAATTTCCTAGGAAATTTATAAACTTGCGAATCTTATTATTTTCCGGTGACATATTATGTTGCTTTGAGAAAGTTGTTAGTTATGGTGAGCAGAATCCCTCCTTTGATTTATTACCGCCTTGTCAGAAACACCCAGTATATTATCACTAAATTGTTTCGGGTCTGGAAAATGTGCTATAGTTTTGTTTGTAAATATGATGCGTTATTGTTTTTTATTATTTTTACAATGACATATCTAACTTGTACACATAATCCAACTTGTAGATTATAAATTATCTTATTGTCGTCTTCTTTTGTCACAATTTCGGCTGGGTAATAAAACCCATTTACCAAATTTAAAGGAAAGTCTATTTTATCAAGTTTTATCTTTTTAACAAATTTTAGTTATACTAATTTTTTTATAACATCTACTCGAAAACTTATTATTTTTGGTTACTGTTCTCTAGTCGTAAAGTTCATGCGGTTGAAGTATATACAACTTGGGGGTAAAGTTATTCGGGTTAGGTTACAACCCTCATACATAATACATCACTCTACTCTACACCCTTGTTGCATAAACTACTATTATACTATATAAACTACTATTATAGAAGAATGCAATCTCACCTTTATTTCACCACTTTCTATATTACTTACTAAGGGTATTTCTCACAAAAAATATTCTTCATCTAAGATCGCTGTCCATGATTTTTTTTTAGAATTTGATTATTTTAATAAGTTTATAGTATACAAGAACAAAAAGTTATAGTTTTCATAATGGAGGGACTCTTTTTTACCCAATAGTTTCTCTGCAAATCGCTTTTGAAAAAATTAGGACAGCGATCTTATATTCACTGCCAGCGATCTTAGAACACCTCATATAACTGAAATAAAAACATGTTTAACATAATATTTTATTGTAAAAAGTTATTATTTTATTTCAAGAAATAATAATATAATTCTTGGCACAGTTTTAACAAGCTTGCATCTATAGATTAAGATTAAAGAAACATAAAAAAACTCCATCGCTTCTTATTTAGATTTTATTTTGTAATATTATATGTTAAAGTAACGTTATCCTTGGTTCTTTGGATGAACCTACTATTTCTGTGGAATGTTCAAACATCTAATCAACATGCCGTAAAGCATGTATCTGGTCTATGGTCCTGAAGCCTTTACGGAAACCGGCTTGTTTGGGTAGCTGAAAGTCATCAATCTTGCGCACAATACGATTCCAAATGACTCTCAAGAACAGTTTGTAAACATGGCTAAAAAGTTAGATCGGCCTGTAATTCTTCAGCAAGGTTTTATCATCCTTTTGGAAGAACAATACTACTACTCTTCTTTTCCGTGCTTCTGGAGTTTTCAAATCTCTGATACTTAAGAGGCATAACACAGCTAAAGTAGCAAGCGAAAAGAGTAAATTTATCTTCTAAACTGAGGAAAGTATCAAAAAAGTGAAACAGTATTCCCCTAGATAATTTAGCCTAGCATTTTTAGAGCAATGGTGGTTAAAAACCATAGAAAGGTACAAAGTGTTGCTAAAAATGGCCACTTTTGGCAACAATCTGTAGATTTCCTTGGTATTAAACCTAAAAGCTATAAAACAGTGCCTTTAAATACTAGGCTACATTATCTGGGGTTCTGGCCAGATAAACCTCCACGTGGTGCACCCTGGGCAACACTAATCGATGACACTTTTCGTTTACCGTTTGGTGTGATCGCTCGGTGGCTAATAATATGGCGAGAGTGGCAAGGATGACCTGGGAAGGATGACGGAACGGAGTGTCCAGTTCCGTCGTTCAGCGTTGGGAGAGCCATCCACGCTCTGGGGGGACTACCATCTTGGCCCCCCGTGAAGAGGCTTACTAGCCGATGCTGATAGCAGAGTTACACATAAAGATCAAAGATCTGCCGTGACCCCCTTGCCTACAGCCGAGGAGGACACCGGCTGTGTTTTAGTGGATGCGAACCCCACATTATCCTGCGGCTCTCTCCGGGGCTGCAGGGTACTCGTCAGGAGTTTCCCCGCCTACAAAGGCTTCATCATCTAGTGGAATATTCGATATTTGCCTTTGTTTTGAAGATATTAAACATTTTCGCGGGTGGCGGTACTTTACCTGTGCTATGCCTCTAAACGGAATTATACAATTACCTACTGTAGCTGTTGGCCCTAAGGATCGGTTTTCTACCCGCCTTCAGAAGTTCACCTGTGGTTGAACTGATAATACCCTTTATCAGAAACATTATACCTACACTACATAGTAAAGAAGAAATCTAGAAAAAAATAGTAACAGTGAAATTGAAAAGTAAATTACAAGATCGCTGTCATTGAATGAAATTGAAATGACAGCGATCTTATGGACAGCGATCTTAGCAATTAAAAAAAAAAGTGGATTATTTATAGGAAATAAAAGGTCTAGCAAGTAAATAATACTACAATAGTATGCAAAACACATAGTATTTCATTATAATCTAATTAAAACAATGATATAATGGCTTGATTTTTTTCTATGCTACAGAACAGATTTTTAAAAAAGGGTGACCAAGCGTAACTGCGCTCAAACATAACGTGATTGAGTCGAAACGAAGCATCTCAACACATGTGTCACTACTGTGACTTACTCAGCATCAGTAAGGGTTCACGGCACTGACACTACAAAACTTAAAACCCATTGGTTAGCGAGTTATGTAAAAAGAACTGCGCGGTAGTTCAAAAAGTACTAAACTTCGGACGCTCGTATAAGTTGAATAATACCTTCAACAGATTATTAAATTAAGTTATCATATTTTTTTAAATGTTAAACAACGTATCAACCATCGATTAAAATAAAGTTTTTAGTTCAGTCTCCTATAGTTAAAAAGTTATAACATCATTTTGAGCGCTGGTCGGAGTCCGGACGCACCGCTAACGGCCGATTTTAGGTGAAAAAAATTTTTTTTTCCACGTTTCCTAAATCCAATTTATTACTAACTGTTTAGGTCTAGGTCCTTTTTTGGATCTTTAATAACATATTAAAAACTCAGGCTCATAGATTCTTCAATCTCGCAGTTTCACGTCCGGACGCATGTTTTTGAAGGTCTAAATATTCACCCCTAATCTGTATCACGAGATCCCAAAATGTAGCAATAATCCGGTCATTCACACAGTCATAGCCATTACGTAAGGAAACCTTGCACCATGGCCTTCCCTATAAAGGGTTTAGGGCCATTGGTACAGAAAGCATTTCTTCTATAGATTTAGTTTAGATTAGATCAATAAGTACGTAACGTGTCGTGTGTGTTCTATTGTGTTGGAGATACGGAGTGTGGTCAAATATGGTTCTTGTAAGTAATTATTAGTAGGTAATTAATTACTAGTAGGTAAATTAGGTTATTTATGCTTTAATTTGAACAAAGTTGTACACAACCACTACCAGAGTCCATCAAAGAGATTTCCGGCAAAATTCATGAGCGTATAGTATAAACGATTTTGATTTACATTGAATTTAAGAGGAACAGGAAATTTTAGTGTTTTGAGGTGTTTTCGTAAAAATATTAATATCAATTTTAATAAGATTTTTGTGTATAATTTTGTTTTTGTGTTTTTCATTTGCGTAGGTACTTACCTACCTACATGCTTTGTTTTCTTGAACTTGCCTTGGTATACGTATCAACTTATAATGAAATCTGGAATCGCTGCAAAATATTACAGCCACAAATATATAAAATAATAGTTTTGTTTACATGCATTAATTTTAATTTAAAAGCTTATTGCGCTGCGCATATGTGAGAAGAGTACAAAATCTGAGAGAAAAGTTGTTTGACGCGGGTATCAAACATATGAATGAAAGAGACGTCGGAGACGTCCTTGGCAGTTTCTAAAATCTATTTAACAAAAGAAAACTACTTACCTACTTACAAAGTTTAACACAGTAGTACAGAGAACAGTAGTATTTATCTCAATCAACTCGACGACATAATAAACGATGCAATTTGTTTGTGATCTTTTATTAAAATTGATTAGGTTTTTTGCAAACAGAAAATTATCGTAATACTTATATGAAAAGTTAAATCACTTTATTTATTGTATGAATTTACCTGTATAATCCCGGGGTTAAGTCTCTCGCTCGAGGTTATTGTACCTTAAGAGCCAGTTTACAGCGATGCTAGCGCCATTCGCGAAGAAATTGTATCTTTTAAACTAAGGCAAATATCAAAAACGTGGCACAGTATGACACTAGATAATGTAGCATAGTATTTTTAGGGCACTGTTGTAAAGCTTTTAGGGTTATGACTAAAGAAAGCTACAAAGTGTTACTAAAAGTGTCCACTTTTGGCTACAATCTGTGGATTATTTTGTTCTCTTTACTTAGGACTACTTAACTATGCTTAAAAATTACTTAGCAAGATTATCTAGTATCATACTGTGCCACATTTTTGATATTTGTCTTAGTTTAGGAGATATTTTTTTTACGAGAATGGCGCTAGCATCGCTGTATACTGGCTCTTAATCTCGTCCTGCTATGTAGTCTTGTATGAAAAACTACATTAAGATATTATACAGATATAAATATGTAAACTACCTAAAAGTCTACCTAAATATTTCATTAACAGGAAATAAGATCTATACCATCTTACAAAATCTAGCAGCAATATTAACGCACATCTAAAGTATCATCGGTAAATGCAGGCAATTCTAAAATACATATTTAACAAAAAAAAACAAAATCATTGTATCTCAAGGTAAACAAGGAAAATGCATCTAAACGACGAATTATACTAAGATTATTAACATAGGTAGGTAAGGTTATGTACCTTAATACCTAATTATAAGCAAGTAGGTAGATGGTAATAAATACTCGAGGTCATGTTAAAACTATTAAAACTAAACCAATAACAAATACTTAAATTTTAGAAAAAGAATACACAGGTAGGTTCGTCATTTGAATACTAAAAATCATATATTATTTTATATCATTATCTAAGGTGCAGCTTACAACTCGCGAAGCGAGTCGAAGATACCGAGAGAATAACAATTTAAACATGTCTCTAAATTGTAGCACATGGTACAGAAAAAGTACACAATCTAAAAAAAAAACTAAGCTTACATAAGATGAGCATGTCATTTGTTTTAGATGATAGAGCCAGTGGCTACGGCTGAATTTTGTAGACTGCATAAGTCTTTACCAAAAAACGCAAGGATTACTTTTTTTAGCGGTCTTTTTACGGGGAAAAGGGGACAATTTAAATTGTAATTCTCTCAGATTTGCGCTTGTCTTAAGGGGCGAAACGGTGCGATACTAGCGCCACTTTGATACTTAATATCTTCTAAACATTGCCGAAATCGAAAATATGCGTCTATCGGGAGTGGCGCTAGTTTTGCACCGTGTAGTTCGTAAGTTTCCGCCCTTGTGTATTAGGTACTCATGTAATACCATGGACCAGTAAAATTTAAAACGTTTCCAGATCCTTATAGCCTGGTCTCTCCTATCTTCCGTCCACGCAGCAGTGCTGGATCCAGCGCTCTACCTGGCCCCAAGTCCACCCCTGACTCCTACAAGTGACTCCATGTCTCCTGAAGACAGGTGGATAGAGCCTCTTGAAGCCAGGATAGAAAGAGATGCAAAGTTAAGCGTGGTACCTTTAGAAAGTAAGTTTTATTTAATGATACAACTGTTTTTTTTGTTTTTACTGTATTACGGAACCGGTGTTCAACAGTGCGCATTTAGTTTTACCTACAATCGTTTACATCTGCAAGAAAACTGCTGCGAGAAACGTGCAACAGTCTTTCTGACAGCAACTTGCAAGTATAGTTGCAAGTGAAGTTTTCTCGCAGAAGTTTTCTTTCATAAGTAAATTTGGTCTAATCGGCCTACAAAAATATAATTGTAGTTTTGTTAATGTTCAACACAAATCCACCGCGTACTTTACCTACGGTGTTGTTATAAAGTTTATTTTATCCTAACAACGGGTTTCCTGGTAGAAATCGATAAGGTCGCCCATTGCAATCAATTTTATTATTATAAGAACTTGTAAGTACTTACTTACGTAGTAAGCTGATTAATGGAAATTTAGTGTCCGTCTATTTAATATTAACACCATCAGCATAATTATCACCAGTGTATGTAAATCGTTAATCCATTGTCTAACATGGGTACTTACCTATCTATATATATAAAACTCTTCCGTTACTGACTGACTGACTGACTGACTGACTGACTGACTGACAGACAACGCAGAGCCGAAACTACTGGGCGTAGCGGGCTGAAATTTTGCATGTAGGTTCCTTAGGGAGTGTAGGTGAGCACTAAGAAGGGATTTACCGAAATTCCCACGGGAACGGGAAAAAACGGGAATTTTGTGTTAATGAGAAATTTGCGCGGGAAAAACCGCGGGGCAGCCTCTAGTTTTACATAAAATCTATTATATTTACATGATATCTAAGTATGTATTACTCACAATTATTTACAGAACTAGACGAAAATTCTGCGCAAGCTGAGCTAGAAACTACGGCTTTGCCACAGCAGAAAGATGAGCTGCAACCAATGGAGAAAAGCGGCAACTACTGGCCAGGCCGGAGCTATGGCTTGGGAGGAATACACATTCCACTAACCTTCTCAATTTCCGGCTCCTACGGTCGATACGGAGGAGATTCCGGCTTAGTAGGCAGCAGTTACGCGAGCGCATTCAGCAACGGGTTTGCCGGAATTTACGGAAACTATGGGAAATCTGGACTAGCGGGAAGCGCCTACGGGTCCGGACCATTAAACCAGGGGATCAGAATTTATGGCAACGGCGGGGGGCCATCTTGGAGTGGATGGGGCAACGGTAAATGGGGTCATTACGGAAAGGGATAAATGTGACTTTTGTGATAATAAAGTCTTATAATAAAGGTATAATTAAGAACTAATTGCGGTCGTTTTATTTGCCTGATGGTGGATGCATAGATAATAATTAAACAAGTCTCGAACAATATAGGTACATATTCTTGGAAATAAATTTATTTTATTAAATCGACTGGACTATTCTAGAGATATAATAATCATCATCAATACATAGTATAAAATGAAGTCACATTCCGCGTCTGTCCCTATGTATGCTTAAATCTTTAAAACTATGCAACGGATTTTAATGCGGGTTTTTTTAAAAGATAGAGCGATTCCAGAGGAAGGTTTATAAGTACAATACACGCACAAAATACTAATAGGTTAGGCGGTGCGATGTTTGCTGGGTCCACTAGTAAATTATAATAGTAATTGGTAAGTACTAAAACGATTGTCTTTGTAACAATTTGTGGGGAGATCTATGTACAGCAGTAAACGTCTATAGGTTCTAATGATGATGATGTACAGAAGTAGCTCTAATGCAGTTATACCTAATAGTACAGATAGATTTTAATTTGACACAAGCCTCACTGCTAATAACGGACGGTAGGTACCATCAGCAGCGACATTCAACTGTCAGTCCACAATACAGCAACTTCCTGTGAGAGCTCCATTTATACCGAAGCACAGAGTATATAATACTTGCCGAAGTCAGTGCTAGGCTTCACCATACGACCTCCTGCGATGCTGACCGTACTACTCCTCGGTATCGTTGTACCCACGGTTTTGTGTACAGGCGAGGGTAACTTCCATCTTTTAGAAAATGAGGTGGCTGAAGCTATGCGGGCTTGCTCTAGTCCAGATGCTAAAGGAAAGGGGCGGCATGGGAGGGCTTTAGAACCAAACCATATAGACAACAATCGGCCAATGAATCAATATGGACACGAGAGGCGAAACACTAGTGATATGGACCAGGTAACAAAAAATATATTGTTTTTTTTTTCATATACTTAGAGCCCCTAACTAGGAAGAACCTGTATCTAGGTGCCCGAAACACACACAGAGACGAACATCACACCCAGACCGGAAACAAACATCGATATTCATCATATCAATATTCGCCCCGCCCGGGAATCGAACCCGGGTGCACACATCTCAGTCCACATCACTGCCAACTGAGCCACGGAGCAGTCACATTGTTGAATTTTATATATTTAAAATTTGAAATATAAAAATTATTTATTGAACAAAAACAGATTTTAAAGATAGGGTAAGATAAGGCTAATGCCTGTGTCATGCCTATAAAGTAGTAAAAGCCAAACTGTATGTAGACGTAATTTACATTATAAGTAAGGTAATGTATATTAAAACTAGAGGCTGCCCCGCGGTTTTTCCCGCGCAGATTTCTCATAAACACAAAATTCCCGTTTTTTCCCGTTCCCGTGGGAATTTCGGGAAATCCCTTCTTAGTGCTCACCTACACTCCCTGAGGAACCTACATGCAAAAGGAGATTGACCATTCTGGACCAAATGCTGCCCACGCATGTGAATATTTTTTTTCTTCTTCACATGAAGAGATATATATATGAAAAATAAAAAATAAAAATTAAAACCACGGATTTATAATATATACGTAGTACCTTAAAACTTATTTTTTTGGTGATCTTACATTTGATATATAGTTTTTTATCGTTTATGTTAAATAATATTATTATTATCTTACCTATTCTACCTCCCGAGTCCGGTTCCGACCTCACTAGTCTCGTTCGAAGCAACTTTTTTTTGTAGCAAGTTCTATATGAAAATGATAAATAAAGAGTGATTTGCCAGAATTTAGAGAAATCGAAAGTCTCTCTTGCTCATATTCAGATTTGGTATGTGCCTATCTCTTTCGCGCACGCTGGGTTTCGCTATCACAGAGTGTGTTTATTTTGTGATCGTTCTGTGGAACGAATCAGAAGACATACCTTAACTCCATAATTATAGACGACGATGATGATGACGATTGATATGGTATTTTAAAATGTTTATCCTTAAATAAATGTTGATATTTTAAATGATACACCGTCTTTTATTTTTAAAATAAGCTGTTGGTTAGGATTTTTCGTCAATGTAAAATAGATTATTTTTCAATATTCCTTGGATAGATTCTTAAGCGCTTTAGGTTACAGACTACTGTTAGTCTAATGAACATTATGCACTATGATTCAATGCTGGGCAGCCTTGGTCCAGCGTCCATACAAAAATGGTCAATCTCCTTTCAGCCCGCTACGACCAGCAGTTTCGGCTCTGCGTTGTCTGTCAGTCAGTCAGTCAGTCAGTCAGTCAGTCAGTCAGTCAGTCAGTCAGTCAGTCAGTCAGTCAGTCAGTCAGTCAGTCAGTCAGTCAGTCAGTCAGTCAGTCAGTCAGTAACGGAAGAGTGTTATATATATATTGATAACTTTAGAACATCTAATTAACGCATCACTAGGGGGTCCCTAAACTAGGGTGCCCGAAACACTTAACAAGATTAACAAAATACAAACAAATGCACCTGGACCAAGGAAACAAACATTGTTATCCATCTCACGTATCAGTGTTAGCCCTACCCGGAATCGCACCCTGAATTCCGAGGTTACAATCAACATTACTTTCAACTGAACCATGAAGGATGTAAACAATTTATTTTTTAATGAGTAAGCTTACCTAGTACAAGTTGATTGATTGTAATAAAGAGTATATCTATCTATCTACCTATACTGAAGAAGATAAGCAAAGGAGCATGAAAAAAATATCAAAAATTCAATTTGCAGATCTACGTTCTGAACGCAACAGACTACGACTATGAAGGCTATGGCTATGGAGCAGCTGACGCAGGAGAGAAGCTCCAGAACACCCTCCCCAAGCCAGCCATTAATATTAGCACCAACAGAACCAAACGAGCTGACCCTCTTGTCTCTAAACCTGATTCTGATCAGGTATGTTAACATCACTATCAATTTCAATCATCATCACTACATCAGTACATACATCTGTGTGTATGTAGGTAAGAACTACGCAACGGATTTTGATGGATTCTTTAACATTAATAAGTTGGGCGGTACGAAGTTCGCCGGGTCGACTAGTAAAATATACATATACAACACATTACACTCAGAGCCCCTAACTATACTATACTATCTATTGTTCCCGAAACACATACGAAGACGAACAATAGGTAGACCTCGTCTCAGGCCGGGATACTAATCATCATACAATGTTCGCCCCCGCCGATATCGAACCCGGCACTCCCGCATCACGGTCGACATCACTGTCAACTGAGGCTCATTACGGCTGCTTTTGCAATATTGCCTTGCGTCCTCTTAGCGTTTTTTTGTATTGACTTTGACACTATAGACTATAGGACGAAAAGCAATATTGCAAAAGCGGCCGTAATAGGGCCTCTGATCAACGGAGGCAGTTCTTATGATACTTATATAAAATATGTGGGTATCAAGACTTGTACCTATCAGTGATTTCTTTTTCTTTCGTTCTAAAGTACTTAGTTAAGTATAGGTACACAAAATCTTCTTAGATTAATATGAAACTAATGACTCAAAACCCTTCATTTACAGTGCCTAAGCCAGTGCGTCTTTGCAAATCTTCAGGTGGTAAGTTTTAATTTTTTTAGCAGGCGTTAAAAATTTCCATTCGGAACATCACATACATTTTTGGCCTAAGAGCTTATCAGACACGCAATTATCATTAAAACCATAAAACAGATCGAACTGCTATCATATCTAAGTGGACATTAGAGGTATTCCACGCGAAGCAGAGCTTTGGAACCGCGTCCAGTCCTCGGTGACGTCACAACAGTCACGTGGGGCATTGCGGGACCAGCTACGTGCCTGCTTCCAGGAGTTGGAGTCAGGTTTGTTAACCATTGTATAGAGAGAAAATTTTATCTTGTGCGTGAAGATAAATGACAAACGACAAATGAATGTAACTAGAATAGCAGGTTCCAAGGTTATGTCCGAGCCAGATAAACTCGTCATAAAATAGTGCCTTGTTACCTTGTTAGTGCTAAGGTTTAGTGAGCAAGGATGTCGACTGTGAACTCTGAAGAGGTCCTAGGTTCCATACCCAGCAGGACAGATATTTTAATTGATTCGTATTCTATCATACAGAAACGGGAAGTTTCTGATAATATTAAGTGAATCTAGACAATTCGTTTGCTCCAAACAGAAGCTGAAGACGACGGCTGCTCCTACTCAAACAAGCTGGAACGGTGCCTTATGCTGCGCTTCTCCGACCGCAAGACTCAGGGCCCGGGGCAAGGGCGAGCACAAAAAACATAACGAATTCGCCTTAATACTTACTTACTTACATATAATATGGACTGACTATAGACAAGCACTGCTTGGTAATCGAACGATTACTTACCTACTTTACAATATTATACCTCTCTGAAAAACAGGTTCAAGATATTTTTAAGTGTTCTAAAGCTTCTATAAAAAAATGTACACAGTTTAACATTATTTTATGTATTCTGTGGTTAAACCGCAAAGCATGCACGTGGTCACTTAGGTATAAGCTTAACTATAATAGACACATACCATACGTAACTATGCCATTATCTTTCGTACATAGGTAAATCTATATTAAACTGATGTTTCTGACAAGGCGGCAATAAATAGGTACATAATGTGATTAACCATATAAAACGACTTTACGAAATAGCATCTTGGCAGGTGTATCAGTACTATAACGGGCCACACGGTGATACTAGCGCCACTTCCAATAAATAATTATATCTTCTAATCTACACAACAGAGCCTAAAATATTCTAAGCAAGATTATCTAGGCCCTATTTTCGATTTCGGCTATGGTTTAGAAGCTAAAATTAATTATCGAAGTGGCGCTAGTATCGCACCCGTTCGCCCTTTGATTTATAATTATAATTCTGGTGTTCCTTCAAGTCGGTTATAACTTATCCCATAACTAGAAAGAATGCAAACAGAATAGTCTGATTTAAATTGAAATCTTTTATTTTGATTTTCCTGTAAATTCATGGTAGTTTAAATTTGCACGTGTTTAAAACTGCGTTGATCTTTTTAAACCCTGAACGCGATCCTAACAGTATTGGTATATTTTAGCGTGTGTACAAAATGACCGGATATCCGGGAAACGCAAACGGCTGCGGATGGTACAGCACTGGCTCATCCAAGTTCTGCTGCTTCAGCTCGTGTGGTAGTATCTGCTTTGGTAGAGGCATCTCAATTTTTTGTACGTGTTTTGATTCCTGAAAAATATACATTAGTACGTCTGGAAAGACATGACTTATCAACATTGACTTTTAATTTATTTATATTTGTTTCAAACTCCGTCATTATTGAAATGGAAACTTTGCCTTTACACAGAGTTAACAGTACTGCATGCACTTTAAATTAGTTACCAATGCAATGCATCCAAACATCGAATAAAGCGATTATATCTACTTTATTAAAAATAAAATAATACTTACAGCATAAACAATAATCCTAATCAAAAAACACAATGTAAAACAGAAATAGAATTGCATTGCTTATGAGTGCAACTGCAAGTCATTCAAAACTTCATGGGAGGTAAAATTTTAATTAAACTCCTAACCCAAAGTTCAATTTTATGTCAGAAAAAAAAATACCTTGAAGAGAAAATACAAGCTGTATTTATTAATTTCAAAGTCATAAATAAAAACCGTCATTATACAATTACATTAGGTGCCAGATTCACTGAGACTTGGCTATTGAAAACACAAACAATACGACATAAACGCATACTACTAGGTATGCTTACCTAACTCATCTTAATTAAGTTAAACTCCCTAACTAGGTACAAAATGTGTCTTTGCCCAAATTACATACATAGAATTCACACCTAGAAACAAACACTGACATTTATTGTACATAACAATGTTCTCTCCCACTGACCTCCAAAGACATGAAGATGATTGTTTGTCCGCGATTAACTCGAGTTTAGCTGAACTGACTTTGATGTGATTTTCACAAAACTATTTTTTACATTCAGGAGAAGGTTCAAGTATCTATTTTTAGCTAACTTCAGTAAAGAGAAAGTTCTCAGTTTATGTATGTTTCAATTTATTGAAGGCGGGTCGTTTTTTAAATTAAATAAATTATTTATTATAATATAATAAATAGAACTGAACATAAGTGTTTTCAAGTACCAATCAATAACCTCAGTTAAAATAAATAACACACTAATGTACAGCAGGTGCAAGAACTGACAACGTCAATGTATTTAATGGTAAGGGAGGTCGGTTTGTGCACACTTTGGGCTGCGCTTGGACGTTTTTGGACCACCTACACACATGTAGTACTGATTCCCTTTCCAAAACACTGAGACGCTCCTGAAACAATTAAAGAGGACAGTATGAATTTAAAAAAATATTAGGTTTTAATACTTTAACTTTACAAATTAAACTTTAACTTTACAAATTAAATAGAATTTAAATATTGTTTGGCGTATGGTTTTATAATTTTAATGAATGATTTTTATTACTCACCAATAAGGGATATAAAACATGATAAGCAGCTATATCGGCAATAGTCAAGACCTGACCAGTCAAGTATGAGTTTTTCCGCAAGGCTTTATTGATGTCCTGAAACACAGAAATAGTTTTTGTATGGATATTAATAAAGTGAACAAGGTCCTGTAACATGTAACAAGGATCTGGTTATAGAAAATCTAATACAATAATGTTGCTATGCTAGGCTTTTAACTTTTAAATCTAATACATTTTCTAAAATCAAATTTTAATGTCTGTATTTTACATTTTTTTATAATTTTAGATTCTTTAACTTTACAAGCTAGATGTGTAACATTATTCAGCTTAAAAAATAATTTACTTACCTGTAAAAAGCTTTTTGCAAATATAGGATTAGATGCCGCCTGGTCTCCAAACATGCCTATATGTTCCAGCCACTGATATACTAGTAAATTTTGCTCTCGGCTCATATTGACGCCACATTTAGATGCAATCCTCATTACAATAGTAGCGAATCCTTCAACATTCTCCTTGTCTATTACATTAGTTAGAACCTGGTGGAATGGAAATGGAAGTAACATTACGATTTCATGTCTATATAATATGTTGCATGCAATGCAAATGCAGTTTATTTCTTGTGCTCTTACCTTGCTTGTGTTAAAACAAACAGGGCCCACAGTAGTGTTCAAATATTTTCCTATGTTTTTTATAACCTCAACGTTGCAGGCATTCATTGTCATTTCCTGAATGTTTCTTGAACTCTTTTTGTTGACGAGTGAATTAAGTTCTGTTCATCTAATTACGTTCCTAGCTAGATTAAACTAGCTTATTTTTTTTTTGCTTGCTTTGAATTTGATTATTTCTAAATAAATTTGAAGAAAGAAAAGAAACACAACCTAATTTCGAGATAATTTCATGTTTCATGTATATCAATCAAATCAAACATCAAATGACATCATCTCGCACTATAAATCAATCAAAATGTAGAAAGTCAATAAGATAAGTTTGAGATAAGTTTTGGCGGGAGCGGGGAATCGAGAAATTAATATTTTTCCGTTTGTGGACTAGTGGAAAACTGCAAAGTGAAGTGATAAGGTGGTAACTCTCGCTATGGCGCGAAATTCAAATTTTTTCGTGTTTTTTATTTATTCTGGCGAAAGTATACATTTTTAATAAAGTTTAAATGAATTCGCGTATGTAAAAAACCATCTCCCACATTGCAATACAACGTTTTTGGAAGACAGACCTACAGATTTTGTGTCTAAGGGGTAAAAGGCCAAAAAACAAGTTCCTTGAATACTTATACACACAATCGCTAACTCTGTCTTTCAAAAACGATATATCATAATGTGGGAAATAGGTTTTTACGTACGCGAATTCATTTAAACTTTATTAAAAATGAATTCGCAATTCGGCAAATCAAATGTAGCAATGGGTCTTTTTATAACATACTTCAATCAGTCATCTTTATACATTAACTAGTAAGCGCCCTGCGGCTTCGCCAGCGCAATTTCCCTTCATGCCGCAAAATTCTAAGTACCTACCCGTGGAATTTTCGGGATAAAAAGCATAGGCTGCTTTGTTGCTTTTGCTGTCCTTTCTCAGGCTTAAGACTATCTCTGTACCAAATTTCATCTTTATTGGTTGAGTAGATTTAGCATGAAAGCGAGACAGACAGACAGAAAAATAAACAGACAGAGTTATCCTTCACATTTTTATGGAGTTTAAGGAGTATGGATTGGATGTCAGTTTATTCATCAGTCCAGTCACAGTCAGTCAGTCAGTTTTCCAAAATTTTCTTGATTTGTTTGTAAAACGTAGTGATTTACCTTCTCTCTGATTTGTTTGCTCGCATCGCACGCAATTTTTGTGCGCTCTAAAATATTCTAATTAATTATAGATTTTTCTGGGCAAATTGATTAAAACTATAATTTTAAATAAGAAATCTATCTCCTAATGTATCCTGTTATTCAATTACCATCAAAGAATTGTGTTCCGAATGCCGCCCAGCTAGTAGGCTAGCTTTGTGTTACTAGCACTGTCGGTATTTTTTTCTAAATGTTGACGATAAACCATAATTTTTTTAACGTTATACCTAGTAATAAGAGTGCTAAAGATGCCGGTCAAGTGTACAGTAGAAGACGTTATCTTTTCGGATTATTTCTGTTGCTTTTGGTGGACATTCTGTGGGTTGTATCATCTGAGTTGACAAAGGTATGACGTTTGTATTTATTTTCTAACTTGAATTATTAAGTTCTTATCAGATTTTGATAATTTATCATTGCTATTTCTTCATGAATTTGATAACATTACACAAGTTTGATAGCATTGCTATCCCTAAAACGACCCACCAACTTTATATGAGATTTAAATTCATTAATATTCAGCCTCTGAATATTTGTTACATACTTTTATCATGGAATATGTTTCAGTACATCTACACAGAGCTGAAATTGGAGCGTCCCTTCCTCATAACCTATCTCCGGAGCTCGCTACTCTCGTTGTACCTGATTGTTCTCTGCTTTACACCACCTACAAAGGACCCTTGCCGTCCCGCTGATTACACAGTGAGTGTTTAGTGTTGTTGATAACATAAACAAATATATTAGAATTTAATAACTTATAAAAGTGTAATAAACTAGACTACACAAAGTAGACCATGATATTGTTTGTTACCTAACATGCTATATCACCATTTACTATGTTTAACAATTTTGTTATGTAGATTATCTAGTTTCCTACTTGTGGCCATTTAACTAATGATTTAACTACATTACCTTAGATATTACTTTGTTAAATGTCTCTAAGTACATACTTAAAATGATTTGTTGTTTGTTTTTCAGCAATTAGTTGAGCCAACAACAGAGACAGATGAGGATAACTTCTACAATGAAGCAAACAATAGCTTGGTGAGCAAATAAATACAATGATAATTAGGTACTTGAATACCTAAAAACCAATATTTTAATGATAGGAGACACTAAAGTTATATTCTTGTAAGGATTATCTCAGGAATCACTTACATACCCATTAGATTACAATAAATTATCAGCTGCGTTGCTGCTGCTAGTTCAATTAAAATATGGCCTAAGAATATAGAAATAATAATAGAATAGATTTAGGTGAAGAAGGAGTTAATACTGGGTCAGGGAAAGTGATAAGAGAATGTACATGGTATTTAGAAAAATAAATTGCAATAATTTCCAGGGAGACTCAACATTTGTGCCAGTCAGAGCAGGAGAAACAACGGACAGTGACGATGCTGCTCCCCGAGCAGTCAGATTCAACAAAGTAGCGGAGGTAATTTTGTAACCTTAGTGATTTATGTAATTTATTACCATTATTATAAAACTAGTGTGCACCCAGCAGCTTCGCCAGCGCAATTTCCCTTAAAACAGCAAAATCACAATTTTCTGTTCCCTGGATACATAGGAGCCTATTAGGCTTACACATATATAGTTTAGTACATATATGTACTTTCTCAGGCTCTTAATTTCTGTGTACGAAATTTCATCCAAATTGGTTTAGTAGTTTTGGCGACAGACAGAGTTACTTTTGCATTTACAATATTAGTAACGAAAATTTAAGTTAAGCTGAACCTGCAGATTAGATTATACACACTTTAGCACTTAGGCTTAGTTTAGTAAAAGTATTTTTGAAAAGGGGTCAAAAGTGGCTTCAAATTGTTCTTTTAAATTTACATTTGGTGTGTTGTCGCTCGCTTGAACTGGTGGTCGCGTGTCTTTGAAAATATTCATCGTTGTACATAAAAATTGATGTTTTGTATCTTATTATTGTAATAGTAATAATCAATTATAGCTACTTTACTTTAGCTACCTACATCACCCACCTCCTAATTTCATCTCTGCATTGTGCAAGGTGCGAGTGATGTCGGCGGCGCAGGCGGGCGAGGCGCTGCTAGCGCGGCTGTCGTGGGCCGCGTCCGTGCGCGCCTCCGAGCACGCGCAGCGCCGCGCCGCCGCCGCCGCCACGCGCCGACACCTGCGCCTAGCGGTATACTTCGCTACGCCGGTCAGTCTCTCTCTGTCTGTTGTACTGTGTGCCCTACCTTAGTGCCCTAATCATTGGTCCTTCGAGCCGGATACAGTACTAGAGTGCCAGCTAAATCTGCGTGGGGTCAAAATAGGAACCAATTAGCAATCAGTCATGGCGGGTGATACGTATACAGTGGCGCCTCCAGTCGGGCGCAGACTTAGCTACTGTGAACTCTACAAACTTATCCATCTTGGTGGCCAAAACTGTTTGAAACTATTTGTCGCCATTTTGAAATGTCATGTCATGCAGGGTAAGTATTTTCATTTTCCACCACTTCCTATTTTTCACATGTTTCCATTTTAATAATGTACTTTCGTATCTTATATTGTATGCAATAAAGTGTTTTCTATTCTTTTCTATAGAAGGATTTTTGGCCTTCTACAGCAGTTTTAAACCCTACCGCGTCGTGCGCCCATTAACTGTGCATAGTTTGTATGCGATTAAGCGTAAGTAATAAATCGACGTCAAACTCCACTAAATCCATTTTTTTTGTTTCGACAGTGGTTCCTATCAAACTACCTGTACCGATTAAGCCTGGCGCACACGAGCACGAGCGCGGCGACGGCGAGCGCGGCGGCGGCGGGCGGGCTGGCGCGCGCGCTCGGCGCCGTGTGGGACGCGCCTAGGAGTAAACTGGATGCGGCACAGTGTGTGGCCGTCCTTATGAGCGCTGCTGGACTTGTGAGTTTACTTACACATCTATTTTTATCATGTTGAAGAATTTTTTGTATCTATAGCTCTTGAAAAATATCTAAATCATCAATATATATAAAACTTTTCCGTTACTGACTGACTGACTGACAGACAACGCAGAGCCGAAAGTACTGGGCGTAGCGGGCTGAAATTTTGCACGTGGGTTCCTTAGGGAGTGTAGGTGAGCACTAAGAAGGGATTTCCTGAAATTCCCACGGGAACGGGAAAAAACGGGATTTTTGTGTTAATGAGAAATCTGCGCGGGAAAAACCGCGGGGCAGCCTCTAGTACTTAAATATTTTTTCTAAAATATCGATTTTATCCTTCTATTACCAATTTTATTATCGCTAAAGCGGTATTATATTAATATCCAAATTTAAGCTTCTTTTATTTTTCGAAATATCGTTGATCTCTAGTTACTAAAGAGTTAAGGAGCCCCCCTTCACCTATTTGAATCCATGTTCTAACTAATTTTTAGAGTGACTAAAGCATCGAACTAAATCTATTAGTTCAATGCTTTAGTCACTCTAAAAACCGTCCTCAGACTATCTAGTCTGAAGACCAAATTAACCAAGTTAGCAAAAGGTGCAGATACGTGTAAAATAAACTTTTAAACAATAAAACCAAAATTTGTTCCAGGTAATAGTGAGTACGATGAGCAGCAGCCAGAGCTGGACGGCGGCGCTCGCGGGCGCGGGCGCGGCCGCCTGCTACGCCGCGCACCTGCTCGCCTTCCGGACCGAGCTCAGGAAGCCCGACGGTGTGAACTCGCCTTTACTTGCCGGTATTATATTTTGATTCACTTTTATATAATTAGCAGTGTTGCCACCTTAGTGGATTTTCCACTAAATCTGGTGGTTTGGAACCCCCATTTAGTGGCCATTTTTTGCGTTTAGTGGCTAGTGGATTTTTTTAGTGGAAAAATTAGACCAAGAACTGTTGCTATTTTGAATAAATTGGAATTGTGGTATGCTGTTGCAAAGCGTATGAACTAAAGATGTTTTAGACAATTTAGTAGAATTACAACATTTTTCCTTTTTTTTTTTCAATTGAATACAAAGTCGGTGTAATTTTTTTTTTTCCATATTTTTGTCCATACTTCGAGGACCCTTAGTTTTCTTTGTAGCTGTCTTGAGAACCTGATTAAAGTTTTTAAAGACGATAGTTTAAGATCTAGATGGCAATAAAATTTTAAGGTTGCGAATTGGTTAATTTTTAGAAAAACGTCGTCCCTCTCGGTATGGCGCAAAATTAAAAAAAAATCGCGTTTTTTACAATGTGGGAGATGGTTTCTTATTTCTTACATAAGCGAATTCATTAAAACTTTATTAAATTTTTTCGCCAGAGTAAAAAAAAAGCGATTTTTTTTTATTTTCGCGCCATACCGAGAGGGACCACCTTAAAGTTTCAAGTTCAAGTTAGGGCTCAAGTCTTAAAAATTGAACATTATGAAATCCTTAAAAAATAAAAGGGCACAGGGAGGCAAATTTCTTAACTAAAAACGATTGACTCATAATTGTCTTGTTCTTTTTGGCGACTTCGTTAACCATTGCTGTTTTCTTTGGGCGTGTAGCAGAAATCACATTTGTTAAAGCGGCAATGGTTAACGAAGTCGCTAACAAGTCAATTACGAATCGATCGATTTTAGTTAAGAAATTTGCCTCCCAAGTCATATATTTGGGGTAAAAGCAAAGGGTCACCACTGTCCCCTATTTACGTATATATCAACTCATCTGTCATGCACTCTAGTGGAAATTTTAGTGGTTTTCAGAGGGGGACATATTTTTGTTAGTGGTTTTCTGGTGGTTTGAGGAGCCTTATCTGGTGGATTGCTATTTCAACCGTTGGCAACACTGATAATTAGGTACGAGCTATCCCAGCTTACTTCGTTACGCCATAGAATATAAATACTTCTAAAGACTTGGCTCTATACTATGTTCTTTTGACTGCCCAGAATGGGCGAATAAAAAAACAAACAACAACAACAAACCACCTGTCAAAATATGTAAACAACAATTATTTGAGTTTAAGCAAGGATCCCTAATTTTTTTGAAAATCTAATATAGCCTATGTCACTCGGGGATAGTGTAGCTTCCTACCAGTGAAATAATTTCGGTTCAGTATTTCCGGAGCCTATTCGTTACAAACAAACAAACAAATAAATCTTTCCTCTTTATAATATTGGTATAGATTAAAAACCGACCGAAACACGATTTTCTGCCGAAACCGAAAACGATCCTTCGGCCCTGGCCTCAGTTTCGGCCGAAACCGAAACTCACGTGTCCTTGTAAAATATTTATGTTTTTAAGTTAAAATCTGATGTCTGTTAAAGTACACGTAAGTATGGCCCACGTACGTGGCCTATCTAACTACTAAACTAAGATCAATAAATTAGAAAAAAAAACAATCTAGTTTCGGTTTCAGTTTCGGCCATTTTTAGCTGTAACCGAAACTAGATTTTTGGCCGAAACTGGCCGAAACCGAAACCGAACCTTCTCTAATAATTATTATTGTTTGTTTTTAACCAACTCATTTGGATAGGATTTTGATTCTACGAAGAATTAAGTCAACAAAAAAAAGAAAACTAGAGTGAGAAAGAAGAAGCACGTTTTTTACCATTTTTTTTTTGTTTTTTCCTATATTTATTAGTTTTTTAATTTTTTTTTCTTTTTTTCTTCTTTTAACCTAGGGTAAGCCACCTCATTGTTGTCTGGGATATGCTAATAAAAGAACGGTGGTACTATTTTATCGCCATGGTGCATTTAGAGGCTGAATATAAGGATTCTTGGTGTTCTACAGGATTAAAACAGCAATTAGTTGGGGGCTCATGAACGGGGCGGCTCACCCTATATTGATTGGTCGCAGGTCTAGTGGGCTGCGCGTGCCTGGCGGGCGCGTGGGCGGGCGGCGCGGCGCTGGGCGCGGCGGGGGGGGAGCCGCCCGCGCCGCCGCCGCGCGCCGCGCTGCCCTGCCTGCTGCTGGACGCCGCCGCCACGCCGCTCTCCGAGGCGCTGTGGCTGTGGTCAGTGACTGCTACACTACTTAAGGCGGTAACTCTCGGTATGGCGAGAAATTCTATTTTTTTTCGCTTTTTTTAATTATTCTGGCTAAAATATTCATTTTTAATATAGCTTTAATAAATTCGCGTATGTAAAAAACCATCTTCCACATTGTAATACAACGTTTTTTGAAGACAGACCTACTGATTTTGTGTCTTAGCTTAGTACATAACTTGATTTTTGGCCTTTATGTCCTTAGACACAAAAATAGTTACTGTATTAAATTAAAAACGCAAAAAAAAAATTGAATACTTTCGCCATAATAAATTAAAAACGCAAAAAAAATGAATTTCGCGCCATACCGAGAGTTACAACCTTATACCTGCCCCCCCTCCCTCCACTTCCCCGCTTCACACCGCTGTGGCCTTGCCCGGGCCTCGGTCTAGGTCCGCAGTTAGCTCGCAGGAGTTTTAAGTTTGTTAGTAGGTTTGGTTTACTATTTGGCCGCCCCCGCCGCCGCAATTCATTCCTTATGAAAGCTTTGCGGGACTGGGACTTTAGGCTATTATCGCTGCAGGTAATTATAATAGAAGTAAGTTAGATTGTGCCTTGTAACCAGTTAGATTTTTTATTTGATTGAGCAGCTCCATAGAGTGAGCCTTTTGTATTTTAGAAATACATATCATAGGTATTATCTGATTTTACTCTATCAGCCATCACATCCTTTTACTCACTTTATCACTCAATTGGAGACACAGCCCAACACTACTTATTTAACATCAACAGGGCGTGTTCACTAACCTCCCCCCGCGTAGCGACCTCGTCCCTCACGCTGGCCATTCTCCTGCCCCTGGGCGTGGAGGCGTGGCGGGGGGGCGGCGGGGGCGGGGGCGGGGGCTGGGCGGCGGCGGGCGCGCTGCTGGCAGCGGCGGGGTGGCTGCTGGCCGCGGCGCCTGAGGAACCCTTTGGGTGGATCAAGACTAGACTACTGGCGAATAGAGGATTCTCGTAAGTAGTTATCACCTCTCTAGAGGCCAGAAGGGGAGGGAACAACATGCCCGCCCCGGGCACGAAGCTGTATAGCAGCTGAGTGTGGAAAGGACTTCGGACGTCACCGATCATCAATGATTCCCAGCTTCTTCCCAAAAATGCGTAAGGCATTTCCTTCTGTATTAAGAACAATAAAAAGAATTACGGCAGTCAAATCGTGTTCATAATACAGATGCACTTATAATTATTTTTGTATATTTAAGTTAGCTCCTTAATAAGTGTCCAAGCAATTAACTAAATATGAAGTTGGCTTGTTCGTTTGAGTGATGCCAATACAAATTTACAACAATTACAATTTTTGGTTCTGTTTTTCTTTCAGTGGCCTAAGAAACATTCAAGACATCGACGAACAATCGGAGTCACTGATCTCCACAGAAGAGCCGACGTAGTACCTTCACTAAGCCTCATCTGACTAACTTAATGCATGGCTTTACGCTATGAGGAATTGCTTCAAAACACTCTGTTTGATGTGTGTGTGACATAATTTGTAATACAAGGTGTAACTGACTAGTGTTTAAATAAATAAGTAAAAATAGCAAGTTCACCACACCAAGCCTATTTCTAACGTTTCGTGTGTATAACAAACAAGCAGCTGTTTCTATTTAGATTATGATACTAATTGATGTTCATTTTTCTTTCTTAGAATTTGTTTGTTATGTTTTTTTTTTTACTGCGAAATAATACCTGTAAAGAATGTAAACTGATCACAAATGGCGGACTTAGATACTATATGACAATAAAGTGTATGTCTTCGGTGGAAAAATATAAGGGTTACCTATAAAAAGGTTTTTGATGTACAAACTTGTGTCGTGTAATGTACAGAGCGTACACCGGGTGTAAGTACAAAATGTCACCTAACTATTTATTTGTTATTCACTTTTACAGGTGTATTACATAAAATGAACAGCTTCATCAAAATATAACATTCTTATCCAAATTGCATTTATTTCGGTGAAACTAAACGGTATTGATGTGCATTTATTAACTAATACCTTAATTACCTACATCACTGCTTAACTTGCCGCTTATTTTGTAACAAAGGTAGAATCCGGTAGACGGTAGCATAGCAGCCTACCGTTTCCGTCACGTGACGTCATAATTCTTCCACGCTTAAATAGTTCTCGACGACGACGACGGTCAGCGCAGAGAGAGAGCATCTTCCTTGTTCTGTGGTCAGCGCTGAGGTCGGTCGGACATAGAGCTAATCTATGCAAACTTTGCTATACGCGCGTAGCTAATCATCATCGTTGCAGTATAGTATACGCGTTTATACATTTCCGTATACTTATCTTGCTACGTCTGGTCCGACCGACGACGTTAGTGGTCATTGTTGGTCGAGCACTATTTGCAGCCTTACTGTATGTAGTGTAAACGTGTGTTTTTAAAACTATACTTACACCTATTAATGTGTAGATTTTACACTATTTCTATTAGCTTTTATTGTAAGTATAAAATAATTATTATGAGTGTAAAATGTATTTCTTACTTATGTTTGACATAAATTATTTTATGATCTCTTTAAAAATAGTTTCGTTTTCATATGATAAGCACGGATCTGTGTAAAACTATTATTGAAGTAAATATGACAAATATTTTAAACACATACTAATTGTAAAATATTTTAACGTTGAGGTGTAAAAATAAATAATAAACTGTACAAATCTACTAAAGTATAACTAGGTTCATTTATTTGACTTTGTTGAATATAATTTAACATTCCAGAAACTTAAACTTTGAAAAAATAATATTGACCTCCCCTTTTTTTTTTTTTTTTTTGTAACGGGGGGAAATGCCTAACGCATTTCCCGACGCTCGGGGGAGCATCGGGGGTATGTGGGGCTCGCACCCACTAAAACCCCCCGGCGGCCGTCTTGGCGCTTTTGGGAAGGACCCCGGGAACCACGCATTACTGGCGTCCGAGGTTCCTCCCACGCTCAACTGATATCAGCTTCGTGCACGGGGAGGGCATATTGTTCCCTCCCCGGCTCGCCTTTGTAGCTGCGGCGGCACAGTGCCACAAGCTGTGCCGCCGCCCATCTTGGGGCCGTTTGATGAGTGTGTCGGGCCCCCGCCCTTCACACCCACGGCCCCAAAGACCCCTTTTAGTCGCCTCTTACGACAGGCAGGGTATACCGTAGACCTATTCTTACGCCCGGACCTACAGGGCTTATATTGACCTCCCCTAACTAATTCGTGTAGTTTTAAGAATGTACTTACCTTAAAGCTGTGTATAATAAATAGTGCATTGCAGACATAGCGTTACTTTTTCTTTACCTAAAGAGTTGATAAAAGATAAACACAACGAAAGTAAAAAAAAGTAACATAGTTGTTTCTTAGATAGGTACTTTTTGCATGCTAAATAAACTGCTTCTTTAAAACAACAGACCGACTCAGTGAAATATGGGGCCGCTGGCCGCGTGCCTGCGGCCAGGTGCGTGCGATCCTTAGCGATCTCATCATATCAATATATATTTCTCGCTGGCCGCCGCGGCCCGACCGCTAGTGCGCGCCGTCTAAAGCATTGTCTGCATAGAGATATTAACATAATCTATATATATAAAATCCAAATACCACTGATCTACTCACTCACTCACTCACTCACTCACTCATCATCGCCCAGCCGAAACCGCTGAAGATAGAAAGATGAAATTTCGACAGTAGCTTCCTTACGTGACGTAGGCACCCACTAAGACGGGATTTTGGGATAACTTAACCGGGACGTCGTATACAGGGTGTAACAGTTTGTATGAAACTCCTAAACTGCTGGGTTTAGAAAGTTGAAATTTACACTGTATATTGTCATTGCATTACAAACATCATAAATGGTTTTAGTTTTTTTATATCTTACCCCTGAGTTCTTATACAGGGTGAAATATGATTTTTGCTAAAATCTAAACTTATTACACTAGATACTTGAAATTTTCAAAATAAGGTCCTTTTTATATAAAAACATGAAATATGATATCAAAACTGCGTTAATTAGTCCTGTAAGCCATGATACAGGGTGTTAAAGTTTGTATAAAAACCAAAACCGCTCCTTATTTTGCTAAATTGAAATGAGTGATGTTTCTAGGTTATAAGGGACGCTATTACACAAAAAAACATCGCTTTTGAAATCCAAGATGGCGGAAATAAATTTGTATTAAAAATCGATATGGGTGGCGTTTTCTAGGTTTTTGGGGGCGCTGATTGCGAAATCATTTGTGGGTGTGCGGATTCTGGGTGCCTACGTCTCACAAAGACGGGATATGGGAATAACTTCACTGAGCCGCCGTATACAGGATGTAACAGTTTGTATCAGACTCTAAACTGCTACGATTAGAAAGTTGAAATTTACGCTGAAGAATCTCTTTACATTACAAACCTCATAAATGGTTATATTTATTGCCCCTGAGTTCAGGGTAAAACAGGTCTTTTTGCTAAAATCTAAAGTAATGACGCTATCTTAAAATTTTCAAAATAAGCTCCTCATAATACTTAAACATCAAATATGATATTATAACTGCGTTTATTAGTCCTGAGTCCTTGATACAATATGTATGGCGAACATTAGGTTTCCTTATAAAGTAATATGGTAGGTGTTTTCAAAGTTTTTGCAGGTGCTGATACAGAGTGTAACAGTTTGTATGAAAAAAAAAAGTGATGTTAGTAAACTGGATAAGGGTCGCGCAAGAAAGGTAATTATGGCAACTGTAGGACAGGCAAATTTACAGCAATGAACGACAATCAGTTGGGACGACGATGATGATTAATCTGAGTAGACCTAATTAGGGTACAATAGATCTGGATTTTTAGTGAAGCCTCAGAGCTTAGCCTCAGAGATGAAGCATATAGGTTAGTTTGTTTATACAATACAGGGTATCCTGAAATGGAAAAGGGAACAATGAGTATTTAAGTTTTCAGCCCAAACATCTCAAGATAGAAACGTAAGGAATATAAGTCTAGCAAAGACATGAATTCGTGAATATACTACGGGAACCGGAAAAACCAAATTTTACTTTTGTAAAGGTAAACTGCTTTTTTATGATTTCTTAGGGCTTTGGTGCGATTACAAATTATTTCCCTATATTTCTGAGAAACAAATCAACCAGTTATTTACTTTTATTATAAAAAGCGCTTGCGAAGCTGCGGGCGGAAAGCTAGTATTATTATATTCTTTAGACAAATAGGTATGTAGTGAATTCCGAATATCTCTGAGACCGAGAACTTCGGCGGTGGTATAATGCCATCATCAATTTCACCCGAAAGACGTCCACTGCTGTACATAGACCTCCCCCACAGAACACCACAACGACCGGTCTTGAGCGACTCTCATCCAGTGTACAGTCACGGACTAGGAGGCCGTAACAGATTTGTCGACCGTGTCCGGCGTAACACTTCCGGTTTTTCTGTATTGAAAAATAGTTCTTGTTTTTGGTAATACAGTCTAGGGCTGACGAAACCATAGACAAATCTGTTACGGCCTTCTAGTCCGTGACTGTACAGGGGCGGACACGATCGGCGTAACACTTCCGGTTTTTCTGTATTGCAAAATAGCTCTTGTTCTTTGGTAATACAGAGTAGGGCTGACGAAACCATAGACAAATCTGTTACGGCCTCCTAGTCCGTGACTGTACAGTGGCGGACACGGTCGGCGTAACACTTCCGGTTTTTCTGTATTGCAAAATAGCTCTTGTTCTTTGGTAATACAGTCTAGGGCTGACGAAACCATAGACAAATCTGTTACGGCTTCCTAGTCCGCCACTGTACATACATACGCGCTTGCTGCCAATTCGATCTTTTGCCTTCACCATGCCTTCGAATATAAAAAAACTACATTATTGATTGATATTAATGACAATTATATCAATCAGTCAATCAAAATCCAACGTGGTTATGTTTTCTTTTTTTCATGTTTCATGTTCTTTTTCTTTGTAAAATTTATTGTAATAATTAATATAATTATAAATGAGATCACTATTTAATAAATTTGTGTTATAAAATACACTCGTGAATATGCCTCCAGAAACAAGACTATTCGTAGGAAATCTTCCTGAAAAAACTGATGAAAATGTGCTCAGAAGTGTGTTTGTATCTTACGGCGATATAACTAATCTGGAGCTCAAAAGCAAGCCAAATCCTGATGGAAAATCAAATAAGTTTGCTTTCATAACCTTATCATCAGACAACTACAACATTGAGTCATGTAAGTGCCTGTTTTTTAAAATTTTTGTCACATAGGTAACTCTGATCTCACTAGCAACATTGTTTTGGTTGTTTTCAGGCCTAAAACACTTTTCTAGTAACGACTTTGAGGGAAATAGGTTGTACGTGACTCGTGCTCGGGAGAGCTTCCTTGAAAGACTTCAAAGAGAGAGGCAACAGGCTCAAGCAAAAGAGACACAGAAGGTAACAAAACTAAATCTTTGGTTAGGTTTCTGTCTATCTAAGCTAGGATAACTAAGGTGGTAAAAATAAAGGACCCTACACTTTTAGAGCATTACCCATGCCTAATGTCTCTAAGAATATAAATTGAAATGCTGTATTATGCAATATGTGCTAAATTTAAAAACATAAGAATTGATGTGCTAACTTTTGCTATTTTACCATAATATGTATAAACTAGAGGCTGCCCCGCGGTATTTCCTGCGCAGATTTCTCATAAACACAAAAATCCAGTTTTTTCCCGTTCCCGTGGGATTTTCGGGAAATCCTTTCTTAGTGCTCACCTACACTCCCTAAGAAACCTGCATGCCAAATTTCAGCTTTGTACGCCTAGTAGTTTCGGCTCTGCGTTGTCTGTCAGTCAGTCAGTCAGTAACGGAAGAGTTTTATATATTTTGATAAATAGTTCTTGCTGTTGGTTTGTTTTAGAATGAAGAGCCAATTATTCCAAAAGCTCAGCCAGTTCTGAAATTAAGTGAAAAACTCAACCCACGTAAGAGGACATTTGATAATTTTGAAGATAGTAATGATTTTCAAAATGAAAGACCACAGAAAAATGTAAAAGACTTTGGAGAACAAAAAATACATGAAAAATCTCAAAATTTTATCGGAAACAAAAGTGTAAACAATGTTTCTGTTAAGCAAGCCCCAGCTCTCACGGAACTAGACAAAAAGAAACAAGATGCTGACAAAAAGAGGCTTGAGTCTATTAAGAAAAGGAAACAGGAGTTTAGACAAAAACAGATGATCATTAAAACAGGCTTGGGGGGCATTGTAAGTTGCACACTTTATACATTAATTTTTTTTATATCAAAGTATTATAAAACATGGCACAACTATATTACCAAAAATAAACATAGGAAATCGAAAGTATGTCTTTAATCTTAATCTTTTATGTTTAGACATTCGCGAATGCGAATGATAGGCATGCGAATGATGCAAATGCGAATGCGAATGCGAATGTCGGACAAGGTCAGGGAAAAAATAATTAGGTATAGAAAAATAAACAATACAATAAAAAAAGTAGACTTCTTACAAATACCACAAACATAAACATACACATACAATCTACCTCTCGGTATGGCGCGAAATTCAAACTTTTTCGCACAAAATCAAAAAGTAGGTCCGTTCTCAAAAAACGCCGTATGTGACGTTGACACATGACGATGTGGGAGATGGCCTCCTACATACGCGAAAACTTTATTAAAAATGAATACTTTCGCCATAATTTATTTATTATGGCGAAGGTATTCAATTCAAACTACTAAGAATTAAACCTTCGCCATAATTTATTTATTATGGCGAAGGTTTAATTCTTAGTAGTTATTGTAAGCCAAAAATCAAGATTAACACATTACACAAAATCAGTAACTCTGTCTTCCAAAAAGGTTGAATCAATGTGGGAAATGGTTTTTTACATACGAGAAGTCATTTTAAATTTATTAAAAACAAATAATTTTGCCAGAACTAATTAAAAATGCAAATTAATTTGAATTTCGCGCCGGACCATGACGTATCCCCATAAAGTAATTAATCTCCACACAAGAAATTTGGTGTACTTCAAGCTGTAATCCTCATCTTTTAAATCTTCGCTAAAACAAATTTTAAGAATGCAAATAATTAGTCATGAATTGATCCAAATTGGTCCACAAAGTAAAATAATTAGTCCACTTATACTTTAGAAGTTATAGCCAAATGTTTGTGAGGATTATGGCTTGACGTTCAAGCTGTAATTCTCATCTCTGGTCCAAGAAAACGGTAGGGTCTATCGACTTGGTTCAGGTCTAAATAATTAGTCCTCAATTGATCCACACGACATGCCAAATCTCAGAATTGGTCCTCCAGAGGTTCCGAAGTTATAAGGGCATCTTAGTGAGGATTATGGCTTGAACATTTGGCACCTTCAATTATCTCCGGAACGCCTATAGCTATTGGTTTGAAATTTGGCCAAAAATTAATCCTCAATTGGTCCACCAGAATCATAATCATTTTTAACTAGGTTTTCTTTGAAGAAGTACGTTAAAATCATCGGTTTTACTTTCCCATACATTGCGATCCATGTACAGTTGTGCACAAAATAATTGATAAACATTGATATTAACCGGTTACCTAAACGATTCTTTAGAAGAGTAAAGTGGGTTAAGTATGTACTTATTATTTTGACGAGTTCCCAATTACGTAAATGTACTTACCAAGATATTTAACCAAAAAAAACCTTTATCTATGATTTATATTTTTGCATGTACTTCAATTAAAAGTTTACAATAGTTCCTTTTCTTACTAAACTTAATTACAGCACCGTTTATATTGCAAAAATTATTTAGTTTTAACAAAATCACAGTTGGTTCAAGTGTAAATAAAACAACAACAAAAATTTGTTATGTACTTGCGCTTTGCACGCCTCATTAATTAATTATTTAAAGTAACCAGTGTTACTATGTTTGACATTATGTGTCTGTGTCAACGTAAATTGCTATCTATAGGTATGTATACATATTTTTATTATTTTGGATGTAAGCAATAATAAGCGATTTTGTAAGGGCGACATTGGATCTTTCTGTCCATTACGCAAAATGTGTTTTAAAACGCGGAGGGGAGACGGAGCTGCGGGGAGTAAGTAAGTACTATTTATATTATTATTATAAGGTACCTACTACTATTGTATAAAATACTAGTCGACCCGGCGAACTTTGTACCGCCCGACCTCTTACTACATAAAAAAAAAAAAATAAAAAAAAAAAAGATATAAGCATACATAGGGACAGACGCGGAAAGCTACTTTGTTTTATACTATGTATTGATGATATTGATGATATTGATGACAACAGTAACAAACAACACAGTGTAAGGGAAGCTTACGTCTACTATCTCTATATGTATATATTGTAACACTGATCTCTATCTTCGATTGCGTGCACGCTGCTTTTGAGTGGAGACAAGGATAGCGCTATTTGGCCAATCCTGGGTTGATAAGAGACATCATGCGCGATACTCCTGTATAGTTACCTTAAATAATATATATACACGAGTATAGCGCCTGACGCGCGTCGCGGGACTGTTTTCTCTTATCAACCCGGTATTGGCCAAATAGCGCTATCCTTGTCTCCACTCAAAGGCAGCGTGTGCGCACGCAACTGCGCACTTGAAAATAGAGCCAGGTTCTCGAATGTCGAAGAGCTAGTATTAGCTAAACTAGAACAGTACTAGAATGTAGCTAAAACGGGTATATTTGTAGCCAAAAAAAAACAATGTAAATACTTGATAAAATTATTTCGTTTATTTATTAAAAGTATAGTTTCGCGCCATACCGAAAGTTACCACCTCACCATAAAAAACTGTAATTATTGCAATGAAGCAACTGTGATTATTAAAACAATTTTTTTTTTGTTATTATTATAATTGAACTAACTGAGATTATTGTTAGATATTAAAAATAAGTAAGTAAGTATAAGTATTGTGATATAAACGGTGATTTAATTAAGTTAAGTAAGAAAAGACACTATTGTAAACTTTTAATTGAATATATACTTACAAAAATTTAAATTATACATAGAAGTTTTTTTTGGTACATTAATGATTTACCTGCAACTAGTGATAGCAATCAATCAATCAGGCTGTCTTAAACATAAGTACATAGCGAAAACCAAACCCACTTTCACTTTTCTAAAGAATCGTTTAGGTAACTGGTTAATATCAATGTTAATCAATTATTTTGTGCACAACTGTACATGGATCGCAATGTATGGGAAAGTAAAACTGATGATTTTAACGTACTTCTTCAAAGAAAACCTAGTTCGAAGTGATTATAATTCTGGTGGACTAATTGAGGATTAATTTTTGGCAAAATTTCAAACCAATAGCTATAGGCGTTCCGGAGATAATTGAAGGTACCAAATGTTCAAGCCATAATCCTCACTAAGATGCCCTTATAACTCCGGAACCTCTTGAGGACCAATTCTGAGATTTGGCATGTCGTGTGGATCAATTGAGGACTAATTATTTAGACCTAAACCAAGTCGATAGACCCTACCGTTTTCTTGGACCAGAGATGAGGATTACAGCTTGAACGTCAAGCCATAATCCTCACAAACATTTGGCTATAACTTCTAAAGTATAAGTGGACTAATTATTTTACTTTGTGGACCAATTTGGATCAATTCATGACTAATTATTTGCATTCTCAAAATTTGTTTTAGCGAAGATTTAAAAGATGAGGATTACAGCTTGAAGTACACGAAATTTGGTGCCAATAGCGGCACATTCGCATTCGCATCACATTCGCATATTTTTGATGCGAATGCGAATGTCGAAGCGAATGTTAAAATGATGCGAATCATTCGCGAATGCGAATGCGAACGTTCGGAACATCCCTGATGTTTACCTTTCTAAACTCATAGATAACTTTGATATTCAATTACCAACCAGTGCTTGACTGTAAAATTTCCTGAAATATAAATTCTGTGTTTAGCCAGAAATATTATTTATAATTTTTATTTATAATAAAAGTAGCTTATACTTTTGTATTATAAATTGCTTTGTTTTAAATACAGGACAGAGTACAAAACAAGAAAATTGTCTTCTCAGACAGTGACAACGAGACTAAAGAAAGTACAAGCAAAACAAATAACTTAAAAGAGAGGAAACAGAATGGCAATCTGTTTGATGATGATGACAGCGGAGACGAGGTCAACTTTGAGATCAAGGAGCAGTACGAGGGGAAGAAGGGGCAAAAGGTAAAACTAAATCAACTGTAAGTTAGGTTAAATAAATATGTTGTTAAGGTGGTAACTCTCGGTATGGCGCGAAATTCAAATCAGAATAAATAAAAAACGCGAAAAATTTTGAATTTTGCGCCATACCGAGAGTTACCACCTAAAACTTTATTCTGACTGCAGGTGTTTTTTTAGGTCCTTCTTGGTTCTAAGTTACATATCTTTTTTTTTTTATTGAAAATGAGAATGGATTTTCCTGTCACTTGGGGGTATGTAATTTTAAGGCTTGCCTTGCACCCTACGAACAAAAATACTCAGGAAGCGTAACTCTCCTACAAAACCGCTTCGATTTTGGTTCCAATTACGCACACACAGTAACTCCTATTGCAACAAACACCAACACATTCTCATAGACAAGCTTGCACGCTATTGGCCGCCTCGCTCGCGTCTGTCGACAAAGCAGCGAGCTAGCCCCCCTGCTTTTGGCTGGTACATATTATCGCTACTAGATGGTGGTCAAGTGTTATTTAAAAAAATATTTATTTAAAGGTAATATAAGTATTTTTTTGTCTTTATGGCTTCTACAACACTTTATAATGCACGAAGGCATATTTTTAAATATAAAACACGGTCAGAAATACCCAAAAACACAGTAATATGCTCCCGACGCTGCAGCCAAACGACTCAAGGTGCCACTAGGAACTGTCACAGTGGTGTCCGTAACCCTAAGCCCCGCCCACCGGGTCTTCTTTTCCGTGTGCATTGCGTAGGGTATTTTATTGGCTAGTTACGCTTCTTGAGTATTGTTGTTCGTAGCTTGCACCCAATAAATTTAATTTAATAATAAATACTTTATTATATTAGGTATTGGAATTGCAATCAAGATACAAGTCGGACAAGCGTTTTGTCCTCGACGAGCGTTTCATAGAAGACGAAAACGAGGAGGACAAAGAGCAAGATGGTGTTGAAATAGGTCAGAATGATGAGAAACACAAGCAGCTGAACATCCTTCAAGATGTTCTTGGTATAACTATCAAGTCAGCGTCTATGCAATCTGGTGACATGCAGGATAGAAAGAGAAAGTAAGATTGATAAGTTTTTTATTTGTTTTAAATTTCAAAAATATTTTGCGGTTAACTTTCAGAAATATTTCATATGGTAATATTGAATATTAAGGCCCTGTCTGCACTGTGATTTTTTCTTTCTTTCTTTCTTTAAAGTCATAAATAGTTTGAAGAAAAGCGCAGTGCGTGCGGTGCCTTACTTATCACTATTATATTTTGTTTGCTACAGATCAAAACCAGGAATGTTAAGGTTCGACCCATCTCTACCAGAGCACTCCAGGTTCCTAGTACCAGTCGAGGATAAGCAGGAACCAGTCAAAAAGAAAAAGAAGAAAGGCAAAGACGTACCGGAAGAAGAGGTTTCGGATCTACCGCCGAAACCGGAAGTACCCGCGGTTGAAGTTTCAAAGGAACAGTTTTATAAAGTCAGTGATACACTGAAGGAAACGATTGCGCAGCCTAACAGCTTTAGCTTGAGAAGTCTGTTCTCCAAAGGGGCTGAAGATTATGATGCAGGAAAAGGTAAAATTTAAATGCGAAGTAAAAATTAAAGTTTGTGTAGGTAGGTACTCATAATGCGAGTTCGATCTACAATAAAAATTGTCTAAAAGAATAAGGATATAAATAAGTTCGAAACCACAAAATTAATTTACGAAATCAAAGTTATACTTGGGTACCTATAAGTTTTTTTATTAGGGAGCGCACGACGGTGCGTCGCCTCGTAAGTCAGGTCGGTAGGTAATCGAAAAGCCAATGTCACTTAGCTCATGAAAATATTAAAATTACTTTCAGATCAAGAACAAGAGCCCTCCTACATACCAATAACCATGCAGCCTGGAACTAAAGTGAAAAATCCTTTGGACCATGGAGAGAGGAACCCGTTCAAATACGACTCCTCCGACTCTGAAGATGAAGAGGCTGAGGCCAAGGTTACGCCTAAGGCCGAGGTCACGCCTAAGGCCGAGGTCACAGAAGTCAAAGCTGTGTGGAAGGAGAACTTGTTCTTTGGTGATCAGGATCACAGGTTCTTAGGTAAGGGCATAAATTAAGTATCTCAAAAAACAATTGTTAGCTTCTTACCTTCCAGACTTCCAGTAGTTAACAGCATAGTGAGCACAAGGTTTGATTGTCTCAAATCATCTATACCGATCCGATAGTATTACGCGCAGTTATCGGAAGCGATTGTTAAGGCTTGACTATAGCAATTATACTGTATATTGACTATGTATTTATTTGGTCGACCCATGGTCAGAATCACAGAACAAGGAAGATGCTCTCAGAATGCTGGTTATATCTCGTTATTCTCTACATAACATATTTTATTAAAAGATTTGTTTATTTCAGAAGGACTAGCATTTTTCAATTCGAAACCAGAAAGAGAGTTGCAGAAAGACAGGCGCGAAATGAAGTTCGTTATGAAGAAACGCCTGCAAAACAGGGAACGCAAGGAACACGAGAACTTGTTCAAGAAAAAGATCGGTGGTCGCAGGAAGACGCAGAAAAAAAGTTTTAGGAAAAGGACTTGAATAATTATTTTGTGTAGGGAGAAAATATATTATCAAAATAAGAAACTTTAGTACTTTTTTTTCTTCATCAAAAAACTAATAATAACAATAATAATAACACATCACACTCAGAGCCCCTAATTAGGAAGAACCTGTATCTAGGGCGCCCGAAACACACACAGAGACGAACATCACACCCAGACCGGAAACAAACATCGATATTCATCATATCAATATTCGCCCCGCCCAGGAATCGAACCCGGGTGCTCACGCTTACTCAGTCCACTAAGTACCTACAGTAAAGTTTTGACACAAACAGTAAATTTGTTTTTATGTTGCAAATTAACATCATGTAAAGTTTAACAGATAAAGAATTTGTAGATTTTTTTTTTACTAACTTTGGGCTGGTGTTTTATATAAGGAGAAAGTGAATAAAAATTACTAACTCTAAATCAAAGGGGAGCTCCTTTTTTTTCCAAGCTGGAGGAACCTAGTTAAAATAAAAAGAAAATTCACTACTTATCTGAACAATATTTATTCATAAACTAATAAAATACAATAAGAGGTCTATCGCCTCTTCCAAGTAGGCTTCTTCCTGGCTCCTGGCTGGCCTGGCTTCTTGCGTTCCCTGCGGCGATGGTCCCTTGTAAGCAGGCCAGCTACTTGCATCTGTTGTAGCATCTCGGCGTCTACAAAGCTTCTCAGGCCCCATGCGATGCCCCATCTTATAGCTCCCGACTGACCTGAAGGTCCACCACCTTCAACATTGCATTCAACATCCACTCTATCTTGCATTCCTGTGAAGATAAGGGGGAATATCACCTGTTCCCTTGATTGTACATCTTGGAAGTATGTCAAGTCTTTTCCGTTTATAGTAATTTTTCCTGTACCAGGGGAGCGGATAGTTACGTCGCCTCTGGATGCTTTCCTCAAACACTCATATGTAGTGACAAATGATCTGCCATTTTCATCATAGCCAGGTTTAGGAATTTCCAATGCAAATTTCTGAGACGCTAGAGGCTTTCTGTATTTCTCAATGAATTCCTTGAGCCTGTAGGAATATGGAAGGGAGACTAATCTATCCATGGCTTTAATAAAATTGTCATATTCCAAATCTGAAAGCTTTTCCACAAGTGTTTTTTCAAGATGATCTTTGCTTAGCCAAGCAGTGGATCCAAGCTCTATAGTTTCATTTGGATCTGCAGTTGCCTTCTTCCTAATCACTTTATCCTCAAATCTGTACAATTCATCTATGTTTTCAACAATGTCATATAGCAACTTGAAGAAGTTGGGCTTTCCTGTATAAAACAAAAAATGGTGAGGACGCCCAGCCTCATCAAACTCTGCTGCCTTGCGACTTGGGAATACCTCCTCAGGCGGTTTCATAAGAGGACGCGCGGCAGGATCGTAGATACCACTCGGAAAAAGGTATTCAATCGCACGATCTACGTCTTTTTGAGTAAACGTTGCAGGATCTTCTCCCATCATATTAGCAAGATGACGTTTCCCTATATTGTATTCAAAGTTTTGCCTTTTCATAAATTCATCGTGTTCCTTCGCTCTTTCCAAATAAGCTCTCATAGCTTTACTGGTCTTCTTCTTTTTGTTGAGTGTCTCCCAGTCATTGAATTCGATGGAGTCTTTGTTGGATAAGGTGCTGCTCAGACGAAACAGTGAGTTCGGTAACATACATTTCGTTATCGGTGTGCATATTAGCCTTTTTACTGCCAAATTAATTAAAAGTGACATTGTATAGACATCACAAGCAAATTTTTAAGAATTATTAATTCTTTTTGTTTCGCAATCAAAAAAAAATAACCTAACCTCTTCAAACAGCGAACGACAACAAACAAAAAATAATATTTCGTTTGATTGAATACAGAATAGACTTCAATCAATCGATATAATGTAAAAGACGGCTTCGGCCAAGAAGTTTTCATGCTTCGCCATACTTGGCTGTATAGAGTCGCGTCTTTTGTCTAGCAATTATCTTTACATTTATCTTGCTTGTCTGTGGTTGGTTTGAACGAAATGTCGTTAGCTTCAAAAGTGCTTCAAAAAAAACATACTCTAAGAAAAAAACATTACCTAGGTACCTACTTAGTTATACATAGCTTTTTGTGTTTGTTTGGTTTTGGTTTTGATAGTTTTAATTATTTTTCTTTTCTCAGCGGATTACATCATTCGGATTACATGAGAAACCATTTTTTTTCGGTAATGTAACAATACCCTACGTTACCTTGTTGGTATTGTAGGTTTTGGTGAATCAGAAGTCCAACAAAAACAATGTCAGACAGTGATAGTGATTGTTTATCACCGCGTAATTTATTTAATTTTGAAAACGATGGCTCTGTAAGTACCTTTAATTTCTTTCCCAAGTTCTTGTGTAATATACATTTTGTTCCATTCTTTTCTGACTTCAGATAATATGTAATAATCCTGAACAATATTTTAGATCATCTCAAAAGCAGTCGTCAAGGGCCCTAATTTCCAAAGCTCAGTGAACCTAAACTTTACAAACACTTCAAACATGCCTCGTAACTTCGAGAAGCGCTTGTACGATGACGGTTTTAGCCAGAGGAGTGAGAGAAGCAGGTTCGACAGGCGAGACATGTCACCAGCCTCGATGAGGAGCATGCCAGGGTTCCAGCCAAGAGGCTTCCACCAGTCCTTCTACCCTGGAGGGATGGCTCACAGCTCCATAATGCGGAGTAGGGCGGTCTCACCTAGTGCGTCTATGAGAAGCATGAGTAAGTTTGATACAATTTTATAAATAACCCTTCAATTTTAATATTCTGGACTGACTTTCTTATTTGCTATGAATTTATCATATGTATTCTGTACTTAGTTCTTATCATTTTAAAATTTTCAGGTTCTAACATAAGTGTAGCAGCAGACTACATTCTATCAACTTTACATAACATGCAGTTTAACAAGTATGAATTAAGAAACATTAAGGAAACCTGTAACAAATTAATGAGAGGCCGCATTCACAAAAAGCATAGGCAAAAACGGAAGCACAGGCCAAGGAGGTCTTGTGATTCAGGGGATCAGGGAAGTGATTCTTCAATCAGTAGCAGTGATGATTGCCGGTCCACTAAAACAAGTGCTAGTATGCACAAGGGTTACAACAGATATCAGGATTACAGATACTATCAATATAGAAGGCCCAGTGATGACTCGCGCTCAGTAAAGAGCACACGCACAGACTTCACAGATATACGACGAACAATAAGAGAATCGGAAATGTACAGAGATTGTACGGATAACTTCAAACAGAATTCTTTCAAAAATATGTTTGGCTTGGGACCAAGACATTTGAACAGTTCTAGCATGTCCAGAAACACCACTGTGAACATGTCTAGAAGCAGAGTGATGGGGCCACCAATGAGGCCTATAGCTTCACAGAGAGACAGGTTTAAAAACAGCTTTTTATTACCATCACAGAGGTTTAATAGTTCCTCTGTAGTAGCTTCTATCCCTGAAGAGAATCCGGATAGAAGATATCAGAAAGCCATGCCAAATTTTATGCAAAAGAAGGCTAGTCCAGTCCATGGAGACTTCAGAGGCTTCCAGGTACATGCCACTGAGGAAGAAAGTGATACAGAAGAAATCTTCAATGAAGTCACAATCTTAGAAAAAACTATTAAAAAAACTGAGGACGAAATTCGAGAAAAAAGGAATTTAGAAGTATCTATGAGCACCAAAACAAGGTTTAAAAGGAATTTAAACGAATCGTCAAGTCCAGTTAGCAAAAAGAGTAAAGTGGCTACACCAAAAGAGACAAAACAGACACCTAAAAAAACTCCCAAACATATGAAGAAACAGGAAAAACTGACTCCTAAAAATGTCAAACAACAAACTCCAGTGAAAGAACCAGCAAATAAAAAACCAGAAGACTTTGTTTTTGCCAAACCTCAGCTTCCATTGAAAACAGCTGAATCTAAAATTTTGAATAAACCCATAAAAAATCAAAAGAATGCTGAACCCACACAGAAGAATACTGTGAAAAATATTGAACAAAAGGAAATAACTGCAAAATCAAAGGAACCATCAGTAGAAGAAATTATAGAAAAGGAAAAGCAACTTCTTGCGAAAGAAATAGAGCAGAAAGCTAAGGAAAACAAAAAAGTTGTTGAAGATCATTCAGAAACAACACTTCAGTCAACTAGTGATGTCTCTTTACGTCCCAGTTTTATGAAGAGAAAACTTTTTACCCAAACTCTGGATGTGACAGAGACTAAGAACATCAGCAACGAAAGTCTGTCAAGCAGTCCACAGTCAATCTATGAGTCTAAGGAAAGGAATAGAACAAGGAAGCTTGTTACTAACAGTCACTACCTCAGCCGCGACGTCCAGGAAGACGGGAACAACTTCCTAGATTTGATCCACAAAATAGTCCCTCCTGATCAAATAAACTTAACACAAAACAACAGATCCAGTGATCCTGTTTTTGGGAGTAAAATCGACAAATCTCGAGGAAATTTAACATCTAAATCTGCTGTTAATCTGAGAAACAAGACAGACTCCTTCACTGATGAAGACATATTTGTTGTTCGTGATCAGAAAAAAGGTGTAACAGAGAAAGTTTTGAGCAAATGCACTGTAACACTAGACAAACTTGAAACAGTAAAGTTAATGAGCCAACAGGCTTCTGAGAAGACTAGCGTACTTGGGGGAGTTAGAATGTTGCCCGAGACTGCAAGCAAAAACATTGAGAAAGTAATAGCACCAGTAAGCTCTAATGTAGTAAAAGGGAAAACTCCAAGAAAGACAGGTAATGGTTATACCATATTTTCTTTTTCATTGCTTACAGTGATTACATTATGATTACAATAAAAAAATATATGGTACCTTTTTCAGAACAATCAAAGAAGAAAGTTTTAAGCAATGCTGCGCATGCATTCTGGAACTGCGACAGTGAATCCGATGCGGGTGAAACTCCGCAAAAGAAACCTGTTGCCAAGAGAAATCTTGGTGAGGAGAATCATTTTTAGACCTTCTATCTCTGTCTAATCTTAAAATAATGAAATTGCAGCAAATAAAATTTCAATTAATGAGGAATAGAAATTTCATTTCCGTTTCTGCCAGATTAATGTGTTACTTTACTTTTCATCTTGTATGTTTGCAGACTCTACTAAAAAGAGAAGCGACAGTCCAACAGTAAAGAATGTTGTAAAAAGCATCAAAACGTTTGATACAACAAAAGCTTCAAAAGTTACTAAACCTAATTTAAATGGTAAGTTTTGTAAAATTAATAAAATAAAAGTAAATGATTACATTCAAGATCTATAATTTTGTCGTTAAATTTACAGAAACAAAGAAGGCAACACCAAAAGCAGTTGCGAAAACTTTGAAATCAGTTCTCAAAGGAAATAGTTCTACAATATCCCTAGAGGAACTTGGAGATAAACTAAACAATAGCAGGAGTCTACGAGTGAGGGCTGTCAAAGAATTAAAAGAAAAGAAGGTGCAATCATCTAAACCTTTAAAACCAGATTTAGAAGAAACCCTCTATGACGTCATCAAAAAGAGACGCGCTAAAGCAAATAGTTTCTCATCGACCCTGGAGTCCAGTAAAGAGAACTCCAAAAATGTTACTGTATTGAACAAGACAACTAAAGCAACAAAACCCTTGAAACAAGAAACCAAAAAAGTTGCAGAAAAACCTGTAAATAAAGTGCCTGAAACAAAAGTTAAAATGGCAACAAAGAAGCTCAATAAGGACTCAGAAAAAGATAATCTACAGTCAAGTAATAAAATTAAAACTAAAATGACAAAAGAAACTTTAATGACTTTAGACATATCACCTATCAAAGCTACTTCGACCGATAGAAGTTCGAAACTGAACTCTTCAAATGATAATGTAAAAAGAAAACTTTCACCTAATGTTACAGCTAAAAATATTTCCAAGAAAAACATTGCCAACGAAACTGTGACCAAAGACCTCAACCAGTCAATGATTACTAGGAGGTTGGCAATGAAACAAAACTTGAGTAGAAAATCTACCTCTATGCACCAAATGCCTCCTCCAAAACCTAAAGTAACAAAGAAAATTGACAAGAAAACTCAAGACGAAAATAAGGTCCAACCAAACACTATTAAAAATACCACAAAAGCTGATAAAGTGATGCAAAATAAAGTGCCAGAAAACAAAGCACCATTGACAAATAAAAATAATAATGTTATGAATCAGACAGCAAAATCAAAGATGTTTAAAACAATCGTGGACGGAGCTGTGACGGAATCTGATACGTCTTTGAATACAACTAAAAGAGGCAGAGGCAGGCCCAGGAAGGATACAACGATCGTCAATATTGGTAAGAACGGGACCTATTCAATTTAAATTGTAACGCATTGGAATATAGTAGATTTTTGACGGATCTTGAAGTACATAATACCATTGTTTGTTTCTTGTTGCAAGTCTAAAAACATTTTTTAATTTTCAGCAAAACCAAAAGTAAAATCCAACAAAGAAAACGAGATACCAGATAAGTCTTTCAGAATGCGAAAAAACACAACAATCTGCGCGTGTTGCGAAGACGACGACGACGGCTACAACAAAAACAACAAAAATAATCGAAATTGCACAAAAAAACCGGCAGATAATCAAAAGAATGCAACACAAACAAAGTTTACCCAACCACGGAATAAGAGGAATATCTCACCGATATCGAAATCATTTATAAATACGACAGTTAATAAAAGCACAATTTCTGGTAGAAGAAAGAATATGGTGGATGATAGCGAGTGGGGCCGCGGACTGAGCCACGCCACCATCGGCGTGGTGCCGCGGCACTGCGCGCAGCAACTCTGCCACAACGCGAGCGCGGCCGCGGACGACACGCAGTCCCTCACCGTGCGGAGCGCGGCCTCCACCAGCGTCCTGACTCGGAGCCGCCGCACCAAGTTCTTACACGTCTTTTGATCATCAGAAAATATGTACCTAACTAAATTTGGCCCTGGCTTCGTTGGTTATTGCAAAATTTATTGTTTGCCCAAAATCACTTCTTGTAATGATGGACAGTATTATATTTTTTAATCATGCTTTGATCTACTTTTGTATATGATAGCATTCTGAAAGGCGTTGATCGCATTAGTAAAAATACTTGGTCGAAGTACTTTTTCTGTCTCTGCCTACTCTACGGAAAGGCGTAGATGATGTAAATTTTAATTTAATTTTAGGGCACGTAATTTTGTGTTTTTTTATGCATTTATTTCGCTTAGCTATGTAAATTACGGAGGAATTTAAATTATTTTTTATATAAGACATGCTAGATATCTACATAATGTTTACTGATGTTTTAACTTCTTTTTAATGTAATGTAAGTAAGTACTTAGCTACATTTAATTTTTAACTAGTTTTTCATAACAACATCACGTCTACATATTTCACTGTAACCAAAACCAATGGTCACATGTTTTGTTTCGCTGTGCTGTATCCTGTATCCCTTATTTTTCACTCTCGTAATGAGGAAATAATTCTAGGGTTAGAGATAATACAGTACCTGTTTATTAAATCTTTTGATATTTTTTATTACTTGACAACTTAATGAGTGTTTTAATAAAAAAATATTACATCGTATCGCATCATAGATAACAAGACTAAAATGTATAGTAAGGTCTGTTTGGTCAATAATTTTAAGATTTGTATTAACGTACACGTAATGATAAAATGTTAGGTACCTACCTCCTAGTTTTACATATACATGAATGATGTAATTTCTATCCCATGTATTTAAATTATATTATAATTTAAAATTGATCATGAAATTTCGTTACATACGAAAATAAAAACACAAAATAATTAAAATTAGTTTTTGTCTCTTGAGTTCGGTAACGTAGTGTAACAATCTCTCTGGTTCGAAACGGTGCGAAACTAGCGCCACTGTGCTTGTTGCTTAAAGCGGTCACTTTAGTTTCATAACGGATTTTGAACCAAAAAGCTACACCACAGAGCCTTAAAAGTTCTAAGCAGGGAATCAAAGGCGCATAATAAGATATCAATTATTTATCGAAGTGGCGCTAGTTTCGCCCCTTAGACGGCCAAACTTACTGAATCTATTTTAGAAAGTTCATATATCCTAACTTAAAAAAAAGCACCAAGTTTTATCAAATTCAGTTTAGTTTTAGTGTTCCATAAGAGAGAGAGCGTTGGCAAACGCTTTCATGTTAACTAAGAAGTAAATATTACTTGAATTTTCATAGAAGTGACAAAGCGCACAAGTAATTCTGACTAGCGTGTAATGGAAGATTCTTCCCATTTAGGAAATAAATATATACGCGTTTCTCATTGAATTTTTTTGGGTTATATGTTGAGTTGAATCACAAAACATACAGACAGTGGAATACCATTATAAACCCCCATTATTTATACTCAAAATAAAAAACTGCGTAAGTAAATTACATATTTTATTCGATAATGATAAGAAATTCACAATCTGAAAACCAGAAGCAAAATAAATCTGTTTTCAAGGCATGATCTTGCTAAAAGTAAATAAATTAAATATTGTCAAATGTTAGCAGATAAATGTATTTATTTTCAAATTTGTTTGGCAAAACCAATCGCAGGTCAGAATATTTTCCCCCAACTTAGTCCCACAAGTGTACTACATGTATAGTAAAGTTATATAAAATCAAAATGGGCTCACATCTTCTTAAAGTCCTTGTTAATGTATTAAACGTATAATGTTAGAGAAACAGCTAATTCATATCTTCAGTTTTGTACAGTACAACAGAAACAACTGTATATATCCCACAACAATATTAAAAAACTATTAAATGCACATTTAAACAGGCACCTGCGTCCCATATTCACAAACCCAACTTTACCAAACAAGCACTTCGCACCACTTTAGATTACAAACAACATTTTTATTACAAAATAATAATTGCAATGTAAGGATATAACATATTAGGTGTTATAAATGTGTAGATAGGGAATATTTTACTTCAAAAATAACATAGAAGATGATTGTCAGGAAATCACACATCCCATGTATCTATTAGGAATGCGCTTAGATAAAACACAGCCACGAGCCAGCCTTGTGCGAGCAATGGCGGGAAATGTCGAGAGTCGAAAACAAGCCGAAATGGAGATCAATACTAGAGATCGCAAATTAAAATTAATAGAGTACGTCAGCACTTTGAACAGAACTTCTTTCGAGAACAAACTTAATGAATGCACCAGAGGCTACGATAAAGACGTCTGTCATCTAATTGTAAGAGTAATTAAGAATATATAGTAATTTAAGAAACTAAACATCACTATACTTATGAGCATTATTTTAAATACTGTATATTATGTTCTCTATAGAAGCACGTTCTCGTAAGAAGAGCAAAAACGCACTTGTACAAAAGAGAGCCAATTTAGGGCAAACCAAAATATAAAATAGCAAAGTGTTAGCGCGACTCGTCGGCTGTGTAATACAAAGCGCTCGATACGGTCGATTATAAGCGGTATAATTTCGTGTTATTATAATACAAAGGAGCACTATGAGCTACGCGCGTCTTGCAGCGCTCAGTACTCGTCCTCTTCCGGCGGGTGAGCCTCGCCGTCTATCTCTTCTGGAGGCGCGAATCCGTCCTGAAATAAAAAAATAAAATAAAGATAAGTACATACACTCAATAAAACAAGACTATCATTATAAAAAACAATGAATAAAGAACTGTAATTGAATTGCTAAATATAAATATTGCGGTACACTGTTGCGCAGTACAGCTATGTCGCACAAGCTAGCATTTGATCTTTCTTATCATATCAATAAGTTATGATTGACACTTTATGATTCACTAGTCGACTCGGCGAACCGACTAACCAATAACAATATTGTGCACGTATTATACCTATAAACCTTGCTCTTGAGTCACTCACTATCTGTTGAAAAAATAAACCGCATAAAAATCCGTTGCATACTTTCAAAGCGTCAGATAGACGCAATTGTCTGCGCATCATGTATACGATACAAATTCCTTTGTCGCAGTCTTTACAAAAGTATAGTTTCAAAAACAATGGATAAAAAAAAACAACTTTGATTAGAGATGACTGAAAAAAAGGGACAAACTGACAATAGTATTTGATTTTAGTATTATTTGGTTCTAAAAGTGTATCAATTTAACTGCACTCGACTGTAGACTTACCTCAGTTGCATATAAAATGTCCAGAATCTTCTGGATGAAGGGAGCGCCCTGCTGTTCCTCCATCTCCTGGCAGATCACCTCTATGTCCCGCAGCTTCCCGAAGTAGAAGTCCCGCTCCTTCTCCAGCCCGTCCACCGTCGCCTTCAGCTCGTTTACCTGAACAACACAAATATTATCAATAATTAATTTAGTTTAAATTATAAATTATATAAGTAGCTTCTTTATTAATTCATTTTAACACTTGTATAAGAATACTTCGAAAATTAAGTTGTAGGTACGCTATTGTGTTTTTGTGTAAGCATTGGTTGCTTCCAAAATAAGTGTTATATCTGTCTCAGGCTATCAAATAGTAACGAAACTGTCAAGTAGGTACTACAGAGTCATATTACTACACGATTTCAAAGCGATCACTATGTTTTCACTAGCGTTAGCTGGGTTAGCGGCTCTGAGTGTGATATATTGTTTATTTTATTGCGATGACCCCTTAAATTGCCAGTAGAAAAAAAAAAAACGTGACATCAGAAAAATAACAAGCATTTACCCAATGGGTCAACTTCGTTTTCATAAAATAAAGTCGTTTCCCGCGTCTGTCCCTATGTATGCTTAAATCTTTAAAAGTACGAAACGGATTTTGATGAGGTTTTTTAATAGATAGAGTTATTCAAGAGGAAGGTTTATAAGTATAAAACATGCACGATATAGTAATAGTTTAGGCGTTGCGAAGTTCGCCGGGTCGACTAGTCTACAATATAAAATAAAAATACCTGAAGATTGAGCTCGTCAACAACTTTAGGGTCCCCCTTGCCGCTGTGGTTCAGCTTGCCGATGTGGGAGGGCGGCGGGGTGCGCGCCGCCGTCGTCGTCGTGTTCACTTTACCAACTGAAATTCATTAGTTACTCCTCAGTTAACCATTCTCATTAGTCTTCAAGTGAGTAATTGAATTATATTGCCATAAAAATATATAACTGATTTTAAAAAGCAAATGGCTTGTATTTGATCAAGCCATTGTCTTGACTATAACAAGCTTTACACCAGTTAATACAAGTACAAAATTATTGCTACTTCAAAATAATTACATAAATACATGTAGCTGAGCAAAATAGTGAATCAATTATGCTTCAAAATTTATAACTTATTGTTACATGGTAAGGTTATTTTGTTAAGAGTTAATAGGAGCAGTGTTAGTATGACAAGCACACAAATAACCCAGGGAAATATGGAAACCAACAACCACAGTGAAGGGAAACTGATACAAAAGGTACGGAGGGATGATATAACGAAAGGGTATATTCCAATGCAATGGTTCTGCAAAATGAAGCTATATGTATATGAATGACGTCACAAATAAAGGGACAAGCACAATGGTATAACAGAAAGTGGATGAGTACTGGTTTGCGGCCTAGCGGCGACCCTGGCCACGGGCGCGGCGACGGCGGGGGCGGGGGCGCGGCGCGCGGCCGAGCGCGGGGCCGCGGCGCCGCCGTGCCCCATGGGCAGCCCCTCGCGCTGCGCCGCGGCGTCGTACTCCGCGCCTCCATAGTTCGCGTCAAAGAACTTCTTGAACCATTGCAAAAACTCAAAGTTATCTTGGAAACGACCCTTCACCAATCTGTCAATTGGTACTATCTACAAAAGAAAAAAGAAAATCGGAGAAATAAAAAACAAAACAATGGAAAAGTGCCTAGAGACTAGTGGGGTGCGTGGTGTGGTGTGGTGTGAGTGGTGGGGTCAGGTGGGAGATGGTGTGAGTGTGAGTGTCGTACTGGCAGAGTGGTGTGTCGGCGCGGGCGGGCGCGGGCGCGGGCGCGGCGGCGGCGCGGCGCACAGCGGCAGCCCGGGGGCAGCGTCGCACGCGCCGGCGCCGATCATGAACCCTCCGCGCGCCTCGTAAGCCTCATACTCCCGACCGTCATAATTTGCATCAAAAAACTTTTTGAACCACTGTAAAAACTCAAAGTTATCTTGAAACCTCCCCTTTATCAGCTTGTCCACTGGTATCACCTATAAACATTTATTTCATACTTTAAAAACATTGAACATGAGTAATCTATAAAAAGTGAAGTGTATGTGTAATAAAAGGAAAATCTTAATTTTAGGTGGAATACATTTGCAACATTTTACATCTGAAATGTTTTCTTATAATGTACTAGAGGCTGCCCCGCGGTTTTTTCCCGCGCAGATTTCTCATAAACACAAAAATCCCGTTTTTTTCCCGTTCCGGAAATCCCTTCTTAGTGCTCACCTACACTTCCCCAGGAACCCACGTGCCAAATTTCAGCTTTGTACGCCCAGTAGTTTCGGCTCTGCGTTGTCTGTCAGTCAGTCAGTCAGTAACGGAAGTTTTATATATATTGATTGATTTCTAGCTGCGAGCAATGCAGCTGATACTTCACATATCTTCTTGGTCATTATTATTATTCATGCAAAAGTATGGCTAGAAATATGTTGCTTCTAAACAAGCGGGTGGCCACAACACAATGTGGCGGCACTCAGTTGAGCAACAGGAGGCAGCATCTATGGGCTGTGGAATAATCTTCCAAGACCAAGAAAAATTAAAAACCCCTGATGAAGACTTCCTCAAGAAAGGAAATTATGATGATGAAACTACTAAATATATTCATGGAGAATTTGAAGTACAAACCTTGTCAACACCCATTTTTTTAAATGCTGCTTGTAATATTTTAAAATTTTGAATATATTCATGTTCTAAGTTGGTTTTAAATTTTATTCTTTTCATGGGCACACTGCCAGGGAATAGCATATCCATGAATTGGCAGTAGGCGGCGCCAGTGCACAGCTCCTCGATCTTTGCGAAGCTGGACTGCAGGCAGTCATTCACCCAGGCCAGCATGTCATGCCGAGATAGGTTCTCAGACGTCACATTCGTCGAATATACATTTACTGCCATGGCTAATTCTCAAGTAGTGCCTGAAAATAAAACATACACAATCATTAGGCGTATCATTGAGGAAGTTGCCGGCTACAATGCATCGTGTCATCGAAATGGAAAGCCGATCTAAAAATAGGTCGTGGTATATACGCGTTTGTTCAGAAACAAGTATTATGGTCGAGAGGTTAACCAAGAATGAAAATGAAGCAAGAAAGTAATGAAATTGCAAAAAAAGCAGAAAGTAACGCTACAAAATAACAGTAAAATGATCAGCAGCGGGTGCCGTGACAGTGAAGATTCGTCATCTTTTCCTATTACTGAATTTGTATGAAGCACTTTGAAAAAAGTGAATAAAACACTCACCACTATCAAGTTGTAAGACTTATTTGCAAATTTTTCGAATCTCAATTGATGAAAAGCGTTGAAATTTCAGGTAAAAAACGCTCCAACACAAATTTGTCTTTCCTTTGCAACAGCTTTGCAACCACAGACCAACTAGAGATACTACGTTTGCAACTTGATTTCATTCATAGACAAATTAATACTTTTTTTCGGTCAATCAAAAATACCACAAACAAAGGAGACCGATTGGATCAAAGATGTATTGGCAACCCTAACCGGAAGTTCTTGTCCTAACAACGATGTCCTTACTTGCAGCTAACTTCATTACATACAAATTTGACATTTCAGTTAGTCTCTTTCTTTGGTCATTCAATCAGTCAGTTAAATATGAACAACAACAACAATCAATCAGTCCGTCTTATTAGATTAGATTTGAGTTGTTTTGTTTTGCTTTGTTTTTTTGGGCTCGTTTTGGGTTGGTTTGTTTTGCTGAATGAAAATTTGATTTTAGATTAGAACTTAGAACATACATACCTAACGTAGGTACATACGTAATGTAGAGAACTTAACATTTAAACTTACCATCTACCACATCATAATATGTAACTACTAATTTTGATGTATGTACCTACATTTAACAAATAAATGATTTGAATTTGAATTTTGTACGTACATACCTAATGAACCTCTCTGTTTTAGATAAAGAAGTATAATTATGTAAAATGATAATATTTTAAGTATATTAATCTTATCAGTTTGTGCTCTTCTACCTACCACTTGTGAGTGATGATTGATGTATTCATAAATCATGACTTGTACAGAACAGGCAGGATTTAAATTTATAATTTTATATTTCAGCAAACCAATACAGTATGCCGCATAATCAGGACGATGAGGAACCTCTTACCGAGAGGGAACCCAATATCAACACAATCAGTGAGCTGCCGGGCCGGCCATTCGCTTTCACTGTGGAAGTTCCATTATTTCTAGTCATGCTGGCTCTTACAATATCAGGTGAGTAGTTCTCTGTAAGCCTACATCTTGCAGGATAAAATTTCCATTAAGAATTAGGTATTGAAAAAGGTTTGAGATTGTGCTTCAGAAAAAGGTGGAGGCAAAGTGTATAAAAAAAGTGGTACTGAGGTTATTTCAATATCCCAACATTTTCAGGTCCAGCTGTCAGCAATATTCTATTATACCGCACCTGCGTCCATACCCTTGAACACAGTGAAACAGAATGTCAGGCATTCCTTGCACCAGACCACTCTAATACAACTACTGACCTGGAAAATGAGGTCCAAAAATATACCACTTTTGTAACAATGACCAAGTTGGTCATAGAAGCAGTTGGCCCTGCTATTATTTCTATGTTTCTTGGAGTATGGTCTGACACTTATGGAAGAAAACCATTGATTGTTTGGCCTCTATTTGGTTTGTATATTGTTTTTCTTCTACAGTCTATCTCTATCATAAATAGGTAGGTACCTCAGAATAAAGACAAGCATAGAAACCGGGCTAAAATAAAAAGTTATTTTCATATTGTTACGCTCCTTAATAAACGGCAAAAAGACTATTAGTTAGAGAGAGATAAAATATAAGAATTCTTTGCAAGTTTTCTTCTTGTGGTATCAAAGTGGTTTATTGATGACACTGGTTTATTAGTACCGTACAAAATTAAAAACCAATAATTTGGTACATATTTGGTGGTTTGTTTATGGTTTGTTTTATTTTGACGTATAATATGACATTGTAAACATCGGTAGCAGCTCCAAAAGTTTTATGATTATTTTTTATGAAAAAGGTGTGATAAATTGGTTTTGTGATTGTGAATGTTTAACTTAATGTATAACAATCTCTTGTGTAGTGACGGGATGTGAATCAAACGCGTCAAGGAATCAAAATCTTGATGTTTCGGTCACCTACCATTCGGTAAATAATTTTGTTTCATTGTAGACTTCTGGGCACTATTTTGACTAATAAATTATCAAGAACATCAATTTTACACGCTGTTTGTCGAACTCGTACCTAAATTTATTGAATTATTACGGTAAAACACCTTCTGTAAAGGTTGTGATAGTGTTGTGCCAAAATATGTTTAGACAAAAGTTATCGAACCTAAATCATCCGTTCTAACTTAAGGACAAATAAAAATCAGACATAATAATATGCTAATTGTTGTATTTTTTTCAGTTTTCAAGTAAATTATATACTAAAAACAAAATGACTGGATGCTATAAAGAGACAAGATTTTAAACATTCACAACATACTGTTTTATCAACAAAGAAGATTTAAGATGGTGAAGATTATAACCTGAAACTGTAACAACAGTTTTGCTGCTGCAATTTGAATAAGTTGGTTGGTGGTAATCATAAAATATTGCCCTTTCAATTGCTTATTTTATATCAAATTAATTAAATGTTATTCGTTATCAACTTAATGTTAAAGGAAATAGGACAGCGACATTCAGTGGACAATTCATATTTCATATCTAAGAAAGAAATGCAACCAGAAAATACCATCATCTCAGCTAAAAACGTCTACTGCTGGATATAGGCCTTAAAGAAAATATCGTGACATACAATTTGCCCATTCTGGATAAAACAGGTTTAAGTTTATCTATGTTTTTTTTCTGCAGATCCTCATAATTGTATATGAAAATTTCAAGTTTAAGTTGCGGGATGTCATCGTTTAAGTTAATATTCTCTAAGTTACCTGTTTTCTAAAATAAAATACGAAGGCTTTAATTAATATATATTTGAATAAATTATTATTATTATTGTCTTGAATATAATATTTAAGAACATTTTTCTTGCTTTCTTACAGGCCTCACAAAATACTTTAATAAAAAAAGCTACAGAATATATGAACCGTAAATTTGGGTAAACCAATGCTGTAAACTGTAAACAAATAAAATTCAATGAAAATTTTACTTTGTGATAAAAACAAAAGCGCCATTGTTGCTGCAGGATATCACTTCCGTATGTATAAATTGTTTACACCCAGGTTTTATAATACTTACTCTCTTTTATAAGTTTTAATTAAAACATATTATATTTTTAGGTCTCAAAAAAAAACCACAAGCAGGGTTTTTTCACATACAAACAAAGTGATGATCAAGATCAACCCAGGCAAAAACAAACATTTGAGGTGCAGAGTGCAGAGCAAGATTATTGAAAATGAGTGTGTAAAGAAAGAAGCGCATAATTCATACATTATGAAATTTCCAAAAATAGATTTGTTTTACTTGTTTTATACAGGGTGTTTCTGACAAGGGGGTAATAAATCAAAGGGGGGATTCAGCTCACCATACCTAACAACTTTCCCAAAGCAACATGGGTTGAAATCTCAAAACGAAAATCAGCCGTCCCGTACATTGACCCCGCCAGCTGATCGAACCAATGTATGGAACAGCTGTTATTTTTTTTGCGATTTTGACCAATGTTGCTTTGAGAAAGTTGTTAGTTATGGTGAGCAGAATCCCTCCTTTGATTTATTACCGCCTTGTCAGAAACACCCAGTATATACATATTATTATAGGCACACATCTTTTAGTTTTAATTATTTTAGAGCTGTGCTAATAATATCTGATGTGACAGAGTTTTTTATGAACGGAAAATCTTTAGAAATAGGTAAGTATTATTATATTTTTATCAAGACACCCGTTTTATTCATTAAAATAACTTATTGTGTGCAGTAGGTTTCCTGGAAGAAATCGCTTTAATCGATAAGGCACAATTGCCCTTATTCTTTTTCTGTTAAAAATGTTATACGGTTTGTTACATTTTGTATTTTTATTTGCATTTTTATAGCAATAAAGCGTTTTTATCTTTGTCTTTGTTTTCTTGTTATTATAATACCATACAATTACTCCTGAATTAGTTATGATAAGTTCCATAATAAAGAACCATGTCTTGTATAAAAGTATAGACAACTTGATTTAGGACAAGTTATTTTTGCCATCACTAGCTTTTTAGAAAATTAAAAATAAAAAGTCGAACCCAGGTACGGGCAAGGTGCGGAAGAGTCATACGACCCAGTGGAGAAAGTATATTGGTCTCTTTTTAACATATTCAATGGTTGCACTTGAGTAAGTAGCGTAACACAATGATGTGACTTTTTATTTTAGGATTCCTTCTATGCTTGTCTTTATTCTGAGGTAGGTACCTATGTTAAAAAACTATATACCCAATCAAATTAAGTTACCTACTATCACACACATTTACACCAAAAATTTTTTAGAAGAAAGAAACAATATTATTTTTCTAATATAATTTATTTATTTTTGCTGATCATTCAAATTATATTTTTTTATTTAATTTTCAGGAATGAGTCTAACTGCAATATCTTTAGTGGTTTTTGGTTTGCTAGATAACTTAGGCCCATGGTATTACTTGCTGACTGCAATACCATTTTCTCTAACGGGAGGTTACACTGCCTTATTTGCTGGTGCCTATACTTATTTGAGTGATATCACATCTACAAGGGATAGATCTTTAAGGTATTTTTTATGTTATGAATCTCAATTTATGAATTTGGATGTGGCCTTATAAGGTTATTTTTTTCTATTTCAGAATGTTATTCCTAGAAGTATCATTTGGTATAGGCTCAGTGATTGGAGCTGTATCAAGTTCTTATTTACTTAAAGCAGTAGGCAATGTGTTCCTACTGCTAATAAATGCTTCTATCTTTGTAGTAGCATATGCCTTTACAAATATATATCTCATTGAGTCATTAACTGGTGCTTTGCAGGTAATTTTTATTCTATTCCTTAATATGACAAAGTTTCTTCATATTTATTCCATTAAATAATATTCCTTTGATTCCAGGGTGGGCTATCAAAACTATTTGATATTCAACTGGCCAAAGAAATGATTGAGACATGCTTCAAACGTCGACCAAACCACGGGCGAGCTCAAATAATTCTACTGACTCTATCCAACAGTTTAACCATATTCATACTCTATGGTGTTTCTGATCTGAAGTACATGTATACAAGAGAGAAGCTCCACTGGGCTGTCAAACAGTATACGGTATTGGAAGCTGTTGATGTGACCACAGCAATGGCCGTTGCATTCCTTGGAGTGACACTTGTACAAAAAGTGTTGAAAGTTGGTGACCTGTCGCTGACCATCCTGTCGTACTTGTCTGCTTCAGCGGGCTACATTGTCCTGATGCTGGCTACGCAGTCGTGGCAAATGTATCTAGGTAAGGAGATTCTCAAAAAAAAAAACAGGTTCTTTAACTCACAAAGGAAATATGGATATGGCAATAATAGAAAGCTATGCAAAGATGATAGTGATTTATTGCTATCAACATATTTTTAATCTATATAAATAAAACTCTTCCGTTACTGACTGACTGACTGACAGACAACGCAGAGCCGAAACTACTGGGCGTAGCGGGCTGAAATTTTGCATGTAGGTTCCTTAGGGAGTGTAGGTGAGCACTAAGAAGGGATTTACCTGAATTCCCACGGGAACGAAAAAAAACGGGAATTTTGTGTTTATGAGAAATTTGCGCGGGAAAAACCGCGGGGCAGCCTCTAGTTTTCTGTATATTATATTGATTGCAAGCCTTATCACAGGCCGAATTTAGGGACACGCGGGACGTCGTGCGGGCGCCGACGCGTTTCCTTGTAGGATATTGAACATTGGCCTATGTTTTGATGTTGAAGCGTTGAAATGCATTGACTGTGCCAACGCGTTTTCGTAAACGGTCTCTTACATTGCTATACGTTTGATTTAATCGCAGCAAGCCCCGCATGACGCCCGCGTCTTCCTAAATGAGGCTTTAGAGCGATTGCTTCCAGGCAACCGATTGTAATAGTGGGTTGGTGTTGGTATGGTAGATAGCACAAATTTTAAAACACACGTCATGTACGGAATTTTAAACTTTGTTACCTACTTTTTTCCATGTTTTTTCCAGCCAGCGCAGTGTCAGCATTCAAAGCCCTATCGGCGCCCCTGGTGCGCTCCCACGTGACTAAGTCAGTCCCACTGGAGGACATCGCCAAGGTGTTCTCTTTGCTGTGTGCGCTAGAGGCGGCTTGCCCGCTGCTCGCGCCGCTACTGTACAACGTGCTCTATTCCTACTCTATAACGTTCTTTCCTGGAGCTATATACGCGCTCAGTGCTGGGATCAATGCAGTGTGCATTGCTATGATTGTGTAAGTGTTCTTGTTTTAATTATTATTACATCACACATAGGTTTAAATATTATTATTGAATTTATTTGTTCTAGCTTTATATACTCTCCTCTGATTTGCTCAACCGTTTGTCAATATTCTTTATCAGTTTATATTTGACTAGTGGGCGCCTTGCGGATTCGCCAGCGCATTTTCCCTTAAAACTTCAAATTCCGTAGTATCCCACGGGAATTTCAGCGTAAAAAGTATCTATGTCCTTTCTCAGGATCTCAACTATCCATATACCAAATTTTATTAAAATCGGTTGTGTAGTTTTTTTGTGAAAGCCAGACACACAGACAGACAGAGTTACTTGTACATTTATAATATTATTAGTATTAGTATGAATTAATTTGTTTTTTTTTTTTTGCAGCACGGTTAAATATTTTATTTGGACATCTTCTTACGAACCTCTACAAAACAATGGATGAAACAGAATAGTTTAAGTAAGCATAATGTAATTGTGTTAATTTTCGTAGATTTGTATTTATAAAGTTAGACTGTGATATTTTGTAAGTACTTTTGAAAATAACTATTTTGTGCCTATATTATATAATCAAATCCAGGGTAAATTTTTTACCTGTAATAAATATAGGTGTTATGAATCTACACTACCCAAATACCCACCTACCTGTACTACTTAAATTGCTTCCCAGATGCATAATATTAAAATATTATGGTGAATTTTTTGTATAGTAATTTTATTTTAAAAATAAAAAATATTTCGTTTTTATGAACATTTATTTTAAAATAGTTCGGAAACTGTGTTTTATTTATAAATGCGTCGAGGTAAGTTTGTCTTTACAGAATCTGTATTGTAGGGCGCAACATTACATTCAAATGTATATTTCTATCATATAAACTAATAATGCTTTATATTCACTAGGATTCACTTGCTAGTATTTTCTTGTTATATAATCAAGCACAATGTGCCCTAGTGTACACATAGCTTAAATATTAACTTGTGGTAGACAGAAACGGTTCACTGGGTCCGATTTTTGCACTACATTTATGGCAACTTATCTTCTAAGTTATAATCTAGTAGGCTTAAATTTTGATTACCTATCTATTATTTGTCAATTACAAAAATAGTAATTATTATACTGGGTGTCTAAAGACTATTTTGGTGGCTACGCACTATAAAGATTCTTTAGACACCATGTATTCTCTCAAATTTTTGTCCCATTTGTGGAAGTAGAAAAGGCCCCGCCTCAAACTTATACCTTATGGTACTATCTAAAATAAATTCAAAACTTACAGAATAATATGAAATGGGTCGAGATTCTGTCAAAGGGGCTGTTAGTCAATTTGTTACAGATATCAGGCTGTCGAGTCCTTTTAAACTTTTACGCTTCTTCACCAGAAAATAATTTGCTTTTTAAAATGTTATTCGTAAAAAAAACTTAATATGATGAAAATGGTTTTATAAATTTGACACAACAAAAGAACAAAAAGACCCAAACAGTTAAATGACAGTGTCAGCAATGGATAAACATTAAATGCAAACAAATGAAAAATTAACATGAGCAACTAACATTTAACATCACAGATTACTTAAAAAAATCAACTTTATCCAATCGAAACATGTTATATAAATTCTTATACGAAAAAAAAAAACAAAACATACTCTTCAATATTATAAAAAAAACTTATGTGTAATCTTTGTACACAACTTACACGCTACCTAACTTACATAAAATATAAAAGTAGCTATGTGACGCAGATTGCTTTCAGCAACTGTTGTCACGCGAGAAACACGTAAGTAACAAATAGAGGTAGAAGATGAAGTATGCCGATTCGTTCAAATTATTGTTCGTATTAAGTGTATAATATTGGCTTTGTTTTGGAAGAAACTTCTAAGAAGTTTTTTAAAAGGGGATTTTATTTAGGTCATTCCATACAGCTATAATCCAGCTAATCCAAAGGTATGGAATGTAAACTGGGTTATCAGATCGCTTTTGAGGTAATAAATTATGTTATTTAGTTAAGTGTCAAAGTTATGATCACATAAAAGAAAGCCACAAAGCCAGCTTTGTCGCCAATATATTGAAAAATAACACTTGCAAACTACCCTCATGTTGTAGTATAATTAAAAATATAAAATTCAATTAGTAGTGGTTCATTTGGAATCTGGCAAGATACTTATATCTTTTCAATATTTTAAAATATAATATTTGGGTGCTTCAGCCACTTAAGTGACAACACTTTCAAAGTTTACAGCTTTTTATCAACTTTTTTACTATGTAGCGTTGTCACCTCTTTCATGCTTCCTTTGCAGGAAGAATTAAAAAATACTGAAAACTCCCGTTTTATTGAACGAAAGTTCTTTAAGTAATTTTTGCAAACCTAACTATTTGTACTGCACACTTCATCTCCGCTTGACGCCTCACTTATCCATCTACCACTCTTCTTCTGGCTCGAGGCCGGCCGACGATGGATTGTTGAAGTTCTGTACCAAAATAATATTTTACTTTAGTTATTTTATGTATTAAAGCAAACTATTAAAAAACAGCGGAACGCGACTAAGGTTCGCTCCAAAGTGACAATAAGTCTCACAATACCGCTCACACATGTGCGTTAGTGACTTCTTGGTAGCTGTCAAACTTTGCGAACGTTTACACCTATCCAGTGTTTAGGCTGCTTGTTAACTCCCCGGCTCAACTCGGTAAAGGTAAAGGTAGAACAATTTTAAACCTAAATGTATATTGAATATATAATTTTATTTACCCATTCCTCCGCTGGACTTCCCTGAGGTTAGCATAAGAAATAAAAGTAACAATTCGTAAATAAGTGTCAGTGTTTTGTTTTATTATAAAAGATAAATAAATGGTAATAAGTAATAGTAAGTTTCAGAGAGGCGTGACATTTTATGCCAGCTCCACGGCCGCAGTATAATAATGAAGTATAGCGTGGTGTAGTATAATATAGCTTGGTGTGGTGTAGTATAGTATAGCGTGATTTATGAACAGTAAAGCGTGTTGTAGTATAGTACAGAGTGAGGTTGTATAGTAAAGCGTGGTGTATAGTGTACCGTGGTGTAGTATAGTATAGCGTGGTGTAGTATATAGTATTGCGTGATATAGGGGTGAAGAATAGTAAAGCGTGGTGTAGTATAGTATAGCGTGATCTAGTATAGTGCAGCGTGATGTAGTAAGTAAAGCTTAGTGTACTGACCCGCACGTCGCTGCCGCCGTACTTGCTGGCGCTGTAGGAGCCGCCGCCGCCGTCCTTCAGGAAGTCGGGCACGGATTGCTCGGCTTGCCGCAGGATCTTTGCGAGGTCCTGTGCTAGGTTTGCGTCCTGGGGATAGAGTTATATAAGTTTGGTATCAATATGGAATTGAACTGGCTCAGCGTGTAGGAATCGTCTATGAAACAACTGATTTATTAGGTGCAACAAGATAATCTTATTCAACAAATCTTATTAACACCTTTTTTACTACTTAGTAACCCAAACATGAAATTTGGTATCGGTTTAAGGTGGCTATGGCTATGATTACTTTATCCTATATCATAACTGCTAAAAATCTAAAAAAAATGACAATTAAAAAGAACAGACTAAAGATACTTTGCATTAAATGATTAAGAGAAATAAGTAATATAGTTCTAAAATAACAAAAAAGAAGGTAAAACAATGTATAAGTTGAAAGTGTGTAAAATAATATTACCGCATCCGAGAAGAAGGAGACAGCCTTGCCGCGGTTGCCGACGCGGCCCGTGCGCCCGATCCGGTGCACGTACTCGTCTATGCTCTTCGGGAGGTCGTAGTTCACTACTATATCCACGTTTTTGATATCTGTTAGAACCAAATTGTTGAGTTATTAATAATAGTAGTTATATGCAATTTTTTTAAAGATAATAAACCAGTGGGCGCAATTTTATTAGAGACAGCAAAATCCAAATTTACCATTTCCGTGGGATTTTCGGGATAAAAGTGGCCTTTGTCCTTGTCCTTTCTTAGGCTCTGGACTAACTCTATACCAAATTTGATTTAAATCGGTTTAGTAGTTTTGGCGAAAAGGCAAGACAGACTGCCAGAGGTACTTTCGCATTATAATATTAGTAGCGATAGATAACTATCTCGTTACAAATACAAACTTAACTAAAGAAACTATCGAGAAACGTGACCCAAAATACAGTGTAGGTAGTGTAGTGAACTTTCGGCTGAAATGAGGTAGTGTAGTATGTAAGTGTAATAGCGTAGCGGGTGTAGAGAGCGAGCGCAGTACCGAGCCCGCGCGCGGCGACGGCGGTGGCCACGAGGATGCAGTGGCGGCCCGTCTTGAAGCAGTGCAGCGCCTCCTCGCGCTCCTTCTGCAGCCGGTCGCCGTGGATGAGGTAGTGTAGTATGTGAGTGTAACAGCGTAGCGGGTAGTATGTGGGGCGGGTGTAGTAGTGTAGCAGTACCGAGCCCGCGCGCGGCGACGGCGGTGGCCACGAGGATGCAGTGGCGGCCCGTCTTGAAGCAGTGCAGCGCCTCCTCGCGCTCCTTCTGCAGCCGGTCGCCGTGGATGAGGTAGTGTAGTATGTGAGTGTAACAGCGTAGCGGGTAGTATGTGGGGCGGGTGTAGTAGTGTAGCAGTACCGAGCCCGCGCGCGGCGACGGCGGTGGCCACGAGGATGCAGTGGCGGCCCGTCTTGAAGCAGTGCAGCGCCTCCTCGCGCTCCTTCTGCAGCCGGTCGCCGTGGATGAGGTAGTGTAGTATGTGAGTGTAACAGCGTAGCGGGTAGTATGTGGGGCGGGGGCGGGCGCAGTACCGAGCCCGCGCGCGGCGACGGCGGTGGCCACGAGGATGCAGTGGCGGCCCGTCTTGAAGCAGTGCAGCGCCTCCTCGCGCTCCTTCTGCAGCCGGTCGCCGTGGATGGACGACGTGAGGAGCTGCTGCTCCGACAGCATGGCCGCGATGAAGTCCGCCGTGCGCTTCGTCTCCACGAACACCAGCACGCGCTTCTTGTCTGCCGACACAACCGACACAACTCAACATACGGGCCGCTGCAGAGAAACCTGATGCCTCTAAACTCTATAACTTAAAAAAAAGAGAAAAAAACTGTTCTCATGGGGTCAATGAAAAGTACAGTATACAAATTGGGTGTAAAGCTGTTCCGCATCGATTACTGTTACAACCCACGCTTGTTCAAGCTAATCACTTTACACCCGTGATATACTGGGTGTTTCTGACAAGGAGGTAATAAATCAAAGGAGGTATTAAGCTCACCATATCTAACAACTTTCCCAAAGCAACATGGGTCGAAATCTCAAAAAAAATATCAGCTGTTCCATACATTGGTTCGATCAGCTGACGGGGTCAATGTACGAAACAGCTGGTTTTCGTTTTGGGATTTCAACCCATGTTGCTTTGGGAAAGTTGTTAGGTATGGTGAGCTGAATCCCTCCTCTGATTTATTACCGCCTTGTCAGAAACACCCTGTATAATCAACTATAATAACGTTAAGAACTCTTATCTTCATAGAAACTTTATCAAAGACGCTCAAAATACAATCAAATACACCCAGACCCATGAAACAAAGTGTAACTAAATTAAATAAGTGAAATTGTAAATAGAAATCCTCAAACAAAAGTCTAAATAAATCTATATTAACAAACACAAGAGCACAACAAATCTGACCATTCTCCTCAATGAGTTTCTTGAGCGCGTTCTGCTTGTCGAACTTGGCGACCTCCTGGAAGATCTGCTCGACGTCCGTGGAGGCGCCGCCGACCACGCCCACCGCCACGAACAGGTACTCGTGCAGGAAGCGCCCCGCCATGTGCTGGATGTCCTCCGGGAACGTGGCCGAGAACATGAGCGTCTGCCGCGAGCCCTGCGCACACAAGACCACACTGCAATATAGAGTACGAACACTGCTGCCTTCTGCCACACCCCGCGCTCGCTCACGGTACATGTTGCGTGTGGCCATGGGTCTGAACGACCAGACGGCTGAGCCGACATCGCTGTGGGAGTCAGAATCTTGCTTCCCGCTGGGACCCTGGGAGGTGTCCGAGGAGCGGTGGTGGTACTCACGGCGGGCACCATGGTGGGATGCTGCATCATCTTCTCGACGCTGGGCATGAAGCCCATGTCCAGCATGCGGTCGGCCTCGTCACCTCGTCAGTCAGTCAGTCAGCAGTATACTCACGGCGGGCACCATGGTGGGATGCTGCATCATCTTCTCGACGCTGGGCATGAAGCCCATGTCCAGCATGCGGTCGGCCTCGTCACCTCGTCAGTCAGTCAGTCAGCAGTATACTCACGGCGGGCACCATGGTGGGATGCTGCATCATCTTCTCGACGCTGGGCATGAAGCCCATGTCCAGCATGCGGTCGGCCTCGTCACCTCGTCAGTCAGTCAGTCAGCAGTATACTCACGGCGGGCACCATGGTGGGATGCTGCATCATCTTCTCGACGCTGGGCATGAAGCCCATGTCCAGCATGCGGTCGGCCTCGTCACCTCGTCAGTCAGTCAGTCAGCAGTATACTCACGGCGGGCACCATGGTGGGATGCTGCATCATCTTCTCGACGCTGGGCATGAAGCCCATGTCCAGCATGCGGTCGGCCTCGTCACCTCGTCAGTCAGTCAGTCAGCAGTATACTCACGGCGGGCACCATGGTGGGATGCTGCATCATCTTCTCGACGCTGGGCATGAAGCCCATGTCCAGCATGCGGTCGGCCTCGTCCAGCACCACGAAGCGCACGCTGTCGAAGGAGATCCTGCTGCGGTCCACGAAGTCGTGCAGGCGGCCCGGCGTCGCCACCAGGATGTGGCAGCCGCGCTGGGAATTATATGCGTTCACTGTTCAACTGCACGTGACAAGATTTTATGACGACAACGGAAGGTCTAAAGTTTCCAGTACACCTACAGGTATGTAAGTTTCTTTCAAGGTTAATGTGGCAAGATCATAATGATCATAGCTACTCCCAACGAACAGAATGCAACTCAATATCGTTATCAATACACTAAGAATGGAATAAAATTAATGATGTGAAATAACAAAGACATATCAATGTGTCTGTCCTGTTTGCCTCGCTTCACACCAGAACTACTAGACCAATTACTCTAACTCATAATAAGGAAAATAGGCTATCTATTTACCCTGAAAATCAAACAAGTAGATAAAGAACGAAGCCACAGGGCGCACACTGATATCACAATAAATAACTCAAATTTAAAAATTTAAAAACCCCCGACCCAGTCAGACCCCTCATCAACTTAACTAGACTAGAGCTAATCATCTTAAAAATATCATGGTTACCTTAACATATACTTTCAATATCATTAGTAACACTGTACCAAATTTTTTATTGATAGGACAAATGGAACGTGGTTAGATCCTCTCATCCATTATTCAAGAGCTGATCATCTTCAAATGGCAGATCAGGTCATGGTTACCTTAAAATATACTTTCAATTTCATAGATGTAACATGGTACCAAATTTCAACTCGATCGGACATGAGGAAGCTAGTTAGATCCTCTCATCCATTATTCAAGAGCTGATCTTCTTCAAACGGCTGATCAGGTAATGGTTATCTTACCATATACTTTCTATATCATAGATATAACATGGTACCAAATTTCAAATCTATTGGACATAAGGAAGCTAGTTAGATCCTCTCATCCATTATTTAAGAGCTGATCATCTTCAAACGGCAGAGCAGGTCATGGTTACCTTAACATATACTTTCAATATCATAGATGCAACATGATACCAAATTTCAACTCGATCGGACATAAGGAAGATAGTTAGATCCTCTCATCCATTATTCAATAGCTGATCATCTTCAAACGGTACATCAGGTCATGCTTTCCTTAAAATATACTTTCAATATCTTAGATGTAACATGGTACCAAATTTCAACTCGATCTGACATGAGAAAGCTAGTTAGATCCTCTCATCCATTATTCAAGAGCTGATCATCTTCAAAAGGCAGATCAGGTCATGGTTACCTTAATATATACTTTCAATATTATAGATGTAACATGGTACCAAATTTCAACTCGATTGGCATAAGGAAGCTAGTTAGATCCTCTCATCCATTATTCAAGAGCTGATCATCTTCAAACGGCAGATCAGGGCCCTTAGTCTCATCGCGCAAAACGTAACTATCGAATAAAAGTAGAGTAGAAACAGTACGTTAATCGCAAGAAAATACACATTTGGTAGTCTCGTAATCAATTTTGCTATAACTATAGCAGTAGTATCGCAATAGATTGGAATTGACCAAAAAGGGTATAGTCTGCTCCCTCTCTGTTCCATAATAAGATAATGTTATGATTACGTTCGACTGACATTATATACGTCAATAATGATTGATATTAAGTGACAGTTGCACTACGCCCGTTCCAATTTCGTCTAATAAAACAGGATTCACTATTTATGAAAAAAAAAAAAAAAAACAGATTATTCTATAGCTTGCTATTCATATTCTATTGCTATACTATAATGATCGATCAAAGTTACGAGACTCGCAATTTTTGACACAATCGTAATATAGTAATAGTAGAATAATAATAGAATAGAAGTATAATCGTAAGTTTAAGCGACTAGAGTCCCAGGTCATGGTTACCTTACCAAATACTTTCTATAACATAGATGTAACATGGTACCAAATTTCAAATCGATCGGACATAAGGAAGCTAGTTAGATCCTCTCAACCACTATTCAAGAGCTGATCATCTTCAAACCGCTGATCAGATCTTCATCAGACATGGCTAAGAACACTCGGCCTGAAATTATCTATGATACAAAAAAAACTAAACGAAAATCGGTTCAGCAGTTTGGGCTCTACGATGCCACAGACAGACAGATACACACGTTAAAATTATAACCCCTCTGAATTTTTCGTTCGGGGGTTAAAAAAAAACGAAATAATGACGTCAATAAGATAAGAGAATGCTTTATTACAATCAAGATAATACATAAAAACAAGTACATAAAACAATGCAATAGGCGGCCTATCAATAAAAGCTTCCAGGCAACCAAGGCTATGAAAAAATAAAAAAAGCAATATAATTGATGAGAGACTCACAGCCAGGTTGTCGCCCTGGTGGCGCACGGCGGTGCCTCCGTACGCCACGTTGATCTTCAGCACGGAGCCGTGGCTGAACTTGCGCGCCTCGTTGAAGATTTGCAGGGTCAACTCGCGCGTCGGCGTCACTATTACCACCTTACCAAAACAATCATTTTATTAGGACTAGCTCTAGCTATCCAAGCAGGATACACAGCAAATAGTTTCAAAACGATGTCTGGGAGTAAAAGATCAACACACACAAAAGTCTTGTTTCTTAATTATTACTTTTTTCGTTGTGTTAGAAAGTTTCTGAAATAAACTTTAGAATATTCTAAGGACAAATTTAGAATATTCTGTTCATTCTTTTTGACTAAGTAAATATAATAAGTTGTGTAAAGTTCCTATTATTGGTATGGTCAATAAAGAGGCTGAATGTAAGGATTTAAGGAAAAAACGTCGTTTTGCAAATGATTGCCAAAAAAGTAGTGTTTTTATAAACTAAACAAGATTACGTATGTAAATCCATATATACCTGAGGCTGCGCGCAGCCGCCCGGCCCCACCACGGCCTCGCGCGGGTCCTCCAGCAGGATGTGGATCATGGGCAGCAGGAACGCAGCCTGACAACACAAATATTATTGCTTCATTTCACTTGTTTTAGTACAGGGAGTTTGATTTCTACCTGGTGGTAATTGAAAACCATTGCCTTTTTAATAGTATGTCTTTCCTGCATTCTGATAGAAGCAAACCAAAGTTATACGAGCATGTAGTATAGAGTAGAGAAGCACATACTAGACTAGAACAGAACACTTTATTGCATACAAAGTAAATATACGGGCGGCCTTATCGCTAAAAGCTTCTTCCAGGCAACCCACAGCGTACACACACACTTACGTTCTACAGAATTCTACGTACATCCGACTAAGTGATGTGAGATGTTGTCCTTGTCATATAGAGTAGAGAGAGAGAGAGCACTCACCGTCTTGCCGGAGCCGGTCTGCGCGCAGCCCATGACGGCGGGCAGCGCGTGTCGCTGGATGTGAGATGTTGTCCTTGTCATATAGAGTAGAGAGAGAGAGAGAGAGAGCACTCACCGTCTTGCCGGAGCCGGTCTGCGCGCAGCCCATGAGGTCGCGGCCGGCCATGACGGCGGGCAGCGCGTGTCGCTGGATGTGAGATGTTGTCCTTGTCATATAGAGTAGAGAGAGAGAGAGAGAGAGAGAGCACTCACCGTCTTGCCGGAGCCGGTCTGCGCGCAGCCCATGACGGCGGGCAGCGCGTGTCGCTGGATGTGAGATGTTGTCCTTGTCATATAGAGTAGAGAGAGAGAGAGAGAGAGCACTCACCGTCTTGCCGGAGCCGGTCTGCGCGCAGCCCATGAGGTCGCGGCCGGCCATGACGGCGGGCAGCGCGTGTCGCTGGATGTGAGATGTTGTCCTTGTCATATAGAGTAGAGAGAGAGAGAGAGAGAGCACTCACCGTCTTGCCGGAGCCGGTCTGCGCGCAGCCCATGAGGTCGCGGCCGGCCATGACGGCGGGCAGCGCGTGTCGCTGGATGTGAGATGTTGTCCTTGTCATATAGAGTAGAGAGAGAGAGAGAGAGAGCACTCACCGTCTTGCCGGAGCCGGTCTGCGCGCAGCCCATGAGGTCGCGGCCGGCCATGACGGCGGGCAGCGCGTGTCGCTGGATGTGAGATGTTGTCCTTGTCATATAGAGTAGAGAGAGAGAGAGAGAGAGAGCACTCACCGTCTTGCCGGAGCCGGTCTGCGCGCAGCCCATGAGGTCGCGGCCGGCCATGACGGCGGGCAGCGCGTGTCGCTGGATGTGAGATGTTGTCCTTGTCATATAGAGTAGAGAGAGAGAGAGAGAGCACTCACCGTCTTGCCGGAGCCGGTCTGCGCGCAGCCCATGAGGTCGCGGCCGGCCATGACGGCGGGCAGCGCGTGTCGCTGGATGTGAGATGTTGTCCTTGTCATATAGAGTAGAGAGAGAGAGAGAGAGAGCACTCACCGTCTTGCCGGAGCCGGTCTGCGCGGAGCCCATGACGGCGGGCAGCGCGTGTCGCTGGATGTGAGATGTTGTCCTTGTCATATAGAGTAGAGAGAGAGAGAGAGAGAGCACTCACCGTCTTGCCGGAGCCGGTCTGCGCGCAGCCCATGAGGTCGCGGCCGGCCATGACGGCGGGCAGCGCGTGTCGCTGGATGTGAGATGTTGTCCTTGTCATATAGAGTAGAGAGAGAGAGAGAGCACTCACCGTCTTGCCGGAGCCGGTCTGCGCGCAGCCCATGAGGTCGCGGCCGGCCATGACGGCGGGCAGCGCGTGTCGCTGGATGTGAGATGTTGTCCTTGTCATATAGAGTAGAGAGAGAGAGAGAGAGAGAGCACTCACCGTCTTGCCGGAGCCGGTCTGCGCGCAGCCCATGACGGCGGGCAGCGCGTGTCGCTGGATGTGAGATGTTGTCCTTGTCATATAGAGTAGAGAGAGAGAGAGAGCACTCACCGTCTTGCCGGAGCCGGTCTGCGCGCAGCCCATGAGGTCGCGGCCGGCCATGACGGCGGGCAGCGCGTGTCGCTGGATGTGAGATGTTGTCCTTGTCATATAGAGTAGAGAGAGAGAGAGAGAGAGCACTCACCGTCTTGCCGGAGCCGGTCTGCGCGCAGCCCATGAGGTCGCGGCCGGCCATGACGGCGGGCAGCGCGTGTCGCTGGATGTGAGATGTTGTCCTTGTCATATAGAGTAGAGAGAGAGAGAGAGAGAGAGCACTCACCGTCTTGCCGGAGCCGGTCTGCGCGCAGCCCATGACGGCGGGCAGCGCGTGTCGCTGGATGTGAGATGTTGTCCTTGTCATATAGAGTAGAGAGAGAGAGAGAGCACTCACCGTCTTGCCGGAGCCGGTCTGCGCGCAGCCCATGACGGCGGGCAGCGCGTGTCGCTGGATGTGAGATGTTGTCCTTGTCATATAGAGTAGAGAGAGAGAGAGAGCACTCACCGTCTTGCCGGAGCCGGTCTGCGCGCAGCCCATGAGGTCGCGGCCGGCCATGACGGCGGGCAGCGCGTGTCGCTGGATGTGAGATGTTGTCCTTGTCATATAGAGTAGAGAGAGAGAGAGAGAGAGAGAGCACTCACCGTCTTGCCGGAGCCGGTCTGCGCGCAGCCCATGACGGCGGGCAGCGCGTGTCGCTGGATGTGAGATGTTGTCCTTGTCATATAGAGTAGAGAGAGAGAGAGAGCACTCACCGTCTTGCCGGAGCCGGTCTGCGCGCAGCCCATGAGGTCGCGGCCGGCCATGACGGCGGGCAGCGCGTGTCGCTGGATGTGAGATGTTGTCCTTGTCATATAGAGTAGAGAGAGAGAGAGAGAGAGCACTCACCGTCTTGCCGGAGCCGGTCTGCGCGCAGCCCATGAGGTCGCGGCCGGCCATGACGGCGGGCAGCGCGTGTCGCTGGATGTGAGATGTTGTCCTTGTCATATAGAGTAGAGAGAGAGAGAGAGAGAGAGCACTCACCGTCTTGCCGGAGCCGGTCTGCGCGCAGCCCATGAGGTCGCGGCCGGCCATGACGGCGGGCAGCGCGTGTCGCTGGATGTGAGATGTTGTCCTTGTCATATAGAGTAGAGAGAGAGAGAGAGCACTCACCGTCTTGCCGGAGCCGGTCTGCGCGCAGCCCATGAGGTCGCGGCCGGCCATGACGGCGGGCAGCGCGTGTCGCTGGATGTGAGATGTTGTCCTTGTCATATAGAGTAGAGAGAGAGAGAGAGAGAGCACTCACCGTCTTGCCGGAGCCGGTCTGCGCGCAGCCCATGAGGTCGCGGCCGGCCATGACGGCGGGCAGCGCGTGTCGCTGGATGTGAGATGTTGTCCTTGTCATATAGAGTAGAGAGAGAGAGAGAGAGAGAGCACTCACCGTCTTGCCGGAGCCGGTCTGCGCGCAGCCCATGAGGTCGCGGCCGGCCATGACGGCGGGCAGCGCGTGTCGCTGGATGTGAGATGTTGTCCTTGTCATATAGAGTAGAGAGAGAGAGAGAGCACTCACCGTCTTGCCGGAGCCGGTCTGCGCGCAGCCCATGAGGTCGCGGCCGGCCATGACGGCGGGCAGCGCGTGTCGCTGGATGTGAGATGTTGTCCTTGTCATATAGAGTAGAGAGAGAGAGAGAGAGAGCACTCACCGTCTTGCCGGAGCCGGTCTGCGCGCAGCCCATGAGGTCGCGGCCGGCCATGACGGCGGGCAGCGCGTGTCGCTGGATGTGAGATGTTGTCCTTGTCATATAGAGTAGAGAGAGAGAGAGAGAGAGAGCACTCACCGTCTTGCCGGAGCCGGTCTGCGCGCAGCCCATGACGGCGGGCAGCGCGTGTCGCTGGATGTGAGATGTTGTCCTTGTCATATAGAGTAGAGAGAGAGAGAGAGCACTCACCGTCTTGCCGGAGCCGGTCTGCGCGCAGCCCATGAGGTCGCGGCCGGCCATGACGGCGGGCAGCGCGTGTCGCTGGATGTGAGATGTTGTCCTTGTCATATAGAGTAGAGAGAGAGAGAGAGAGAGAGAGCACTCACCGTCTTGCCGGAGCCGGTCTGCGCGCAGCCCATGACGGCGGGCAGCGCGTGTCGCTGGATGTGAGATGTTGTCCTTGTCATATAGAGTAGAGAGAGAGAGAGAGCACTCACCGTCTTGCCGGAGCCGGTCTGCGCGCAGCCCATGAGGTCGCGGCCGGCCATGACGGCGGGCAGCGCGTGTCGCTGGATGTGAGATGTTGTCCTTGTCATATAGAGTAGAGAGAGAGAGAGAGAGAGCACTCACCGTCTTGCCGGAGCCGGTCTGCGCGCAGCCCATGAGGTCGCGGCCGGCCATGACGGCGGGCAGCGCGTGTCGCTGGATGTGAGATGTTGTCCTTGTCATATAGAGTAGAGAGAGAGAGAGAGAGAGAGCACTCACCGTCTTGCCGGAGCCGGTCTGCGCGCAGCCCATGAGGTCGCGGCCGGCCATGACGGCGGGCAGCGCGTGTCGCTGGATGTGAGATGTTGTCCTTGTCATATAGAGTAGAGAGAGAGAGAGAGCACTCACCGTCTTGCCGGAGCCGGTCTGCGCGCAGCCCATGAGGTCGCGGCCGGCCATGACGGCGGGCAGCGCGTGTCGCTGGATGTGAGATGTTGTCCTTGTCATATAGAGTAGAGAGAGAGAGAGAGAGAGCACTCACCGTCTTGCCGGAGCCGGTCTGCGCGCAGCCCATGAGGTCGCGGCCGGCCATGACGGCGGGCAGCGCGTGTCGCTGGATGTGAGATGTTGTCCTTGTCATATAGAGTAGAGAGAGAGAGAGAGAGAGAGCACTCACCGTCTTGCCGGAGCCGGTCTGCGCGCAGCCCATGAGGTCGCGGCCGGCCATGACGGCGGGCAGCGCGTGTCGCTGGATGTGAGATGTTGTCCTTGTCATATAGAGTAGAGAGAGAGAGAGAGCACTCACCGTCTTGCCGGAGCCGGTCTGCGCGCAGCCCATGAGGTCGCGGCCGGCCATGACGGCGGGCAGCGCGTGTCGCTGGATGTGAGATGTTGTCCTTGTCATATAGAGTAGAGAGAGAGAGAGAGAGAGCACTCACCGTCTTGCCGGAGCCGGTCTGCGCGCAGCCCATGAGGTCGCGGCCGGCCATGACGGCGGGCAGCGCGTGTCGCTGGATGTGAGATGTTGTCCTTGTCATATAGAGTAGAGAGAGAGAGAGAGAGAGAGCACTCACCGTCTTGCCGGAGCCGGTCTGCGCGCAGCCCATGAGGTCGCGGCCGGCCATGACGGCGGGCAGCGCGTGTCGCTGGATGGGCGTCGGCTTCTTGTAGCCCGACTTCAGAATATTGTCCAGAACGTATTTCCGAAGTCCGGCGGTCTCGAAGCTCTCTATAGGCTTTGGTGGGTTCTCGCCGCTCACCTGTGATGTTAAAATAATGTTTAACACTTTAGGCTTTGTTAAACAGTAAGCGCTAAAGCATGTAGCATCTCAATATGTCTCTTTTAAGTATTCAAGGAATTTCAAATGTTTCAAGGAATTTCAAGTCATCATTTCAGCCGTAGGACGTCCACTGCTGGACATAGGCCTCCCTCAAGGCTCTCCATCTGTACCGATCGCAGGTGGCCTGCATCCAGCGTGGACCCGCAGCCTTGCGCAGATCATCCGTCCATCTGGTCGGTGGACGTCCTACGCTGCGCTTGCCGATCCGTGGTCTCCACTCGAGAACTTTTCGGCCCCAGCGGCCATCTGTTCTGCGGGCTATATGACCTGCCCATTGCCACTTCAACGAGCTTATCCGCTTGGCTATGTCGGTGACCCTGGATTCTCTGCGTATGTCCTCATTTCTGATCTCGTTGAGCTACTCGGAGCCTGTTCATAAGCCCTATAGTGAAGCACCACGTTTCAGAACTTCAAGAATTTTAAGGAATTTCAAGCGTTTCAAGGCAGGATGCTGCTCTGCCTTTGGAACGCCTTTTGCAAAACCCACGGGGTAGCGGTGGAACACTATGCGGCCTTCACAGGGCAAAAAGTTTTCTTAATTCTGAAAGCTTTTCACCAGTTTATACTCACTTTAACAGCAATATGATCAAACTTGTCAAAGTTGATGCCGGAGCTGATGGCGCTGCTGAAGATCTCCGTCTCGTCGTTGGAGGGCTCGGGCGGCACGTACGTCACCGGCGGCTTCTTAGGCTCGCCGTCTTCGCCCAGTTCCTGTTTAAGGAATAGAATACACTTGTTTACCTGAGCCAATTGGTGGGCACCCTGAACTACCTCGCCTCTCACAGTATAGGATACTTTACCAAATAAGGTATCAATAGCGATTAGATTATATGTAGTCTAATTGACTTTCAATAAGTGATATCTTGAATCCTATATTGAATAAAGAATTTGACTTTGACTTTTGACTTTGACTCAATTGTGTATACAAAGTAAGATACACAAAAGTACTTACATTATTCAATTCAGGGTGCAGACAAATTGAATTTGTATGCAATGGGCGGCCTTATTGCTAAAAGCGATTGCTTCCAGACAAACCATTTGGAATCATATGCAGATGGATACATATAAAAATGTTCTAAAAATAGGCAATACTGCACAGTAACAATAACACAATAAATAGAATAAAACAGATACAAAATATAAATTTAAATACTTAGATAAATCAACCCACAATATTACATTTTTTTAAATATACTGGAATGGAAAGCTCTGATTTCTGATAATGCAGCGCAGAATCTCTTTTTTATTTCTTACCGGCTTGTTAGATACAACCTGTAGGTAGAGTAGAAATCACTATTCATAAAGAGTGCTAGCAATGATTGCTACCAGTGTCGCCTCCCCGTACATCAAATTGCTGAACTAAATATACTGAACGAAAAAAATTCTCACAAAGAAGTAGTTTGATTAATTTTAAGCTATAACAAGATTAAGATTAAGGTATGATCTGAACATTTGTAAAAAGAATTAAGTTGTCCAATTCAAATTATTTTATTATTGCCTAGTGTTAAGTAGTAGGTGTGACATTGTAAATAACAATAAACAAAGCAGGCATCTGTTTAAGATTCTAAAACGTACTAGTGGCTGACTAGCGAGTGCCTTACAATATCTTCAATAATGAGTTTGTGGTTTCATTTATAAAAAACATTTTTTAAAAGTGTGTGGTAAACATGTGATTTTCTGATATGTAACTGAAATATGATATACATACATACAACTGCGACTAATACTGAGAAGTTAAATAACAAAAAGAAGTTTTTGTGTGAAAGTGCGACTGCTGCTTATGACTTAGAAAAGACTGCATGTTGACAAAAAAAAAAAAGTTTGACCTTTACCGTTTTGCTCCGCCCTCCACCTCGCCGTACGTACAGCAGGGTTAAACTATAGTAGCAAGTAAATAACAGAGAAAGAGAGATGTGTGTGTATTGTACTGTACCTGTGCTTGGTCGCCCCGGTCCCCGCCGGCGTCGTCGTCGCGCCGGCCGCCGCCGCGCCCCCCGCGGCCCCCTCGCCCACGCCCGCGCCCCCTCTCGCCCCTGTCCCCGCGGTCTTCACGGTCCCCGCGGTCGTTGTCGTAATCACCGCCGCCTCCGCCTATAATCATTTGTTGTTCATTGTTGTAACACCGTGCATTAAGTTTTAAGAATATTCTATGAGTATAGAATATTTCACCTGGAGTTCAGTGAAATAATTTTTGCAATTGGTTCAGTAGTCGTCGAGCCTATTGATTTTATGCAAACAAATAAACTAACATCTAATCAGATCTTTATAATATTAATTTTATAGAAGTAGATAGGATAAAAACCAATAATATTAAAAAATGTTTTGACATTGATTCTTGATTTATGAACAAAGTTTGAAAGTCTGTCCAAGAAATCAGTTACAATTTTACAAACTCAACAACGAAGCTATTAAAAGTGTGTTAATAGACATGGTTTTCAAGTTGTTAAGTTAACTAAGCAGTAAATTTGTGTTTCTATGAAGCCACTATACTATCTAAGCTTTAAATAAATGACAAGAATCATATTGAGCCATGCTCAATGCAGAGTTACCTACAAAGACAGCTACTAAAATAGTTTAAAGTAAAATAAACCAACATTCCAACAGGTACTTTTTTTTCAACAGGTTTTTTACTACTCTGTGGGAGGGTACATTTTATCACTTTAACCCAAAAAGGTATAATCTTTCTCTATTTTTTATAACATACATATGTATTTTAAGTACATAATTAAATCTTTTACACAAATCAATTTCATTGGAATATTAAGTTGTATGTGTAAGTATTTATTATCAATCCTGAGCAAGGCACATAATAGCAGGTAATAAATTATAAAATTAAGCACTTGACTTTCATAACAAATTTGAACCCACTTCAACTCTCTTGAAACAACATATTTCTTGTTGCACAACACCTTGAGACTTGAGATGAATGACCCAGATTTGTTTTTTTTTTTCAACTTATACTTTTTTTTTTGTAATGTTTTAAACCGAATTATTTGTAAAAGAGCTTCTAGTTCATGCTTTTTTCAATTTGCAGAAGTCATTTTCATTGATTATTTCAAACTAGCTGAACACTTGTAATGTTTTAAACTACACCTTTATGCCATCCATAATCACTGGAGTATAGCCTTATTATACAAGTCACAGTGTGACACTTGTGGGTGTGACTGATTGGGAACAAATGTAGAAATCTAATAATTTCACTATAAATTATAGCCTATGTGCTATTCTAATAACTAAGCTGCTTTAATATCTATTTATATGTATAAAATAAATAAGTTAACAATTTTTGAAACCTAAACTTAATTAAAACAAGTCCACTCTGAAAATTACTTACCGCCACCATTAGCGTCATAGCCGCCGCGGCCGCCGCCCCGGCCGCCGCGCCCTCGCCCGCCGCCGCGACCGCCGCGCCCGCGCCGCTCACCATACCCATTGGTGTCTTTGTTGTAATCTGTGGATAAAAAAAGAAAGATTTTTAATTATTTTTATGTACAATACCTAAAGGACAATAATTTAAGTACAGTAAAATGCCAAAAGTCTGAAATATTAAGCAGTATTCTCTATTAAAAATATCAAGTATTTAATAGCTAAACATGAACACTAAAATATTTAAGTAGGTACATGACTATAGTTATGTACATATATCTATAAAATCAAAAAGATTACCATCATTGTCTTTGAATGAAGTAAATCCACGTCCCATGGACAGGCTGTGTCCCTCATCTATTGAGCCATAGTTATTGGAAACTGCAACGGTCTGAAATCATATTACAAAGATTAGCATTAGGTGGAGCAACCACCCATGACATCAAACATGTAGACAGTAAGCTTGTAGTGTAGAGCGAGCATGAATAAGGTGACAACTTTCACAAAGTGCATGCGTAGTTGGCACTTTGGGCTACTATCCTGGGTTAGTGAGTAGTGTTGCCCAAGGGAGTTTGCTCTGAGGCACGAGTCTGCACGTTTGGAGAGGCGTTTTGTTACTTTGTAATTTGTAAGCCTTGATACATTAATCATGATTGCTCTGCTAGTAAGCAAAAAAGTGGGTAGTTTGAGAGAAACTTGTTAATACTTACAGTAGGAGAATCGTCCCATTCGTCATCCATTTTACTGTAAAAATAAAAGAACCATGATAGGTTTCAAAATGTGCAAGGGTAGCGAAAAAAGTAAAAAGTAGGTAGGTATGTACCTAACATGTGGGTAAGGTTTTTTTATTGTTAATTAGCCATTAAACCATGTCTTGACTACAATAATTAATTTGAAAGAATAAAACCTTTTAACAACGAACTGTTTCGAATAATTGGGGCAAACAACAGATATGAAAATTTGAGATTTGTATCAAAAGTAACAAAGAAGACCGGCGTCATGCACTGGACTTGAAAAATCTTAATGATCTAGGTATTTAAATAAGATAGTTGTAACTTACCAGTAATTAGTTTGGTGAGTTTGATATAAAAAAAACTAAATTCCTAATGGAAATCTAAATTATTTAATCAGAAATTTCAAAAAGAAAATGCTATTTGGCTGGGTCGTGAGGAACGGCGCGCCAGCAAAAAGAAGATTGAAAGAAAAACTGAGAGTGAACGAAACGACTGGGTGGAAACGAGAGTGATTGGAATTTTGTGAATGAAGTGTGGATTGTGCCCAAGAAGTTTATACTTTAAACAAAGGAAAGCTTCGTGCCAGTCAAGCACCGATTTTTATTGTCTTCTGAAATGAAAAATGATTTTTTCATTATAGGATACAGGATACTAGCTATCTCTTATTGTAAGTCAGTTACGTACGACTACTTCTTTTTTGCCAACCGCACGCAACCTAAATTTTCACGGCGTCGTTGTGGTGTGAACGCATTCGGCGAAGTACTCGTAATCGGCCGGCCGAAGTTGCCTGAAGTCCGCGACGACACACACGTTCAACTTCGCGAGTAGCTCATACATTCGCGTAGCTTTACCTATATACCCTGCGCACGTTTATTAATGACTGCTCCGTAGTTTAGCTGGCAATTAGTGATTTACCTTCTCTCTGTTGGCAATGATGTGGTGTGGACTCAGCCCCGGATGGATCTTAAATTTTTTTAGGCGGGGCAAAACTGAAAAATAGTGACCCCCCTGCCCAGTTATATTCAAGCTTACCTTTTTTATATGTATAGTTTCACCTATCAGCACCTAGCATGACCGACCATTTGTCGAGTTTTGCTGTCACATTTGACCTCTTTTGACATCATCTCAATACATTTTCTCATGGAATTAATAAGTACAGTGGCGTAAATATGTAACAAAAGGGGCAAAAACTCAGAGTAAGGAAGCCGCCGCTACTCTACGGCAAAAATCACTAAAGACAGCGGCCCCAGACAGGGTGTTTTTTGTATTTAAAATTCTCTCGGAACGGCCACTTCAGTCGTTTGGACGCTACTAACAACTTCTTCTTCTTCGTCGTTTCCTCATGGCCAATAACCGTGATCGTATGATCGTGTTCGTGACCAATAATTATTTCCCTCCATATATCGCGATCAATGGCTATGTGGGCTGCTATACGATTACTTAGCTCGCTTAATAAAATATATGATCAAACGAACTTCTCAAGTGAAGTTCGATCAATATTATATGAGTGGTTTCATTTGAAGATATAAATCATTTCACTAGGTAGTCCTTTCACCTACAAGGCAACATTCGCACGTTCTTACAAATAACTATTAGTCGATCGATTTAATCGATATCGATTACTCGATTAATTTGAAATTTACCCATGCTCCCATCCCTACCACTCTACGCGCCCATCACTAGCAGCGTCCGCCAAGCCTGTCATTCTTTTTAGAGATAGATTTCTGGCATAAATTACGTCGTTTATTGACTTTTTTGACAAAACTCGGGATTTGGGTAGGGAGGGTGATTTATATCTTCAAATGAAACCACTCATATAATATTGATCGAACTTCACTTGAGAAGTTCGTTTGATCATATATTATATTTCGTGGTTTCATTTTCGATATAAATCATTTCACTAGGTAGATGTTTAGAGACATTGTTTTGTCTATATTTTTTCATGATAATGAAACAATATTAATTAAAAAGATGTAATTTTTGCTAGTTTTATTTAAACTCTTAGTATAGGTACCTACAAATCTTATTAAATAATTACTCATCTTATTAGTTAAAAACACTATATTTTAACATATAAAAGTAATCATTATAATTAGTTTAAAGAGTACTTCAAATTTTAACATTGCGTAGTTACTTAGGTAAGTACTTGGTAGGTAGGTACTCAGCTACATTAATTTATAACATACTAATATACTTATTGTATATTTTTTGATGAACTAATTTGGTCAGAGATTTGATAAAAAATTGATAATCAATCATCATAGGTCATTGATAAATTTAGCAAACTTGTTAGAGGTAGAGGTCCAGGCGGCCGTCTTTTGATCTGATCAAGATTGACGCCGGCCGGTAGCATGAGCAGCCGATGTGGCGGCGGCGTGTCGCGTGCTGCTGTGTGTGCCGTACACCGCAAGGATCTGCCTGATCCACATGCTTATTGACTATGCTGTTGTGTTCCTGTGAGGACGTTACGCTTCATAGTTATTAAGAGGTGATTGGCTTATTTAGGTCTGATTTATTTAGTTAAGGTTATATAACCGTCTTATATATAGACGGATTCACCGTAAGATAAAGTAAAACTAACAATGGTTGATAGCTTTTGATTGCATTTAGCGCCTATAGTTTTGATAAAATTTACATTTACTTTATGATTCTAATGCCATTGCTATTTTTATTTATAATAATCTGTTATTTAGAGAAAGACTTTCAACCATGTGTGCTGTAGGCTGTAGATAATGTTAGTAAAGCTACTTTTGTCTAGGATAAGTTCATTCTTGTTTGGTATAAATTTTTAGAGATTTTTGAGAACCAATTGTGGATACTTACCAAGTACCTGTGTACTTTGGTGGATTGGGTATTAGTTTATAACACCTTTAAGGAAGGTGCTGATGCAATCATCCGAAGAAATATTTCTGCCTAAAAGCAGAGATAAAGCGGTGGCTCTTATGATGATGCCCTGTAAATCCTGTGATGCGTCTTTTTCGAAGACATCGGAGGGAAAAGTAATTACACTAAAAACAGAACATTCGAAAGAATCTAATTTAATCATAGTATTGAAAAACATTATATTGATATTGTTGAATAGTAATATTAGAAAGTGAGGCTAGTATAAGATGCTGATGAGATGCTGTTGAGGGGATAATGAGACCTGGCATTGCCTGCTCGAGCATACTGCACTCAGGGTAAGCGTGAGTAGGAGAGGGTGACGGTCCCTGTTAGTAGACAACATAGGTTTTCGTCACGCCCTCAAGTGATTATTACGAAATAACTATATCAATCAATGGATGATAACAGGCAGGTATAGAAGTACTAGAAGGGAATACTAGAATACTGGTCGTTTCGTCCTCAGTAATTTTTTGTAGGCCGTTAAGAAAAACGGAAAATGAAGGATCGGCATAGAAAAAATATGCATGCCCCCTTTGTAGCATCTGGCTGGGTCTTGTTTCAAAGAAAAGTATTTCTTAAGTTTTGCGCTAGAATGTTTGAAAAGCATCTTTAAATTGAATCTTCGATCTGCCTCTAAATTATATTTCGTGTAATATAGGATGCTAAATGCTAATAGCTAGATTTTTAGCTAGCTTCTCGAACCAAGGCCAAATATATCTGGTAAGTTAATTGAAATTAGGAAATTGTATGCAACTTCGTGTGGTAATGTAGCTGATAGCTAATATGTTATCTACCCAAAACAAAAATTAACAAATTTTTTAAGTTTCGGGGCATCTAAGGCTTAGTATATTGCTAATAATACGACATATAATTACTATAGTAAGTTTGAGTTACGACTTTACGACTCGAGTCCGTGTTAACTTATGAATCATATTTTTGTGTTTAATGAAATTTTAAGAGCTTTTAATATTATTATCTCATTAATTCAGGTCCTGTAAAATAATTATCATAGTATTCTCTGAATAGAAGGTAGGTAGAAGGTACCTGTACCTTTGCCTTTCAAGTATTTTTGGATTCAACCAGCCTTTTGTAATGCTGCGCTAGCGAACATTAGGATGCCAATCATTTGTGAAAATTTTCTGATTGTAACTGGTGGTAGTTGAGAACACTTCAGAACCAATTCTATTATTTTATTACGTTTATGGCTTGTAAGTGATAAAGTCATATTTAAGTCATCTACTTAAATCCTGAAAATTTGTAATTATTTTGTGGCTATAAGCTACTATTTTCATAGTTTATAAAAAAGCCCAAGCACTCGAGTGATTTGAGTGTAAACCTAACTTAATTTAAATATTCCATGTAACTACGGTCTATGTAAAGGATATCGTCACATACAAAAAATTACCAATTTTTGACCAAATGAACGCAAGTGACCTACGACCCCTTCTTTAATCTTAGTAAAAGTTCTAGGCGCTATCGTGAGCCAATAAGATAAGGCATTGAGTTGAAATCATAGGTGGGTAACAAGATTCTGTGTGTTCACATCTTTAAACAGGAAACGTAGGTAAGTATTTACGCTAGTTTTAAGCGACAGAAATAAAAAGTTACGAGACATTTTAGGTCAATAGATGCCATGTAATAATAGCTTGCATGCTGTTCTGCCATTTCGAAATGAAGTTTAGTTACTTACAAATTTATTTAACAGTTTTAGGTTAAAATTAAATCTCTTACCTCCATTTGAATTGGTGTCAAAAAGGTTTTAGATACGAGTTCTAGCAAATTATTACTTGCGATTGACATTTCTTGTTGTTACTGTGCTAACCATGTTACAACAGGAACATATTATTGCTCAAGTGGAAAATTAGAAAAAGATTTAATTATACTGTTACAAATCCAATTAAGGATACCTTTATTGTTTGTGATATACAACCAAAACATTTTAAAAATATTGTACTGAATTCTGCCAGAATGGTGGTTGAGCACGTGGCCTGATTTGGGTCGTTCTCTAAACGTGCGACTGCGTCGGTATATGGGTCGTTGTAATTTGGAGCTTGACGAGTGGTATCTTCGTACTCTGGCCCTGGCACGCCCCCCCCCTTGTTTTTCGCAAAGCGAGGAGGGCCTGAGTTTTCCTGAAACTGCGGCCAAGCTGTGCCTGTGGAGCTCGTAGAGGCGGCTGTGTTGTGTAAGCAACAGTATTTCTGGGAAGACTACTGTCTTCCTGATTTGAAGGCATTGCTGTTCAATTTTGAAGCTTTATTTAATTTTCTCTAAAATTTGGCACCGAACAGTGCTTCATCTCGTTTACTGTACTGAAAGACATTCAAAAACGTCTTGGTCAGAACTGGTGCAGTCTTTTAAATGCGAGCTTGTGTCTCCGAGCTATAAAGGTCGCATGAACTACGGGAGCCCTCGCTTAGAATCTTGATTGCCTCTATTTTATATCTTGAGTTAGGAGAATGGCCATGACCCTACTCCCCGATGTGATGTGAAGTCAGTCCAAGTTGAGATGAGAGTATTTTAGTATTTAGCTTTGAGGCTTGAACCAATATGTAGTTGCTAGGTATAGTATATTGCTGAAGGATTTTTTCCTTGACTTCTCTAGCCATTTGAGAGAGATTATCGTAGATTCAATCACACAACTTTAGTTCATCATCCAGGGCTTCGCCCAGGGTTAACAAAATTTATGGGTCCAGTTCCGGAAATTTAAACTTTGCCTCAGGGTCCGAGTTCAATTGGTTGTTGTAACCGTTACCAGTTCCAATAAGGAAGTTATTGCTGGTGCTTGGACCTGTTTTTGGTGACGGTATTGAAAGTGGTCACTGTTGATGCATTGGTGGCAATTGGCACTTGGTATGTCGCCATCATGATTTTTGGTGATTCAGTCTCATTTAGACCTGATCATGGGTTGTCATCATTGGTTGAAATATATCCTCATATTCGAATGATATTTGCTCTGGGCACATTCACATTGTAAAGGCGTTTCGCCTACTGGAATAAGAAGAAAATAGAAAATTATGCTTTTTATATTTTTATACTTGCATGAAAAATGATTATTATTATTTTTGCATTTTGCCGCGTTCCTATTGGAATCTATGGCAGTATGGTAGCCTGGTTCATATTTGAATCTCTGGCTTTGCAAAAAAATTTATTTTAATGATAAAAAATGATGTACAGTTTTTAATTTTGCCGCGTTCCTATTGGAATCTATGGCAGTATGGCAGCCTCGTTCTTGTTCGAATCTATGGCTTTGCAAAAATATTTCTTTTACACTTTTTAAATGTAAGTACCTATAAGCAGAATTTCAATTCGAAATTTCTGTCTAAAAAATTTTTTTTTTTTTTGAAGGTAGGTAAGCAGATGAACTTACCGTAACATAAGACATTGTCTCTCGATTTATAGTATGAGGATAATGAAATCCATCAAAGTTTAAGTAACTCACTTAATTTTTTGTTAAAATATTCGGTATCTTGAAAAATTAATTTTTTGCGAACAAGATCCGAACGCGTGCTTTCGTTGCCTCGCACGGAAAAAGAATGACAGGCTTGGCGGACGCTGCTAGTGATGGGCGCGTAGAGTGGTAGGGATGGGAGCATGGGTAAATTTCAAATTAATCGAGTAATCGATATCGATTAAATCGATCGACTAATAGTTATTTGTAAGAACGTGCGAATGTTGCCTTGTAGGTGAAAGGACTACCTAGTGAAATGATTTATATCGAAAATGAAACCACGAAATATAATATTCAAAAAGCTTTAATTCGCATCAACTTTGCATATTATTACTGACAGTATTAAAGGTGAAAGTCGGTGGACATTACGATTTTCAACATGCAAGAAAAATAAAAACCGCCCACACCTGTGTACAGTCATATGTACAATATACCTTAGTAGAGTATAACTCGATATTAAGAATGGGTATCACTAGTTCGTACCAATGATTGATAGTTTTCTCTCAAAACGAACACATCAATCTTACATCAATCAACTTAAGACAGTCAGTCATTCTTCTATATTGTCTTTGATTTTATTTTTAGTGAGGTTTGTTTTTTGTTTGTTTCGTGTTTCGTGTTGTTTGATTGGTGTAAAAATAAATATTTTCGTTCCAGAAACATAAATTTTATTGCACAATTAAATGTACCTATAGTTAGTGATTAGAATTTGCATCGAATAAATATCCTTACAATGTCGTATTTTATCAAAATAGATATTTATATCTGTGTGTAAACTTTGATGGCGTCTCTATTTTTTTCATCTTAAATTATAAAATTATGGCATCAGCAGAGGTAAAAGTTTTAGTAGTAACCGACCGGACGCCGAACATAGTATCCTGCTCGAGCACATTCACAGCTGAGGACCTGTGTATACTAATGTGCAAAAAGTACAAAATACCGCCGCTGACCCGTACATTGTTTGCTCTCCGTGTGAAGGGAACCGATTACTTCCTTCAAGACAACTGTTTAGTGCTCACCAAATCCAGGGAATATGAGCTGAGGATCCGCTTCAAGGTATTATTTCTATTTATATTCTGGTTGGACTACAGGAAAGTGGGTCCCTTCATCTTTTTTCTAACTATAAAACATAAACAACTGATATCACTCAGATATACTAACAATAATCAGTAAAACTAGTATCTATGTGCCTGAAAAACATACAAAGTATTCACCCTGACCAAAAAGAAACATTTATAATAACATGATAATAATTGCCTTTCCCGGGAAACAAAATTGGTATTTTGAAGTCACAGTGGACAACACTGCCCACTGAACTATTAATTCATCTTCATATTATCTGTTATTATAATACCTGATAGTTTCTGTAGTGGTAATGCAGACTTAATTTCAACTCTGTTGCCCGCAAAGGTTTATCCTAGGTTTGCTGAAACTTTTCTTATTTATAAACCAAACTAAAAAACTAGTGGGCGCCCCGTGGCTTTGCTCACACATTTTCCCTAGAAACATAAAGTTCACAATTTTCCTGTGGGAATTTTGAGATAAAATATAGCCTATGTCCGTTCTCATGTTCTAAACTATTGATATACCTAATTTCATTCAAATCCGTTCAGTAGTTTACTCAGGAAAGCGAGACAGACAGACAGACAGATTTAGTTTTGCATTTATAATATTATATAGTATGGATAGTATGAATCTGGAACATGTTTGGTGATGTTCAACAGGTTCCGAGGCTTGGTCATCTTATAACGTTGGATGAAACCACATATGATTACTATTTCCAACAAGCCAGGAATGATGTTAATGCAAACAGAATACCAGAAATAAAGTATCCTGAACACAAAAAGGAGCTTCTGGGTCTTGGTATCACTGATATGTAAGTATTTTTACTCTTTGTTGTACCTTTTTTCTTTTCATCTAAAACAGCTCAATTTCAAATAAAAAAAGAATAATTTTCTTTTATTTGAGTGCTGCTCCATCACTGCACTGAAGGCAGTGATGGAGCAGCACTTAAATTTCTTTTTAGTATTTGGAGTTCACTAAAGAAGTGATACTGGATTATCAAAGGGAAAAAAAAAACCCAACTTAAATCACAAAACCTAACAATGGTTGACATTCAGTCACAAATATTATTTTATATAATTTTGACCCTAGAATATTTGTACATTTACAAAAATGCAACAAAAAGTAAAGGAATTGCTTTTGATTGGCAGTTTTTCACTATGAAATGCAATTAAAATGTTTTAATAATTGCCTGCTGTCCAGTTCTTATAATTTAGTGTTTGTCAGATAGAACAATGAGTAATAACAACAATTAATTGTGCTGTTATCAAGGAAAATGTAATTAATACTGCTTTTGTATGGAGGCGTGGCGGTCGGCGTGTGAATCAACTGTGATCTTATACAATCATAGTGAACTTTTAAATAAACTTAAACAAAAGCAAATTTAGCAATAACAGGGTCATAGTGCCCAGGGGTTAAAAAGGAGAATCTTACTACTACCATGGGGAGCACAAGTGTTTCTTGTATCGAGGGAGCTCGAAACAAAAATTAAGAGATAGAACAATCAGTCCCATATACACAAACAAGGTTGAGATGTTAATGGGTGTCACAGTCAAACTAAAGTATACAATCTTTTTACTATTAAGATTTTTTCTTTAGTTAATTGTAATTCTTTTTTGTATTATTCTTAATTAAAATAAACAGTTTAAATTTATTTATTTATTTTTTTAGTTGATATTGCTTTGGCCCCTATCAAGGCCTATTCTCAAGGGCTATGAGAATGAAAAGCATTTTAATATGTATAATTTTTTTTGTCTATTCAAGAGATTCACCTATAAACCTACAATCCACAAAAAGTACTTATCACATGTCAAAATATTATTAATATTTGTCTTAGCCATCAAAAACAGCAATGGACCCACAGATATACATGTCATAACTCAATAATTTGTCCCTAGGTACCGCGCGATACTTGAAGAGAACTTGCTACTTGATGAGGTGGTAAAGAATTACAAACGGTACATTCCCAAGGTGATCCTGCGCAGGCATGGGCCGTTCCCAAAGAAATACGCGCATGACTACCTAAGGAAGATCATTATGAGCAAGGCTGCTCATGATGTCTAGTAAGTTGACTTTTGTTTGTTTTTTTACTAGTCGACCCGGCCATCTTCGTACCGCCTTACCTATTACTATGTTGTGCATGAATTATACATATAAACCTTCCTATTGAATCACTTTATCTTTTAAAGGAAACTGCATCAAAATCCGTTGCATAGTTTTAAAGATATAAGCATACATAGGGACAGACGCGGGAAGTGACTTTGTACTATGTATTGATAGAATAGCCGTTCATTTCATTAAATCACGCAAATTATGGATCACTGTCGGAGATTATATTCATTTAGATATTTCGTGAATGTGCAATATTCTGTTTTATTCACTTTCGTGAAGCTAATAAACTTTGTGTTCTTTCTCACAGAAAAAAAAAAATGTTTTTTAATACCCACAGAATGCGAAAATTATGTCAGGCTAAATATGTGTAACTTGTAAGGAAAAAATTAAAGTGTCACTTCATGCCTTTTGTCAGTTCCGTTTGTAGAGAATTTACCACAAAAAAATCTATTCATCAGCGCTAGCAATATTTTATTTCATAGCATACTGTAGCTTCCCAACAGTGAATGCTACTAACATGAGGTGGTACATATAATATTGCAGCTTCGTCAAGTCGCAGTACCTCCAGCAGCTGTACCTGCTAGCTCCGAACTACCTGGCCGAGGAGTTCGGCGACTTGACCGCGTGCGGCCGCGAGTCCCGCCCGGCTTTGGTGCAAGTGGCGCCCTTCCATCCCCACCAGCCTGGACTGAGGCTCTATGATAAACTGAAGGGAGAGGTGAGATTTGTGATGATGATCTTTTATATGCTTTACAGGTTTGTGTCTAAGCAAAAGAAAATTTAAATAGGTAATTCTAATAATTTTCGGTACAGTGGCGGTCTAGGACGGCGGCGTAACACTACCGGTTTTTCTGTATGGCAAAATAGCTCTTGTTCTTTAATAATACAGTCTAGGCCGCACGAGAACATAGACAAATCTGTTACGCCGTCCCAGACCGCCATGGTTCGACTATCTATGATAGACATAACATACTACAGACAGACGCCGACAGACTGCCTTAGCAGTTTGGCGAATTATCAAAAAACTGTAAAATATATTTACTTCGAATAAATTACTTAATAATAATAATAATATTTTTTTTAAATTAAAAATAGTGATACATAACTCAAATCAGTTCATCATAAACAAAATGTTTGTCACGACACGACAAATTTATTTTATAGGTATTTTTTGACCTCAGTACCCAGTTCAGTATTTTGTTTCAATATAAATATAGTCAAATGTAATATTGTAGCATTTCGATCGCCAAAAGGTAACATTTCAGTAATGTATTATTTCATTTCAGTGGTCCCACATTTGCTCAATAGAAGAGATAGTCTACCTAACAAGGAACAGTAACACAACACTGGAGGTATCAAGGCGGGGCATGCCCTTGTTTCTCACCTTCAAAACTGAGGAGCAAATGTCTTCATTTATATCTGTCTGCGATGGATATTACAGGTTAGTTCACATTTTTATATTAAAACTGGTGTAAATTTAAGGCCATTAGCTCACTTTGGACACTCGCGCTAAAATGTATGAAGCAAACGCGTTACTTCGCACACAGTCGTCAGCTCGTGTACGTGCACTCGCACCATGCTTGTGTGAGAGAGATGAGACGAGCTGTTTGTACTGAGCGGTCTTTGAGAGAGCACCGAGCGCGGGGCTGCACTTGCTGAGGGAGGCAGGGAGTGCCCGACCTGTACGTAGTACTCTTTATTATGCTGTGCCTGTTATAAAAAGTTCTAAAATTGTTAGAATACTTGAAATTCCAAAAAAATGTGGTTTTATTGCAGGTTGATGGTAAAATGGACATTCAATTTATCAAAAGATGATGAGACACCCTCTTTGAAAGAACTCCACAGGATAAAATGTCATGGGCCCGTTGGGTAAGTGTTCATTAAATTATGTTTTAGTTTTTCATCCCACCCCAATAAGAATAAATAAAAAAGTAATTTACCTTGCTAACTATTATAATATTGTTACAAAAATAAGTGATTGAAGTAAATATTATTAAAATACAAGCTGATTAGATCAACAGAATTAGGTATCATAATTTTTTTATGTTTTAAATAAAAAATGTTCTCACTAGATAGAATGAAAAGCACAGTGTAGGTGTAAAGTTATACCACATCGGTTGCTGTTTCCCCCAACACAATACATCACTGTACACCCATTTTAAATGTTTTTACAATATATTTAATAATTGTATTAAGTGATATGTGTATGGTGTACTCTCAGGGGCGCCTTTTCGTACCGCAAGCTGTCCGAGAAGCGCGGCAAGCGGCACGGCTGCTTCGTGCTGCGCCAGTGCCAGGACGACTACAACGTCTACTACCTCGACGTCTGCACCAAGAACAGGTACGCTTTGTTACTTTCAACGTGCTTTCTACTGTACACTTAGTAGGTATGCTCCACGAGTTAAAAATAGACTCACAATTGTGTCATTTTTTGCTTTGAGTAACAGGCCATAGTGGTACATTTGTGACTTCTACTACTTTAAGTAAATCTAGTTCTGGTTAAGTAATGTTACTAACGTTTTGACCGCTCAAAAAAGTTTTGTCAGCTACAGCCTGTTGTTGTTTGTCTTTCATGGATTCCAAGTCTATGTTTTGAACTGAGTAGGTGCAATCTTATGATATGTATGTACAGTAACATTACATTGTGTAAATTACGCAAAGAATACTTTTCTTAGTACGCAATTCTATCTATTAAAACATCATCATCTCAGCCGACTACTCTCTCACAACTTATTGGTGTGTTTATGTTGAAGCAAATAAAAATTCTGCCTTTCTTTCTTTCTTTTTGCGCTACCCTCATCCACCCTGCAACCTTCACGAGGTCGTCTGACCTTGTATTACAATATGATCATGTATAAGAGCTCCATCTTAGTATTTAGAAGGGAAGTATACTCATTTAAGTATTCTATTCCAGCACCACGGAAACGTACAAATTAGAGTTTAAGGGGCACTGCTACTTGTTCAACTACGAGGAGTACCCCAGTATAGAGAAGCTGCTGAGCAGCTACCAGAACCCTGGCGGACGGATCTACTTGAACGAGTGTATACCGCCTTCAGAATACGGTCAGTATCTATTGTATTTGTATTATAAAAACTATTTCGTCTCCGCTTCCTAATTTAAATTCAAACTATCGTTTCCATCATTAAGCAAAACCTGTTTGTCATATCTGTTCGTGTCAATAAATCCACGGCGAAACCGTTTCGCTGTGAAATTGTTACAAACATAGAAACGCACACGCACAAACATTCAGATTTGTATTTTTATAGCAGAAAACTATTGATCAGAAAAAGGGTTATGATAGCGTTTTGTCTGCCACTTGTCTGTCAATCAATATCAATATATATAAAACTCTCAGAATAAAGACAAGCATAGAAACCGGGCTAAAATAAAAAGTTATTTTCATATTGTTACGCTCCTTACTAAACGGCAAAAAGACTATTAGTTAGAGAGAGATAAAATATAAGAATTCTTTGCAAGTTTTCTTCTTGTGGTATCAAAGTGGTTTATTGATGACACTGGTTTATTAGTACCGTACAAAATTAAAAACCAATAATTTGGTACATATTTGGTGGTTTGTTTATGGTTTGTTTTATTTTGACGTATAATATGACATTGTAAACATCGGTAGCAGCTCCAAAAGTTTTATGATTATTTTTTATGAAAAAGGTGTGATAAATTGGTTTTGTGATTGTGAATGTTTAACTTAATGTATAACAATCTCTTGTGTAGTGACGGGATGTGAATCAAATGCGTCAAGGAATCAAAATCTTGATGTTTCGGTCACCTACCATTCGGTAAATAATTTTGTTTCATTGTAGACTTCTGGGCACTATTTTGACAAATAAATTATCAAGAACAACAATTTTACACGCTGTTTGTCGAACTCGTACCTAAATTTATTGAATTATTACGGTAAAACACCTTCTGTAAAGGTTATGATAGTGTTGTGCCAAAATATGTTTAGACAAAAGTTATCGAACCTAAATCATCCGTTCTAACTTAAGGACAAATAAAAATCAGACATAATAATATGCTAATTGTTGTATATTTTTCAGTTTTCAAGTAAATTATATACTAAAAACAAAATGACTGGATGCTATAAAGAGACAAGATTTTAAACATTCACAACATACTGTTTTATCAACAAAGAAGATTTAAGATGGTGAAGATTATAACCTGAAACTGTAACAACAGTTTTGCTGCTGCAATTTGAATAAGTTGGTTGGTGGTAACCATAAAATATTGCCCTTTCAATTGCTTATTTTATATCAAATTAATTAAATGTTATTCGTTATCAACTTAATGTTAAAGGAAATAGGACAGCGACATTCAGTGGACAATTCATATTTCATATCTAAGAAAGAAATGCAACCAGAAAATACCATCATCTCAGCTAAAAACGTCTACTGCTGGATATAGGCCTTAAAGAAAATATCGTGACATACAATTTGCCCATTCTGGATAAAACAGGTTTAAGTTTATCTATGTTTTTTTTCTGCAGATCCTCATAATTGTATATGAAAATTTCAAGTTTAAGTTGCGGGATGTCATCGTTTAAGTTAATATTCTCTAAGATACCTGTTTTCTAAAAAAAAATACGAAGGCTTTAATTAATATATATTTGAATAAATTATTATTATTATTGTCTTGAATATAATATTTAAGAACATTTTTCTTGCTTTCTTACAGGCCTCATAAAATACTTTGATAAAAAAAGCTACAGAATATATGAACCGTAAATTTGGGTACACCAATGCTGTAAACTGTAAACAAATAAAATTCCATGAAAATTTTACTTTGTGATAAAAACAAAAGCGCCATTGTTGCTGCAGGATATCACTTACGTATGTATAAATTGTTTACACCCAGGTTTTATAATACTTACTCTCTTTTATAAGTTTTAATTAAAACATATTATATTTTTAGGTCTCAAAAAAAAACCACAAGCAGGGTTTTTTCACATACAAACAAAGTGATGATCAAGATCAACCTAGGCAAAAACAAACATTTGAGGTGCAGAGTGCAGAGCAAGATTATTGAAAATGAGTGTGTAAAGAAAGAAGCGCATAATTCATACATTATGAAATTTCCAAAAATAGATTTGTTTTACTTGTTTTATATATACATATTATTATAGGCACACATCTTTTAGTTTTAATTATTTTAGAGCTGTGCTAATAATATCTGAATTCTGATGTGACAGAGTTTTTTATGAACGGAAAATCTTTAGAAATAGGTAAGTATTATTATATTTTTATCAAGACACCCGTTTTATTCATTAAAATAACTTATTGTGTGCAGTAGGTTTCCTGGAAGAAATCGCTTTAATCGATAAGGCACAATTGCCCTTATTCTTTTTCTGTTAAAAATGTTATACTGTTTGTTACATTTTGTATTTTTATTTGCATTTTTATAGCAATAAAGCTTTTTTATCTTTGTCTTTGTTTTCTTGTTATTATAATACCATACAATTACTCCTGAATTAGTTATGATAAGTTCCATAATAAAGAACCATGTCTTGTATAAAAGTATAGACAACTTGATTTAGGACAAGTTATTTTTGCCATCACTAGCTTTTTAGAAAATAAAAAATAAAAAATCGAACCCAGGTACGGGCAAGGTGCGGAAGAGTCATACGACCCAGTGGAGAAAGTATATTGGTCTCTTTTTAACATATTCAATGGTTGCACTTGAGTAAGTAGCGTAACACAATGATGTGACTTTTTATTTTAGGACTCCTTCTATGCTTATCTTTATTCTGAGATAAAACTCTTCCGTTACTGACTGACTGACTGACTGACTGACAGACAACGCAGAGCCAAAACTACTGGGCGTAGAAAGCTGAAATTTGGCACGTGGGTTCCTTGGGGAGTGTAGGTGAGCACTAAGAAGGGATTTCCCGAAATTCCCACGGGAACGGAAAAAAACGGGATTTTTGTGTTTATGAGAAATCTGCGCGGGAAAAACCGCGGGGCAGCCTCTAGTATTATATAAAACTCTTCCGTTACTGACTGACTGACAGACAACGCAGAGCCGAAACTACTGGGCGTAGAGGACTGACATTTGGCATATGGGTTCCTTGGGGAGTGTAGGTGAGCACTAAGAAGGGATTTCCTCACATTCCCACGGGAACGGGGAAAAACGGGATTTTTGTGTTTATGAGAAATCTGCGCGGGAAAAACCGTGGGGCAGCCTCTAGTGCCTTATTTATTTTAATGAGGAGGTGACAAAACATTTTTAGGTTTTAGTAGATATTTTATATAACGATGTTGTTTTGTATTACAATATATCACTTTTGCATTGAATGTTATCTCTCATATAAATAGCGTTATTTTGTTATAGATAAATCTCAACTATTGCTATGCGGTGAGCCTCAGAAGAAGGGAGTGAGAATAGACGCCGCGGAGCTTCAGGAAATACTGAAGGACAACAAGAGTCCGCGCTGTCTGAGTACCAAGGATATACTTCTTTATACAGGTAAACTTAAGGCTTAAATTAGTTTGTTTATGTTGAGTGAGGTGATTTTATAACAGGTTTTACTGGAATGTTAGACAGCTTTATATACTTGTCTTATTATTTGTGGTAATGTGAAAAAAAAAATCATAATCCTTAAAAATTATCGCATTTTAAATATTAGCAAGACAAGTAGAGAAGTATTTTGAAATTACCTACTTTAAAATCAAGTAACATTTTGATTATAATTATTTTATAGGGACAGAAAAGATGGGTTTTGGTGGTATCACAGCTACTCACAAAGCGTTGTGGAAATTGGACGAGACCAAGAAATTAGAGGTGGCCTTCAAAACGCTACTGCGAGAGAAGGCGAATGATTATTTAAAAGTAAGTCGAAACTTTTTGAACAATGATTTCGGTAGTGTAACCCAAGCGGTGTTTAGTACAGGTCCTGGTACCGAACGGACGGGTTTTGTGGATGATGAGTGCAACGTGATTTTGATTTGTTGCCAGTTTATTCAAGAATGTGTTTTAAAGCAATTTTCTTAAAATCTTTGATTTAACTTGAACCTCAATTTGGAAGCAGATAATTTCAACAGATTTGGCTGATATGTCTTATAGTACTCTATCTAACAAATTGGATGACAATGGAAATTGACGTCATTTAAAATCCAACATACCGGAAAACTAATGCTAGTAGCAAAATGTTATTTTGTTTTTGAAACGGGAGCGAAGTTGCCTGCTCTGTCTCCTAACGAGTACTCTGCAGCCCCGGGGGAGACGACCCCGCCGGTGTCCACCTCGTTGTGTCGGTCGCTCTGTAACCCCCGGGGTGTTTTTCCCTGGCCAACAGGGCTGAGTGTAAACGCGACATATAGCGCGATGTTTTGTCCTACAGGAGTTCATAGAGCTGGCGAGCAAGTGGGCGTGCGTGCAGTCGTCGTGCGTGGTGCGGCTGTACGGCGTGACGCTGGCCGCGCCCGCCGCGCTCGTGCTGGAGCACCTGCCGTACGGGCCGCTCGACGTCTACCTCAGGTCTGTGGCTTCTACAGGAGCTCATAGAGCTGGCGAGCAAGTGGGCGTGCGTGCAGTCGTCGTGCGTGGTGCGGCTGTACGGCGTGACGCTGGCCGCGCCCGCCGCGCTCGTGCTGGAGCACCTGCCGTACGGGCCGCTCGACGTCTACCTCAGTTCTGTGGCTTCTACAGGAGTTCATAGAGCTGGCGAGCAAGTGGGCGTGCGTGCAGTCGTCGTGCGTGGTGCGGCTGTACGGCGTGACGCTGGCCGCGCCCGCCGCGCTCGTGCTGGAGCACCTGCCGTACGGGCCGCTCGACGTCTACCTCAGGTCTGTGGCTTCTACAGGAGCTCATAGAGCTGGCGAGCAAGTGGGCGTGCGTGCAGTCGTCGTGCGTGGTGCGGCTGTACGGCGTGACGCTGGCCGCGCCCGCCGCGCTCGTGCTGGAGCACCTGCCGTACGGGCCGCTCGACGTCTACCTCAGGTCTGTGGCTTCTACAGGAGCTCATAGAGCTGGCGAGCAAGTGGGCGTGCGTGCAGTCGTCGTGCGTGGTGCGGCTGTACGGCGTGACGCTGGCCGCGCCCGCCGCGCTCGTGCTGGAGCACCTGCCGTACGGGCCGCTCGACGTCTACCTCAGGTCTGTGGCTTCTACAGGAGCTCATAGAGCTGGCGAGCAAGTGGGCGTGCGTGCAGTCGTCGTGCGTGGTGCGGCTGTACGGCGTGACGCTGGCCGCGCCCGCCGCGCTCGTGCTGGAGCACCTGCCGTACGGGCCGCTCGACGTCTACCTCAGTTCTGTGGCTTCTACAGGAGTTCATAGAGCTGGCGAGCAAGTGGGCGTGCGTGCAGTCGTCGTGCGTGGTGCGGCTGTACGGCGTGACGCTGGCCGCGCCCGCCGCGCTCGTGCTGGAGCACCTGCCGTACGGGCCGCTCGACGTCTACCTCAGGTCTGTGGCTTCTACAGGAGTTCATAGAGCTGGCGAGCAAGTGGGCGTGCGTGCAGTCGTCGTGCGTGGTGCGGCTGTACGGCGTGACGCTGGCCGCGCCCGCCGCGCTCGTGCTGGAGCACCTGCCGTACGGGCCGCTCGACGTCTACCTCAGGTCTGTGGCCTGTGGCTTCTACACAGTAGTTACCTACTAGTAGTACTACTGCCCTATATTAAGTCTTGGATTGCAATAAAGACTTTCTATTCTATTCTATTCTATTCTATTCTATTCTATTCTATTCTATTCTATTCTATTCTATTCTATTCTATTCTATTCTATTCTATTCTATTCTATTCTATTCTATTCTATTCTATTCTATTCTATTCTATTCTATTCTATTCTATTCTATTCTATTCTATTCTATTCTATTCTATTCTATTCTATTCTATTCTATTCTATTCTATTCTATTCTATTCTATTCTATTCTATTCTATTCTATTCTATTCTATTCTATTCTATTCTATTCTATTCTATTCTATTCTATTCTATTCTATTCTATTCTATTCTATTCTATTCTATTCTATTCTATTCTATTCTATTCTATTCTATTCTATTCTATTCTATTCCATTCTATTCCATTCCATTCTATTCTACTGCAGATCTTTCAAGTCGGTCTAAATCAAAATAATAATATTATGTTAGAAAAATAATAATTGCTTTTTTACAAAAGAGGAACCCGCTTTCAATAAACTAACACACGCATAAACTGAGAACTTTCTCTTTTCCGAAGTCGGTTACAATCGGTACTAAAACCTTCTGAATGTAACGAATACTTTTCTGAAAACCGAATCAAAATCGGTCCAGCCAAACTCGAGATAATCGCGAACAAACATACATACATACTTATAGGTCAAACTGATAACCTCCTTTTTTGAAATCGGTTAATTATACTAAAGGAAGTTCACTGAGACGAGATGAAGAACGTAAGCAAACAACGAGAGTTTAGAAATAGTTTTGCGTGTTTCTTGTAACGCAATACAATCAGGATTTAACATTTTCATGGTGCATTAAATGTTGAAAGCTTCTGAACCTAGGAATGTATGAGACCGTTTACGGAGATGAGTTGGCGGGCACCCCTGCGGGCCTCGCGTCATAACGTCAACATGGGCCAATGTTCGATATCGTATAAGGAAACGCGTTGGCCCTCGCCGCGGTGCCCGCAGCGTCGCCCGCACAACGCGCCGCGTATTCGTAAAGGAGGCCTAAGATGTCCTGTACCACGAAACGCGCGACGACAGCGAAGTTACTTATGAAAAATAAGAATAGAAATACTTATCGCTTGCTATCGCAGTGTAACTCAGAACAGTCAGATTGTTTACATTTTTTATCTCGTTTCGGTAGCCTTTCTATATTCATTTATGTCCCGGGTGTACCAAAGTGTTTGCAAACGATAGTGAACGGTTCCTATCGATTAGCACAGTTTAATTCACAGCATACATTATCCTCAGAGAGAACAAAGACAAGGTGAAGCCTCTGCAGTTGAAGAAGGTGGCAGCGAGCCTGGCGCGCGCGCTGTGGGACCTGTCGGAGGCGGGCGTGGTGCACGGCCGCGTGCGCCTGCGCCGGCTGCTGCTGGCCGCGGCTGACAGTGACCGCCTGGTGGCCAAGCTCACCGGGCCCACGCTGCGCGCCTACTCCGACATAGAGTCAGTACACACACACGCTTATTGATAGAAGAATACTTTTTTGATTTTTATCTAGCATTGATCTCGAGTAATCATCTGTGCACTATAGTGCGACACAAAAATCTAAAAATTAAAAAGTGGCAACACTGTATGGAAATTGGACGAAAATTCAAAAAATTCAATACAGTGTTGCCCCTTTTTTATTTTTTAGATTTTTGTGTCGCACTATACGCGATCCGCGAGCGATTTTTTTTGATTCCCGGGAAAATGCCTATCGTATAACCCGACGCTCGGGGAAGCGTCTGGGGTATGTGGGGCTCGCACCCTCTGAAACCCCCTGGTTTCCGTCTCGTTGTTTTTGGGAGCGATCTCAGAGACTATTGAGGATCAGCGCTCAGCTGCTTTACAGCTTTGTGCTCAGGGAGGGCATGTTGTTCCCTCCCCGGCTCACTTTTGGAGCTGCGATAGCACAGTGCTACAAACTATACCGCTGTCCCTCACGGGGCCGTTTCATTTGATGTGTGTGTTGGGCCCCGCCCTTGTCACCCACGACCCCGATGACCCTGCCTAATCGCCTCGTACCACTGGCAAGGCATACCGTAGACCTATGCTTACGCCCGGACCTACTTCTTCACCTGAAGTATAGTATAGTAAAGTGCATGTTATATGTTAATTTGCAGCGTGCACTGGATCCCAGTAGAGCTGTACTCGGACCTGTCGCAAGCGCGGCGCTCCGCGGCCGGCGACACGTGGGCCTTCGCCACCACGCTGTGGGAGCTGTTCTCGTGCGGACAGTCGCCCGCGCAGACCAACCCGCTGCTCACTGCCAAGGTCTGTAACTTCGCCACCACGCTGTGGGAGCTGTTCTCGTGCGGACAGTCGCCCGCGCAGACCAACCCGCTGCTCACTGCCAAGGTCTGTAACTTCGCCACCACGCTGTGGGAGCTGTTCTCGTGCGGACAGTCGCCCGCGCAGACCAACCCGCTGCTCACTGCCAAGGTCTGTAACTTCGCCACCACGCTGTGGGAGCTGTTCTCGTGCGGACAGTCGCCCGCGCAGACCAACCCGCTGCTCACTGCCAAGGTCTGTAACTTCGCCACCACGCTGTGGGAGCTGTTCTCGTGCGGACAGTCGCCCGCGCAGACCAACCCGCTGCTCACTGCCAAGGTCTGTAACTTCGCCACCACGCTGTGGGAGCTGTTCTCGTGCGGACAGTCGCCCGCGCAGACCAACCCGCTGCTCACTGCCAAGGTCTGTAACTTCGCCACCACGCTGTGGGAGCTGTTCTCGTGCGGACAGTCGCCCGCGCAGACCAACCCGCTGCTCACAGCCAAGGTCTGTAACTTCGCCACCACGCTGTGGGAGCTGTTCTCGTGCGGACAGTCGCCCGCGCAGACCAACCCGCTGCTCACTGCCAAGGTCTGTAACTTCGCCACCACGCTGTGGGAGCTGTTCTCGTGCGGACAGTCGCCCGCGCAGACCAACCCGCTGCTCACTGCCAAGGTCTGTAACTTCGCCACCACGCTGTGGGAGCTGTTCTCGTGCGGACAGTCGCCCGCGCAGACCAACCCGCTGCTCACTGCCAAGGTCTGTAACTTCGCCACCACGCTGTGGGAGCTGTTCTCGTGCGGACAGTCGCCCGCGCAGACCAACCCGCTGCTCACTGCCAAGGTCTGTAACTTCGCCACCACGCTGTGGGAGCTGTTCTCGTGCGGACAGTCGCCCGCGCAGACCAACCCGCTGCTCACTGCCAAGGTCTGTAACTTCGCCACCACGCTGTGGGAGCTGTTCTCGTGCGGACAGTCGCCCGCGCAGACCAACCCGCTGCTCACTGCCAAGGTCTGTAACTTCGCCACCACGCTGTGGGAGCTGTTCTCGTGCGGACAGTCGCCCGCGCAGACCAACCCGCTGCTCACTGCCAAGGTCTGTAACTTCGCCACCACGCTGTGGGAGCTGTTCTCGTGCGGACAGTCGCCCGCGCAGACCAACCCGCTGCTCACTGCCAAGGTCTGTAACTTCGCCACCACGCTGTGGGAGCTGTTCTCGTGCGGACAGTCGCCCGCGCAGACCAACCCGCTGCTCACTGCCAAGGTCTGTAACTTCGCCACCACGCTGTGGGAGCTGTTCTCGTGCGGACAGTCGCCCGCGCAGACCAACCCGCTGCTCACTGCCAAGGTCTGTAACTTCGCCACCACGCTGTGGGAGCTGTTCTCGTGCGGACAGTCGCCCGCGCAGACCAACCCGCTGCTCACTGCCAAGGTCTGTAACTTCGCCACCACGCTGTGGGAGCTGTTCTCGTGCGGACAGTCGCCCGCGCAGACCAACCCGCTGCTCACTGCCAAGGTCTGTAACTTCGCCACCACGCTGTGGGAGCTGTTCTCGTGCGGACAGTCGCCCGCGCAGACCAACCCGCTGCTCACTGCCAAGGTCTGTAACTTCGCCACCACGCTGTGGGAGCTGTTCTCGTGCGGACAGTCGCCCGCGCAGACCAACCCGCTGCTCACTGCCAAGGTCTGTAACTTCGCCACCACGCTGTGGGAGCTGTTCTCGTGCGGACAGTCGCCCGCGCAGACCAACCCGCTGCTCACTGCCAAGGTCTGTAACTTCTTCACCACGCTGTGGGAGCTGTTCTCGTGCGGACAGTCGCCCGCGCAGACCAACCCGCTGCTCACTGCCAAGGTCTGTAACTTCGCCACCACGCTGTGGGAGCTGTTCTCGTGCGGACAGTCGCCCGCGCAGACCAACCCGCTGCTCACTGCCAAGGTCTGTAACTTCGCCACCACGCTGTGGGAGCTGTTCTCGTGCGGACAGTCGCCCGCGCAGACCAACCCGCTGCTCACTGCCAAGGTCTGTAACTTCTTCACCACGCTGTGGGAGCTGTTCTCGTGCGGACAGTCGCCCGCGCAGACCAACCCGCTGCTCACTGCTAAGGTCTGTAACTTCGCCACCACGCTGTGGGAGCTGTTCTCGTGCGGACAGTCGCCCGCGCAGACCAACCCGCTGCTCACTGCCAAGGTCTGTGACTAGATGTGCCTGCGACGGTGGATCTACGTGTAGTGTTCATAGCTAGTCGACTCGGCGAACTTCGCACCGCCAAACTTAATCTATTATCAATATATATAAAACTCTTCCGTTACTGACTGACTGACTGACTGACTGACTGACTGACTGACTGACTGACTGACTGACTGACTGACTGACTGACTGACTGACTGACTGACTGACTGACTGACTGACTGACTGACTGACTGACTGACTGACTGACTGACTGACTGACTGACTGACAGACAACGCAGAGCCGAAACTACTGGGCGTAGCGGGCTGTAATTTTGCACGTAGGTTCCTTAGGGAGTGTAGGTGAGCACTAAGAAAGGATTTCCCGCAATTCCCATGGGAACGGGAAAAAACGGATTTTTGTGTTTATGAGAAATCTGCGCGGGAAAAACCTTGGGCAGCCTCTAGTACATACATATAAACCTTCCTCTTGAATCATAACCAATTTTTTAAAAAGTATTAAAATCCGTTGCATAGTTTTAAAGATTTAAGAATACTTATGTTGTTGTTTTGAACTCACAAATCACGTCGGGGTCTCCAAATAAAAAAAAAAGAAATGAAAAATTTATCGAATAAAGTTGGTTGTTTTACGAAATCAATGTATTTAATTTAAAAAAATTGTAATGAGGACGCGATGGACGTCAAAATCATTGTTATTTGCTAAGATTTAGCTAGTGAAAAACGTTTTCCCCCGAAATGCAAATTTCATCATAAAATTAGCTCTCTCTCTGTCGCATGGTAGCGGTTAGGGGGCGACAGCATGAGTTTTTCTTAATATTTTTGCGTGACTATACTGTCCTCTTAAGTCATCGATAGATCACTAGACTAGTCCTGACTAAATATCGTTATGGGCCGCAGAGCTACATGGCGGGCGCTCGCCTGTTCAAGCCGTCGCGCTGCCCGGCCGAGGTGTGGGCGCTGGTGGCGCAGTGCTGGCGGCCCGACCCGCACCTGCGCGCCCGCCCGCAGGAGATCATGCGCGACATGAACCACATGCTGCACAGCGGTGAGTGTCACGACTTATAGGTACCATAACCCACCTCCTCCCAGGGTCCCACCAACTTCATGTTATGGGGACCTAAATGCGCGGGAGCATTGCACCGGCGACTGGTACTACCGGTGCAACATTCGGCTCCCACAGCGAATCGGCTCACTCGTCGGCCGTCGCATGTCCCTTGGCCACTCTGGTCGTTCTGAACCATGGCAACACGCAAAATATAGCTGGTTCTGCGCGTGTCCAGTCTCTCAGGATGCCTTCTCAAGTTGCTTATAGGTACCGTATATCAATCTTTATATAAAAATGAATCCTGGTTCGTTAATCTCGCTAAAACTCGAGAATGCCCGGGCTGATTTAGCTGATTTTGGTCTTGAAATTTTCGTAGTAGTTCAGAGACGTAGTAGTTCAGAGACAATGTGAGAAAATCTGGAAAAATTTAATGGAAGTTAATAAAAAGATCAATTTCATTTCCCCATACAAAATGTTCCATTACTGTTCCGTCCATTTTTCTGTAAAAAGATTAGATAATTGATTTTAGGTTGTTTTAAATTATCTCATTCTGGGTAGACAAAATAACAAAGTCCATGCATGCCAAATCGTGTCAACTTATAATCTAAAGCGAAACGGAGTTTGCCGGGTCAGCTAGTTTGCTCTACAGGACAAACAACATAGAGGATGCACTCGAACTTGTTTATGGTAAGTTAAACCAACTTATTAATGATAGCACACCAATTAAAAGTCCTAGCACTCCTTCTACGAAATACAATTATCCGGAATGGTTTAATGCCGATATAATTAGAAGCATAAAAGAAAAAGCTTTTCTGCATAAAAAGTTTAAGAGGTCCAACTCACAGCATGACTATAGTTTGTTCGCACAGTCTCGCAGCAATGTTAAGAAAATGATAGCCGCAGCTTATGACGAGTACCATAATAAACGAGTAGAGGTAAATTTGTGTAGTGACCCTAAGTCCTTCTGGACTATGATTAGGAGTAAACAGTCCAAGGTAAACAAAATGCGCTTATATAGGGATGGAAACTTACTTTCAGACAGGGAAATTCCCCAAGTTTTTGCAGACTATTTCGGCTCTGTATATAATCCCACTAGACCGAAATTGGATGCAGCGCGCGCAGCAGCGGAGAGCACGGCAGCGGACGGTGGCGGAGCCGCGCGCGTCCATGTTCCACACCTAACCCAGGCCCAGGTGCTGGACGCGTTGCGTCGCCTTCCGGCGAAACATTCTGTCGGCCCAGATGGAATTCCGCCCTTTCTCGTAAAAGACTGCAGAAATAAGTTGACGTCGCCGCTGAGCTATATTTTCAACCTATGCCTAAAAATGGGTAAATATCCAGAACGCTGGAAAATTTCAAAAGTTACACCAATACCAAAAGGTGGACCAGGGACAGAGGCTGATAACTATAGACCAGTGGCGGTACTTTCCACCTTCGCGAAGGTTTTCGAAGCAGCACTCCAATCTGCCATCGTAAAACAAATGAATTTCCAGTTTGCTGAATCACAGCACGGATTTCGGCCAGGGCGTAATACGACAACAAATCTTTTAAATTTCATGTCCTATGTGACCCCACGTGTAGACTCCGGCTTACAAGTGGACGTCGCATATTTTGACTACAAAAAAGCATTCGACTTAGTAGACAACGATACATTACTATCTAAGCTGGCAGCCGTAGGTTTTACTCCCCAGCTACTACACTTTTTTGTTAGTTACTATAGAGATAGACGTCAAATAGTTGAAGTAAACGGACATGTATCTAGGCCATACTTCACAAATTCAGGGGTGAATCAAGGCAGCTGCACTGGACCCCTAGCATTTTTAATTTTAATTAATGACCTACCGATGGTAGTTCAGAACGCGGTCTGTCTGCTTTTCGCCGACGATTTAAAGCTGCTATACTCTATAAAGGACCGGGATGACTGTAAACGTCTGCAGAACGATATCGACAATGTGGTAGAATGGAGTAAAGAAAATAAATTAAGTTTAAACATTGCAAAGTGTGAAGTGATGAGCTGCACTCGATCTCGCGCCCCGCTGCAACACGACTACACAGTCGGGACAACACCACTAGCACGGGTAACCTCTGTCCGGGATCTCGGGGTTCGCATTACGAGTGACCTTTCTTTCCGCGACCATATTGTCGATATCTGCAGACAATCCTTTAAAAGGCTTGGTTTTGTGCTGCGTAGATGCAAATCTTTTACAAACCCTACGGCTATAAAAAGTTTATACAACGCATTAGTCAGAAGTAAGCTTGAAAGTGGCTCTGTCATTTGGAACCCGCAGGAAGCTAAATATAAACTAATGCTAGAACGTATGCAAAATAAATTTACAAGATTTTTGTATTTAAAACTTTATGGTTTCTACCCACTGTACCCTTTGATGTACCCAACACTGTTCGTATTGGGGATGGTTGGTTACACCAAACTAGAAGTCAGGAGAGACCTTGCATTGATTGAATATCTTGTAAAAGTTTATCGAGGCATTGAAGGCAACTCTACAATTTTAGAGGAATTTAAGTTAATCGTCCCAAAGGATTTGAATCGGCGCAGAAAGGCAAAGATGTTTGAGCTGCCGCAGTCGGGCACGGCTCTACTTCGCAACTCGCCGCTGGTGCGTGGTATTGGTCTACTAAATAAAATTTCCGACGAACTTGACATCATAGCTTGCACAAAAGTCGAACTTAACCGGGTGGCGTTGAGGATGCTTTGCTATTAGGCGTTCGTTATAGGGTTATTCTTACGATTAAATGTGTTTGTTATGTTATGTTTTGTATGTTTATTAATATTGTATGATTGTGAGTATATGAGTGTATATCTACGGGTGTTTGTATATAAGGGTATAGTAATATGCATTGTATATAGTTATTTTATTCTATTTTATTTTATCGCATATTTTATATTTAATTTAATTTAATTATTTTTAATTGTACATAAATATTCAGATATAATGTTAATAGTTTAAATGTCGTATTAGGTTTAATATCTGTAATGGCATTTTTAACTTAATTATAATAAATAAATAAAAAAAATAAAAAAATATTTGTTACAGTCGCGGACACGGACAGCGTAACACTTCCACACTTCCGGTTTTCTATACTGCGAAATAGCTCTTGCTCTTTGGTATTACAGTCTAGGGCGCACGAGACAATAGACAAGTGTTACGCTGACCGTGTCCGCCACTGTACTAGCTGACACCAAATACAGTCCTCTGTAAGATTTTACTGTAATAAAGATTGCTAATAAGTTAATTCTGATTTTATTAGCACTTGATCTTTTAATTGTTTCACAGAGTACACCCCGTCGTACGAGATGGTGCAAGATATACCACTAGACCATAAACAGGACGCCACTATTCCTAGTAAGTACACGTCCATAAAGCACATTCTAGCTTGCTTCTGTTATACATACACAAATACCAGCAGCGATAATAGCCTAAACCCCACTCCCCCAAATGATTCGTGCGATAATGACCCGTGTCACTACGCGAGAGCGCGTCTTTTAGTTTATTGTTTCAATCATGGCCTTCAAGGTCTTCATCGAGTTTGATGAATCTCCGAGGTCGTGATAGCCACACTTTCTTGCTGTTGCTGTTTGCCGGGGTCAAGTTTCGTAATTAAATTCGTTCGACTCGTAATCACATTGTTACTCTCGTTAGCCATTACCGCTTTAGCAAAGCCGATTTCTGTTACACGCCTAAAGAAAACAGCAATTGTTTAGAAAATAGTTAATAATACAACTACGCGAGTCGATTGAATTTAGTTACGAGACATGACCTCCTGGTATCAATCTAAGGGCTTTGTCAAACAGTCCGCGCTAGAGCGTCTCGCACTTTCTATGATTACGCTTAGGAGTGTGTGTGACATCAAAGAGCGCTGTGTAAGTCTAGCGCTCAGGCAGCTTTGCTGCTTGACAAAGCCTTAAATATTGTTCCCACTGTGCAGGCGACCGGCTGACGGAGCTGAGCGACGCGGGCAGCAACAAGTCGCTGCTGTCGGACAGCTGCTCCGCCGACGGCACCGCCACCGACAGCGAGCAGCTCGTGAGTTCTACTTCTAAGTTACCAGGATCTACTGGCTGTTTAGAATAAATCAAAGGAGGGAGTCAGTTCACCATAACCACAGCATAATAGAGAGTACCACGTACAGGTCAGCCACTCCCTATCTCAGAAAGTGCGCCCCCCGCGCTCGGTTGCCTCTCAGTTACCGCTCAGTACATACCGCACATATCTCACTCACACAAGCAAAGTACACGAGTTCTGGCTGTGCGCGAAGCAACGTGCTTATTGCTGACATTTTAGCGCGAGTGTCAGAGAGGTGCAATAACTAACAACTTTCCATATGCATCGTGTGCCAAACTGTGATGTGTAATTAGATATTTTGTGACTTGGTTCGTTACTTTAGAAACCCTATACACTAAAGCATTAGTAAAACAAAACTAACTTCCTCCACCATCCGCAGGACAACAACAGTACAAACTCGATGGAGAACATGTTGGCCTTCTCCCCGGCCCTAGCAGCGAGCGAGGCCGAGTGGACGCAGTGGACGGCCGGGACACACAGCGGACACGAGGAGTGGGGCGCGGGGGGCTCGCGGCCGGGCAGCCCGGGGGGCGAGGGGGGCGAGGAGGGCGCGGGCTGGAGCGAGCCGCGGCTCATGGAGTCCATCGTGTCGCAGGGGCTCAGCTACCTCGTCACCATGAACAAGAAGATCGGCAGTGTTAGTATACTACTGCGTTTATACTGCGCAGCGCAGTGAAAACTTAGCGAGGGTTGTAGCAGCACCCGCAGCGGAATAACTTAACATCCCCGTTGTATACTTTAATTTTCGCTTATCTAGTAAATGGTGTTTTATTTAAAGATATCAGGTTACTTGGAAGAAATCACATAAAGCGATAAGTTTGCCTTGTGTCGACTCGGTCATGTTATGTTTCTTGTTTTTGTACACTAATTAAATTATTCATTCATCATCATCATCATCATTTCAGCCGTAGGACGTCCACTGCTGGACATAGGCCTCCCTCAAGGCTCTCCATCTGTACCGATCGCAGGTGGCCTGCATCCAGCGTGGACCCGCAGCCTTGCGCAGATCATCCGTCCATCTGGTCGGTGGCCGTCCTACGCTGCGCTTGCCGATCCGTGGTCGAACACTCGAGAACTTTTCGGCCCCAGCGGCCATCTGTTCTGCGGGCTATATGACCTGCCCATTGCCACTTCAACGAGCTTATCCGCTTGGCTATGTCGGTGACCCTGGTTTCTCTGCGTATGTCCTCATTTCTGATTCGATCCCGCAGAGAAATCCCGAGCATAGCCCGCTCCATGGCTCGTTGAGCTACCCGGAGCCTGTTCATAAGCCCTATAGTGAAGCACCACGTTTCAGAACCGTATGTCATCACTGGCAGCACACATTGGTTAAATACCTTCGTCTTCAGGCACTGAGGAATATTGGACGAGAAGACGTTGCGTAGTTTCCCGAACGCCGCCCATCCGAGCTGGATTCGGCGATTGACCTCCTTCTCGAAGTTGGACCTACCTAACTGGATGGTTTGTCCTAGGTATACGTACTCGTCGACAACTTCGAGAACCGAGTTCCCAACCATAACTGGGGTAGGCAGAACATGGACATTAGACATGACCTTCGTCTTGTCCATGTTCATTTTAAGGCCCACCTGTTGGGAGACTCGGTTGAGGCCTTCGAGCATCGTGCTGAGTTCCTCCATCGACCTTGCCATGACTACGATGTCGTCGGCAAACCGAAGGTGAGTGATGTATTCGTCGTTAATATTGATGCCCTGCCCTTTCCATTCTAGAAGTTTGAAGGCGTCTTCTAAAGTGGCGGTGAACAGTTTCGGAGATATAACATCTCCCTGTCTCACGCCTCTGTTCAAGGGAATAGCCTTCGAATTCTGTTCCTGTACTCGGACAGACATGGTGGCGTTGCTATACAAACACTTCAGCACTTCGATGTACCGATAGTCAATCCGGCATCGTTGGAGGGACTCTAGCACCGCCCATGTTTCGACCGAATCAAAGGCCTTCTCATAGTCCACAAACGCTAGACATAGCGGCAAGTTATACTCTTCGGTCTTCTGTATAACTTGCCGCAGCGTATGTATGTGGTCTATGGTACTAAAGCCTTTTCGGAAGCCGGCTTGTTCGGGAGGCTGGAAGTCATCAAACCTTCGTTCGAGACATTTGGCGATGATCCGAGAAAACAGCTTATAAACATGGCTCAAAAGCGAGATGGGCCTATAATTCTTTAAAAGGGTTTTATCGCCCTTCTTAAAGAAAAGCACCACCTCACTTCTGTTCCATGTTTCAGGCGTGGTCCCTTCGAGTAGGACAGAATTAAAGACCCTCTGAAGGACTTTGAGTATCGGTGTTCCACCCGCTTTCAGAAGCTCTGACGTGATTCCATCCTCACCCGGTGCCTTGTTGTTTTTAAGCAGTTTCAGGGCCATCCCTTTCTCGTACAGGCTGATGTCCGGGATATCTTCGGTTTAGTGTCGGGTTAGTTTGGCTCTAGGGTCGTTGGCCGCACTAGTAACAGGCTTAGTGACCGAATCGTATAGCTGTCCGTAGAACTTCTCGATTTCCCTCAAAATTTCCGCTTTCGTCGACGCTATACTGCCGTCATCCCTCTTCAGCTTGGTCATTTGGCTTTGCCCAACAGACATATCTCTTGCGAACACTTGGGAGCCTTTATTTCGCTCTATCGTATCCTTAATACGCGCAGTATTAAAGACACGGATATCGTGTCGCAAGGCCTTCGAGATCTGTCTATTGAGCCGCCTATATGACGCAGCATCATCGGGAGACTGCAGTCTAAGCAAGCGTCGTTCAGCCATAAGTTTGAGGGTGTCTTCAGAGAGTTTCTGAGTTCTAGCGGTACGGCGAGTCTTAAAGAATTTAGATCCGACCGTATGGACAGTTTTTACGAACCTATTATTGATCTCGTCCACTAATGCGTCGTCTAGACAATCAATCAAAGCGATTAGAGAGCTCGAGTTGAAAGCTCTCGGGGTTTTATTCATTCATACTAACTGCTTATCCAAACAGGGCAACTACGGCGACGTGTACCGAGGCGTGATGGAGCGCGACATGGCGGAGTCGCAGAAGCGGGACGTGGCCATCAAGAAGCTGAAGCGGCAGGCGGCCGAGCGGCACGGCACCATCTACGAGGACTTCAATAACGAGCTGGAGGTCATGAAGGTAATTACTCTAACAGAAGCGGGACGTGGCCATCAAGAAGCTGAAGCGGCAGGCGGCCGAGCGGCACGGCACCATCTACGAGGACTTCAATAACGAGCTGGAGGTCATGAAGGTAATTACTCTAACAGAAGCGGGACGTGGCCATCAAGAAGCTGAAGCGGCAGGCGGCCGAGCGGCACGGCACCATCTACGAGGACTTCAATAACGAGCTGGAGGTCATGAAGGTAATTACTCTAACAGAAGCGGGACGTGGCCATCAAGAAGCTGAAGCGGCAGGCGGCCGAGCGGCACGGCACCATCTACGAGGACTTCAATAACGAGCTGGAGGTCATGAAGGTAATTACTCTAACAGAAGCGGGACGTGGCCATCAAGAAGCTGAAGCGGCAGGCGGCCGAGCGGCACGGCACCATCTACGAGGACTTCAATAACGAGCTGGAGGTCATGAAGGTAATTACTCTAACAGAAGCGGGACGTGGCCATCAAGAAGCTGAAGCGGCAGGCGGCCGAGCGGCACGGCACCATCTACGAGGACTTCAATAACGAGCTGGAGGTCATGAAGGTAATTACTCTAACAGAAGCGGGACGTGGCCATCAAGAAGCTGAAGCGGCAGGCGGCCGAGCGGCAGGGCACCATCTACGAGGACTTCAATAACGAGCTGGAGGTCATGAAGGTAATTACTCTAACAGAAGCGGGACGTGGCCATCAAGAAGCTGAAGCGGCAGGCGGCCGAGCGGCACGGCACCATCTACGAGGACTTCAATAACGAGCTGGAGGTCATGAAGGTAATTACTCTAACAGAAGCGGGACGTGGCCATCAAGAAGCTGAAGCGGCAGGCGGCCGAGCGGCAGGGCACCATCTACGAGGACTTCAATAACGAGCTGGAGGTCATGAAGGTAATTACTCTAACAGAAGCGGGACGTGGCCATCAAGAAGCTGAAGCGGCAGGCGGCCGAGCGGCAGGGCACCATCTACGAGGACTTCAATAACGAGCTGGAGGTCATGAAGGTAATTACTCTAACAGAAGCGGGACGTGGCCATCAAGAAGCTGAAGCGGCAGGCGGCCGAGCGGCAGGGCACCATCTACGAGGACTTCAATAACGAGCTGGAGGTCATGAAGGTAATTACTCTAACAGAAGCGGGACGTGGCCATCAAGAAGCTGAAGCGGCAGGCGGCCGAGCGGCACGGCACCATCTACGAGGACTTCAATAACGAGCTGGAGGTCATGAAGGTAATTACTCTAACAGAAGCGGGACGTGGCCATCAAGAAGCTGAAGCGGCAGGCGGCCGAGCGGCAGGGCACCATCTACGAGGACTTCAATAACGAGCTGGAGGGCATGAAGGTAATCTATCTTCCATATATGTAGATATATAAAAAAAAACCAATAGCTGTTCGTTTTTTTCGAATCTCGAAAGTCGAAATCTCTTGTATAGACAAAGTGATTCACTTATAAACCCGCAAAGTATACTTATTACATGTCAAAATGTTTTTCTTTTTCATTTTCATTGAGAAAGGCAATATATCTCTTGGATTGAAGACTATACGTTGGAAGTTGTAAACGGATAACGATTGTCGAATCAAACTATTATTTTACAATGGAAGTGTAGATAATTGTGGATTGTTATCCTTTTCGGCTCCGGGTAAGCGAATGAGAAACCAACAGTCATCAGAGAATGCAATTTAAACAAGAGATAACGATGCAAAAACAGTTGTTGATGCTAGACGAACCAAACTGTACCTTCCCAGCAACCATCAACTGTCAAAGGTTATTTAATGAAACTGATTGCTAAATAGTGAACCTGAATTACCTGTCCACAGTCCCTGCAGCACGTGAACATAGTGGAGATCCTGGGCTACTCGCTCGGGCGCAGCGACGTGCTCATAGTGATGGAGTATATAGAAGAGGGCTCGCTCAGCTACTACCTCAAGTACCAGGGCGACAAGCTGCGCGTGCCGCACCTGCTCAAGTACGCGCTCGACATCGCCACGGTCAGTGTCTGACGTAGTGAGATTACTTTACACCAACTAGGTTTACTGTGAGCTGAGTACACGAGGAAACTCGCTCAGCTTTTACCTCAAATTACAGTTTTTTTTTTAATCGCGGGATGCGACGGTTGTAACAACACCCGAAGCGGACTAGCTTTACACCCACGTTGTATACTGTACTTAAGCATCACTTCAAACCCATGTTATATAATCTTCTATTCTTTTATTGACATATTTTAGGTAATCCCTGATATGTTTCTGGTCATTTGAAATATTTTTCCTGTATAGGGCATGGATCACATATCAGCCAAGAACGTGGTGCACCGCGACCTCGCCGCGCGGAACATTCTGGTGGTGAACAAGCACCACGTCAAGATATCAGACTTCGGGCTGGCGAGGGTCATTCCGAAGGAGGAGAGTGCCTACAGGGTCAAGACTTCGCGACACCTGCCTATTAATTGGTGAGGATAATTATGTGACTTGCTGGTGTAAGTTTGCGTTTAGTTCACCATATGGGCCTAAGATTGGTGGACTTTTGTTTTTTGGAAATCAAGTCTTAGAAGAAAACTTCCGCGAGCAATGTCCGACATGATAATATTTTCACTTTCACTGCTGTCTGACAGTATCTTTTTTTTTTTATCGCGGCCTTATAAATGAATACGACGTCAACTAAAATTTAATTCACCAAGTTTTAGTTATCACATTTTATTGCACCTACTTATATTCAGCATTCATCTTGAGAAGACTAATCTCGTGTGCGTTTTTTTTAAAGTGCATTTCAAATATCTAACTGCACACCCGGTGATCCGCGAGCGAACTGAATAAAAAAAAAAGTTTATTCATATTTAAATTTTACAAAAGTATAAAAGCGTGGACTCTCCTTTAAAGTACATAATATAACTGATGAATCTCTCGTCAAGTTTCCTGCCTTTTTTTATCCCCGCAACTGTCGAACATCCCCGCGGCCCCACCTACCTCATGACCCGCAAGTCGTGTGGTTTAGCTATATCGCGGTGCGTGGCGGCAGGTACGCGCCGGAGTCGGCGGTGGAGCCGTGGGACTTCTCCAGCAAGAGCGACGTGTGGTCGTACGGCGTGACGGCCTGGGAGCTGTTCACGCGCGCGCGCCAGGAGGTGCCGCGCTTCGACCGCGCGCGGCCCCGCGACCGCGCCGCCAGGTGACACACCTCTTATACTACTGCTACCTTACATGATACTATGTTGTTCGTCTATTATAAATATAAACCTTTCTCTTAAACCATCCAATCAAATTATTCAATAAAATAAACTGCATTAAAATCCATTGCGTAGTTTTAAGGATAAGCATACATACAAAGCGACTTTGTAATATTTGTAAGTGATTCTGAAAAAGATTGGAGACATTTTAGTGTGTTTGTGTGTGTGTGTGTATGTTTTTTTTTTACATCTCTTAATTCTATACGTTGTTAATTATTTACGAAAGTAATGTCGTTTGGAGGCGTCTCGTGGCGGATCCAACGTTGGCTTTGTGGATAAGTGAGGTAAGGTAAGACCGGCAGCAAACCGCTGGCTCGTGTGACGTGACTGGTAGCTGTCCTAAGAAGCAGCTGTTCGGGCTGGTTTGTGCTTTTTAATTAGAAATACCTTGGGTCTTATATTGAAGTAGTCGACCCGGCGAACTTCGTACCGCCTAACCTATTAGTATTTTATGTATGTATGATACTTGTAACCTTCCTCTTAAATCACACTATTAAAAAAAGCGCATCGAAATCCGTTGCATACTTTTAAAGATTTAAGCGACAGACAGACGCGCAAAGCGAGTTTGTTACTATGTTTTAATAAATGGTTTTTGAAACATCTAAAATATTTCTATTGTTACAGTTTCCAAATCCCTGACGGCTGTCCGTCCGGCATATTCCGGCACCTGATGAAGGAATGCTGGAAGGAGGCGCCGGAGGAGCGGCCCGCCTTCATAGACCTCGTGCACATGTGCAAACGATTCATACAGGAGTACAAGTGAGAGAGACTACAAATTATATACGAAATGAACCTACAAGGCGCGTGTCAAGAGTCTATCCTGCTCACACACGCGCGTCAAAGCGAGATAGTCTCAATACTTGTTAGTGCTGAGCTACGAACAATATCAATCAAAGTTTATAGCTATACTAAGTAAGTTTCTTAGATAACTAATAGCTAATAGATATGTAATACGGTAAACCGAAGTTCAGCAAAGAGGCAGTAATAGTCAATGACTTGACTTTTGTTGGACTAATCAGAGAGCGCAATATTTACCCGCTGATGTGGCGTTAAATAAATAATCAGATACATCCATGAGTCGGTTGCCCGTTCCTTATAATAAAATTTACCAGTGGTGTATAAATTATACTACTAGTGGTGTATAAAGTGTACTTATTATAATTCTCTTCTTGATTTTTTTTCCGTGAAAAGATAATAATCATTCCGGGTTTGATAATAATCAATTATAAAGTTTGAATGGGTGCAGTTCTACTTCCAATTTTGTCTGTGTATAAATTTGCTTCTGTCTTCACGCTTGATATCTGGCTGAGTGTTAGATCATCAAAATCGTACTTTTAAAGTTAAATATAAAACTTATAAATATTCAAATAAAATTACGGTAAATAAATCAAGTTAATATTCGTTAAAGTTAGAAATGTGAGCTTTGTTGGAGTCAATTAATATAATCAAATGGATTATTATTATTACTTGTTACAGGTAAACGTGAATGTTTGTGATGTTGAACGACTGATTGTTATTATTACTTATACATAATTATATAATCAGATTTGCTTTTTTCCAAGTGTTGATTCTTCCTTGTTTGCGTTTCATTTTTCGGATGAAGTCGCTATACTGGCAGGTATTATTTACTTCGTATAAGACTCGCCATAATATATTGCTGTCTCTACATCAACGTATGACAGTGAGTTAAATCGAAGCACAAAACTGTCATTAATATTAAAATAATAAAAAACTCAGATTTTGTCTACAGTGTAATGTAAATAAAACTATGCAATAGTACTTTACATCAATGTATATTTTTTGTGGTTCCTGAAAGCATTTTTATAGTAAGTACCTATATTATGAATAAGATATAACCAGTGTAATGTAAATACTATCATTTATTATTTTTGTAAGTTATATAGATTTTTATAGGCTTTTTGGCATGTTATTTGGTGCAATTGTGTTTTTGTCAGTGATTAAATACATTACGTATACACACACATAACTTTTAAACTTTAAATCAATTCGGTTTAGCAAACTGCAATCTTAAAATTATACAATTACATCATGGATACCTGATATACTTCAATCATTTAATTATCTACTTGCCTCGTAAATATATATTTTTGTTAAAAGTAAGTTTTATATACGTTAGTATAACATAATGCAAAACGCATCGTTTGTTATTTATATTTTGAAATATTTATTTGTGATGAACTTTCGAAGGATTAAAAAATAAAACGAATTGGGAGGTTATGTATTTAATGCGTACTGTGGTCAAAAGCTGTTCTGGAAACTCGGTATGTTGAGTTTTTACTGTAAAATTGATAAAAATTTATTGTTACTTTTTTAAAATACTTTTACTAATTTCGTACAAATAAAATATAAGTAGATATAAATAAGACGTCTTGAATATTTGATCTCGATAGCGTTTTTGACACTAAATATTCAAAATCTGACACCGATACAGATTTTTCTATGTTTCAGAAAAGTTTTTGTCTTATTTTAAAACCAAAGATGATACTATAAACGATAAGAATTCAAAGTAATTAGGGGTTTTTTTTTAATTTTACATAGTTTTATATACATTAATTTCTTGTTTTTTAATACTCTGATAACAATGTATTTTATATAACGTACTAATTTTAATGCTATCTAAAAAAAATATTGATATCAGAGCATAAAAAAACCTAACCTAAGTAAATGCAATAGACTACATAAATTACCTACTTTATGTAAACTTAATGTTACGTTAGTTAAGTTTAAGTTTATTTACTTTAATATTTTTTTAATTTGTAGTAAAAAAAAAACTAGTTATAAAGATGCAGATGGTGTGCTAAGATTAGACTGAGATTGCAAGTGGAGGGTGCTTTGGCGACAAGCTTGGGTCGGCCTTATTTTTTGAACGTTTGAAAATTTGGAATGAATTTATTATAATGAGCTTGAAATACTGTTGTCAATTTGTCTAAGTATACGTTATTGATGTGCAGGTTACAGTACTGGGATATCTATATATTTTTTTGGTTAAAAATTAATATAAAAAGAAAGTGCTATTGCTATTAAATAATTTTATGAAGTGCTCTTTAAACCTTAGGTTTATTGTATTGTAACTTTGAAATTCATTAAAGTAATCCGCTGTTGATATATTTTGAAAATACGTTTCTTCATATTATAAGCGAGATGTTAATTAAAAGTTATGAATTTATTAAACATACTACTTATTTAGGTACATAAAAGTCCAGTGAACTAAAACTTATTCCTACAAAGAAAATTTACCCAGTAGTAACACAATTGAAGTAGTGAACAGTTTTTAAAAAATACATAATGTGTTATAGTGTTTAAAATTTAGCTCAAAATATTGCAAAACATAAAAATACGGGTGATTTTGTGGCGGTGAGGTGAAAGCGATGTTATAGCGATGCGCGATGCTACGCTGCAGCGCGGTGGGTATGGCTCCGGATCGATGTAGGCAATATAGTATTAGTCCTCCGTCGTATTGAATGTAATCAAGTTAAATAGAAAATCGGTCTCCTAATTAAACTGTCATGTAAGGAAATAGTACGAACGAATTTATGTATTTTTTTATCGTACATACTTTATTTATAATGAGTGGGCGAAGGAATTTAAAATCACATTTTTATTACAACCTATACAAGAAAATTTTACACTTTTTATAATCGGCCTAAATACATTGAAATATATTCTTATTGTTTCAAAATTAGAGCATTATTAATTGGTGACTTTTACTTTACAATTTTATTGATTGACGATGTTGATACGTTGTTGTATATAGTTGATAGTATATATCTTTGATTTATTGTTATTGATGACTCGGAGACTTGATGTACTACATACATTCACTTTTGTTATGGCTAATGCAATAAGAACTACTAAGTACCTATTCCAATCATAAATTTAAACTGTTAAAAAATACACAAAGTATTTAGTCAAGGTTTTTTCAATACATAACAAAGTAACTCAAAATACAAAAAAATGTACCTAGGTACTTAATGCATCTGTCAAAACAGAAGTAATATATGAAGGTATGTGATAGTTATTTGCCATGAATTCTATAATAAAATTATGAATAAGATAATAAATTAGTTTTATTTTGCAATAAATTAATAATAAGAATATTATTGTTAGTGTTCTGTCTGACGTTCCAACAGAAAACCAAAAAAGCTAATCCCAAATGCCAAATAGCAACCCAAAAGAATACACTGGTGTATTTCAATACCTCTAATAATAATAATAATATTGTCACAAATAATAATACGCTTTGTTCATAGCAACAAGGAAAATTATCCCTATCCAGTGTCTGGAAGGCATCACGTTACTCTCTGTGCCGGGAACTGTATCTAAGTAGCCGAGCCGGGCTACGTTATTTATACCTCTATTATGATAACATCCTCTCATGGACATAATAGGTAAGTACAATTGGTAATAATTACTTACCTTCTTGATCATTGAAAATGTAAGTTGAATTAATAAAGTGTTAAAGAAATTATCTATACAACGTAGTTTGAGACGGTGTTTTTAAAAGTTAAAGTGATTCTAGTGGAAGGTTTATGTGAATACATGCACACCATAGTAAAAGGTTAAGCGGTACGAAGTTCGGCGGGTCAACTAGTTTTATTATAAATACGGAGAGGAGGGTGCAAGAATTACAGAATTCAAAAACTCCGCTAAGTGACCTATTCAGTGAGTTCAGTAAACATTTGCAAAGTCGCCCAACTGTGTTTACAATGCAAATTACGAAAATGGTTCGCCCTAGTTCATTCAATGACGTAGCCTCGAAATACCGTGAATCCAAATCAAAAAACTAAACTGCGTGCGTCAGCGCATTTACGTCCTACCGTTTTTCTACAAAGGGGATTGTCTACGCCGACCAGACATGAAGATACTGGCTGGTCATCATAATCAATATATATAAAACTCTTCCGTTACTGACTGACTGACTGACTGACTGACTGACTGACTGACTGACTGACTGACTGACTGACTGACTGACTGACAGACAACGCAGAGCCAACACTACTGGGCGTAGAAAGCTGAAGCGTGGGTTCCTTAGGGAGTGTAGGTGAGCACTAAGAAGGGATTTCCCGAAATTCCCACGGGAACGGGAAAAAACGGGAATTTTGTGTTTATGAGAAATCTGCGCGGGAAAAACTGCGGGGCAGCCTCTAGTCTGGGATAAAGAGCGATAGAATATCTTTTTATGTTATGCCTCTTTCAAATGTAAAATAATTGATCTTCACTTGTTTTTACATCTTTTAAATCATGAATAGTCACCCTCTGTCTCGGTTGGCGCCACTTAAGCCAGCGTAGGTCATTGCTCTGAAGCTTCACATTTTTTTTTACAAAAACTTCTGAATGACCTCAATTTAGCGGGGAGGTTCTTCTTAGAAGTGAAAGAGCGAGTTCTTGTAACACTTTTTAATTACAATTAACATACTTTTGTCCATATAAACTATTATTATTATAGAAAATTAAACATAGCGTTACGGCTAGCATTTTAACTCCAAACGTAATGGCCGCTTCCCTTGCTTATTTTCAACTCCCGCGCAGATTTCAGACGCGCGGGGCTTGAGGCAAGGGGTAGCGCGGGGCAACCGTTTTAAATACAAAAATAATTAAATAAAGCAATCTGTGCGACTACAAACCTCATTAAATCTCAACATAATCTGTGTATAAAACTTACATGCTAATCTAATCTGTGTAGCGGGCTGGGGGCCTTAGCATGACGCTTGGGACGAGCGTCCGCTGCACACGGTTATAATTATTTTTTAATTTTTTTTAGGAATTAGTCCTGTATCTGCCTACCGTGTGTTAAATTTTCTTACACGATAAAAAGTAACCGTGTATAACGTTATATCAACGCGGGTGTCCCGTGTCCGTCGTTGAGCGTTGGACTCCAGGGTGACGATCACCGTGTCCCCCCGAGACGAGGCTTAGCAGCCAATACTGGAGGGTTTCGCGAAGTTGAACCAGCTCGAACAGTTTTCCTGTGGCCCCCTTGCTAACAGCCGAGAAGGAGACCGGAGGGGTTTTAGTGGCTGCGAATGCGAACCCCACATAACCTGGCGGTTTCCCCCGGGGCCTTAATAAATAAAAAAGGCATCCCGTATACAGTGGCGTGCCGAGCCTAGTAAAACAGAGCAAGCCCGAGCTATGATTTAAGCATTTTCTGGTTTCTATTCGCTGCTTTCCGAAACTACTAAAACAAATCAAAGCATTCATGTGTTTTTGAGAATTTGTGTGCCTTTTAATGGCATTGGTTAAATTGTTCAAATCATCGTAACCAGAAGTATTCCAAGCGTTTTTGTCGTTGGAAAAAAATATACAACACCAACAGTACAGTTTATTTGTATGAGAACAGCCAACAATCCATGGTGTATTGTAAACTGATCTATTAAATTGTCGTTTGTGAGATTTAGTCGTTTGAGAAATACATAAATCAGGAGTTGGTTTTGGTGTTGTAATGAGTTGTTTTTTTTCGGAAAAACTCAACGAGCTTACCTTTTTCTCGTGAACAAGTAAGCGGACACACTTTAAAGCCTCACATTCCACAACCGGGTGCTCCATTTCACTCGAAAACAGTTCAATTTAACATTAAATTACGATTCATAAAACTTTTACCGCGCGCACAACAAGAAAATTTTCATCGAACTGAACTGAAGTAAACAGCGAGCCGCGAGCGAAGCGAGAAAACGACAAAGTTAAATGCATCATGGCGCCATCTCGCGGCACACGAGTTTGGCGCGTCCGCGACAACTTCATTGGCAATCCGGGCTTTCGAGCTCAGTACAAAAGTGCTTTAGCTAGTAATCCAAATATATCGAGCCTAAGTTGATATTTATATAGGTTAGAAAGAGAGGATAGCAAGCCAGATAAGAAGCCAACGAGTGCAAGCGAAACAAAGATAGAATATTGTTTAGTGTGTGGTTGTTGGTCGCGGGGAAGTCGCGAATGCATTTTATTGTACCTCAGTAATTGTAGTACCATGGTGGCAGAGTCGATTATCGCGTGCCGTGTTGTAATGGATGCGCGTGAATATTTAAACAATGAAATCGTATTATAAATTAAAAAAAGCACGTAGACGGAACGTTTATTATATTTTGAATGAGTTATTAGAGTCTACATGCAATTTAGTTATTTTATTAGGGCAAGCCGGGCTTCTCGGCTTATATTGTAGTAACGCCACTGCCCGTATATTAATTTCGAAATCTTATATCCTAGTAATGTGATCGTTTAATTTCCCTCGATCGCGTAAGTACACAATATTTTTCGGGTGTCAATCTGCCTGCAACATTAATACGAGTAATACGGGCCCTGTAATAATCAGCTAGCCTCATGTATATTCTGTAAACAAAATTCTGTATGAAAGCTAAGCGTTCTAAGCCTAACGATCGCTTTGTTTACCAATTCCACCGTTTATCCGAACTTTAGCAGAATCCATGCAAAATCGGTTTGTTTTCTCAAACTGCCTTAAATCAGATAGGTAATCAGTCTAACGAGATTGGGCCTGAAAGTTTACCTGATTTTTATAAAAACAAAAACGTTTCGAACTTTTAATGAGACGTTTGTATTTTTTCTCGACAACTTTTGTTTGCATAAGTCCTAAAGCTTGTCAATTATGTATCAATTAGGGAGGAATATCTATTATAGGTACCTAGATCTACGATCTAAACCAAACCCGACTCTATTATTATCAATTTTCGTCACAATGAGTCCCTCTTCAAATTACTGGCCAGTGTTACCCAAATGCTTCAAATTTGAATAGACCTCAATAAAATGTTATGTAAAATATGTCTGCCATGGCCCCTATATACTATTATGAACTAGATATATAAGAATAATAATCGCCCATTGGTAATTCCAGTACTTACTTTCAGTCTGGAACTTCCAATGCAATTAATCACCGCAGGCACGGCTTGTTGCGAGTCGTTAGTGAGTGGCGACACCACCCTATACCCCCAGGGGCGCAAACGCAGTCATCACATTTACACTTACATGCAGTCATCACACTTACACTTACATGCAGTCATCACATACGCACCCCCCCACATCTGAGCTTGCCTTCATCAGCCGGACTTCATCAGCCTGCCAGAGTGGAGTAAGCCTATGCTCCAGGTTGGAAGTGTAAATGTCATAACGCCGGGTGCATCTTATGCTGCCCGCAGTCTCATCTCTCGACAACCTTAGCTGTCCACGTCAAAACTCTTGTATCTAATATGATCTGGGTGGGAAAGAGAGTCAACCGATTGTTGTTTTCCTTTTTTTCTTAACCTTCTTTAAATAAAATTAAAAAGATACTATCATCAAGCACGATAAAGAAGTATGATTCACACGCTGCTCGACATAGAAGATGAAGACCAGAACCAATGAAACTAAGGTAATTTCAAAAACTCTCAAAGTAGTCTAGCTCGCGTCTAGCCGCGCGCCTGATTCATGGATCACATTTTACAACTCCCCAAGAGTTTTAGGAAACGGTTTTGTAAACCCCATTATTGAAATTGTCTGCTAAAATCCATAAACTCTAAAAATTCTATTCAAAAACCAATCTTGTTGTGTTGAAATAAGATCCTCGGATTTTGTCCGCAGGGTTATTCTTGCGACGAATTGGTAGGTAATACGGTGGAAGTTTGTCGCGATAGCTAATTTAGTTTAAGGGGACTTCTCTACGAGTGTAATTACATGATTAATCTTGTTTTCCTCTGATATTTGAGGAAGTTGACGTTACTAAAATTATTTACGGAAGTAATTTTTAAATTTGGGCCAACTGAAGCTTTTATATTTGTTAAGCAAATTTCTATGTTAACTATGCATGAATACTCTAATAAAATATGATATTATATATTATCTTTTATTTTTATATCTACTATCTATCAACTTCTACTCTACTATATGACTTTAAATGAATCGTGGTTCATTAGTCTCGCAAAAACTTGAGAACGGCCAGGCCGATTTAGCCGATTTTGGTTTTGAAATGTTCGTAGTAGTCCTGGGGAGGTTTAAAAGGTGAAAAAATATTAAAAAATGTAGGGGGAGTTAGTAAAGAACAAAAAAAATAATTTTCAATGCAAAATGTTCCGTTAGGAACTTTTTAATCCATTTTTCCTGTTAAAGATTGATTTGACGTTGTTGTTTTTATATTCTCCCAGTGTGCCATACAGCCAAGTTTTTAATGAATAGGTAGTATAATAAAAATCGTATAAACTTATAATCTAAAGCGATACGGAGTTTGCCGGGTCAGCTAGTAGTGTAATAAAGAGAAACAGTATAAGTCCACAATATTGTCTTTGCTACGCGTCGTAGATACCAGTTTTGCTACGCTTCGTAGCATATAATATTGTGCTACACTTTTGCCGCCTTTTCCTTTACCCTACAATGTTGTAACGTACTAAACTTGCTCATTAAAATTTAGGGTCATTCATAGTACTTAAAAGTATATTTTTTATGCTAAAGCTCGAATACAACTCGGTGAAATTCTGTTTTAAATGTACCAGTATTTATTTGAAAAAATAATTGAACTTGGCGCCCACTTATTTTATTAACCGACGAAAAAACAAAAAGGAGGAGGTTCTCAATTCGTCGCGTATATATATATATATATATATTTTTTTTTATGTATGATCACGCATAACTTTTTACTGTGTGGACCGATTTTGATAATTCCTTTTTTATTCGACAGGGTATACCTTGAAGTTGGTCCCATAAAAATTTTGAAATAAAATTCCAACCCTAAGGGTGGAAAAATAGGGGTGACTTTATTGTTCACTCACAGATTGTATTGCCGTTTTGTGATTTACATGAAAACTGTTAGGTATAATTACGAGTCTTTTTTATATGAATGTTAATAATTATAATCTCAGCCGATAGACGTCCACTGCTGGACATAGGCCTCCCTCAAAAATCGCCTCACCGACCGGTCGTGATCGAACCTCATCCTGTTAGTCTCTCAACCTTCACCAGGTTGTGTGGCCACCTTGTGGGGTGCGACCACCCTGTGAAGGGTGATTAGCTGGGGTCAAAAAAAAATAGCCCAAAAAAAACTGAAAAGCAAAAAATAAAAACTTTTTATCAAAAAATTAAACCGCCGAAAAAACTGAAAAGCATTAAATAATTGGGAAACATTTTGTATTAGGACTTAATTTACTCACTTCTTAAAGTAATTTTGGTTAACCAAGAAATTTTGAGTCGGTGCCACAGAATCAACGAATAACGATCACTAAATAACCTCAAATTCAAAGAAATAACCGAAAAACGTGTGCCGCCGCGCATCGCGCTTTAGGAAGTTAGGGAATTTGCTTGTGTGGTGTGGCACCGACTTAAAATTTCTTGGTTAACCAAAATTACTTTAAGAAGTGAGTAAATTAAGTCCTAATACAAAATGTTTCCCAATTATTTAATGCTTTTCAGTTTTTTCGGCGGTTTAATTTTTTGATAAAAAGTTTTTATACTTACTTTTTCCGAGGTGTAGTGGTTTATTTCTGACGCGTGTCTACTCTTTGGCATCTAATTAGGTAACAGTACATAAGTGTTTTGCTATTAGATTAATGTTACTCTTTAGATGAATGCATTTAGATTAATGGTACTCTAGCTATCAACATTATATAATCAACCAATAATAGTTTGGTTAAGTAAATTAATTAATCACGCCGTGACAGAGATAGATTGTATTTACAACCACAAGGTATAAGTAGAAATGGTTGTTTCTCAAGGTCGTTTATAAAACTTTTTTTTTAGATTACTAAACAACTTTTTAGATCAGTAGACTAAACCTGGGCATAGGTCTCTCCCTTAGATCGCCACAAGGGCAGCAACGGTTAAAAAGTGCTGTAGTTGTCACGTTTGGCAGGTTGGCGATAGCAGTATGGCTCTTCAAGTTTTTTTTAACAAATAACGCTGCTCCTGTCCTACAGGTGTTCAAGTGGCCTTTTACGACACCTGTGAGAGGACTGGATAATACATAGTAAGAAATAATTGGTGTTAACTTGCAGTTTTGTACAAACACGACCGAAAAGTTTTGATATTGTGTAACGGTCCCTATAATTTTAAATTTTTAACTTTTTACTCATTAGATTAGCCTTAATTCTGTTATTTGAGGGGTAATATATATTCAGTTCTGATCTGGTTCAACTTTATTTACAATTGTTGTTCATGTTACCTAATCAGACAATATAAATCACTGTATTGGATCTAATTGTAAAGACAGACATTGTTGGCCTGTAAAAGAGTCGCGGTCGCGTATGGAACCCTAAAAATAATTGACTTAAGCTAAAATGTAATAAAAACTGAAAACAACAAGTATTTTCCCAGGGGCCCTGACAAGAAAGTTGCTGAATAGTTTGTAGTAATTTGTCGTTATACGGTTTGCAAGGGCGGACGGCTGAGCCGCAAAAATTTTGCTTTGTTGTATAGTATCCGTTTTAGGAGCAATCAATCAAGCTCAAATAACAGGATTCGCGAAGTTAAAAAACAAAAAAAAACTGCGGGCCACTTATGAATACATATAAAACTCTTCCGTTACTGACTGGTTCCTTGGAGAGTGTAGGGAGCACTAAGGAATAATTTCCCGAAATTCCCATGGGAACGGGAAAAAAATGGATTTTTGTGTTTGTGACGAATCTGAGCGGGTGAAAGCCTCAGGGCAGCCTCTAGTAAAATATAACGTACTTAATTCTATCGTCCATTTCAATGTCACAAAGCATAACTATCCCAACATTGAGGGTTTTTTATAGCTCGGATCGTCCCCTTGATAAAAGGATCTTTTATCTCGGACTGACGATGTCATATTTTAGACTAATTTACGGAAATCCGGCAGTCCCTGTCCTTGTAGTCAAGGGGTAGAATAAATCAAGAACAGAAACCGGATGCCTTTGTAATGTGCCTACGGTAACAGACGGTTTTTTTTGACCTGTCCGGGAAAAATAGATTTAGAATAGTAAGAGTGCGCGTATATAACTAGCTGAGACGGCTCACTTTTTTGTATAAGTTTAGGTACACAATTTATTTAAATAGAGCCTATCTATACACTTGTTACTTTTTTATTGTGGCGAAAACTTTAAGGACTTTGTCTTTGCATGATATACGACTCGAATAAATTATATAAAAAAATATTTTTTTCCTTTTTTTATTTTCCATAAAAGTCCGATGGACCCCTTGTTTACCCCCCCGCACATTGCCCTCCACTGCTTACTTATTTAACTTATTGCTCTGATGCTACACATAATTTGTAACTTTCAGGAATCAGTCCTGTATAACTATGCCCACCGCGTGTTAAAAATTTCCCCACGATATTAAAGTAACCGTGTGTATTTGAACAAAGACGTAGCCATGCTGTAGCTACAGTGCGATTATACAGAACCTGTTTTGCTAAAAATCAATTCATGGCACAAGCTAGTCACCTTTATAATAGTGCAAATAAAAACTTTTGTATTTACACAAAACCAATTAGAGAAGTTAAAAAGGCAGTCACAGATTGGCTGAATAACATCGATTGTACATCGGCTTTGTATTCGATGTATATTGTTAAACATGCAGCTTCTCCGAGTTGCTTGGCACCTTACGCGCTTTAAATCCTTCCCTATACTAAAAAAAAAACTACAATATTGATTGTCTATGGTCTAGCTGTCAAACGTCATTCTTTGTGTTCGCGTGGTGCCGGCGCTATAATTTTTAGTAAAAAATAGTTTCGTTTTATAAAATAAGTAAAAATAACAGCAAAACTACACGAAAATGTGTACACAAACATAAGTCAAAGGACAGGAAACTCGAAATATATCGAAACAAGTTCCGAAAATTGTGAAATGCAGGGAAATAAAAAGCCTGCAACAAGGACGTTCGGAAATTTTCTTATCTGCAGGATGAGAATTCTTCAGGTATAATTAAAAATTACATTGGTTACGCACCAATATTACCTCATATGACACAAGGTGGGCATGTTTTTTTCAAACAAGCCCTTTCTAATGACACGGGTGGTATACGCGATATACCGACGTGTTTGTTGGCGCATGCCTTTACAAACAAGCCCTTTCACATTGACACGGGTGGTATACGAGATATACCGACGTGCTCGTAGGCAAAACATGCCGTTTTTGTTATGATATGGGCGACGCACGCGCACGCTATGCGCAGACATTTTGGCGGCAAAATATTTTTTGTCTTCTGAACAAGACACAGGCTGTGTACGAGATACATGGATGTGCTCTACAATTTCTTAAGTGTCAAATCACAAAGATTTACTCAAATGAATCACAATCAACATGAGGCACAAATGCCAATAGAACAAAGGATGGAGAAAACTTATCTTCTCCGAAGCAAGTTAATACAGTGGTACTACAGGCAGGCATAACATTCAGGTTCAATCAGTGACACTGAGGGAGATACCAACTTCCCAACAACCTTAATTTGGCCCAAAGAAATAAGCTCAAACTTCACTTTTGGAAGAGCTTTTCCCAGAAAATTAAGTATACCTTATGGATAAGGGAATTTAAACTAAACAAAATCAATTTGTTTTGGAACTCCCCATGCTATGGGAAAATTCTTGCAACACTAACAGCGAGTTAAACATAGACCAGCTGAAACTTATATCCCCACTGCGATGCAGTCAGGATCTTTGCTGTCTTGCATTCTATTCAAACAAAAGCAAGAATAAATTTTACCATGTCTAATCTAGAGAAACCATTCTTTGAATCTAGTCAATGATGTACTGCGGGACGAGTTCCTTATTTTGGCCATGATCTTCAACAGAAGATTGCAACAATGACAATTTAGTCAACACAATGCAAAAATCAATATGCAAAAAGCCACCTGCAAACCCTGAATGGGAAAACTTTATCAGGCCATCCCATTACTACCATACTGGTTTGCACTGTTGTATGGGGAAAACCCATGAAACCCCTGGTAGCCAGGAACTACCAATACTAGAACCACCATAGGGTTTTGCAGGCAACAGCCTAACGACCCAGACGCAGCCCTGTCTAAGCGGCATGCTCCTTCTGACAAATAGAGGTAAGCCATGGTGGCAAGCTTATTTCCACTTTTTTTTTTTCCTAAGCTAAAGGAAAAATTTGTGTTATACTTTGTTTATTTTGGGTTATGTATGTTAAGGGTATAACTACACCTTCTCATTCAATAGAATCTTAAAATCTGTCCAAGAACTCAGTAATATGTTTAGATTTAAAACCATTTAAAAAATTTTAACGTTGCCCAGAGTACCATCAATAGACTCTGAAAATTTATTCAAGAACACAGTATTATGGTTAAATTAAAACCATTTAAAATATTTTAACATTGCCCACAGTACCATCTTTAAATAAATTAAGTAATGGATATAGTCAAAAATTTTATCGGATTGTTAAAAGTGTGACTTAATCAAGCCAGTCAGTTATATAAAAATCATGTCTAAGTACCAAAAATGGTAATCATGGTTTATTTTATTTGAAATATTTCATCAGTTTATAACAGTGGTATTTTTACACGTCGAATTTATACTTATACCCTCAAACGCATAAAACTATGTACAGTTTATTGCGCAGGACATTTAGAGGTTTAAATCATTTAAGATTATGATTTTAACATTTACATGAGTTCCAGACACATCCTTATGGATGTGTACAGTTTCACTTTAAATAAGGAAAGTGGTTTTTAGCTTTCTTGCATCAATAAAGCCTTTATTTTGTAAATTTTTAAATCTATTCTACAAATATAAAAAAAAAAAAAAAAAATATATATATATATAATTTTATGCAAATACATATTATGTACTAATAGACAAATGCGAATGCATGAAGAGTTAACAAAAATTATCACATCTAATTTTCACATTTACCCTCATATTTGCTACGCTCACAGCATTAGAATGTAATACATGGAATTTGTGTACAAATGTGTACCAAGTTTTTTGAGCCAGCAAGGGGTATTAGTAACAGTTGTGTGTTTTTTGAGTACTTACAAGCTGTTTAGACCAAACACTTTCTATAAATGTTCATATATGTACATTGATATGTACATACATACATACAAACATACTTATCGCTACGCCTGTTTCCATAAGGGTAGGCAGAGAAAATTGATTTCTACTTGCTATGATTCTGACAAACCTTTTCTTTTCGCTTCTTTAGATGCAAGTTTTTAATAACTTTTTTCATTATTACAATGATTCAATTAGTCAAACACTGAATACTGAATTCAAGAGAATTCAGTATTCTTATGCCCAGCCAAACCAAAAAACTTTCGCAATTTACACTTTACTTACTTACTTTACTTTACTTTTGACACTTCATATGTAACATTAGTAGAAGCTTGTCCAGCTTCTTGCTATGCATGGGTGAATTTTGGAAACTGGAACAAAAATCCTGGAATGTTGATTTACCGTATCTAGTGTTAATTATGTTACCAGCATAATGATGGTTATCACAACTTTGGTTCTCTGTTATGGATTATTTTTTGGTTTTTTTGCAACACCCTGAAAGAAACCTTTCTTAATTATTATCTTCACCTTTCAGAGACCTGCTTCATTGTCAGATAATATAGAAACAAAGATATGCTCTAGCAATACCGGCTTAAAATATCAGTACTACTACTGTCATTTGTAGAAATTATAATTGAGTCCTCAGCGGTGAGCATTGAGCAAACTCAATACAATAATAAAAATAACAATGATCCATTCTTTGTTTTTTTGTTCCATATAAATGCACATTCCTCCTAAGAATGTTAATTCAGGTGCTTCAAATTTTTATAAATTTGATTTTATGTTGAATGGTGGCTCTAAAATAGGGGATGATGATTGTATTATGAAGACCTACCACCATTGCCATATTAATGTCATTGTTTATTTATTTATAAATAAATATAATATTACATGAGATATGATTAAAGTATTGAATGTGAATGACAGTTAAAAGAATAGTATCCTAATGATAATTTAAACCAAAAAACATGTTACTAGCTTTAAGTAGCTACTGCTACACAGAACAAATATTGACTTACTAGTCATGTTACTAGCTTTAAGTAGTTACTGCTACACAGAACAAGTATTAACTTACTAGTCATGTTACTAGCTTTAAGTAGCTACTGCTACACAGAACAAGTATTAACTTACTAGTCATGTTACAAGCTTTAAGTAGCTACTGCTACACAGAACAAGTATTCACTTTTAAAAAGTAAAGTACTAGAACTAAATAAATACAGACTTCAATATACATAAAGTTACACTGATATTGTTAAGACACTGAGTCTTAGATTTTTTTGTAAACCAAATTAAATTAATCAAAGCTTTTGAACGTGAAAAAACTTCTGTTCTGTAAAACTTCTGTGAGATTTTGAGAAAACATTCGTAAAAACCCCATTGTTAATTCTTTCAAAAAACGACACAAATCTGTGACCTCATCAACAATAGGATGCTGGACCAAAAATATTTTGCTATTTTGGGGTAAAAAGGGAGTAGAATCTTTTAAATAAGATGATATTTTTTGAGTGCGTCTCCTGGCGGCTTCCATCATTGGCTTCGATGATGGGTCTGATCGAAGGCGTGCCGCGGCAGGGTGCTGTCTGGCTCGTGTAGCATGACGTAGCTACGTACAATGTTTTGCTATGCGGACTGGTCTGTCCTTTTGGGGACTGTTTTTGCCTGCGCCTCTTGCGAATAGGATACCATATTAATAAAAATAATGATATGAGACTTGAAATAAGAGATACCTTGTATCCTATGTAGAATAATTTAATTTTAAATTTGAAAGTTAAGGTGTTTGCAGGACAAACACAAGCTATCTAGCAACCACCAAGTCTAGAGCTAAAGGTGTGTCATTAGACAGACAGTTGACTAAACCAGTAGGTCTTGAACTATGTAGAGGTTCACATACAACTCTATTCATGTGATATCTTTTTGTTTTAGTTAAGAAGCGGTATTAATACGCCGTTTTGATACTAAATAGGTATTACATTTTAACTTTATTAAATTTTCTTTTAAGTTTTAATTAATTTTCTTGTTCCTTTACTAAGGATATATAAAACAACTTAATTAAGTTTTTCAAACAAATCTGTTTGTCCTTTCCTATATTAGAAGGGGTTATCTTCGATAGAAGCCTCACAACTTTTATTTTAAGATATTATTATTGGCTCTGAACATCTGCATGTTTAACAATATACATCGAATACAAAGCCGATGTACAATAGGATGATCAAACGAGCTCACCTGAGTGAAGTTCGATCATTATTGTACGAAGGCTTTGTATGAAGATGTATATTGTCCCGCCCGCCCTTTACAATTTGTAAGTAACCCAAGTTGTGAGTCAAGCTCGTTATGGCTCTAAAGAATGACGTTTGACAGCTAGACCATAGACAATCAATATTGTAGTTTTTTTTTTAGTATAGGGAAGGATTTAAAGCGCGTAAGGTGCCAAGCAACTCGGAGAAGCTGCATGTTTAACAATATACATCTTCATACAAAGCCTTCGTACAATAATGATCGAACTTCACTCAGGTGAGCTCGTTTGATCATCCTATTATACTAAAGCAGAATCACTTCTCAAATATAATTCACAAATTGTAATGTAATGCAGATGCAGGAAGGTTTAAAGAGTGAATATGTGTGTATGTGTTAGTATGTAGTGCATGCATGTTATGTTTGTATTATGTATGTGCACATATGCATATAATGCTTATTATTATTTTTTACTATTAGGTTAGGTTATATTTTTACTTACATTTAATTATTTAATAAAATTATATTCTTGTAAGCTTTGCATGATAGTTTTAGAAACACTTTTGACTTTACTGGAAGAGTGGTGTCTCCCGGCACAGGTATTATTACTTAAAGGGAGACTCCTAGTTGTAAAATTATGATTAAGAAAGTGAATAAAATTATCTTTATCTTTATCTTTATCTTTACCGTGTAGTGTAAGTATACTATTCTGAAGTTTTAAGAATATTTAATATCTACTTAAACATAATGATGAATATACTAAAAAAAATGAGTATCAGTCTCTGATTTCATAATAGTGCCTAAATTGTATATTAGGTACCAAAATAATAACCTTAATAGGCACTTTAACGGCTGGATGGCTTTGAATGTTTAGGGATCTTTAAATATTATTTTACATTTATCTTTATTTAGCCCACAGATTCGGATAAAAATCAAAGGATTCTTCAATTTACCAATTTACCAACCAATTATATTTCCAAATATAGTAGCAATTTTGTTGAGAATTATAAAAATGCCGTTTAGTAAGTGCATGACAATAATATTAAAAGTTGAGTGGCAACTATTCGACTTGTAATAGGATTTCTACTAAAACAGAGCACCACTAACGGTCATTAATAATCAATAATAAAATACTAGTGGGCGCCCCGAATTCCCAATTTTTCCGTGGGAATTACGGAAAAAAAATCACGGCTTCAGGATACAAAATTTCATTTAAATCGGTTCAGTAAAGTTTTGTCATGACAGCGAGACAGACAGACAGAGTTACTTTCGTATTTATAATATAAAAAAAAGAGTCGATATCAACGTTTTTGGACGTAACTTGAAGTTTCTAATTATCACTGTAAGAAATTTTCCTAGATAGAGGGTTCCGCATCCCCAAGTTTGCCTATGATTTTAGCATTCAGCTGACTAAAACGCAATATCCTGAGTCAAGATTTTGCTTACCAATGAAAGTTCATAACATTGATATTTAGATACACAACCGATCCATCGTGTTGATAGCTTTCATAGAATTGATTCATAGCGTCCCGTTCTTGGAAAATTGTTCATACGCTCCGTCTATATTTCCAATTTAATAACAATAGGTATGTACTTATAACCTGTAAATAAACAACATGTTTTTAATAACAAATTGTTTTTTTACTCAAATTAAGAAAAAATAAAACCTCCGACCCAGTCAGACCCCTCATCAACTTATCTAGAACTAGAGCTAATCAACTTTAAAAGATCATGGTCACCTTACCATATACTTTCAATATCATTGTAGTAACAAGGTACGAAATTTAAAATCGATAGGACATATGGAAGGTAGTTAAGAGCTGATCATCTTCAAACGGCAGATCAGGTCATGGTTACCTTACCTATACTTTCAATATCATTGAAGTAACACGGTACCAAATTTCAAATCGATCATGTCTATAAGAACACTCGGGCTAAAATTATCTGCTACACATGTAAATCGGTTCATCCGTTTGGGCTGTACGTTGCCACATACAGACAGACAGATGCGCACGTTAAACTTATACACCCCTCTGTTTTTTTCGCCTTCTTGTTTTTCAGGCTAAAATCAGTTTTAATATTCATTGGCATTTATGTAGTGGTATGTTTCTCAGATTTCTACATTAATAAAATGCTTTTTAGATCGCAATGGATTCAACTGATTTTGAAGCACTTCTCATTTTGTGTTTATTAAAAAATATTTACCATTTAATGTTAGTCTTATGTTAGAAATTTAAGCTATTAGTGTGAGAGAACCGTCCTTATTTAGTTACGTAAGTACATAGTATAGGATAGAAGGGTGCACAGGTTGATGTGCTGGGTACCATATCCTACTACGACAGGTTTGTAGCCGATAGCACGTAAATCTCATAGTTTGTACACTATATACTTAACTATTGAGTACTTATAACTTGTAAGCATAATAAAATTAATGATAGTTTCTTTCTTTGATTTTAATTATTAACTTTTAGTACATAACAAACTCTTGGTAAAACCATCTAAAACATAGGTATCTACTCTTTATTATGTTGTGGTAAAACTTTCAGTTTGCGGTAAATAATCGAATAAACTTTGAATAGTTAAGAGTAAAATAATATTTACTTTATGGTAAGTACATGCTTGATATTGTTTATATGAGTTGTTATGAAAATAAAGTTATGACCTTATATAATTTTCCGCACACAAGATAAAATTAATAGAATATTACCGTTAAAGTACATACATTCTCTTTAGTTGAGTGACCAACTAACAAAACATGGTGCACAATTACAATTTCGTATAATCACGCTGCTGACAAGATAACAATTCAACTTTCCCGATAAGAACTCACACGTTCGTAAAAAGTACCTGGACAAGTACCTGAAACATTTATATTAATTTGAGAATTTATGGCGGGGTGTGCCGCGTGGCAGCCACAAAATAGTTAATAAAGTTTATAGCCTGATAACTTTAAATAGGCGGCCGGTGACTCAGTGGCATTTATTATTTTTACGAGACAAAGGGGGGTTTTCGTAATAAATTGGAAGCAGCGGTTTTACAAATATTATACTTTGCAACTTTGTTTTCTCGTTGCTCCAAGTTGGAAGTGCATTTCAATAAATCGAGTTAGTGAAAATAGCTAGAAAATATAAAAGTCCGCAAGGGAAGCCTTTTGTGATTCTTAAACTTATTGTTTTTAAACCGCCACGTGATATAATATAAAATTTTCCGTTTTCGTGCACGAATAATTCACATGTTTATAACCAACCTAACCAACCGTATGCGTAGCCTTTTGGTTAGGCTGATCAAATATTTGATTAATATAAGTAACTTAGCTATTTATTGCTAGGTACAGCCTGGAATTACGAATATAGCAGTCAATTTACATAATGACTTTATCGCACAAATTATATTATAAGTTCTGTTAATTATATTTAAAATATTAATGAAATTAATATTTGAGTCCATAATAAATAGTATATAGTAGCGTCTATAATTTTTTTGCTGTATCATGCTCAAAATTTTGCTTATTATGAAAAATTCTTAAATCATTTTAAAAAATGTATGAAGTGCTATAATTTTATTTCTGTTCTATCAAAATTTATAAAAAAAATCTACCATAATGAATGCCTACCTTAATGTCCGTAAAAATTCTTCCAAGTGTGTATCCCTACTCGCACTTGGTCGTTTGCTTAAATACCTATTGTGTATTGTATGTATGTTAGAAAAACTGTAAATTAGTACTTTGTATAATTACTTGTAAAGTAAGAACTTCTCTTGCTTCTCATTATTTATTTTACGTATGTACTTACAAAGTGATAATTAAGTTTCTATTCTTGGAATGAATCGTTTTGATTGCTGTCGTCAAATTAACATTCTTGTTGGGCTATTCTTTAAACATATGGTAACAACATAATAGCTAGCACGAGAATCCCAAAAGAAATTCATTGCTGTTATGTTACAAGTTGTTGATAATTTATTTCGCATGAATCTAAAAAAAATCAGCAAACGTATTGTCATTTTAAAGCCATTAGTAACCTGAAAATTTATGAAATAACTCAAAAAACATTTCAAGAATCTTGCAGTAAGATCAATGCGCTTGTTTCTCCACATAGACAACTTTATATAATTTCTCCATGACTGGGACTGGGACTTCCAATATCGCGTAGCCAGCGATACCTATCCAAATATTTTGGTTATTCAGAGGTTTAAATTATTCAAATTTAACTTGTTATTGTTTTGACGTGGGATATGCAAGACAGGACAAGTAGTTCTCTAAATATGGACCTTTAACAAATATTTTCCTAATTTTAGAATTATGCTAAGCTACGTCAGTAAGTCATCGTATCTATTATACTGTCCCCTAAGTAAGTAAGTAAAACAGAGTAAAATCTTAGCTGCGTCGTCTATTCAGCCGGCAGTAGCGAGGCTGATTACGGGCCTCATTTGGAACGAGATCGCGACCGCGGCGGCCGCTGTCTCGTGAGTCGTGATCGTGTCACAGGAAACACTTTTATTTAAAACGGACTTTCAGTGTTGTTTCGTGTAGAAATTATTATTGTGAAAGTGAGAAGAACAGAATAAATATTTAAATTTTTCTCTGCTACTTCGTTGCGAAGAAAAGTTTTTAAGTAAGTTTTTTTGACATTATAAAATTGTAAATTACGGTTCTGTAGTTCGACTTTTTGATATAAGATCACAGATTTGGTAAAATTATTAAGAGATCGACTTCATAAACTTTGATAAGTTGGTGGCTTCCTCAGGTGGCTTCAGTTCATACCACACAGACTAATTAATCAATATCAATTCAATACATAGTATAAAACAAAGTCGCTTCCCGCGTCTGTCCCTATGTTAAATATCTTTGAAACTATGCAACGGACTTTGATGCGTTTTTTTTTTATTTATAGAGTGATTCAAGAGAAGGGTTTATATGTAAGTATAATACATGCACAACGTAGTAATATATAGGGCGGTTCGAAGTTCGCCGCGCCGACTAGTATAGTAAATAATATATATTACTTGCACAGTGGCAGTCTAGGACGGCGTAACAGATTTGTATATAGTCTTGTGCGCCCTAGACTGTACCAAAGAACAGGAGCTATTTTGCAATACAGAAAAACCGGAAGTGTTACGCCGTCCTAGATCGTCACTGTACACATATTTAGTAGGCACTTTTTAATTACCTACGCACATACTGAAACTTAAACCTTTTAGACCAAAAAAGCCCGTATAGTTTGGGTATGCAGAGGTGCCAAAATTGGCCAATTTCCAATCATGCTGTCAAAATGATTTATGATGAGATTTGCATTGGGCCGGCGAACCGCCGCCGCATCTCCAGAACAAACAATAAGGCTTCGTTTTGTCAATGTTAGGTCAGGCGGTGATGATGATGTAAGTTATTATTAATGGCCTAGATTAGACATGTTCTTTTGTATTAAGAAAATAATCAAATTTGAAAACAGACTCTGAAACATAATTAAATTATTAGTAGGCACCTATTATACTTAATGTTTTTAACCGACTTCAAAAAAGGAGGTTATCAGTTTGACCTGTATATATTTTTGTATGTTTGTTTGTTTTTGATGCGGTTTTCACAAAAGTATTTGTTACATTCACGAGAAGTTTTTAGTATCTATTTTAACCGACTCGAGAAAAGAGATAGTTCTCAGTTTACGTATGTGTAATTTTATTGAAGGCGGGTTACTTTTTGTAAAATAAATAAATTATATAGACATGGAAGAAGCAAAGTCCTTTGGAAACTATGCAAGATGCCGGTTCTCTTTCTTAGAAGCAAAAGGTTTCCTATGTTTTGTATGATAAAGTGGAACCCTCTTGGCACGACAGCTGAATACACAAACAGATCATGCACCAAGATGACGATACAAACAAACATCTACTTCGAAAGGTTACGAAATTGGTTAGAAGCTAAGGGTGTGGTGACGAATGGACAGGTTATTGGAGTAAAAACGCTTTTATCTTATTGCTACTTTGGTCCCCATGGTTTCCAGTGTAACGATCGCTAGGAGTTTGAATTGATAAAAGGTTTCGCCATCATAAGAAGCTAGTGGGCGCATTTTCCCTTAAAACATCAAATTCCCAATTTTCCTGTAGGAATTTTGAGATAAGGACCCTGTGTCTTTTCTCAAGCTCGAGAGTATCCATATACAAAATTTCATTCAAATCGGTACAATAGATTTCTCAGGAAAGCGAGACAGACAGACTGACAGACAGATTACTTTCGCATTTATAATATTAGTATGGAAGTATGGATAAAATTAATTCTTGATATGGTGCACCTTTTTGTGGTAGCACAACAACTTTTACTTCAATTTTGATAGTCGTCACGTGAACCTTTTAGTCTCGAAGTTACGATTGTGGCCATTGCCTATCAGGACAATTCTTTGCAAATAATTATTTTTTGTTAATGAATGTGCCATAGTTATGTAGATCTTAATTTAATGTTATTTCTATCACGTATTTATTTACCGCATTGTGTGGCGGCGCCGCGTCCGCGGGGAAATTGTGTTTCAGCGAAGCGAGAATACTGCTTCGACGTACAACATCTATTAAAAGAATGCTATCTAACTAGCAAATAACTAATATTAAAAATAAATCCTTTACTTAGATTTTTTCTTAAAGGGATTTTTTTTTTATAAATTTAAGTTTATTATATGTGCAGATCCATTCAATCTGTAATGTAAAGTTTTTGCAAAATAACTTTAATCAGCAGTTCCTATGCAAGGCAAAGGCAATAGTACTTTTTGTTTTCAAAGCGTAGTGCGCTTTACTACCTTCTTCATCATCATCAATCATCAATACATATTTATACAATGAATTCGCTTCCCCCGTCTGTCCCTATGTATGCTTATATCTTGAAAAAGATGCAACGGATTTTGATGTGTTTTTTTTTAAAGGATAGAGTTATTGAAGAGAAAGGTTTATGTGTTTTATTCATGCACAACATATCAATAGGTAAGGCGGTACGAAGTTCGCCGGGTCGACTTATAAAAAATAATGGGTGGAGGCGAGGCTGCGGCGGCGGGGCGTAGCTGAAACTATTTTATTCATTAACTACGCATGCATCATCAATTTATATTTAATACTTTAAATTGCTAATGCCTTTCGGGTTAACTTAGACTGTGTACAATTAAGAACTCAAGAACATATAATTATGTAAATTGAAACAATGAATAGAAATTAAATTAATTACTCAGAACATAATTTTATAAAATTATTAACAAAATTTTGTGCAAGCGAATTTTGAACTGCCTTACAATAGAAATTCACGCAATAGGTACTGTGTAGTTTCATTGATTTCTGTCCAGTCAGTACCTAGTTTTTGCGTGAAAGTGGAACACAATAACACAACTGTAAATAAGTACAATGTAATTTATAAGATAAGAGTTTTATTGCCAAACATAGCGAATATCATGTTATTTTTAATAGTATCCACTATTTTATCAATAAAATAAATAGTAAATAAATAAAATAAAGTTCCTATAAGTAGCTCATATCATACTTTCCCGTGTTATTGTTTGTGAAACCAAGCATAATTTTCCACTTTCAGCATTTTATATGAAAAATAATAAAAGGTTAGATAGGTAGGTCGGTAGAGTAAGAAAATACAAACAACCTCGTATTACGTATTTGATATGATTGATAGATACCCAATCCGGTTTTGTGTCTCAAATCAAAAGGTCTATAAATAGATGTAATACAATATTCCGTCGACAACCTTCACCCACCTCGGATGAAGAACTCTAACCATATGATTTACATATTTGTTTTCAATAATTTGTGGTCATCCAGCGTGGAAACGCAGCAAGCTCTGGGCACGGTTCCGACCAGTGGCGGCGATCCTATATATTTATTTCGATTTTGTTTAAATTTTTTTGTTTTTTTTTCTTTGGTTTTTTGTTTGTAAATATGTAATGATATATTCTCAATTATAAATACTAATTAAAAAATTATTTGTGATAACAAAAATAATATGTAATTGGCAAATGACAATTTGAACTAACATTCGTAACTGCGTATTTCAAACTGCATGCATTCTAGACCATCTTCTATTGTTTCAATTTAGTACTAGTGGACGCCCCGCGGCTTCGCCAGTGCATTTTCCTTTGAAACATCAAATTCACAATTTTCTTACGGGAATTCCGGGATAAAATGTAGCCTATGTCCTTTATCAGGCTCTTAACTGTCCATATACCTAATTTCATTCGAATTGGTTCAGTAGTTTTCGCGTGAAAGCTGGACAGGTGAAAAAGTAAGCGAAAGGGAAACGACTTTGTTTTAATACTATGTATTGATACCTACTTGTGACTACGCGTTCTAAATTCAATAACAGATTTTAGACCAAAATCGAGCTATAGGGTTCAATGAAATATATTAAATACCTGCCCATTCAAGTTTCCTCTCAAACGACACGACTGTGATGGACCTGAGGTAGTCGTACCGAGTTTATAATTAATTTCGCAAAAGGGTTGCTATTTTGTTAACTGTTTCATATTGAAACGATTTGTGGGCTAGGGTTCGCATACTTCCAAGAATTAATACATCGCTATTGAAAACTTTGCTAGTTAAAAAACATAAATTATGGAAGAAATATAATATAATAATAATAATACATCATATTTAGAGCTAATCAGATAGAGTTGGTTCTTCCTACAGAACCCAGAAGCACCCACACCGGAAACAAACATCGATATTCATCATAACAATGTTCGCTCCGCTGGGAATCGAACCCAGGTGCACACGCATTTCAGTCCACATCACTGCCAACTGAGCTACGGAGCATATAATCGCATCTACAAACAGTTTCAGTCGTTTACTGCATAAGACCTGTGACTTCGCTTCGAAACCTGTCTTCTATTACCGGCCTGAAAACTTACCTATACTAAATACCAATATTTGGCCCGGAAGTCAAATCAAGCACCTTCTTCTTCGTGATTCGTGAAATGTCACGCCGACGTACAAGGTGGTGAGACTGACCAGTCAAAGTAAAAATATTAGGTAGGTGATGTAACGTCTCTATGGACGAGGACATCGCGATAAAAGCCCTGTAGGTCCGGGCGTATGAATAGGTCTACGGGATACCCTGCCTGTAGTAAGAGGCGACCAAAAGGGGTCTTTGGGGTCGTGGTTGTAAAGGGCGGGAGCCCGACACAATCATCAAACGGCCCCAAGATGGGCGGCGGCACAGCTTGTTGCACTGTGCCGCCGCAGCTCCAATGGCGAGCCGGGGAGGGAACAACATGCCCTCCCTGAGCACGAAGCTGATAGCAGCTGCGTATATGCGTGGTTCCCGGGGTCCTTCCCAAAAGCGCCAAGACGGCCGCCGGGGGGTTTCAGTGGTTGCGAGCCCCCGAGCGTCGGGAAATGCGATAGACATTTTCCCCCGTTACAAAAAAAAAAGGACATCGCGATAACGGGTATCGTAGCGATTTATGAGGGACGCCTATGGTCAGCAGTTAGTGACTTTTTACCGGACTAATAAGTATAATTAAATTAATTTTAGAAACTCAAAAATGCTGTGTCAAAATAATAAATGAATCCAATACATTTGTATGCAAAGCTGAAGAACCAAAATTGAAAATTTAAAAAACTCCCCGACCGAATCAGATTCCCTCTTTAGCTAAACGAGAACTGATCATTTTTAAAAGGTTATCATAAACTTTTAATATCATTGAAGTAACATGCACGGTGCAAAATTTAAAATCGGTGGTTAGCATCAACTCTCTAAGAGCTGATCATCTTCAAACGGCTAATCATAGTTACCTTACCATATACTTTCAATATCAATAAAGTAACACAGTACCGAATTTAAAATCGGGCATATGAAAAGTAGATTTAAGAGCTTTTATTTAAGAGCTGATTATCTTCAAACGGCTGATCAGGTCATAGTTACCTAACCATATACTTTTAATTCGATATCATTGATGTAGCATTGTACTAAATTTCGAAACGTTCGGACATAAGGAAGTTAGTAAGAAACATCAACTAGAAGAGAGCTGATTATCTTCAAACAGCTGAACAGATTTTCATGATACATAGCTAAGAACGCTCGAGCTTAAATTATACATAAAAAAAAAACTTAACAAAAATCGGCTACAAACACACGTTAAATTATAACTTTTGTTTTTTCGTCAGAGGTTAATAAATAGAATACCTACTCGTCACGTCGCCCTGGCGTTTATTGCAGACGCGAGCGACTCAATCTAAACTTTTAGTTAAACAAACAACGGGTGCTATTTGTTGTTGTTACAAAAATAATTCCGTGTTACATAACACTAATTTTAGCCAGTAATAACATGCAGACTGAACTAACTGAAAAAATAAATGAACAAGGCCTTGGGTAAAACAAAAGTTGATAAACAACAAGTTGTTAGGTATTATTAAAAAATTGAAATAAACAATCGTTGGGTAAAGGTTGGGCACTAAGATCTGATTTTTCATAAAAATACTTATTCCTATTTTCTTTGTTCTTATGACATTGAAGAATTATAATTTTTCCATTTTATTTCCGTTATTTCCAATACAATACTTACCTAAGCAATTTGCTTCACCTGGTTCAGATTCTAATTTAATTTTAAATGAGATTTTCCTAGTTCTGAATGGTGATTTTTCCAGCGATTTGGCGCAGATTCTTTGTTTAAAATATTTTTTTAAGTCGTCCCCATTTATGAATCTTTTTCACCATTGCGCTAATTGTCTTTCCTTTATTTGTTTTTACCTTAAGATTATCATTTCACAGATCAGCTAAATGGAATTAGGCACCTCGCCACCAAGTTGAGCAGAGCAGCCATAATGTCGAACAAAACGCAAACTCTGCTGGACATATTTCACGAAATCCTGGCTGCTTCCGCTTACAATAGCACCACCCATGACACCATTAACGAAACGCAGATTTTAACCGCGTTAAGAGAACAAGCAACGAGAGATGCGGGGGAGGTGGACGACATAGAATCTCTCTTGGTCCGAGTGATGAAAGATGCCAGGAACAAGCTCAATATCACCCTGAAGCCTGACTCCTGCGGGTTCTGCGAGGGCAACATTAGGGATGTGATCGAAGCGTACAACGGTATCCATGGATATGTTAGCCTATTGGTGAGTCATCTATGATTATTACCGTAGTTAAATTTAACGTTTTTAGCTTATTATCTTTATATTGGGAAAAAAGAATATAGTGAAGTAGGATTTTCTTAGCGAATAATACCTGGAGCGCTTTGTGTTTGCGTCACTTATATTCAGCGTATATATAGAAGAAAATTAATTTCTTCTTAGATGCACATTAAATATATTTCAGAGACGACAGAAATTTGCAGTAAAACAAAACTACAATAAATATTCACAGTTCATTAATTTAACATCGGGGTTACAGTTCCGCAATTTTATTACAATTACAATAAAACATAGGGTCTTCTTTTAAGTACTTACCTATTAAAACCTGTATTAGGAGTATGCTTAATATACTAACCGTGTTATTCATAAAAAGTTCAAGAGCATTTTAGTTATTTGACGTATGTCGAATAAGACTGGATGATATGTATTTACCATACAACAAACCAGAGAAGAAGACCTCCAGTAAAGCTACTTAAAACCTACTTTATCTTTATGAATAATACGGTAAGTAGTTTTCATTGAAGGCAATAAATAACCAACTCATAAAATAGTATTAGACAAAATTCCATAAACTTCTTATCTCAAACATCGTATAAAATAAAGTGTCTCAAAGAAAACATAAAATTGCCGATGCGTTGGCGGAACTCTTGCATAACAAGTGGGCCCGCATCTACTCGTCGACTTCAATAAAAATGTACAATATCAAATAAATTATTATTCTGCCTTTGCGACCTCAAAAATTGACATTTATTTGACGTTTAAAGGCCTATATGCAAAAAAAGTGAACCTTGGAGAACCCTCGGGGATAAACCGGGGTCTTATGACACCTCGCATCACGGACGCGGAAAATAAACAAAATTCTACCCAGGAGGGAAGTTGGTTATGGAAAACTCGGTGTGCTTGATCCGTAGCAACCCTTCTTAAGTAAAAGGCTAACAATGTGTCAATCGTATCCATGTCTCGTCTTTAATAATTCTCATGAGATGGTCGTTTGCCCGTGTTTTTTTTTAAATACTACTTCCTTCTTTTACTCCAAGTTTAGAAAACATACCCAAAAATAGGCATGGTCATATGAAGATATCAGGAAAACGCAAACAACCCTCGATAAAGTTGTGGTAGTTTTATGTTGACTGCTCCGTGGCTCAGTTGGCAGTGATGTGGACTGAGTAAACGTGTGCACCCGGGTTTGATTCCCGGGCGGGGCGAATATTGATATGATGAATATCGATGTTTGTTTCCGGTCTGGGTGTGATGTTCGTCTCTGTGTGTGTTTCGGGCACCCTAGATACAGGTTCTTCCTGTTAGGGGCTCTGAGTGTGATGTGTTATTTATTTATGTACTTAGAAAGGGATTGTGGCCGCCTATCAGTAAGTAATTAATGATTGTGGATTCTTAACTTTTTTATTTGCTGAAGTCATGAAATTTAGGTTAAGATAATATAATAATTAGGCGGAATGTTATAAAAGTTATTGTTAATTCTTTGTTTAATTATTTAATAGATATTTATTAAAAACATATTGTTCACGCAGCCCCGGGTCGATACATTTATGTACTATTACTTATTGTTATACAATGATACATAAGAATTATATTGTGTAGGTGAGTCAACGTAACATGTGACGCTCTAAAATCGTTTAACTTTGCGACGTTGTCACCGGGTATAGTCGGTACTCTGTAATCAATTCAGCGAGAAGCTGATTTTGGTTGAATGAACTCATAGCTTAGCAACGATCTGAGGCGGTCATCCTTAAATACCCGTTACGCCTGCCAGATGCTTTATTATTCACTAAATAGTTCCTTGGTTAGAGGAGACTTGCACGGAAATCAACACAAGATCAATGTAAAAGTAAAGTAAAACAATATTTATTCAATCAATATATATAAAACTCTTCCGTTACTGACTGACTGACTGACTGACTGACAGACAACGCAGAGCCGAAACTACTGGGCGTACAAAGCTGAAATTTGGCATGTAGGTTCCTTAGGGAGTGTAGGTGAGCACTAAGAAAGGATTGCCCGAAATTCCCACGGGAACGGGAAAAAACGGGATTTTTGTGTTTATGAGAAATCTGCGCGGGAAAAACCGCGGGGCAGCCTCTAGTATATGATAAAGATATCGCATATTGAAACTGATACCTTAATTTTTAAATTTAAATTGATACTATTTGGTAAAGTATCCTATTCTGTTAGAGAGAGATTATAATACTTTTTCGTTACTGACAAACAATGGTTTAACATTAGTGACCGCAAACTTAATTAGAATGTAGTTTTCTCAGGGAGCTATCTGCACAAAAAAAAATCCAAAATGCAAAGATTCCGGGAAAAACGGGAAAGGGCGAGCTATACTATATCAAACTCAAAATTTTTATTTCTTAAAGTTTTTTTGTATTAAAACCTGAAAATATTTATTTGAAAGCACTAGAGTAAAAGGTTTCTTATTTTGACGTAGGGACAAAGATACATTTACTGTCGTCGTCTTCTCTTCTCATAGCCAAAATGTGTCATCAAGGCTATATATCTATCCATCCGCTCACAATTTACGATGTAGACGCTAATATAAGTTTATCAAATAAACGATAATAAACAGTACGTAAAAATAGCAAAGTCAGAACGTCCTTTGCATGAAAAAGTGTAGAAATTAAGACTGGTATCAATACATAGTATAAAATGAAGTCGCTTCCCGCGTCTGTCCCTATGTATGCTTAAATCTTAAAAAATACGCAACGGATTTTGATGCGGTTTTTTCTAATAGATAGAGTGATTCAAGAGCAAGGTTTATAAGTATTATACATGCACAAAATAGTAATAGTTTAAGCGGTACGAAGTTCGCCGGGTCGACTAGTTAAAAATAAGAAAAGAGTTTTGGATCTGAGAGCGTTTTGAGGTTTTGAGCAATGAAGCGAGGGAAGTGAAACAATTTTTCAATCGTTGTAAGCTAAATGAAGTGATTCTATTGGATGCTAAAACACATTCCTCGCTACGCATCTCTGGTGGATGGAACCTCACTGTAAGAGCGGAGTAAAGGTGATCAGGGGGGCTAGCCAAGATGCTTATACTATTATCTATATTATTACTTTTCTAGATATAGATTATGGAATGGATTAGAAATTTATGCATGCTGTGGACATATTTTATTGGAATCTCTATTAGAACTAAACCCATAAATTTAATATGTGTATGCACTTTTAGGTGACATTCTGTTTATGTTCCTGAAATAAATAAATGTAAAGACTTTACCTATATAATACAAGTACCCTAAGTTGTTTCTTTTTTAATTCAAACAACAGTCTTGGTTAAAGTATTTTCTATTTTTGTTTGTTCTTGATATTGATATTGAAAAGTTTTTTTCGTGTTACGTGAGCACTTGTGAATGTTATCACGTACACGTTAATTGCCCGGGTCAACTACAATATTGCAGCCTTCTACAAACGAAGTGAAGAAGGTACGAATTCTTATACGTACCTCGCATTCATTATGACCCTTTATTTAATTTTACTTTAAAGAACAGGTTGGTATGGACATATAATAAACTTAATTAATATTAGACGTTCAATTTTTAAATAAAAGAAGTACTTACTCAATATTTCGAAATTCGTGAAAAAAATAATCACACGTCACACTCAGAGCCCCTAACTAGGAAGAACCTGTATCTAGGGCGCCCAAAACACACACAGAGACGAACATCACACCCAGACCGGAAACAAACATCGATATTCATCATATCAATATTCGCCCCGCCCAGGAATCGAACCCGGGTGCTTACGCTTACTCAGTCCACATCACTGCCAACTGAGCTACGGAGCAGTCGAAAAAATATTGTTTAAGCATGTATTTATAATTCGTGTAATGGCTTCATTGTAAAAGGATTTATTTTTAAATTATTCTGTATCGAGAACATTAATTAGGTAAATCAATTAGTACTTCGTTGCTTTCTTAAAAGTTTATGTTCCATTTTAATTACAGGATACTCAATACCTACTTATATTAATTTTGCTTTCAATCTACAACTTATCAACTTATCTATTTTATGGAAAGTTTTTTACCTATTTTATGGAAAGTTTTTTACCTATTTCTATTTATTTGTTGGAAGCCATAGATAGAGCCGCCTACTCGTTCTCGTTAAGTTCTCAAAACAAACTTGTTGAATTAGGTGTTCAAGAGCGAGCCAGACTTGCGCAATAACAAAGTGGTGCTCTACCAACCTAACATCGTTCTTTTTCTTTCATAACTTTCGTTAAAATTTTCTAAAACATGCATTTTATCGATTTGGGTCAATTTTATCACTGAACCCACTCTGGGTAAGATGATTTTGTGTTATATCAAACTTAAAATATATTTTTTAAATTTTTCTATATTTTTAATAGTAGAAACCTGAGACCGGGGGCAGAACGACGCACGACGCACGAGTGATTTTAACTTTTTTTATTTACTTAGTTTTTCCACTTTGAGGTAGAATCTCTAAATACAAGGATTCCTTAAATAATATTAAAGATACACACAAATAGACGTACACAGGTATATAATAGGTATACACAGAAATAGAAGCAACAGAAATCAATGAATTCAAAATGTTGGAAATAATTATTGCGACGGGAGATCAAAAACAGCGGACGAAAATCGTAACTCGTAACCGATTCCGATAATGTTGAAAGAAACATCAAGGAGCTAAAATCACTGTTTTATATTGATGAACTAATAAAAACATAATAAAATAATAAGTAATTTCAGATGTATGGAACTGAAGTAAATTCCTGTTTATTTTTATTAAAAACATAGGTACATAGGATTAACATGTGGATACACAGTTTATGCTTATTTAATTAGTAATTATGTTGTATTAATACACTAGTTGACCCGGCGAACTTCGTACCGCCTTAACTATTACTATATTGTGCATGAATTGTACCTAAAAACCTTTCTTTTAAAAACTCTATCGGTTAAAAACACCGCAACAAAATCCGTTGCATATTTTTAAAGATATAAGCAAACATAGGGACAGACACGGAAACCGACTTTGTTTCATACTATGTATTGATTAACAGCTTAATAATATTACTATAAATAATATATAATTTTATATATTACTACATAGTTAGGAAAAACAGCGAAGTTTCGCAAGTTGCGAAACTAGCGCCACTTCCGATAAATAATTAATATCTTCTAAACCATGGCCGAAATAAAAAATATGCGCCTTTGACTCCCTAGATAATCTTGCTAAAAATTCAAAGCGGTTTTACGGTTTACAATATATTAATTATTTATCGAAGTGGCGCTAGTATCGCACCGTTTCGCCTTTTAAATAAGCGCATTTTCTCTAAATACTTTATTAAAAAGTGAGGTTGGAGAATTATTCATGTTGCCAACTGGATTACTTTCAATTTAGTTGTTCCTTTTCTGGGTGCTGAAATGGTAAAATTAATTATACCCCTGAATTTAGTCCCTCTTGGACTGTTTTTGTTGTTTACGTTTACCAATTTGTTTTTTTTTGTCTGTAATCCTTGTTTTTCAAATCAAGAACACATAAAAAGGTAATCCCCGTTTTGGAGTTTTTCAAGAAAACAAAAAAACTAAACCGTATTTTGAGAAAAAAAGATTAACTACGAAAGCAGACATAAAAAAATGGCTTCGGGTGATTTGGTCCTTCAACATCTTATCTTTTGTTTCCTCATATTGATTAGTTGTAATAATTTACTACTCCTCTGGTGTTTTGTATTGTATGGTATTTATTCAATATAGGATACAAGATATCACTTATAAGTCAATTAGACTATTTAATCTAATTGATATTGATACCTTATTTGGTAAAGAATCCTATACTGCGAGAAGCAAGGTAGTTCAGTGTGCCCACCAAGCGGCTAAGGCAAACACTGTATATATACTAACGGATTTTGATGCGTTTTTTTAAATAGATAAAGTGATTCGAGAGGAAGTTTTATAAGTGTAATACATGCACAAAACAGTAATAAGTTAGGTGGTACAAAGTTCGCCGGGTCGACTAGTATTTATATTTATATAAATTACTAGAGGGTGCCCCGCGGTTTTTCCCGCGCAGATTTCTCATAAACACAAAATTCCCGTTTTGTCCCGTTCCCGTGGGAATTTCGGGAAATCCCTTCTTAGTGCTCACCTACACTCCCTAAGGAACCTACATGCAAAATTTCAGCCCGCTAAGCCCAGTAGTTTCGGCTCTGCGTTGTCTGTCAGTCAGTCAGTCAGTCAGTCAGTCAGTAACGGAAGAGTTTTATATATATTGATGAAAATAATTTAAGTAGGTAAGTAAATATATATAATTTTACTGGAATCTTTAAGATTTTTATTGTATTTATAGGTTTGCACAGTAGGCGTGCTAGCCAATACAATGAACGTGGCAGTGCTGACGAGGCGGGACATGGCCGCTGCTCCAATCAACCGGCTGCTCAAGTGGCTCGCGGTGGCCGACGTCTTCGTCATGCTGGAGTACGTGCCCTTCGTCATTTATAGGTATTTGGTGAGTAAATTCTTCAAAGTAAATTCAAGCCACAATATAAGGTCAACGCGTCATGACACCGAAGTCAGTTCACGTGGCGTCATTTAAAAATTGGCAAGTTATCTCAGTTGTGATATAATATTAATCCTTTAATATTTCTTCATTTACTTCCAAAAATACTCCATACTTTGCGTATATTGAGTAGAATTAATCCATGCCGTGAAATCTTCAATTTTCTCTAGATATTTAGCTTGGGTTGTTCGTACAGAGGCGGTCTAGGACGGCGTAACACTTCCGTTTTTTCTGTATTGTAAAATAGCTTTTGTTATTTGGTATTACAGTCTAGGAAACATGAGAACATAGACAAATATGTTACGCCGTCCTAGACCACCATTGTATATACAAGAGTAAGTAATCAGTAGGTACCTACTCAGTAAGTACGTGATCTGAAGGTTTTGATAACCTATAAAGGGTGGCTAAGTCGTTTAAATAAGGGCTTTGGCGCGTCGAGTGGTTTAATCCCGGGCTTGAGATTAATAGATTCCGGAAGCTATGATTGAAGGTTTTTGATCTGTATTGATTGCTATTGCTTCATAAGAAAGTAAGTAGTTTGTAATTCCGAAAATTATTACTAATTTTGAACCCTTTTTGGAACCATATTTAAATAAAGCTGATGTAAAATCAATACATGGTATATAAAACAAAGTCGCTTTCCGCGTTTGTCCCCATGTATGCTTAAACCTTTAAACCTATTCATCGGATTTTTTATGCCCATAATATATTATAATTACCGCAATATTAAAAATACATATTAAATTTTGTTATGTATACCTATCTTTTTATCTTCTTCATCTTCTTTCTAAGCATATTGTATCAGCCCATTGCTGGTGCAAATGCTTCTCCAATTATTGTCTAGTTCACTATATCGTCTGTCAGTCTCATCCATGTCTCCCCAGCAACAGTCTTTATATTATCGGTCCATCTGGCTGTCTGTCTACACTTCCTTTCCTCCTCTCTTGGTCTCCATTCGGGGATGACTTTGCTCCATCTCTATCTTCCGTCTTTCCTGCTAGACATATGTCCACGCCCACGACTACTTTAGTTTAGCAACACGAGCAACCAAATAATAATAATAACGCATCACACTCAGAGCCCATAACTAGGAAGAACCTGTATCTAGGGTGCCCGAAACATATACAGAGACAAACATCACACCCAGACCGGAAACAAACATCGATATTCATCATAACAATGTTCGCTCCGCCGGGAATCGAACCGGCATCATACGGCAGCATACGCTTACTCAGTCCACATCACTGCCAACTGAGCTACGGAGCAGTCTACTTCCTTCCTATCTACTACCTTCGTGCGTTCTCTGATAGTAGTATTGCGCACTTTGTCTCGCAGACAAAGACCCAGCAATTAAGTTTTAGACTGTTTTTTTTTAATTATAAGTATGATTTTACAAATATAAACATAACTTTTGTGCGACAGAATAGGTGAGGTCTACTACGACCTACGACCGACGTTAGAAAAAAAAAATTTGGTACGTAGAAATAATTATTATTTCGCCCAGAACGAGGTGCCCTTACCCACCTTAATAAGCCTAAGGCTGACATTCAGAGTGTTTGGAGGCTACTCGGTCAAGTGTGATACTCGGACAAATAATAATAAATAAAATAATAATAACACATCACACTCAGAGCCCCTAACTAGGAAGAACCTGTATCTAGGGTGCCCGAAACACACACAGAGACAAACATCACACCCAGACCGGAAACAAACACCGATATTCATCATATCAATATTCGCCCCGCCCGGGAATCGAACCCGGGTGCTCACGCTTCTCAGTCCACATCACTGCCAACTGAGCTACGGAGCAGTCATAGTTAATTCATAGTTAGTTAAGTCATCAATAGTTCCCGAGTACTGATTATCCTGGCTTGAGCTGACGTATACTCCGTCGAACATATGTTTCACTGTCACGAAGTCGGAATTCGACTATGTATATTAATTTGATACTTTGGAGTGCAAGTTCGAGCTGCGACTCGACTGTGAATGTCAGCCAAAAGAGTCGACATGACGTCGACGTTAAAAGTATACACGTGTCACATGCAACCCTCTACTGAAACTTACCAATAAATTTGTAATACTTTAAACCTATTCAAACAATTTGCGACTAGTTTATGAGCAAAGTTTTCTCCCGAATGGGATGGATCCCATTAACTTATCTACCTACACAGACCATGCTTACAAAAATTCAATTTGCCTCCTTCTCGTTGTAAGCGACCGTAAATATTTTATTCATTGTAAATGTAAGTAGTTGGGTAACTTGTAAGCACTAAGTTCCTACTTGAAATTATCAACTTCTAATCTATACTAATACTTATTATAAATTCGAAAGTAACTCTGTCTGTCTCGCTTTCCAGACTTAACTAATGAACTAATTTAAATGAAATTGGTATACGGATAGTCTAGGCTCTAGAACCTGAGAAAGGACATAGGCTACTTTTTATTCCGAAATTCCTGGAAAATTGGTATTTAATATTTTAAGGAAAAGTGCGCTGGCGAAGCCGCGGGGCGGGGCACCCACACAAACAAAAATACAGCTTTAGGTAAACACGTAACCCTAAACCTATTTACGTAGATGGCCTTTGAAAATTTTACAATTATAAGATAAAAAGCCTTCTAACTTGTTTTGATATATTTTTTCAGTCGTAATCGGATAACTGTTTAACTTTATGAACTTTGCCTTTTCTTAATATAAAGATAAAATTCAGTTCTGTCGCTCAAAAAACGGCTAAACAGAATGGCTGACTCTAAGTCATTTTTTTAAAATATTATTTGTGTATTCATATAATAATGAGGGTAACCATATTATAAATATTTAGTTGGTTTCAGTCTAGTTTGCTTCGAATCCAGGGTAAGTCGCAGCTCTACGCATCATTGTTATGTCAATGATTGGTCATATTGTGTTATTATTATACATGTATAATATAGTTTACATTATTTACATTAACTGGCCTACTACATATGTTTTAAGGTAAGTATTTTATTACAGGCAGGTTGGCGATCTCGATATGGCGCTATTTAGACTTTCAAATTAGAACGCTATCGCCACAAAACGGCACATTTTTTCAGTGTGTAACTGTAAAGCGCTTTCTTTAGGTACTTCCTGAAAAGTTGGATTTCCCGTACTCGTGGGCCGTGTACCTGCTGTTCCACATGCACTTCGCTCAGATCCTCCACACTGCCTCCATCTGCCTCACCCTGTCACTGGCTATATGGAGATATATTGCTATTAAGTGAGTATTATATAATTTACTAGCTGATGCTTCGAACTTCGTACCGCCTTACAATATAAGTTTGGGCCTATGTGCTATTCTGAATTTTTAAAAATATTCTATTTTCTATGTTCTAGAATTTTTAAAATCAGTCCAGTAGTTTCGGAGCCTATTTGCCATTCAAAACAAACAATCATTCCTCTTTATTATTTTAGTGTTTATTTAAATAAGTACGTAGTGTATTATATCCCAGCTCATTAAAATTTTAAAGCAATAAGCATAAATTGGCTCATTGCCAAATGCTTTTGATCTCATAGCTTTCAACGGCGACCGACGTTACTTACTTAATTTTGTACCATATTTGTTGATTTAAGACGCTATATGAGTTTTGAAGGTTTTTCAAATCAAGTAATTCTCTTAATCTAAAGATCGTAAAGATCTGGAATTTCAATAAAACCTTTTTGAGGATATAACAAAGTTTTTTATAACTGAGAAACACTAGTGGAATCAAAAAACCTCGATACATTATTTCGTCAAAGATAACCTTTCCAAAAAACGGGAATAGCTAGTTGTTCGAAATGACTTACTAGTTTTTGTTAAAACTACCTAGGAATAATGATAATAAACAAAATTAAATTCTGGTAATTCAGATTTGATTTTTAAAAGTAATAATTAAAAAGATATTCAATATTTACTACTTTTTCCAATAAAATGTAGTAACCGATGTGGGCGACTGACATATGACTGTCCCTTGCCCTCAGTATGCTATATCAAAGAGATAGACTCTGTTCATGCGCTCGTTCCATTTATTTGTCGTATATCGTCTTAAGTGCTAATTTTCATAAATTCTAATTTCCGAAACCGTTAACTCATTAAGGTATCACAGCATTTAATTTAAAATAGTATCTCTATAATGACTATGACTGTCGACTTCCGTGGCACAGTAGGCAGCGATTTTCATTACTCTATTTCTTCTACTGTAGTTATATTTTTTATTTGTCAGGTATTCAGAACAAAGCCACGTCCTCTGCACGGAGCGGCGATGCAGCGTGGCGATACTGGCCAGCTTCATTCTGCCGCCCATCCTGTGCACGCCCACCTTCATGGTAAGTTCATCTTATGACTCCCACTGTATAGCACATTGAGCAGAAATATCGTCTGTTACCTCTAAGGTGTCTTGTCTTCTCTGCAGGACGTCCGGGCGGCGGTGAACATAAGTCTGATTAATATCGATGTTTGTCTCCAATTATGTGTGCTCTTGTGTCATTTGCATTGAGTTTCTAGGTTTGTTATGGGCTGTATATTTTATTTATGTCTGCACTCAAACTCTTTACACAAATTCTCTGCGTCATGACCAAAACAATTCAACACTGATGAATTGGACAGATTCTAGCGGATGGGTAGCCGCTACAATCAGATAGGTAGCCATCAAGGGTCAACCCATCTCAACACGGCGGCTGAGTGACTTCCTTTAGTAAAGCCAGTTTTAATAATGTATTATCTAAAGAAAAAAAAAAACGCCGCCTGGTTAAATTTACTGAGAGAATATGAAATGGTTGCGTCTGCGAAAATAAAGCAGGATTAGAGGACGACATGCCGCCGAGGAATTGAGAGTAACAGCCGCGGCGACTAATCCTTTTTAGCTCTGAACACCCTGCCGCTTATCACAGGAACATTCATCCTCATACAACTTGTCAATAAATAATATTTTATTGTTAGCACCTGATGTTTATAAACCAACGTTTATATCTCGTAAGACTGCTCAAGATTCAAGAAAGGAATTAAATGCAAACAGTTTCAAAGAGCTTTCGTTTAAATTTATTTATTTTTTCTTGTGGAATTAAGTTTCATGATTGAGTTTCATAAAAATCATTGTTTTCCTTATTCCTTAAATAAATTTAATTCGGAGAGAAGCCCTTCTTTAATGTTGTCTTGTAACAAATTTGTATTAAAATATAATAAATTTGGTAGGAAGGTAAGTAGTACGGAAAAGCCATAAATAAGTATCGGTTTTTGTTTTCGGTGCTTAGATTACATTTAATATAACGGAAGATAATATAGTTGACTTATTATGTATAGCTTTCTACGTATAATTCAAATGTCAGCTCCCCAAGCATTGACCCGACAACTCAAGTCAAGAACATGACGGTATCAGACTTGACACGGAGTGAAGCTGACAGCTAACATTGTCAGGGCGTGTTCTCATTGGCTGACCTAAATAATTAAAAACGCCTTGCGGAGCTATTGTGAAGGGACTCATAAAGGCGACCTTTATTCTTATGTCTGAATCGAAAACTCATGAACATGTGCATTTTCCCCATCCTTACCTACGCAGCTCAGACTTAGTTTTTCAATGTCATTCAAAAGTCTAGGCTTAAGGTCTTTCAGATAAATATGGAGCGAAGCCTTATTGGGAGTTCGATTGGTTGATACATGAAAACGTATTTTTTTTATTTCATCGTGAAAATAGGAAAACGTGTTCTTCAGTGTTTGTAAGTAAGCTATAACAATGGATTTTCAAAAAATTCTACGGGAGCGGTAAAACAGAAAGTTTTGAAGGTATTAAACTCCTAGAGCTAGAAGGTGAAGTAGAAAATAGATTACCAAAATTCACATGGGAACAGAACATTATCCTCTACACTATTTTTATTTACGTAGTTAATACTCCAACCAATTAAAAGTAGTGCAACACGCTACTATCAGTATTAGGAAATATGAAAATATAGGTTTCTTATGAACAGTTCAGTGTAAAAATGTTTTTTTGGAGTTTCCACGTAAACTGAAATATGTGTACTTACTAATTTTAACTGATATAAGGACAAACCGCTTGAAATTTTTATTTTAAAAATATGTTATGTTTAGGGTGTATGGGTGCAATCAAAAATTATTTTCCTAAATTCCTGAATAAGTCATCCACCAGTTATTTCCGTAAATTATGTAAATGCGCGTGCGAAGCTGCGGGCAAAAGCTAGTTATATAAATAAATATGAGTGTATAAATATGAAAATCATAAATAACAACACACATTGGATCTTGCAGATCATGCTGAGCCTAGGTCTCTGGGACGCCTCGAAAATATACAAACAGTCACAAATCCTACTTTCATTATAAATGCAGTCTAGTTGCTGTCTATTTATGCCGCTTTTTCAGTATTTATTTTTGAGATCTGAGGTTTTTCTTTCTTCAAAAACAACATCAAACTACGATTATAATTTATTTATATCGCACTTTAATTAATTATTTTTATAATAATTTAAAATATTTAAAATAAAGTTAATCTCATACGAAATATTTGCTTTTATGTTCTGTAATCAGGTATTTTATGTAAGGCTGTTTTGTGTATAATTGAAATCTTAAAATAATATTTACTAACAAAGTAATGAAAAAGCAATAAAATTAAACTGCGAAACAAAGCGTTCGACAAACTATTCAAAGGTTCTGTTTTACATTTAACACCAATCGGAAGCCCTTTTATATGCAAATTACTATTTGTTAACAGGTTTTCGATATTCATACCAAGAACGTGACGGACTCTAATGGGAACCCCGGCATAGCGTACCACGTGGACTCCGACTACCAGGGGCTGCTGTACCAGGCCAACTTCTGGGTCCACGCTGTTCTGATCAAACTGCTGCCCTGCTCCATACTGACGGTGATCAGCGTCTGGCTGATCCGCGCTTTGTACAGCGCAAATCAGCATCAGAAACAATTGAGGAACTACAGCGCATGCCCCGCTGGTGACAAGATTGTCATAAGGCAGAAAAAGGCTGATAAAAGAACAGATCGAACTACTAAAATGCTTCTGGCAGTACTGTTGCTTTTCCTAGTGACAGAAGTACCTCAAGGTATTTTGGGACTGATGAGCGGTTTGCTAGGCTGGTGCTTCTTCAAGCGCTGCTACGATCTGTTCGGTGAGCTGATGGACTTCCTAGCGCTCCTGAACGGGGCGATAAACTTCATCCTGTACTGTTCTATGTCTCGTCAGTTTCGGCAGACCTTCAGACAGCTGTTGCTGCAGCCGCGGCTGGCGCGCTGGCTGCCGCCGCCGGTCTCGCATCCCGACTCGCAGATTCAAAACACGTAAGTCATCAGACATTTCAGAGCCGCATATGATATGATAACTGAATAAAAATGCTCTTGGAGATAAGTAGAATTTGCATATGAAAAGGGAACCCTACTAAAAGTTTGCGCTGTTTTCAGCAAACCAAAAAAATCAAGGGCATGTTTGCTCAGTGATGCTATTTTTTGAGTAATGTTCTATTGTGGTTACCTCCTTCCTTTTGTGCGTTGCAACCTTTGCATGACCTAAACCCCTAAAGCTAAATACCGCTTTTAAAAGTCTATTTTCAGTTTCGTGTTCTAAAAAGCAAATAAATTCTAATGTCGAGTGTTTAAGGGTTTATCTAAGTGACAGATTTAGGTCACTAGAGTTTGTGTTCCACGGTGCGCCAATGAATTTAAATTTTCCTTTCAACAGGTTTACTGAAAAAGTTAAAAGATAACTACAGCCACCGCTATGCTTGAATTGGTATGTTTTAGTTTCCTTTCATTTTGTTGTTGTTGTAGAATCATTGTTTGTTTTATTTTTTTAAAGTAGGTACTTAGTTAATTGATTTTTAGTACAAATTAATATATTGTTCCAGAAAATTTCGATCCTTTTATGAGAGGTGGTGCATTATTATTATGAATCGATTACTATGTAAAAAAATACAATTGTAATAATATTTATTTATTTTCTCCTAACACCAGCTGCTAAGTATAATGTGTCAGTCAGTTCAGTATGCCACAGCTGCGCTCTATATTAAAGTGCTGTTAAAACTTCGTAAAAGCAAACAACGCGGATCGTGATCGTGCCACGTCATTAAGCTCTATAAATGTTACTTCCTTTTTTCCGATCGAAACCTGAAAACTGTTTTCTTAACCTCCTAGCTTTTTTCTTTGTTGCTTGATAAAAGGTTTCTGAGTGTTTGTACCTTTTATATAAAGCCGTACTATGGTAGTTAAAGCCAGAAAAGCAAGCATGACCTAAACGCTTTTTTTCCATTTTATTCTATCGTTTATATTTAGGGTAACTAGCTACCTTCACCCATATGATGTAGATAGATAGGTAATAAAAATGTCAGTCTTTCTTTTGTGGTTCCATTGTGTGCCAGCGGGTAGATCAATTTCTTTAGTTGTTATTTTACTGAATTTTTGTTACAACTTGTATTTGAACTTCAAACCTACTAACGAATAATTTGTTAAGTACTGATCTTTAGTTTGATGTAGTGGAAGGACGTTGGTCCGATAATTTGATTAGATAAGTGGCTAACATGTTTTTCTACAGAATGTTTTGAAAATACATTTATACAAGTATAGGTATAATATGCTATACTTAATCAAAACATTGAATTACGTGAGATCTCCGCGAGATTTAAACATAATTGTATTATCTGCGTACATTTTCCATTCTCGTCATTCACAAATTAGTGTCTAAAATGATGAAATCAAATTTGCCAACAAGAACTTTATCAGCATTTACATTGTTTCACTGAGATTTCGTTGCAAACTTTTAGCCAAGCTGCATATTTTAGTGCTGATATAAATGTTATTAAGATTGTATGCTGTGAATTACTTAGAACGATGGACAACTTTCTCCTTACTTACCTACTTATATACCTAACTACCTACCTACCTTTACACCCAAAATCTTCGGTAAATGATTCCCAATCGACTAATACGATTAGGATTTGTTTATATTTTTATGTTTATTGACTACTAGCTAACCCGGCAAACTTCTTATCGCATTAGGTTATAAGTTAACAAGATTATTATTATACTGCCTACCTAGTAAAAACTTGGCTGTATAGAATAAGTTGCTTTGCCTGCCCAGAATTGACTAATTAAAAAACAACAACTTCAGTCCATTGATTGACAGGAGAAAAGATGGAAATGTAATGGAACAGTTTCGATGGAATTATACCATGTATCTGATGCAACTGATATAATACGATGTCTGCTATGGAATAATTAAATAGTTTTATTTATATATGTACTGATTTTTCCATATTTTGGCACATTTAAAACTTTCCCTCGACTATCTATACTACAAACATTTCAAAACCAAAATCAGCTAAATCGGCCCGGTCCTCAGAGTACACATTATGTGTACTCTGAGGCCCGGCAGTTCTCGAGACTAACGAACCACGATTCATTTTAATCTATACCAATATTATAAAGAGGAAAGATTTGTTTGTTTGTAACGAATAGGCTCCGGAAATACTGAACCGATTTCAAAAATTATTTCACTGGTAGGAAGCTACACTATCCCCGAGTGACATAGGCTATATTAGATTTAAAAAAAAATTAGGGATCCTTACTTAAACTCAAATAATGTAACCTAAGGTGCAATATTTTATCTGTTGTTTACATATTTTGACAGGTGGTTTGTTGTCGTTGTTTGTTTTCTTATTTGCCAGTCAAAAGAACATAGTCTATAGAGCCAAGTCTTTTCTATGGCGTAACGAAGTAAGCCGGGACAGCTCGTATTATATAATATATAACTTCGTAGATAGATAGAAGTAGATCATGCCTAGTAATTATTGTTACCCTGTTTGTAATAAATATTTCACTAATATAATTTATTATTTATTCTTAGCGAGAAGACGTCGCTGCCTTGAGGGCGCCGAGTCAAGAACAAGGGTGTCATGATCTCAGAAGTGTAGCTGAAGTGTTGTGAAGTGAAAAGGCACTAACTAATAATGTAATATGAAAAGAAACATTCATTGGTCCAGAGATTATTTAAAAATCAGTGTAAATTTTCATTATTTTGATATTTTACGTATTGTATTTAAACATTTGTATATATTTCATATCAAAGATCTATTTTTGAATCAATTCTGTATAAATTAATACCTTATTAAACAATATAGTTTAATCCTCGAAAGGGCCTCTACGAGTTGGATGCGTCCCCTACTCCCACGCCTCTCTGAGGTGAGGACCGGGCTCCATCCCAAAATAACTCAGAGATAGAGAAACATAAATTAAATAATTAACATAGATACTTAGTAAACGCCAAATTGTGTATAGTTTTTACACTTCAGACTTCAAAACTTAAACGACAGATTTTTAATAATGCATGCTTATTCTTAAAAATGACATCTTGAACAATTTTAGTGTATAAAATATTTTTTTAATTAGTTTAAAAATAGCTAAGTATAAAAAACTACTTACCAATAAAGCGAATTCATATTTTTCAATTCAAATAACTTAATACTTCTTAAATTAGTAAAGTGTTACTGTTACATGAAGAGCTAGCACGTCACGTATCATTCGACAAGTGTAAATAAATACTCGTACCCAGTGCCGTAAATAGGGCTGTGCCACCGGTGCCCAAAGCAAAGGGCGTAGACCCTGGGGGGGCGCAAGAATGGCCAGACCACGTTTGTAGTTTTTTTTTATTGCTTCTGATAAGTTATCGCCACTTCTACTCCCATGGTACAAAAACGTCTATTAAATCAGACCAAACACCGTTCAATCATTTTTTTTTATTTACGTATAAGTATATGTTAATTTATCACCTTGAATAAAAAAATACCTAACATAACATAGCATTTATTTAGGGTACCCAGAATGCCTAAAAACAAGGGCGCAGTTATAGAAGTTTGCATCATCATCATCATTTCAGCCGTAAGACGTCCACTGCTGGACATAGGCCTCCCTCAAGGCTCTCCATCTGTACCGATCGCAGGTGGCCTGCATCCAGCGTGGACCCGCAGCCTTGCGCAGATCATCCGTCCATCTGGTCGGTGGACGTCCTACGCTGCGCTTGCCGATCCGTGGTCTCCACTCGAGAACTTTTCGGCCCCAGCGGCCATCTGTTCTGCGGGCTATATGACCTGCCCATTGCCACTTCAACGAGCTTATCCGCTTGGCTATGTCGGTGACCCTGGTTTCTCTGCGTATGTCCTCATTTCTGATTCGATCCCGCAGAGAAATCCCGAGCATAGCCCGCTCCATGGCTCGTTGAGCTACTCGGAGCCTGTTCATAAGCCCTATAGTGAAGCACCACGTTTCAGAACCGTATGTCATCACTGGCAGCACACATTGGTTAAATACCTTCGTCTTCAGGCACTGAGGCATATTGGACGAGAAGACGTTGCGTAGTTTCCCGAACGCCGCCCATCCGAGCTGGATTCGGCGATTGACCTCCTTCTCGAAGTTGGACCTACCTAACTGGATGGTTTGTCCTAGGTATACGTACTCGTCGACAACTTCGAGAACCGAGTTCCCAACCATAACTGGGGTAGGCAGAACATGGACATTAGACATGACCTTCGTCTTGTCCATGTTCATTTTAAGGCCCACCTGTTGGGAGACTCGGTTGAGGCCTTCGAGCATCGTGCTGAGTTCCTCCATCGACCTTGCCATGACTACGATATCGTCGGCAAAACGCCAACCGACTGCAGTCTAAGCAAGCGTCGTTCAGCCATAAGTTTGAGGGTGTCTTCAGAGAGTTTCTGAGTTCTAGCGGTACGGCGAGTCCTAAAGAATTTAGATCCGACCGTATGGACAGTTTTTACGAACCTGTTATTGATCTCGTCCACTGATGCGTCGTCTAGACAATCAAAGCGATTAGAGAGCTCGAGTTGAAAGCTCTCGGGGTTTTCGATCTGAGCGAGGGTAGGACGGAGCGTAGACTTCATCAGGCGGTACCGTTCAAGTTTAACGTTCACATTCAATGTGCCTCTTACTATTCGGTGATCACTGCCGGTTTTTACCCTATGAATCACGGAGACATCATTGAATATCCGTTTCTTGTCGGTCAAGATGAAGTCTATCTCGTTCCTAGAACCACCAGGGCTCATCCAGGTCCATTTCCTATGAGGTGGCTTCTGGAAGAAAGAATTCATCATGAAGAGTCCTTCTTTCTCCATGAAATCGGCCAGCCTCTGACCTCTAGGGTTCCGTTGCCCATAACCGAAGTTCCTCACTCTCAACTCATGCTCGCTTCTCTTGCCTAGTTTCGCATTGAAGTCCCCCATAACAACATTGAAGTGAGTTTTATGCGTATGTATGGCCCGACTAATGTCCTCATACATAGACTCTACTTCGTCATCTGAGTGTGTCGAGGTCGGTGCATAGACCTGAACGACCTTCAGCAAATATCTTTTAGATATTCTGAGTGTTAGGTATGCGACCCTGCTCGACACACTGTCGATGGTAATAATGTTGCTAACGAGGGACTTGTGGACGAGAAACCCGACACCACCTTGGGACAGTTGGTCGCCCTCCCGGTGGAAGAGCAGGTTACCCGATTTCAGGGTTATCGTGTCCTGTCCCTGTCTACGGACTTCTGATAGCCCTAGAATATCCCACCGTAACCTGCTCATTTCCTCTTCCAGCGCAACAATCATATCGTCAGTCCTCAAAGTGCGGACGTTGTGTGTTGCCAGGGCCAGTTGTCGTTTAAAGGGGTGGTAGCCGACCGTCCGGGGATTCTTAGCACCCCTTGCCCCGCCGTTACCGTGACCGCTACCGTGGTCAGGAATAGCGGGGCTGCCGGGGACTAGGGGCCTGGGCACATGCTGACTATTCATGAGGGGGGGGGGTTGCCATACTCGCCACGCTTGGCAGGCGGGTTGGCGAGCGCAGTATGGTATTGTATAAACCAGAAGACGCTGCTGCCCGTCTTCTGGTGCTGTCCCTCAGCCGGGTCCTACGGCTCCCACGGGAGGAGAGGGGAGGGCGACATTCTAACGCCGGCGCCCGCGGCAGAAGTTTGCATAGGGCGCAGTAATAGAAGCTAGCACAGGGCGTAGAAAAGGCTATTTACGGCACTGCGTACCACCTTTTACTTTAAATGTTATACCACTGAAACATCCGATTTAAAATCGGGCCCGACAGGCGACAAATGAGAACGGTGACAACTCTCACAAAGTGACAAAACGCGTCTGCACTGCAATCTCTTCATCTCCCTGCGCCGGTATTTCACAACGAGTAAAGCCAGGTAGAATAATGACCTGTAATTTGAGTAACATAGGATACTTTTTGTGTTTGATGTTGAATTGTACGTTACTTTAGGTAAATGTAACATTTTCTGTGTTTAAAAATCATTGAGATTACAACAATTGCATATTACGTATGCTATTTACCTTGAGTTTTTTTTTTGTGTAAATAGCTTAATGTAGGGACTGTTTTTTTGACTGAAATATTATTCCTGTGAAGCTTTTTATACGGGTTACTTACAATAAAATTGAGTTAAATTTTCTTTTGTATTTTTATTTACTACGCCTCTATATTCCAAGGTTACAACTTTTTTTCTAGGAATACCAAAACCTAATTTATTCGTTTTTACCCTATATTCAAATTCAAATTCAAAATTATTTATTAAAAATTTCTTTAGGCAAAATTAACAAAATTCTGCAAAACCCACATTTGGGTTTGTCTACAGAAAATAAAAGTATTGTTCGAAGTTTTTACCAGTAAAAAAATTTAGCTATCAGTATACTAAAGCGCCCCATTAACTACCGGCGCGGCTCAAATCTGGCGGTTGCCCGTATCGAGCACACACAGGGCTATCACCATAGATAATATTGAATATACACAAATGGAGGATCCACAGTCAGTGTTTGACTTCATGACAGTCACAGGGAATTTGCAAACTCGGACAATTCGTTCCCGAGTATACCGGCCTTAGTCTCTTAACTTACGATTTAACTTCTATTCTATTACTATGCTACAAAATTTCGAGAATCGCAATTCTTGACCCAATCGTAATACAATCGCAATAGAAGTATAATCGTTACGATTAAACTTCTATTCTATTACGATAAAACATCTATTACGATTCTATTATGATTGGGTGAAGAATTGCGATTCTCGAAATTTTGATAGTATCTTCATTCTACTAGTCTTACGGTATTAAAGTTACGTACGAGACTCGCAATTTTTGACTTAATCGTAAAAGAGTAATAGTAGAATAGTAATAGAATAGAAGTTTAAGAGACACACTAATAGCGCCTCATCTAGCATTAATTTTTAACTCTTGTATCGAAAAAGGCATTTTTCCAAATTTATTGAAGTACAGCAAAATCATTCCAATTTTTAAATCTGGAAATACCGAAAACCCCACTGATTATAGACCAATCGCGGTTCTTCCAGCCTTAAGTAAAATATTTGAAAAACTTATTCTTGCACAATTAGCGTCTCACTTCTCAGTCAATAACTTCCTACACAAAAATCAATTTGGTTTTAGGAAAGGGCGGTCTACCTTAGACGCAGGTCACAAACTCATCAGCGATGTCTATGGAGCCTGGGAGGATTCTCACGATGCTATTGGGGTTTTCTGTGACCTCTCGAAGGCTTTTGACTGCGTTGATCATGAGACTTTGCTACTTAAATTACAGCACTATGGCTTAATTGATAAATCACTTGATCTACTTGCCTCTTATCTTACTGATCGCGACCAACGAGTGGACGTGGGTGGTGCGGTGTCTGCAGGTTGTCCTATCAAGATTGGTGTACCTCAGGGATCGATATTGGGGCCTTTCCTATTCCTAGTCTACATAAATGATCTCCCTTACATGTTAGATAAACTTACTGATGTTGTCCTCTTTGCGGACGACACCTCTTTAACATTTAAAGTTAAACGAGGTGACTCCCTCAACTTAGATATAAACAAAACATTAGTGGAGATTTCTCAATGGTTTACTTCTAATAATTTACTTTTGAACGCAAAGAAAACTAATTGCATTAAGTTTTCCTTGCCAAATGTGACTGCTTATGATACAGACATACATTTGGACAATAACAAGCTTAATCTGGTAAATCAAACTGTATTCCTTGGTATCACTCTAGATTCGAAACTTCAGTGGGGCCCCCATATCTCAAATCTTGCGGCAAGGCTCAGTTCGGCTGCGTACGCAATCTGGAAAATCAGAAAATTAACTGATGTTTCTACCGCGAGACTTGTGTATTTCAGTTACTTTCATAGCTTAATGACCTATGGCTTGCTTCTATGGGGAAGAGCTGCAGATATTAACGTCATTTTTATACTACAAAAACGTGCAATTAGAAACATTTATCAGCTTAAAGCTCGCGAGTCCCTCAGACAAAAATTCAAAGAAATTGATATTTTGACGCTTCCGTCCCAGTACGTCTTTGAAATTATTATGTATACTCGTAAAAACTTACATATGTTTGATAAAAAATGTGATAAAATTAAAGACCTTAGAACGCGTAGCAAAAACAAACTAAGTATTCCACAGAACAGACTAAAACGGACAAACAAATGCTTTATAGGAAACGAAGTAAGATTTTATAACAAGATCCCAGAAGAGATTTTGATCCTGAATGATAATGAGTTTAAAACTCGTATCAAAAAAGGTTTGATTAAGAAAGCTTATTACAATGTTGATGACTATGAAAACGACAAAGACGCATGGAAGTAGTCTAGCTCTGCACGATATTTTCATTATTTCATGTATGTACTTTAAATCTTATTAATTTATGTTCTTTGTACTGTAAATTGAATTGTAATGTCACATATATAAGAACAAAAAAAAAAAAAAAAAGAGAGAGAAATTGTAAAGTAGAGTTTGTTACCCCTTTCTTCTCTACGCTGTAAAATCATTGCGAAAGGGAGTAGAATCATTTGACAGAGGAGGGCTCGTTTGGGGGCGTCTCCAGGCGACCATTGTCGTAAGGCAAGGCAAACATTGTTTGCCAGAGCCAATTAGTGGGCACCCTGAACTACCTCGCCTCTATCAGTATAGGATACTTTACGAAATAAGGTATCAATATTAATTAGATTAGTCTAATTGACTTTCAATAAGCGATATCTTGTATCCTGTATTGAATAAATCATTTTTTACTTTTTTACTTTACTTTTTACTGAGGCCCGGATTGGGCCGTCTCATACTCCGCCGAGCTTATTCTTTACCGTCTTGAAGTCAGAACTTTCAGAAAGAAAGAAAGTCAGACTTTTAATGTCAGCCAAAATGTCATACAAACGAGAGAGATCAAGAGCACAAGTACAAGTTGCTCTCGGCTTGGCTCGCTCGTGGTATCTCGGCGAGCAAAACTAAACATAATACAAGCAAGTTATTCGTGTCAGGTCACGTCGACCGTACAATATTTCCATTCCGTAGGTAATAGAGGAAATATGAGAAGCATATTTAGTCGTAAATTGTCAAAGGACAAAATTACAGACTTTGTCAATTGTCTTTTATTCTGGAGTTTCGTACCCAAGAATAAACATGTAACTTGTCGACCCGGCGAACTTCGTACCGCCTATCCTATAACTATTTTATGTAGGTATTATACTTTTAAACCTTCTTCTTTAATCACTCTATCTATTAAAAAAACCGCATCAAAATCCGTTTCGTATTTTTAAAGATTTAAGCATACATAGGGACAGACGCGGGAGCGACTTTGTTTTATACTATGTATTGATTGATGATGATAAAAAATATTAAGTAAGTATTTAACTAAAATTGACTTATCACATATGATAAGAAATTAAACGTTTACAAAAGTATTATATAAATAAGAACTTACTAAACAAAAAGTAAAAAGAGGCAAACTGAACTCAATACTGATCTCACAGCTATGATTTAGGTGTTTAGCTTGTAGTACACTCTACAGTGTAGTGCCTCTAAAAAAAATAAAAAAACCTATTAGGTACTAAGCTTAAAGGGCACCTTGTTGTAATGTTTTAAATCACAACTCTGATCTATCAACTCTGTTTATTTTGCCGAGTACGTCATGCTATGTTAATTTAATGAGGCCGTAACTCAGAGCTTAATTTTTTTACCCTTTTCATGAACGTCGTTATTCGAGTTTAAAAACCGTGATAGCTGTACGCTTTTAATATTATTTCAGCCTTTGGTTACTAGGTAAGCTGACTAATAAAAAAATAACACAGTTTTATTTATTAACTAGCTAGCTGTACCGGCAACTTCGTATCGCGCCTTACTTTTCTTAAAAAACTTCTCACCTATTTTTCCATATTTTCTCACCTTTTAAACCTTTCCTGGATACCTAACTACATTTAAAGAAAAAAACAGCTAAATGGGACCTGCTGTTTACGGGTCTTGGAAAGACTAACGAACCACGATTCATATATATAGTAGATTAAATGAAATAGTGACCCGCCCGGCTTCACACGGGTTTGATTTCATTATCATATAAATCCTTCCGTAAGCAATTAGCGAATTGACTGTGAAAACCGCATCAAACGGTTACGTGGTTTCGGAGTTAGCGAATATTTGCTGATATTATATTAGTTTACTCGTCCTAAACCCCGCAACGCTACCTTTATCTGTGCAGACAGTGGGAAAGCGAATTTAATAACGACTACTTATTAGTCAACGTCATACATGTGTTCAAAGAAATTTAATGCAGTGTTATTTTAAACAAAAATAATACGCTATTTTAGATAAATACAAAAGGCTTACTTACGAATTATGAACCTACTGAAGAACAAGATGAAGGCCAGTGAGAATTATTGATTACAACGAAAAATTTCTATCCTCTAGTGTAAAGTAAACTTTTTTCGTGTCCTACTTCCGTAGTAGGGCACGGAGGAAATAAATGAGTGCATTGTTAACTGATTTACTGACCGTATTCACTGCAAGGGGAATTATTCTGGGACTTGAGGGCCGCGGCAACCCGCGCCAAGATGAAAAATGTGGTAGAAATATGAACTCTGTATGGTGTTCACTGTAAAAGTTCATGATTTTGGTTTCGGATTATTTTTTATCTTCGCTTACCTATAATGTTATTATGTTTTTTAATTGACTTCAAAAAAGGAAATTATCATTTTTACATGTATGTTAGTTAGTATGTTTGTGCGCGATTATCTCATGTTTGGCTGAACCGATTTTTATCCGGTTTTCAGATAAGTATTTGTTACATTGAGGAGAATGATTTAGTTCCTCTATTTTAACCGGGTTAAATAAACCTCATCGCGTCGTGCGCACATAAACTGTGCATAATTTAAATGCGTTTGAGGGTAGTCAATCGTTCCTAATCCATACTATAAATTAATACTTTAAGCAACAATCAATATATATAAAACTCTTCCGTTACTGACTGACTGACTGACGGACTGACAGACAAAGCAGAGCCTAAACTACTGGGCGTAGAAAGCTCAAAATTGGCACGTGGGTTCCTTGGGGAGTGTAGGTGAGCACTAAGAAGGGATTTCCCGAAATTCCCGGGAACGGGAAAAAACGGGAATTTTGTGTTTATGAGAAATCTGCGCGGGAAAAACCGCGGGGCAGCCTCTAGTATAAAACATACATTACGTAACATTATAAATGCGAATGTAACTTTGTCTGTCTATCTGTCTGTCTCGCTTTCCTGAGAAGACTTCTGAACCGATTTGAATGAAATTTGGTATTTGGATAGTTTAGAGCCTGAGAAAGAACATAGGATACTTTTTACCCCGAAACTCCCAGGGGAAATTAAGAAATTGAAGGGGAAATGCACTGGAAAATCCACTAGTCACGATAAAAAAGCGTTAGTCGAGACCCATTTAAACTCATACAATAGGTTACCCAACAAAAAATCTGCATTTAAGTACAAATACGAACATATATCTATGTCCATTAAGAAAAAATAAATTGAGCAGGCGTGTCATGTCATACACATACACAATATCCCGGGCAGTTAAGCAAGACATTATTTTCCGTAACGACGTTCAACGAACGAGTCGATAGTGTCTGACATTGATGAATTGAATATTTCTTGAACATTATAAAAGAAAAATAGATTTTAGGCAGCAGAATAAAAATCAATTGTATATGTACAGCTTGGCAACGGCGTCTTAAAACGGAAACATTTTTATCTTAAGTTGGCAAACCTAATAAAAAATTATCACTTGTAAAGAAACAGATTATGAATTTGTAGATTTTTGATTTTGACTAACTTTGGGCTTTAATTGTGTTTTATATTTGGAGAAAATTAATAAAGATTTCTTACGTGGAGTAAGAATATTTTTTACGTGGACTAATACAAAGTGGCGCCCCCATTATTTTAAAGTTATCTGAGCCAAGCTGTACGTATTTATACATTAGACTATAACGGTGTTTGCGGCACCGACACTATGTAATGTGAGTAATATATAAAACAACCACTACCAAGACCTTTGTTATGATATAATGATATATCGCATCTGGAATCGAAACTAAGCAAATCGTGAGTCATTGAGGGTGAAATTTAAAAGTGGGAATACTTTTAGCATTCTTTGATTAATATTCGGTAGATTCTGATAATCGGGATGAATGATAATGATTTAAAGTAGGTACAAAGATTGACTCGTTCAGCGTAACACTTTTGTCTATGATCTCGTGAACAAAACACTGTAATACCAAAGAACACGAACTCAGATACAGAAAAACCGGAAGTGTTACGCTGAATGAGTTCGTGACTGTACCAAATTAAAAATTACGAGCAGAGTGAAATAATTATTTAGCGCCAACTTACGCCTCACAACACGTCAAACACGGATAATTTGATATAAGCATTACTTTTTTTTCAATCATCCTGACATAAAAGCACTGCTTTTCGCCAGCTGCTTTTCGCAAAATCCCTAGTTTTTTTTGCAAAAAACCTAATTATCAAATCTTACTACGACATAATATATATATAGTAGATGTTTTTTTTCAGCCATGATCATGCCTTCAGTACACTCGTGTTCCGGACTAAAGCGATTGATGGATTACTGCCATTACACTCAATCTTAACCTTACTTTGTTAACACTAAGCTTCTTTGTTTGATTAGATTGCTGGATTTAGTAACAATTACACACTACACTGCGAATGTCTACTTACACACAATCTTGCTGGGAAATACATAATTTATTTAATTTAAATTTTTATGGGCATGCCTGATGACAAACTTTCCATATTTATAAAAACATCCTAAAGTAACCTCAATTTTTGAACAAAAATGCACGGTATGTAGTAACGGCCGTGCCATTCTTTATGATTTTTCGTATAGTAATAGAAGAAGTACATTTCCTTATACGGCAAGAATATACTTTTCGATTTGGATACTGTTTTAAGAGGAGTTTATTGGAATTCAAAAAAAAAAATATTGTACGCACCTGAGACCAAATGCAACTGACTCATTTTTCGTTTCGTAAATATAAAATTTATGATTTGGTACTTATGTCCGATAATGCGCTATGTCAGATTCCTCGCGCTGGAGTCAATAACGCTATCCCTTTCATTAGCTCTCATAAGTTCACACTTTCCAAACTTATCTCTTGCATTTTTTAACCGACGAAAAAACAAAAAGGAGGAGGTTCTCAATTCGTCGCGTATATTTTTTTTTTTTAATTTAAAAACAAAAAAAAAGTGTAAAAATTGTCTGCCAGTATCATGATAAAAAAGGTCAAGCCACGCCATTAAAATAAACAAAAATTGAGCACATGCTCCCTCAATTAAGACAAATCCTACGAAGAGGTACCTACTGCTGCAACGGGCCTCCACTCGAAGCTCCCTGCTTGAAGGCGCTTCCATCACGCTTGCAGACCCTCCACAGCAAAAAGAACGACATGAAAAAAAAAAAAATGACATACGATACTACGATAACAAGTGACGAGCGTAAATAAATTAAGTTTGGATAGATGGTAAGTAAATTTAATGATACTTACATACTATAAACGGTTTATCTACTGACAGAGGAGAAGACACTATTTGACAGAGGAGGGCTCGTTTGGTAGCTTCTCCAGGCGACCATTGTTCTGAACTTTCGTTTGCCTGAGCCAATTGGTGGGTAACCTGAACTACCTCGCCTCTTGCAGTATAAGATACTTTACCAATAAGGTATCAATACCAATTAGATTAGTCTAATTGACTTTCAATGTGATATTTTGTATCCTATATTGAATAAATATTTTTTTGCAGTCCTCTTATTGCTTCAGTGATGTGAGCTTAGTGAGATGATATTATAACGAGTAGCGGGCGGGAAAATGCAACTTTAGATGGTAACTTGATAGACGTCTAGACGTATTGGATCAAGGTGTATGTACATACTTTGAGGTGTAAGATAATTTCAATTGTTGCCAAAGGTAACGGTAACGTGTCTCAAATATTTATTGTTTAAATAAATAATAATTTTGTATTCTTTGTACAATTATTGAGATAATTGAATCAGAAACGAGTGTAATTTGCTTTCTTGAAGTTTAAATGAAATAAAAGGTTTCTTTCCTTTTTTTGATAACGATGAAAAGGTACTATATTAAAGTCAATTACCTTTCATTATATTCATTGTTCTTGTCGATTTGATACTTTTCTTTGTTGTCTGTTCAAATTGAATTAACTACAAAACAACTTCTCGTTTGTTTTCATTTTCAGCGCCAAATATTGAAGCAATGTAATTTATTGCTGAATGAAACATTGAAAAATTAATGTGGGAAACGCATTTGCTGATTGAAGAAAGCCCTCGTGAAAAATTTCCATGGTTGGAAGATGGACGGAACTTGTGAGCATTTAGCCTTCCTGCCTAAATATTTGTTAAATAAAAATAAATATATCCTACAAAGCTAATCCTACTTCAATACGAAACATTAATCTTTGGCCTTGTCGTGATCGTCTATCTGACTAATGGTTAGGACCCTCTATACGTTGTGTTTTAAATCAAATAATTTACATTGCTAAAGCTCCTTTGAAAATTAAAGAATAATGAAAATAACCTTGGACTTATAAAATTTGGAGCCAATGAGCTGTACGCTGACAAATAAATTCTTAAAAAAAATGCGCGCTAAACACGCGCGCTAGCTCGACCTCGTCAAGCGACTACCTAGGTATCCTAAACAGACGTTCCCTAATGGTTAATACGCAATCGTCCTTCTAAAGAATGATTTCAAAGATTGAAAACCCTACTGTTGCTCCTAGAAAAGGAACCGCGTTCAAGTGTATTATTACGGAAGGTAAACTTTGTTGAAGTGTATGACAACTAGCCCCGGGTAGGACAGTTCCTTCGCCATGTCCCGTCCGACTAGGTTTTGTGTAACCTTATGTTTGTGTGAAGAAAGTCGACTTTTGATGACCATCGATTCATGTGATAAAGGCTTAAGCCAGATTAAAACAAAGATAAATCATGAAGTTATGTGCAAGATTCTCAAAACGAGAGCTACGGTGTAATAACCCTGTTGCCAATCCGTTGGTCTTGTACCAGCACTTTTCTTGGTTAGAACTTACTTAGGAATGTATGTCTTGTGGTTTCAACTATCACTCCCACCATGACAGCACATCTCCTGAAGTACCGTAGATCGTTAGGCAAAGCATTGCACTTAAAAACCAAACAATAGCAAAATCTTTAGAACAAATCACAGCTCCTCTGAAGTTCATCCCCTAACACAGGACGATCGCTTCTTTACGCAAACGAGCCTAAAGCCGCATATTATCAAACGTTAGAAAAGAGGTCTCGCCCCTGGATTAGTTTATCGCGAAGTTAGTTTTTACGGTTTAGTGTACATCGTGTGAATATATTAAATATAATATAAGTTTGTATAAAAACATACCCTCCCCTGATACATTCATTCTACCTCACACAGATTCTTTCTGTCTCACATACATTCTTCAAGTCCTATCAGCTGATAATGGTTGTGGTGTTAGTTTAGTGTAATAGAATTATCACGAATCTCTAGAATACGTCATCCAACGAGTAACAAACAAAGTAAGCAGTCAAGCTTCGACAGGATATTTTATATTTGGTTAGAACGATTCGGGCCTCGTTTACTCAACATAAATCAACTATCTCGTACACCGTAGTGCATCGTCAAGTTTGATTAAGTTGTTCATTTGATCTCCATGCCACCGATCATGGGACCTTGTCTAGAACTCTTGGTTCTTTATATTCTCATCATCTAGCTATCTCATGCATCGTAATGCATTGTCAAGTTTGATGTGAGGTTTTAGTTTGCTCGTCTGATCTTCATGCCAACAATCATGAAGTCTTGTTTTGAACTCTTGGTTCTTTACTTATATCCTTTGTCTTAGCAATTCCGCATTACATATGTAAGCCACCACGCATTGATATCGGCAAACTTGAGATTATTAAGTGTGATAATAGAGGATTAGACTTTCCCACAACAAGCTTCCATTTCGCACAATCTACGATTTACAATAATTGATTAACATCGTAAAAGGCAATCAAGACACAAGAGTAGTAATCGTGCAATCCCTCGTTCGAGTTTGGCACACTAAATGGACTGCAGCAAATAGATCTCAAAGAATATGATTACTCAAACAAGTAATCTTTCAAATCAAAATAATCACCGCTATCCAATTTTGTGACCAGTGTAAAGTGTTCGGTTATGTATTTAACTAACATTCCCCATCTAACTACTTTGATGAAGCGAGTGCTGAGGCCGGCCACAACACTCCCTCGCATCGTCCAAAGGTGCGAGTACATATATATAGCTGTATTTATGTCAAATCAAAGGAAAACAAAACACAATCTCCGCGCGCTCGCCGAGACGCGGTAGCCGTTTCTAGGGATCTGTCGTCGAATCCATCTAAAAGTATAAAATATATAATTTTTAAATTTAATAAAGCTAAAAACTGTACGATATAGGAAGGATCGTTACAAACTTCTTATCTGTGTTCTTCCAAAACTTTTGTCTTGAGTCACAAAAAAAATACTGGCTGTTTTCACAGGCTTTTATCATTAATTTAAAAGTATATGCATAATGTCACCGTAAATTAATACTTTTTGTAAATTAAAAAAATTACGGTCGTAAATTTAGAAACAACCTAACCTAACCTACGATGGTTTATAGACTTATGCCTACATTAGTTTATAACCTAACGGATGTGTTATTTTATCACCTCTGCATTTTTATATAAAGTGATATGGCGTACAGGATTCTCTAATCTGTGGTACAGGTCGAAATAGTCATTTGTCACGCGAATCTCGGCAAGTAATTTGAAGAAGCCAAAGTAATACTGATAGATGATATGGCTGGATGAATCTAGGAGCCCCGCGAGACCAGCGCGGCTTAGTTGATGGCATCTCGAACACACATGCTCAATAAAACTACTTCTAAATAGTATCAATTTCCAAAGATAAAAACAATTGACCTGAAAGGACTTCTAATACTTAAAATCTTGTAATTTGAGAAGATTTCGGATTTAGAGCATTATTGACAAACTAAATAAACTTTAATGTGGGACGTGGTGTTACAGAGCACACTTCAGTTCTGGGTATAAAAAATAGATTAAGCTAAGACCGAGTCAACATTGTGACTTTCATTTCTAATTGGGCCGTACTGAACCTTTCTGGCGATCTAATCGATTTCTGTCTTAATTTGGTCTGCGATACGATCTAGATTCAGGGCAGAATGACAAAAAGTCGCCCCAATTGACTTTGGCTCCTATTGTCAATATGCTTTGCGATAAGGTAGGTAGGAGCGAAGTTTTCTTTTAAACCCTAATGGAATTTGGTACCTATTCATTCGAATAATCGTTATTGCAGCCTATAAGCAATCCAATCCAATGCTGGACATAGGCCTTCCCCAGGGATAACCAGAAATATAATTAGAATAATAATATTAATAAAATTTAAGCAATTATGTTTTTGTTATGTATACATAAATTTAAGCAGTTTTATGCACATTATGTCATGTATATAAAATTGCTTGAATTGAACAGAGGTCCATATTATAAAAACCATTAAACTAAATATAAAAATATATAGGTTTTTGTTTTTGTACCTAGTTTATACCAATAACTAATTATGTAAGTTTAGTTTATACAACATAGATTTAACTCAGCATACAGCTGAGTGAGCAAAATATATCGGAACGGTAGCTACTATACAAGCTTCATGGAACGTACATAAAACAAAAAGATAGATCGCCGTGTTGTCCAGATGCTGCTTCATGGGGTGTTCTATGTTCTATGATCTTATGACTGATCGGTAGCTAAGTTGGCAGTTATGTGGACTGAGTAAGCGTATGTGCACCTGAGTTCGATTCCCGGGCGGGGCGAATATTAATATGATGAATATCGATGTTTGTCTCCGGTTTGGGTGTAATGTTCGTCTTTGTTTGTGTTTCGGGTACCCTATATACAGTTTCTTATATTTAGGGGCTCTGAGTGTGATGTGTGTAGATGCCTTCTGATATGACACCAATTGGTCCAATTGGAGGAGATGGGGTGTTTGTATTCAACGCCACAACCTGAAGCATAGCGTTCTACCACAGTGTTACAATATACGGTTCTATTATGTCCATGGCCGCGACCACAAGACATCAATCAATATATATAAAACTCTTCCGTTACTGACTGACTGACTGACTGGCTGACTGACTGACTGACTGACTGACTGACAGACAGACAACGCAGAGCCGAAACTACTGGGCGTAGCGGGCTGAAATTTTGCATGTAGGTTCCTACGGGAGTGTAGGTGAGCACTAAGAAAGGATTTCCCGAAATTCCCATGGGAACGGGGAGAAATTGGATTTTTATGTTTATGAGAAATCTGCGCGAGTGAAACCGCGGGGCAGCCTCTAGTCAATATACATAGTATGAAACAAAGTCCATTTCGCTGTCCGTCTGTCGCTATATATGCTTAAATCATTAAAACTATGCAACGGATTTTGATGCGGTTTCTTTAAAAGATAGAGCAATTCAAGAGTAAGGTTTATATGTATGATACACGCACAACATAGTAGTAGGTAAGGCGGTACGAAGTTTGCCAGGTCTACTAATATAAGGTAAAACTAAAACCTTTGTGTCAAGTGTTTCCATATTTACCTACTACTTGACCTGCATATACTGAATTGGTTTCATAACGACATAGGGGGAAAGAAGTTAGTACCGAACGATTATTATTTATAGGTACATAGTAAAGTAACAAGTAAATTGAATTGTTGTCCTTTCTCATATTCAATATCAATTATTTCAGAAAACTTTAGAATACTAAAAGAACTCGAGAAAAAAAATCGTCTCCATGGCTTGAGAAATATAGATCACCAACTACCTCAATATAATTATAAGTAACTATTGAAAAAGAACCATACCATTTGTGCTAACCTACGAACAATATTAAGGTGCTACCTGACATTCTAAACCAACTAAGTACCTAAACTTTTGTCATGTTACTACTAACGTTCGAAAATATTTTTTTACATGGAATTGTTTAATTTAAGTTATTTAATAAAAGTTTTATTTTTGTAAATTAAACGTATTAAGGAAATACACCGCTCAAAAACCTTGGGTTTCTGCAGGTGCAAAATTGTAATAATAGTTTTCAATAAAAATACAATAAAGAAAACGTGAAGTTTTGGAAAAATGGGTAGGTACCTATTATATTGACAAACAAGTTATTAAGTTGTGAATGACAATATTCGTACTTTTTTTCAATATAACCCTAAGTTTTCTATTTCAAGAAATATGGTTTTATATGCCTACTATATAATTTTTAAAACATGTTTCTTAATTCCTTATAATTACCCTATGTACCCTATTTATTAAATAATACCTTTATATTATTATTATTTATAAAAAACCTTTATATTATTATTATTCAAGCAATCTGGTAGTAATTTGTCTTGGCTGAAACACAGCACAATAGTTCGATCAATCTTGGCAGGCTGAAGCAGATGTGATAAAATTTCACGGTTCCATTTTGCATGATAGATGCCTTAACTATAATATTCGATATCGACGACGACGCAGCTAAGATATGTTAGCTTAGATTATTACTATTAGTTACCAATTGATATCAAAGAGTAATCTAAGCAATAAAAAAACAAACCCCGTGAAAATATTAAGGACTGTAAAGTAACTCTGGGTGTGGCGCGAAATTCTATTTTTTTTTTCGCGAAATTCTATTTTTTTTTTTCGCGAAATTCTATTTTTTAATTTTTCTAAAAAAAATCTTCCCAAAACGTTGTATTACAAATTTACAATGGAAACGGTATTTTACTAACACGCGAAGTCATTTAAAAGTAATACTTCCGTTAAATTTTTTTTATTTTATTTCGTGACATACCATGTATTATTATTATATTATTATTATTATTACGAGCCTGTACTGTCCCACTGCTGGGCAAAGGTATGTATGTTCATAATATGTACCAGATATTTGAGTCTTAATGATACATTATAAATGTTATCTCCAATCAAACAAAAATAAGGTACATTTAGTAACATAGGTGCCTACTAAAAATCGTTTCAGATATTTTACCAATAAATAAAAAAAAAATCTTTGGGCTCGAAAGTGATAAAAATATTAAATAAAGAAAATCGTATTTAACGAAAACGGTACCTATTTAATATTCCAAGAAATCATTTATAATTTATTACCATTGAATTCCGGCACAAAATTAGCAACCCACGCAGCTGAACACCGAGACTTCAATCGGACTGTCAAATCTTCGGTTACCGCAGAAGCAATTATTGTATTTAAATAAATTAATTTCGAAATAAAGTAGAGGACCCGTCCAAAATAGCCGCACTATTCTATGAAATTGAAACCTTTACGGAGTATGGTTTAATTTATTATTATAGGTACGTATGATAGACGCTATTGATTATTTTGCATACCCAGATTAGACAAGTACCTAACTAGAAAAAACATAACGTAAAAACGTAAAAAACCCATTAGGTATACTCAGAGAGCCTGTCTTATTCATAAAGATACAGTATATTTTAAGTAGTTTTACTAGAGGTCTACTTCTCTGGTTTGTTGTATAGTAAAAACGTGATATCCAGTCTAAATTGACATACGTCAAATAACTAAAATGCACTTTAACTTTTTATGAATAACAGGATAACTATTTAGGTAGATAGAACTTATATTATGAAGGCTTTATGTAGGTACCCAGACGGCACTTTGTTGCAATCAACCAAAATATGAAAAGGTTATTAGACCATCATCATCTTAGATAAAAGACAGACAACCTTTCCTAGACAAAACTAATTGACCAATGAAAGTGAAACTATGGAAGTACAACAGTCACTATAGTAATAGAAAATGCCAGGTGTCGATCGGCAAATTGAAATGAATGTAAATCGGATCGTGCCCCGCCTGCCGAGCCCGGCGTGCGGAGAATACCACCGCGGACACTGTTCTACTATTAGTAAGTTTCTAACAGAGAACGTATTATTACTTAAAACAGAGGTCCAAGACATAAATTTGATAAATTTGGTACTTAATTACTTTATAGTCGATCTAGCGATCTAGCGCCACAGACGTATCGCAGTCATAATAATATGTTCGAATTTTAATATAAAAAAAAAGGTAATAAATCAGCCGGTCAGCTATGAGGTCGCTCTGCTGTGACTCTAATATGATATGATGCATTTGCCTCGTTTGATGAATTTAGAAACTTAACCACACATTAACAAAATCTACAGTGGACTTTAATTTATCTTTTCAGAATTGGGCACCTCATTGGTCGATTCAACGTTAAAATGTCTTAATAGAAAAAAGCTTGTACGAAAAGTCAGTACCTATCTTAATCCTAAATTACTAGCATTTCGCAGAAAGCGGGAAGTTAAACCTTTATTAGCCAGGTAACGTGCTTGCTGAATTCGAAATAGGTAGCTTCCACTGTATCGCCAGTACATTTTTTTCTCGTAAATTTGTTATTGTAAAATTTTATTCTAGACCTTCGGTCATATTTATAACTTTCTAAGAATTGTTATTTTAACGTTGGTTCCGATTCAATGTTTTGTTAGCGGGCTTTAAAACAATCATCCATTAAATTTATATAACCGAACAACGTTGCCGGGCTTTATGCCCTCAACCATGGAAGAAACTTTCAACCTAATTTGTGAACTTGACATTGGCAAAATACTCCACTGAAGTAGAGTCAATGTCAAGACATTAAATTTAAATAATAATAATAGCTTTCTATGTCAAAGTAACGTGTAACTTTAGGATTGTTTTTCCATCAAGAAAATTTTGTCTAATCGTGCTTCTCTCTCTTACACAGTCGCAGTCGTCACACTGGATGAAGAGCCATGTTGGAAATTTTGTCATGCCTGGCCTTAAGGTGCGGACAGACTATATTATTTAACATTATAATATAACATCACCGTCACACTATATGGATCTTTGTATGCATCATTTATAATATTATATCAATTTTGTACTAAAAATGTTTCAAAACATGTTATGTTAAATAATTGTTTCTTTTAAATATTATTTTGTGTGCCAAGGGAACCAAAATCGAAGCGGTTTTGTAGGAGAGTTACGCTTCTTGAGTATTGTTATTCGTAGACTTAAAGCTTGTTATTTATTGTTTGCAGTAAATTATTTCCTTGCTTACCTTTGCTTACCTCTCTATTGATTTTGTAATAAAATTCGTTTACTAAGTTATTTATTGCTGTATAAATAAGTTATTTTATATGATCAAACGAACTTCTCAAGTGAAGTTCGATCAATATTATATGAGTGGTTTCATTTGAAGATATAAATCATTTCACTAGGTAGTCCTTTCACCTACAAGGCAACATTCGCACGTTCTTACAAATAACTATTAGTCGATCGATTTAATCGATATCGATTACTCGATTAATTTGAAATTTACCCATGCTCCCATCCCTACCACTCTACGCGCCCATCACTAGCAGCGTCCGCCAAGCCTGTCATTCTTTTTAGAGATAGTTTTCTGGCATAAATTACGTCGTTTGACTTTTTTGACAAAACTCGGGATTTGGGTAGGGAGGGTGATTTATATCTTCAAATGAAACCACTCATATAATATTGATCGAACTTCACTTGAGAAGTTCGTTTGATCATATATTATATTTCGTGGTTTCATTTTCGATATAAATCATTTCACTAGGTAGATGTTTAGAGACATTGTTTTGTCTATATTTTTTCATGATAATGAAACAATATTAATTAAAAAGATGTAATTTTGACTAGTTTTATTTGAACTCTTAGTATAGGTACCTACAATTATTAAATAATATTGCTCATCTTATTAGTTAAAAACACTATATTTTAACATATAAAAGTAATCATTATAGTTAGTTTATAGAGTACTTCAAAGTTTAACATTGCGTAGTTACTTAGGTAAGTACTTGGTAGGTAGGTACTCAGCTACATTATTTATAACATACTTATATACTTACCCTCTTATTCATAAAAAGTTTAAGAGCATTTTAGTTATTTGACGTATGTCAATTTAGACTGGATGTCACGTATTTACCATACAACAAACCAGAGAAGTAGACCTCCAGTAACGCTACTTAAAATCTACTGTATCTTTATGAATAAGGCGGTTATTGTATATTTTTTAATGAACTAATTTGGTCAGAGATTTGATAAAAAATTGATAATCAATCATCATAGGACATTGATAAGTTTAGCAAACTTGTTAGAGGTAGAGGTCCAGGCGGCCGTCTTTTGATCTGATCAAGATTGACGCCGGTAGCATGAGCAGCCGATGTGGCGGCGGCGTGTCGCGTGCTGCTGTGTGTGCCGTACACCGCAAGGATCTGCCTGATCCACATGCTTATTGACTATGCTGTTGTGTTCCTGTGAGGACGTTACGCTTCACAGTTATTAAGAGGTGATTGGCTTATTTAGGTCTGATTTATTTAGTTAAGGTTATATAACCGTCTTATATATAGACGGATTCACCGTAAGATAAAGTAAAACTAACAATGGTTGATAGCTTTTGATTGCATTTAGCGCCTATAGTTTTGATAAAATTTTCATATACTTTATAATTCTAATGCCATTGCTATTTTTATTTATAATAATCTGTTATTTAGAGAAAGACTTTCAACCATGTGTGCTGTAGGCTGTAGATAATGTTAGTATAAAGTTACTTTTGTCTAGGATAAGTTCATTCTTGTTTGGTATACATTTTTAGAGATTTTTGAGAACCAATTGTGGATACTTACCAAGTACCTGTGTACTTTGGTGGATTGGGTATTAGTTTATAACATCTTTAAGGAAGGCGCTGATGCAATCATCCGAAGAAATATTTCTGCCTAAAAGCAGAGATAAAGCGGTGGCTCTTATGATGATGCCCTGTGAATCCTGTGATGCGTCTTTTTCGAAGACGTCGGAGGGAAAAGTAATTACACTAAAAACAGAACATTCGAAAGAATCTAATTTAATCATAGTATTGAATAACATTATATTGATATTGTTGAATAGTAATATTAGAAAGTGAGGCTAGTATAAGATGCTGATGAGATGCTGTTGAGGGGATAATGAGACCTGGCATTGCCTGCTCGAACATACTGCGGCACTCAGGGTAAGCGTGAGTAGGAGAGGGTGACGGTCCCTGTTAGTAGACAACATAGGTTTTCGTCACGCCCTCAAGTGATTATTACGAAATAACTATATCAATCAATGGAGGATAACAGGCAGGTCTAGAAGTACTAGAAGGGAATACTAGAATACTGGTCGTTTCGTCCTCAGTAATTTTTTGTAGGCCGTTAAGAAAAACGAAAAATGAAGGATCGGCATAGAAAAAATATGCATCTGCACCTTTGTAGCATCTGGGTCTTGTTTCAAAGAAAAGTATTTCTTAAGTTTTGCGCTAGAATGTTTGAAAAGCATCTTTAAATTAAATCTTCGATCTGCCTCTAAATTATATTTCGTGTAATATAGGATGCTAATAGCTAGATTTTTCGCTTCTCGAACCAAGGCCAAATATATCTGGTAAGTTAATTGAAATTAGGAAATTGTATGCAACTTCGTGTCGTAATGTAGCTGATAGCTAATGCTAATATGTTATCTACCCATAATAAAAATTAACAAATTGTTTAAGTTTCGGGGCATCTAAGGCTTAGTATATTGCTAATAATACGACATATAATTACTATAGTAAGTTTGAGTTACGACTTTACGACTCGAGTCCGTGTTAACTTATGAATCATATTTTTGTGTTTAAATGAAATTTTAAAAGCTTTTAATATTATTATCTCATCAATTCAGGTCCTGTAAAATAATTATCATAGTATTCTCTGAATAGAAGGTAGGTAGAAGGTACCTGTACCTTTGCCTTTCAAGTATTTTTGGTTTCAACCAGCCTTTTGTAAAATGCTGCGCTAGCGGACATTAGAATGCCAATCATTTGTGAAAATTATCTGATTGTAACAGGTGGTAGTTGAGAACACTTCAGAACCAATTCTATTATTTTATTACGTTTATGGCTTGTAAGTGATAAAGTCATATTTTAGTCATCTACTTACTTAAATCCTGAAAATTTGTAATTATTTTGTGGCTTTAAGCTACTATTTTCATAGTTTTTAATAAAGCCCAAGCACTCGAGTGATTAGAGTGTAAACCTAACTTTATTTAAATATTCCATGTAACTACGGTCTATGTAAAGGATATCGTCACATACAAAAATTTACCAATTTTTGACCAAATGAACGCAAGTGACCTACGACCCCTTCTTTAATCTTAGTAAAAGTTCTAGGCGCTATCGTGAGCCAATAAGATAAGGCATTGGGTTGAAATCATAGGTGGATAACAAGATTCTGTGTGTTCACATCCTTAAACAGGAAACGTGGGTAAGTACTTACGATAGTTTTAAGCGACAGAAATAAAAAGTTACGAGACATTTTAGGTCAATAGATGCCATGTAATATAATAGCTTGCATGCTGTTCTGCCATTTCGAAATGAAGTTTAGTTACTTACAAATTTATTACAGTTTTAGGTTAAAATGAAATCTCTTACCTCCATTTGAATTGGTGTCAAAAAGGTTTTAGATACGATTTCTAGCAAATTATTAGTTGCGATTGACATTTCTTGTTGTTACTGTGCTAACCATGTTACAACAGGAACATATTATTGCTCAAGTGGAAAATTAGAAAAAGATTTAATTATTCTGTTACAAATCCAATTAAGGATACCTTTATTGTTTGTGATATACAATACAACCAACACATTTTAAAAATATTGTACTGAATTCTGCCAGAATGGTGGTTGAGCACGTGGCCTGATTCGGATTGGGTCGTTGTAATTTCGAACTTGACGAGTGGTATCTTCGTACTCTGGCCCTGGCACGCCCCCCCCTTGTTTTCCGCAAAGCGAGGAGGGCCTGAGTTTTCCTGAAACTGCGGCCAAGCTGTGCCCGTGGAGCTCGTAGAGGCGGCTGTGTTGTGTAAGCAACAGTATTTCTGGGAAGACTACTGTCTTCCTGATTTGAAGGCATTGCTATTCAATTTTGAAGCTTAATTTAATTTTCTCTAAAATTTGGCACCGAACAGTGCTTTATCTCGTTTTCTGTACTGAAAGATATTCAAAAACGTCTTGGTAGACCTGGTGCGGTCTTTTAAATGCGAGCTTGTGTCTCCGAGCTATAAAGGTTGCATGAACTACGGGAGCCCTCGCTTAGAATCTTGATTGCCTCTATTTTATATCTTGAGTTAGGAGAATGGCCATGGCCCTACTCCCCGATGTGATGTGAAGTCAGTCCAAGTTGAGATGAGAGTATTTTAGTATTTAGCTTTGAGGCTTGAACCAATATGTAGTTGCTAGGTATAGTATATTGCTGAAGGATTTTTTCCTTGACTTCTCTAGCCATTTGAGAGAGATATTCGTAGATTCAATCACACAACTTTAGTTCATCATCCAGGGCTTCGCCCAGGGTTAATAAAATTTATGGGTCCAGTTCCGGAAATTTAAACTTTGCCTCAGGTTCCGAGTTCAATTGGTTGGTGTAACCGCTACTAGTTCCAATAAGGAAGTTATTGCTGGTGCTTTGACCTGTTTTTGGTGACGGTATTGAAAGTGATCACTGTTGGGGCAGTGGTGGCAATTGGCACTTGGTATGTCGCCATCATGATTTTTGGTGATTCAGTCTCATTTAGACCTGATCATGGGTTGTAGGGAATAGTTTCGGCTAGAAATATATCCTCATATTCGAATGATATTTGCTCTGGGCACGTTCCTTAAATTGTAAAGGCGTTTCGCCTACTGGAATAAGAAGAAAAAAGAAAATTATGCTTTTTATATTTTTATACTTACATAAAAAATTATGATTAATTTTGCAATTTGCCGCGTTCCTATTGGAATCTATGGCAGTATGGTAGCCTGGTTCATATTTGAATCTATGGCTTTGCAAAAAAAATTAATTTAATGATAAAAACTGATGTACAGTTTTAAATTTTGCCGCGTTCCTATTGGAATCTATGGCAGCCTGGTTCTTGTTCGAATCTATGGCTTTGCAAAAATATTTCTTTTACACTTTTTAAATGTAAGTTTATGCAGAATTTCAATTCGAAATTTCTGTCTAAATATTTTTTTTTTTTTTTTTGAAGGTAGGTAAGCAGATGAACTTACCGTAACATTAGACATTGTCTCTCGATTTATAGTATGAGGATAATGAAATCCATCAAAGTTTAAGTAACTCACTTAATTTTTTGTTAAATATTCGTAGGATCTTTTCGGTATCTTGAAAAATTAATTTTTTGCGAACAAGATCCGAACGCGTGCTTTCGTTGCCTCGCACGGAAAAAGAATGACAGGCTTGGCGGACGCTGCTAGTGATGGGCGCGTAGAGTGGTAGGGATGGGAGCATGGGTAAATTTCAAATTAATCGAGTAATCGATATCGATTAAATCGATCGACTAATAGTTATTTGTAAGAACGTGCGAATGTTGCCTTGTAGGTGAAAGGACTACCTAGTGAAATGATTTATATCGAAAATGAAACCACGAAATATAATTATTGTTTCATGAGTCTTCTGGCCGGAACATTTATACTTATACCTAACTTGAGAAGTCGTGCTGCAACGAAGTATTGTACTGTTAACTTAGTCTAACCAACCAAAAACATAGCTGCATAGCTAGTACAAGTGACACAATTTTTAAATACTTATTATCCGTAAATTTTACCGTCACGTTTTAACGGAAAAATCGCAAAGCAATATTAATTGACATAATTTAAAGAGAAAAGCGTCGTATTTACAGCGGCGGTCTAGGACGGTGTAACACTTCATATTTTTCTCTATTGCAAGCTCTTGTTCTTTAGTACCTAACACAGTCTAGGGCGCTCGATACCGTAGACAAATCTGTTACACCGACCTAGACCGCCACTGTACAAATCACAAATTAAGTCAGAAATACTGGGTGATTCTAATTTATATGCAAATCAGAAAAAAAGGTCAATTTAATTATTGTATTATACCTATATTTAGCCACCGCTCCACTTGTATATTTGTCTAGAAAAGAAAAGTTCGTCGTTGTCGTTCAGTATGTTACGTTGTACGTATACTGTACGTGAACTTTTAACGTGAAAGAGCAACAAACTTCCATCCATCAATTGCATTCTTCGTGCAAAACTTTAACGTTCATAACAGAAGAAGGATTACCTAGGTCCCTACTCGAGTATTATTATTTTCATTTTTGTTAACGACTATAGGATCAACGTTATCAATTTAATATGTAAGTAGGTACTACTTACGCAAGATTAAAAAAAGATAGAAAGCGTATGCACATTGCACATAGGTAGGACATTAAAACTACTAATTACGTTTTTTTTTTAATTTATATCACAATAAGACTTTAATTAAATTACAATACAATCAATTAAAATACAATATTTTATTTATTTATTAAAATATCAAATATCCTATAAATTTTACATACTAAGAAATAAATTATTTTTAAACGATATCTCGTTTTTTCTTAGTGATTAAATTTACTAAAAATATTTGAAAAAATAACTGTATGAAATTATGACGAAAGAGCCTAATAAGATTGCATTACACATATTCTATTTGTTGACTTTCTTAATTTACATTATACCTATCTATTTTATTATAAAATTTTAGTTTAATTGTTTCAATATGTTATTTTCGAGTATTGCACTAAAAATATACTTTATATTAAATACATTTTATTACTATTAATAAAATGTTCGCCTTATTCTACTGAAACAAGAAGACGTCAATTTAATCATTAAACAGCCATATTAGCAATATTTCGCATTCAAATCCGTTGCGCAGTTTTAAAGATATTAGCATACATAGGGCGGAAAGCAACTTTGTTTTATACTATGTATGTATTGATTGATGATAAATACAAACACGATAGTTTAGAATTAAATTTTTTGATACATACATTGGAATTTGACGAAACTTTCCTGTATGGAAGCTTATAAATCAGAATATATTTTGTAAGGCAATACCAAGTTCACCAATTAGTTAGTTGAGTAAGCTTTTAATAATTGGTGTGATATGATGATGATATCGTAAAGCTCTACGGCTACGCTACGTGCTACGATGCTACGCTTTTTGTATTCTGCGTAGCAAAGTAACTACGCGCGAGACCTACTATGAAAAAATTACAGTTTATAGTCAATCGAGCGTAGCCAAGATATTCTTACACAGATATAAACCTAACCTAACCTAACCTATGTTGGTTTATAAACTGACGTACGTAAATTTATAACCTAATGGATGTGTTATTTTACGGTGACATATACATACAATAAAGAGCGTCAAAAGGCTCTCGCATGGTTTTCCACTTTTCAGAAAACCGACGTGACTGGGTGACTACGTTTGTAAAAGCGTGAGTCAACAATGATTCGGCCCTGGGACTTATTTCGAATCAGTTAGGGGACGCGTTGTGGAACGCCTGACTCCTCAATGTCATATGGGGATTTTAGTGATAAAGCGCATTCCCATTAGCCGTCTGTCGCGAGACGGGTCGGGTTTTAATCGGATGTTTTAATAGCATAACATATGAAGGTTCTTAATATTATTTACACTTTTCGGATGATAATTTCAATGTAAATTTTACCTTATACAACCGATTTAAATCCGGATCCGATGGCTGACAATTTAAGTGAGAACGGGCTCTTACGATGTGCGAAGGTCTTAAAAAAAACACTTCACTATTAAAATCTCCAATACGATATAGATCTCGAGGACTAAGAATGCCTCTCTAATGGCTTATCGTATTATATTACCCACAATTATAATTCGCCTTTAAGGCCATGTTAAACTAGACTAGACTAGACGAGACATTGAGATAAATTTATTTACACAAACAATAAATTAATCTAGAACTATACTTAACTAGTTCTGTCTCTTTAAATTACAGTAGAAGTAAGTGACAGGTCTAGTTGAGCAACTAAAAGTTTTAAGTTTTATAAGACATTGATAATAATATTCACTTTCTTGATAATAATGAAAATGTCAAGTCTATGGAAAGTCTACAGGAAATGCTGCAGTACGAGATGATCTCCCTTCACCGTCCTTCCTCACGGGATCGAAGTCTTTGCCCTGGAATAGAGAGAAAAATATATTGTAGTACATATCAAAACAACAAGTTGCCTGGAAGAAATCGCTTAAAGCGATAAGGTCGCCTTTTGTCAACTTACTAATGTATATTTTTCCAATTTTTGTGTTTTTTGTACAATAAACAGATCTAATTTACGTAACTATTTTAGTTTAACGCTCAATCCTAAGGCCCAATCTAATTATAGACAGATTTCTTGAAAAAAAAAAAACCTATGCCGTATAACCTAAATGTGCCGTTAATTTATTTTATCGGTCAATGCACTATTTTATATTGTTACTTCTATCAAAACAATGTTATTATGCTATTAAAACTACAACTGTTCATGGAAATTAAAAACAGATTCTGAAATTTACTAAACTGACAACAAAGACTATAAAATGGTTATTTTCAGCGTCCGCGTCTCATAAAATTACAGTCAAGAGGGCAGTTTTAAATCTTTACCGTTTTGTCTGTGTTTTAATTGAAATTGTTGGTTTATAGGTAATTATTGTTTTTTTGAATATTTATATCTGTTGTTTCTAGGTAACTGTGATTTTTTGATATCCTTAGGGACTTCTGCCCTACTTACATTAAAATAAGTCACGTCGTCGTCAGAAGGGAATGGACAGGCCCATACGAAAATATTGCCCTTTTGCATTCATGTTTTTAGTACTACATAATACATGACGTCATGCCTGTTTTATCATTGAGGTAAGAAGAGACATATTACATAGTTTTTTTTTTTATATTATGCTTCTATAGTTTTACTTTATTAGTAAAATAGTAAACTCTACTCTTAGAATAATTCTTAAATTCAAAATTGAGAGAGGTGCAAGTTCAAATCTCGAAAACCTACGTGGTCTGTCCATCGGAGTGCGACGCGGACGGCGGCGGCCACTTGTGCAGGTGCGCGCGCCACATCATCTGCCCAAACGTCATCCTGAACTGGCGCGACATGGAGCAGTACAACACGAAGTTTATAGCTCCGTTCAGGAGAGCCAGGGCGTCCATCAGCTCTCCGAACAAGTCATAGCAGCGCTTGAAGAAGCACCTTCCCAAAACCCCGCTCAGAAGACCCAAGATCCCTTGCGGGAACTCCGTCAGCAGGAACAAAAGAAGAACGGCAACCAGCATCTTCGTCGTCCTGTCTGTCCTCTTGTCGTTCTTGTACTGCCTCTTTATAGTTTTGTAAGAGGAAGGGCAGTTGTAAACTCGAATTTTCTTTTGATGTTGATTTGCGCTGTACACCTCTCTGATAAGCCAAATGCTTATCACAGTAAGAATGAGACAAGGTAGCAGCTTTATAAGAACAGCGTGCACCCAGAAGTTGATCTGGTAGAGTTGCCCCTCCTCGTCAGAGTCGACGTGGTAGAGCAGCATCGGTCCCGCAGGCTCTAAAATCACGGCTGTGTGAATGTCAAACACCTGAAAAACAAAACGAGAGATTTATTTTTACGGCAGCTGTAAAGAAGCGAAATCTCAATCAGTGGTCCTATTTTATTACGCGCGGGCCGTGAAAATTTGTTTACGCAACAACGAAAAATACCAACGGTAATTGTTAATTTTAAACTTTACGACCGTTTGACGTTCATTATGAATCACGCAATTTATAGGATTCCGACCGAACGCGGGTCAATTGATTTGTACAGAATGATGCCTGGTTGAAGACACGCCTGATCCTATCAAAGGTTTTTCTTTATCAAAGGCTCTTCGATGTAATATAATTATTCTGAATCAGGTTTCTAATTTAAGGCGTAAACAAGAAATAAGGCACCTTCATAAAAACTTCCAATCTAAGTGAAGACATCTTAAAAAAAAAACACTTTTGAAGTATTGCATGTTTTTTTAAATAAGTTCTAAGGATGTTTTTTTTTTAATTTCAAAGCTGAATATGATTACGCTTGGTAAATTGAGGTCCTGTAGGAATTTTGCAGTATTTCGTTATCGAGATACGGCGATAGCCCCGGGGCAGAAAAATTAAAGGTGAGCTCGATGTTTATTGAACAGCAGAATTTTATTGGATTTATTTCGTGTCTTTACTCGAATACCTTTCAGTTGATTGCGGTTAAAAAAGTAAGTAGGGTAACATGCCCTATTACGGCGCGTTTTGACGACATTTTAAAGTAGGGTAAGAAATTAAGCATTTCTAAATATTTTAGCAGATATTTGAATTTTTTTTTGACACTTATGATAATTATATTTTCTATTTCAGTTGTCGTTTTATTTATATTACAGTGATAATTAATTTTAAATAAATATTTTTTCTGACAATTCGGAATTCCTATTACGGCGGCAAAAAAAAGTTTGAATCCCATTACGGCGGTATGCACAGCCGTTGTCATCCCATATTACGGAGTATGGGATGACAACACACGCACGATGAAACATTTTCATCTCAGCTCATGGTTCCGTGCAATCAGAAAATGGTATGCAATGGCTGTAATTGTTACTGGCACTGTACAAAAATACAGGTTCTTCCTAGTAAGGGACAATTTTGATAATATTTTGTGTATCAACTATTTAATAAACGGCCTCGCGCTAAGAAGTTTCCAGTATAATAATTAGTTTAGGAAACACAAATAATGAATATTTGGCTGTATAGGCTACTATGTTCCTTTGCCTGACCTGTACGGGCGAATAACAAAACAACAATCAATCTACGGCATCGTAACATCCTCCCGTCTCTCTGCACAACGGAACGGAATTAATTAAATATGGGGACGATTTTTTTTTATAAGCCGCGCTGATAAAGAAACGATTTGAAAATGGCGGCCGAACGAATGCTATCTTGCGTATATTAGTATGATGGAAGAGTTGAGAAGAGAGACAGCCCATACAACGGCCGCCATTTTTAAATCGTTTTTTTATATGCGCAGGTTATACCCATAAAAGCGTAATTTATGCAAATTTGGCTAGCTTATTTAAATCATTTTTAATATTTGTTGTTAATCTACATTAAATGAAGTTACAAATGATCATTATTTAATGTCTGTTGACCAGGTCAATATCTCAGTAGAAGCTCAACAAAAGTTTGTTCACAAAAGGAAGATTTTGGCACAATTTTTGCATTTTTCTCTAAATTCCATAATTTTTTGAAGTTTTTAATATTTGTTAGTATTCTTTGGACGACAAATAAAATATCGTGATTTTTTTTCTGGCAATCGTGAAATTATCGTGAAAATGGAAAAGACATAATTCTTAATAAGATCCCGGGACGTGTACCCGAAACCTTAATCAATAAACTGATACAAACTTAATATGAGAACTTTCTCTTTTTTAAAATTTGTTAAAAATAGGTACTAACACCCTTCTTTTGAATTTAAAAAATACTTTTGTGAAAATCGGTTTTGACAAAATCGAAATTAACGCGGAAAAACATGCATACAAACATACATTCAGGTCGAATTAATAACCACCTTAACCTCGTTAGAAAACAATTGCTGTTCGTTTTTCTCCAACTTTAATTTGAAATAGGCCCGGACGAGGGTTTTAATAATCCTACTAATATTATAAACGACAAAGTTTGTAATAAAGGACGTCTGTAACTCTTTCACGTAAAAACTACGAAATAGATTTTAATGAAACCTTACAAATAAAACATATTTGTAGGAAAATTTAACTGACAAAGCAACGGGGTGCAGTCAGTGAAGGTTTAATTAAACGGTTAAAAAATATAGAAAATGCATTTCTACCCGAATTTTTTTTTTAAGCGGAGAAAGTAAAAAACAATATAAATTTTTTTCAACAACCTTGACACAAACATACAATAATAAATGAAACAACCAACGAATCATAATTAGTTTTGTATGGTGTGTCAAAGTTGCGGTAAAATCTAGTGGTAAATTATTATATTGATGGGAAAATAAGATAAACCTAACCTTAGTATACATTTTTGTGTAAGTTTTTTAATTATTTACTTACCCTGTTATTCATAAAAAGTTAAAGTGCATTATAGTTATTTGACGTATGTCAATTTAGACAGGATGTCACGTATTTACCATACAACAAACCAAATACGTAGACCTGCAGTAAAGCTTTTCAAAATGTACGGTATCTTTATGAATAATACGGTCAAATTATTAGCTCTGTAATTTCCATACACCGTGTTAGGATTCCTTACAGCCTAATACGGTAGGTACAAAAATATCTAATGAGTTTTTATATCCTAATTCTGAAATATAATGTAAAGATATTTCGGCAATGTAAGTTATTACATACAAATAAGAGCACTCTAACTTTACCGTAAAACTCTCAAATCGTTAGTAATCGTTGTATTAGACTATTTTTCTTCATTAAAACTCATACGTTAGGTTTCACAGTATTCTAACAAACTTAAATTTTACTGCCAACTTTAAGCGTCAAAAACAAGGATTCTAGTTAAAAAACATGTACCTCCAAAATTGGTTTTATACTTGAGCACTAATGATAATTACACTTAAATAACGAAATGTTCATAAATTATATTTATTATACCTTTAAATTTATAAATAACCGACACTGCGTTTTTCCTATAACCGATGGTACCCTCCGTAATAGGCGGTACCCTCAAATAGCCTTCCTAACACGGCGGACTTTTGTTTACTCATATTTACTTGTTTTATTTGATTTTAATTAGAAATCAACTGGGTTTACTAAGACTACTTGAATGTAAAAAGTATTCGAATATAGTAACATAAACTGAAAGTGTTTGTTTGAATTAAAAACGAAGTCTGAAAATTCAATGTTCTACCGCGAGTCAGTCTGCGTTTGTATGAAACAGATTCTCGCTTCGGTGACGTTACACAAAATAATTATTTTAAGTAATTTTAAACGATTTTAAACGCAGGAGTGCTGGGTAATAAGTTATGTGTTAGTTTCCCTTGGACACTATGTAGTCACCTTTACCATACACAGTCACAAACAATCATAAATTGCAAAAGATAAAATAGAGCCGTAATAGGACATGATTTTGACTACCGCGGTAATAGGACGTTTTACCCTACCTTATGTAATTTTATTTTTTTTTGACGAAATTCTAAATCTTGAAAATAAACAAAGCTTTATGGATCCGCCCGGCGAAGTTTCTAGATTTTGATAACCTCTCGTCAAGAGAAAAATCAATCGCTTCGTTGTTTTAATTCGTTTTACCACAAATAAGCTGAAAATGGCTGCTGCGGCAAAGCGTCTAATCACCCTGTTGGACCGCGTCCTCATCAAGCGAGCTGAAGCTGTCACGAAAACCGCAGGTGGCATCGTGATCCCAGAGAAGGCGCAGGGCAAAGTTCTCACCGGCGAAGTGGTTGCTGTGGGCACTGGTGCGAGAAAGGAAAATGGAGATTTCTCACCTGTACTAGTCAAGGTCGGCGACAAAGTCCTCCTGCCCGAGTATAGAGGAACTAAAGTGAACCTCGACGATGACAAGGAATACCATCTATTCAGAGAATCTGACATCCTCGCCAAGCTCGAGCACTAATTTTATGCTTAGCCTTAGTTTTTAAAACTGTTCTGTAATTGAGTAACGCATATGACGAAACTATAACCGCAACTTAGTTTTCCAAGTGGTGTACCTCATACCATACAAGTCCCTATCTCAAGCGGTTTGGTCTGTATGTTGTCTGTCAATCAGTCAGTCAGTCAATCAAAAATGTAGCTATGGAGTATTTTAAACACGGTTATTAGATACTTGAGGTATTCATGTTATATTTTTTTTGTTTAAAACTAAACTATATTATGGTTAGCATAGCAGCAAACTTATTAAAATCGTTTTGTTATTTGAAAATTATGGGTCAAATAATAAAACAGTTTAGACTACTGCCTCGGCAACGAATAAGGTTTAACAACGTGGAAAGATAACCTTTGGACTCGTATACTTTCATTTAAGCATTAAAGGGTCGCTAGGCTCGGTCGGAAGGTCGCAATATGGGGCAAATGACTTTCTAGCTCACAAAACTTTTTGTTAAGGCAAGTTATAATATCAAACATGTAAATTTAATTTGTGTGTCTGTAATTTCAATACCAAACAAAACGCCCTGTCATTGACTTACATGTACGCCGTTGATTTCAAATTGTTTGTTCCCATTTTCACATTAAAACTGCTGAAGTTTGCACAGTCGCGACGCGACAATGATATGTACCTATACTGTTTCAGTACAATTCTATTATTAAACTGTAGGTATACTGAGTTTATTGTTTGTATTTAGATTTTCTCTCGCTCTTGCTTCTAGTTGTTCTAATACATTGATTACTTTTCATAATGTTACATTGTAATAGTTATTCCGTTTGTGATTTACCTTCTCTCTGGACCCAAATAAAATAAGATATATTTCATTTTCATTTCATTTCATGCTTGACGGTTAGTTAATACATTCTAATCGTTATCATAGAGAAACGAAACTAATGAAACCTTAACTATTACTTTAGTTTTTTTATAAAGTAATATAGGCAATGAGTTATGAGGTACTGACCATATAGGTCGGGATGCAGAGGATGGGCGGCAGCAAGAAGCTGCAGAGGATGGCGAGGCTGCAGCGCCGCTCCGTGCACAGCACGTGGCTCTTGTCCGAGTACCTGAATATAAATATAAACATAATGAACCGACCAGACTAAATAATAAACCGACTACTACGAACATTTTGAAACCAAAATCAGCTAAATCGGCCCGACCGTTCTCGAGTTTTAGCGAGACTAACGAACCATGATTTATTTTAATATATATTCTAGAGGCTGACCCGCGGTTTCACACGCCCAGATTTCTCATAAACACAAAAATCCCGTTTTTCCCGTTCCCATGGGAATTTTGGGAAATCCTTTCTTAGTGCTCACCTACACTACCTATGGAACCTACATGCAAATACAAAAATTTCAGCCCGCTACGCCCAGTAGTTTTAACGGTTGTCTGTCAGTCAGTCAGTCAGTCAGTCAGTCAGTCAGTCAGTAACGGAAGAGTTTTATATATGTCACCGGAAAATAACAAAAACCGTAAATTTATAAATTTTCTAGGAAATTTATAAACTTTCGTAGGATTCTAAACGAGAGATAAATTGTATTATTTTACGCCTACATTTTCGTATATTGATAAACTTACTAAACTCACTCGTAAAATAATAAGTAACCAATAACCAAACGCCATGTATAATGAATTGAAATTTACCACAGAGCTACGAAAGTTTTATGGTAGCCATGACCAAAATGTTTTATTTTTGTAGAGTGAAATAGGGAACCCCCTACTAGGTAGGTAGGTAGTAGGTATGTACCTATAATACAAGGTTACTTTTTGTATTATATCTGCTACTGTTATATAGCGAAATACGTTAATGTGCACTTTACCGGGCAATGTGCACATTAACTGTTTAGGTCAGTTAATGTGCCAAATTTTATGTGAAATATGGGGTATCCACACTTTACCTAGTTAATGTGTGTATTACCGGATATCTCGCCGATTAAGTGCGGAAACAGAAAACTCCGACCGAAAATTCAAATCTAGGGCAAAATTGTAGGTTAGGTGGTTTGATCTTTAACCAGCGTAGCGAGCGAAGCGAGCGGAGCTTGGGTTAACTGTGTTAAACTGAAATCTAAGACAAAAATTTTTTGGGCTTAACTTAGTCGTTACTCTGTAGATTACCTAGGGATTTTGCAATTACCTAGTTAATGTTGAGAACAAAATTTTATTTCGAACTCTATTGGATTCAGCCAGTTAGTGCACTTTTACTGAATTTCGCACATTAGCGGTAACATTTTAACCTATTAACCTACCTAGTTTTTAGTACCAGTAAAAATACTTTTAGTGTGATCGAATTGTTTGGCAAGTCTGATTGTACGTAAGTCTATGGACGCAAGCATTTTCACTGTCAACATCGACCAATCAGAGAGCAGTGTGTTATTTTCCGTATTTCAAAAAGCGTAAAATTAAAAGCTCTTCTGTGATTGGTCGATCCGTTTAGAATCTTACGATTCGATTTCCGTTAGTTTATAAATTTACTACGACGCGCCGAAAATTTATAAATTTGCGAAAAAGTGGGCGTAAAATAATTCAATTTATCTCTCGTTTAGAATCCTACGAAAGTTTATAAATTTCCTAGGAAATTTATAAACTTGCGAATCTTATTATTTTCCGGTGACATATATATTGATTAGATAGATAGTAGATTTAATTATTTTACTTGGTAAATTATGGATTGTGTGGTGTGGTGTATTAAACAAAAGAATAAGAGTAGGTACTTCCGCATCCTGTCCTGCTAATTTAATGAATGCAAAAGTTAAAATTATGTTTGGAAGTTTACTTTTTCCCTTTCAGGCAAAAGTAATGTTATAGAATAAACTTTACAGAATGATACCTTATTTACATAATGTATCATTACCATTATTTTATTAGAATAGCAGAAAGGCTTAATTTTGTTTAATATTTGGGAAAAAAATATATATTTAAGGCGGTACAAAGTACGCTAGGTTTATGCGTTACTAAATTAATTGAAATTGTTCATTTATTAAGGAACCTAGTTACTTACTTTATAGCCAAGTATCTCCACACGGCCAAAGACAGAGTGAGGCAGATGGAGGCGGTGTGGAAGATCTGAGCGAAGTGCATGTGGAAGAGCAGGTACGCGGCCCAGCGGTAGGGCATCTCTCTCTGGCCGGGTAATATCTAGTTGGAAGAAATTAACACAGGAGCGATAGTTTAAGAATGGAGATAAAACTAGTTTAAAATGTCCCATCACATCAGTATGAAATAAAAATCACGCATTTATACGGGGGCACTATTTCTTTTGTAATTTATAATAATTAGTGTTTTACGTATTTAATTATGTCCACGTAAACATTACACGTTACTAAATTACAAAATATTATATACCCATATATTTTCCGTAAAAGGAAGTGATTATTTATATTACTACAAAAACCTAATAGTAATAACTATCACCGTAATTGGACACTTTGCCTTATTAACATCAACTATTTATTTCGAAGTAACTACTTGCTTAATGTAAGGGCTGGTAGGGGATTAACAGCGGCGCAATAATATAAATAACACAATATGTAGTATACTGGGTGTTTCTGACAAGGCGGTAATAAATCAAAGGAGGGATTCTGCTCACAATACCTAACAACTTTCCCAAAGCAACATGGGTCGAAATCTCAAAACAAAAATCAGCCGTCCCGTACATTGACCCCGTCAGCTGATCGAACCAATGTATAGAACAGCTGTTATTTTTTTTGAGATTTTGACCCATGTTGCTTTGGGAAAGATGTTAGTTATGGTGAGCAGAATCACTGCTTTGATTTATTACCGCCTTGTCAGAAACATCCAGTATAAGTACGTCCCTGAAATTTTGCTGTGTTTTTACATACATACACATTTACAAAGCCTGCTCATAACGACCCGTTCGTGTGGCTGACCCTACTCATGGCAAAGTGTGATTCTTACTGACTATGGTAACAGATTCAGTACATTTTCTTTTTGAAAATTAACTGCGTACAGCTTGACTCTGTATTTGTAGGTACTAAGTATATCATCAATCATCATCAATATCAATATCAATACATAGTATTAAATAAAGTCGCTTGCCGCGTCTGTCCATATGTTTGCTTAAATCATTAAAATTATGCAACGGATTTTGATGCGGGTTTTTTTTTATAAATACAGTGATTCAAGAGGAAGGTTTATAAGTACAATACATGCACAATATGGGCGAACATTGTTATGATGAATATCGATGTTTGTTTCCGGTCTGGGTGTAATGTTCGTCTCTGCATGTTTCGGGCACCCTAGATACAGGTTCTTCCTAGTTAGGGGCTCTGAGTGTGATGTGTTATTATTATTATTATTAATATAATAATAGGTTAGGCGGTACGAAGTTTGCCGGGTCGACTAGTATGTTATATAATCTAGATGTTACATGATCTTCTATTTAGTGATCGCAAAGGAATTATATATCTCCAAATATAGGATAATTGTATGAAGCTGTAATTACGTCGCCCATCTTAGTATCCCCAAATTACTCTCAATTCGGCTGCGCAGATCAACTGTTCAACCGAATTCGTAGTTAATAGCTCAAATAGATCCGGCTGTAATTGTGGAAGACTAGACATCTTGAAAATTCTAATCTAATCTAATTGAAAATTCTTAATGAAAATCTATTTATTGTTGATTGTGCTGTTAATAATCCATGATTTAGGTAACTTGAGTCAGTTTGTAAAACGTTGGACAGATGCTCTCTTTAAAAGAGAATACTTGTCATAACGAAACTGAAATAATAAAGCTAAAACCTAACCTTAAAATGATTACTCCATTGGTACTTTCAGTGTAAAGATATGAATAATAAGACCTCTCATACTCGTGTTATGGTAATAAAATGAAAAGCTCTATAATCCTGTTTTTGTTTACCTTCCTAATTTTATGTTCATAACGTTAAGTCCCAAAAGGTAAAACGCGACGAAAACAAAGCTTTATAATAAACAGATGGAGAAGAATTCTTTTGATATCAAATTATACTTTTAGATGATACAAAACAAATGACAAATTCGCTTATTTTTTGAAATAAGACAATCATAGCAATTTTATCTGAACACAACTTCTGTTGCGAACTGTTTGTTTAAATCGTAATAGTAATGACAGTCTCTTTTTTCAGACAGTCAACACTAACAAGGTTACTTAGTAGTTTAATAAATACTAGAAAGAAACCCACACTCACCATATACCTATAGACGGCGAAGGGCACGTACTCCAGCATGACGAAGACGTCGGCCACGGCGAGCCACTTGAGCAGCCGGTTGATGGGCGCCGCGGCCAGGTCGCGCCGCGTCAGCACCGCCACGTTCAGGGCGTTCGCCAGGCTTCCGAACACGCATACCTATAGGAACAAGCTAACTTAGGTGGATTGCATAGCATCTCTTAGCCGAACATACAATGCTCGATCTCCTCAAGGAAAAAATTGCATTTTACAAATAAGGATGCGCACATCCTTAGGACTTTCCCTTTATCGCCTTTTACTAAACCCGCGGAATGAGATAGGGCGTTGGAATTCTTTGCCACCGTGCTACCACACCACCACACGGCTTGAAGAAATTGCATAGCGTGAAAAAACATCAAATTAGAAAAAATATTTTTGGTGTCTATTGGCATAATCGATTATAGGGTAAAACGTCCTATTACCGCGGTAGTCAAAATCACGTCCTATTACGGCTCTATTTTATCTTTTGCAATTTATGATTAGTTGTGACTGTGTATGGTAAAGGTGACTACATAGTGTCCAAGGGAAACTAACACGTAACTTATTACCCAGCACTCGTACGTTTATAATCGTTTAAAATGACTTAAATTAATTATTTTGTGTAACGTCAGCGAAGCGAGAAGCTGTTTCATACAAACGCAGACTGACTCGCGGTAGAACATTGAATTTTCAGACTTCGTTTTTAGTTCAAACAAACACTTTAAGATTATGTTACTATATTCGAATACTTTTTACGTTCAAGTAGTCTTAGTTAATCAAGTTGATTTCTGTTTAAAATCAAATAAAACAAGTAAATATGAGTAAACAAAAGTCCGCCGTGATAGGAAGGCTATTTGAGGGTAACGCCTATTACGGAGGGTACCATCGGTAATAGGTAAAACGCAGTGTCGTTAATTTATGAATTTAGTGGTATAATAAATATAGTTTATGAACATTTCGTTATTTAAGTGTAATTTTCATTAGTTCTCAAGTATAAAACCTATTTTGGAGGTACATGTTTTTTAACTAGAATCCTTGTTTTTTACGCTTAAAGTTGACAGTAAAATTTAAGTTTGTTAGAATACTGTGAAACCTAACGTATGAGTTTTTATGAAGAAAAATGGTATAATACAACGATTACTAACGATTTGAGAGTTTTATGGTAAAGACAGAGTGCTCTTATTTGTAAGTAATAATTTACATTACCGAAATATCTTAACATTATATTTCAGAATTAGGATATAAAAACTCATTAGATATTTTAGTACCTACCGTATTAGGCTGTAAGGAATCCTAACACGGTGTATGGAAATTACAGAGCTAATAATTTAACCGTATTATTCATAAAGATACCGTACATTTTAAAAAGCTTTACTGCAGGTCTACTTATTTGGTTTGTTGTATGGTATATACGTGACATCACATATACTAAGGTTAGGACATGACGTATACTAAGGTTAGGTTTATCGTATTATCCCATCAATATAATAATTTGCTACTAGATTTTACCACAACTTTGACACACCATACAAAACTGATTATGATTCGTTGGTTGTTTTATTTATTATTGTATTTTGGTTTACTGTTTTGTTGTAATTTTTTTTGTGTTCCATTTTATTGCATGTTTGTGTCAACGTTGTTGTAAAAAAAATGTATCTTTCTTTTTTTTAACTTTCTCCGCTTGGGTAGAAATCCATTTTCCATATTATTTTACCGTTTAACTAAATCTTCACTGACTGCACCCCGGTGCTTCGCCAGTTAAATTTTCCTTCAAATATGTTTTACTTGTAAGGTTTTATTAAAATCTATTTCGTAGTTTTTACGTAAAAGAGTTACAGACATCCTTTATTACAAACTTTGTCGTTTATAATATTAGTAGGATTATTTAAACCCTCGTCCGGGCCTTTATTGAATTAAAGTTTGAGAAAAACGAACAGCAATTGTTTTATAACGAGGTTAAGGAGGTTATCAATTCGACCTGTATGTATGTTTGTATACATGTTTGTCCGCGATTATTTAAATTTTGTCAAAACCGATTTTTTACAAAAGTATTTTTTTTAAATTCAGAAGAAGGGTTTTAGTACCTATTTTTAACCGATTTTAGAAAAGAGGAAGTTCTCAGTTTAGGTTTGTATCAGTTTATTGATTAAGGTTTCGGGTAAACGTCCCGGGACCTTATTAATATGTTTTTTCTATCCGTCCGTCTGTCTATCTGCAAAAGGTACTCATTTCCGAAACGGCGAAAACTTTAAAAAAATATGGAAATTTAGAGAAAAATGCATAAATTGGGCCAAAATCTTCCTTTTTTGAACAAAAGTCGAGCCTTTACTGAGATATTGACCTGGTCAACAGACATTAAATAATGATCATTTGTAACTTCACTTAATGTAGATTAACAACAAATATTAAAAATAATGTTAATAAGCTTGCCAAATTCGCACAAATTACGCTTTTATAGGTATAACCTGCACACATAAAAAAACGATCTCAAAATGGCGGCCTTTGTATGGGCTGTCTCTCTTCTCAACTCTTCCCTCATACTAATATACGCAAGATAGTATTCGTTCGGCCACCATCTTCAAATCGTTTCTTTATCAGCGTGGCTTATAAAAAGAAAATCATCCCCATATTTAATTCAATCCGTTCCGTTGTGCAGAGAGATGGGAGAACGTTACGATGCCGTAGATTGATTGATTGATTATTGTTTTGTTATTCGCCCGTTCAGGTCAGGCAAAGGAACATAGTAGCCCATACAGCCAAATATTCATTATTCGTATTTTCTAAACTAATTATATAACTAGAAACGTCTTAGCGCGAGGCCGTTTATTAAATAGTAACTACACAAAATATTATCAAAATATCCCCTTACTAGGAAGAACCTGTATTTATGTACAGTGCCAGTAACAATTACAGCCATTGCATACCATTTTCTGATTGCACGAAACCATGAGCTAAATGTTTCATCGTGTCATCCCATACTCCGTAATAGGCTGTGCTTAGCGCCGTAATGGGCTTCAAACTTTTTTTTGCCGCCGTAATAGGAATTCCGAATTGTCAGAAAAAATATTTATTTAAAATTAATTATCATTCTAAAATAAATAAAACGACAACTGAAATAGAAAATATTATTATCATGAGTGTAAAACAAAAACTCAAATATCTGCTAACATATTTAGAAATGCTTAATTTCTTACCCTACTTTAAAATGTCGTAAAAACGCGCCGTAATAGGGCATGTTACCCTAGTTTACTTTTTTTAGACAGATCGACTTTTCTTGTAAATAGCACTACTTTAACCTAAACAAATACAAATTATCTTATAATGTTAACGAATAATCAAATTTTTTAAACGCCCTATAGTAAAGCACTAAAGCCTTTTATTTAACAGAAACTACTTTCAAATGAAAATCTCCTACGAATTACTAAGTAACAACTAAACTATAAGGCGCGAGTTAATGCAATTAGAGCTAAGAACACTTTAAGTGGCCAAGCCCCATTAGCCAAGAGACGCAATGTAGCTTTGAATGGAATGAAACTAAAATAAGTACCTATACATACATATTATGTTTAAAGTACACCAAATTTCTATTTCTTTAAACGTTCGCAAGACTCGTTCGTCCTTCGCAAGCGTAGAGTATTTCTGAACTAGGTATTAACTGTTTCCAATCAGCTTTTTCACAGAAGCTTAAAAAAATAAACTAATTTAGCTGCTGTTTATTTTTCCATCTTTTCTCGCCGCTACCAATAACATCGTTTGGCTATTATCCAAGTGCCATATTTCAGTTGTCCGCTACTGAATTACGCATCGAGGAATAGGATAAATAAAATAAAATGCTTAAAGTAAGGAGTAATATAGCAAAATGGTTAAAATAAGCTCACGCTTTGACAAACAAATTATAAACATAAATTAAGTTTGCTAGGATGACGGGCGTATTCATTTGCGCGCACCCGAGAGATGCTAGAGCTACAAAAATCTCTTTCAGCCAGTATACAAGTTGTTTCTGACAAGGCGGTAATAAATCAAAGGAGGGATTCTGCTCACCATACCTAAAAACTTTCCCAAAGCAACATGGGTCGAAATCTCAAAACGAAAATCAGCTGTCCCGTATATTGACCCCTTTAACTGATCGAACCAATGTATGAACAGCCGTTATTTTTTGTTTGAAAGTTGTTACTTATGGTGAGCAGAAGCCCTCTTTTGATTTATTACCGCCTTGTCAGAAACAACCAGTATATAGTAGTGGTACAATACATAGATAAACTTTTGTTTTCTAACGTAACTTTTCTAAAAGCCGTATTTGAACAGCGTCAGACGATGAACAAAAAATCCCAGTGTTTGTTGAAGTAGACTGCATACGTTTATGCCTCTTTGTACATACGCTACTATGACTTTTTTGAGGAATTGCAATCAACTTGCTTCTTGTAGTGAGCAACTTTTAAGTAACATTTCGAACTTAGGTAAAATAAAACTATTATGTATTAGCTTCCATTTTCATAGGGTTTTTTATCTGTTTTGTATAAGGCGCGCTTTATAAGCTTTTGCTTCTCTGAGAGAATTGTACTCTGACAAATCTGAACTTTACTTTGATAAATGATATCTCTCTCTACACTGACACATTTCTTGTACAAAACAACATCTGCAATATTCTTGTTCTGAACAACGATTTTCTCGTTATAGTTCACTTTGGTCGTGATCTCAATAAAAAATGATATTTTACTGGTAAGTATTGTATTATTTTTTAGTAGGGTAACATGCCCTATTACGGCGCGTTTTACCCTAAGTATTATATTTTCTGTGCTTCTACATTACATTCTTTTATCAGGTATACGAACTGTCGTGTCGTTCGTATCGTCTATCGTTTTTATTTATAACAATGAAAAAAGTCAAGAATTAGGACCATTAAATAATGCAACTATTAAGTAAAAATAAGTAGGCATATCAGGAATATTTAGGAAGAAGTTAGCATACAAAAATATAGAAAAAATTATAAAATAAGAAATGTTTATATAATGTTAAGGTTATATCTAAAAAAAATTATAAAAATTTTTTTTAAAAAGCATCCCATTTTAAAAATTAATAATTGATTGTTATACTTAGAAGTCTTATTTTTTTGCAATATAAATGAGATAAACTAAAAAAAACCTTTCGTATTCAAGCATAATCACGATGTGTATTTTATGACATAGCTCAGTCTCAAATTCCATAAAAGTACAACAAGCCAATATTGCATTTTCAAATAAAGCTCACAGTTCTCATTTAATATTCATTAAAAACAAGATTAAAGATAACTCGGGACAGCCTCGACACGGGGGCAAGTCAATCAAAATATAAGAGAGTATCTACAAACATGTAAGTATATCGAAACTTTTTAAAAAAAAAATAGTAATCCGTCTATTACAACATAAGCACACGTTTTTTATAATGTTTTACAAATTTATATTTACTTAAATCTATACCAATATTATAAAGAGGAAAGATTTGTTTGTTTTTTTTTGTAACGAATAGGCTCCGGAAATACTGAACCGATTTGAAACATTCTTTCACTGGTAGAAAGCTACACTATCCCCGAGTGTCATAGGTTATATTAGATTTTGAAAAAAATTAGGGATCCTTACTTAAACTCAAATAATGTAACCCAAGGTGCAATATTTTTTCCATTGTTTACATATTTTGACAGATGGTTTGTTGTTGTTGTTTGTACTTTTATTCGCCCATTCTGGGCAGTCAAAAGAACATAGTCTATAGACCCAACTCTTTTGTAGTATCTTATATTCTATGGCGTAACGAAGTAAGCCGGGACAGCTCGTCAAAGAATAAAGGGAAGTCTCAATAAAACCTAAACGTGTTATTCAAAATAAGTTAAAGAGCATTTTAGTTAATTGACATTATGTCAATTTAGTGGATGTCGTATTTATCGTACAACAAACCAGAGAAGTAGACCTCCAGTAAAGCTACTTAAAACCTACTGTATCTTTATGAATAATACGGTTAGATTTAAGACAAAAATGGAAGAGTTAAGCGGTCTAGTACAAATTAAGACTCGGCACTTCACCTTCATACTGAATTCCTTATCGAGAGAACTTATAATGAAGAGTGTAGCACTAATTTGTGAATGAGGGTATGTATCTACGTGTACGTGTTTGTATTACTAAGTACTTAGCTAGTTAAGAAATGTAAAAATGTACTCAATATTATTTCAGGAATGGCTTTTTACCTTTGGAGAGAAAATTACTTCAAAATTTTATTAAGTAAACTTAAAAGTTATTTTCTTTTGTTGTATTTCTCTGTTTACTTTACAAAGAAAAGTAGACTTAATGTAATTTTTAAAAGAATGATATCTTGCTTCGCTTTTCTTGCGTGCTTCACGTGCTATTTCTTTACAAAAGAATAATCCAATTTTTCTCGTTTCCGACAGTATCCTATATAAGTTTGTCGCTTTTTTCGAACAATATTCTTTTTTAAGAAAACTTAATCGTTATGCCAATTGAAAACAAAATGATGACAAAACATAATTTTTCTTTATCAAACATTGACAAAAACGGCACGACGACGACCCGACCAAACAAATAAATTACAGTAATTGTGTAACTAACTACCTACCTTGCGCAGGCAAATGTTCATAATAGCACGCGAGTATGTAGATTATATAGCTCAACTTTTTAATACGAGGGCAATTTGACGTACATATAAAAGTGACGTCATAATTGAAACTAGTTAGGCGCATCGCGTAGTTTGTAGTAACTTTATTTTTTTTTAACGCACTTTCCCCGTTTTTCAAGCTTTTGGGGAATTTCCTTTAAAAACAACTATTAATAGCAGTGGGCTGATCAGTTTAATAGCAAAACTTTATTTTACTAATAAATGTTCTTTAAAAACAAACGGTTTTCGGCTAACCATGGGTCCGGCTCTTGAGCTGGTGCCTCTGCCTAACCCTTCGGGAATTAAAAGGCGTGAGATTATATTATGTTATGTTCTTTAGTCGACTGTCTTGGGGAAGAATCTCCAAAATTATTACGGAAATGGGAAAATTATTGCAGCGTACTATTACCACCTTTATTTTATCACCTCTCGTGCTAAGGCTGCAAGTTGCGTGATGCTCGACGGATATAATATATGGTAGGTATGTAGGTAGGTAGAGATACTAAAGGTGTTTGCATTCATGCCAAGTTTCGTATGACATTGTTCTGATTACGAGGTATGTTTGACTCATCCATCACGCATAAATAATTTTATTTACTCATAAATGAATTGGGCTTCCGGGTTATTTCCCAAAGGAGTAATTAACCATTGAAAAGTGTTTATGAAATATAACATAATATATAAATAATAGAAAAAGTAAACTAGTAAATATTTTATTTTTGTCTTTTGAGTTGAATTTTCTTAAGGTGGTAACTCTCGCTATGGCGCGAAATTCAAATTGTTTCGAGTTTTTTATTTATTCTGGCGAAAGTTTACATTTATAATAAAGTTTAAATGAATTCGCGTATGTAAATAACCATCTACCATATTGTAAAACAACGTTTTTTGAAGACAGACCTACAGATTTTGTGTCTAAGGGGTAAAAGGCCAAAAAACAAGTTCCTTGAATATACACAAAATCGGTAACTCGGTCTTTCAAAAACGATATATCACAATGTGGGAAATAAGTTTTTACGTACGCGAATTCATTAAAACTTTATTTAAAATGAATGCTTTCGCCAAAATAATTAAAAAACGTTAAAAAATTTGAATTTCGCGCCATACCGCGAGTTACCGCCTTAATGTGCTTTATAATGTACTTACATGGCAAAAGAAATTCAGTTTAATTGTTTATCGACTGTACATTGAAACTTGCTATAAGTACACTTACTTGCTTCTCTGATAAGGTGAAGCAAGTAAGTGTAATATAGCTCACATGCAAACAATAAAAACTAACCTTTAGACCTGAAAAAACTATTTTTTTGGCATTTTTTAAAACTATATACCTTTTCATATCGTGTTGATTGATATAAGGGGGCCGGGTTGAAAATGTTTGGCTAGCGCCGACAATTATTTTTAACACTTAGTTAATTAAAAATAAAAAGTGGAAAATATAACTAGTAGTCCGTTATTGTCGCAGCCGCAGAGAGATGACGTATCTCTGCGACCCTTCACCAGTTATGTTTTCCACTTGCCAAAACTCTCAAATACTTACCTTTAAAATTTTCTCACTTGTAAAGACTGGTGATAATGGTTAAATTAACTAATTTATTTTAGTTGGGAACTATTATTAAGGCCAATTATTCGCTTCACTATTAAGTTAAATCGAATATAAGATGGTCTCCTACACGCAAGAAACTAGTTATTTTCTCATAATTGGATAGCCAATTGAATGATATAGAATTACCAAACGAAATTAAAAATACTGTTTGCATAGAGTCTTGTCTGGACCGCATACATTCGCTCTTAATTTATTCGGCACCACATTGTTCCGGTGAACATTTAATTTTAATTTACTTTTGCTTTTGCCCACCTAATCTCATTAGGACATACGAGAATATATTAAAAAGTACTTACGTTTGAGCTCCTGACTCTTTTTTAATGTTTAAATAACATTTACAATATATTTTTTTACATTTGCAATGTTCCTAGGTGATCAATCCACATCACACACAAAACGCTAATAAGTTAAAAAAAACTGTAAAGGGCGCCATCGTTATGTTACGACACGTGTTCTTGTTTATCATTTAGGGATGAAATGTATTACCTGTTTTAATCCAGGGTTTATGCATTTTGCATTCAGAATTTGATATTTATTAAGTTTTAGTTGTGATTTGTAAAGAATTTTATAGTACATTTCTTCATCTTTACCGTCCATCATATCACACATTCCATAATTTCTCAACTTTGCATATTAATCGCGAACGTATTGTAAGATTAAATACACCACACCTATTCTGTCTCTTAAACTTACGATTATACTTCTATTCTATTACGATTATACTTCTATTCTTTTACGATTATACTTCTATTATATTACTATACTATTACGATTGGGTCAAGAATTGGGATTCTCGTAACTTTGGTAGTATCATTATTCTACTACATACTATTCCCGCCCAAAATCTATCGAGACTCGCAATTTTTGCCCCAATAGTAATAGAGTATTAGTAGAATAGAAGTATAATCGTAAGTTCTAGAGTTTATCGGCCCAGATACAAGTATATCTAAACTTTTGAACTTGTTATACCTCGCACAAAAACGTTGCACCGGGCTTGCACCGTCCTCTTCTTTCCCCATACTACTGCCATTTTCACTTGTCTCACAATAACTGCCTTTTTTAAGCAGCTGTATATTCAGTGGTCACTCGAAGGGCAACATAAAGTGTCGTTTCTTTGCGTGAACTTATCAGAAACGAAAAGATCAAAACTCAATATCAGTGCGCACTATAATTGCAAAACATAAATGTAGATAGACCTTACCTTACCCCTACTTTAGACTACACAGTATATAAACTTACAATAATTCGATATATAAACTTCGTTTCAGACCTCGATCAATCGTAATTTGTAATGACATGAATATGTATGTAATCCTAGATGTTCATAAAGCGATAAATGACGGGTCTGTTGATCTGAACTCAATGTACGAATGTAATGAAACATGAAAGCGTTCAGCAGCATTTTGTAGACTACCTATTCAGTCCAGGCAGACACAAATTTAACCGACGACTTAGGTTCTAACAAGTAGGTAGACATAATGGGCATAAGCGTCCCAAAATGTGAAAGTAATTTTCTCATTTGAAATGTACAAAGCAAAAGGTGTTCATACAGGCTGTTTCTGACAAGGCAAATTATTTTTTTATTTAATAATAGATCAATTTTATTTCAATTATCATTATTTAAAAATAAAATGAAATGTAATTATTTTATGCATATTTTGTAAAATAGTATGCAGATTTTGTGAAATAGAAATAATACCTATTTTGAAAGGGTAAGTAAGTAGGTAAATACATTAACATACTTGTAGGTACCTAACTTAAAGTAATTGTTTGTATTATTCGCACCAATGCTTTTTCTGACTTGGTATACTTACGATTAGGCTAAGATATCCATGAATGCCGTTGTACGCCAGGATCACATCTCTGAAACCTCCCTCGCAGTAATTACATGCCGGTTCAGATGTTTTCGTTAAATTAAGCTTGTTCCTTAATCCGTCCACTAGCTTAACGAGCGCCCCGAAGTCCAGCGGCTCGTGAGAGTCGTTCTTCGACTGTTTCAGTGAAGTGAGAAAGTTCGAGAGGTCAACGCCAGTCCTGTTTTCCGATAAGTCCTCAGTTGCCATTAACATTTCCTCAAATAGGTTGGTAAGAGTCTGCGTTATGTTCGAAGGACCCGTATCGGTCGCCATTTTATGTTATTGCAGCTGTGGCTACGACGCATAACTTTGCGAAGTTCAATCAAGGGGGCGGTTTTAGTTGTTTGTGTGGAGACTTTTCTGTCTGTAACAAAAAGAGGTTATTGAATAAGAATTTAGTACTATTATACAATAGTACTATTATATTTATTGTTTGTTTGATCGTAAATCTCTTTTAGATTGCAATAACCTTAACGGTCTATAATTTTTAATATCACATGTTTCTTAGCAATTTGAGAATTTTATTCTTTTATAATTGGAAAATTAAATGTTTTATAGAAGCTAGGATTTTCTGGAATGTAAGTAATTAATTATTTCATTTACCAATATACATTAGGTTGAAAATTTTGCTGTCGATAATGGAAGATAAGATTTAAAAAACACTCAGTTCTAAGAAATATTGTTGAATAAAAAGGGCCTACTTAGTTTAAGACCTTAAAAGCCTAAAAAAAATACTTTAATGCGTATTTACCTATTCTACCTAAAAATCTTTCGTATTTGATGTTTAAATTCGATCAAGTCTTTTGAACACCTTATTTTATTTAGCACACTTAGTACTTTTACCCTTAAAATATACCTACCGATGTCTGATCTTTTTTTTCAGTTACGAGTTATGAGATTTTTACTTGAACATAATGAAAAAATGATTACTTAATATTAACATTTACCACCACGATCTTCGCGGTTTTTTTTGCCCTGATGTTGTTATTAGGGTGTCTTTGAGCTTTATTATACCTGTGCTCTGAGTGAGTATTATCTCTATATATTCGGGCACCCTTGATGCATATTATATCTAGTTAGAGGTACGAGTGTGCTGTATGATATCAATTGACTGCTCCGCGGCTCAGTTGGCAGTGAGTGACTGAGTAAGCGTGTGCACCTGGGTTCGATTCCCAGGCGGGGCGAATATTGATATGACGAATATCGATGTTTGTTTCCGGTCTGGCTGTAATGCCGTCTCTGTGTGTGTTTCGGGTACCCTAGATACAGGTTCTTCCTAGTTAGGGGCTCTGAGTGTGATGTTTTATTATTAATTATAATAATAATATTAGCTAATCAAAAGTTTTGCATTTTTAAATCCTACTGGAACAAAACAAGCTTTTCTAAAATCTTTTATTTAAATAAAAGTAGCCTTAAAGTTTATTATGTTCTTGTATTTCAAAGCAACGAGCGAGATGCTTTGTGATGTGAAACCAAGCGACCGCGCTGCATCATAAAGGCACTAACTACCACGCCTCATACAATTGCATATAGCTTACTTTTTAGAGGAAAGTGTACATAATGATAAAACCTTCTCTAAGAAGCGAAGTAAAATAAAATGACAATAAAACCATTTAGGCGCATAATGTTCGCTCAATGTCCCTTCGAAAATAAAAGTCCCTTTCTAAAAATGTCCCTCGTGTTAAAGAAGAAAAAATAGGAACGAAATAAAATATATTTCAAATTAGATTAAAAACTAAATAAACGTTTTCATAATATTAGGTGTTGGTAATAAAATATTTAGAAATAAAACTAGTCGACCCGGCGAACTTTGTACCGCCTAACCTATTACTATGATGTGCATGTATTATACACATAAACATTCCTCTTGAATCACTCTATCTATTAAAAAAACCGCATCAAAATCCGATTCACACTTTTATAGATTTAAGCATACATAGGGTTATTGTAAATCTTATGTTTTGGGACAAAGGACGAGTTCCTTACTCTCTGAAATAAAAAAAAAGAACTATTTTGTATAAAAGAAAAAGTAAACTGTATAGAATCCGATGATTTTTTGTGTTACTAAGTACTTTTTGCGCGAAACGGAAAAAACAACTGAACTGATTAGAGAGTTTGAATTACATACTTTTTAAAAAGGACTTGGTAATTTTTTTCAAATTAAATGTTTATAACATGGTATCAAAACCAGTCTGGTAAAAACATTACAAACAAGGTTGCTTTTTTTATCTTCATTATTAAATAATAAATAAGTACTTACATAACTACTTGTTAAAAAAAAGAATACCCTCTTCTAAGTTCCTAGTCTTTATCTAGTCTCCATAACATATTTTTTTACTGAAGAGTCTAATTTTACCCACAACCTTTGTCGAGGTGCAAAATGAGAAAAGAAAGCTATGTTTGTACATTATAAAACTAAAGATAAATTTGGTGAATTTATTTTATGTTAAAGTTGTGTCTGGCTAGGATAGTTTGACTCCTCAAATACAGAGAAGGCAATCGGCATAACTTTACATAAAATAACACTGTAGAGAGACGCAACCGATTTTCGATTCAAATTGTAAGTAAATAGATTTCTAGTTAAAATTTCAATGCGATGAAATTGACATTGAACACCGTTTTGATATCCAACCATACATACATTTCCTATAGGTAGTTGTTTTTATCGTTTTTCTAATCTAAATGTTTTTTTGTCAGTACCAGTTACAGGATACTGTATCCTATTCAAAGGTTAGTTTTATGTCTCTGTAAGTTCTATGGTGTTCGTATATGACCTGTGTGTGGTTATATTTTTCAATGGTTAGAAGACCATCAGGTGTACTATATTATACTGTGATCAGAGGGCCTATTATGGCCGCATTTGCAATATTGCTTTTCGTCCTCCGAGTGTCAAAGTCAATACAAAAAAAAAGCAAAGAGGACGCAAAGCAATATTGCAAAAGCGGCCGTAATAGCCCCTCAGGTAAAAAATAAGACAATTGAAAATAAGTTTATATATGAAAACAAATTGTAAATTATACAACACATAAGATAAGAACATCATCTCGGAACCTAAAAAAAAAACAACCACACGGATATTTGTTATTTTCCCCTGGACCTGTTACATGCATTATGTATGATGATGATAGTGAAAATGATTTTGAAAAGATCCTGTATATCTAATTTCACATATATATATATTTTCACATATATATACCTATATTTTCACATATATACCTGTAGTTCAAACAGATGTTATTTACAGAGCTAAATTATATTGTGAAAAAAGAACGTAAAAACAAACACTGAAAAACTAAAAAGCTTAAAATATTCGCAAATTATAAACAAAAACGTTCGTTTACATACGCATACCATGTCGTGTTGGCATAGATACGATAGTAAAATAAAACTGCCCATTTGCATAATACACGTTATTGTTATTTGGAAATATGACTCATACGACGAGGTCCTAAGAGTATAATTCTGCTTCCATGTTTTATTTGATTATACAGAAACCGGAAGTGTATTATTTAAGGGCCGGTGTTATTAAAATTATATACCTTCATAGGTAGATACAAGAAAAGCCTCGCAAAATTTAGGGTTCCGCCGTTACGCCGTCTGTATTAATAGATGGTGTGATTTTTCTAATGACCATGGCGCTTACATTTTTAAAATTTATTTTTATAACCGTGGGAACGTCCAAATATTTTTTATTTGATAGATAGATGAGGCATTTATTCACCACAAAGTACATCTTAATAACAACATGATCATACACAAATTATAATACTAATCTAAAGTATATGAATAAGTGTGAATATTGTTACGAAAAGGCTCCAACTTAGCATAATGCTGTGGAAACACGTGCCAACTAAGATTAACTGTTTGAGCACGCATAAGTCACGACGCTGATAATCTGCCGGAACCTTTGTGCAGTTAATAGTTATTACATTATTGGGGTATGCGAAAAATTTTAATAACTACTGTTACTTCAATTGATCCTTAGAAAAATTAGGGCAACAGACAGGGCCTATAAGGTAAGGGTCTCCCTTATTTGATTACGGAACCACAAAAAAGGATAATAGGGTCTTTTAGGTAAAGGTGTCCATTAACGAATCGTGAAGCTTTTGTCGGTTTTTCAGTTTCATATATTAGTTAGTAGGTACTTGTTCTTATCTATTCCGTAACATCCAATTGGAATAACATGTTAACTTTTTATTGAATGCATGAGTGCTAGAATACAGAATGCATGAGTGCTAGACCAACACCTCATCCTTCTAGGTTGTGGTGTTGGTCTACATAGGTCTCGTTATATTGCCAACTTCTAGATGTTGTTCTTACAAAAGTATTGTGAGTAAATAAGTTGCAATATCTAATCTACTGTTCTACTATATATATGAAAATGAATCGTGGTTCGATAGTCTCGCTAAAACTCGATAACAGCCGGGCCAATTAGCTAATTGATTAAAAATGTTTGTAGTAGTCCAGGGAAGGTTTAAAAGGTGAGAAAGTATGCGAAAATGGAGGAATAGAAAGGTAAAACAACAATTTAATTTTTCCATATAAAATAGTATGACGCGATACGAAGTTCGCCGGGACAGGCTAGTTTATTATAAAAATAAGCTTCAGTTAAAACAAAATTTACTCCTAAACTTCATCTTTAAACGTTGTATAAATAAACAGGTGCGGAAACATTTATAAACAAACAATAGAAGATTCAATTCAAACATACCGCCGCAAAACTGGAAATGTCTGCAAGCTAAACTTTTACAAAGCTGAGTTTTCCTAAACTTCTTTCTGTTATCCACAAAACAATTTATAAACTGGAATATAACTTTTTGTTCACTGTCAAATTTAGGCGGGAATAGCAAGCGGGAGCAAGCGGGGCGCAACCTCGCCGACGCGATGACCCGACTCGACTGTATCGGAGTGACGCTTTGCTCTATGATTAGACAAACTTTACGACAGAAAATTAATAATGATATTAATTGAATAAAACAATTTAAATAGCTTCTCCCTAAAAACTATTTTTAATTTCAGTTTTTTTCATATACATATAGGTATCAAATCAAAATACAGCTACTTTTTGTTGGAAATAGGATTATCTTAGATGAAATATTTCCTAGACCTAGACATAGGCCCCCATATATGGCCATAATTCACATTTTTTACGACCCTCAATAGTACACTCCCGCAATCTTCATCAGGTCACAGTATAATAAATAGTACTTACTTGTACATAACCAAGGTCGTCTGAAAAAAGTCTGTATCGTGTATTAAATGGCAAAAGTTTCCCCATTATGCTCTCCGTTTATACCTACTTAAATTCGTTATATGTACCACAAATGTACTTTCTTGTAATAAAAATAATCTTTATAAGTAGAGGTTTGAAGAACAAGATGTTATCGCATCAATGATCACGTCTATCCCTGTTTACCACGGGTTATCAGCAACGCCGGATGAACATCAGGACTGTCATCAGGAGTGTTATTTTTAGAAGATGTTGCTGCCGAACAGATTTTCTCTTTATTTTTATTAATGTCTTTAACCAGCCTTGCAACGAAAGGTATCTGTTAAGGGGTTCTTTCTTAGATGTTAATTGGACTATTTACTGTTTATTAAAGATTGATTGATTATTATTTGATTTTTTCATTTACATTCTAAAGTGTTTTAGACCAATATCATTTAAGTAAAAAGATGTACACAGGGTTTTTATTTATTCAGATGAGTATATTCATTAAATGGAAGTGGTTTTTGTTGTATTCGCCCGTACACTTAAGTCTTCAGTAGTTTTATTGTATTTTCCCTAAACAAACTCATTGTAATGCGAAGGTGGGCCCACATTTCAATGCTTCATAATTTTCCAGGTAGCTTTGCCGGAATCGATCAGAATCATTCGGAAGCGCCTTCCTTTATTTTTTACGTAATATTCCATAAAAATGCATATTTATAAAATACGAAAAACCAATTTAGGAATTTGAAAAAGAAAATTCCGTTATTTTCTTCTCGCTTGGCACCAAACTTGGACAACAAAAAAAATTGTTAATCAATACCCTCATACCTAAAGGTCCTCCTTGACAATGACAGCATGCAAAGCGTGGGCTATTAGGCAAAATTAACATGTTGAACTTTACTCTCTCCTCTGACCCATCACCCCTCCCAAATATTATTGATGACTTCGATCATTACCCCACTTGTTTGGGCACAGTTAAAACAAGTATTGTCTTTCATAACAAACATTGCTCGGGGTCATTTTATACGGAAATGATGAGGGATGTTTTGTTTACCGGAAAACCCTATTTTTGAAAGTCCCTTCATACAATCAACATTGAGCTCACGTTTCTTTCCTCTTGGGTTTGGCAGTAAAAAATATGATTCAGGTACATGGTTCCTCCTGATTTCTGAGAATAATAGTCCCTTTTTTTGATATTCCTTTTCTTTTCGTCTTCAGGCTAAGAAATCTGAAATCTAATAATAATATTTATTATAATACTAGTCGACCAGGCGAACTTTGTACCCCTAACTTAATACTATTTTGTGCATGTAATAAACTTATAACCTTCTTCTTGAATCACTCTATCTATTGAAAAAAAACCTTATCAAAATCCGTTGCATAGTTTTAAAGATTTAAGCGTACATAGGGACAGACGCGGGAAGCGACTTTATTTATACTATGTATTGATACAAACTTATTTTATTTTAGATTTATGTCCCGCAGTCATCTATCGGATAAGATGACATTGATGAAGAAATAGCCCCTAAATCGACCATTCATATCCAATTGAAATCAAATCAAATAATTTATTTGTAAATTTATAGGTGTATCAAACATGGTGAGTAGGTAGAGAAAATAAATTATTATAAATTATTTTACTATCATCAAAGTAAAAGACTATTCTTTATCAATTTGAAATAAGCATAAACATGAATAGTACCTTTTTTGTTTACTGTCTCAAATACCTATACGATTAGGTCGCCTTTTGTCAACTTATACTAATTTTATTTAAAGTTTATTATTGTTAATGTTTTTTTTGTATAATAAAGAGATCATTCAATTATTAATTCACTTTCATATTTTCTATCTTGACTTTTTATCAGTATGTATCTTGTAGGTAGCTCAGCCAAAGCTCTGCGCTGATTATAAACAGAAGTTTTGACGTTTATTCGCTGCAGTAGATAATAGCATCACCTAATAACCATTAACATGTACGTCATACCCTAGAGAGGATACACATCAAGTTTGAACAGACTTTCGTTTTAATAACTCGTGTTAACTGATATATGTTACCGGAAAATAATACTTTTCGTGAATTTATTCGTAAATTTATAAACAACATAACCTACGTTGGTTTATAAACTAACGTACGTTAGTTTATAACCTAACGGATGTGCTATTTTACGGTGACATATACATATTTCCCACAAATAAAATTTACTCACTTAAGACTAACAGTCACCTACAGTATACCCCGAACGCGTCCACACAAAAAATTAAAACTTTTTTTTCTGTGGTTTTTCTACTCATCATCATTATTTCAGCCGGAATGCGTGTACTGCTGGACATAGACGTCCCCCACAGAACGTCACAACGACCGGTCTTGAGCGACTCTCATCCAGTAAATTCCCGTAGCCTTCACCAGGTCGTCTGACCACCTTATGGGGGTCTGCCTGCTCTGCGTCTTCCGGTTCGTGGTCGCCACTTGAGAACTTTTCGGCCCCAGCGACCATCTGTTCTTCGAGCTATGTGCCCTGTCCATTGCCACATATGTTTCGTAATACCTAATTGAGCTTTGTCGGTGACTTTAATTCTTCCGCGGATCTCGTCATTTCTGAAACTCCGAGCATATAATAGCCCTTTCCATTCCCCTTTGGGCGACCTTGAGATTCTTGATTAGAATCTATTGCGATTTTTTTTAAAAGGAAAACGTAAAACCCAGATTATTAAATTTTAAAGCGATGGACATCAAAATCATCGTGATTTGCTACGATATAGGTTTAAGTTTTTCCCCGAAACGCACATTTCTCTCTAGCTCTCTCCCTATCGCACGGTTGCGGTTCGGGGGCGACAGCATGAGTTTTTCTAAATACATATTATTTCGTTGCTTGACAGTCCTCTTAAATTGTGTAGATTCCTGAAGTCTGAACTAACACCAATCCTCTGCTAATCTGCACTAGGCTCGCGACTCGCAAGGATGACTAATTTAGCAACTTTAGGCCCAACCCATCAACTTTGAGTAAATTCTGCCCTGTAGTCGGACTATACAAAAATTTAAAATAATTTAGGTAATTTGCATTCAACCCGCTCGAATATAGTACTTTTTCGTTACTGTTCTCGTATTTAATATACGTAATAATCTCGTATTTAGTATTGACTTCCGGTTTACAGCTGGTTAATTATGAATCTCCATCCATTTTTTATTTGCTTGGCCAATAATTATAAATATTTTTAAATTTAGATTTCTAACAAACTGGCAACTAATACTTAAATAATAAAAAAGACGCCATTTTGCATTATGTAGAGGTGGGCACTATTAGCGAATCCTTGTGCGGAAAATAGCGCGAATGCCATTTTCTGCACAAGGATTAAGTTTACAGGGACGACGACTAAGTATATATAATAGTCGCTTGTTTACTTGTACATGAGAGCTCAGTAGTGTTACTTCTTGTTTCTTTCGAGCTTGTATTTCTCATGACTGTGTAGGTACTCTAATATTGTGCTTCGGGTAAGTTTACAGAGTGTAGTAGGTAATACAGGTTTATCATAGTTCGGTTTTATATTTACCTTTATCCATACTTCCATACCAATTATTATTAATATTATAATTGCGAAAGTCTGTCTGTCTGTCTCGCTTTCACTACAATACTACTGCACAGAGTTGAATGAAATTTAGTATACGGACAGTCTAGTGCCTGAGAAAGGATATAGGCTACTTTTTATCCCAAAATTCCACAGAAAAATTGTGAATTTGATGCTTTACAGAAAAATGCGCTGGTAAAGCCCCGGGGACCCAATGGTATACATAAGTATTTATAACCTTGACATATACATACCGTCTTATTCATAAAGATACAGTACATTTTAAGTAGCTTTACTGAAGGTCTACTTCTCTGGTTTGTTGTATGGTAAATACGTGACATCCAGTCTAAATTGACGTATGTCAAATAACTAAAATGCTCTTTTACTTTTTATGAATAACAGGGATAATATATATCAATACATAGTATAAAATAAAGTCGCTTCCCGCGTCTGTCCCTATGTATGATTAAATCTTTAAAACTACGAAACGGATTTTGATGCGTTTTTTTTTAATAGATAGAGTGATTCAAGAGAAAGGTTTATAAGTATAATACATGCACAAAATAATAATAGGTCAGGCGGTACGAAGTTCGCCGGGTCTACTACTAATTATATAAAACAAAACTATAATAAAAAACAGGAGTGATTCAGCTCACCAATTCTACTTTACAATTTACGACAAGCAACAAAGGTCGAAAAAAAAAAGTTTTTCCATACATTTACTTCGTGACCTGACGAAAAGGTTAATTTGGTAAAGATTTTATGTACTTTGAGATTGAATCACTTACAAAATTGTTATACAGCCTTTTCAGGAACACCCAGTAATATAGAATACGCAACGACATGTCATATTTTGTTGGTAACTTGAGTTTGAAAACAAAGTTATGAGAAGAGTGTGGGTTGTGAGAGAAAGCTCCAGAACTTCTGGCAAATAAAGCATTATAAAGTTTAGAAGCAATATTATACTTCTTTTCAAATACGTAGAGGATTGCGATCTACCCGACGGATGACGTTTGCATAGAATTAATCAACAAAGAATTTCAATTAGAGATAGAACAAAGTTTTCGTCAATCTGCAGAATTATTTCGTGAACTCTAGTCAAACATTTCTTGCAATTGTTCTGTGCATCTTAAATGGCAATGCACAGGGCACATAGCTTGAAGACAGATGGTCATTGGGGCCGAAACGTTCACGAGTGGCGACCGCGCACCGAAAGACGCGTAGTGGACAGTTCCTCCACAAGGTGGTCAGACGACCTGTTAAAGATTGCGGGAGGGCCGCAGGAAAATGATCATCATTGCAACCTTTAAAGATTGTGTATTTTGTTCTGATATTTTATGATTTTTTTAAATTATTTTTTTCATTAATTTATGTAAATACTTAACGAGATATTTGCTTGTAACAAGAAGTGTAATACTTGACGAGTACGTAATCTGTTTTATGTTTACGTACTTTACTGAAAATTGGATTCCTTGGACGTTATGTAACAGGGACTCCTTTTGTCAGCCAGATCTCTTGGGATCGCGATTGTAAATAATTTAATATTTCATTTTGGTGTCTAAACGAACTTATTAATATTAAGAAATATTTAGTTTATAAATATAAGATAGGTCCAGGAGTCCAAGCTTATAGTTTTTAAGTACAACAGTATTTACATCTTTTGTTTAGTGCTTTTTGAGCACAGTAAAGTAGTCCTAAGTAAAAAGAACAAATAAAAATTTTTATCAAAAAATAAAACCGCCGAAAAAAAAACTAAAAAGCATAAAATAATAATCGAATTGCTAAGTTCTTAAAGTAATGTAGGGTATACCAAGTAATTTCAAGTCGGCGCGCCACACAAGTAAATTCCTTAATCACGTAAAGATTGATGCGCGGCAGCGCACGAATTTTGGTTATTTCTTTAAATTTAAGGTACCTAATTTAGTGATCTTTGTACGAGGAATCTGTGGCGCCGACTCAAAATTACTTGGTATACCCTACATTACTTTAAGAACTTAGTAATTCGATTATTATTTTATGCTTTTTAGTTTTTTTTTCGGCGGTTTTATTTTTTGATAAAAAGTTTTATTTTATATTTTTCAGTTATTTTAGGGTTTTTTTATTTTCTTCTCCCACAAGGTGTTCAGTGGTCTCACCGCATAAGGTGATCAGACGACATGGTTTACAGGGACGACAAGATGTATGAAGGTATGGCGATTTGTGGGGAAGGCCTATGTCCAGCAGTGGACGTCTTTCGGCTGATTTTATTTCATTTCAAAAGATATTGTAAGTAGGTATCAAAAGTTATAATGTAACACGGAAATGCAACCTGTGAGTTGATAAATCGACCCGCCGACTAAAAAGTCACCCCTATTTTCCCACCCTTAGGGTGGAAATTTTATTTCCAAATTTTTATGGGACCCACTTCAAGGTATGCCCTGTCGATTAAAAAAAGAATTATCAAAATTGGACTACTCTGTAAAAAGTTATGCGTGATCATACATTAAAAAAAAAATATATATACGTGTCGAATTGAGTACCTCCTCCTTTTTTTTTTCGTCGGTCAAAAAACCCACAGATTGTTGCCAAAAGTGGGGACTTTTATCAACACTTTGTAGCTTTCTTTGGTCCTTAATCTAAAAGCTATACAGTAAGTGCTCTAAAAGTAAAGGCTACATTATCTAGGGTCATACTGTGCCACATTTTTGATATTTGCCTAAGTTAAGAAGATATTAATTTTTTCGCGAATGGCGCTAGCATCGCTGTAAACTGACTCTTTATTCCTTTCTTTGGTCCCTGAAAGCTATTATTTCTCAATTGTCGCCATGTTTACCAATAAGTTTATACTTTTTCATTATTATAATAGCATAGAGACGAGAAGGCAGATGAGAAAAACTTTATAATGAAGTAAGAAACTAAGTATAAGTAAACAAGAAAATATCCGAAAAAAAAAAACAAATAGCTTAGCGGGCTTATTTTTCTTGAGACTTTTTTTCTTTGGGAAAATATTTGGTCCAAGTAGGTAGTGATATTTACAACAAATAAGAAACTAAAATTTCATCCCCGTCATTTGATAGCTTGCTATTGCTATTGATGGTATTCTGCCTACATAATTGCCTGTGGAACGTTGCATTTCAGTATTATGGAATTTTAAGTAAGTAAATGATCGTTAACGGAAAAGGTTGATAAAAAAAAATGCATACTTACATTCCTTATTAATTGACTAGAGGCTGTCCGGCGGTTTTTCCCGCGCAGATTTCTCATAAACACAAAAATCCCGTTTTTTTCCGTTCCCGTGGGAATTTCGGGAAATCCTTTCTTAGTGCTCACCTACACTCACCAAGGAATCCACGTGCCAATTTTCAGCTTTCTACGCCCAGCAGTTTCGGCTCTGCGTTGTCTGTCAGTCAGTCAGTCAGTCAGTCAGTCAGTCAGTCAGTCAGTCAGTCAGTCAGTCAGTCAGTCAGTCACGGAAGAGTTTTCATCATCATCATCATTTCAGCCGTAAGACGTCCACTGCTGGACATAGGCCTCCCTCAAGGCTCTCCATCTGTACCGATCGCAGGTGGCCTGCATCCAGCGTGGACCCGCAGCCTTGCGCAGATCATCCGTCCATCTGGTCGGTGGACGTCCTACGCTGCGCTTGCCGATCCGTGGTCTCCACTCGAGAACTTTTCGGCCCCAGCGGCCATCTGTTCTGCGGGCTATATGACCTGCCCATTGCCACTTCAACGAGCTTATCCGCTTGGCTATGTCGGTGACCCTGGTTTCTCTGCGTATGTCCTCATTTCTGATTCGATCCCGCAGAGAAATCCCGAGCATAGCCCGCTCCATGGCTCGTTGAGCTACTCGGAGCCTGTTCATAAGCCCTATAGTGAAGCACCACGTTTCAGAACCGTATGTCATCACTGGCAGCACACATTGGTTAAATACCTTCGTCTTCAGGCACTGAGGAATATTGGACGAGAAGACGTTGCGTAGTTTCCCGAACGCCGCCCATCCGAGCTGGATTCGGCGATTGACCTCCTTCTCGAAGTTGGACCTACCTAACTGGATGGTTTGTCCTAGGTATACGTACTCGTCGACAACTTCGAGAACCGAGTTCCCAACCATAACTGGGGTAGGCAGAACATGGACATTAGACATGACCTTCGTCTTGTCCATGTTCATTTTAAGGCCCACCTGTTGGGAGACTCGGTTGAGGCCTTCGAGCATCGTGCTGAGTTCCTCCATCGACCTTGCCATGACTACGATGTCGTCGGCAAACCGAAGGTGAGTGATGTATTCGCCGTTAATATTGATGCCCTGCCCTTTCCATTCTAGAAGTTTGAAGGCGTCTTCTAAAGTGGCGGTGAACAGTTTCGGAGATATAACATCTCCCTGTCTCACGCCTCTGTTCAAGGGAATAGCCTTCGAATTCTGTTCCTGTACTCGTACAGACATGGTGGCGTTGCTATACAAACACTTCAGCACTTCGATGTACCGATAGTCAATCCGGCATCGTTGGAGGGACTCTAGCACCGCCCATGTTTCGACCGAATCAAAGGCCTTCTCATAGTCCACAAACGCTAGACATAGCGGCAAGTTATACTCTTCGGTCTTCTGTATAACTTGCCGCAGCGTATGTATGTGGTCTATGGTACTAAAGCCTTTTCGGAAGCCGGCTTGTTCGGGAGGCTGGAAGTCATCAAACCTTCGTTCGAGACGATTGGCGATGATCCTGGAAAACAGCTTATAAACATGGCTCAAAAGCGAGATGGGCCTATAATTCTTCAAAAGGGTTTTATCGCCCTTCTTAAAGAAAAGCACCACCTCACTTCTGTTCCATGCTTCAGGCGTGGTCCCTTTGAGTAGGACAGAATTAAAGAGCCTCTGAAGGACTTTGAGTACCGGTGTTCCACCCGCTTTCAGAAGCTCTGACGTGATTCCATCCTCACCCGGTGCCTTGTTGTTTTTAAGCAGTTTCAGGGCCATCCTTATCTCGTACAGGCTGATGTCCGGGATATCTTCGGTATAGTGTCGGGTTAGTTTGACTCTAGGGTCGTTAGCCGCACTAGTAACAGGCTTAGTGACCGAATCGTATAGCTGTCCGTAGAACTTCTCGATTTCCCTCAAAATTTCCGCTTTCGTCGACGCTATACTGCCGTCATCCCTCTTCAGCTTGGTCATTTGGCTTTGCCCAACAGACATATCTCTTGCGAACACTTTGGAGCCTTTATTTCGCTCTATCGTATCCTTAATACGCGCAGTATTAAAGACACGGATATCGTGTCGCAAGGCCTTCGAGATCTGCCTATTGAGCCGCCTATATGACGCAGCATCATCGGGAGACTGCAGTCTAAGCAAGCGTCGTTCAGCCATAAGTTTGAGGGTGTCTTCAGAGAGTTTCTGAGTTCTAGCGGTACGGCGAGTCCTAAAGAATTTAGATCCGACCGTATGGACAGTTTTTACGAACCTGTTATTGATCTCGTCCACTGATGCGTCGTCTAGACAATCAAAGCGATTAGAGAGCTCGAGTTGAAAGCTCTCGGGGTTTTCGATCTGAGCGAGGGTAGGACGGAGCGTAGACTTCATCAGGCGGTACCGTTCAAGTTTAACGTTCACATTCAATGTGCCCCTTACTATTCGGTGATCACTGCCGGTTTTTACCCTATGAATCACGGAGACATCATTGAATATCCGTTTCTTGTCGGTCAAGATGAAGTCTATCTCGTTCCTAGAACCACCAGGGCTCATCCAGGTCCATTTCCTATGAGGTGGCTTCTGGAAGAAAGAATTCATCATGAAGAGTCCTTCTTTCTCCATGAAATCGGCCAGCCTTTGACCTCTAGGGTTCCGTTGCCCATAACCGAAGTTCCCCACTCTCAACTCATGCTCGCTTCTCTTGCCTAGTTTCGCATTGAAGTCCCCCATAACAACATTGAAGTGAGTTTTATGCGTATGTATGGCCCGACTAATGTCCTCATACATAGACTCTACTTCGTCATCTGAGTGTGTCGAGGTCGGTGCATAGACCTGAACGACCTTCAGCAAATATCTTTTAGATATTCTGAGTGTTAGGTATGCGACCCTGCTCGACACACTGTCGATGGTAATAATGTTGCTAACGAGGGACTTGTGGACGAGAAACCCGACACCACCTTGGGACAGTTGGTCGCCCTCCCGGTGGAAGAGCAGGTTACCCGATTTCAGGGTTATCGTGTCCTGTCCCTGTCTACGGACTTCTGATAGCCCTAGAATATCCCACCGTAACCTGCTCATTTCCTCTTCCAGCGCAACAATCATATCGTCAGTCCTCAAAGTGCGGACGTTGTGTGTTGCCAGGGCCAGTTGTCGTTTAAAGGGGTGGTAGCCGACCGTCCGGGGATTCTTAGCACCCCTTGCCCCGCCGTTACCGTGACCGCTACCGTGGTCAGGAATAGCGGGGCTGCCGGGGACTAGGGGCCTGGGCACATGCTGACTATTCATGAGGGGGGGGTTGCCATACTCGCCACGCTTGGCAGGCGGGTTGGCGAGCGCAGTATGGTGTTGTATAAACCAGAAGACGCTGCTGCCCGTCTTCTGGTGCTGTCCCTCAGCCGGGTCCTACGGCTCCCACGGGAGGAGAGGGGAGGGCGACATTCTAACGCCGGCGCCGCGCGGAAGAGTTTTATATATATTTTATTGATTCCTGAAGAAGTCCTTTTTAAATTATTTTATTTTTTAACTACACCTAGATGGTTTTATTTTTATTTTACAATAGCCAATGTGTTAGAAAGACGAGCCATTACTCTGGACGCATAAAATGGATTAGTACATATTTATCAATTAAGCAATAACAATATCTTTGGTTATACCTACCTAAGTGATTTTACTTATAACTAAAGATTAAAAAATTACTTACTTAAAAAAAAGGCGCCTGACGTGTATGTAACAACATTTTAATATAAGGCAGGAAGCAATGTATAACCTTTTGAATTTGGAATCTGCACCCCTTTTTTGCTCCTGTGCACTTCTAATAAAGTTATGACACGTTTGCGTTTGATCGAGTCAGTTGTGTTTGGAATGTCACCTTAAAAGTCACTTAAGCTAGAACATCATAAAACTGAGAATATGATAGTGACGTCATATCGTCACATCACTCAATAACTAACACCCAGCAAAATATTTTATATGTGTCGTAAAACCCATGCTCCTTGTTACAGGATTCGTCCTTACTAAAATACAGAAGTGATGGCATTAAATTTTTATATTGCTCGTCTTTTTAGTAAACTTATCTCATTCCGATGTCCGCTGCCCGTTACATTACAACTGTTGGGACTAGACTAATTGATTTACTAAATTCTCTGTGAATTTGCCTTTTGTGTCTCAGTTACAGTTAAATTATGGAATACTTAAGTAATACCTAATAGTACCTACGTGACTTTAGACCTCGAGGGCGCAGCGCAGTTATTTACGGACGAGCTTTCCCGGCTTACTTCGTTACGCCAAAGACTTGGCTCTATAGACTATGTTCTTTTGTCTGCCCCGAATGGGCGAATAAAAAACAAACAACAACAACAAATCACCTGTCAAAATATGTAAACATTGGAAAAAATATTTCACCTTGGGTTACATTATTTGAATTTGAGTAAGGATCCCTAATTTTTTGAAAATCTTATATAGCCTATGTCACTCGGGGATAGTGTAGCTTCCTACCAGTGAAAGAATTTTTCAAATCGGTTCAGTATTTCCGGAGCCTATTCGTTACAAACAAACAAATCTTTCATCTTTATAATATTGGTATAGATTTAGGGAATTATTATAAAACTATTAAAGACAGATTTCAATACGTAAACGACGCCATACGACTGCTCTGTAGCTCAGTTGGCAGTGATGTGGACTGAGTAAGCGTGTGCACCTGGTTTTGATTCCAGGCGGGGCGAACATTGTTATGATAAAGTTTATGAATGTTGCGGGACGAATATTGATATGATGAATATCGATGTTTATTTCCGGTTTGGGTGTAATGTTCGTCTCTGTGTATGTTTCGGTTCTTTTTAGTTAGGGGCTCTGAGTGTAATGCGTTATTATTATTATACAAAGATTAAAATAAGTTTATTATTTTTTCCTTAGATTTTACAAAATTGTTATATAAATAAATTTATATTAAAACGAGAATGATTTATATAAATACTTACTTATATTTCCATATATTGTCCCTGAGTCAAGAAGATGTAAAAAGAGACAAGTGTACTTAAATGCTCAGTCACCTATAAATCATATTTCGATGAACAGGGTCTCATACGGAAAATATCAATATCTAGCGCTTGCACACGCTCTTTACTATCTAGGAAACCCTGAAACTTCTGAACAGAGTTTGATTAAACTTGCTGCATAAATCAACCGGATGTGGACTCTTAAAATTATAAATTAATTCAAATCAATTTAGTCGTTTGTCCGTTTACCATGCACAAACAAGGAAACAGACAAAAATATTAAAATTAAAGTTATATGTACATGCCCATCTTTTTTTTTTTATGTAATATAGTAGGTAGCTCCGTTATTGCAGTCAGTTAGCCAAATGCTTTAGGCTAAAGATTTTAAATAAATAAATATAAGTTATTTTAATGTACCTAAATTTTAAGAATCTGTAGCCGATTACACTTGGTGTAACTACCTATTTGCATCTGAGAGCTCTTACCTGTGGATGACGTGCTTTATGCATCTTTCTGTGAAAAGGGTCCTTTATGAAAAATTCCTACATGTATAACGATAGTTACCTACGTGGAGATAAGTAAGTACACTTTGAGTATTGTTTTTGTATTCTTCGCTGAAAATCTTTTTTGTAAAAGATAACCATACCATACTTTCATATGGGTTCTGGGTCTGCTTAAGTAACGGACGGGTGTGATACTAGGGACACTTCAATAAATAATTTATATCTTCTAAATCAAGATTCTAAACCAAAATATTAATAACGAGCTTTCCCGGCTTACATCGTTACGCCATAGAATATAAGATACTACAAAAGACTTGGCTCCATAAGATACTACAAAAGACTTCGCTCTATAGACTATGTTCTTTTGACTGCCCAGAATGGCCGAATAAAAAACAAACAACAACAACAAACCACCTGTCAAAATATGTAAACAACGGAAAAATATTGCACCTTGGGTTACATTATTTGAGTTTAGGTAAGGATCCCTATTTTTTTTTGAAAATCTAATATAGCCTATGACACTCGGGGTTAATGTAGCTTCCTACCAGTGAAAGAATTTTTCAAATTGGTTCAGTATTTCCGGAGCCTATTCGTTACAAACAAACAAACAAACAAACAAACAAATCTTTCTTCTTTATAATATTGGTATAGATTTATCGAAGTGTCGCTAGTATCGCACTCCTTCGCCTCTTTAGTCCCCAATTATCCCACGTGTGGCATTTTTTTTTTGCCTAATGTGTCTGTCGACTACCTAAATAAAGTAAATAAATTATGTATTCAAAAAACAAACTGGATTTTAATTTCATAAAGAGTTTTAAACTACATCATAATGCATTTTTCATCTTTTTATACTTTTACATTTAAAACAATATTATAAACATGTATTTTTTTAACAAGGTGTTGTACAGTGGCGGACTAGGAGGCCGTAACAGATTTGTCTATGGTTTCGTCAGCCCTAGACTGTATTAACAAAGAACAAGAGCTATTTTGCAATACAGAAAAACCGGACGTGTTACGCCGACCGTGTCCGCCACAGTTCGTGCGTTTTCAAATTACAAAACCTTTATCTCTCTACATACATAACATCTTTACAACAATAAAGATTAAGATTTGTATGATATTAATGCAAATATCGAAGTTGGTAGTACTGGATAGAATAATTTCTATACAAAAATACCTGTTCATTTGTTTTTTTTTCACTATGCTACGTATTTATTCTTTAGATACTTAATTCTACTTTACTTATGTAAGACTAGATTTAAACACATAATTGTTTAAACACACATTTCTTTATTAATATGCTGTCTAAAATATTTTAAATATAAACCAATAAAATTATTTAATACTAGCTGTGCCCTGCAGTGTTAACCGCGGTTTGTTACCGCAATAAAAAGTAGCCAATTTGGTAATCCAGGGTGTCAGCTAACTCCATACCAAATTTCACTGAAATTGCTCCAGTCGTTTAGACGTGAAGAAGTAACAGACATACACACAAACTTTCGCCTTTCAAATATTAGAAAATAATATAGAATAGTAACACTTTATTGCATACTAAGTAAGACACAAAAGTACAATTGTTAAATTAACGGTGCAGACAATCTGAATTTGCATGCAATGGGCGGCCTTATCGCTAAAAGCGATTTCTTCCAGGCAACCCACTAGTTTCAGGAAACCACAATTATTAGTGTGATAACAAAACTAAACTATACAAAGTAAATACTGTATTAAAGTTGTTCACCACTGTCTAATTGGATGATTCAGATGATAGAGGCTCAGGGCTCAGACGATGAATGAAGCGCAATTTTTCAGAGACAAAGTAAAGTTTCTAAGTTGCTGAAATACTTAAAGTCCATACCTTTCTCAACTACTACATATTTCTTGTTATATTTGTTTCTTATCTAATTACAAGTTTTTTTTAATATAATAATCTCTTATACTATACAAATAGTATTTAATTTTCACGGATACAAAACTTTTGTACTTGATTCGTTTTTTTCAAAAGCCTCACCATTTTTATGTAAGTAACTTAAAACATAATATATTTACAGTGTGTTTTGAACTTTCTCTCAACAGATACTGGTTGTTTCACAAGGCGGTAACAATTAAAAGCAGCGATTCAGCTCACCATACTTTACAATCGAAATCTCAGAATAAAATCAGCTGTTCCTTAGATTGCATTGGTGATTTTTGTTTTGAGATTTTTACCTATATTGCTTTGAAAAAGTTGTCAGGTATGGTGAGCTTAATCCCTCCTTTGATTTATTACCGCCTTTTTTTCGAAAGACCACATTACAATTTAAACATAAGTGGTCTGTAGCTCAGTGTGCGAGGCAGCGCGGGGGGCGTGGCCGCCGCACCGGCTTCTCATCATGGCGCCGAAGGTAGTCCGGAACTGGCGCGACATGGAGCAGTAGAGAACAAAGTTGATGGCGCCATTCATGAGGGCTAGAGCATCCATCAGCTCGCCGAACAAGTCGTAGCAGCGCTTGAAGAAGCAGCGCCCGAGAACCCCGCTTAGGAGTCCTGGAAGAAATCAGAGCCAGGTGTGAGTTTAAAGAATTGACTTTTATTCTACGTAATTGTTGTTAGGTATGGTGAGCAGAGTGTGAAGTGATGTATTATGTATAAGGGTGGTCTGTTAAAACCTGAGCGCAGAGAGAGTTTCAAGCGTTTATTCCCGAGCGTTATAAGGCAGTGAGCTATAAAACGTATGTGAATAATCAGGAACTTTACGACTAGAGAAAGTAATCGAAAATTCCACTTTTCGAGTGGACGGGATAAAAGGTAACATAATAACATACTTATTAGGGTAGTTTTACATATTATTTTAATAGGAACCCGACATGGACGTTGTAGGGGTTGTGGTTGCAATCATAAAACGTACGCAATATCTGTCCGTCTATTTTTCTATGGTAGCTGATAAGATCAAAGTAATTTATGTATTGCATCTCTAACTTATTTCCTTCTGCTATTTTTTGTTGCTTGCCATTATTGCAGATAACCCTACATTTTCGTGACTTTATTCTATTATTTCTGATGTTCGTTAATATTCTATAATAGTAGTGAAGCTGTTTCAAAGAATAGTTCTGTTGAAGACGGACGAACAGATTAAGACGAGTGCCGGAACTTTAACAATAGGAAACAAGGGAAGGTACATTTATTGTGAAGGCACCTACGACACCGCCCACAATAAATAACAGAAATCAAATTACACACGAACACGACACGACGCTCTAGGGATGCACGATGTTGACATCGATAGCTCAACATCGATGTTGACTTGACATCGATAGCTCAACATCGATGTTCGATGATCATCGAACCCAAAACATCGATGTCAGGTAACATCGATTTTTTTTACAGACATTGAGAAGGGTTAGCAAAAGTTTTTTTTTTTTTTTCATGTTTCGTTGCTTTCAGAAATTGATAAAATAATCTGTGGATGCATTTATTTTATATAGATTACGGATTTTGTTGAGGGTTGTTGATCGTAACTTTAAGAAATCGATTTCTTCCAGGGGCCGACTTCGATAAAGTGTTTGTAAAATCGATCTTACGTTGCAACATCGATGTTTCGATGTTTGATATAACGGAACATCGATGTTTTGTCTGTTAACATCGATGATCATCGAACATCGAGCATCCCTACGACGCTCTAGCTAGGGCTACAGAGTTGTTATTTCACTATTGTTCGTTTGTCCACTGAAAAATACAATACGAACTGAAAGAACTTTAATAAATTACTTGAGAGGACTCAACAAAGAAACATTGATTAGTAGAATTACTATTTAATATTTAAGCTAGTCAATTATTATTATAAAGGATCAGACTTATAAAGCTATTAGGCTTACATCGACTTAGCCTCAAGTTCTTGCTCATTTCCATTTAAGGACTTCATACCATCTAAGAACAATCCATTCCGTTCCATTCCATCACAGAACTTCGTACATAAAACAGACTCAAGGTTTTAATAAAAAATGTTTGTTTTTGCTAATCCGCTCTCCTTGACTGAAACTTATACAATCAAGACCCTCAACTGATGAATTACTAATTGATAAAAGTTTCCTGATTGAATTAGAAATAAGACTATTCTAGTTAAGTAAAGTTTGAAATCAGTTTTCTTGGAAGATTAATACTTAACTAGTTATAAAGTAAGTTTTATTTAATATATAAGGCATATTCTATTTACTCTACTATTTCTGTATTATTAACAGTTGAAGGATATTTACAGATTTTACGATTGAAGTGAAATACTAAAGGGCATTCTATGACGCAAACTGTTACAAGCAAACTCGTAATTTTCCCTGCTTACGTAAAGCAATCTAGCTGCCGATTCCTTGCGCCGTAACTAAAAGAAAATTAGGTAGGTACACCTGAAAACGTTTATATAGGTAGGTTTCTCGGTACACCTTGTTCTAATAAACAAAAGCGAAACCTGTCGTCAAGACCTGTCACCGTTTTTTAATAAGACTTCTTTTATTGAATCGCCTTTGTTCTATTCATACTATTTTCTATTTACAGTCTATTTTTAAAACAGAGACACGAGGCTGTATTGTATTACGAAAAACTAATTTCCTTAACTTTAAGAATACTTAATTACTTAAATTAAAAAATATATATATATTTTTTTATAATGTTATGTTTCCAATTTGTTGTAGACTTTTATTGTGGGTTGTAAGATTAAAACTTTCAATTCAGAATCAGATCAATAGACGGCGCGGACATCATTGTGTTTTTTACAATAAGCAGATAACAAATGTATCCCGAGGCTAGTCTACGTGACTTTTTTTCGCAACAAGACCCCGAAATAAGACTGAACCCCTTCGTAGGTACTGACGAACGGCATTTGTTGAAGATCCAAATTGGATTATTGATAGCCAAATTAGATGTTGTATATTTTTATAATTAACCTATTTAATAAACGAATGTCCTACACGGTGAACTATGTAGCACCTCTTTTAGTTTTCAAGCGTAGTCGAAGCGAATCTATGTCTTACTTACATTATTACAATTATGACATAATTATCTTGTCAGAGCGACAAAGGCTTTTATGTGCTAAGTTTTCATAGAAATTCACTTTATTCTCTTTCAGAGTGGTAATTTTCAGGACTAATTTTAAACAACTGAAAACAAACTTTTAGGTTTAGGCATTTTGCTACATCCCTAATTTGGTTTAACCGCTTAAACGTTTTTTCATTTCATCTACATAGGTACCTACCTACTATCAAAGCCTAAAAGGACATTTCAATTAGGTACAGTGGCGGACACGGACGGCGTAACACTTCCGGTTTTTCTGTATTGCAAAATAGCTCTTGTTCTTTAGTAATACAGTCTAGGGCTCACGAAACCATAGACAAATCTGTTACGGCCTCCTAGTCCGCCACTGTACATACCTAATGTGACTATTAATGAAGTACAAGGCCATTATAAAAAAAAAAACCTAACAATTCACAAAATACAAATCGTTCGTACATTTTATTTAATTGCCTTTCGTTTTGTAAAGATTTCGTCAATTAAAAAGGAATCATTTTTTACTTAGGGTATCTTTTTTGCTTGGTAATTGTGAATAAATTATTATCATCCCCAAAATTTTACTTACCGCATACTTTACGTTAATAAATAACATAACTTTACTCCTACACCATCTGGCAAGGCGTGACCACAAATCCTGACCAAAAATAAATAACACCGCGACCCAAACTCGCAAAACAAAACTGATTGTAAGTATCCTTGCGTGAAAATTCACTCACCTAGAATTCCTTGAGGAAACTCGGTGAGCAAGAATAATAGCAACACAGCAACAAGCATTTTAGTCGTCCGGTCAGTGCGGCGCTCAGCTTTCGACCGCTTAGTTGATTTCTTTGTGAAGACGTTTCCGTTTGTACTAGGGACGTCCGTGGCACATGTATTGTAGCCTTTCAAAGCCTTCTTCCGGCTATTTGCGCGGTACAGAGCCCGGATCAACCAGGCACTAATCACAGTGAGGATTAGGCAAGGGAGCAGCTTGATTAGGACCGCGTGCACCCAGAAGTTTATCTGATAGAGTCGGCCGTCGTAATTCGAGTCGACGAAGTAAACTTTCTTTGGTAATTTCCCTGGGCTCTCTTGAGCGTAATCTTTATGAATTGTAAATACCTGGAATAGAAATTAATTATATGAATCACTTTATTACTAGTATTTTTTTATTAAGTAGGTACCTTAGTACGTAATTAAAAATTTCTACTTATATCTTTTGTGAAAATTCTTGTCAAAGTATGATATGTACCTAAATTTGCTCTTTTGGTTAATTGAAATTCCAAATCTTTTAGCACATATTCCTATAGACTTTAGGTCGGTGTTTTTCTCTAGTATCAACTAAATTTGTTTATCTAAAAACTAGTGCGCCTCAGGTTATTTGGGCTAAAACAGTCGGAAACATATTTCAGCTAATGCACGTTGTTTAAAGTCTATGTTTACTAAACTAAACACCCTGTTATTATACCTTATGTTTGATTTGCTAGTCGACCGACAAAGTGTATTCTGGCAAAATTATTGATTATTTGGAAAATAGCTTTCATAATCATTTAGTAACGAAGGTTATAAGTCAGTACATAATTTCAATCACCGTCACCACGCATGCTAGACACCTGGCCTATCGAAAGCAAAATGTTGTCTAGCTAATGCCAGTATGACTGGCAGCCATCTCTGGCTTCGTGTAGTGTAAATTTTACTTTGAAGTTATATTATTATTTGTATAACCCTGTACAGTACAATCCTACTACCATATCGGCCATAGGTATTTTCCGTTCTTCCACTCCATTCGCATTTTAGAGGACTACCAGAGTACAGCAGACTACTTTGCTCAAAAGTCACAATGAAGCTCAGAGACAGAATTTTGGGATCATTTGTAATATAAAGCGACAGACAGATATGGGTTTCTTTCTTTATAAAACTTTGAAATTGTATTAAAAAAAACGACATTAATCTTGTGTTAGGCTAGCAGTTCTAAATAAATACGAAGCAAATTTGCTTATAATTTATAGCGGTCCTTTACAATTCCAACATGTAGACAGATAGGAACCAGAGAGTCTATCTGTTTTTGGTCGTATTTTATTTATGTCTTAATTAGTTAATTATTCACACTAAGACGAAAGCTGTTTTTGTAATTATTTTGTTGAGCTAGTCAATTTACAGTAATGGCGATTGTTAAGAGATCTTATTTAGAAATTTCGACTCAAGGTGAGCCTTGCCGGAGGTCTTTAATTTCATTTGGGAATTACAATTTTTTTGTCGATGAAAATTGAAAATAGAACGCAAATTAACGATTATAGCGGCACGGCAAAATTAATGCTTACCACGTCACTGTTTTATTAGCTCATGAAAACTTTATTGCGTGTGCATTATTTTCGTTGTTTGCGCTTTCGCTAACTCTTTATTTTGTAAAGCAGTTCGCGTGCGAATTCCGGAACCGGAAAAACAGAAAAACTTTAATTAATTTTAATCTTAATTAATTCTAGAAGACGTCGGTAATAAGTAAATTGTAGGTGCGTTAAATGCGGTCTTCCCAGTTACAAGCTTAGAATGTTTATGAGCTTTCGAAGCTTTATGTTAGAATGGCGTGACCGTGGCGCCGGGCGTCAGTTGTTTTGATTAGAATCGAGTAGTTCTGGCCGTAAAAAGAAAAACGTTTTGACTAATTAATTAATAACTTCATGAATTTATTTCCTATTGATATTATCTGATGAGAGCTTGTTTATTATATCGTATTTTTATTAACCATTCAAACTAGATGTATTTGGATATGCCGCGAAATGAACCCACTGAAAGGGCTTTAGCTTTTTTTGACTAAGAAATTACCTGACTGCAAGGGTTTTAGCTTTTTTTATTGAGAAATTAACCCACTGCAAGGGTCTGCCATTTTTTCATGATAAGCCTGTAAGATGCTAGACATAGACCTCTTCTCTCGCACACCATGCACCACGGTTCTGTGTCAGTCTGATCCACTGCCTACCGGCGACCTAAAGGTCTATATAGTAAACTATGTTATCAAACCATCGGACTGGTGATCTACCCAATTTAGTTCGTCCGTCTCTGGGCCACCACTCTGAGACCGCCTGTCGTCCAACCATATTTGCTGATAAGCCGCGCACATAAAGAAACTATTTGAAAATGGCGGCCGAACGCATGCTATCTCGCGTATATTAGTATGAGGGAAGAGTTAAGAAGAGAGACAGCCAATACAACGGCCGCCATTTTCAGATTGTTTCTTTATGTGCATAGGTCAAATATTAATTAAATTCAAATTAAACAATGATATATGAAATTAACTTACTGCATAGGAAGGTATACAGAGGACGGGTGGCAGGACGAAACTCATCAGGATGGCGAAGCTGCATCGGCGGTCCGTACAGAACGCCGGGCTATGAGAAGGATACCTGACAGAAGAAATGTTTTTTTATTAAAAGGCATAGCACAGCTATAGTAGCGCCACCCGCGAAAAAAAAATCTTCTAAACTAAGGCAAATTTTCTAAAAACAGACGCTTTTGGCAACAATCTGTAGCTATCTTTGGTATTTAACCTGAAAGCTATACAACAGTGCCGCTTAAATACTAGGCTACATCTAGGAGAATACTGTTCAACATTTTTTATATTTGCGTTAGTTTAGAAGAACTTCTAATTAGTAACTTTACTAATATTTTTCGCAAGTGGCGCTACTTTAGCTGTGCAATGCCTCTTAAGTAAGTATAACAAAGAAATTGTGATGATGATAGGTATATATCGCTCAAATGGTTAAAATAAAAGAAACTTATTTTAATTTACAGAACTCAATTGCTTTAAACCTATTCAGATATAAAATTTAAAAAAAAAACTTGAGAACATATCCCTTAAAATCTTGTATTTTTTTGACGACAAATTGTAGGTGACATGGACTGCGACGGACAGAAATGGCGACAGAAATTTCCTTATTCCCTACAAAAATCGCTCGTTACTATAATAAATGTAACGGAAATACGTCAATATAATGGAAGGGTGCGCCAATAGGAAGGTTTCGTCAAGAGGTACTTGAATGACGAACAAAAATAGTTCTCAAAGAACCCTGAAATGTAAGAGAGGTCCTCACGCCTATTCTCAAATTAGTCAAATCTATCAGTACCTTTTACATATTGAAGCCAGACTGATCGCTTTATCGGCAGAATTGATTTGCGTAAGTTATTGGTATTGAAAATAGTTGACTTATAGTAACTTATAAGTTTGGTATATTTCTGGACTCAACTGACACCATACTTCACGTGTACAGAACCTCTAAATGAGGTTGTAAAGTGTTATAAAATAAAAACAGGAAAAGACTTACTTTATAGCAATATATCGCCATATAGCCAATGAGAGAGTCAGGAAGATGGAGGCGGTGTGAAGAATCTGTGTGAAGTGCATGTGGAATAGCATGTAGACAGCCCAGGGGTACGAGTAGGTTTCACCAGGCAGGAGCTATGAAAGAAAGAACACTATAAACCATATGTTTATAAAGAGACTTGATATAAGGCCTTACGAAGATATGTTTCTCTTATTCATATCAATACATAGTATCAAACAAAGTCGCTTCCCGCGTCTGTCCCTATGTATGCTTAAATCTTTAAAACTATGCAACGGATTTTTATGCGGTTTTTTTAATAGATAGAGAAATGTAAGAGGAAGGTTTATAAGTATGAGCAACACAGTAATAGGTTACGCGGTACGAAGTTCGCCGGGTCGACTAGTATAGAATAAAATGTAGCCAGTGGAGTGTTCAATTATTTTTCTATCAACTTATAAGAACGTTTTTCGTTACCAAAAATTGCATATTACACAGACTTGACCACAGCGTGGGTCTAACTAAGTCTAAAAGCGAGCAGATCATAAAAAGTAACAAAAGTCTCTTATAATAGACGAGCTTTCCCGGCTTACTTCGTTACGCCACAGTTTAAGATACTACTAAACTCTTGGCTCTAAAGACTATGTACTTTTGACTGCCCAGAATGGCCGAATAAAAAACAAACAACAACAACAAACCACCTGTCAAAATATGTAAACAACGGATAAAATATTGCACCTTGGGTTATATCATTTGAGTTTAGGTAAGGATCCCTAATTTTTTTGAAAATCTAATATAGCCTATGACACTCGGGTTTAATGTAGCTTCCTACCAGTGAAAGAATTTTTCAAATCGGTTCAGTATTTCCGGAGCCTATTCGTTACAAACAAACAAACAAACAAACAAATCTTTCCTCTTTATAATATTGGTATAGATTATTATTTCTACAGGATCGTTTTGATATGGAATACTATTACACTTTTACCTGAAAAGTGGTATCTAGCCAATGCAGCCACATATTTTGCCAATACAATTTTAAACAAAAGCCAAAATAAAATAAGTGTCAGGTGCTACAGAGTGGCTTGTAAACTCGTAATATAAGTCAACTTACCAAATACCTATAGACGGCGAAGGGCACGTACTCCAGCATGACGAAGACGTCGGCCACGGCGAGCCACTTGAGCAGCCGGTTGATGGGCGCCGCGGCCAGGTCGCGCCGCGTCAGCACCGCCACGTTCAGGGCGTTCGCCAGGCTTCCGAACACGCATACCTAAAAGGATGAATTTACATCAAATTAGCATAAAGATAGAGCTGAAACAAAAGCATTTGTTCTTGATATTTTAGTACTGACAGTACGACGTCGTTTTATGTAAAATATATTTTAATCATATTTAGGTAGTAGGTACGTTTTGAACCTGCGGCCGTAGCATGACCGAAAATTCTTTCTGTCACTTTTGACCTTTTGAGATGATGTAAAAGATTTCATAAGTTTCGGTCAACGCTACGGCCGCAGATGGCTTCGATTAAAAATTTTAGAATATTTATCAATTTATTCCTGGGACGCTTTGCATTTCCTTTTATTTTTATTTTATGAGTTTGAAAGTTACGTTGCCTCTAATACCCAGCGTTGATGCAAAGAAATGATTGATTACTTCATTACTTGATTACTCTATGTATATTGTTATATATAGTCCTATTTCAAGGTGCATTTAATTATTTCAATGACACACTAACGCTTTTTAACCGACGAAAAAACAAAAAGGAGGAGGTTCTCAATTCGTCGCGTATATTTTTTTTTTTTTTTTTTTTATGTATGATCACGCATAACTTTTTACTGTGTGGACCTCGTGTGGACCGATTTTGATAATTCTTTTTTTAATCGACAGGGTATACCTTGAAGTTGGTCCCATAAAAATTTGGAAATAAAATTCCCACCCTAAAGGTGGGAAAATAGGGGTGACTTTTTGGTCGGCGGGTCGATTTATCCACTCACAGGTTGCATTTCCGTGTTACATTATAACTTTTGATACCTACTTACAATATCTTTGGAAATGAAATAAAATCAGCCAAAAGACGTCCACTGCTGGACATAGGCCTCCCTCACAAATCGCCTCACCGACCGGTCGTGATCGAACCTCATCCTGTTAGTCCCTCAACCTTCACCAGGTTGTGTGGCCACCTTGTGGGGTGCGACCACCCGGTGAAGTATGATTGGCTGGGGTCAAAAAATTAGCCTAAAAAAAACTGAAAAGCAAAAAATAAAAACTTTTTATAAAAAAATTAAACCGCCGAAAAAACTGAAAAGCATTAAATAATAGGGAAACATTTTCTATTAGGCCTTAATTTACTCACTTCTTAAAGTAATTTTGGATTACCAAGAAATTTTGAGTCGGTGCCACAGAATCAACGAATAAAGATCACTAAATTACCTGAAATTCAAAGAAATAACCGAAAAACGTATGCCGCTGCGCATCGCGCTTTACATAGATAATGAATTTGCTTGTGTGGTGTGGCGCCGACTTAAAATTTCTTGGTAATCCAAAATTACTTTAAGAAGTGAGTAAATTAAGGCCTAATAGAAAATGTTTCCCTATTATTTAATGCTTTTCAGTTTTTTCGGCGGTTTAATTTTTTTATAAAAAGTTTTTATATAATAATGAATGAAGAAATGGACTAAAGACTACTTTATCGTAACTAGGACATGACCACGTGCAAACCACGGATTACATAAGCTTCCTTTAACCCTTAATTCTGTCTCAAGAAATAAAAACTGACCACGTAATTGAAAAATCAAGAAAGCCGCTCATAAAACTTACCAGTAAACTGACGTACCCGTGGATGCTGTTATAGGCGAGGATCATGTCGCGAAGCTCGCCCGAGCAATAATCTGACCTCTCGCACTCTTTTACGACGGAGATATTATATCTGTTCCGCAAGTCCTCGAGGACTTTGAGTGCGTTCTCCAGATTTCTTGTTTCATTCTGACCTTTGTGGCTGAGAAGCGAAACAAATCGCGGGTCGTCGAAGAAATTGTAATTTGAACTGCCGTTAAAGGAAGCCAGCTCGCTATGCAGAGAGTAGAAGTCCCTAGTACTATTGTCAGAGAGCATTGTGCTAACTATTTGATTGGTCGTTTGATTGCCCGACGACGACGACATTAATCTCCATCGCGCGGCATTCTTGAGCAACATTCATAGCTCCCGTCCATCTCTTCGCTTCTGTAATAAAATAAATCTTTGTAAAATTTACATTCTGCAGGTATTCCAAAGAATCGTTAAAAGTTTTCAACGATTTCTCGTTAAACATTTTGAACGTCCTCCCTCACTCAATAAATCTAACAGAATTTAATTTGCGACAGTGTCAATTTGATTAAGCATTTAGTCCCTGAAAGCCGTAAGTATTATCTCACGTTTCTGATTTATGTTCAAGAATGGCTACAGCTTCTTTTAAACTCTCTGTCAATCTGTAACGTTCCTCACCCTCAGAATGATTTTAGTAAAGTGCTGCCTTTCACTTTTTCTTATTTTTATGCTAGAGATCCGCCATGTGAAAAATGAAAATCTCTTATAAACGGTCTCAATATTACATATTTTTTCTTTTACGCAAAATCACAGGTTTCAAGTTAAAACTGTTAGAACTAAAACTAAAGAAAGAGTGCTTTTTATTACCTTGTGACTATGTTTTTTTTTTTAACTTACCAAAAGATTATTAATCGAATAAACACAAAATATTAAAATCAACAGATTTCAGTTTCGTTTCTCCATGGAGCTTAAAATAGTTTTAATGGCTCTCCAACCGTAGCTATTATATTTTACGCGCTAAAGCAATTTACCTCTTTCATTGTAAATCACGAATTTTCAGTACTAATGCCATGAATTTATAAATCAATATGTTTTCTAAGCTATTCAATTCAAATTACATAACTCACTTATACGCAACACCCGATTTTCAGTGAAAAAAATCAGACCTCTAGAGGAAAAACGTCAGGAAATTATTTTATTCCAAGCTAAAAAGGAGACACTCGCTCGTGCAATAAAGTTATATAGTTCACTATATATTGGTCTGGTATTTACCCGACTACGGCGAAGCCAAAATATGTTCCACCGGTTCCACCGTAGCAATACATCCGCAAAAATTTTCATTCGATTGGATCTGTGGCTAGAATGACGCTACTATACCTAATAATTATAATAGACCCCCTTCTAACCTGAATACGGCGCAGCCAAATATGTATTTGATATTAATAAAATACTAGTAAAATATTAAGCTTGTTAGTTATAAAGGAAAACATTAATCTGAAACTGAAATAATTGAACTAGAATTTGGATTTACACTGGCATAATGTTTTACCAAAAATATGAAAGGATTAGTAAGGTGTCCGTCCATCGGTTTAGTAATATGTGCTTATATATTTCCTTTAGGTAGCAATGCAATATCAGTAAAAGAACTATAGTTTGAGTAAGGTTTGAGTCTTTGAAATTAAATTAAGCTTTTAACGGCCTGTACTTTGAAGCTTCTTACCTAATTAGGTATGAGGGTCCCCCACCCTCGCAGCTGTGACATGCGCGCGTCGAAATGCGAAATGTCGCGGCAGTTTTAAATTTTATTACTTTTCATACAAGCCGAAGTTAAATCGAGATGTTTATACCTACCGCACAATTTTTCTTCCCGATTTTCGTTTCAGCGAACAAGAATTTGCGTTTAGGTAAGGTATTTGTAATAACGAGTTTTTTTTAAACCATCTGAGAAATATAAAACAGATTTCTTAATTCTGAAAAATATAGATGTAGGATTTAGTTTAGACAAGTTATTAAAAAGTAACAAGATGTAATGAATTTCACTCTGTAGAAATAAATATCAAAGTAAACCCTTTTTGTAGTGTTTTCTCAATATAAATAAAACACCACTGGTTGTTTTAATTTAAAACAAATAACGATATAGTTTGAGTTGATAACTTTTTTTATTTGGAACTAAAATCACACCCTAAGGCCTCCTTTACGAAGACGCGGCGTGTAGTGCGGGATGTCGTGTGGGTTCCGACGCAGGCGCCACCACGGTCGCCGCCGCCGCGGGCGCCGCCGCGGGAGCCGACGCGTTTCCTTATACGATATCGAACATAGGCCTATGCGCGTCTCCGTAAACGGTCTCATACTATTGCTATACATTTGATTTGGGCGCAGCACGCCCCGCACGACGCCTCGCGCAACGCCCTGCGTGCGCTAGGCAGTACATCTCAGCCGCTGTACACATTAACATGCATTCATTTTCTTGTAAATAGTGTACCTAACCATGTGTAAATATATCATCCCTTCTTCAACCTCTGGAGTTATTTCTACTGCAGGCGGGCGGACATAGGAGTTCTCTAAATTGGCGACCTACGACGATTGGATTACAAAAACCGCAAAATTTTCAACACTCGCCCCACCAGTTCCATTGTAAGTGGCGACTACCTGCCTTCTTCTGGAGGACTCTGGGGGACTTCTGGAGAAGCGCCTCGCCGACTAATATAATAATAATCATCATCATCATCTCGGCTGCCCAAATTCAAAACCTAGTAACTGGTGTTTTTGCAAAAAAACCATTTTTGTCATTTTTCGACTTACTAGGCGGTATAGATTTGATATGAACCTTAAAACACCCAGTTTCTTACGTAATTTTAAAAATAAAATTTAATTTAAGTCTACCCAATTTGGAAAAGTTATTGAAATTTCCATGAAGTACATATTCTTAACATAGCGCATGTCGGATTACAAATAAAAAAACCTAGCAACTCAACCGACTTACTAGGTTATGAATTTGAAAGCTGACTTACTATGTTTTGAATTTGGCGCCGATTATAAAATCAATCAAATTTTGATGGAATTTAGTAAGTTACAAAAACAGTATACAAATTTGGCTGAATTAACCACGAGTCGTAACCAAATAGTAAACAAAACTTAATTCTGCCACAAATAAATCATTTGTATAACTTTTAAATGAATGCACTTCAAAAAATAACATTTTTCATTCGAAACGTACAACTAAAAATATAAATTGCTTTAAAAAGTAGAGAATTAACTCAGAGATTGTATTTCAAAACATAGTATTTCACACTTAGTTAATTAACTAAGTGTGAAATACTATGTTTTGAAATTGTTTTCATTGTCATATTTGGGTAAATTAAAAAAAAAAATAGTGGGATCGATTTAAGTGTGACTATAGTCAACAATATAGTCAAACTTTTGGTCAAACACCGAAATCGCTATTGCGTCTGGTTTCTTCGGGGCAACGAATTAAAGTGGTCGACCCGTTTTTTGGCTCTCCTGAATATTTTTGTTAAAACGAGTTACTAGGTTTTGATTTTAAGCAGCCGATCTCACACGATAGCGTCCACTGCTGGACATAGGCCGCAACCTTTACCAGGTCGTCTGACCACCTTCAGGGGTGTGAGACCAGCGTTTGGAGGGTGATTTGAGGTGAAGGTGAACCTTGAAGTGAGGGGGGGGGGAATTCCTTAAAATTAAACTGAAAAGCAAAAAATAAAATCTTTTCATCAAAAAATTAAACAGCCGAAAAAACCGAAAAGCGTTAAATAAAAAGGAAACATTTTCTATTAAGACATAAATTACTGCCTTCTTAAAGTAATTTGAGTAAGTATACCACGTAATATTGTGCTAATGTAATATTAATATTGTGTTATCGGCGCCACAGAACTAACAAAGATATGATATAACTATATAATAAGTAACCTATGATTTAAGTTTTATTTGTGGGAATAAAAAAGGTAAGTTTGTAATGCGACGGTTTTATAAATGTAATATCGGTATCAAAATTGGTTTCTTTCAGCTCCATACAGATCCTAATCAGATGTTATGGTTCATTGTTTTGACATCTGTTGTCAAATTTTGTTTACATTTGAATAAAAATAAAACGAAATACGAGAGCGCGAAAACAAAAATTTGACACAGAACCGGCCTCGGCCGTGGCCACAAGGGTACTGACGGGGTAGGGAGCGGCGCGGCATGGCATCGGACCGCGCGAAAACGATGTTTTTTTTTAGTTTTTGCTGGTTTTTTGTCTTTTCGTTAAACTTAAAAATTCTTACTATAGTAGTATGTCTAAAATTTAAGGTCAGCAATTTTCATTCCAAAAATCAAATAAAAACAATCAGCGGTTTAAAAATAAAATGGAAAAAACGGAACAAAAAGGGGTAACTTTGAGATTTTTTTCTATCAACTAAAATTAATTAGATCCTATTTCCCTTTAGTATGATGACTAGATTAGATCCTTAACTAACACATATATTTTTTTCAGAATGAAGACATCAATTTTGTATGTCTCAGATTGTTTAAAAAAATCTCAAAAACACAAATTTTTGAACCACCAAGCCTTAAGTATAGGCGTAGGTAGGATTAACTCTTAATTTAGTCTTCTAAAACAGTAGTGACGAAGATCCATTTTTGATATAGGTAGCTATTGCCGCGTAGTCAGTCAGCAGGGGTTTGCTTTGTTTCCGGCTCCCGCCGAACAAATATCGACAAAAGCATCACGGCGCCACATTCCTATTTAATTTGGAGTTATCCATCAACTTGACGGTTATATCAAGAGGAAAAGCCTGATTAAACGCTAAAAACGAATTAAAATTTACTGCAAATATTTGAATTAATGGAAGCCCTCCAATAACTTGAAAAGGATTTATGGTGGTGGTTGGCTGGTCGGGGTTATCAAAAGTTTATTATTAAAAGGCATCAAATTGTAACTGGCCAGTTAAAAAAGTAACAGCAATTGTATGTAAAGCAATTTCTGCGAATTATGTATTGAAATTCCTTTAGACTTTTCAACTATTTTCAATCATCTCAAAAAGTGTGAAACTTTGAACATTTAATGCATGTTTGTGAAAAATATCCTTATATTATACTAACTAAATACATAATAATAATATGTACAATACAAGTACATTAATCATAATCTTACTAATATTATCAAGGTGAAAGTTTGTGAGGGTGTATGTTTGTTACTTCTTCACGTCTAAAGGGATGAAGCCCTGAAGCTAAAGAAAATTAAATTTTGTATGGAGTTAGCTGACACCCTGAATTGGTTCGATTGGAACAGCTGATTTTTCTTTTGAGATTTCGACCCATGTTGCTTTGGGAAAGTTGTAAGGTATGGTGAGCTGAATCCCCCCTTTGATTTATTACAGCCTTGTCAGAAAACCCTGTAAGCAAAATTTAAGTAGTCCAATCGAACTAACTTAATACTTAGTGCCTGCCTACCTACCTAGGCTTACTTATTTTCATTTCATTCTTAAATTCACACAACATTTACTTACATAGTTTAATACCTTAGACGAGAGGTGGTTTTATTAAGGGATGGGCCTCTAAATATTGGATATAACAACATTTGGAGTAAATATATTTGTCTCAATAGAATAATGAGAAAAATAAATCAATCAATTCTCCGAACCGCACCGAAGGTTCGCTAACATGTGTTTTTATTGGGGCTTATTAGAAGGCATTAAAATATTTTTTTGCCCTGGGTTTTTTACTAAAGATAAATATTATAGTGTTATTCATATATAGATAAAACATTTTAGTGACCTACTTATTTGACGTAATGTCAATTTAGACGAGATGTCTCGTATTTAAAACACAACAAACCAGAGGTAGACCTGCAATTTTGCAAGAAAGCGGGCTGAAATTCTGCAAGTGGGTTTCTTGGGGAGTGTAGGGGAGCACTAAGAAACGATTTTCCGAAATTTCCATGGGAACGGGAAAAAACGGGATTTTGGTGTTTATGAGAAATCTGCGCGGGTGAAACCGCGGGGCAGCCTCTAGTTTATAATAATTGAGCTTCACTTAGTAATTTCAATTAAATTAAATAGTTCGATAGCAAACAATCAAAACTTCTAGTTTCAACAAGCTTGTATCGTATCAGCACAAATTAGGAAAACTAGTTTGCCTGACCGCGTAACTTGTGTAACTTACGGTTTAGGGTAGAGAAACGAGAAAAGCCTCCGGCGAGGATTATATTTGTATTGTACAGTGGTGGTCTAGGACGGCGTATCACTTCCGGTTTATCTGTATTGGAAAATAGCTCTTGTTCTTTGGTATTAAGGTCTCAGGCGCACGAGACCAATCTGTAACTCCGTCCTAGACCGCCACTGTACCCAGCGAGCAGTTAAGGATTTTGATACAGTCTTACATCCTGTATTTATAATAATAATAATAACACATCACACTCAGAGCCCCTAACTAGGAAGAACCTGTATCTAGGGCGCCCAAAACACACAGAGACGAACATCACACCCAGACCGGAAACAAACATCGATATTCATCATATCAATATTCGTCCCGCCCAGGAATCGAACCCGGGTGCTCACGCTTACTCAGTCCACATCACTGCCAACTGAGCCACGAAGCATTTCTTTTTACCTTCCTAGTTGCCTACGTCACAAAAGGATGCTATAGGTACAGTAGCAGTCTAGGACGGCGTAACAGATGGTCTCGTTCGCCCTAGACTGTACTACCAAAAAACAAGATCTATTTTGCAATACAAAAAAACCGGAAGTGTTGCGCCGTCCTAGACCGCCACCTGTATTATTATATTATCAGCGGTTTCGCCTGGGCAAAGATAATGAGTGACAGGCTTGTATTCCAGTTGTATCACACTAATATTATAAAGACGAAAGTTTGTATGTATTTTTGTTACTTCTTCACGTCTATACTGCTGGAGGGATTTTAATGAAATTTGGTATAGAGTTAGCTGAAACCGGATTAACACATAGGCTACTTTTTACTGCAGATATAAACCGCGGGTTACACTGCGGGGCACAGCTTGTTGATCATAAAGCAAGTATAAATAGTACACATATACAGATGGTATATTGGTAAGTACTAAAATATAGTAGGTAGCAACGCTCCTTGTATGGATATATTATAAAGATAAATGGATAGATCAATGGCGCCGACCTTCGTCGTCATTACTTAATGTTAAATCCCCTTTGTCATTAATTTATTATGGACGTACCAAAACCATGTGATGTGTGTAAATGTGAAGACAGTAACAGTAACCTTTATCTCGAGGCCGGGAAAATGAAAATATTTCCTATGTAAATTAATACGCTGGCATGGCAGATGCTTATTTTGATTTTTTGTTTACTGTGCCGCATCCAGTCTCGGCTACGAAACCGAGAGCGTGAACAATTATTTACCGAAAACTAAAAAGTAGGAACCAGTTTATTTTTCGACTTATTTTATAATGTTTGCTTATAATCACAGTTTTTATTTTTTAGTTCGATATCTTAGCGGCTAAGATATCAAACTGCTAGCAAGCAAGCTAATAGCCTATTAGCAATTTTTTATTTAAGGTTTGCCCGGAAGAAATCTCTTTTAGTGATAACACACATGTTTTAGTGAAACACTTTATGTTTTATTTTCATTGCAATAAAGAATTATCTTATCTTATCTTATGATTTTAGAATTCCGTAGTACACTTAATCAACAACAATCCATAATTTAAATGAAGTTCATGTTTAAATTGAAAAAAAATACCTACTTCTATTTTTTAAAGTAAAAATATTTACTCTGGACCTAAACGGACGATCTACCAGCCTACTTATACTACTATCATGTAACAAATGTGCTCAGTTTACAAGTCAAGAGTGTGAATGTGGTATTATTGTTATAGACGAGGCTCGTTGCGGTGCGGCGCGCGACGGCCCGGCGCCTATTTAATTTTACAACTCGGACCAAAACACCTATTTAATAATCTCCTTTGAAATTGTTAAGAAAACTTTTGACGCAAATAATGAACAGTGGCTTGGAAAATTAAACGACTTAGTGTAGATAAACAAGGAAAACTTTTAGTCGACATGTCTGTGTGTCCGACTGCCCGATTAATCGTCTTCTTCTAGTCAGCCTAAAAGAATTCCACTGCTGGACATAGGCCTCCCCCATAAACCAAAAGGATGATCATTGTGGGGGGACTTTGCCATAGTTGCCACCCTTGGTAGGCAAATTGACAGCATAGCTGTTTAAAATTTCCAACAATGGACGCTGCTACTTAGCCTTAGGATGACAATATTTCACAGTATTTTATTTTAGAAACTTTTGAAATCATCCATAGTACGAAACTCAATAACGAAAAATTATTCCGCCAATCCCAAAAAGGCACACAAAACATAGATTTATAATTAAAAAAAAAAACAAAGTAGAGTTCTTTTAAAGTACACGGACAGAAGTAGGTACACCAAACTGAACTAGTAATAGGGATCTGTATGACGATTTGGGATGGAACCTTAAAAGTGTAAACATGTTTTTCCTGAAATAAAGAGGTATATGAATAATTTAAGTTAAAAATAACAGAGCTGTCGCTTCAAATTTGTATCTTAACGTGCTCAGACGAGTAATGGACACCTCATAATATTCACTTAAAAGAGTTGTCCGTCCGCGATCTCCGCGATACTAAAATCTATAATATGAAAATGAATCGCAAAAATGTATTGGTTCGTTGAACTCCAATTATGGTTTTTACGGCGAGAAAAATCGAATAATTGATACCGGGAAAACAACAAACTAGAAATAGGTTAGGCGGTACGAAGTTTGCTGGATCTACTTACTATCTCTATTTTATGCATTCAATTGTATTTTAAAATGCAGAAAATATATTTGAATGTAAAATTGTATAAAGTTCGTATGAAAAATTAAACATTTAGGTATTTGGTGCATTTTCATGTTCTACAACAATAGTTGGTAACACAATAGGAAAGGTCTTTGAAAGCCGTTGCATAAAGCTTTGTACATTGTACAAAACATTGCTTTTGCATTTGACTGTATTGTATGGTCTCTATGTAGGTATTGCTGGAAATCTAAATTAGGTTCTAAGTGGCTTGAAAACCGGACTAAAGTGAAAATATCTCTTATTATTATAAGTGGTATTAAATAGATGGCACGTACCACATAAATACTTATATGTGACCACGCAACTGCGACATAATAAATATATAACTAACTAAATATAATTAATAGGCCGTACCCCTAAGCCGTAAGCCGTAAGGTAGCAGAAACTTCGACGAGCATTAACCTATAAATTCTGTCAATAACATTACATCAACAATTCATCAATCCGACTAAGTTAAACCTTTTTAAGGCGGGAAAACTCCTAACGAGTACCCTGCGGCCCCGAGAGGAGCCGCCTGGGTAATGTGGGGATCGCACCCACTAATACCCCTCCGGTATTCATCTCGGCTGCTAGCATTAAGGGGGTCATCGGAGATCTATTCGAGCTGGTTAATGTCTGCAACCCCTTCCAGCATCGGCTGTTAAGCTTCTTCTCGGGGGGACATGGTGGTTCCCCCGTACGGTCGTACTGCAGGGCGTGACTAAGCTACACCTACATTTAGTCCATATTGTCTAGAATTATACTAACCTACTCACAAATCTCAAATATTACAATAATCAATAAGTATGTACAAAGAGTACAATATTAATATTAATCCACAAACAAATAAAACTTTTTGGGTAGTAATTCTGGAAATATAGACTTGACAAGGTTCGACATCTAAATCTCTATGGCTTCATACAAACTTAATAAGTTGCCTATTTAAAATGTACAACGAATTTAGAGGTAGACTTGAGCCTTCTGCGTATTTGATGACAGTTGATATTTGTTAATTCTAAATTAATTTTTGAGAACAATCAAGGTATCTCAGGACTTTGCACACCTTGGATTAAGTAAGACTGACATTTTGTACAGCTAATCTTGGTAAAAGGGTAAAGTTATCTTATTAAAGCTGTCAAATAAAGTTGCTAAATTATTTTTGTTTAATTTGAGATACATACAGCGCATAAACACGTCATTTTGTAGTGTCGATCGGAGTCAGTTTATCGCATGACTGTGCTTAGCCTACCCAAGCTCGACCACACCTCGGACACTTTAAAGAAATAACACAAATTAAAAAAATTAAAAACCCCCAACCCAGTCAGACCCCTCATCAACTTAACTAGAACTAGAGCTTATCATCTTAAAAAGATCATGGTTACCTTCACATATACTTTCAATATTATTGAAGTAACACCGTACCAAATTTTAAATCGATAGGACAAATGGAAGGTGGTTAGATCCTCTCATCCATTATTTAAGAGCTAATCATCTTCAAACGGCAGATCAGGTCATGGTTACCTTAACATATACTTTCAATATCATAGATGTAACATGGTACCAAATTTCAAATCGATCGGACATAAGGAAGCTAGTTAGATCCTCTCATCCATTATTCAAGAGCTGATCATCTTCAAACGGCAGATCAGGTCATGGTCACCTTAACATATACTTTCAATATCATAGATGTAACATGGTACCAAATTTCAATTCAATCGGACATAAGGAAGCTAGTTAGATCCTCTCATCCATTATTCAAGAGCTGATCATCTTCAAACGGCTGATCAGGTCATGGTTACCTTACCAAATTGTTTCTATATCATAAATGTAGCATGGTACCAAATTTCAAATCGATCGGACATAAGGAAGCTAGTTAGATCCTCTCATCCATTATTCAAGAGCTGATCATCTTCAAATGGCAGATCAGATCTTCATCAGACATGGCTAAGAACACTCGGCCTGAAATTATCTATGATACAAAAAAAACTAAACGAAAATCTGTTCAGCCGTTTGGGCTCTACGATTCCACAGACAGATACACAGACAGACAGACATTGTGTGACAGACAGTGTGATTGATAACGCACGTAGAACACCGCACATGTATAACGTCTAACGGCTCTACCACAAAAAGTGTTAAACCTGGTCTAAATAACTAGACTAGGTTTAAATCAGTAATTCGTCATACAAAATCGCGATTTAGACCGGTCTAACTCTTTTGTGGTAAGAGGGTAAAAGTTTAAAACAAAACTCAACCGTTTGTCGCTCGACGATAAATCACTTAACAGAAAAAAAACAAGAGAATTGATACCCTAGAGCTCATTGGCAAAGCAATAACGATTCTCATTCATCATGTGTATTCAGATAAAAGAGGGCCGATAGGTTTTTTTTTTTCAGTGATTTATCTAGTTAATGCGAGGATAATGTTAACTCAACATGCCTATCTCGTGACATGACGTATTTGTGTCTATTGATCTTTGATTGTGTATTCATGCTCTGATTTAGGCCTGAAATAATTGGAAACCAAATCTAAAGCTCATTAATTGTTTTTAGATGATTCAGGATACAAAGGGAATATAACAGTTTATTCATAAAAAGTGCATTTTCTACACTCGCGCCTCAAAAGGCCCGCAAAAGTCGCGAAACGCGAGTGTACATGCCATTCTCGCCTTACATTTACTCGGAATATGTTCACAGCGCAAATTCTAGGCGCGACTTCACGCGCAAGTGTAGAGCACGCTGTGCAATAAAATAGAGAAGCAGACCTCCTGTAAAGCTAATTAAAACCTACTGTATCTTTATGAATATCACGTTAAGCCTGGAAAGACATGTTTGTGTTCAGACAGGACTTATCACATTTATAGTGCAAGTGCAAAATTTAAAAATTAAAAGTGGCAATATTCTCCGGAACTTTTTGAATATACGTCAAATTTCCATACAGTCGCTCGCTCTATAAAATAATATATTTGAAATAAAATTAAATGTAACATTTATCAGCGGATTTGCTTTTGTGCTTTTGCACAAAGTATAATTTTGTACTAGCTAACAACAAAACAGTTATAACAGCACTATTAAAACATAAAAGTTATTAAAGTATGTTTGTGTCTGTCTTTTAGCAGTTGGTAGCGTGATCCGTTCACATTTTCTCACAAAAATATATTAAAATTCTAAATTCCTTGCATTCTTTACTTAGCACTGTGTTCTTTATGAACTCTTTTATGTTATGAATACTCTACTTAGAAAAGCTATGGCACGCTAAGGTTTACTAAAGAAAAAAGTTCTAGGATTTCAGAACGATGACGTCGCACTCTTTTATCAAAAGTTGATTCTGGAAAATTCGTCTGAGGTTTTTAGGGTAAACCATTCGTAAAAAATATAAATTAAAATGTAGTCCAAACGGATCACATGATTAGATTGGACTTTTTGCTTGATTTGGTGTAATCCGTTTGTATTGTGATGAGATTGGACAGACCCCCAATTACAGGTACTTTTATGTTACTCATTACGTTATCAGTGACCCAATCTACAAAACGCCGACAGTGACCGACACATAATTTGTTAATAAGTACTTTAAACTTAATTAAGTACTACTTATATCCGCTCTTGCAATACGAGTTACAAATAGATGTAAGAGAAGGTATTCTACTTTTATTTTCAGGTTTAAACTGCTGTTTTTTTTTTTTGCACTCACTCGCGAGAAATTTACCAACTTTTTGAAATATTATACTTTCCACATGCTCACGTGTTCCCAGCTTTTAGTAACGATAATATTTAGTTACTAAATAAAAATTAGATTCCATTTGGCGATGTGGAGACGTGCGTGATGATACTTGAAAGTGGGCGGAAATGTTAGGGTAAAATTCCTTACAGAAAAAGTGGTCATGTTATTAAAAAGGTAAACGGAACTAAATAAAAAATATTTCATCTTCCCAATCCTAGACCAATATTAGGTAGGCCCAATGCGTAATAGCCCGCAATCCGTATACATATAATATTAGGTACTTATCTATGTGAAATGTGACTAGGTATAAACCGCGCAGATAAAGAAAAGATCTCAAAATGGCGGCCGAACGCATGCTATCTCGCGTCAGCCGTCAGCCCATACAACGGCCTCCATGTTGAGATATTTTCTTTATGTACGCAGGTTATAGCCAATATTATTGAGTTCAAGATTCATGAAAGTGCTCTTATATTCTAATGAATTATTAAGATAAGTATGACATTGTCATTGATAATGATTCTGAAACAAAATTGAAAAATAATAAACCGTGCTTACTTAAGGTACGATAGTTTTTGTAAAAAAAAACTAAAAACGTAGTGTAGCATCAGAGCAATTACCTACGGTGTCTTAGCTGGTGCCAGACGAGTCAGGGGGTGGAGGGCAATGTGGAGTCCATTGGTTTTAAATAAGTATTTTATTTTTTTAAATTTTCAAAAGAAAAAAAGTAAATAAAAAAAATTTTCGAGTCATCTAGCATGCAAAGACTTACCTAAAAGTTGCCGCCACGATTAAAAAATTACCGTGTATAAGTAAAGTAAAGGTAGGTTTTAAAATTATTGTCGTATTGAAAAGTCTGGTTATAAATTCTCTTTCTAAACATTTATCTTGTAGGTAAGTAAGTAAGTAAAGCACAAAACACACACAAAAGTTATGAAAGGGCTGTAGGCTGTTTAAACTTGTAGCTTACTTAATTATTAACAAACAGGGGCTGGTCAATATTTGAATATCAATTTATCAATATTAAATCGTTAAACTAATATTTATATAACTTCTTCTTTATTGAGTGGTTGTACTTCCCAAATGCTCCATATTAAGTACAATAATTTAAATCATTATAATTAAAATCGATACACATCCGCTTCTATGTTTACCCCCATTTATTTTAACAGGGGGAAATGCCTATCGTATTTCCCGACGCTCGGAGGAGCGTCGGGGGTATGTGGGGCTCGCACCCACTAAATCCTCCCGACTTGAAGCTTTGGGAAGGACCTCGGGAACCATGCATTATTACCCCCACAAATTGCCATACATTTTCCATAATCGCCACGCTTGGCAGGCAGGTTGGCGATCGCAGTGAGGCTCCTTTAAGTATTAAAACGAAGGATGCTGTTGCCCGTGCTTCAGCTGTTTTCTAAGTCGCCTTTTACGACACCCTTGGGATGACTTAGTATGATGGTATTCTATGCCGAATATTCAAAAGCTTTTATTGAAATGCAATACCGCCAATGCCCTTGCATTCCCACTTTGATTCGGAAATTTATTCTAAAATCACAGACAACATGATTGGATTTATACCTACATCTTCTGTCCAATTCTCAACTATTGTGTATCAGCGTTCGATGATGAGTGAATAAATGAATAAATTGAGTCTGGAGGACATCTAGTATTATTAGACATTTCTATTGAATAAATAACGATGGGTAGGTACTTATATTCTGATATTTACCTCACAAAATATCTACCTATAAGTATAGAAAACTGTAATATTATAGGATATGAGCGGGAACGAGTACTTTTGGGTGTAAGCTTGATTCTGAAAGGACGGAAATACATAAATGGAGAGATTTAGTTTCGCGTTTTTTCACAAACAAACAAACACGGACCATGCATAACACTAGAGTTTGTTATTTGCATACAATTACCTACTTATTTTACAATTACAAAGACAAAAATATGTGCATAACAAAATGTTGGCAGTTTGTCAAAACTTTACTTTTAACTTGGTGACCGGTCCGTGTTATTTTAACAGGTAGCTAGTATGGCGTATACAAGACCTAAAATAGCATCACTCCCAATCAATATGCATTACCTCGGCAACTAGACAAATGTTATTGCATACTAAAGTCTTTTGCTATGGCATTTCACAAAGGATTTACCTACTCCTAATTCTCCCACACCAATTCTTTGCCACACAAAGTATTATTTATTTAGCCTGTTCTTAAAAAAAAAGTGCTATTACTATTCTATTACGATTAGGTCGAGAATTCCGATTCTCGTAATTTTGATAATATTTTCATTCTTTAGGTACTTAATTCCTATAGGATCGAGACCCGCAATTTTTGACGAAATCGTAATAGAGTAATGGTAATAGAATAGAGGTATAGTCGTAAGCTTAAGAGATGAATGACCCTGGTGATGGTTGCGGGTTTTAGGGATCTGTAGAAGCGATATAGTATAATGTACTAGTCGACCCAGCGAACTTCGTTCCGCCTAAACTATTACCCTCTTATTCATAAAAAGTTAAAGAGCATTTTAGTTATTTGACGTATGTCAATTTAGACTGGATGTCACGTATTTACCATACAACAAACCAGAGAAGTAGACCTCCAGTAACGCTACTTAAAATCTACTGTATCTTTATGAATAAGACGGTTAGTATATTGTGCATGTATTAAACCTTTAAACCTTACTCTTGAATCAATCTATCTATTAAAAAAAACCGCATCAAAATCCGTTGTATAGTTTTAAAGATTTAAGCATACATAGGGACAGACGCGGGAAGCGACTTTATTTTATACTATGTATTGATGAACAAAAAATATTTTGCAATACGGAAAAACCGGAAGTGTTACTCTAAAGTTGTCGTACAAAATTCAGTTAGTTTGTAACTTTATTTAATTAACTACAAAAATTACTTTTCTAAGTACTTATCTAATAAGGAAAAGAAAGGCGGAAAATTAAAAGAAATTCGTAAGTACGCACGTATACTTGAAAGCAATTTTGTTACATTTAATTGTTATATTTTAGACATAAATAAATGTTTCTTCCAACAGGGCCGTGCACTGAGGAATGTTCAGAGAGGTTGGAAACCGCCGCTGAATGATGCATATTGACAAAAAAAAGAAAAACTTTTTAAATATTCAGTAGCACTAGAAACTCTATTTATTTAGGTGTTTACTGAAAATCTTACAGAGCTTAGCACGTGAAATTTTACGTAAAGTGTTTACACTAAGATAAACAAACTACACGCGCAAAACCTGCAAAATCAGCCCGACAATCATTACAAATGTTTACAAAACCCGATAAATGGTTAAGGAGATAAAAACTGATTTTAATAGTAATCTATTACTTACAAATATTTTCCGGTTGCCCAATAAAGCCAGTTATCAAAGCAAACTCGAAGATCAAATAACTTTTATTTGCACATTAGTTTCTTGAGAGTTCTTTTTGTTACGATATTTTCCCGCGTTTTTTCACAAGGAGGACCGCGCCGCGCTCGGCTCGACCGGTCGACGATTTCTTTAGAACTGAGGTAGAGTACTAGAGAGTAGGCAGCGTTCCATTATCAAATTTGTCTGCTGTGCTTTCCTATTAAAAGTCTTTTTATCACCATTAAAAACAGATTCATTTAAAATGAAAACGGTGTTTTAATATCAAACACTCCAAACGCTATCTGAGCGACGAGCATCAGCCATCAGCTGTTACCAATCGATATCATGGAAATTAACGCTGCGAAATTCTATGCAAAAAAGCAGATCCTATTAAGTCTCTAGATCAATTTAACATTTTTAAATCTATTTACCAAAAAGTAGAGTCTGCCGTCCGAGATCTTAGGAAACACTAGCGCTACTTCGAAAAAATATAACATAACATTACATAAATCTCACGCCTTTTATTCCCCGAAGGGTTGGGCAGAGGCACCAGCTCAAGAGCCGGACCCACGAAAAAATATTAATATCTTCTAAAACCATGACCGAAATCAAAATGCATTTGATAATCTTGTGAAGAATTTTTAAGGCACTGTTGTAGTAGCTTTCTTTTTATAAAAATCTTAAAAAAAAACTTTTTGTTGCTAAAAGTGGCTTCTTTGGGCAACAAACAGTAAGTACTTTGAACTTGAAACTAAAAGCTACAAAACAGTGCCTTAAAAATCCAAAGTTTAGCGCTAGTATCGCGTAAGATAGCGGACAGCAGACATATTTGCCAATAGTTAGTAGGTATTGTTAATGTTCCAAATAATTCTTCTTTTCTTTAAACTCGCGGAGCCTCCGCCATTCCTCCCTTTTCCCCGTCAGCTGCTTGGCTTCTTGATACGACACGACACCTATCCTTTCCTTTAGTTAGTACAAAGAAGTAAATAATAAAGTTTTTGAAAATGTGAATTTGAAATTATCATCATTGTCAAGATAATTTCAACTGAAAGACACCCTTTGCTGGACATAGGTTTGCTGGACATAGGCCTCCCCCACAAATTTCCAGAATTACCGGTCTTGAGTGACCCTAATCCAGTGTAACTTAATCCCGCAAACCTCAGGTTGAGGTTCATCTGGTCCGTGGGTCCGTCTAACCACCTTTTGGGGGTCTGCGTACTCTGCTTCTTCAAGTGCGCAGTCGCCACTCGAGAACTTTTCAGCCCCAGCGACCATATTTTTTTCGAGCTATGTTGTATCTACTAAAAAATTGGATCGTGGTTCGTTAGTCTCGAACTTTAGAACGCCCGGGTGGATTTAGTTGATTTTGGTTTTGAAATGTTTGCAGTAGTCCAGGGATGGTTTAAAAGGTAATTTGTTTTAGCGAAGATTGAAGAAGCTTGAAGGACACGAGAAAATATGGAAAAATGTAAGGGAAGTTGGTAATAAGTTTTTTTTTATATTTATAGATAAGAAGTTCGCCGGGACAGCTAGTTTGAAATAAATATTCATTCAAAAAAATATCATGGAATATGTTTCCAAGCAAATATTAATACTTATATTTTCTAAATATGTAAAAATAATCATAGGTAAGTACAGGTAAGTAAGTACCTGAATAGCGCAGTTCAATATCTACGTAAGTTAGTGATTATTTAAATAAAAAATCTATTGAAAATAAATTTGCCTAATTCAATAGCGCATTTGGCCGTCTTTAGCAGCCTACGAATAATAATTTCGCATAATTACCTACCTTCTGCTTTATTTACGTGAAATAAAGTTACGTAACATGAAAACAATCTGCAAAATTTTAAATATTCCTTTTTTTTAAGTACACTTACCTGGATAGGTGAGGATGTATTATGTTTTTTACTGAAATGAATAAGCACCTACCTACCTAAGTAGCCAACCACTCCTATGTGCAAACTTTCCGAAACATTTAATTTCTGCTGAAAATACTGCAAAGTGAGAACACACTCTCTCTCAGAAAGGGGACTAGAGATAGGCGAAGTATTGCTGTGCTAGAAAGACGTAGAAATCTTTCCAAGACTGCAAAAAATAAACATGAAAATGTTTATCTTACGTGTTACGGACCCATAAGTAGGAACCAATGTACGCCCCTGCCGGGAATCGAATCAAATCTGGATAAAAAGTCGACATCACTGGCTCCTGAACCACAGGTTATTCTACTTACCTGAAGTTCAGGAGGCTCTCTCTTGAAAGTTTAAATTTACAATGATCGCGTAATTAAAAGAGTAACGAGAACAAAAAACCTATTTGGTTATTTCCCTGTTTAAACTTTGTCGGAATGAATAGCTTCTAATCAATCGGGATAAATATAGGGTATCGGTTTTCACGATTTATATTTTAATGAGTTTTCTGCTAAGGCAATGGAATGAGGGCAAGGTCCCAGATGTCCTGAAGGCTTTGTGTTTGTGAGAGTGAGAGCCTCAGACTTCATTTGCCATTATTAAATCCAACAATAGAGTCGCCAGGAGAAGCCCCCAAACGAGCTCACCTTCAAATGATTCTACTCTGCACTACTACTTATGTAATATCATAGAATACGAAATATGTAGTTAGGTATGTACTTACTAAGAAAATGCGAATAATTTTATTATCACATCGACATTTTTATAGTAGCCATAAAAAGACCATGCTTTTTTAACGCCAACCTATTATTCTGTCCTGAGTCAATATCTCAAATACTTAATTCGTATGTTTGTATTAGAAAAAGCAGAGAGCTTCCGGATGTGGTAGTTAATTAAGTGGCCGGATACGGACACCGTGTTTGGGTATCCGTAACTTCATTTTGGTACAAGTAGGGTAGGAATGGGCAGGTAGTGTCCATTTGGCAAAGATTAATGGGTAAATAATGGGGGTGCGCCGAAGGTAGTTTATTCAGTTAGCCCAGCCTGGCCCAATATTGTTTTTGTCCCGTTCAATGTTGAATTAATTGTTCAGCTGAATTTACTTTTGCTACGATACCAAAATTACCAAACCAGTTTATTTATTTATTTATTCGTATGGCTGCACTGAATACGCTAGTACTATGCTAGTACTAGCATGTCAAAGGCAAATGCCCAGGTTTCTTAGCCAGTTGGCTGCGTCGGCCGTAAGAGTGACGAAGTCATCAGCGTCGCCGGGGTAAGCTCGCCGGGGGCAGTCGCGCGCGATGTGCTCCACGGTCTGGAACTCCGCGCCACAGTCGCAGCGGGGGGACTCGGTCCAGCCGCACATGTGCTTGTACTGCGCGCTTCGCCCATGGCCCGTACGGATCCTGTTTAGGGTGCACCACTGGCGGCGAGGTAGCTCAGCGCCCGGGAGCGATTCGCCAGGCTTGATGAGGGCACCAACACTCGAGCCCATCATTTTATCACTCCACGTGCGGTTCCATTCCACCTTCGGGTTAAAGGATTCTTGGTTTAGGCGCTGGGCAAGACGACAGGGGGCATGGCGGGATTTTAGTCGTTGAGTTTCGGGCTGCAGAAATTCCTTGTGGCAGGGCAGGCTCTGTAACCTCTCGATTTTTCGGAACTCTCTCATCAAAGCTATCCTGCGTCTAATTTCAGGAGGTGCAATATTACTCAAGACAGGAAGCCATGGTGTTGGGGTTGACTTGAGGGTCCCAGAAATACAGCGCATGGATTTGTTCAGCTCAACATCCACGAGGCCACAGTGTGCACTTTCTAGCCAGACTGGTGCACAGTATTCAGCTGTGGAGTATACGAGGGAAAGGGCTGTTGCGCGTAGACAATTAGCTTTGGCGCCCCAGGTTGTACCAGTCAACTTGTTCAAGATATTATTCCTGGTCTGGAGTTTCTTGGAGACTTTCGATAGATGTTGCTTAAACGTCAAGGATCTGTCCAGAGTTATCCCTAGGTACTTAGGAAAGGCTGAGTGGCCAATTTTTACCCCATCCCTTGTCACGTGCAGTTCGCGTTTACTCAAAGCGTTGTGCAGATGAAAGCAGCTCACCTCTGTTTTGGCAGCGCTTGGTGTTAGTCGCCAGGTTTTGAAGAACCTTCCCAGCTTATGCAGGTCATCGGATAACGTGGTTTCCAGATTTGCGAAATCATTACTTTGAGTCACCAGGGCGATATCGTCGGCGTAGACAAATTTTCGACTCTTGGTTTCTGGTAGATCGTGGATGTACAAATTGAACAAGGTCGGGGCCAGGACGGAGCCTTGCGGTAAGCCGTTGCTGAGTTTTCTTTGTCCGCTGACAAACCCGTAAGTAGGAAGAATCTTTGAAATTTGACTTGCAAAAAACACAACGAGAAAAAATTGGCGTATGGTGAAGGCACCGTGCAGTATGTATGCAGCTTAAAAACGTTCAAATTTAATTTGAAAGTGGCCACTTTTAGCAACACTTTGTAGCTTTCTTTGGTATTTAACCGAAAAGCCTAAACATACTAGGCTACATTATCTAGTGTCATACTGTGCCACATTTTTGATATTTGCCTTAGTATAGAAGATATTAATATTTATAGAAGATATTAATATTTTATGGCGCTAGCGCGTAAACTGGCTTTAAAGGGCGAAACGGTGCGATACTAGCGCCACTTCGTTAAATAATTAATATCTTTACTGTTTCGCCCCGCAATTATTGAAATTTGAACATTTACAAACAAAGTTTACTATGCTACAAAGTAATTAAAATACTACTGTGATATACTCCTATAAAGGACTAAAGGTATAATATAACGCATGATAACGCTACCTGTTGAGCATTTTGTATAACCATATTAATTTTTCCTGACATCACTGACTTACGTTCTCAGCAACTAGGTACATAACTACTAATGAAGGTTCTAAGATTACTCGATAGATGGCGGAACTGAGCAAGTGTGTTTTGTTTTTTTTAAAACAATTAGGATAGGCTAAGCTAAAAATCTGTACTGCCTTCTTTTTTTTGGTTTTTGAAATAAAATAATATAATATTTTTATAAAGTACAAAGTGCACCGCACCACTTACTTATCTAATAAAATATAACACCACTTAAAGACAAATAATAATAAAAATAAGAAAAGGAATAAACTGGCTTGCTTTGGCTTTTTGCCTCAAAGCACAAAACCCAAACATCAATCAACAAAAAAAGCTATGATGATGATTTCGTTTTGTCTATGTCGCGTCAAAATGGCTGCTCCTAGCAATGTCTTGACAAAATTTAGTATTCTTTGTTTACGTTAAAAACTTCCTTAAAATTTAGTTTACAGACTTTTGTGTGAGAAAATAAAATGTTTATAGATGTCTTTACTTAACAACGATCTAATCTCTCATACGTGCGTGATTTGACATAGTAAAATCGGTGATAGTTGCCTCACCTTGTAAAGTGAAAATGGGGAACTGTTTTAGTAGCACAGGGGAAAAGGATACAAAAAACAAAAATGAAAGAACACACGATGAAGACTCGAGGCCGTTCCCGACCCCTGTGCCAACGCCCCCGCCTGATCCCATAAGATCTGCTGTGATCCCAGGGCCGGATACAGGGGAGGTTGTACCCACCCGAATTTTTGTTGCTCTCTACGACTACGATGCTAGGACGGATGAGGACCTCAGTTTTAGGAAAGGGGAGCATTTGGAGATCCTGAATGATACTCAAGGTGACTGGTGGCTGGCACGGAGCAAGAAGACGAAGCAGGAGGGTTACATTCCATCCAACTATGTTGCGCGCCTGCAGTCCATAGAGGCCGAGCCGTGAGTAATCATTCATTTTTTATGCAATCGTTTTAACAGTGCCTCGAATGTAATACTTTCTTTCACTAAAACATTAAACTAATTAGTTGCATACTGTGTGTTTGTGACTAACATTGCCACATTTCATGGTTTGTAGCCAAAGAAGCTACTCTATTATTGAAACCATTTCCTGTGCTACAGATTGTTTGTTTTAGAAAAAAATAATGAAAAATTTTCAGAACTATGCCAACATGGATAACTTATAAGTATAGTAAAGTAAATTTATATCATTTTATAAGCAATTGTTAGCCTGCTTGTTGCGGCAATGAGTAGAATAAAGTTATCAGTGGCTAGCATAATCTTGTGTGGGGCTCGAGACTTGTAATTTTTGCCCTGCATCACAGAATACATAATAGTACACTGCATTGTGTGAGGTGAAGTTGTTCAAGTAGACAATCAAGCAAATTATAAACTAACCAAGCACAAAACATTTTTTATACATACCCCAAACTTTATCTGTGAACTCATCAATACATAGTCAATGCATAGTATAAATAAAGTCACTTTCCGCGTCTGTCCCTATGTATGCTTATATCTTTAAAAATTCGCAACAGATTTTGATGCGTTTTTTTTTTAATAGATAGAGTGATTCAAGGGGAAGATTTATAGGTATAATAATGCACAAAATAGTAACAGGTTAGGAGGTACGAAGTTCGCCGGGTCGACTAGTCTAGTATAAAGAAAAGTTGTTTCCTGCGTCTGTCCCTATGTATGCTTAAATCTTTAAAACTATGCAACGGATTTTGATGCTGTTTTGTTAAATAGATACGTGATTAAAAAGGAAGGTTTATGAGTATAATACATGCACAAAAATACTAATTGTTTAGGCAGTACAAAGTTCGCCGGGTCGACTAGTAAAATAATAACATTATAATTATTTGATTATCATTGTCTGATATACAACATTTTTAAAATAAATAATTTATAGCTAGCCAAACATAAATTAAAATTGCTAGTAAAGTAGTTTTATGGATCAAACTCTAATTTGATTTTAATATTCTCTAAATAAATATATTACCCTATCAGGAATAATGTAAAATTATATTGATTTTTCTTTTTTTGATAATAATAAAATTGGTCACGGACTCAGTCAGAATACTTCCAGTTTTTCTGTATTGCATTGCAAATTATTATTGGTATTATTCTATTCCAGTCTAGACAAAAATGTTACTGAAAGAGTCCATGACTGCTAGTACAGTGGCGGACTAGGAGGCCGTAACAGATTTGTCTATGGTTTCATCAGCCCTAGAATGTATTACCAAATAACAAGAGCTATTTTGCAATACAGAAAAACCGGAAGTGTTACGCCGGTAGTGTCCGCCACTGTACAGTACTGTACAGTGCAAAATAGCTCTTGTTATTTGGTAATACATTCTAGGGCTGATGAAACCATAGACAAATCTGTTACGGCCTCCTAGTCCGTGACTGTACTATTACAATGCCTGTAATTTTGGTATCTGAAATTTGCTATAGTTGTGGATTTAAGCAAAATCTTTGTTTAGATTTTTTATTATTATAGAGATCAAGCCTTAATTAACAATGAAAAGTAATACAATAATATAGAAATTTATAGTTTTTTTATAGGCCGCAGTGACTGCGATCTGTTAATAATTGAAAGCTTTGTTGTTGTAGTCTGTTTGTGACAACAATTGCCAATTTTTGCAAACCACAACAGTCTACAACACCCTGCAATTTACAACATGACTTGCTTATCTTGTTTTTATTTGGGTTTAGATGGCAACTCCTTTTAAATCAATGTTTTAAAAATTGGTTGGTCAATGTATACCCAAATTGCACCCTCCCACAGATAATACAAAAGTTTTGGAAATATGGTAGATGCAAAGGGTGCACCGGACTGAACGGAACAACATTTAGAAAGTGTTCTATGATAAACAGTTTGTGATCCTCTGATCTAGCTAGAATAAACAAGTCCACATGGTATTATTGACCATTAGTTTTAAGCATCATATATTGACTAGAGTATTCAGATATAGATTTTCCAATACTTAATCGCCGTAGATCGGTGAGAGAAGAAGCGCTTTCTCGTTGCGCCCGCGCCTCACCCCGCCCACCTCATCTAGATTAGACAGCTATTACAATTATAATTGCATGCGTTTATCGCGCGACTGACCGTTGCGCAACCCGCGAGTCTCGGGACCGTTCCACTGGAAAAATTTGCAAGCGAAAGTTCTTTGGTATTGTGACAATTCGTCTAACACTGCCGATCCTGCTTGCTGCTTGCTGGCATTGTCGGATCTCGTTAGTTCCGTCGCGTGTCGTTTTCTGACGACGACGGCCCGACATGGCTGCCAGAGTTATTAATTGTTATAATGTGAATTTTCCTGGTCTGATTAAGTTTGAAAATTTTATGAAGGCTTTGAAATTAAATTAATTTGATAACGTTTTTGAACTATAATTTTAAGAACTTTTAACTCTTTCTTTTTGTAATTAAACTGTGTCATACTACCTAACTACTACGCCACGCTATGGCAAAGGCCCTTCCGTTTTTACACTTTTCTTGTAGTATGATAAACAACTGGCCACACCCTAACATTCCTACAGGATTAAAGTTATGTACGAGATTCGCAATTTTTGACCCAATCGTATAGAAGAATAGTAGTAGAATAGCAATAGAATTGAAGTATAAGTCGTAAGTTCAAGAGATAGCGTCCCTGGTTAACAAAATTTTTAACCATACAAGTTTTTAGAAACGGTAGTCTTCTTCTTATTGGCTCTAAGGGTGTTTCCTCAAGAAGCGATATCGCTCGCTCGATAAAAGTTCGATAGCCAATATGAATCGCTCGTACATCCGAATGATGCAATTCTGTATCGTCGCGATATCGAGCCCAGTCCCGTATCTTCCCGTGCCCCGGGCGCCAAGATCAGGGGGGCGCCAAGATCAGGGGGGCGCCAAATTCACACTACAGACGAATCAAATCATGTGTTTTATGAGTAAAATCAACGAGCGCTCTAGCGCAGCGTAAGGTTAGCGCTCCAGCGCGACGCTATAGCGCCGTGTTTTTGACAATCCTGGGTGACAAGACAAAGCATTTGAGTGAATTCTCAGCTCAGCGAAATCCATCGAGTCAAAGAATATATATTATCCTGGTCCGTTTCTTGGCACTAATGGATGGTCTGCCATGACTGTTTTGACATATAAATACGAAAATATGAATTGAGATGATGTCAAAAGAGGTCAAAAGTGACAGAAAAACTCGACAAATGGTCGGTCATAGTACGGCCGCTGATAGGTGAAATTATACACATAAAAAAGGTAAAATTTAATATAGCTGGGCAGGGGCGGCACCATTTTTCAGTTATACCCCGCCTAAAAAAATTGAAGATCCGGGGCTGTATCGTGCGCGCTGTTTGTCAGACGAAGACGTCAACAAAAACACTTTTGGGTACCTACATCCATACATAGAAAAAAAACCTAGACACAACATAATATGTAGAAAAAAATATATTTTCACCTTTGCATCGAACAGGCTCCAAAACTACTGAACCGATTTGAAAAATTATTTGACTTTTGGGAAGCTATATATATATATATATATATATATTTTTTTTTAATGTGCGATACTGGCGCCACTTTGATAAATAATTGATATCTTGTAAACTATGGCCGAAATAAAAAGTGTGCGTCTTTGACTCCCTAGATAATCTTGCTAAGAATTTTTAAAGCTTTGTTGTGTAGCTTTGACGATAATAATCATAGAAATATTATTTTATGAAACTAAAGTAGCCACTTTAGGCAATAAACAGTCTATTCCTTAGATTATGAACCTGAAAGCTGCACAACGGGACCTTGAGGGTTCTAGGCGGGATTATCTAGGGAGTCAAAGACCCATATTTTGGCTTTTGCCATGGTTTGGAAAATATAATTTTTTTCGGAAGTGGCGCTAGTTTCGCACCGTGTAAGCCCTTAAACTAAAAAAAAAATAACCCTAGGTGTAAAAAATATCCTTACGTATTCTTTACATCGCGTGCGCTGCACAAATTTTGATTTAAGTAATCGAATGTACTAATACGATATGTAAGAATAGGTAAAATAAGATAAGATAATGTAAGATAGGATATGGTAAAATAAGCTGAGACAGGGTAGGTTATGATTATAGAGGCACAGATGTTTTTAAACATCTTGAACAAATATTATAATTGTAATCTGCTCCTCCATCAATCCAAAACTACATCCAAAATAAACATATTTGTTTACCCGGTAGGTACCACAAAGTTCGAGCAGGAGCAGGCAACTGAATTGCTTATCGATTTTTGCGTATTTGACGTCGCTTGCAGGTCGAATCGATGTCGAGCGCTCGACCTGCCTTCATACTATTCAATCTGTATCGCGCGTCATGTGAATGTACTTGCGATTCGATATCGAGCAGTCGTGTGATCGATATCGTTCGCTCATGAGGACACACACGCGATTCTTCATATTATTTGTTAGGACTCACGACGTTTTCGATATCGCACCGATATCGCCTATCGACGCAATTCTGTATCGAATCGCTGCATGAGGAAACACGCTAAAAGTATCAATCTGTTATTTCAAAGCGGGTGTCTTAATTTAGATCAAATGTTATATTCCCTATTACGTTTGTCTATCTGTAACTTAATGGGAAATCGAATATACTGAATATACTCATAGCTCTAAGCGCTTGCAGGGGCTTACTTTAATTGCTAATACCTGTCTTATGCTAATTGAATGTGTAGTATGTAGCTTCTTTAGTACAAAAAATGCAAAACTTATACAGCTCTCATCGTTGACAAATGACAAGTTTTCTACCATTCAAACTTATTACTTAACTGAAATTGGCGCCAGACACCGTAATGCCCATCCGTGTAAATATTTGTTTAATTTACATAATAATTTTCATATTATATAATTTTACTCACAGATTTTTGTCTCTGTTGAATTAATGCATGCATTAAGGTCGCTCAAGCCTAGAACGGATTTGGATTGTTTATGTTTTGGTTATCTTAAAAAAAAAACTAACTCAGGTTTAGAAGATCGGCTATTTATTTTTTAGTTCTTTAGTCTTTGTTGAGAATTTAAAGGTAAATAGAACTTTTTCCTGTTTCCTACTAGACACGGGCCGCTATACTTATGGATAGCTAATTATTTATTTTATTGCGGTCTCATGCAAACGAGCGGGTGCCAATGTAATGTTCATATAAACCCGTTCGTATCTTAAAATTAGATGTGCGAATTTGTACTGTTTGCCTGTTTAGGCGGTATGAGCAGAGCTACGACACATAATCTACTATCTACTATAAATGGATCGTGGTTCGTTAGTCACGCTAAAACTCGAGAACGGCCGGGCCGATTTAGCTGATTTTAGTTTTGAATTGTTCGTCGTAGTCAAGGGAAGGTTTAAAAGGTGAGAAAATATGTAAAAATTTAGAGGAAGATAGTAAACGTAACAATATCTGTTTCCCATACAAATTGTAAGGCGCGATACGAAGTTCGGCGGGACAGCTAGAAAAAAAATATATGTTGCTTTATAAATGTGCTACGTGCTACGTAACCCTAAATTTAGCGTGGCTTGCCTTTTATTTTGGTTATCATAGCAGTGAACGAACTGAGCTCTCGTTCTGAGAGGTTCATCTCATTGTTAGCCAGATATTTAACCCTTGGCTCTTGGGTCTTGAATGTTGGCAATTAACATGGAACATTAATATGCATCGAGATAAAACCGGGTTTTATAAATGAATTCTGCTCTGCACGTTGCACCCATCGTGTTTTTAGCATGCGTCTTGAAATGTGTATTGTCTTAATGTGTTGTTTGTATGACACATCTCACGAACTGCCCGCAGGTTAATAAGTACGGAATCGTGAATAGAACTAATAGTTAAATCGGCAAATAATAAAGGAGTTTTACTGTTTTCTTGTTAACAATAACTTATTGCAATTACGTAGGTGATGTTATTCTTACAGTTTTTTATAGAGATGTATACCTAGATTATTAGTTACAAACAAACTTAGATTTAGGAGATTAGGACACAAACATAGATAAGCACCACAAAGCATTTCAAAGAGTGGTGGGTGGTGGAGTTGTTTAATCAACTAAACGATAAGTAAACAATAATACGTTACTTGCTCTTAGAATCCCTATCTAGGGAAAACCTGTGTCTAGGCCCTAGACTCTAGGGAGTCCCAAACACAAAACGTATAATTCATTTCATTGCCCTTGAACTGCTAGTTGGTATTAAAACAAACAACGAAAATTAAACCGTAGTACGTTATTATTAATTTAGCTTTTTCGATAATTGTTACTTTCATGTGTCAGTTATTCGTGAGGTGCACACCGCCTTATTATTTTTTAATATCGCTAAGATCGCTTGTTATCTTGATAACATGAGTATTAAATTATTTTTTTAAATGTATATTATACGTTTCGCGTTGGTCTTCGCCGCTTGTACCTATTGCATAATATTTATCACTCGATGACTTGAACGCAACAAGAATTTGTTTGTTCCTTATTGATAGAGTCATCAGCTTTTTTAAATTGAATAATTACTGACTATTAATTATAGTTTTGGGGTCATCAGAGGCGCAACGACACACATAACAATATACTTGTTTGTAAGGCAAACATATTCTGCTTGCTGAATGAGTAAAAATTTAACATTTTGTATCGCTATCTTTGCGCTAAAAAGAACCAAAGAGATTAATGACAAAAAGAGAAAAATGGATTGCAGCAAAACTGTTGATGCTTCAGCACAGGATGCGTTTTTCTTCTCTTGTGATGCTTTAGGAAATTGTTAGGAATCGAAAATGTCAAAAACCTAAAACGTTACAGATAACGTAGAAACTGAAATCTTATATGTCGCCGTTGCCCTTGGAAAATGGAATCTTTCAGAATATATTTGCAACATGTTTTTTATCGCAATTAAAACCGATTAGTAAAGCACATCCGAGACTTTAATTTCCTGTCCGGAAGATTGTGGCACGCTCACATTGTTGACGAGCTGATGACGCCAAAGCTTGACATTGACATTGTGCTGGGTTGTCAGCATACCATCAAAACATCACCAGCTTGCTAAGTCATCTCAATAGACTTTACTGGGATAAGTCCTGTGACTTCAGCGCCAACTGCCTTTGGTTCAGTTTTGTCGATGGAATATTTGAAAGTCCCTTTTTTTTACTTAGTCTCTCTTAGAGTAATAATTCAATAATATCCACCTTTGAGTACTTAACTACATCTAGTAGATAGATTGGAGTAGATCTCCAAATATTATAGTCTTCACTCAACTATTTGTTTTCATAAACATTCTAATCCTAGCCGTAAAACATCCAATGCAGGATAAAGGCTTCCATGACAGATCGCCATAATGACCGGTCTCGACTCTCACTAATCCAGTGCAACTCTTTCCTGTAGTACTCCTGCAACTATACACACTTTTGTTTTGCTAGGCTCTGGGCTATTTCGGTGGCTTTGGTTTTACGCGGATTTCATAACTTCTGATTCGGACGTGCAGGGAAAATCCAAGCCTTTTTTTTCCTAAGCTTTCTGATAAGGCTCATAGTTAGAGGATACGACCATGTCTCGGTCCCGCACATGTCATCACTGTTTTTGTTTTTTAAGTTTGAATATAGAGAATGTTTTGATTTCTTCTGAAATACTGTATTTGGAGACTGAAAATTTTCAATAGGTGTTTGTTTATTCAAAAATACTCAAAAAGACTTTGTATATAAAAAAATAACTTTTGTCTCATTTCAAATAATGCATGGGGAAAAACCAGTTAGCAAAGACCTTGTGTTCTTTTCTTTTCTCAGACTAAGTTTTGTTCGTAAGTAGAGTGGACCTCTAGTGACGCATTGGGGAAATATCGCACACGATAATATTTCTCAACATCCAGTTTATCAAAGATATATTCTTGCGTATTATCCCCGTTTAACATTCATTCATAATTCAAGTAAATAACTTGAAATACTTCCATATTAAATGCGTACACATGATGTTTTGTTGTTCTATTATGCAATAAATTGCAATTTAGTAAAGCCTTTTTATAAGCATAAGTTATCGATATGTTTCGAGTTAGATCGACCTGTTCTTTGCAATGGTCACCTTTGTATATATGCATAGATACACATGCTTATCTTATGTAACATTTTTTCTGAAAAAGGTACGTTACGAATTGTACTTTTACTTATCAGTAATGGAATCGAGCTTCTCCATTCATAACCAATTTTTAGGATATGAATTGGAGAAGTGCGATTCCATTCCTACAAAGAATACTCGCCCGGCGTCAATTAGCTTAAAAAGCGGTCACTGTGATCGCCAAAGTAATTAAAACCGCGTCGCGTTTCGCACGATTTGCACGATGCGCCGCAGTATCGAGGTCAGGTCTAAACAAACAGTCTTCATATTTGAGTGGCACTGTTGTTTCTTTTACAAGTCCAACCGAATACTGGTCTTTTTAGTTTCGAATGATATCATGTCTTGCCCAACTCTACAACTTGATAACCGTGGGTCGTGTGAGGCCTTAGCAACAGTATGCGTCAGTCCACTACAGACCAATGCATCAGTATAAATAACTAAAAGCGTGGCTTGCAAACCTTTATATCTATTAGTGTCGCGACCCACGGAAGCTCTTTATTGGGTAATAGAACAGGGTTCTCGAAAGATCTGTCAGATAAACTCTGCTGGAACAGGTAACTTACAAATCGAAAGTTATTTGAAAACGCGATGCATTGGACTGCAGCTCTATGAGAAGATAAACAAGCTCACCGTTGTGTCCCGGTAAATCTCACCAGTTTACAGGGAAGGCTCCTAGGTAAACCTATTGATTGCTAGGCAAACAATAAAATGGCTGGAAGCCCTTGCCAATGAGCCGCTGCACGTCCGAGCTAATAGGTTCCCATGGAGCTAGCTTAACGGTTTTTTTGTATGAATGGATGACTTGCATTAGGTTGCTAATAGTGCTCTGCAGTTATTTACTTGTTAGTAACCTATAAGAATTTGTAATCAAATATGGAACTATACCTAATCTACCCATCATTACAGTTAAGTAATCATCCTTTGTATTAATTACTTGCACAATCAAATGATTATTCTCTTACTTATCCTATGCAAAGTTCTTCAAAATATTTTTTCTTGATCTGTCAACTGAATTTTACCCAGTGATCTCAATAAGAAATCTGAAGTTATCCAAGCAATTGATATTCTTGGAAATTTCATAATACAATACACAAGAGATCAGACTCGCACGCTCACATTATTATGTATCCCGGTGTTTATGCGCGGCGCATGCCGGTGCCCGGTGCCAGCCGCAGGAAGTGGCCGCAGAACTCGTGTTTCTGTGAATCGCCCGACGACGTCAAATTGACACACGACTCTGCCCCGGCGCATTCTGATTCGGCTGCAATCAATAAGCATGCTAATGACTTTTGAATTTAAAAGAAAACTACCTGAAAGATTTATTTTTTCCAGTCGTAAGCGATAGGAGATGAAACCTTACTGTATTATCTTTAATAGTTTTGTCAACACTAATTTTATATTTCTAGTTCTAGAAACTATTTCTGCATTTAGCTACAAAAACATGACATGTTCACAATCACATTGTGATTGTGAATTTGTAATTATGAGGGCTTAGCAAGGTCTCTGTAGATTATGCAAATCCAATTGCTTGCTATCTGTAATTGTGGATTTGCTGCTTATTTTTTACGAGTACAGAATGGTACCGCTTTGTATTTAATAGATTTCTTATCTGTAAAAGTTTGGTATTTGGACTGGCAGACGGCTGTCCAATTGACCTGGCATTGATGAGCTAGGGCGTGCCACTAACGGATACTAAAAACCCACATTTCCTAGTAAAGAGCGGCCGACATTTGAGACTTCGGGGACAGGATGCGACGGCACACTGTACCTTCTCCCTTTTTGTTGTAAACCATAACGATGCTCATAAAAATGCGTTTCAAGTGTTGATGTTTTAATTTCACTGTGTAAGTGCCATCGCACATCTGGCGAATCGCAGCGAAGATAAGGAGAGAATAGTAATTAAAACTGGTCTATAAATTCTATGGTACAACATTCAAAACAAAGAATAGAAGAGAATAGAAACACTTTATTGCATACAAAGTAAGACACAAAAGTACATTATTAAATTAAGTACATTATTGAATTCCTCTCTGTCTGTATCCTAACGCACCTCGCCAGTTGTGCGTGGGCCTAAGCTTCACTGTAACGTTGCATATTTCAATAAGAAATAAAATCGCGAACCTTGCTCTCCCCACAAATATTAATGGAAGAGAAAAATATGATTACCTTTCACAAAACGTACGATACGAAAATTCCGAATCCCGCCCTCCTGCAATTGATGTTATCAATAAGCAGTAAACAAGTTCGCCTGGTCAACGCCCCCAGTTATGTAAGGGCAGGTGTTGCATGCGTGCTAAAGTGCAAAAGGACATAGCGGATGGGACATCGGCCCCGTAGATAAAGTAGGGTTCTAGGGCCCCCGAGGTTGATTTAAGAGAGAGCAGCTAGCGGCACAGATCGCATGTGCAATTAAGGTCGCTGCAAGACTACACGTGGATCGTTGCCTGCCCGGATCTCCAGACATATTAATCTTTGTCAGAGGAGAAAAACCTCTAGCTAGATGCTGTTTCTAAATAAATTGCATCTAGTAATACGTACTGTCCTTGTTACGGCTCTCATTTGAAATGCTCTACGCAACGAAAACTAATAAACGCGAAAATATATGTTATTACCCAATACGTTAATGACAAGTACAAGACTTTATATGCTAAGAGCTAAGTGTAGTCGCGCTAATGATAGCTTCCCTGATGACTTTAGTACCGGGGAAACTAGGCGTTGCAGTTGCAAGCGCAGACGGTCAATCAGCTGGCGCCGACGGAGCTGATGATGTATGTAACTTACTGTGTTCGCAACTAGCACACATTTAACGAACGAGTGACGATAGGTGAAAAACACACAGACCACTTGCTGTCAAATAAAGAATTTAAAAAAATACGGAGCTGAATTTTTTTATTGTGATGGTTTCCAACTTTTCTATCTCTTTGAACAGGATCAGATTTTTATTTCAGCTGCAATGGGTTGCATGCTGCAACACTGACATTTAGTTGTTCGTTAAGCCATACGTATAAAAAACGCGCTCGGTGTGTACCTCGTCTTAATTTTATCTTTTGCAATTGAATTGCAAAAGTAATACTAAGCTACAGTTAGTAGCTGTGTCATTAATAGATTTCCGTCTTCAACGTGTAATTCAGCTAAAGCAGTCGCCCTCCCTCCGCATACCTTTCATCCGCTTTCTGGAAATATCAAGATATAACTTGAAAACGAAATTAACCTGCTAAATACCCTATTTGAATACCGTATATTTATCTACATTACATAATACGAATTACTCGTACAAGTATTTTTTATCGTTGATTCTAAGTAAGGAAAATTGCCTTTACTTTCACGTGCAATCCTAGTGGCGCCGTCGTCCGCACAGCCTGCGATTATTTTTAGATTAGAAATGGCTCAACCGCTTTACGTAATTGCAGCAGCCGCATGCGCAGCCAGCTCCTATGTGTTCAGATTCTAAACATAGACATGGGTAGTGCACAATTTTAACTTATTATCGCACGCTCCCGAAGGCTAAGCTAAGCTTTATCTCGTTTACTTCGTATATTTAGAAAGTGTCAACAAGTGACGAAATTGTAGGACTGTTCTGATAGAGCGGTCGTAGAACAGTTTCCTCAATGTTGAAGGGCTTTTTTATGGGTTGTTCGTGCCGGTGGTGGTAACTCCTGTAAACTTAGCTTGGCATTGCGCGCTCAAATTGTTACAATGTTACCGTTCTCTTTATTATTGCACCCACTGTGTACAAAACTCGAAATACCTTCTCAAACATCAGAATGATGAAAAAGTTGATTACGCTGAAGACTTTGTTTTCTAAAAAAATATATTTGAGCGTCGTAAATTTTAAATGATTGCTTTTGGAACTATAAGGACGTGTAGGGTAATATGGTTCTGTCATCGAACTTCATTATTGGTATGGTAGTTGTCAAAACTTAAAGCTCCAAACGTCAAATAAAATTGATCATCCTAAGACCGTGAAAATTGCTTGCACGACACACATTCTATGTAGTACAGAGTCTGCAAGTAATGGCGCTTTCAATTAACACTGCACCTTGACGACACCCACGCGCGTCCGTGATTCTGCGGTCAGATTTTTGACTGCACTGTTTTCGCTTTTGGATACCAACTTCGCCGTGTACTTTCTCTTGTTCCTAGTTTGCTCTTTACTTTTGCGCTCGTTTTACTATCTCCAAATATTCCCACCTGTCATTCAAGTTCGTTTTCACTGCCAACCAATACATCATGTCGTGCTATTGCAATTTTGATGCTAATTGAATGCACACACACACGAGTTTTAAATTGATTATTATTAGTGATCGGCGATCATTGATTTTATACTTACTTGGCCGGAACATCGAAATAATTACCAAGAAATGTTATGCTAATGAAACATCAGATGCAGTCAGATCCTGGTAGTGGCAGTGTCCGTCAATGACGTAAAAGACTTTCAGCGTATGGTCAGAGTCGTAGATTTCCGTTGACCCAGATATGATATGATGATTAGAAACGCCGGCTGACGGCGAAAATATATTTTTTTGCCAATTGCTGACAGTACGTCGCGAGCACTTGATGCGATACGCAAGTGAGAGTTTTGCAACTTGTCGCAAAACTGGTTGTTGTTTTAACTGTCAATCTTGGTGCAAAAGTAATTTTACTCTCCCAAATTATATGTCCGGCATATGTCCGGTCTTGGCTCTGTAAACAGGTGACGCTGAGCCGGCTAAATTGTTACATCCTAATCGATAAGACGTTGGCTGGCGTCCCATACGCATTATGTGTAAAAAATTGTTTGGTGCTATAAATGTTTCTCTGTTTCTGATACAATGTCAACATTATATCACTATAACGATAAGAAGTCCAAATTATTTGATAAAAAGCACTCATTATATACTAGTCGACCCGGCGAACTTCGTACCGCCTTACCAATTATTATCTTGTGCATGTATTATACTTATAAACCTTTCTCTTGAATCACTCTGTCTATTTAAAAAAATCGCATCAAAATCCGTTGCATAGTTTGAAAGATTTAAGCATACATAGGAACAGACGCGGGAAACGACTTTATTTTATACTATGCTTCTGCGATGATTTCTGCGATGGAAAAAAGGAACCTTCCAGTTCCACGGCCTTCACATTAACATTTTGAATGTTTCACTTGATTTATAATAAAAACAATTGCCTGAATAAAGTTTAATCATCATGTGATGAGTTTCATTCTGTATAGAAATAAAACTGCAGGATCCTTTACTTAATCCGCGAGTGGCTGCCTCGCCTGCTCGCCGAGCTAGGTCGTTCGTCGACCCGCGCGCGACCGCAGCAGCCGTGATTGTTTATAAGCTGCTATTATCTTTCTGTTTTGCAGTTTCGAGACATTCCTATATAATCACATAAATGTGGGTTAAGGCTTCAGTGGCTTCAACAACAGTATTCAACCTCAAATCATCAAAAGTTGTCCAAACTTTGTTTTCGACTCTAATCAAGTCACTGCATTTTGTTTGAGATATGAAACTATTTCGTATAATCTTAGATATATTATAAAATGTATATACATTTAAATAAAAATATGTATTTAAATATCTAGGTTATTCAAATAGCATTGATTGTCCCATCAGTCACAGTCATTGTTACAATTCTAATCAATGACACAGGCTAAGATCTTATTGATTCAGATTGAACGATTGTCAGCAGCATTGTAAAAACCAGTTTCGTAATGAAACTTTGTATACTTACTTATTATAATCTCCTTAGCAACCAGCAGCAGCAATGCATCATCGGATTTATTTATTGGTCAGTTTTGAGACTGGAAAGGTTTGCAGGACCCGTAAAGCAAAGGCGCCGTCCGGTCGCGCCGCTACTTTCTACACCATGTCTAGATCATTCTTAAACGGTAATCCGTCGATTGACGTTGGTAATTCGAGAGTGAGTAAGATAAGAATTTTTACTTTAATAAGAGTTATTAATAAACTTTACACAACCACCCATAAGGCGTCGATGATCGCTCATTTGATTATTACTGCAACTTAGCGAATCGTTTACTCTACTGATTAGGCTTCTATCAAAACACTGTAGCTCTTAGTCCAAGATGAGGCTCATAAAAGCACAATATGTGCTCATCTGATCCTTAAACATTGTTTTCATAAAAATACAGGATTTTCAAACTAAAATATTAACCGAAACACACTTTTCCAACAATTTTATCAATCTATTGTTCGCGGATGTTCTTCAATATTAATTTACAAGTATTTAACCTTATCCAAATATGTGTGGAGGTAACCGGCTACACAATGCTACTAACCGTAACAATAATATTCAAGGTGCTAATCAACATACGTTTGAGTACGGCTTTGACAAGAACCTTCTGCCGTTCAATCATTTTATTATTGAATTTGAGATTATTGTGAATGAAGTTGTATATAACTTAGATGGATGCGATTAATAGAAATTGATCAGGATCTTTATCTTTATTTTTTTTTAAATCGTCTGAAAATATTTTGTTTAAAATTTTGAGCCATATTAGTATTTGTATAGTTGTTGTAAAATTGGTTATCAGGTTACGGCGCTATCATAATTATTTTATCATTGCTCTAGCAGGGTTTCTAGACCGAATAAATTTGCTATTTATTTAACACTGCTACTGGTATTGTTTCAACTTGTTTTAGTAAAATTTTAACGATCTCATCATAAAAGTAAAATTAATAAATTTCACAATGCAAAGAATGTGAATCTCTCTTTTTATACTGTTCCTTTAAAATACGATGTGTCGGTGGAGTGACGGTGATCGGTCGCGTTGGGCGCCAGCTCCCGGCGCCGCCGGGGCGCTGCTGGCTTCCTCGTAAGCACAGGCAGTGCTATCACTGACCGACATAACGCTTCGAAAAATAATGAAAATCCGCCTACCGGTCGCCGCGGTTACGTCGACATCAGAATACCGCCGGCACGTGAGGTTTGAATAAAAAATATAAGCTCAATCAAGTCAATGCAAGATCTTTGACGATGACGAGCTATGCACTGATTATAAAATATATAAAATATGTAGAATTAACTGATTCTGAAATAGCAACCCAAACAAAACCTAGATTTGGCATCGTTACATAAATTTTCTCTTTAATGCAGTCTCAAAGCAAATAAAATATTTCCTCATCGAATAGTCATTGAAATTGAAAATATGTCGTAAATGGTAATTTATTAAATTTTTAATCGAAATTCTTCAGAATTATGCTTACTTAGAAAACATAATGAAGGAAGGAACATACAAAGTTTACATGCCCGGAAGCTTGGCATTACAAATTTTATGAGCTATCGTTTGTTGTATGGTTCTAAAATGGCTTACTGAACTGCTCACACAATACTTATTGTATTATTTTAACTCTAAATTACCATTTTGTGCGGGCATGTGTCCTTGCTCTATCTGAATACGCCACAGTTGTCTTATCTAACCACAAATAATTATCGTTTACATTTAAAATAAAACATAATGTATCAGTACATTGATTTTTTTCCTGTAGCCGGACTTTCCCAAGGTTCTCAAATCATTTGAAAGTGTTTCCTCGAATCCGTTACTGGTAATCACAAAGGCCGTAGCTGCTTCTGCTTATATTGACGTCACATAAAACATGTTTTTTTTGACTAACGCAATAATCGATAATATTGAACACATTGACTTCGTTTGCCTTTTCATTCGAACTCATTGAATTTCATCGGTGGTCGTTGTCATACTAAAGTGAACCTCATTACAACTAGTAATTAGTAGTTACTGGTGAATGGCCCTAATACGGGTTGTGCATTGCAATCTCCGTTGGCGCCAAAGCTAACTGTGTGCAGAGTGAGCATCTTAAGCTAGGAATTCTGCTTTTGGATGAGCTGGGATACCTTCTTTTACGAGAAATCACTTATCAATGTCATGATGTAAACGGGAATGAAGCCGATATTTGAACAAATCTCACGATTACCAAGACCGAATGATGAAATACTTTTGCTCGAATAGGGCCAGTGCAGCACAAGGCAGTAGCATAACTGTACCTGACAGCATAACCTGCCTGGATGAATAAGCTGAGTTACAACCGCCTGTCTGTCTCTTGGATAATCGAGTCCAGCTTTGTACTTTAAATCTTAGCTTAACTTACTAGTGACATAACGTTATAATTGTTAGGAGCTAATATGACATAGCACAATTATTAATTTAAATAACTTTTCCTTTATTTAGTCAAATTGCTGACAGCATTATTTAAGCACACAATAAATAAAGATGATAGATTGTTTATGACGTTTCGTTCATTTAATTTTTTTTGCTACATTATCACTTGATGACCGAAATATGTTCTGCTTTATCCACCCGTACTTCCACTGCATGAATTGAAATAAATAATATCAAATTTAGCACAATCCAAAGCTAATTGCTCTAAACGGTACTTTCTCGATGGAGCCCTTAGCAGGAAACGAGGTGCTGTTGATATGGGTCATTGATACCGTTACATAATTCTTCAATCGGCTTAAGATTAAGAGGTGCATCGGATGCAAAAGATTTGTGGATTGGAGAGGTATGGATCAAGCCGGCGGCATCGGCGGCGGTGCGGGGCGGGCGACGACGCTGGTGCGCGGGAGACTCTCACCGCCTTATCTCTCGCGACCTCCGCCGGACGCGCACGCACGTCGCTCCGCCGCGCTGCCTCTGCTTTAACGATTGCACTCGCGCTACGCTATGCCGCCGTACCTACAAAAAACTTACACAGTATTATTACATTACAACGTTCGTTTACCAATTGTTGGGCATAGTCCGGAAATGGATAAGTGACACTAGTATAAAATCAGTGTTTTGCTTTAGACTTAATTTTGTTTGCTTAAACTGATTGTTATATTTAGTTAAATTTGGACGGATAACAATAAAATACGACATGATGGTGTCAGAAGGACCTTTACCGGTAGTGTGGTGTATACGCGATAATCAGCTTGTGCCGCATCAAGTATCAGGTGTTAAGTTGCAAGGAACTGTGACGGGAGCTCATATTGCAGCCGTTAATGACTTTTTGCGCATGGTTGCTGGAACTCCAATCATTCTGCCGCAGAGTGCTCTACCAGAGGACACTGACAATGGAATCAATCAAGAAAAAGAGAGCTCGACTCGTCGAAGAAAGATGTCAATGCAAGTAGAAGTACCCTGTGTTTTCCTTTCGGAAAGCGCTCTACAAAAAGCTAAAAGTAGAAGCAATTCTCTAGAGGAGAAGCGATCTATCTTTGATAAACATGATGGATCATCGACTACAGCTAAATTAATTGAGAGCAAGACATCATTTTTGAGCTCTTCTAATATTCTGGAGATGGCCAGTGAGTCTAAAGAAAATGTCTCAATGAACTCACTTATCAATTTCTTAGAAGCAAATGAAAATGCTAAAAGCTATAAAGAATCACGTTTAGAAAATGCACCACAAAGAATAACAAGAATCATAGAGCTAGACAATTTTGAAATAAGAGAAAATAGTATTGAATCCGACCGAGATTCCCCCCAAAGATTAAGCAGCATTAGCGAATTAGATCCCGATCGGATATCATCAGAAGAAAGTAGTGAAATTGATAAACAAATTCAACAGAGAATATCAAGAATAATAGAAATTGATAATGACAATTCTTTTACGTCGATATTAAGCTGCTTTGAAAACGACAAAGAAAATTGTCAAAGAATAACCCGAATAATAGAACTAGAAAAACAAAATTCCTTTCAAAGTATGACGAAAATAATAGAAATGGAAAACGAAATATCCAATGAGCGAAGAATATCTCTTACAAATGAACGCGAAACTGGCGGCGGCAACACGGAGCAATGTTCCGATGAAGTTATAGTAAGATCCAAGCCCTTACTACAAAGATGTGCCCCTAGATTTAGCTTAGATTCTTCATGCTCCGAAAATTCTTATGTGAACATTGAATGTTTAAAAACTATGCAGGACAATAAAAAAGAAGATAGTGGAGATGGAATCACTAATCAAGACCTTTCGCCTGCATTTCGACCAAGATCACGATTTCCAAAAAAAAAGACATCCGTGTGTTCGATTGGGTCTTTAGATTTCGATGATGATGTAGACGTTATATTCAAATCAAAACCTAAATCTAGTCAATGGGTTAGTCTGGATTGGATTCCGCCCAAAGAACAGCCAGTGATTCCGCAAGTAGTCTGTGATAAAAATGATTTTATATCAAAGTGGATCGCTGACCAAAATTCGGACGATTCCGGTATAGTGGCCGACGAACGAAGAAAAAGTCTTCCTCCAAAATCAAATGAGCTCTATCTTCAAAACATGAGGCGTTTTAGTGACAGCCTTCAGATGTGCAAAGAAGATGCTGCAAGTGATTGTCCTGTAACTGTTAAATCAAAGTGGCATGATATTGTGAAGCGACACCTACACCTACTCAAAAATGATAAAGGTTTTAGACGACAGAGAGGCAGTTGGATGAGAACTGCAAGGCGTCTTTCGGGAACAGCACAAAACAACAAAAGTTCAGAATGCACGCAGTTCGACAATTATATGAAGTTAAACACCATGCCGTAAGTGTACATCAGATTTTTAAGGAGAACTAATTATGATTTCGTTTAACAATTTCTGCTTTAAAACGATTTTTCAAACCCTTTTTCTGTATCATCCATCTCATGCAACATTACACCGGTCTACTTACCAAAGCTAACCCGTCCAGTGAGTAGAGGAACTGGTTACCACCTGACGGCCCGCGGCGAACCACAGCTTTGTGCTAATCATTTTCAATGACTAATGTCGATGGACGCTGCAACTCTTTCGTTTTATGCCTTCACGAATATCTTGTTAGACAGCAGGGAAGAATTATTTCTTAAGAATACTCTTTCAATATAAAACACGACTTCCTTGTGGCTCGGTACTTCGTGCTGCTCTGCCAGTTTTTGTAATAATATCGTTGCGAAATCTGATACGAATGCAGTCGAGTATACCGAAGTATACTATTCAAGATTACCGCTTTAAAGTGTGTTGAATGAGTTTTTGGAAATTTTGAACACATTTTGATTAACGGGGCAAATGGAGTCCTTTCAGGGCACGCACTTCCGTAAACTCGCCCGTGATTAGAATGCAGATGCGTGCCCGAGTACAAGGCTAAGATAACGATGTCGGTCGCTGCACTGACTGATAGCCTAAAGTTTTCCTCTCAATAGAAGCCGGCTCAGGAAGTATCCGCTCGAAGGTGAATGAAGCTAACGAAACCGTATCCAATCGGAAGAGTTGTGCTTTGCATTTTTGTGGATCAAATCTTTCCTGTTTCTCTGCATTGTATTGTAAACAAAGCATTTGCTGCATGCAACGTTGCGGTCTTGAATAAGCTGAAAATGTTGTTTATTGCTGAAAAATAATAATAATTGTTAGGTTTAAAGTTAACAAAACTGCAACAGTAGCTACGGAGACTAGACGGAGAGCTCAGGAAATGTTCGGCTCGGTCGGTTGGGCAATTCGAGCGGATGCCTCAATGTCGGTTTTCACGAAACCTGTGATCCTTGAAGGTTTTTTAAATTTAAACAGTATACGATACTACGAGATTTTTTACTTTTCGTGATAGCATTTTTACAAACTCCGAAAAATAATTAATTTCTGAGTTATACGTTCTTAAGTTTATATTACGTTGCAGATCAATACAAGAGATATAATAATAATAAACTGTATCTGGGATAACCTAATCAATACACATTTTTACCCACAAACAACACGATAAATAAAATTTTACCTAATTGAAAACGTGTCAACAAATAACATAGGTAGGTAATCTAAAAGATTTTCATCAGAATTCCTATTTATCATCTAGTCCCTAGTCGCCTATTTACTAAAAGCCGTTGTTTGTTTTAAAAATGCAGCAACATTTCCACTGTCGGAATTGCGTTCGTCGCGGAAACTAAGTATTTCACATTGGAAAGAGGAAGTTTTGTAGAAAGGAACAAGCTTTGTCTGACTGAATGAAATGAATAAAAGAAACATATGCGCTTTGAAAATAAAGGAAAGGCGCATTGACTCTCTACAATAAATAATACTTTTACCATTTATTAGTAAGATAATTATGACTTATTTCTTATCGTCCAACTGAATCTTCGCATTGCATCTTATCTTCATAAAATATTTTATCAGTATTATTATTATTTTTAATTATTAATATGTTATTTAACTGTTTTAATATTCAAACCATTAGTTTGATAACCACATTTCTAAGTTGTAGTTTCTTATTTTTATTTTATAATGTATCAATCTGATATTGCGTGTATATGTTAACTGAAAGATTTCGCTTTTAGCGTTAAGGGTCCACATTGTTTTCAATCTTAACGCAGTTTTTTTTTTACAAAAAAGTTTGCCTGGGTATTTCTATTCATATGTTTGAAGCTCCCTAAATATTTTACTTTATCTGATAAAAAACTTATAATATGTTGCACATATTAAACATTATTTTAATTTCTAAGTCGAAAGAAGATTTAAATGTTGAAAATTATGGCAATTTGCAAATGACATAATTTAATTTTCTAATTTAAAAGTACTTTATTAGTCTTGTTTAATTTCTATTTCATACCAATCTGCTACGAAAAAAGCAAGCATAATCACATTGTTTAGTTTCTTTTATAATTTACGTCTATTATGTGCCATGAAATAGTTGAAAATGATTACAGCTACTGTTTCGCTTTCACTGACATCGACATCTAAATTCAGTCATTTAGGTTTTCGTTTCGAGGTGGTCTTTGTGTTTGAATTGATCATTTTTTCTTACATTTAACTTTCTAATAATATTATAAGTATAACATATTATCACACTTTATTGCTATTATCTATTATGATGTTGTTTGTCGTACATAATTAGTTCGCCATATAATTTTTTCTAATATCACATTCCTGTTGATCGAGGCGCCAAGATATTTAAATGGGCAATTTATACAAATCTGATCCGGTTCCGAGCTAGTCTTTAAATCTATGTGTATTTTTCATCAGTCAAACTTTTGTGTTGTCCACAACCTTTTCAATAGTGGCAGTTGCATGTTATGTCTCATTGTTAATAAGTAGGTGCACGTGTTAAAAGCTTTCCAACTCCCTCTTATCATTGCGATTTAAAAGAGAGAGAGAACTCTTACTAACAAGAACAATACAACTGGTTTTATTATTTGTTTTATGTTTTTGTTGGCGCCCCGTGCGCCCGATAATTGCACTAGCGGATGTTTTCATAAGAGTTTCAAATGCTGGACAACTGTCTTTCAGCAACAGATTTAAACAATTTATATTATTACTAGTTTACACGGCAGTGCTGGCCAATCATGCGATTCTGTTTTTTTAAATGGCTTATAGCCTATGTTCATCAGGGATAATGCAGGATTCGAAAGAAGAAACGGTCCAGTAGTATCGTAGCCTATTCGCCTTAAATCTTTCCTCTTTACATATCTCACTAATATTATAAAGCGAAAGTTTGTGAATGTGTATGTTTGTTATTTCTTCAAGTCTAAACGGCTAGAGCAATTTCAATGAAATTTGGTATAGAGTTAACTGACACCCTGGATTAAAACATTGGCTACTTTTTTCTGCGGTTGTAAATCGCGGGTAACACTGCTGGTCACAGCTAGTATGTAATATTTGTAGATTAACAAATTAATCAAACTCTACATCTAAACTGTTTGGGTTTCATTTCATTAATAGTTATCAAAGTTTTTCATTGGTGATCGTTCGACACCAGTAGCCCGTCTCATTATTATTCCATTTGTTTGTATGGTCGCTAGTTCGCAGTACGCTATTCGCATTAGTTGTATTGTAACATCATCAGTCCTTATCAGTGAAGACAGAAGGCACTAATTCTAAACGACTTATTGTCAAGTTGGCTATTAGTTAACACTTTTGCCGAATGGCTCATCCTAAATGATGTTATTGACATAGGAAGAAGTCAGTTATTTTCCAGTTGATTCGATGTTTAGATTTGTTTTACTGAGATCTGTTTTGGCTGGGGTACTGATACTGAAGACCTTATCAATTGACTAAGAATAAGAACATGCTACAAAGACGGCCCTCACGTAGATTAGACTGCTGACTTCGCCACATAAAGTGTTTGCCACAGCGGTACGTCGAAGCGACTTCGTGGGCCTTCACTGCCATTGCTACTGTAAAACGTATTGTAAATTCTATTGGTGTCGCGATTTGTATGAGTGTTATCCTTATCTGTCAGTTGTCTGAATAAGTAACGGACAAACCTATATCCCTCGCGAAAATACCGTTCGCCTTATTATTTCCCAATGGGGTTTTTAGCTCATGCATCTCAACAGTTTCGATCATTTGTCCAGTTCTTGGAAGAACTTTTCATTATTAACAACCCGGAGAAAGGCTACGTGAAAGGGTACGCAGCAAAAGTACAATATTTTACAGACGTATGATAATTTACATTTTTGAGCCATGGGCGGATTTAACTGTGTATTTTTATTCGGAATACTGACTGGAATTATTGTAACTCTGATGACTTACATAAGTCTTGGTCACGTTGCGTTGTCTTTGGTCTCTTTAAAAAAAAACGGATTCTCACGGATACAATTGAACTGTCATCATTTGCAGCATGACAAAAACATATGCTCTTATTATCTGCGCATAGAGAGGATAATAGCCATCAGAAACGATAGCATCAATTGAAAACACTCCCTCGTTCTATTCCACGTGTTTGAAAAACTCTCATTTTTCATTCACCCGCAATTACACCTCTCAACAGCTAATCATCACAAACTGAGTTATTATCGAAAACGGTCTCACAAGCCTGTCTTTTTTCTATTGTGTGGCTTTAACTTTTTAATTTTTTTCTTAATACATACTTACTTAAATATAAAACGCCTGTAATTACTTACTGCTTAGCTTATCTACAATGTATTTAACGATTCAGGTATTCGCTGGCTGAAAATCCTTTAAGAGTGTATTAAAGTATACAGTCGTCCATTAAAAGGTAGACCCTATTATTAGATTCTCATCTAGCTAGGAGCCCGAGGGAGAGCGCCACTGGCTTAGCACAAAAAGTAGTGAACCTGTATCCTGCACGTCGATACAAAGTTTATCGACCGGCGGGACTCGGCAATAAAATATAAAATCTTCAGCGAAAGTAAGATTTGATAAGTTAAGTTTAGTATTTGATGGATCGTTCATGCAATTTCATTAAAAGGGCTTAAAATTTGTTTTTTAATGCCTTTAGGCCTTTGTCTTTGTTGTAGATCCACTAGTGCGAAATGATTTAAAAATTGATTCCAAAATCGAGCAGCTTCTTGATAGCTTTCTGCATTTTAATCTTGCACAAAAAATAAAAACTTAATCTTCAAGCCGATTGTACTCACTCCAACACACATAAGTTTTCTTTAAATCGGCTAAACAATAATCAAGCCTTCATAAAACTAAACTGTGTAATTATTAGAAATCGATTGGATAACCTTAGTGTTTATCTATCATAACAAGAGAACTCTTTTATATTACTGACTATTGTTTTTGTACAATTACTTTTTAACATTTCACATAATCTACTAGAGAGGCCTTTATTTACACTTACTATTTGTACTTTCTAAATTTGAGCTATTGACACTTGCAAAAACAAATTTCTCATCGAATTATTTTGTTTAAACATGTCAGGCCAATTCATTGAACAGCTCATGAATGTATTTGCTTATGTACATTGATTTGTTTATAATTTATGAGGAGTCTAAATCTTCATCGCCTTATTTTTGTTTTTTGTTTGTTGTTATTCTATCTAACCTTGTTATATATACCACTAATTAATAATTATTGTGGCCCTTTATTTAATTTGTCAATCAATTTGATGTTACAAGACATGGAGTCATAAAACTTTCTCTGTTTTCTCATCAGCTAAGTTTGTGTTTTTGCAATGAGGTGAAGTTTATGTTATGATTGCTAATAAGAAATCATGCTGATTCAATATTTTACTGTCTGTGACCATAAGGTTTTTCACCACAGCAGTCTAAGCTAGTTAAAGTCACACAAGAAAATTTCGAAATAGTTTAACTTTTTTTTTTTGATAAACCCCTGTGGGCCTGCAACCACTAAAACCCCCAAATGCCGTCTCGACGTTTTTTGGGAAAGACCCTGGCAATCATTGATAATCGGTTTCCGTTGTCCTTTTCACGCCTAGATGCTAACCAGCGTCGTTCTCGGGACCTACTTAAATCATTAATTAATTTAAAGTTACGCTACTCAGAGTTAATTATAGGGGTTTTTCGCATATGCTCCAAAAACCGTTACTTTTAGATAGCAGTTCAGATTGTAATGATATTTATGTTATCTACTTTAAATCCCATAGATGCAGATAAAAAAAATTAAGTGATTAGATTTATATTTATAAGATTGTACAGAAGATCCGTGGGTTCGAGCGCAGCAGAAGTCCTTTTCCCGTACATCTTTTATTCATATTATAAATCATAACCAAACCTGATCACAGCTTAGTATAGTATAGTTGCTGAGCTAAATAATAGCCAGCTAAGCAACTAAAGCTTAGTTAAATCAGATGACGATTTCTCTCGCCTCTACCGGGTCAAGGTCACGGCGTCTGGTTCGCCGGCCGTTTGACAGCCGAGCGTGACCTGCCAGCTTATTGTTTGATGGTCAGCTGATTTGTTGACATGACATTTTAACTGAGGAGCCTGTTGTGCTAGCATAGCACATGGCGGGTGACAAGCTTTTGTAAGACTGTGAGATCTGATATTCGAGTTTTGGATGGACTCTGTAACAAAAGCATAAGCCACGCGCCTGGTGATTAGACGTAATGTGCTAGCTAGGCTGTATATTTTAGCATTTGGGCTTTTCGGATTAAACATTGTACGTGATGTTGACGTTTCTGACCTAGATGCCAAGGGGTTTCAAATTTTGAAGATCCTGGAATAGAAACAATTATTTAATATGAATTGTCAGAATTTATCGTCTTTCAATAAAATAAACACAGTCATCTTCAAATATTTCTGAAATTCTGAAGAGCAGAAAGATACTAAAATGTACCTTCGTGAGATATAACCACGAGGTCTTCCCAGTGTTATAAATAGACTAGGGTCACTGCGCCCTTACTCAGGGCTAAATTTTATGAACATCGTTTCGTTGCGACACTTTATTGTTTTTTCCTGGTCGCGCAGGATATTTTAAATACTTCTACGCAATTGTTTTACTGTAAAAGCTCATTTTAAATCTAATACTCGTACTCTTAGTTTATAAAATAGATAATTTACTAGGACAAACTTCTGGCTGTTGGCAAGGCAAATAAAAGTCTTCCTTACCTATCATACAATTTGAATTGGCCATTTGCATGTGATATGTGTGCACACCGTACGGAACGCTCAGACGATTCTCAGAATATTATGAGCTACGTGAGAAGCGAAGTTTTCAAGCGAACCAAAACTTTGAATTGGAATTTTATGATTTGATGACAATATTTTTTTCTATCTCTTTAAGAACAATGGTTAAGACTTCCGCTAGCATGAAATATTTCAACAAAAAGGATTCTCTATTAATGTTATGATTTTCAAAGCCGATAAAGATCTTCAAATCAGTGTCCTTAATTATAACGTTGCAGACAGCGAGATGGAAAAATTCAATAGAAACGTATTCAGTAATTGCCCAGGCTTTATCTCCCATCGTCACGAACTCCATAAAATTAGACCTTCGTGCCAATTTCATAATGAAGATGATCTTATTGCAATTGTAAACAGGTTATTGTGCAGAATAAACTGTAATCTTTGGTTTTCTGTAAATGTGGAAATCAGAAACATATTTCGGTCATTTTTGGTTAACCGAAAAATATTGGTTCATCGTTCAGAAATATTTTAAAAAGTAACTTAATATCGTAACACGCCCTTGATTTACATCGTTTTTAATGTAGGTATGTTCTATTATTACGAAAATGGTTAAAAGATTTAAAATAAAATAGCTTTAAGTACAATTAAAGATTCTACTATGCCTAAACTTCTACCCAGGTGGTTGGCATCTGAGATGCCTCTTAACAAAACTAATATACAGGACATAAATTGTACTAGTAACTGTACTGTCGGCTGCTTTCTAATAATTTATGGTCAGTATTACCATTTTGGCGAGCTCTACTGTCTACCTCTCTCAGTAGTGCCGTACCCGACGACCTTGCGATCAGTGCCGTTTATGCAACGGTATTGTCCTGCTTTTCTACTTTTGCAACTCTCCCAGCTACTGCCAAATGCAGCTGATTCATCGTTTATGGCCCCATTTAGAATGTAATATTCTAATCTTACTTTAATTTTCTGTATGAAGTAATTTCGTTTACCGCAAATTTAGACATAAAGTCGTTGCTTTGTATTAAATCTTTTCTACTTGAAGGTCCACTATCAAAATTGTATTTTACTTTTTGAAATGTTTCAGCTTTGTTTTCATCTTTTTCATATACCGTATAACATTGCTTTTATGTAATAAACGAAAATGAAGAAGACAATACGAAATAACAAGTTTACATCATTAATAGAACAATGCCTTGACGCTTCATCTCCTGATTGCGACCTTAGACGACAAATACTTGCAAGCAAGAGCGTTAAATCATGATTCATTGTTTGAACGGCGTGTGCTCTCCGTCTATGTAGCGCAACGCCACTTGAATTTACAATATCTTATTCGTCTGAGTCACTGTCTTCGAGTTATTTGGCCGGGATTCAGTAGGAACTCTGAGACTAAAGGCAATAATCCCGTTGGAAACGCTTCATCTGAATGCCAGCTCCGTAAAAGTTTTCACAATTTTCATCGCGCCAAGATTTGGATTAAACCCGTTATGTAGAATCAATTTGTAGTTCTTGAACAGATCTAGTAAACTTAAAATATCTCTCTTTCTTTCTAAGACCATCATTAAGTAGTCAAGTGCCAATGCGTGGAATTGATTCCTCTTTCAGAACCTTCCACTAACCTGTTGAGAAGACTCACCTATAAGGCTTCAATTTACGTGTTCACCTCTAACGCTTCCTGCAGTTACAGTCGCAGTAAATAACAAATTTAATGTTCTTGTTCCAGATGGTACTTCCGCAAAATAAAACGGATCGAAGCCGAGAAGAAGCTGCTGCTTCCGGAGAACGAGCACGGCGCCTTCCTCATCAGGGACTCCGAGAGCCGACACAACGACTTCTCACTTTCTGGTCAGTTTCTATCATACATCTGACTAGTCGTCCCGGCGATCTTCGTAACGCCTAACATAATACTATGTTATGCATGTATTATACATTTAACATTTCTCCGATCTATAAAAAAACATCCAAATCCGTTGCATAGTTTTAAAGATCTAAGATGAATTTAAATATGACCACGTTTAAAAAAAATAATGTAGATTAGAGGTTTGCTTCAAGTTTAACCTACAACGAGTAATCAATCATATAATTATCATTCGAAAGTTAATAGATTAGCAATATATTCGAAGAAAAGCACGTACTTACAATGTTTTTGTGGAGAAAATTAGGACAATCGGCAATGATCAGGATTATTTATTTCAATTTACTTTTGTTTCATACAACAGAATACTAATTTGGCTGTCACCATACAAATTGATGAATCAGTATCATCACCTCTTCTCGTGGTATTTAATCTTTGTGGTTTAAGTTTTAAGAAATGTTAGTTGCTGACAAGATGCATCAGGTTCCAAACTCCGTGATTTGCGTAACTGACCACAAATATGTTTACATCCTGGTTGCCTTAATTGAATTTGTCATTTTAAAAACGTAAACCTAACGGCTATTTTTAAATTTTCCTTTTTATATCTCGTGTTTTCCCTATTATTACCTATTGTTGGGGTCGAATAGATCATCAAAATCGAATTGACTAACGAACTAAATAATCATTAACAAATGTGTTAAATTTATGACTAAACGTATTTGGAATTTCAGATTGCATCCAAATTATGAAATTACACGAATATTGTCTTACTATTGATCATTTAAATGTTGCCCTCCGGGTGATCGACCTCTACCTAGTGATAAGTGAACTTTTTAAGCATTTCAAGTTCAAGTTATAAATTTTAGACTTTGGAAGAGTTTTTATCGATAAAGCGTGCTAGAAATATTATAGGGAGTAAATTCCCAGTACATTTACACGGTCCCGTGTCCCGGGATCGCTGACTGGACCGGTCTGGCTTTTTCTAAAACATGTGATCGTTCTATTCAGAGCTCGTCTCAAACTAGTATGTAGCGTTATGGATGCTATTAAAACTTTATCTTGGACGATGGAATAGAACTCTTTTAGAATTATATTATTAGAAATATAATGTCTTTAGCTTTCATAAGATAAAAAAACATGCTAATTTTGGTACACAATAGACAAATTATAGAAATATATGATTGTCAAAGTGATTATTGTCGTCTTTTTTGTATATATCATGAAATTTTGTATCCAAATACTTACTAACACTTAAATAAACCTAAAAGACTTACCTTACAACAAAAAATTTAAACTAGAATCCATAAAAACGACAAAATCAACACCTCGATTGAATTGAAGTGATAATATAATATGCAAATAGCTTTTATGTCACAAAGCAGTTGCAATTCGGAGCGCGTGCCCGCAGCGAGTTCATGTGATGCAAAATGACATTGATGGACGAACCATGTGCTGTTATACATACTTAATGTCTGGTATGGCATTTCTATGTATCGATATTTTGATGAAATGATATGGATGAAAGGAGTTGGGTTAGTGATGGGCAGACAGACTGACAATGAGAGTGACACGGTCAGATTAGGGGAAATTATTACCGAAATGGAAAAGTAATTAAAGAAAATATGTGTAACACCAGAAAACATTGACTTTTTTACTAAATTCTAACCCTCTTATTCATAAAAAGTTAAAGAGCATTTTAGTTATTTGACGTATGTCAATTTAGACTGGATGTCACGTATTTACCATACAAGAAACCAGAGAAGTAGACCTCCAGTAACGCTACTTAAAATCTACTGTATCTTTATGAATAAGACGGTTAGTTTTTATAGTAAGATAAAGAAAATTATAGTGCACGGATATTAATTGTCTTGACCAATTGGGAGCGGGGTAACTAGATGTATTACGGATATCCTATTCAATTGTTAAATTCATTCAACCTTAACTTTTATTGTCATCACGGCGGCAAAGATCGCTGCCTTCGATCGGTACTAGCAGTAATGATAAAGACGACCTCTGCAGTTATAAACTAAAAATATATATTTCAAAAATAATGAAAATCAGCCTGCCTTATTATTATGCGGGTCTAAAATTAGCAAGAGCGCAGACAGAACCAATCAAGTGTCAGTCAAAACGTTTATTCGTTTTAATGCCTGAGAACGGTCGAGTTAATTTTGATAACCATAATAAAATATCTACTTCATTCTTAAACAAATATGTTGCCGCAGAAAACCGATGTAAATTCAAAACAATTCATAAAGTCCAGACCGTGTCTAATGAGCCGTTACGTTTTAGCAAACATCACATTAAAAACAAAACATTTGACAAACACGACCAACTGATGTCACCGAGTCGAGTTCGAACTAATAGACGATGGTTGGATAAAATACTTCTTATTGATAATTTTGTACCAAAGAAAGAAGGGAATTATGCAACTCGAGAATTTAAAAAACCCAATTTTTCGGAGACAGTTGAAAAATCACCGGACGTGCAGTCTTACGACACAGATCGGAATAACCGTGTCGTGGCTCCAAAGCTTATAATGAAAAATATTCTTCTTCTTTAACCTTTGCCGTAACCGGCTTGTAGGTATCTCTACCTGGAAACAAAAAACTATCAAACTTTTTTTTCTTACGAAATTCGCGATTCAAAATTTATACTACTGCTTCTCTACTTGAAGTAGAGAATGAGTTGTTTCATATGTTTCACCTTACAACTTACTCCAAATCGAGATAATTCGTTCGACCGTGAGCTAATCCTGAAACAGCTATACATACTCCCAATCATTAAAATATTGGTATGTTAGTAGAAGAAGTGTACTATTAGGTATTCTCTGCTCTTTAAATACTACATTATTTATGAAGTCCTAATAAATTACATGTGGATCTCTTTGTCTCTGTCTATTTCTCTTAATCACTTATAACATTAGGTACCCGTCGATTCTCTCATTGATAGATTTAATGAACTTTAAACAAATCGAATTGCCAACATGTATTCCTTTTCCGCGATCATTGAGCAGCAATTATCATCGTTTAATTGCTATTGTTAAACATAAAATTAATTGGTTTTATCTACCTCCAGTCTGGGCGCCGTTGTAGGATAAAGGTTAGTCGTATCCATTTTCAAGATTAATGTTAAATTTTTATTAAGTAACCAAGATCTAATCTAATGTGCAAAGCAAGCAAAATGTATCGTAATATTAAACATCAGAAGTATCGGCAGAGATCATTTTAATATCAACTGTTCAAATTAATGATAAACTATGTCTTCACACAGCAATTAAATTCATTATAGGCATTTTAAGAACCAAACATTCTATTAGGTCAAGTATTTGGCTTAAAATTAAAATACCTAAAGATTAAAAATACATTTAAATGTACAAAATAGATGGTAAGTTGTGAAATATTTAACTGTACTCCAAGAAATATTTCTTACAGTTAACCCATATTTAGGTTTACTATATTAGTCTAATATTAGTTTGTATTTATCAGGATGTAAACGTAACGTTCAATTTAACCAAGTCATTAACTAAGCCGTAGCAGTAATTAAACTTTATTAAATGTAAGTTTTCATAATAAATAGTTGCGTAGATCCTTCAGAATTGCAAGCTATGGTGGTACATAATTAATATCTTTTAAGTAGAAACATGAATTTACATACAGTCGAAGTCAGTTGATAAGTGCATAATTCATTTGAAGAATTACTTTTAGTTGAATATTAACAAAGAATTAATCATTTAATTCAATACAAAGCGTGAAGAATAGTTACGATGTAAATATTAGCTACATTATAAAGTATGTTCCACTCGCGTGCGATTGTGCCTGAGTCACACTGTGTCGACATAGAAAATCCTAGATTTTACAATGTGTTGTACCTTATCTTTAACACAACAACAGAGTTTTCTTGTGTAGCAATTTGCACAGATGTAATTTTTTTTTTTTTTTGCTTGAACAGTTGCAAATTAGCATGTCGGTCGGTCCGTCTATTTAAGTCCTGAGGTTTCCCTTGCCCATTGAAACACGAATTGTAATGGTAATGAAGTCAATGTACAACACACACAAGAGCTCACTAAAGTCTCTTGCGTCTCTTTATTTTTTAAACTGTTTTCAATAAAATTTCAAGTTTAATGTCTACCTGTTATGTCAATTTGAATGAATCACGCTAAAGTCAGTTATTGTTTGCATTTCTAGGGTTACATAACGACGCGTCGTCGGTCGCAGTTGTCTACCGGTTCATAGTACCGATTAAGTGTTATTGATCGTTTTGTTAAACAACGTTTACCTCACAATTTTATCGGCAAATAATGTGAGGCGATAAATTATAAAGAAAAATCATGTTAATACATTTTGAACATTTTATTCGATACATTGTATTATTTATTTATTTATTTGCATCAGTAGATCGATGTTGATAATGCGTTGATGTTTTTAATAATGTTTTTTTAATAAAAACTGTTATGACCGTTTGGGTGTTCCTCATCTCATCCAGTGTACTCCAGAAACGTTCACCGGGTAGTCTGACCACCTTTTAACGCCTGTCTGCCTATTCTTCATCTTTATGTGCGCGGATCTTTTACCTAGATCATTAATCCTATTACAATTCCTTATCAATTTGTTTCATTTCAGTTCGAGACGGCGACACGGTGAAGCACTACAGGATCCGTCAGCTCGACGAGGGCGGGTTCTTCATCGCGCGGCGCACCACGTTCAGGACTCTGCAGGAGCTTGTCGAGCATTACAGCAAGGACGCCGATGGCCTCTGCGTTTCACTCAGCAAGCCTTGTGTTCAGGTTTGATCTTTAGTCTTACCTGTTACCCAGTCCCTGGCTAGAGCTAAATGTATCAGTGTTCATCCAATCGCATTAGACCTTATTGCTAACTGTCTAGCTTACATTACACAATCCAATCTGCCGTGTCTAGCACAGTTCGTATTGTACAAATTGCATGGTGTAAAGTGCGCTTCAGAAGTTTATACAAGCTTTTTCGGTACTGACTGAGAGTCAGCAGATCAAGGTCACCCCAACGGAGGCCAAGGTTGAAGGTTTTTTGATGCAAATTTGTTTTGGGCGCCGCCTCTCTTTGTTATAATACTAAGAAGTTAAACCGGCTACGTAATATAGCAAAGACATTTCCAGAAATTAGTACAGTACCTACTGCAGTTACAATAAAAACAGGCTTCGCTTCTGACTAAGAAAGCATCGTTTGAACAATTAATAGATAGACAGAATTAGTAAATATGTAGACAAAGTAATTGACTGTCGCCATCTTTGTAACTAACGAGTTTTGGATGAGCAGTCCTCACGAGGCGATTATTCGAATATTGTAAACTGTATTATTCCTTAAGTATCTGCTTCTGCTTGGAATTATCTGTACCCCCAAGTCCGTAAAAAGCTTCATCGCGAATTAAATTTGAACCAATACGATATTTATCGGTGTTCGAGAAACATCACGTGTGAGTATGGCTTCATTCACCACGTGGTCCTGTTAATAGAGTCACGCCCATTCACGTTCATGTCGTTACGAATTCAGTTTTGTGACTTTCCGATTGTCGTTTACCAGTTTTATACCCATCAAACACAGGAGCAAAGTAACAACAAGCCAATTCAATTTTCAAATGGCCACCCATCGAACTAATAATGTCATATTTTATAGCTCCATAAATGAGCAGTGCAAAATATATAAAACTGGGCCATTTATGAAAGGACATTGCTTATCTGACGAATGTGTGTTATTGTAGAGTCGTAAATCTGAAGCTCCAAGGACGTATACTGCGGATTATCTTTACTGCAGTACTGAACTGACCTCTCCACTAAAATCACTAGACCAGTCGTTTTGAATTCTGAATGCAGAAAAAGTTATGAATCGCTAGATTTTAAAAATCGAGGTCACGTGATAACTAAGCGAATAACGTTATTTATTGCTTTCGGACGAATAAACGCAGCAATGCAGTACCTACCTACATGCATAATGAAATTTATGTACCGAGGATGTCGATTATTCTGCCTCGCATAAGAATAAGAAATATGGGGAGGCAATGAACGGATCGCGGATGGGTCGAATTCAGCGAAGGACGGTCGCCTTCGCCTGGCCCTCTCTCGGTATTTAAGTCATTGAAAGATGCTCTCTACTCGCTATTAACATTCTTCTCTTCGCATTTTATTGCTTATCACTGCCCACTTGACACCGTTGCCCTTTAATTGGCTTCTCTATTTACGCTTCCTGATTGCTCCCTGCAATTACTCGGTGAAATGTTACGCTCTTCTTCTTTTTTGAAATCAGTTCTTTCTGGCATCAATATCAATACATAGTATAAAATAAAGTCGCTTCCCGCGTCTGTCCCTATGTATGCTTCAATCTTTTTAATTAATCAACGGATTTTGATGCGGTCTTTTTTAATAGATAGAGTGATTCAAGAGGAAGGTTTATAAGTACATGCACAAAAAAGTAATAGTTTAGGCGGTACGAAGTTCGCCGGGTCGACTAGTTTAATATAAAGTAGTTTACACCCGGATTTTCTTTCGTTTATTTTTATATTTACATTTTATTCAGAAATTGTGTAGTTTTTTTTATTGGTTTTCTACGACTTTGTGTTATGGGCAATATGAAAAGATTTCATTCATGTGCAACTGCATAGCATTTTATATAATTTATTACATTGTGTGAAAAGTTACTGAAATTTCTAAACACTTTTACTTTTTTTACTTGTATTGTAACATGATTCACTCGTTTAGTATTTTATTGAGCTATGTAACTCTCTCAGCGTGTGATGATACTTCGCTAAACGTCATAAATGTTGTAACACGTGTAGATTCCTAATTAGTAATTACAATACAATAATAATATAAACCAGTAATTATCTCAATCACGTACAATTACAGCAATTCGATGCAATCCTGACTATTTGATTTCAATTAAAGGAGACAATTTAATTTAACTATTCACTATTTGCGTTGTAGAGTAGCGTTCGTTTGCATCGCAAGAACAAGTAGCTTGGTGGTATGGCAATGATAGCTAAAATATTTCATGACAAGTATGAATGAACAGTAAAAAAATGTTTGCTAGTGTGTGGTGTATCATCAAAATCAATATAAGTTTACCTGTAATAGTAATTCAAGACACGTACATTTTGACTACGCTTATACTTTAACACCCATTTCGTCATAGGGTTCAATAACACCACTTTATAAATATTTTTTCTAATTTTGAAAAATATACTACACAACACCGGTCCGTCCAATAAACATCGTAACAATTTCTCGCATCGCTTGACAATCAATCAATATATATAAAACTCTTCCGTTACTGACTGACTGACTGACTGACTGACTGACTGACTGACTGACTGACAGACAACGCAGAGCCGAAACTACTGGGCGTAGCGGGAACCAACTGAAAATTGGCACGTGGGTTCCTTGGGGGGTGTAGGTGAGCACTAAGAAGGGATTTCCCGAAATTCCCACGGGAACGGGAAAAAACGGGATTTTTGTGTTTATGAGAAATCTGCGCGGGAAAAACCGCGGGGCAGCCTCTAGTCTATATATATAAAACTATTCCGTTACTGACTGACTGACTGACTGACTGACAGACAACGCAGAGCCGAAACTACTGGGCGTAGCGGGCTGAAATTTTGCATGTAGGTTCCTTAGGGAGTGTAGGTGAGCACTAAGAAGGGATTTCCCGAAATTCCCACGGGAACGGGACAAAACGGGAAATTTGTGTTTATGAGGAATCTGCGCGGGAAAAACCGCGGGGCAGCCTCTAGTTTGATACAAAATTCAAAATACTCTTGTGTCAATCCTTTTATTTATTAACTAGTCGACCCGGCGAACTTCGTACCGTCTAATCTATTACTATTTTGTGCATGTACTATACTTCCTCTTGAATCACTCGATCTGTTAAAAAAACCGCATCAAAATCTGTTGCGTAGTTTTAAAGATTTAAGCATACATAGGGACAGACGCGGGAAGCGACTTTATTTTATACTATGTATTGATTACCTTCGTCCTAAGATCTGACCATCCACTCAGCTCCACAGCCGAATGTATAAAAAAAAGTCAATCCGTCCATTTTTCTTAGTCTGGCCTTAAAAGTGGTCTTCATAAGCCACCAAAGGCTAACCCGGCAACAAGACTACAGAACAATCCGCTAATTGTTATGTAAAGGACACTTTTTTAAATTCGCATAATATGTGTATCGGCCGAGTTTCGCAACTCAGGCGCCATCGCCACCAAGGCCGAGATGGGCCGGCTTTCGTCATAGACAGTGCTTCTGCGCAACCGGCTACCTTCTACGCTCTAAAATTATTGTTTAAAAAGTATTTCTTTTCTTCACAATTCCTTAATAGGAAGTGTTTCCTTTCCACTAAAGCAGCGTAGCAAGGGATGGATTTTTAACAACCTACTAGAATTTATGCGTTGAGCGAGGCTTGGTGAATCTCACCCGCGACCCTCCTGCTATCAGCCGAGAAGACACCGGCGGGGTTTTAGTTAGTGCGAACCCCAGATAACCCTGCGGCTCCCCCCGGGGATGCAGGGTACTCGTAAGGAGTTTCCTCGCCTAAAAAAAAGGCTTGGTGAATGCAGTGATTACATTGTTCCTAATCCCGTTGCTCCTCCGTGGAGCCTGGAGCCGTCAGAAGACTTCTCCAAAGCGGTGGTTCTTGAGCCAGAATTCTATTGGTTGTTAAAACACGCCCTAGCGAGGCTCTGCGCTGTTACGGCTAAGGTTTCTGAGAATTATTCATCAAAATGAGTCGTTTCATCAAAACCAAAAACACAACAAAAAATATCTGAAGTAGAAATAAAAGTGAATACTTGCACTGAGAATTATTTGTCCAGTGCCCTTGATTTAAACAAGCGTAAATGTCAATGTTGCCTGTTACTTTAACTAGCTACGCTTATTTGTGTAAACTTAAGTTAAATTGTTTACGGCTTGTTTGTTTCTGGCCTGAACTAATAAGTAAAAAGTAATAAAAATGGAAAGTTATAAAAATAAAACTACTTTAAACACTAAAGCAGCACTTTGTATTACTTTTCTTACATAATTCGTTCTTACACAAGAAAATATATTAGGCATGTGTTATTCCTGGCTTTGGAATTTTATGGGCATTCTACAGATTTTTCTAAGGACATTAATTACGACACTTCTCCATTAAATAAGCGCATAACTCGTCTACTAACAATGTATTACGTTGCCATTATCATTTTACATTGCGAAACAGAAATAGTTGCTATACAAGGACTATTATAAAATACCTGAAAATGACTTGCTCCCATTGCCATTCGTAGAATGGCTCGTATTGTTTGTGAATAATTTAGACTTGTTCTGATTCACACAATAATTGCTTACTGTTTAGGCTTTTGAATTTTTAGTTTATCAGTGTGGTAAGCGATGAGAACAAAGTTTGTTAAAAATACGTAGATAAATCGATTATTACATATGTAACTTGGGTAAATACAATTTATTATAATATTATAAAGGGGTTTATGTATACAAATGTAACATCAAATATATATAGTTTCCAAAATTAACTCTTTTGTCATCTGACGTAAAATCGTAATGAATGCTATTGTTTATCATGTCTCACGCGCCTTTGGAGCTGTAACTATGGAGGTTTTTTTTTTTAATTTTTACACCAAATCGAGTGCCATGAATTTTATTTGCACGTTCGTAACCCCGACCGCAGCCGCCAGGCTATTTTTTTCTGGGGTCTCGGTGGCGGTGAAGCTAATTCGAGGAATTCTATTGTCTCTAGTTGTTTATTTAGACACAGTGTTTCTCAACGTGCGGTTTCGTAGCTGCAATCGCGAGTTGCAGTAACGATAACGATGCGCCCGCGCCGCCTCCGCCTCTCAACTCTGACATTTCAGAGTTTCGCGAACGCAGCCGATACGATACGATATGATAGATTGTATAACAATTCGCCATGTTTTATGCAACGCCGCGGGGCAGCCCACTATGATTACATCAATACTTGCGGTTTGCGAATTTTATAACTTTTCTGAAAATAGACACTTCGATTCGGTTCGCTGGCGTGATAAATTATGAAACGCTGGCTATTGTTTTGTGGTATTGTCTTTCGTGTCAGCTCTAGACCACTTTGTTGGCTGAGACATTGCAATTTGTCGGGGGGGAGGCAAAGTTTTTCTTTTCACAAATTTACCAAAATTTCCGGGTTTCAAATAAGTAGTTAAAGATAAAAAAACACATATTTTTTTATAATTTCAGCTCTGAAATCCTGGAACAAAAAACGTAGAGGTAGTTTATGTTATGTGTTGCTTTATGCACACAGTAAAGTAGCCTAGCTGTTCTAACAAGTGATTCGGCAGAAGTCGAACTGGTTAACGATTCTCGAGGCTGACCGGTACAACTAACAAACAATGCTAGACGAACGAAAGTAGTTTGTCTGAACCACAAAATGTGGGACGTGAAGAAATTAGTCGTGCAAACAAACCCAAGTGCCCAATGCAAATATTGCATTTGATAATTCTCTATAGTACCATTTTTAATACACGTGCGAGAAAAGTTAAACAACTTTCGTTTTTACTGTGACACTCTCATGTTTTATTTGAGCTAGGTCCAGTGTTGTGTGGTGGAAAAATTAACAATGCCGTGGACACAATAGCGTATCATGCCGACGCGACGCGTTCACACCCAGACCGCGTCGCGGTTGACTGCTACCAATCCGCTGGTCTTCTGTTCTGACCCTTACCAACAAATTGGATGAAACAGTGGCAGAGGATAAACTATCGAACAGGTGCAATACTAACACCCCTTCGATAAATAATTAATATTTTCTAAACCATGGCCGAAATCAAAAAATAAACGTCAATGACCCCTGACCCTAGATAATCTTGCTTAGAATTTTTAAGGCTCTGTTGTGTACCTTTCAGGATAATAATCTTAGAAATATTCGTTTGTGAAACTAAAATTGGCCACTTCAGGCAACAAAAGCGTATATTTGTAATATCATTATCCTAAAAGCTACACAACAGAGCCGTGAAAAATTCTAAGCAAGATTATCTAGCTAGGGCGTCGACGCATATTTTTTATTTCGGCCATGGTTTAGTTAGAAGATATAATTATTTATCGGATTGGCGCTAGGATCTCGCCGTGTGGCCCGGTAACTGCCGTTTCTAATATCTATCTATCAAATACTGCGTAAGCAGATCTCACATCACAGTTATCTCATCTTGGTTTAGAGCTATTGACCAGCGCGCCCTTGACAGCAACACATTTCTAGACAATAATTCAACCATTGTCTTGTTGCATGAACTTCTGATATAACAACCCATTATCGTAGCGAGACATCAATAAGTCACAGACTAATGTGGCTTTTCCATTTTACTTTAATTGAGCTCCAATATGATTTAACAATCTATTGTCTAAGCTAATTTCTAACGATAAATAAAAAATATGAACGTGGCTTCTTTCTCATCTTTACATAACTTCGTCGTAGTGTTTATTATTAAAAATAATGTTACATAGGTAGTGAAAATGCTGTAAAATTATGTATTATACCGAATGCGTTTGTTTGCATATTACGTCGCTGTTAAAAACTTATATTGAACTTTAACTAAATTGAAGAAAATGCGTCGCCCTTTTAATTTTATCGTTGGTTGGTTAAATGAACACCTCCATTAAAACTGCTGTTCAAACATATGAAATCTTAAAACAGACAGTCAAAGTAATCTTAGAAATAAATTTTATTAGTGATTGGTTTTCCAGACTTGATAATTATTACTTATAATAACATTACCTAATATTAAAGACGATGTGTCTTAATCTTAATCCTTCTATAGGATAGGTTATTGGTAAATTACATTAAAATCTATTTAAGGGTTGATCGACTGTATGTATGTACCTATATTTCCATGACATTAAATATAAAATATAATTGCAGGTTGAGAAGCCAGTCACAGAAGGCCTGTCCCACCGCACTCGTGACCAATGGGAAATCGACCGTTCCTCACTCAAATTCGTACGAAAACTCGGCCACGGGCAATTCGGCGAGGTCTGGGAGGGTCTGTGGAACAACACCACACCAGTCGCGATTAAAACCCTCAAGTCAGGCACGATGGACCCAAAAGACTTCCTTGCCGAAGCCCAGATAATGAAGAAGCTGAGGCATAATAAGCTCATTCAGCTGTATGCTGTTTGCACCCTCGAGGAGCCCATCTATATCATCACGGAGCTGATGAAGAATGGCTCGCTGCTGGATTACTTGCAAGGTGAATATTATTTGTTTTTTAATTTTTTGTTACAGGAAACATGCTGTGTTGTTTTACCGAAGAAAATTTTGAACAATGCTTTGTTGGTTTGTTTGTTTCTTTTTAGTTTAAGGTTTGTGTGCATGAACCATTCAAACAATAAACAATGAATTAGTTTCCGAAGACGTTTGAAGCTGATTTTAGGCAAGGACTGACGCTATTTCTAAATTAATAAGAATTGAAAAACACTCAATATTTTTTCACCAGCAAACATATCTGTTGCCTGTTATAGCACTCAGCTAATGTTTTATTCTACGAGCTTCAGCTATCACAAACTATTTTTTTTTAGGGTTGATGGGACTGGCTACTATCAAATCTTGTGAATCGACTCAATGATATCAAAACTTGATGTCCTGTGGACAGTTGGTTTAACATTCGCTTACCAGAAGCCGTACGGCGGGCGCTCCTGATCCATCTCGCCCCTTGCAAATATACTATTGAACAAATGAATTTCTGATAGCGAAACCTTCACATGATCCAACAGGCAAAGGTCGAGGCCTCAAGCTGCAGCAGCTGATCGACATGGCGGCGCAGATCGCGGCCGGCATGGCCTACCTCGAGTCGCAGAACTACATCCACCGCGACCTCGCCGCCCGGAACGTGCTCGTGGCGGACGCGAACATCGTCAAGATCGCCGACTTCGGCCTCGCCAGGCTTATCAAGGTCAGTTTATCATCTATACCAATATTATAAAGAGGAAAGATTTGTTTGTTTGTTTGTTTGTAACGAATAGGCTCCGGAAATACTGAACCGATTTGAAAAATTCTTTCACTGGTAGGAAGCTACATTAACCCCGAGTGTCATAGGCTATATTAGATTTTCAAAAAAAATTGGGATCCTTACTTAAACTCAAATAATGTAACCTAAGGTGCAATATTTTTTCCGTTGTTTACATATTTTGACAGGTGGTTTGTTGTTGTTGTTTGTTTTTATTTTGGCCATTCTGGGCAGTCAAAAGAACATAGTCTATAAAGCCAAGTCTTTTGTAGTATCTTATATTCTATGGCGTAACGAAGTAAGCCGGAAAGCTCGTTTCTAATAATAATATCACAACACACTCAGAGCACCTAACTAGGAAGAACCTGTATGTATCTAGGGTGACCGAAACATATACAGAGACGAACATTAAACCCAGACCGGAAACAAACATCGATATTCATCATACCAATGTTCGCCTCGCTGGGAATCGAACCCAGGTGCACACGCTTACTCATCACTGCCAACTGAGCTATGGAGCAGTCAAGTCATTGTACTTAAAGAAAAGTTTTGAAAAGCCAAGACAAACATACAGGGTGTTTCTGACAAGGCGGTAATAAATCAAAGGAGGGATTCTGCTCACCATACCTAACAACTTTCCCAAAGCAACATGGGTCAAAATCTCAAAACAAAAATCAGCCGTCCCGTACATTGACCCCGTCAGCTGATCGAACCAATGTATGGAACAGCTGTTATTTTTTTTGAGATTTTGACCCATGTTGCTTTGGGAAAGTTATTAGTTATGGTGAGCAGAAGCCCTCCTTTGATTTATTACCGCCTTGTCAGAAACACCCAGTATAACTATATTGCCTAGAATACTTTTATTTTGAGCAAGAAAGCATGAGGTTGTCATGTCTTAAAGTTTTTTTGTCCGTGCGAGTTATACACATCAAATAAACGTACCCTACTACAAGGATCAACATTTCATGTCTTTTCATAAAGTTTTTTTGTCCGCGCGGGTTATTCACATCATATATACGTCCCCTACTACAAGGATCAACATTGTGGGGGGAGTTTGAGTGATTACTACGCTGGCAGGCGTACTGGCGATCGCAGTGTGGCTCTTCAGTTCAGATGGTAATGTTTTTAACGAAAGACACTGCTGCCCGTCTTTCGGATGTCAACTTAGTCGCCTAGTGAGGTGGTTGATTTATATGTCGCCATAATTCAGCCATGGTCAGTTGCTTCAACAAAACCTAACAGAGAGCAACCTTCATCCGAAGTCCATGTCAATTTTATCATTTCGTTTTCGTGATTTTGACAGTGATAGAATGACCCCTAGCGCTGTTGTTTGAGAAACTGTTTGAGACTGCGTTTCCACCAGTGACGCGTAGCAAGGAATGAGTTTTTAGGAACTGATGGGAACACTTTATTCACTCGTTGTAGCTTAATGAAGTGATTATTGTCGAATCGCTCCCTCAGGGCATTATTTGAAGAAGCTGTAATATGGTTAAGAGCTATCTTGAGCACCACTTAGGATGTATCACAGATTGTCAAAGTACACTCATTATTGCCGGTAATGCACCGCGTGTATATCCACGTGTTTGTTAATAATATGTATTGCCACAAATGCATCGTGGTAGCGCCAGAGGCACCATGTCGATTACACAGTATCATAAAAAGTAGAATATAGTACTACTTGCTATACTTTAATTAGTAATTGATGTTTCCTTAACATTGATATTCAACAGTTGGTTTTGCAGTGCACTGATCATTTTTTTATATCTTAAAAAAACTTTTTATCAAAAAATTAAACCGCCGAAAAAACTGAAAAGCATTAAATAATAGGGAAACATTTTCTATTAGGCCTTAATTTACTCACTTCTTAAAGTAATTTTGGATTACCAAGAAATTTTAAGTCGGTGCCACACCACACACGCAAATTCATTATCTACGTAAAGCGCGATGCGCAGCGGCACACGTTTTTCGGTTATTTCTTTGAATTTCAGGTAATTTAGTGATCTTTATTCATTGATTCTGTGGCACCGACTCAAAATTTCTTGGTAATCCAAAATTACTTTAAGAAGTGAGTAAATTAAGGCCTAATAGAAAATGTTTCCCTATTATTTAATGCTTTTCAGTTTTTTCGGCGGTTTAATTTTTTGATAAAAAGTTTTTTTTTTTTGCTTTTCAGTTTTTTTTCAGCTAGTCACCCTTCACAGTGTGGTCCCACCCCACAAGGTGGCCACACAACCTGGTGAAGGTTGAAAGACTAAACAGGATGAGGGTCCCTCACGACCGGTCGGTGAGGCGATTTGTGAGGGAGGCCTATGTCCAGCAGTGGACGTCTATCGGCTGAGATTATGATTATTAACATTCATATAAAAAAGACTCTTAATTATACGTAGCAGTTTTCACGTAAATCACAACACGGCTATACAATCTGTACAATCTGTGAGTGAACAATAAAGTCACCCCTATTTTTCCACCCTTAGGGTTGGAATTTTATTTCCAAATTTTTATGGGACCAACTTCAAGGTATACCCTGTCGATTAAAAAAAGAATTATTAAAATCGGTCCACACAGTAAAAAGTTATGCGTGATCATACATAAAAAAAAAAAAAAAAAAAAAAAAAATATACGCGACGAATTGAGAACCTCCTCCTTTTTGTTTTTTCGTCGGTTAAAAATACAATTTGCTAACTACAAAAACAATGTTTAAGTTTTTACCTGGATCTTGTTGGTTGAACACCTAACTAAGGCATTGACGCAATAGGTTATTTTACGAAATAATTAAGCAGTTTCCTCTTCAATTGTTAAAATTGAAACAATAATAATAATACAACATATTATGATGTAATATATCAATATTTTCCTGCACCCAATGGCGCCCATGTCTCTTACGCAAATCTCCAACTACCGTCAATTGTTAATAAAATTACGAAGTCTCACTCTTAGCTCTACAATTATTCTATTATCCATCTAACATTGTTTTGTTACCAGAGATCTGTCGGTTCACGATCACGACTCTTTGAAACCTTTGAACCACTTATAACAATCATATATGTAGTATACCTAATGACCGTTTACTAAGAACCAAGCAAGCCCGTCTGGGATGAATTGTTTTGTCACATGAGTTCACATGACTCGATTCGCAAAAAGAGCCTGACGCGCTAATTTTTTTGTGCTTTATGCAAATTAGCTTTCTCGAATGTTTAACATTAAGTACAATGCTTGGCATGACGCAGGATAAAAAACTAAGAAGGATTTGGTTTTTTGTTGAATGATACAATTGGTTTTTGTAATACGTCAAAATCTCCATCAGTATCTTATGAGTGATCTTTACTCCTTTATTATTGTTTAGCATAAAATAATCTTTTGAATTACGTACAAAAATACGTACCTATGAACCTAACCTACTACCCCATCTCCATCCATGGGTCTTGTAAAAGACAATGGAACACCTGAAAGACAGGCAGAAGCGTCATTGGTTGAAAAACTGCCGACTGTACTGAAGAACCTTACTGTGCTGATTATCGAAAACCTTCCCCAAAATGTTTGTCCTTGAAGATCTGTTGCCTTATTTCAAACAATCGACTATTCCTATACGTTCTCATTAGGTATAAAAAAAACTATGACCGAGAGCTAGTCTAAACATTAGACATGAATCACAATTTTATTTGACGGACATTTCAAATCGGCGCGGCGCGGAAAAGTGAGAAAATTATAATTACTAAACGACACGAAAAGGCCGCATTTCTTGTACCAACGAGGCGGTTGCTAACGCACGGTTTTAAATAACTAAATTAGTAGTTATTCTCTAGTGAATGCTAAACCAACTAACATGGAAATTGGTGTGGATAGGTTTTTTCCTCTAATTTAAAACACTACCGTTACAGCACTTGAGACTTTATCAAACCCTAATTTTCAAATTAAGATTCATTTATTCAATAAAGTTTACAAAGGTATCACTTATCGAAGATATATAGTAAGCTACAAGTCTTCGAAGTTCAAAGACAGCTGTCATCAACTGTTTTTTTTTGGTAACGCACAGGGAGAAATGCCTATCGCATTTCCCGACGCTCGGGGGAGCGACGAAGGGGGTATGCGGGTGGGGTCACCCACTAAAAACCCCCGTTGGCTGTCTTTGGCTGACATTCACAGTCGAGTCCTAGCTCGAACTCGCACTTCAAAGTGTCGAAATGAAACTTTGAATCGTTCTCCTAATTGATATACATAGTCGAATTTCGACTTTAAGCCAATGCGTACGCTCGACGGAGTAGAAGACGGCACAAACCAGAATAATCAGCACATGGGAACATGGGGTATCATACTCGACCGAGTAGCCTCCAAACACTGACTGTGAATGTCAGCCTTAGAGGTCCCCGGGAACCATACATTATCAGCGTCCGGTGCCCTAACGAGTCTGACTGTCTAACATTATGATTGTCTACAGGAGGATGAATACGAGGCGCGGGTGGGCGCTCGCTTCCCCATCAAATGGACGGCGCCGGAAGCTGCCAACTACAGCAAGTTCTCCATCAAGTCTGATGTTTGGTCCTTCGGGATACTGCTCACTGAACTGGTCACCTACGGTCGAATACCTTATCCTGGTAAGTTGGTATTTATATTATGTGGCACCTAAGTAAGTGTATGCAGATTAATTTGCTAATAATAATAAGGTCGTATCGGCAATTCTATGGAGGCATATCTTAAGCTATGAAACAGAAGTCGCTATAGCCGTAATTAAGTAGAGATAATACGGTCATAGTACATTAAGTAGAGTCCGCGCCAGCTTAATCTGCGCGCGTCTGGGGGCGCCACTGTATACTTACTTGACGTATACTTTATCCGCCATTCAAATCAATTTGTTACTTGACTGACAGATTGTTATTTGGTTAATATTTTGACCGGTCGCAGATTAAGCTGGAAGGAACTCTACAATAGGTACAATACGACGTTCTAGCGCGTTTAACTTTTCTGTTCAATGGGGTTGTACACGGAAAACTTTTTGCAGATGACGCTCTATATGTTCGACCCATAACTAACAAGTGTAATACAATAACTAAGCATTTTTTCTTTTACACTGTATTGTATCGTATTGAATGTAGAAGAAAACATAGTTGCAAGAAGAAGTTAATAAATTAGAAGGCTGATTACGTGGCAAAAACGAGAATTTTATGAGCAGGTAAACAATGGGTTAACTTAAGTTAATGTTAGCTAGAACCATTTGCTTGTCATTATCTCAAGTTCACATTTAATTACTAAGGTGTATGTACACAAATTTATACGAGGAACTATTTTAAATGACTTTTGCAAGTAAAACAATACCTAACCTAAAAACAATCAAAGGTCATCTCAAGATGGGTCAGAAAACCTTGTTCGAGGATTGTAGAACCCCTAAACAGCGATAATATATATAATTAGGAACAAACCTGTAGTAAAACTAATACTTCCGTAGTTCAAATCTTCAAAATTTCGAAAACATAACCTCAATCCGTTCGGTTGCTTTGAAGTTCTTTATACTCATAGCTTTCTAGCCGGGAGTTGTTAGGAAACTTATGATTTTCATTTTCCTTACACCCAACAGCTACATAGTCAGTTTTTTTGATAAATAATTGGACTACCAATGCAAATCACATACAAAACTTTGTTTGTTATGGGTCGAACGTACATACGACACTAGCGGGATAAATTGGCAGTTTTCTTCCCCATTGAACTGCTATTCTACTTGTCTTGCTTATAAATACTTTGTCTCCTCGCCCCCAGGCATGACGAACGCGGAAGTGCTGCACCAGGTGGAGCACGGCTACCGCATGCCGTGCCCGCCCTCCTGCCCCGCCGCGCTCTACGAGATCATGCTGGAGTGCTGGCACAAGGTACGTACTGCTGGCTGCAGGTCCCTCCTGCCTGCTGCCTGCTGCCCGCCCTCCTGCCCCGCCGCGCTCTACGAGATCATGCTGGAGTGCTGGCACAAGGTACGTACTGCTGGCTGCAGGTCCCTCCTGCCTGCTGCCTGCTGCCCGCCCTCCTGCCCCGCCGCGCTCTACGAGATCATGCTGGAGTGCTGGCACAAGGTACGTACTGCTGGCTGCAGGTCCCTCCTGCCTGCTGCCTGCTGCCCGCCCTCCTGCCCCGCCGCGCTCTACGAGATCATGCTGGAGTGCTGGCACAAGGTACGTACTGCTGGCTGCAGGTCCCTCCTGCCTGCTGCCTGCTGCCCGCCCTCCTGCCCCGCCGCGCTCTACGAGATCATGCTGGAGTGCTGGCACAAGGTACGTACTGCTGGCTGCAGGTCCCTCCTGCCTGCTGCCTGCTGCCCGCCCTCCTGCCCCGCCGCGCTCTACGAGATCATGCTGGAGTGCTGGCACAAGGTACGTACTGCTGGCTGCAGGTCCCTCCTGCCTGCTGCCTGCTGCCCGCCCTCCTGCCCCGCCGCGCTCTACGAGATCATGCTGAAGTGCTGGCACAAGGTACGTACTGCTGGCTGCAGGTCCCTCCTGCCTGCTGCCTGCTGCCCGCCCTCCTGCCCCGCCGCGCTCTACGAGATCATGCTGAAGTGCTGGCACAAGGTACGTACTGCTGGCTGCAGGTCCCTCCTGCCTGCTGCCTGCTGCCCGCCCTCCTGCCCCGCCGCGCTCTACGAGATCATGCTGAAGTGCTGGCACAAGGTACGTACTGCTGGCTGCAGGTCCCTCCTGCCTGCTGCCTGCTGCCCGCCCTCCTGCCCCGCCGCGCTCTACGAGATCATGCTGAAGTGCTGGCACAAGGTACGTACTGCTGGCTGCAGGTCCCTCCTGCCTGCTGCCTGCTGCCCGCCCTCCTGCCCCGCCGCGCTCTACGAGATCATGCTGGAGTGCTGGCACAAGGTACGTACTGCTGGCTGCAGGTCCCTCCTGTCTGCTGCCTGCTGCCCGCCCTCCTGCCCCGCCGCGCTCTACGAGATCATGCTGGAGTGCTGGCACAAGGTACGTACTGCTGCTGGATATAGGCTCACACAAAATAGACTCGGAGTTACATGAATTACAGGTCAACTGAGAATTTTATACGTCGGTTAGAAAGAAACTCCAGTCGACCTGCCCCCTATGCCCTATCTATAGTGCTATAGGGCGTATAATTAAGTCTACGGTATTCACAATCGAGTTGTAGCTTTGACTCCAAACTGATAAAATTTAACTGGCACTCCGCTCCAAATTAATGTACACCACAGTGAGCATACGCTGAACGGAGTATGAAAAAGCCCGACAGGATAAACTATACTCGAAAACAACATTCGATTTACAGGGGCTACTGCCTTTCCTGCGTCTTTCTCATCTATTTGCCGTGTGGTGGCGGCATATAATTCTACTACCCCATTTCTCATTCCCTCCTGTGTGTGTAGTAAAAGGCGACCAAGGGAATTTTCAAAGGACAGGCAGCAACGCCCTTCGTTGAATATTCGACGCTCACCCATCCGCCTGCCAAACGCAGCGATTATGGCAGCTCCCCCCTCACCCCCTTCAAGGTTTGATCTCTGGAGGGCCTGTGTCAAGCAGTAGACGTCTTATAGGCTGCAATAACCATATATCGCCGGATTAACTTTAGTAATGTGTGTGTCAGGACCCACTGAAACGGCCGACGTTCGAGACGCTCCAGTGGAAGCTCGAGGACTTCTTCACAATGGACAACTCCGAGTACAAGGAGGCGTCCGCCTACTGAGCCCGGCCCTCCCTGCCGCCCCCCCGACACGCGCACGAGCTCCATGTGAGTACTACTACTTAAACACCTAATTTCTTTAAAGACCTTTAAAAAAATGTATTGTTCACGCCCATTGAAAGTGCACATCAATGCGAACTGTGCAGATTCAAATCTGCCGCGCTACCACCACCAAAATCATCAACGAGCATCAACGGGCGCGGGGAGAGCGGCAAAAGTGAGCGGCGCGTCCCCACTCAATTTTCGGAACCCGCAGCAGCGACCACAAACGCTCTTAAGAGCCATAGCACAGCTAAAGTAGCGCAACCTGATTGGTGCCAAAAGTGGCCGTTTAGCTTTCTTTGTTCTCCAACCTAAAAGCTATACAACAGTACCCTAAAAATACTAGGCTGTATTAATTATCTAGTGGAATACAGTTTCACATTTTTTATTTTTGACATTTGTCTCCTCTTAATTCCTGCCATCGTAAATGTTAATTTGTTATTAGAATTAAAACCCTATTTATACAGCACTTCTGCGTTTTTTTATAAATTCCCGAAGGAACTACGAGGGACCAAACAGTATTATTTTTGAACATCCTTGATTTGGCCGCTTAGTACGTAAATGCCCTATTCCGAAAATGGACACCGAGTGCTGAAAGGACTCATTCCGGAAAGGACTTATTCTTAAAAGACTCATTCCTGAAATGGCTTGAAGTGAGTAAATGGTAGGATAGCAATAAAAAGACAATTTCAAATCATAAGCGTTAAAAATATTATTTCCTTAACATAGTGCACAATGTAAATCATCTCAGCATAAACATTAAACATATTAAACCTCTTATACTTAACACAATAAGAAAAATATAATTATTCTTTTATTTTATAAGTTTTTAGTTTGATATATACATATTGTATTATTTTATAATTATTGTATTTTTATAATTTAAGTATGTTTATATTTTATATTTCATATTAAATTTTGTAGTGACAAATTCTGCATAGACCTGTCTTATCGTAATGCTTACTAAATATTCGTAAAAAGTGTACCAAACTAGTTTTTTTTTTATTTATTCGTTTTTCAATTTTAGTCAACAAAGAAAACAATCGATTTGGTATAAATTATGTTTAAAAATAAATACTTTTTTAAATTGCATTTTTATTGCTATCCTATCAGTAACCCACTTCAAGCCATTTCTGGAATGAGTCCTTTTATGAATAAGTCCTTTCCGGAATGAGACCTTTCAGTACTAAGTAATTTTCGGAATCAGTCTTTTTAAGAATGAGTTCTTTCCGGAATGAGTCCTTTCAGTACTCGGTGTCCATATCCGGAATAGGGCATTTACGTACTAAGCGGATTTGGCACTTTAGTTCACTACCATTCTTTATGAATGACCATATCTGTCCTTTTTCTAATATATACCCTAACCTGACTGACCATACACGTTAAAATATAATTGACAAATTAATCGATGTATAACTTTTTTTTTGTTTTGTCTTTCAGTCGCCCGGCCTGTACCACATGCCGCCTGAAGTGAAACTTCTGCACAGCGCCTCCCTACAGCATCTGCAGATGCATCAGTTGCATTCCGGACATATGCCCAGTTCGGCCGGACATATGCCGCTTTCCGGACATATGCCTATGCAAGGTAACCATATGCCTGTTCAGGGTAACCACATGTCCCTTCAAGGCGGTCACATGGCTGTCCAGGGTGTGCATATGCCTATCCAAGGTGGAAATAAGCCTATGCAAAAGCCTATGCCAAGTGGACATATGCCGATGCAAGGTGGACATATGCCGATGCAAGGTGGACATTTGCCGATGCAAGGTGGACATATGCAGATGCAAGGTGGACATATGCAGATGCCAGGTGGACATATGCAGATGCAAAGTGGACATAAACCTATGCAAGGTGGGCATATGACTGGCCAAGTCGGCCATATGGTCAACCAAGGCGGACATATGGCTCACAAAGGGCATGTTCATCAAGCAGGGCGCAATGTTTGCCAGCGGCATGGGCCCAGGCACAACACACTCTCTCACCAGTGACGTCACTAAGTCAGGCGAATCCGGAGACAACGACTCGGGACACGAAGCAACACATTCAGCAGTACTGCAGTCGTCCACCGGCGGGGCGCTGCTAAACTCTTTATAATATAACCCTTGTTAGTATGAGCTTGCGTAGTCCATGTGGACCATTTTATTTTTGCAAGAGACGCTGGAGGCTCTGCGCAGGTTTTTTACAGCTGTAATTTTACACTTCAAATCTTAAGTTTATTTAGAACTTTCTACAATTTTATTGAACGTAAATAGTGTACAATAGGTTAACAATTTTTCTACAGTTCGTTATTATTAATAGACCAGGGTGTGAATGTTCATTTGTTGCGAGTTGAGAAGAGTTTTGGGGTACTGAAGGTTGCTTTTTAATAAATTAAATTTGACAGCAATATTTTATTACATATCATAATAGATAGAGATTATGTTAATGCTCTTTGAACATCTGCTGAATAATTGTGAGTGTGGGCGCCTCTATCCATTCCCTTAAGTACGAATACACTCCATTTGCACTTAACTGTACCTTCTCTTGCAATTAAATAAAATTTGTATAATCCTTTGCTAGCAAAAGGTTGGGTTTGTTTGTAAGCTAAAAATGGACGTGTTTGGAAAGTCGTTTCTGCGGATATCCGCCGTGGGGCACGTGTGTGCAAAGGAAGAAAATTAGGCTCGGCAGGGATCGTCAATATTATTATAAGTGCGAGATGCACTCATGTTTAAATTAAGTTTTGAGGCGAATAACCGATAGGTACACCTTTGTATACCATGTTAAAAGTAGTACTATATTGGTGATAGATGCCAAATAATCCTAATAAAGAACTGAATTTTATATACTACATATTAACTGTTCTGAGGGTATTTTAGATATTAGGACATTCTAATTTATATTATAACTTATAAAAACTTTATTTGGATTTTTTTTTTCTTAAATTTATAATTATTGATCGTAATACGAGTGCGAGTCATTATAATTTAAATTAGTTATTATTATGTATCGTATATAATTTTGAATGATAATTTGACCTTTTACTTGATTGTAATTATTGATTTTAAATCTGTAACAGCTCAATTTTATTAACAGACCTGAGAAGTAGTTTTTTATTCGTGCCAAGTCCTAGCGTAGCGTATACGAGGTAGGAGCCGCTCTTTACCAATATTCCAGCAAGTAATCATTTTGTATTATAGAATATTAATTTTCATTTATTCTATGTTAGAATTAAATTGGCCTAATTATTTAGTTGTATTCTACTCATATAAGTGTAATCAGCATTGTTTGTGCATTAGGTAACGTATATTGTATTCTAAAAGATAATAATTGAATGCATGACTCATTTGTTAAAGCCGCACTTTTTTAAGCGAAAAGAAAAGGAAACTTTAACTATGTGCAATACTATTTTATTCCCGGTGCCTGTGTATAGAAACTTGCGAGGAGTTTGCTTTTCAAAACTTTTTTGCCGGTCTGCCAACCTCAGAACATTTAAAATAGAATCACAGTTGCATCTCTCAACTTTTTTTTTATATTATATTAAACCGACGAAGGATATGTAAATAATAAATCGTATGTTTATTATCACTGAAGGAGGCGTGTTCTGTTTGTACGACAGATGTCTGTCTTAGATCAAACTAGTACTAAATGAAAGACAAATGTTACACGCCGATGTTAAATAGGTTAATCCGATGCCCAATCATTCCGAGTGGCTGATTGATAGCGCAACGAAATGTGACTTACAATTTAGACGTATATGTTGTAGGTATCGTCCCAAAATGTTTCGCACAAAAGTTAATATTGAATTTAAATAATAAGGTGCCTAAATCTTAAGATTTTTACGTCACAAAAAAAAAAAGTAATTTGATTTCTGCACTGTGGATACGGCACGTAGAATTTACCCCGGCGAGACATGTAGCTACTTTACAAGGCGTGTGTTAGTGAGTACTGATAAGCTATTGAACCTTGAACCATTCGTTTCCAAATTCTGACTGTCGTGTGTTATTTCAGTAATTTATTTTTCTATCTTACTTCTTAAGTTGTAGCTGTATCATACGCTTTAATATAGCCATATATGCTTTTACTGGAAACGCTCACGTATTTCCTGCCTAAGTATGCATATTTTTTACTATTAGTTAGCCAATTTTTAAAGAAACTTTTTTTTATAATGGCGCCATCACAATTAGCGAGACAGGAGATAGGTACGAGTGTAAGTTTATATATTATACGGTTAGTTTATGTCATTGTTGCTGTTTTGATTCAGATGAAAGTGCGACTGATTGTTAGTTGATACTGTGTAGACACGTGAACTAAGGTCTTATTACCTCCGAGTATCAATTAAATAAAATACTTTAAGTTTCTCTTATTATAAGTATTATGTATTATTATTATTATATTTCACTAATTTGTATAGTTTTTTTTTAACACATCCATAAATATAAATGTGAAAGAAATATAATGCGTTTCATTTTGAATTGAAAGGCCAGATAGGTTACTTCTAATTAGTAAACATTTTGGACAAAAATAAAAATTCTCAGACGGTTTGCAATGGGACTGCCAGTTCACTGCACTCCTACCAAATTTTGCAGGATGATTTCAGTTAGCAGTTAAAATTCAGCTAGTTACACAGCGAGCAGTCAGTACGTAATACGGGGGTACTGATGCTCGATATGTAACATGTTACATTACAACGCGAGCATATTGTCAGTATCCAGCTTAACAAAGTCGAGTATTTTCAACGCATTATTGCACTAAACTATTTAACTGATCACAAACAAGTTGCACTCTGCTCCTGTATTCACTCAAAGGTACACTTTTCAAGGCACACAACTTGGCAACGTCTTTTTCAATCCTGCACATCACTTCTTCAACTTCACTTAAATCGAGTTTTGCCTTTTTGCAAATCGGCTGGTCGAAGTCACTGTCTATGCTAAACACTGATTCATTATCGAAATTTGGACTAAAATGTTCGTCTATTTTGGCAAAATTCGCGCAGATTGGAACTTCTATGGTCGCTTGTACACATTTGTGACTAAATTCCAAAGAGAGTGTAGCTTTCAATTGCTCGATTAAACTTTGGTTTGCATTATCTGTTTTTCCTTTCCTAAGGAATTCCTCCCATTGGCTTTTTACGCTCAAATCTTCTTTTACGGCGTTTGTGACAAGATTCTCAACAGTCTTGTTCCGACTATGCTGTCTTAACCTTTGGTATAATTTACTTTTAAATATGACATCGTTTTCTTGAAACAATTCCTTGAAAATGTTGCTTAGTAACGCGTCGATTTTAGCATTTTGATGGTTGTAGAGAGCTAGGTTTATTACTAGCTTCAGAAGAACAAATTTTACTTCAAGACTGCTAGACGGCATTATTGTTGATACTATGTGTAGGATCTGAAACAAAATAGAAAGGTAAATATACTAAAACCGCCAAATAATTACAGCCACCACTTACATAAAGGATTTGGTAACCTGTGGAACGACAAAATATCGTCGCTTATACTTCAACACCGCGAATAAGAGTTTTAGCTACTTTAACGGAAAAAAAAAACTTATTAGTTGAAAACATAGTGTTTTATTTGGTCGAGACGAAGCACATTTTGCGGGTTCGCGTTGTTGAAGTATAAGCGACGTTACAGTGTAATACTTTACCTTAGTAACACATCCGCTGTTCATATGCAATTGATGCATACAGGACATGGTCAACCCCTGTAATGCTTTTACATATTCCAATACCCACATTGTCTCCAAGGACATATTTTCTTGTATAATAATGTTACTTTTAGGACATAATTTCAGCCATGCTTCAGCGATCGAATTTATGTCAATGCTAGTCTGGAACGAGCAGGTTGACGCTAGCTTCATTTCTTTTATCTGAAAAGTAAAATTTTATAAGTTTTACCCAAAGGTGTAAGTTAAGACCATCACCTGCACAAAAATGGGGCCATTTTAGATAAAACTAGAGGCTGCCCCGCGGTATTTCCCGCGCAGATTTCTCATAAACACAAAATTTTCGTTTTTTCCCGTTCCCGTGGGAATTTCGGGAAATCCCTTCTTAGTGCTCACCTACACTCTCCAAGGAACCCACGTGCCAATTTTCAGCTTTCTACGCCCAGTAGTTTCAGCTCTGCGTTGTCTGTCAGTCAGTCAGTCAGTAACGGAAGAGTTTTATATATATAGATTACAAACTTAAAAATCAAATCAAATGCAAATGCTTGAAGTCAAATGGAAAATCTTTTTAATATATTTATAATCGGCTCCTAACTAGGTAAATTTTATATTTACGGTGCGCGTACGCATACAAAAACACTCAGATCCATAAAACAAACATCGAGAAAAAGTAGTCTAGCCGAATACTCACCAAACAATGCACATCAAGCTCTTTTATTTTGTTCTTAGAATTGAGTTTATCCATTAGACTATTTAACTCATTAACCGTTTTATCTTCGCAAAACGACTTTTTCTGAGTTGGAAAGTTACGTATCTTGAAAACGCCCCATAGATTTTTACTTCCATCATTTTGCAGTTGCAAACTATCAAAAAGTCTTATTTTATCATCCTTCGACAATGTTTTGTACAGGCGTTCTATAGTGAATGTTAGGTGCATCTTTTGTGGAGAATTATCAAACATTTTGTTTGACTCCAGCTTCTTGTAAACGTCGCATAGCGATTTTATTTGACCCATTGTCAATTTGTGGTCCTTTTTGTTTCTGAAATAAATTTCGTACATTACAAAATAAATTTGAAGGTTGACTGTGGGTTCCGAAACAAGCCAAGAGTCGACGTGGTCGTCCCAGGAAACGAAGAAGCGACGAAGTGGGAGCACTGAGCGCGCGACAGGGCTGGTGGTATGCTCAAGTCAGAAAAGAGTTTAAAAGGGGCCTTAGCCCAGCAGTGGTAAAATTTTGGCTGATAATAATAATGACAATAAAGCAATAAACAGAAGCTTTAGGTTTTGAAAACTTTTAGATAGAAGGTAAGAATATTAATGGTAATAAAAGCATAAAAACTCGGCTAAACGTGGGTCCGGCTCTTGAGCTGGTACCTCTGCCTAACCCTTCGGGGAATAAAAGGCGTGAGATTATGGATGATTTATGGTAAGAATATTTTGTAATTTGCATAGTGATTATATGGCGCCTGTTTTTAAAAGGTAGTTTTTTTTCATTATACGCAGTTTTTTTTTTAATTATACAAGATGTTAAAAAAATATTTAAATCGTCGATAACTCAACATACTTAGCCAAAATAACCCAAATATCCGAAGCAAACAGTCCTCTATACAAACAAGTACCCAAAATTCCTTCAAACATGGCCCGTTCAAAAACTGCGTATTGTTCAGTATTGAACATCGCTGCTAGGGCCGCAGTGTGAATTATTATGTTTTCATATAGACTACAGGTTTCCAGGTTATTTCTGTTCTTGGTTTCGAATTCTAGATCCAGGTTTAAATAGGAGTGGCCTGTAAAAAAATTAACGTTATTAATAATAAGTTTTTTTTCTTGTTTTGATATAGTATAGTTTTAACTTATTATAACTGTATTTAAATTAAATAACCTTTTTTATAGTGTAGGTATTGCAAGCGTTAATGATTTTGACTGTGTAAGCAAACCTGATTCTATATTAAAACAAGAAAAAAAAACATAACTATGAAAAAAATCTTAGAAATAAATGCTTACAAGATATAAGGTAAAAAAAAACTTACAATGCGGTAATATCCAAAATATCGTTTGAACAAGATTATCGGTTGAATCCAGCCATAATGCACTAATTTCAGGGTTATCCTTCATCACAAGCGTCTTCATAACGGCTAGCAAAACCAGTACATAGCCCAGGATTGTATCGTCTTTGTGTAGTTTCTCTATGTTGTATCCTAATAAGACCTAGAATAATAATAATAATTTGTGCATTCAGCGTTAGTTTCTGGTTGGTGATCCATAAATAATATATCAAAACTCTCAAAAGGGTATCGATGAGTTGGATTTGTTCCCTCACACGCCTCTCAAAAGGTCAGGGCTCCTTTTCGCCGAAACACATCAGACCCAGGAAACAAATATCATTAGACGACAGAGGAGGGCTCGTTTGGGGGCCTCTCCAGGCGACTATTGTCGTAATGCAAGCCAAACATTTGTTTGCCTGAGCCAATTGGTGGGCACCCTGAACTACCTCGCCTCTCACAGTATAGGATACTTTACCAAATAAGGTATCATTTAGCGATTAGATTAGATGTAGTCTAATTGACTTTCAATAAGTGATATCTTGTATCCTATATCGAATAAAGAATTATTTGATTTGATATGCCTGCCAGACAAGAGTGTACATTATGGCAAGACCCTCCCACAAATATTGTCCTTCTGGTGACATGTGGGGAGGCATTATGTCCAGCAGTAGTCGTATTTTTGACTGAGAAGTCCGACGCCAGGGCAGGGCAACACCTACATTGACAAGTTCCTTATCGTCGATCAGTTCAGCGAGCACGGCGGCGCCCGCGCAGGCCACTGGACCGGCCGCCGCGCCGAACTGCGGACTCTTGTTCTGATATTTCAGGTATGCCGAGTTATTCCTGTAATGGATAAGTTAAATATAAAATTTCTTTATTTAAAAGAGACCCGCCTTCAACTATTTGACACATACTTATACAAAAACTGAGAACTTCCTCTTTTTCTAAAGTCGGTTAAAATGGGTACTAAAACCAGAAAGTAACAAATACTTTTGAGAAAACCGCATCTAAATCAGTTTAGCCAAGCTCGAGATAATCGCGGGCAAACATACATACATGCAGGTCAAACTGATAACCTCCTTTTTTGAAGTCGGTTTAAACGAAAAATAAAAACAACAAATAAATCCAAAAAATTGCAGAACTGTAGAGTGGCAATGGGCACTATCACTCGAAGAAAAGAGATATTCGCTCTCGTTCTCGTTCTCGAGTGGCGATCGCGCACCGGAAGACGCAGAGTAAGCAGACCCCCGACAAGGTTGTCAGACGTTCTGGTGAAGTGTTGCGGGAGTTCATAGAATGGAAGACGCTTAAGACCGGTCGATGTGGCGATGTGTGTGGGAGGTCTATGTCCAGCAGTGGACGCCTTTCAACTGAGATGATGGAGCATTAAGTACAAAATTTAATATACTCACATGTGTATGAAAATGATCAAGTCAATGATATCGTCAAGCTTCCTGGCCACGCCCCTCTTGAAGATGTGGCACATTTTTGACACAATCTTTATAGCAAACGCTGCCACTTTTATAGCCCTCAAAAGCGCCTGATCTTTTTCCTAAAAAATGTAATAGTATATTCATATAAGGAATTAGAATTTTAAACATTATTATGGTTGATTGTAGATTCCTAGAATTAATGTCTAAAGTAATTGAACAGCTGGAACAAGTACCTACCTACATTATTTACAGAAATTATAGACGGAAAATCAATAATTATTGAATTTTTTCGAGAAAAACCAAAAAAAAAAAGACGTTTTTTTTTTAATATTATTTATAACATAATGTCACAATTAAAAGTGCACTTTCCAAATAGAGAAAATAGAGGTCTGTATTTGTAACAACAGTAAGTATAAATAAATATAGTATTTTACCTCACTTGCAGTTTTAATATTGCTAACAACAATCTTGCTCAGGCTAGCCATACAGTTCTGAAAGACATCTTTGTCCAGCATATAGTTGGAGTATCTCTCACATATCATTGTGTAGGCCTTCCATTGCTCTGCTAGCGTTTTCAAATCTAGGCTCATTACTATTTCACCTATCTCTAAGTTTATTTCTAGGGCTGAAAAAAAAAAATTGTGTGTAAAGTGATCATTACCTGACATAAATATTTTCATTAATTAATTCATTCAAAGTAGCCAGCACATCAACCAGCAATTAGGGTCATGGAATATGTCCAAACATAACTCTAGCAAAAATTTTAATAATAATCAAACATGAGAATGCACTACTTGCATACCCACACACATTGCACACTTTAAAATACGATAAAAAATAACAAAAAACCTAAAACAATTAGCAATTTTTGTAATCTCTTGTGGATTGCCTGGAATAAACCGGTTTCAGCGATAAGGCCGCCCATTGCGTGCAATTTCTATTATTTGTGCCTTTACATTATTTAGTAGGTGCCCTGCGGCTTTCCCTTGAAAAACCACTTTCCTAATTTTTCCGTAAGAATTTTGGGAGAAAAAGTAGCCAATGTCCTTTCTCAGGCGGATTTCTATTCTTGTACCAAATTTAATTTAAATCAGTCAAGTAGTTTTGTCCTTAAAGCGATATAGACAGACAGAGTTACTTACACATTTAATAATATTATACTATGGATTAATAAATAAGAAAATGTACCTTCAATAAGTATATCCAGCTCCTCAATTTCTTGCAGATTGAAGACAAAATGTTTCTCCATTATGACCAGGTAAGCCATTTGGAGCTCATGGCAACTTCTAAATAAGTCCTTTAGTTGTTTCTGTAAAGTTTTTAAATGGAAGCCATAGGTGGACTCGCTGAAATCATAAAAAATTTAAAAGTTGATTAGTTCTTGGTAAAAAATAAAGAATAGGTAATGTGGCAAATCAGATTGGTTTCAAACTCAGTTAATATTGTTATCTAACCATGAACTATACAAAATGCATAGCAATAAAAAGTTAGGATTGCCATTACTGGAAAATCAATATGTATAAAATAAAGTGGCTTCCTGCGTCTGTCCCTATGTGCTTAAATTAAAACTATGTAACAGATTTAGATGCGGTTTTTAAAATAAAAAGAGTGATTCAAGAGGAAGGTTTATAAGAATAATTCATGAACAAAATAGTAATAGGTAAGGCGGTACAAAATTCGCCTAGTTGACTATGTAACAATAAAAATTACAAATAAGTTTTTTAGGACTATGTTGTCTGTGATAAAAAAAAAACAAAAATAATAAGCTTTACACACCTTTCCTTACAATGTGTAAAAATAGCATGCAATATCTGTCCCGTGTAAACAGGAAATGTTTTCATATCTTTACAAGTCATTGTTACAGCATCTGCAACATTCTTGATGAAGGCGGACAAAAGTTGTAAAATGTCTATGATTTCTTCCATACATTGTATTAGGTCAGAAAACTCCAAATTTGGATCATCAAGATGATTTGATATTTTAGTTAGAAGCTGAAATAAATAATTTTTAATTGTTTTATTTAAAACTGTATAACTTCTATAGAATCTCTAGAAATTAGTATAGTCAAATAAAATAGAAAAATACCTTGTAAGATTTATTCTGCAAAAAAAAATTGTACACAGGTAGGGTTGAGGTTTTAAGAACTTTAAATGAAATACAAAATTTAACACTGAAAAGTGTAGGTTACACCTACACTGTAGGTTACTAAATAGACCGAAGCACCAACCTGATAAACACAATTCACGCAATCTTCCAAAAGAGTACCAAAATGTTGTTCTATTGATATATGAGCCTCAGCGGCTAAATCCTTACTGAGAGCTTGTTTGGTGTTTTGTATTAGTTCTTTGAACGCAGTTTCATCTATCTGTAAAGTCTAGAGTTATGGAAAAAACATTTTTGGTTGAAAGTATGCTGCAACTGGCTATAGGTTTTTGCTTTCCCAATTTCATTGGAATCCAAAAAGATTTGAGCAGCTAAAAAAGGATACGAGAGACGGTCTCCGGCACGATAGCTCTGCATTCTCAGAAAAAACTTCAGAGCTTTGTGAATCATCCATGGCTTTCGCACAATGCCGGGCGGGTCGGTCTATTATAGGTTACAATTCCGGATTTCAGTTGTTGTTCTTGGACGAGAGAAAAACTTTAGATAATACTTAGACATCAATTTATGTGGGCTGGGCATTAATTATAACAATCAAACACTTCTAAACATAGAAAAATTTTACTCTATAATCTGATTCTAAAAAATTGTTTTGTTTGATTTGATTTGATTTCGCGTTCGCGCGGTTTTTTGTTTTTTCAGAGAGAAGGTAAATCACTAGTTTTTTTGTTTTCATTTCGATGTCGATGATCATCGATGTTCGAACAACGATGTTAGTTGCGTTATATCAAACATCGAAACATCGGGTTTGCATCGTAACAACGATGTTACAAACACAAAAACGACATCGGGCTTCAGGAAAAAAAATATTTTTCATAGTTACGATCATCAACCCTCAACAAAATCTGTAATTTAGGTATAAAATAAACGTATCCAGAGACATTATTTTTTCAATTTCTGAACGCAATACTGGGTATGAGATGGATGATGATCGCAGTATGGCAGATGAGTGGACATAAGTTAATGGGGAACAGGGGGGACCGTCTGCTATGCGTTCCACCCTAAAGATATAGGCTGGGCCCTATCATTTTTTATATGATTTTTTTATTTAATTTTTGATATTTTCTATTTTTAAGACTTTAGACCCAAATAACTTTTAACCGAATTCCAATATTTAAATTTTATTGCCATCTAGACTCAAACTATAATGAGGTGCACAAGACAGCTACAGAGAAAACTACGGGCCCCTCAAACTACAAAAAGATTTTTAAACATCGATTTTCTGTTCAATGAGAGGTTTTCAATTTGACAGCTCAGAAGAAAAAAACAAGTTTTATTAAGCTGCTACTAGATGGCGCTCTGCCAGGAGCAATAGGTCAAGATGAAATGAATGATTCAATAGCTCAAAATGAAACATAAAAATTAAAATTTAACTGAGGCAATGACGGAGTAGGTGAAATTAAGATTTATACTTAGCAGAAAATGATCCAATCCAAAGATTCAGTCAATATTCGATTTCCCATTTCTCTTATATAGCTTTAGACACCGCCATCTACCGGCGTATTATGAAACTTTTTTTTTCTTTTCTGTCACTTTGAAAACCCCTCAATAGAGTTCTTACAATTTGTCAAAAACATGTTTAGTTAATATTCTTTCGAACGGCATACCACAATCCCAATTCATTAAAAATCTGCTTCAGTTCTTCGTCGACTTTAACCAGGCGGACGTCGACATCGATGTTAACATCGATGTTTGTTCAATTTCGACAACCCTATTTGGGCAGGCAGAGGAACTTAATTCACGCAGCCATGTCTTAGTTAGCGTAGTTTATTTCTTATTATTCAATAAGTCATCTTGTATTTTATTTCTTTGTTCTATAACTCATTGAAATGCGAGGGAGGTCCCACTTAAATTTCAAAGTTCACAAGGACTGTGCCAGTTGCAGTTGCAGCTTAAACCAACAACCTCCAACAACAATAGAATAGAACGCAACGCTCATTTCCCTTACCGACATAAAAGTTAATTTTCTAGTCTACCCTTAACCGAGGAGCTTACTTCCATGCCGAGGCGCAAGCGAGGCGAGACATTTTTTTAGGCTCTTTCTCATCTTCTGTCAAAACCTCAGAGTAAGGAAACTGCCGCTAGTCAAAACGGAAACTGACGTGTCCTTCAAGCTGTAATCCTCATGATTAAAATCTTCGCTAAAACAAATTCTGAGAATGCAAATAATAAGTCATGAATTGATCCAAATTGGTCCACAAAGTAAAATAATTAGTCCACTTAAACTTTAGAAGTTATAGCCAAATGTTTGTGAGGATTATGGCTTGACGTTCAAGCTGTAATCCTCATCTCTCGTCCAAGAAAACAGTAGGGCCTATCGACTTGGTTCAGGTCTAAATAATTAGTCCTCAATTGATCCACACGACATGCCAAATCTCAGAATTGGTCCTCCAGAGGTTCCGGAGTTATAAGGGCATCTTGGTGAGGATTATGGCTTGAACATTTGGCACCTTCAATTATCTCCGGAACGCCTATAGCTATTGGTTTGAAATTTTGCCAAAAATTAATCCTCAATTGGTCCACCAGAAATACAATCACTTCGAACTAGGTTTTCTTTGAAGAAGTACGTTAAAATCATCAGTTTTACTTTTCCATACATTGCGATCCATGTACAGTAGTGCACAGAATAATTGATAAACATTGGTAGTAACCGGTTACCTAATCGATTCTTTAGAAGAGTGAAAGAGGTTTTTGTTATGTAGTATGTAATTAATTACGTATAAGACGACACCAATTGTATTTTCAACGGGTTTGTTTTGTGAACCCTGGTTGCATTGCAGGTATAAATAAATAAATAATGTGTGCCGACACGGAGGGCATTATACACTTTTCTCTGCTTTTTTATGCGCCCTTGGCTGTTATATATTGCTACTAGATTTTGCCCGCAGCTTCGCACGCGCTTTTTTGTAAATGTTATTACTGGTTGTTTTACTACTTAGGAATTTGGAAACATTATTTCTAATCGCACCCGCCATACCCTCCTAAAAATATCTACCTATTTACAATAATATATTTTGTATAAACCGCCTCCGTAGCTCAGTAGCTTAGCGCGTTGCGCCTTTGTGGTTGTTTTCTCTGCCTTACCCTTCGGGGAATAAAAGGCGTGAGATTATGTTATGTTATGTTATATTTTGTTTATTTCAGTTCCCGTGGCAACTCCAGGAATTCCATTCTACACTCCACCATTCAGTCTCTGAAACTTATGTTCCTAATTATTAATGGGGTTGTACAGTGGCGGACACGGTCGGCGTAACACTTCCGGTTTTTCTCTATTGCAAAATAGCACTTGTTCTTTGGTAATACAGTCTAGGGCTGACGAAACCATAGACAAATCTATTACGGTCTCCTAGTCCGTTACTGTACAAGGAAAACTTTTTGTAGATGACGCTCTATATGTTCGGCCCATAACAAACAAGTGAAATTCAATAACCAGGCCATTTTTTGTGTTTTTTGTTGTTATTTTACACTGTATTGTATTGTATCGCATGGAACGTATAAGAAAACATAGCTGCAAGAAGAAATTAATGAATGAGAAGGCTTTTTACGTGACAAAAACGCGTACTTCGTGAGCAAGTAAACAATGGGTAAACTTTAGTTTATGTTAGCTACGACTATTTGCTTGTCGTTATCAATAAAACAAAATATAACCTAAAAACAATCAAAGGTTGTATCAAATGTCGAAAAAATATATTCATATTTTAAACCCAAGTGTGAGTGGTTTAGTTGCTAGGTATACTAAGATTCAAATGCATTTTTATACAGCCTGAATAACCAGTTACTATGATTTAGATAAGTTAGGAACCTACGTAGGTATAGTATTTTTTATTGAATTAAAATGTATTGTATGAGGGAATACTGTATATAGCAATTAGTTTAAGGTTGACGATTATAATGAAAACTTAAGAGTTAAGATGAAAAATAGTATGTCTGTACTGAGTTTTAGAAAACCAGTTTTTTTTTGTTTCTTTACATTAAGATACCCTATGCTACTGTTAAGAATCAGAATGCGGACTCTGTACTTAATGTTATATCAAGATGAACAACTATGGTTATTGCAATGAAGCAACAGTGATTATTAAACTATTTAAATAGATTACATGCTGTATAATAGATATCTTTAGAAACTTTACTACCTACTAAATAGTGTAAGGTTGCCAATTATAATGAAATGAAAACGTAGTTTAATATGAAAAATATATGTCTGTACTGATAAAAAAATACACATAAGTATTTTAGACAACTAGAAAATATTTTAGGTTTTACATTAATATATGTATTTTACTGTTGATTTTAAAATAAATACTTAACTACATTTTTTGGCTAAGATATAATAGTCCTGCCAAAAGCTCCGTTCGCGTTTGATTGATGATTGATAACGCGTGGAGAAGATATCCGTTAACTGTTGGACATAGGTCTCCCTCACAGATTGCCACAAGGACAGACATTTGGAGAGAATGCATCGTAATCGCTACACCGCGCGTTATAACGCTGTGTAGACGGACACAAGGATGCCGAGCAATAAAGTGGTGCGTAGTGGTTGCTGCTGGTGCTGGGTGGCTCTAATAAGCTATGAACATAATTCCTGACATCGAAATATGTAGATATAGCGCTTTTCCAATTTATTACAAACGTTGACACAAAATGTAACTTGTAACTTTTTTTTTGTTATTATTTGAATTTACTGTAAATAAAACTAAGTAGGTAAGTAATTACTTTGATATTGTGTATGTAAAGAAACTATTCCAAACTTTTAATTATAATATACTAAAATATATAAATGATAGTTTTTTTTTTCTTTAAATAATTTGGAACAGTGACGGGACACGCTGCGTAACACTAGCTCTTCTTTGGTATTGGCGAAAAAAAAAGTGTCCGTCCGTGTCCGAAACGTAAGTACAGAGGCGGTCTATGAAGGCTTAACACTTCCAGTTTTTCTGTATTGCAAAATAGCTCTTGGTCTTTGGTAGGTAATACAGCCTAGGGCGCACGAGACCATAGACAAATCTGTTACAACTACGAATTCTAAGAATAGATTAGGTACCTATGTAACCGGTTACTACCAATGTTTATCAATTATTCTGTGCACTACTGTACATGGATCGCAATGTATGGAAAAGTAAAACTGATGATTTTAACGTACTTCTTCAAAGAAAACCTAGTTCGAAGTGATTGTATTTCTGGTGGACCAATTGAGGATTAATTTTTGGCAAAATTTCAAACCAATAGCTATAGGCGTTCCGGAGATAATTGAAGGTGCCAAATGTTCAAGCCATAATCCTCACTAAGATGCCATTATAACTCCGGAACCTCTGGAGGACCAATTCTGAGATTTGGCATGTCGTGTGGATCAATTGAGGACTAATTATTTAGACCTGAACCAAGTCCATAGGCCCTACTGTTTTCTTGGACGAGAGATGAGGATTACAGCTTGAACGTCAAGCCATAATCCTCACAAACATTTGGCTATAACTTCTTAAGTTTAAGTGGACTAATTATTTTACTTTGTGGACCAATTTGGATCAATTCATGACTAATTATTTGCATTCTCAGAATTTGTTTTAGCGAAGATTTTAATCATGAGGATTACAGCTTGAAGGACACAAACTGACCAATTATTTTGTGACGACGTGTAGTGAGAATTAAAGGAAGGCGCGTCCGAATAATTACTCTGATAGAGAGCGAGAGAGCCAGAGAGGTTGGAAACCGGTGGAGAGAGCAGTCTTCCATGTTCTGTTTTGTGATTCTGGTGATCTATGTCCCGCAAAAAAATCCTGGGAACCATATGTGAACATTGAAATCTCAAAGAAAGGAAACCGCCGATTGAAATGCTTGAAATGTGAGACCTCAGAGAAAGGAAACCACCTTCATTAATCTGAGTGTAAGACCACCCTCGCATTTCAATGGGTAAGTGAGTATGTTAGGGAAAACGAAATTATAACTACAGAAGACTTGCTTACTAAGAAATAAACTACTAAAGACTTGGCTGTATAAACTATGTTCCGTTGCTTGCCCAGAATGAGCGAATATAAAACTACAACTATATCAACCATCCATCAGTATCTGTCAGTCAGTCAGTCTTCACTTCAATCAATGAATGTCAAAAACATGTGCGCGAGCCGCGAGCATGTAAAATTTTGCGAAGTCGGCGAAAAATTAAACTTTTTTGTAAAATTTAAAAATCATGACAATTTGTTTTAGTGGTTAGCACACGTAATATATGCTTCCATGGCGTATTGTAATTTACCAGTGGCCCTCAAAGCAATAGGGCTAGCAACATCAACAACAGACTTGTCTGCAGCTTGCACACAAGTTGGGGTTAGTTATATTTTTCATTTATTTTAATGTATAGGGACTATGTATGGTTAAAGTTGTTTCCGTTAATGAGTTCTATTTCTTATAAAAATTTAGTATTAACTATATTTACCCAAATTTACATAACCATTTAATGTTGCGGTTTATGTTTACCTTTTCCCTTAACTATAAAATAGAAATCCAAATTCAACCATATAGAATGTTAAAACGACCCACTGAACAGTGTTATTATTAAACAACTAAAAACTAAATCTATTCCAGAAATTGCTTTTTGAAAAGAAAGCAACCTTTCAAGATGCTGTTCAAATACTATCAGAGTATGTATTAAACTTGGACGATGCAAAATTATACCGAAAATATTTGGCAAACATTCTCTTGGCGATAGTTTCAGCAAAAATTTCACTTAAACCAGTATTTGCTAATGAAAATATTCAAACTTGGAGCGATGCAGAGAGAATCGCTTTTATCAAGCATTCGGTTGTTTTAGCAACTCTCAGCGACCACCCAGACATATTACAGTGAGTATACTTAACACTTGTGTAATCAATTCAACAATGTGGTAGGGAAACAATACAATTTTAAAGTAAATATGCAAAAGTTATTGAACTTTTTATGTTATTTTAAATTATAGTAGAGCATTGACTATCTATGCCATCACCACCAATCCCTATCCTGCCTCTCTTGGACCAAAATACTTGTTTACTACATGTTTGTCTACATTTTTTTATTTAATTTCTTTATGTATATTGATGACATATATGTTTTAATTGTTAGGTTTTTGTACAATGACCCTTTATTGTTATTTAAGATCCAATAATGTCATAAATAATGCCTCATAAATAAAAGCATATTATTATTATTCTTCATATAACAAATAGGCAACTATATCAATACTTACCCCCTAAATTGAAAGTGCAATATGTGTAGCAACACAAACAGTAAACTCTTTTCAAGAAATAACAAAATAGTTTTGTAAATAAATTACTTTAAAAAAACTAATTCTTTGCAGATATGCTCTCAAATACTTTGAAGTGAACAAAGTGCCACCTTTTGAAGTATACCTACACCACAAGGAATCCTATAATGTGGCGATCAAGAAGCGCAGACTGCAAGCTTTGTCGCACGAGGTCACAGATAGGCAAATGGTGGCATCTTGTCATGATCTCTTGAAGCGACTGCCGAACGAATTTGTTAGATGGGATTGGACACGATTTGTAAACACATTCAGTTCACATGAAGATGCTGAGATAAGATGGTAATTCTTTGCCAAAGTTTGTTTTAAACTAAGCGCTCAAACAGAAACAGATGACGACGCCACCGCGCCGTCGCCGCGCAAACAAAGCAAAATTTTATTTTTCCACTGTACTATTGGAATGGAATTGGCAGCGCGGCGGGGCGGGCAGCTCGGTGGCGGCGTGTGTGATCAGTGTTGCGGTGCGGCGGCGGCGCGTGGCGGTTTCATCTGTTTGAGCGCTTAGGGTGCCATTAAGTCAGCACACACACAACACATCCACTAAACATCCCATAATTTGAATGAAAATAAAGCAAACTTAACTATTTGTGGTATTTGATAGTGGCAAAATTAGTTTTGAAAACTACTCCCAAGTAGAAAATTTACTGAATTTAATAATTTACTGAAAAAAAAATTGCTTTGATTACATAATGCTGCCCATTACAATCAATGCAATGTAGGTATTAAATTTAGGAAAAAATTAACTGCATAGTTTGTTGATTACCTAGTGTACTTGTAATTTTCTCATTTTGTACAGGATGGTGAAAGAATGCATGGTAATACTGGTAAACATGACAGAAGCTCAATCAAAAAACCTTGCTGCAAACATGAAAATATCACCTAAAACAGCCACAGAATTATTAACCAAAGCTAAAGAGACTCCATCAATAGATACCTTTGAAATTGATACTGAACTGGTTGAGTTTACAACTGAGAATGTTGTGAACATTGATGGTATAATGTTGCCGCTCTATGATAAAGGAAATGCCCAGAGTGGTAATCTGGTGCCTGTGAAATCTACTGTTAATAATTTAAGGAGTTTGGCTTTGGCTGTTGCTTCAGGTAAAATATATATTTTTAAAGAGTTAGCCAAAAGCAATTGATAAAAATCTATATTTAGTTTTTTTTAAATAAAACTCATCTTAACTCATCCCAGTCCAACTGAGATTTAATTGTGATTCTTCTTCTTCTTCTTTTGGTGCCCCTCCTGATCGAAAGTTTTAAAATTATGATTTTTTCCTCAAAATTAAAATTAAACTAGTCGACCCGGCGAACTTCGTACCGCCTAACTTAATACTATGTTATGCATAACCTTTCTCTTCAATCCATGTATCTACTAAAAAAACCGCATTAAAATCCGTTGCGTAGTTTTAAAGATCTCAGCATACATACAGAAAGACAGCTGAAAGCGACTTTGTTTTATAAAATGTAGTGATTAAGTATCTGCAGTATAGTATAAAATTTGTATAGTTTAAATGCAGTATAGTTTAAACTTATTCTACAGCTAAGTATATAATTTTTTCTCAGGCAAAGCACTTTCCCTGATGGGCCCAGTGGGCTCAGGAAAGACTTCCCTAGTGGAACACCTCGCGGCGATAACGGGGCGGAAAGGTATCGCCTTCAAGAAGGTCCAGCTGGGCGATCAGACCGACTCCCGCATGCTGCTCGGCTCGCATCAGTGCACCGACATACCTGGCGAGTTTGTGTGGCGGCCCGGTGTTCTTACTGAGGTAGGTTAATTTTGTTTTGTTTCAAATTGGCAGCGTTGGCCGTGAAGCTGGCATAGAATACTATAACCGCTCCCATGAGTATTGTAAAAGGCTAAGCCTGGGGTTTTGACAGCCAATCGGGCAGGCTTCGTGGATGTACGAGCGATTTCTATTGGCTGTCGAGCGCGATCGATATCGCTTCTTGAGGAAACACGCTGAGTCTCAGCTTTTTTACCTTTGAGTGTTAGTTTACAAAAAAAACTTCAGATTGTTACAAATGAAGACTATTTTAAAGGACGTGGAATCTGAAGTCCTGGGCCTCTAGTCTCATAAACTTGCGATTATACTTATATACTATTACTATTCTACTATTTCTCTATTATGATTGGGTCAAAAATTGCGAGTCTCGTAACTTTGATCCTGTAAGCATAGTAAAATGAAGATTCTATAAAAATTTAGAGAATCGCAATTCTTGATCCAATCGTAATAGAATAGTGATAGAAGTATAATCGTTACGATTAAACTTCTATTCTATTACGATTATCGTCGTGGTCTCCTGCCTCAGCTCCCTGCTGGAGCGAGGCTCGCTGACCGTCCCAGGCTATAGTTTCCACCTGTATATCTCCATCCTGTATATTTCAATCCTGTATATCTCGAAAAAGAGAAGAATCTCTTTCTGTTCTTAATTAGACATTTTACTATGATACCTAAGCCTAAGTTTTAACTCTCATATTAGGAACATTACCGTATTAAGTGACTATTTCCACTTATCTTAGGGCATGCTGCATTCGAAAAGCAGCAATGGTTTTCGAAGTAACAGAATTTGAACCCTGGTTTTCAATAATTTTCCCCTTTCTTAGGCGGTACAGTCAGGGCACTGGCTCCTGCTGGAAGACGTGGAGTCAGCGGCGCTGGACGTGGCCTCCTGCCTCAGCGCGCTGCTGGAGCGCGGCTCGCTCACTGTGCCGGGGTACAGGGACGAGCTGCCCGTGGCGCCAGGGTTCCAGCTGTTTGTTACTCAGAGGTATAGGCACGATAGCTGTCAAATTGCGGAAACTCGCCCGTAAATTAAACTAACTTGACGGAACATTTTAGTTATCTGACGTATGTCAATGTAGACTGGATATCCTCGTAATACGACTCGTATCCATACTATATAATATTATAAATGCGAAAATAACTCTGTCTGTCTGTCTCGCTTTCACGCTCAAACTACTGAACCAATTTAAATGAAATTTGGTACTGTGATAGTCTAAAGCCTGAGAAGGACATAGACTAATTTGTCTGTGAAAACTTTGTTGGCTGTTGTGTAAACTAGTTGTAAAATTTACTATGTAATATATATACCTGTTTGTTTTCCTATTTAAATAAATAAAAATAAAAAAAAAAAATCTCTAAAATACCACGAGAACGGAAAATCGGTAGTCATAAAAAAGTTTGTCCTTGTGACGATCTGAGCGGAGGCTTATGTCCGAGAGTAGACGTCTCTCTCTTGAGATAATAATAATGATGGATGATAATATATTTTTGAAATAATAACTCTTTAATAATTTTGCAGAGCTAAACCTCTGTATCTGTTCTATTATGAATTCTGTCTGTGTAATAAAATGACTTTTTATTCACTTTCTTACAGAACTCTAGTCACAAACTTTGGCTATCAAAAGAAAATGTCAAACTCTAGCGCCTTGCTACAAAAGCATCTGACTCAGATCAATGTAGAACCTCTCTCAAGGACAGAGTTGGGTGAAATAATTCAAACTTTATACCCGAGCCTTGCTACGATTACTAGTCGAATGTTAGAAGTGTTCATGATGTTTTCCGTGGGAAGCCACGACAGCTCCCTCCAAACCACTGAGACAGTCGAAAAAGAAAACCACAACTTGAATCTTATCAAAGGTTCAAGATTAACTTCTACAAGAGACTTAATGAAATGGTGCGCTCGCGCCGTCGTCGATTATGACGTAACGAGTCAAGAATCAGCTCTAAAAGTCCTTCAAGACGCTTTGGACATTTTCACTTGTTCCGTCTCATCGCCTGAAGATAGGCTGGAGTTAGCGAAGAAGATAGGTACCTTTTTAGGCATAGTTGAGACTAAATCTGAGTTCTATGTAAAGCATTACAAGCCCAACGTTGCTTTAAAGCCTCACGTGCTTGAAGTTGGCAGAGCGACAGTCGAACGCAAGGAGAAAGATTTAGAATCTCTCGATTTCGATAATAAACAAGTGGTTTTCTCATTCACGCGTCAATCGGCTTGCCTGTTAGAGAAAATAGCTTGTTGTGTTAATGCAAACGAACCAGTCTTGCTAGTAGGCGAGACGGGAACAGGCAAAACCTCTACAGTTCAGTACTTGGCTAAGCAAACTGGACACAAACTTGTAGTTATCAATATGAACCAGCAGTCTGACTCTGCTGATCTACTTGGAGGTTTCAAGCCTGTCGACTTGAAATACGTGATCAAACCGATAAGAAACGAGTTCGAGCAACTATTCAGAAGCTTCTACAATGTAGAGAAGAACAAGAAATTCTTAAATCATATAAATACTTGCTACGAAACTGAGAACTGGACTGCGTTGCTTACTTTAATGAAGCAAAGCCACAAGGCAGCCGTGAACAGAATAACTTTGGAACAAAAAGAAGCGGTACTAAGGAAATGGATAGCGTTCGGAGCTAAGCTGGTGAAGTTGGAGCAACAAATCAATGCGGCATCGCGTCTTACATTCGCATTTATAGAGGGAGCTTTAGTCAAAGCAATGCAGGAAGGTCATTGGGTCTTACTAGACGAAATTAACCTCGCTTCAGCCGAAATTCTTGAATGCCTAGCCGGTTTACTAGAAGATAAAAGCGAGAGTATAGATCTGCTAGAAAAAGGCGATAAAGTACCCATCAAAAGGCATAGAGATTTTACCCTTTTTGCCTGTATGAATCCTGCGACGGATGTAGGTAAAAAAGATCTGCCAGTAGGTTTAAGGAATCGCTTCACGGAGTTTTTTATTGACGAATTGCAAGAGAGAAATGATCTGATGCTCCTGATAGGCGATTACCTGTATCACATGAATCTTAGTGGGGCGACCCTGGAGGCGATATACTTGTTCTACTCGAATATAAGGAAGGAGGCGAGATTGAACCTTGTCGATGGGGCTGGTAAGTTTCTTTTTTAATATCTAACGTTCTGAACGTAAAGTGATGAATATCGATGTTCGTTTCCGGTCTGGGTGTAATGTACGTCTCTGTGTGTATTTTTGGTACCCTAGATACAGGTTCTTCCTTGTTACGGGCTCTGAGTGTGATGTGTTATTATTATTATTTTTGGGATTAGTATGTACGAACTGAACCAGAGTCGGTAAATTTTCCAATTCCAGACAATTTATTGCAATTAGTAAATCCGGATAGGGGGCTGATCACGTTATTTTTTTTTTTTTGATAACGAGGGAAATGCCTAACGCATCTCCCGTCACTCGGGGAAGTGCGAGCGAATATGGAACGTGGGGCTCGCACCCACTAAAAATCCCCGTTGTCCGGCGATTTAAAAAAAAAAAGGATTTTTGAGAATCATTGATGATCGTCGTTCGGTGTCCTTTCCATACCGTGGACCTATCCTGACACGTGGACTATAGGGTGCAGGTCACCAGTAGTACCTTTAGTAATTCTTCTACCGTGTTCCCTTGGCAGGCAACGCGCCTCACTACTCTCTACGCACACTATGCCGCGCGCTGCAAGCGGCTTCCCGCGCGCGCTGCGGACCGGGTGCGCGCAGTTTGCACGAGGCGTTCTGTCTGGCATTTCTCACTCAGCTCGACAGCTGCTCGCATCCCAAAGTTGAGGCCATGATCGCTACGTGAGTATTTTGTCAATTGGTATTAGAGACCGACCGAAGATTCGGAATAGTTTCGGTTTAAGCTAAAAACCGCCGAACCTTTTGCGGAAAACGACAAACAAACTCGATGTTCGTGCATCGCTCGTCAAACCTCGGAAGAATTTGGCGAAATGCGCGAGATAATTTTGTTGTTTTTTTTTTTCTAATTTACAAATCTTTGTTCATGTTTTAGGTAAGTAGCCGTTGTAGAGCCAAAGGTTTGTTTTGCCTTCTGTTTTTGCTGAAATCATGTTTTGGTCGGTCCCTAATTTGTAATAGTTTCATATGTGTTAATACGGGTGCTAAGCTGCCGTCATTTCTCTTTTGAGATAATACAACCGTTTTACCGGTTCACAAACCTTCAACTTTATATTGTGAGCGTTATAAAAATGCATGTTTTTTTTTCTTAGGCTCAGAAATCAAACCCCTTTAGCCAATGCATTTTTCTACTTGTTTTAGGGCTGTCATCGGCAAAAAGAACATGAAATCTGTTCTTAACCAAATGATCCCAGAACCTCAAATCCCAGGTCAAAACTTCCTTCTATTTGAGGGGCACTGGATTCCTCAAGGAAAACTCGAAATAAACATACCTGAGGGATACATTCTTACTCAAACAGTCAGAAAAAATCTGCGTGATATCGCCAGAATCATATCTTTAGGAAAACTTCCAGTTTTACTCCAAGGAGACACCTCAGTAGGAAAGACCTCCCTCATAACATACATAGCTAAGGCTTCAGGCAATTACTGTGTCAGAATAAACAATCATGAGCACACGGACTTGCAGGAATACATAGGGTCGTATGCGTCAGATTCTAGCGGCAAACTTGTGTTCAAAGAGGGGGTCTTAGTAGAAGCTATGAGGAAAGGCTACTGGATTATACTAGACGAGCTCAATCTAGCCCCAAGCGATGTTTTAGAAGCGTTAAACAGGGTTCTTGACGATAACAGAGAGCTGTTCATACCAGAGACTCAACAAGTCATAAAAGCTGATCCTAACTTCATGCTCTTTGCAACGCAAAATCCACCAGGCTTGTATGGAGGAAGGAAAATGCTTTCAAGAGCGTTCAGGAACAGATTCGTAGAACTCCACTTCGATGAAATACCTAAGAATGAATTAGAAACGATACTGCATCAAAGGTGTCATATACCGCCGACATACAGCAAGAAAATGATAGCAGTCATGGCTGAGCTTCAGGTTAGGAGACGGGGCTCTGCAGCAGTTCAAGGGAAAGACGGCTTTATTACATTGAGAGACTTGTTCCGTTGGGGCCAGAGGTATAAGCTGGCTTCGAAAGAAATGGAAGACAGATTCTACGACTGGGACCAACATATAGCTGATGAAGGTTATTTAATACTGGCTGGTAGAGTCAGAGAGCCTGATGAAAGAAACGTCATCGAGGAAGTAATAGAGAAACATATAAAAAGAAAAGTTAATGCTGATAATCTCTTTAGTCTACATGCGTTGACTTCGCCGGTCACAAAACCTATACTGGAGCTGATACTAAACAATCAATTGGAAGAGTTTTCCCATGTTGTTTGGACATACAATATGAGACGATTGGCAGTTCTAATAGCTAAATCGTTCACATTCAATGAACCAGTGTTGTTGGTCGGAGAAACAGGATGTGGGAAGACGACTATATGTCAGGTCTTAGCTGCTTTGAGACACTGTCAATTGTTTGCTGTCAACTGTCATATGCATACAGAGAGTTCTGACTTCCTTGGAGGCTTGCGGCCGGTAAGACAGTACAATAACGATGGAAGACTATTTGAATGGCAAGACGGGCCGCTGATTAAAGCAATGGAAGCTGGTCACATGTTTTTGGCAGACGAAATCTCATTAGCTGACGACAGTGTCCTAGAAAGACTTAACTCCCTCCTGGAGCCAGAAAGACAGTTGGTGTTAGCCGAACGTGGAATGGAAGACAACTCGGATATAGTTGTCATAACGGCAGCTAATAATTTCCACTTTATTGGCACAATGAATCCAGGTGGTGACTTCGGTAAGAAGGAGTTGTCGCCTGCCCTAAGGAACCGCTTCACCGAAATGTGGTGCGACAGTGTGACGTCACGAGAAGATTTAACGAAAGTACTAGAAAAGAGCGTTCATAAGGAGATTTCCTTAGGGAATCAGGAAGATGGGAGCTCTGGTATCGGTAACCGGATCTTAGACTTTACAGAGTGGTTGAAGAACTCTGAAGCTACAAGCAAGTTTCCGTTCAGCATAAGAGATCTATTATCGTGGGTTAACTTCATAAATACAACAGTTTCTAAAGGTTTACTCAAAACACCTGATGCTTATGTACACGGCGCTTGTATGACGTTCCTAGATTGCTTCGGTACAGCTTTGACTGGTCATATAGAAACTGAAACCCTCCAGTTGCTGCGAACAACAGCAATTAACTTTCTACTGGAGCAGATCAAAACGACCGGTACCGACTACTCGGGGTTGAAAAGCTTGCTGAGCGACAAGCAGAACGATTTTGTTGCGGAGAGCGATGGAGTCAGATTTGGTATCAAACCGTTCTACATAGAAGTCCAATCAAGGATCGATGATGAGGAAGAAAATAAGTTTACCTTCACAGCTCCGACAACAGGGTCGAATACTTTGAGGTTGTTGCGAGGTTTGCAGTTGAACAAAGCTATTTTGCTGGAAGGAAACCCAGGGGTGGGAAAGACGAGCCTGGTTACCGCTTTGGCCAAGGCGTCCGGGCATAAAGTGGTGCGGATCAACTTGAGCGATCAGACGGTAAGTTTGATGACACTTGTTTATTTGATTAATTGCAAACCTTTCGTAGAAGTCTTTTCTAAAAATGTATACTTACATTTTATAACACGTGACTTGAAAAACTATATTTATGTATTTATAATAAAAATTCTTAAAAGTTAGCCATTTTTTGTCGAGTTATCTTATCAATCATAATTAGATCAAATCACATTTTAATTCAATTCAGATTTCATATTGTAGGCCCAAAGAATAACACAATGACAGAATGTATGAAGTACTCTTAAAACTTCATTAAATGTAAAATTTATCATCATACCTATAATTGTATTCTCTCACAGGACATATCAGATCTTTTTGGCACAGACTTGCCATCAGAAGACGGTTCCTTCACATTCAAAGAAGGTGCTTTCCTTACCGCTCTCCAAAACGGAGACTGGATACTGCTCGACGAGTTAAACTTGGCACCTCAGCCCGTTTTAGAAGGACTCAACGCGTGCTTAGATCACAGAGGCGAGGTGTACATACCAGAGCTAGGAAAAACGTTCAAAGTGAAAGAGAAAACTAGACTTTTCGCCTGTCAGAATCCCCTTAAACAAGGCGGAGCTAGAAGAGGTCTACCCATTTCGTTCCTCAATAGGTTCACACAAGTTTATATTGACACGTTGACTGAACAAGATCTGAAGTTCATAGTAGAAGCGCAGTACGCGTCTCTAGCAAAAGATATCTTGCACAGAATAGTAAAGTTTAACTGCAAAGTAGCACACGAAATCACAGTACTACAATCTTGGGCTCACAAAGGTTCACCATGGGAAATGAACTTGAGAGATATCCAGCGATGGTGTGAAGCCCTAATACAAGATCAGACTAACAACTTGACGATTTCACCAGGGAAGTTTGTGGACATGCTCTACGTTAACAGAATGAGATCAGCTGAAGACAAAGTCAGAATGAGTGAAGCGTATGATGAAATCTTTCTTCCTGAATATCCGAGAAGCGATCCAAATCCACAGTTTAGTCTTGAAAACAACAATATTGTCATTGGTGACGTAACTATAGAAAGAAACGAAGAGAAAGCATTCAAAAACAGAAGTGCATTAGTAACAAACATGCTGATTCTAAGGAATCAACTTTCGACTTTAAAAGCACTGGCACAGAGCGTCAAAATGAATTGGCTAACAATACTAGTAGGCCAAACGGCGACAGGGAAAAGTAGCATGGTCCAAGTACTAGCAGATTTGACTGGCAACGAGTTACATGTCATTCCTGTGACGTCAGCAATGGATGTGTCCGACCTTCTAGGAGGTTTCGAACAGGCTGACTACAGCAGAAACTTAGATAACATCGCCGATAAAATAGAAACACTTACTATACAAACTGTTAGGAACCTCTGGATTGCAAATGCGGATAGGCGCTCAAACAAATTGCTAAGCCAATATCATGAATATAAAAATTCTCAAGCGACTTTCGACTCTAATAGCTACTCGAATGTTGAATTAGAGATGTTCAATAAAAAAATTGAGGCCTTATTAAAGCACTGCGAGGTTTTATTACAAAACAATAAAAAATACAGTACAACTTACGAAAAAGTGATCAAAATCGTCCAGGACCTAAAAACGTTGCAAGCAAAAGTAGCCAAAGTATCTACAGTAAACGCGGGTGGTAAATTTCAATGGATTGACTCCTTACTAGTGAAAACAATGTTGGAGGGCTCCTGGCTTCTCCTCGACAATGTGAACCTGACTTCTGCAGCAGTATTAGACAGGTTGAACGGCCTTTTGGAGCCAAACGGAGTGTTATCTATCCCAGAAAGAGGGCTGCTATGTGATCTAGTTCCTCACAAGAACTTTAGGATATTCTTCACAATGGATCCAAAGTATGGTGAGATTTCAAGAGCAATGAGAAACAGGGGTGTTGAAGTGTTCCTTCTAAGGTCAGATGAAGGGAATGCGAAGTTGACAGAGACACTGCCGTATATGGATTTGGTGGCGCTGTTGTCGTCTTGTGGACTGCCGAAAGAGTTTTATCGAAGTTGCATCGAGTGCCATGAGCTGATGACGTCATTCGTTTATGGTAAGTTTTAGAATATTTAATTGTCTTATCTGCTTTTAGGGTTTATTTTTTTGAGATACGTACCCAATCCAATATAATACCCAATCACCTCCGAGGAGCAAAGGACCGTCGCTATTCAATAACATCTTGAGCTTTGATAATAATTTTTCCTAGGAGTAGGTCTTATGTACAACTATGGCTAAATATTTTTAGTTGAGGAAGTGGTCAGAGTTTTTTAATTCCAGAGAGCTGTTGAAAATTATGGTCCAGGCTTTTGCCTTGCAGTAGGACACAGCAATGCTACTAAAATAATTAATTAACCAGGTATATACAAATTATGTTAACAAAAATTTTAACTTTTCCTTTTAGGTCTAGAGAGACCAACAATATTACACTTACTACAAGCGGCATATCTTACATGGCAACAAATAACAAGAGGCGTCCCTAAATACATTGCTATGTTGAACAGTTTCTCAGATGTTTATATTAAACCTCGTTGCGGCGGTGATTTTGCATCTACCGTCACAATGTCATTATCAGAAATGAAGAACAATATGCTCAAAGCCTTACAAAACTTTTTAGAAGAACGTTCTTATTCAATACAAGATTCCATTGAGACAAATCATACGTTAACAGTCAAAGGTCTATCAAACGATTCGTCATACGAAATAGCTAAGCAGATTTCCTATGTAGCTGTTGATACCGATGGACTTAACGCCTTGTTTAATCTTTTCGCTACTTATCAGAAATCCTCCGATGAGATAGAAGAGTTGATTTACAGTATTCTCAATAAAAAGTTACAAAAACCGTTATCAAAAGCTTTGAACGATACAGCTCATAAGGTTATACAGAAGTTGGGAGGAAACAGCGATGCTTATAAAAGGTTCTTACCCGAATCGAATGGCATGAAAGACGATGAAGTACACGCAACGAATTCTAAATCGATTCGACTATACTCTGAAATGATGAAGAATCTAATCGATCTGTCACAGAATGAGAATAACTTCTCAGCCTTTGACTATTCGAAAGCGGTGCTATCTGGTACTTTAACCGACGATTTCGTCGAGTATCCGATTTTGAAATACTGCCAGTACTATTTGCAAATAGTCGACGAATATATCGATAATGGTTTAAAATCTATACAAAGTCTGAGCGATGAAGCTACTTGCAAACTATTGCAACTTCTAAACTGGAGGTATCGGTTTATAAGGATCTGCTCGACACCGATATTCGTTTCGCTTAAAAACAAAAGAACCCCAATTCTTAAAGAGGAAGTAGTCCCACTTCTATACATGCACAGCAAATGGCTTCAAAAGCATCTATTGGGGGAATTATTCAGGCTTCTACCACCAAACAGCTGTTTACCAGAGAAATTCTCGAGCACCACAAAAGAGCTGATTCAAAACTCTGATCACGATAACCTGGCTGTAGCCAAACTGGGAAAGAAAGTGAGGAAAGTGTGCGGGCAACCAAAGCTGTTCGCTAATGAGAGGGAACACGAGCTATGTGTTACTAGAGCCGCAATGTACAACGAAATTAGTTTAGACCTCAATCAGGCAATTGAAAGACAGACGAAAAAGCTAGCAGTTGACATTTCTGTTATAGCAAACACTGACATAACATTCGACGTTCCAGAAGAGAAAGATCTGTTGGAATGTAAAGAAATCATATCGAAAGCTCTAGAATCTTCTAAAGAAGACAGTATGGAGATAAAACTACTACCAGTCTCATCCTATATTACTCAAAGGGTTTTAAATTTACTGAAAAATCACCTCTATGATGTACTTCAGAAGGTTCATGGCAAAGAAATAAGTTTGGAGGAGCAATGGGTTGTAACATTGAGAGCTTTGGTACAGTTAGCGAAGGTGTCCAAAGGTTTCCCGCCAGAATTGTTGAGTTTGCTGCGAGCTGTCGAGAAGTTGCAAGGAAATGAATTGACTGATTGTTTGAACAGGTAAATTATGATGTTTTTCTTTTTGTTGTGCCAGTAATTTCGTTTGCGACAAACTCAAACTAAGTGTGCGTTTCCACCATAGATGCGTAGCGAGAATGTCTTCTTAACAACAAATAGAATTGTGTACTTTATCTACTCGTTGGTAGGTGAATGAAGTAATTCTATTAGATGTTATTGACACATTCCTAGCTACTCGTCTCTGATCCAAACGCATCCTAAAGGTTCCGTTAAAAATTACCTTTCAAATCATCTTATCTTTTTTCATTACTTATTCATACATTCTGTATCAGTTCTGAACTCTGTCTGATACCGCTTCGAAGAGTAGCACTTCATTTATTTGTTGAATTCCAGATTAACATCTCTGCCTCTTAAATTCTGGACAGAATTTTACAAGTCGAGCCTTAACTCTCCGGCTTACTATCCGTTGCCGTTTCTCAATAAGAAAGAGGTGGACATCGAAGAAGCCCCCTTAAATACCAAGAGAATGTCCCCAAATATACCATTGCTACCTTACTATGTGCAAAAGATTACTGTCTCTAGTGATGAAGAAGGTATGTATAAAAATATTATAAGTTAGGAAGCTGATATTATGGCAAACTTTGTACCGCCTCGCTATAATAGTTTTCAATATTTTAATAGTTATCAAAACTAATCAACTATCGTTTAAAATCTGTACAGCTATTCTTGAGTTATAAGTGCTGTGATGGAACCGACACTACTGTTTTATATATGCAACTAGCTGTGCCTGTAATTTCTTTGGAATCGTTTACCCCTTCCCAGGACAAATATTTCAAAAAGTCAGCTATATCGGCCCAGCTCTTCTGGAGTTTTTTGCGGCCAAACGAACAGCAATTCATTTTATTTACCTCTGTATAGATATGTTATAAACATAGATCTTTTTTTCAGGACACCGCCACTCGCTGGCTTACGAGACAGTATCGCTGAAAGATAGAGCAGAGTACTCAGTATTGTTGGAAACTATTCTAAATGTTCTATGGAAGAACATCGCTACTTTGGATAGCGCTGCCTTGACCAAATTGTAAGTAAGCACTTTAACGCCCGCCTTTGATCACATATAAAAACAAAATTTTCTAATTTACCAACTTTTTGTGACACTTTAGCCCGTAATATCCAACTCGGTTTAAACTGTGTTTTTGTAAAATTTACTTATTCAACAGGCAATCTGACTCAACGTTTGAACAGAAAAAGTTTGAGCAGTTCGTGGTATTCCTCTACACTGTCCTGCAAGAGAATCAAGAACAATTTTCAGTCGAAGTTGCAAATAAAACTATAGTACTCCTTCGCAATTACTTCAGCGGTCACGACACTTCGTTGGCAGAAACTCTAGTTGAGGCCAACAAAGTTTACGCAACACTAAAACAAACGACGAACGAAAGAAAAATAAAAATTCTTACCTGCCAGTTATCTTTACTGACCAGTATATTGATAACTAAAGTGATGGCCGAAATCAGTCCCGTAGACCACGTAGAGAAATACAGATTGAAAGTGGCTTACATAGAAGAGGATATAAAACTATTTGATACTTTACTAAGTGCGTATTACATGCACGGTGTTGTATCCGGTACATTAAACGGTACAGAGGACGTTCAAACGGCAGAAGATGTGAAACCAGAATTTTATAAGGAAAATAGGAGTTCTTTGGTCAAAGTGCACCCTTACTGCGAAGTGGTGTTGGATTTGAAGGAGAGAACAGCTGATCGGGTACATAAGTACGCGTCTGGGAACACTTTTAGGCCGAAAGAACCGTCCTATAACAGTTTTGTCAAGGTAGCGTATAACGTTATTGTATATACAGAGTGGAGTTAGTAATAATACCGGGTGTTTCTGACAAGGCGGTAATAATTTAAAAGAGGGATACCAAAAAAAATAACTGCTGTTCGATACATTGGTTCGATTAGCTGGCGGTGTCAATGTACGGAACAGCTGATTTTTTTTGAGATTTCGACCTGTGTTGCTTTGGGAAAGTTGTTAGTTATGGTGAGCAGAAGCCCTCCTTTGATTTATTACCGCCTTGTCAGAAACATCCGCTATATACAGGATGGAGTTTTTGTGTTGCCACCTAAGGGGAAAGTACTGTAAATACTCTAGTGATCGATTTCATAAAAGTATAGGATGCTATTTTCTAGATTAAAGCCCGTTCGATTCCCGGGTGTGTGCCAAGCAAATTCAGAGACTTTTTTTTAATGCAGTTTTTCTTTTTACGTAAATATGTAAATGTTTCGTTGTAGTTAAATAAGTACAATATTTAATGTACTCTAAAATATTCAACATCTGTATATTAATAAGAGTTAGTTTGACTTATTCTTTATAGGCTACGTCTAGAATTAATAAACATTATTACTTCTTTCCATTACATATAAGTGTCTCTTTACATTACAGGACTGCAAACACTTTACAAAGTCGGTACTATCACCAAAAACAACATCAGAAATCGCTCGCAACCTCATTGCAACGACAAACAAACTACTAGACTGTATAGAAAACGAAAAGCCAACCAAAGATGTCATAAAGAACGCCCAAACGGTCTCAAGAGAGACTTTGTCCTGGCTTTTCTCAATAACAGCTTTCAGTAAGAAAGTTGAAACGACATACACGGACGCTTTTCCTGACTTAGCAAAACCGTTGCAGTGCTCCTTAGCCCAAATCGCGTCCAGTGTGACGTCACTCAATGACCTCATACGAGAGTACATAGTGAAGTTGGAGCAAGGGCCAGTTTTGATTGAAAGCGTGAAGGATTTGATGACGTACCCGGTGGCGCCATCTAGCGGGATCGACAGGCATCTCAATAGGTTTATATCGACGGATTTTCTGCGGCTGCTGAATAGGAATTTGGGTTTGAACGAGAATTGTTTCAGTACAGAGTTGGAGTGCTTAGAGTGAGTATTGGTTTTGATATTTTAATAGTGTGGAACTATTTTTTTTTTTGGAAATAGTTAGAATTCGTTATTTTATTATATTCTTTAGAACTTCTGACGTTTTTCTATTTAAATTGAGATATCACTAAAAAGAACCGATTTATATATAATTTGAAACTGCAATTAGACAGAGAGAACTATAGAGTATAGTATCGTTATGGACTGAATAAAAGTTAAAAAACACTTTTTTGCCCACAAAAGATCCAAAAAAAACATTATACAATTAATGGTACACATAATTAATTTTGCATGCAGTGAATACTTAATAATGAATACTGTTTACAAAAACACTGTTTAACGAGAAAGAGATGCAATTAACTTAAACTTTCGGTTCAATACACTTTTTTATTTATGTATCGATTTCATGTTTTGTTTCGATATTTTGGAACCAATAATGATCTATTTTAAAATTTAATTGCTAAATATCAACAAATTAAGCGTTAAATCATTCTAAAACGTCTTATAATTTCAACAATTTCTTCCAGAGTACTAAAAATGAATTTGACAGAGTTAAAAATGCACTGCTACGCTTCGGAGAATGTTGACCGTAGAAGCTTTGAAGTAATAATGGAGACATTGAATGCTATAGTGAAAGCTTGGGACAAGCAGCAAAGAGATATTGAACAGAAGAAAATTGACGATGAAGCACTTTATGTTACCAAGTAAGTGTTACCTCAAGAACAAAAGTCATCTACATAGCCCAAAGAATTTCCAAACTTAAGTGGCAATGGGCAGGGCACATAGCTCGAAGAAGTGAAAGGTTGCTGGGGCCGAAAAATTCTCGAGTGGCGACCGCGAACCGGAAGACGCAGAGTAGGCAGACCCCCACAAGGTGGTCCGAAGACCTGGTGAAAGCCGCACACTACATACTGTACACTGGATAAGAGTTGCGCAAAACCGGTCGTTGTGCCGATTTATGAGGGAGGCTTATGTCCAGCAGTGGACGTCTTTCGGCTGTTAAAGTGATACGGCCACTTTATGAACGAAATTAACATATTTTCTTATTCCAGATCCAAATGCGAAGATGAAGACGAAGATAAACAGGACCTTCGAGAAATTTCCGAAATGTTCCCTTCTTATACAGACCAGGACTTCATAGAATTCAAAACTAACGATTTAGAACAGAAACCGCAAGCAAAACAAGTTCAGAAATCCAACTTGCTCATAAAAACTGAAGACGTATCTTTAGTTTACAACTGGCATTCGAAATTCGTTCGAAATATGACTTGTGCTGAATGGCTACCCTGCCCAAAGAAGTTGGCAGGCGTGGATGTCGTGGCGTCTTTGATGCAACGCTATCCTACATTCAGTCGGGTTATACAGGGTTTCTGGGAGGGGCTCAATTCTGATAGTGAAGCTCTGATGTCGCCGGCTATGATGGTTTTGGTTGCGCAGATCAAGGCAAGAGTTGATGGGGATGGTAAGTTGTTTGTGTGTTATTTATTTGGTAGCAAATGTAACTTTTGTAGTCTTATCGGTGTTTTTTGGCAGGTTTTATTGTATGTATAGTGTTGTATCAATAGTTGTATCAAGTGTTGTATCAAAAGTTGTATCAAGTGTTGTATCAATTGTTGTATCAAGTGTTGTAACAATTGTTGTATCAATTCTTGTATGAATGGTTGTATCAAGTGTTGTCTCAATTTTTGTATCAAGTGTTGTATAAATTGTTGTATCAAGTGTTGTATTGTCTGTCACACAGAAGATTCATCATCGAACCAGGACTTCTACCGTTCCCCCTGGGTGTCGGAGGCGCGGCAGAGCTTCCCTCTGCTTGTGAAGGTGAAGGAGAGAGTCGACGCCTTGCTGGACCAGTGGCCCGACTTCCCTACGCTGAAAGATGTGAGTTTTTATTTTGAGACGAATTTCGAAAAAGTGGGTTTTTATTTAGACACGAGCTTTCCCGGCTTACTTCGTTACGCCATAGAATATAAGATACTACAAAAGACTTGGCTCTATAGACTATGTTCTTTTGACTGCCCAGAATGGCCGAAAAAAAAAACAAACAACAACAACAAACCACCTGTCAAAATATGTAAACAACGGAAAAAATATTGCACCTTGGGTTATATTATTTGAGTTTAGGTAAGGATCCCTAATTTCTTTGAAAATCTAATATAGCCTATGACCCTCGGGGTTAATGTAGCTTCCTACCAGTGAAAGAATTTTTTAAATCTGTTCAGTATTTCCGGAGCCTATTCGTTACAAACAAACAAACAAACAAATGTTTCCTCTTTATAATATTGGTATAGATTTACACATTGTTCGATCTTTTATTTTTAGCACTTCACGTTAATCCTTAGTTTATAACATAACTTGATGTTAAATTATGATTATGCAGCAAGCAGTTGTTGGCAAAATAGTCTAGCTAGGTGTGGACTCCGAGGCGTCAACGAGAGACTCGACGAGGGTCCAATTTGGCAGGACAAAAAATCTTATATCTATTGTTTTGTAGTGTGGGGAATATAGTGCATAAGTAGCTACAAGGGGCCATCAGAACCAGCTGAATTTTAAAAGTTCTCTTCTAGAAAATAAAGTATTTGAACCTCTGTTCTATAGAACACTGAATATTGACTTGTAATGGTATGATAATAATTTCAGATAATGCTAATAGTAAACAGGATCCTCGCTTTCCCCGTAACGAGTCCAGTGGCAAGATTCTTGACAGGCTTGGAACTGTTGAGAGACAAAATAGAGGAGTGGAACAAGCAAGCTCACAAGGGGAACAATCTCATAGACATATCGCTCGAGGTCGGCCAGCAAATCATCAATTGGCGGAAACTGGAAATGTCTAATTGGAAGGAGTGCTTGAATAATTTGTATCAGAGGTTTGTATTTTTTTTATATCTAGTAATCCAGCACCCCATCTAGTCCCTTAGGTAAAAGGCGACAGGAACAGTCAACAGAACAGTCCTTCGATGAAGTTCTTGAAGAGCCTAACTGTGATCTCCTGCAAGCGTGACGATTACGGCCAATTCCCTTCACAATGTTAGTCCTTGTGGAAATGTGTGGGGGACGTCTATGTCCACCAGTAGACGTCTGAACGTAGAAAGTGTCGTAGAAATTTTGCAAATAGCGCTTGCAAGCCTTTTTTTTTTTTTTTTGTTACGAGGAGAAATGCCTTACGCACTTCCCGCCGCTCGGGGAAACGACGGGGGTGTGTGGGGCTTACACCCACTAAAACTCCCCGGTGGCCGCCTCAGCGATTTGGAAAGGACCCCGGGATTCGCCTCAAAGCCTTCCGCTAGGATCCTTCCCACGCATAGCTGCATTGCCAGCTTCTGCCTCGGGGAGGGTATGTTTTTCCCTCCCCTGCACCTCCACTAGTGTTGCAGCGGCACAGTGCCACAAGCTGTGCCGTCGCCCATCTCGGGGCCGTTATAATAGATATGTAGAGCCCCCGCTCTACACACCCACGACTCCGGTGACCCCTTTGAGTCGCCTCTTACGACAGGTAGGGGCTACCGTAGTACTATTCTTATGCCCGTAACTACAGGGCCGAACGCTCGCAAGCTTGTGTGAGCGTGATGGCAATACAAAACACAAGCGTGCGGCAGAGACAAATAGAACCGGGTCAACGTACGAGTTTCTTCCTGCGTCGTGACCGCACTATAGCGGCAACACAAAGTATAATATCACGATATTTCCAGAAAAATAAAAAAAAGTTATTAACTTGAGGGTTTATTTTAATCATTGCTAAAAAAAACGTACTCTAATCACCAGAAAACAATCGGAAGCCCACAAATACTGGTTCTTCCTGTACTCAGTAGTGCAGTCGTACGTGTCCGGTGAGGGCGCCGGCCAAGAGGCCGCGTCGGCCGCGCGCGCTAGCGACGCACTGAGGGAGTTCATGGAGAAGTCCAACTTGGCCGAGTACGAGGCGCGGCTTGAGATACTGTTCGTTTACCATTGTCATTTGGTTCATACGGAGCAGAGCGAGAAAAGAGGTGAGTTGGTTTTTTTTTTATTCTAAAGGTAACCTTTAGGTATTGTACACCAATTATTGGCTGCGTAATACGCGGCCGGGCATTATCGGGCTGCGATTTATCATGGCTGCGAAATATTGTTTACCGTTTTTTTATAAGCACATCAAACCTGTGTCCTAAAAAAACGAATGAAATGAGGAAGCTTTTGTTAAATAAGGTAATGAACATCGTGTTTTTTTCTAAAAGTGATTTTTTTCTAGGCAGAAACGAGGTCATAACATAATTTTTTTTTTTTAGAAAAGCTATTACTGCTTTCTGATCGTACGAATTGCCACTGCAACTTATGTTTTTTTGTTTTGTTTTTTAATCCCAGACGAACTGATATCAATTCTATGGAACACATACAACTATTACGCCCAATTCACACATACGGTGCAGCAAACTCTGAAAGAAAAACGAGCCCCGATAGAGAAGAAGTTGAAGGATTTTGTTAAAATCAGCTCGTGGGACCGCGACCTCAGCTTCTGGAGCGTCAAGGACACCGTCAGTAAGGCTCATAAGGCTTTACACAAGCATACTAAAGAGTTTGAAGTAAGTTTTAATTTTATTTTTACTTTATTAGATTTATTCATTTACTAGATGTCCCGGAAAACTCCATATTGCCCTATAAAATGCAAATATTTACTTATTTAATATCATAAATTCAAAGGTACTCTATTTGTCTGTATGTTACGTTTTCACGCCTAAAATGCTTAACTGATTAGGATAAAAATTGGTAGAACATAGTTTTTTTTTTGTATTTCGAAAGCCCCACGGAAAAATTGATTTTTTGAATATTGAAGGAAAATGCATGGGCGAATACGCGGGGTGCACCCTAGTATCATTATAAATAATAGCCAAACTTATATTCTGTTCTTTTATTAACCATCTAACGAATTTATCGTAATTAACTGGTGACATTACAATAAAATTCTGTATTACCCGGTTTTCTCAGGCTTTTATAGTAACTTATACTGGGTGTTTCTGACAAGGCAGTAATAAATCAAAGGAGGAATAAAGCTCACCATACCTAGCAACTTTCCCGAAGCTACATGGGTCGAAACGAAACCTCAAATAAAATAACATCTGTTTCATACATTGGTTCGAACAGCTAACTTTTGTTTTAAGATTTCGACCCAACCCATGTTGCTTTGGGAAAGTTGCAAGGTATGGTGAGCTGAATCCCTCCTTTGAATTATAACCGCCTTGTCAGAAACACCTTGTTTCTGACGACACCGAGTTGCGCGAAGGTATTAAAGATCCAATTTAATGATGTTTTAGAATATACTGAAGGAGCCAGTGACCCCCTGCCTGGTGGACAGAACGACAGACATGGCGGCGGAGCACGTCGGCATCTGGGACCGGCCCAAGCGCGCCTCCACAGCGCCTAACAACTCCCCAGGTACGTTATTAGACGTAGCTATATAAGTTAGGACAAACCAGGTACGTTATTAGACGTAGCTATATAAGTTAGGACAAACCAGGTACGTTATTAGACGTAGCTATATAAGTTAGGACAAACCAGGTACGTTATTAGACGTAGCTATATAAGTTAGGACAAACCAGGTACGTTATTAGACGTAGCTATATAAGTTAGGACAAACCAGGTACGTTATTAGACGTAGCTATATAAGTTAGGACAAACCAGGTACGTTATTAGACGTAGCTATATAAGTTAGGACAAACAAATGCTTGCAAGTCTTGTACAGTGTCGGTCTAGGAGGGCGTAACAGATTTGTCTATGGTCTCGTGCGCCCGAGACTGTATTACCAAAGAACAAGAGCTAATTTGCAATACAGAAAAACAGAAAGTGTTACGCCGTCGTAGACCGCCACTGTACCAATACTTTTTTATTTGCCTTGTTTACTATTGTTTCTATCGCCTTTATAATCATAGTTTTAAGAAAGTTAAAGTAGGGACGAACAGTGAAATGCATAATTGTTTTGGAAATGACTAAAGTACTTATCGTGTATGTATTATTATTTTTATCGCCTTTCCCTTTAAAATGTATTTGTTTTGTTCAGGTGGCGCTTATATGATTGACATTCTAAATTTCGTTGTGCAGCCAAGAAGCATGAAGGTAAACAAAGAACAATCGTATTATTAATACCATGAATATTGTATCGTTGAATTTCGTGGTTCAGGCGCAAAAGTTTAATTATGTTACATTTATTTTTTTTACATCTAGAATTAATAATTTTTTAAAATAAATTCCAGAAATATCTAGACCAAGCCGATCAACCATCCTCAGTCATAGCAGAAGGGAGCCTTCTATCCAAAGTTTCATCGCTTATGAACAAAGCTAAGGCACTATGTAAGGATGCTATAACGAACTCTGGATATCCAACTTTGGTCCAGAGTTTGGACGACTTTGTTACTATGGTCATAGAGACGAACAACCATTTGGGCTCTTTGGATGTGAGTATAAAGAATTCAACTATATAGATACTTAGATAACAAAAGATAGTAAGGTATTTTTTTTTAATAAAACAATAGAAAATCTAAATATGCAGACGTCTTATTGCGATGAGAGTAACGAATTTTCGAGTGTCAAGTTGAATTATCGACATCGTACGTATCGTTAATCGTATAACCACGTACGACCAGACATTTTGCAGTATAGGTGTTTTTTCTTTGTATATTCCAGAGATCCACCTGTATTGTATACCAGCAATGTATGCTTATATATTTTTTTTCGTTCATATATATGTCGTAGAAAGATTAGATTATGCAAAAAATTATACTAGGTTTTTTTTTTTGCAAAATGACTGCTTTTTAGCAGTATGATTGAAAAATAATAATTTTTATATCAAATTATCCGCGTTTTTGCAAAAACCCTAGTTATTTTGCAAATACAAAACTAATCATCAAATATTCCTACGACATATACAATACATTGAGAACGGTAATAACCACACATTCAAATTAATTTCACCCCAATCTGGAAGTAAGACTTTAGGGATTGTTGAACGCAACTTTCCAAGATAATCAGTCTGGTTACCAACACTTTAATTTCCGAACGAATACCTTGAAAAAAAACTTACTTTATCCAGGTGGAACAACACTCTAATTTCCGAACTATAATACCTTGAAAAAACTTACTTTATCCAGGTGGAACAACACTTTAATTTCTGAACTATAATACCTAGGAAAAAACTAACTTTATCCAGGTGGAACAACACTTTAATTTCTGAACTATAATACCTAGAAAAAAACTAACTTTATCCAGGTGGAACAACACTCTAATTTCCGAACTATAATACCTTGAAAAAAACTTACTTTATCCAGGTGGAACAACACTTTAATTTCTGAACTATAATACCTAGAAAAAAACTAACTTTATCCAGGTGGAACAACACTCTAATTTCCGAACTATAATACCTTGAAAAAAACTTACTTTATCCAGGTGGAACAACACTTTAATTTCTGAACTATAATACCTAGAAAAAAACTAACTTTATCCAGGTGGAACAACACTTTAATTTCCGAACTATAATACCTTGAAAAAAACTTACTTTATCCAGGTGGAACAACACTCTCATTTCCGAACTAATACCTTAAAAAAAAAATATCCAGGTGGAACCCTCAGCGCCAAAAGAGAAGCAGAAATCCCAAGCAAAGAACATACTGCAGCAGAAACGCAAAGCGGTGGCAGATCTGTTCAGGTACCTGAGCAAGATGGGGCTCAACTACCGCGCGGGGCTGGTCGCGCTGGCGGCCGGCGGCGCGCTGTATGATCCTACTATACCGCCCATTGAGCTTGACTCCGCTTTGGCTTATCTGAAGAATAGGTAAGATTTTAAGATGGTAACTCTCGGTATGGTGCGATATTCAAATTTTTTCGTGTTTTTTATTTATTCTGGCGAAAGTATATATTTTTAGTAAAGTTTAAAAGGAATTAGCGTATGTAAAAAAACCATCTCCCACATTGTAAAACAACGTTTTTGGAAAACAGAGTTGCCGATTTTTTGTATATTCAAGGAACTTGATTTTTGGCCTTTTACCCGTTAGACACAAAATCAGCTGTAGGGTCTGTTTCACAATGTGGGAGATGGTTTTTTTACATACGCGAATTCATTTAAACTTTAACAAAAATTTATATTTTTGCCAAAATAATTAAAAAACGTGAAAAAATTTGAACTTCGCGCCATACCGAGAGTTACCGCCTTTAGTGAAATGTTTTGTTTCCTTGAAGACTAGCTGGATAATAATAATAATTCGTACAATGAGTGGTAGTTCCTGATCGGTGTTTTATTAATTTTATATAGAAAAACAATCAAAAAGGCCTCTACGAGTTTATTCGTCCCCTAGCATGGCTTTAAAATTACGGGAAACATAATAATAAGAAAAACGCATCACAATCCAAGCTCATAACTACGTAAAACCTGTATTTAGGGTGCCCTAAACACACAAAGATAAAGATATGTCTTTGTATGTCTTTCGGGCCCACAGTTTTGTTTTCCGGCGAAGTTGATTAATGTTTTGATGAATATCGATGTGCGTTTCCTGTAGTTTTTATTTCTTTGTTTTTGTTTTAGGCACCTTAGAAACTAGACCGAGCTACATGCGAGTGTGATGTTTTATTCACGCACAAACATTCAGTGTGTAATCCAAATAGGTCTGTCTCTGTTCGACTGCTCCGTGGCTCAGTTGGCAGTGATGTGGACTGAGTAAGCGTGTGCACCCGGGTTCGATTCCCGGGCGGGGCGAATATTGATATGATGAATATCGATGTTTGTTTCCGGTGTGAGTGTGATGTTCGTCTCTGTATGTATTTCGGGCACCCTAGATACAGGTTCTTCCTAGTTAGGGGCTCTGAGTGTTATGTGTTATTATGTGTTATTATTATTATTATCTGTGGTGTAATGTATGAAGTATGTATTTTAGACGCTGCGACGCCTCCCTGTCGATGCTGTGGTCGGGTTGCGAGAAGTACTTCTACAAGAACCTCGCGCGGCACAGGCTGCTGGCCGCGGGGCTGCGCGCGCCGCAGCCGGACTTGGGCACGCAGAACGCTGAGCGGTGCAAGGGGTTTGCTGCTCAGCTTCTGGTGAGTTGCTTCTTTAAGGGTTGTTATATTGTTTTAAAATATAGGTACTGGATTCTAGTATTTAGCAGTATATCTAGGAGTTTTTCTGATAAGAAAGATTAGGAGTGATCGGTTCACCATACCTAAAAACTTTCTTAATGCAACATAGGACGAAACCTTTAGCTTAATATTTTTTAACTGTTGAACTTTAAATAACTGTATTTCATATCATGGATTAGTCTAGTATTTGACAAAATCCAATTTCATAAAGTTAGAATATGGTGTATACGTTGAAGTAACTACGGAATAAAATATTGAGAAGTTTGATAAGTGTTGGTTAAAAGTTGAATATTTGTTTCTGTATCACGCTTTCTAATTATTTAGTCGTCTAATAAAGTCTAATATCGTCTTTCCAGAAACTGACGAATAGTCAAAAGAAATCACTATCAAAATACACTCGGCACCTATGCGACCTCCGAACTCTCACGACAAACCTAACATCAGTTCTGGACATAGATTCTGAAGCAAACATCACAAATTTGGCTCCAAAACTAGACCTTCTGTCCGAGGCATACGGCCACGCGAGTGTAGTACTTGAACAGTTTACTGTAGTACTCAAATCCTGCCCGGAAAAGGTTTTGACTAAAGAATATGTGCCAGATTTCGATTCTCTATTAACCGACTCGCCAGTCGTACGCTGCTACAAAAACACAGATGACTGGAAGAAGTTACACGAGAAAGTTAGAAGTATAATCCTCTACGTAAATAAGCAGAAGGCAGCTCTAGCAAAGTTGCGAAATTCCACGCCAAAGGTCTTAGGAAGGTCCGTAAATTCGATTCCGATTTCACAAAACTGCATCGACGTCACTCAAGACGCGTTCGACAATCTTGACAATATGAGGGTAGATTTGGAAAGTATCGTAGACGATTACAAAGTACCTTTTGACGGTAGAAAAGTTGATCATCCAATTTTGAAATCGGTCGCCTGCCTTCTTCAATATACTGAGGATAAGATAACTGAGTTAGAAGATCTAGATCAAACTGATGTAGAAATGGAAGAGACAGTTGATAAGAATTTAATAGTAGAACAGTCTGAAGACCTTATGGCGACAATGCTTTTGATTGTCCAATCTGTTTACAAGAGGCATTTGCCAGTTATGAAATCGTCGTCTTCATTAATTGATGCAATAGACCAAATAATCGATGATGGTAGTTCTAAGAATGACAGCGGCAGCGAAAGCAAGGAAATCCTAGAAGACAATCATTTGAAAGTCCTTCAAGAGAAATTATCAGCTGACGTCAAGTTACTGCAACTAGACGCTTTGAACAACAAAATAAGCAATCTACTACAGAATTATATAAACCTTGTATCGTCAAGGAAGGGGGCGACGGAAGTAAGGAATGTGCTGATGAGATTGATCCCGATCTTGGAGCAGACGATGTTGTTTGTGCAGTACTTTGTGACGCAGAAAGTGGCTGTGCACAGAGTGTCGTGCAAAATGCTATCGGTCTTATTGAAGATCTTCGCGGATCTGACTGTGAAAGGGTAAGTGAAGAATATCTTTTAATAACTAAACAGCTAAAGCTTTCATTATTGTTCTGGTAGGTTGGTTACATGCCAATAAAACATTTTTGTTATCATTTCAAAAATGATTGCTCTAATTTTAAGAAATATTTCAGTATTTTTATAATTAATTTATCTTTCTTATATTATCGTCATTTACAGTGGCGGTCTAGAACGGCGTTACACTTCAAGTTTTTTTGTATTGCAAAATAGCTCTTGTTCTTTGCTAATACAGTCTAGGGCGCACGAGACCTTAGACAAATCTGTTACGCCGTCCGCTTTTTCTAATTTTATGGTTGGTTTGGGCAAACTTAAAGAAATTTTACACTCTCAGTCTGGCATCACTCTATTAGTTAGTATGGTCAAACTGACGACTGCGCCTGACCGCCTGAGTCGTTTGTTTGATCGTTAAATTTGCTGATTGTGGGACTGATGCAAATTATGTAAAAGCAATACCTACTTAATTGCACTAATTTAATATCAATCTTCTTTGAACTGAAGATAAACAGAGTTTTTAAATAAGTCTGTGAGAAGTGAGCGCGGACTTCTATGACATCTACTATACATATATAAAAATGAATTGTGGTTCGGTCTCGCTAATACTCGAGAACATGGTTTTGAAATGTTCGAAGTAGACCAGGGAAGGTTTAAAATATGGAAAAGTGAAGGGTTATTAAAAACAACAACTATTTTCGTAATGTGTGTATTATGTAAGTTCGCCGGGACAGCTAGTTTAATTATATTTTCGCTGTATGTCATAACTCATAAATAATGTTTTTATAAATGAAATTGTGAAATCCTCCACAGTTTCTGCAAACCCTCCGATATGGATACGGAGGAGGGCGAAGGCGACGGCGGGCCGGGGAAACTTACAGGTGGCACCGGGCTCGGCGACGGAGAGGGGAAGACTGACGTGTCCGAGAAGATTGAGAATCAGGTAGATTTCTACAAGCCGCCCGACACACCTCGAACACTCGCGCTGAAATGTATAAAATAAACGAGTTGATTTGCGCACAGTCTAAGCACTGTACGTGCACGCGTATCAAGCTTGTGTGAGTGAGATAAGACGTGCTATTTGTACTGTGACGTAACTGAGAGCTGACCGCGCGCGGGGGCCGCACTTTATGGAGGCAGGGATTGTCCATACTGTTGTACGTAGTACTCTTTAATTTGCTGTGGTTATGATATGGATACGGAGGAGGGCGAGGGCGACGGTGATCCGGGGAAACTGACGGAGGGGACCGGGCTCGGCGACATTTATCGACGTTATTTATTTGACTGTTATCTTATTTGTATCGCACATAAAAATAAAATATCTCTCGAAAAAATATCTTCGTGGGCTCAGTCGATGAGCTGGTGCCTCTGAATACATCTTAGGGGAATATAGCCGTGAGATTACATTAGAAAAAAGATATCATAGTTTTTTTAAAAACAGGACCAACTAGACGATGCGACTCGTCCCGGCGAAGAGAAAAAGGACGAAGAAAGAGATTGCAAGGAGGAAGAGAAGGGAGTCAATATGACTGACGACTTCGATTCTCACCTGCAGGACGTTGAGAAAAAAGGTAAGTGCAATCCTCTTCAGCCACCCTTTCGAAGGTAATCTTGAAAAATCGTAGTACACCTACGCTGCAACATCGAAAAGGCGAAAGCGTGAGAAAGAGACAACTCCATCGCCAGTTTCGTTATTTAGAGCAGTGAATTTTCACCTAAAGATAAATTTGTCTGTTCGAAGATGGTGAAGAGTCGGACCAAGAGGACAATGACGAAGACGACGCCGATAAGCAAATGGGCGACATCGAGAATGCTGCTGAAAAGTAAGTTATTTTCTAACCCTGTTAATCATTAAAAGTTAAAGAGCATTTTAGTTATTTGACATATGTCAATTTAGACTGGATGTCACGTATTTACCATACAACAAACCAGCGAAGTAGACCTCCAGTAAGGCGACTTAAAATCTACTGTATCTTTATGAATAACACGGTAAGTGCTTATGTTTATTTCCTATATTTTTCCTTGTTTTTTTTAAAGGCATCCCAAGCTTCAGCCAGATTTGTCAGTGTTACGCCACATTGCTTGCAGCATATGCTGAATAAGAGCCATTTAACACCTACAACATGGGTCTATGTTAATAGCCTATTTCTTTTTTTAATTATTATAATATTGGTATCACACCTCCGCTGCAAAACCGATGGCGAAACCGCTGTCACAAAATCTTATGTTTTTCTGCCGCCGTTATTGTTCTTTGGCGGCAAAACTGAATTGACATTCCCTGCTCTGTCGTACAAAACTGATAAATAAGATATGTTAATTTTGTTAGATAATGTTTAACGGCTCTACCACAAAGGGAGTTAAACCGGGTCTAAATCACTAGACTAGGTTTAAATCACTATCTTGTCATACAAATTGACGATTTTAGACCGGTCTAACTTTTTTGTGGTAAGGGGGTTAGTGTTTTTTAAATAAAGTTATACTTATCAATACATACCACCTAAATCCAGGCTAGACCAACAAATCTGGGGTTCAGAAGACGAGGAAGAGCCGGAAGAGTCGAGCAAGAAAGAGAAAGACGATAAGGGTACAGGCGAAAGTACGGGAGAGAAAGAGATGGCTGCCAAGGAGGAAGAGAATGGGACAGACGACGGTACGGAGGGCAAGGAAAAGAAAGAGAAAAAAGATATTAATGAGATGCAGGAACCGGAGGTCGATGATGATCATGTGAGTTTTGATTTTGTCTATTTTCTGTTTAAGTTTTAAGGCGTTCGGTGGCGCCATTTCTGGCTGGAATGAAATATTTTTAATTGACTTCAAAAAAGGAGGTTATCAGTTTGTCCTGTACATATTTATCGTTTTCAGAAAAGTATTTGTTACATTTAGAAGAATTTTTAGTACCAATTTTAACCGACTTCGGAGAAGAGGAAGTTATCAGTTTTATGTTTTATGTGTATATAATGTCAGTTTATTGAAGGCGGGTCTCTTCAATAAAAAAAAACTGTTATCTAAATTTTTACAAATTTTGTTTTATGTTTGTCATTGTTAATTTGTTTTGGCAGACATAAGGAAGTATTCAAGTTAAGAAATCATTAAAAGTTATAAATAAGAAGTATCTTCCACGAAGAATAAGAACCACTCAGGTTCAAACTTATATTAGGTCCGGGCGTAAGAATAGGTCTACGGTATACCCTGCCTGTCGTAAGAGGCGACAAAAAGGGGTCTTTGGGGTCGTGGGTGTGAAGGGCGGGGGCCCGACATAGTCATCAAACGGCCCCGAGATGGGCGGCGGACAGCTTGTGGCACTGTGCCGCCGCAGCTCCAAGGCGAGCCGGGGAGGGAACAACATGCCCTCCCCGAGCACGAAGCTGATAGCAGCTGAGCGTGGGAAGAACTTCGGACGCCAGTAATGTGTGGTTCCCGGGGTTCTTCCCAAAAGCGCCAAGACGGCCGCCGGGGGGTTTCAGTGGGTGCGAGCCCCACATACCCGGAATGCGTTAGGTATTTCCCCCCGTTACAAAAAAAAAAGGTTCAAACTTATATACCTCCGGGCTCAATGTGTTAAGAGCACTACCACTATGCCACTGGGTTTCTCACTGACCCTCATCGAATATTGATGTATGCAGTGCTTATCACAGGATGGTCACAGATTATTCATACGCCGTATCGATTATTGCTTTGCTTTATAAATTTTTAAAAGCGGATTTTACTGTTCCTGTAGGAATTTTAATAAAACCTTAACCCTGTTACCACAAAAAAAGTTAGACCGGTTTAAATCGGCAATTTGTATGACGAATTAGTGATTTAAACCTAGTCTAGTGATTTAAACCAGGGTTAAATCTTTTTGTGGTAGAGCCGTAAGAGCCATTTCACTCGCTTCAAGATTCTCATTTTCCGGTCGCTAAAAGATATCGAACGATTTGGCACGTACAGTGGCGGACATGCTCGGCGTAACACATCCGGTTTTTCTTTATTGCAAAATAGCTCTTGTTCTTTGGTTATACAGTCTAGGGCTGACGAAACCATAGACAAATCTGTTACGGCCTCCTAGTCCGCCACGGTACTTTGTCTGTTAGACAGTCACTATTTAATTATAAATTAATGTTTATTGATATGTAAACAGGCGGATCCATACCACGGCAAGGAGCAGGTGCTGCCTGAACCTGAAGACTTCGAGATGCCGGACGGCGCGGGCCCGGGCGGCGACGAGCCGGCCGACGATGAGGTATCGTTTACTATAGAAACAGATCGACAGATAGAAACTTTATTGATTAATCTAAGTACTAAATTATGACTGTATGTTGTCAAAACAGAAAATTTTCTTAAACTAAGTAATTGATTGCAATAGGCAACCTTATAGCTAAGGACGATTTCTTCTAGTTAAAACATAGGTCTCTAAATAAGTTTTATTTAAAAAAGGATTTTTATCACTGCCAACTGAACTCTGTAACTCAGTTGGCAGTGATGAGGACTTAGTAAGCGTGTGCACCTGTGTTCGATTCCCGGCGGAGCAAACATTGTTATGATGAATATCGATGTTCGTTTCGGGCACCCTAGATTCAGGTTCTTCCTAGTTAGGAGCTCTGAGTGTGATGTGTTATTATTATTATAAATCAGTCACCTAATACTGGCCTAAAAAGTGGTCCTAAATTAGCGATCCACACTTATTATTTCAAAATATGTTAAATGTTTACCTACCCTCAAACACAAACTATGCGCAGTTTATGTGCGCAGAACGCGGTGAGGTTTAAATAAAAGCTCGTACATCTATACCAAATAAAAAAAGGAAAATATGATTACTTCACAGTATAGCCCATTCTAATATTTTCAAATCAGTCCATACTTATATTTTCAATTATACTACAGGAGGGAGAAACAGAGACGGAGAATCCTTTTGATTTAGACGTGATGAAAGAGAACATACCGGAGGAGGAAAAGACAGAGAAAGAAGACAGGAACAACGAGGGACTTGAAGTGTCGAGCGATGAGGAAGAGGGAGATAATGGTGACAAGGAAGACGACGATACGCAGGTAATTATTATGTTAAACTTGACGCGAATTTGTGCAATTTTGAAGTTTTTTTTTTTACAAATAATAGCCCATTTCAAAACGCCATGAATACATAACAAATCAATGGAAAAAGCCCGCACTGTACCGGAACAATGGCACAACGAGCATTTTCAAATATTTTCATACTGCGCGGACTACAGCAATTACAACTTAGTCGCGTCCCATCAAATCAGGTCCCGTCAACGATAATCAAGTAAACCGCACGTGCTCACGAGCCCATTACACCTCCCATTTAAGCATAGGGGTTTTTAACCCTGTACGTGCAAACCCGTACACGCACATATGCAACCAGTGTGCCTTCCGATGTTTTTGAAGGCTATGATATTGAAAAGCATATTTTTTTACATGTGATAAGTATTTATTGTGGGTATACAAGTAAATCTCTTGATGTAAAATTATTTTTATTGGCATATTTATTGAAAAAAGGTCTTGAGCTTTTTTGAATAATTGTCCCCCCTGCTCCACTAATTTCACATAAGAGCCTAATATATTTTTTTATATACAAACAGGAAGCCAAAGACAAAGAAAACGAACTACTGAAAGACGACCAGGACCCAAGTGACGATGTCGACCTTGACAAAGATGGGGGTGAAGAAAAGGACGAAGAAGAGGAAGAAAATAACGATAAAGACGCATCCATGGACGAAAACCAAGAGGAAACTAATCCTGAACCAGATACGGAAAACAAAGAGGAAGATTTACCAAGAAACCCGGAGAAACCTGACGAAGATGACGAGAAAATTGATGAAAAGACTGATGAACAGAAGCAAGCTAACCCTCAAGCTAATCCGTCGAATGATGATCAATCAAAGGGAGATAAGGCTGAGAATGCAGAGATGGAAAGAGGCACAGATGATAATGTTGAAACTAATGCTGATCAGGCTAAGGATGAGGATGCTGCCCCTTATGTAAGTATTTATTAATAAAATAAAAAATAGTTTGTATTTCAATGTTTCGTCTGTGACATTTTAATAATTGATTTCTTTGATATATTTAGTTTGTATAACTCTTTTCCGCTTGAATCTAATAAGATGTTTAAAAACTAGAGTTAGAAAGCTATCACGAAAAAAAAAAGTCTTCTAAACCATGGTCAATATTAAGAAACTGAAAATTACCAACTGTTGTATAGCTTTCAGGTTTAATATCTAAGAAATACTGTTTGTTGCCTAAAGTAGCAACATTTAGCACAAAATATAATTTGAGCTGTTCTAATTAAGAGTGTTGCCAGATAAGTACGCCACTGTATACGTTCTTTACCCGCCATTGAAAACAAATAGCTGATTGCTAATTGGTTCGTATTTTGGCCTCACGCAGACTTATCTATTGCTCACTCTAAGTGCTTCTATTTTTTTTTTCTAAATAAAGGAACAAGCCCAAGAGCAAGTGGGCGACGAAAGGCAAGCGGCCGGCCGCGCGGAGCTGGACAAGAGTGACAGGGGTCACCGCGGGCAGAAGCAGGCCGCCAAGATGGCGTCGGATTCCGTTGAGAGTAACAAGAGAAGGGAGAACAAACCGGGCCAGACTGAGCATGAGAGGACGCTTGGTGAGTTTTATATCTATATGATCTAGCTGTCCCGGATAATTTTGTTTCGCCTTAGAATTAGTTTACTTTACTATACTACTGCAGACTTGGCTGTATGAACTATATGTTCTTTTGCCTGTCCAGAATCGGCGAATAAAAAACAATAAAAAAGTCAAAAATTTGTGAACGATCTTAGAAAGAAAAAATCAAATTTATAGATGAACATACAACCATACAAACATGTAAACAACAAATTATACGTAGGAAGAATTTGTATGGGAAAATGAAATTTGTAATTTTTTTCTACTTAAATTCCACACAATTTATCCATAATTATTTTCTGACTCACATATTATATTATCTTTTTTTTTTTATTTTTTTTAGAAATTTTGTCATTTTCAGATAAATTAACCTTTTTTAATTAGCCCATTAGCAGGCAAAGGAACATAGTCCGTACAGCCAAGTCTTCAGTTGAATATAATTTTTATTAGAATATTATTTCGTGCAAACCTATTTCTAAGGCGATCGAAGTTCGCCGGGTCAGCTATATTAATCTACATATTTTTTTAGGCGAGGTAAACGAAAAGAATCGCAAGAAAACTCACACGCTAAACGTCGAGAACGAAGACGAGACGGCTGAAGATGGAGGAGACGGAGAAGACCAGGACAGAGAGGCTGATGCCTACCAGCACGTCAAACAAGCCAACGAGGATGATGTTCAGGTATGCTGGTACAGTGGCGGACACGATCGGCGTAACACTTCCGGTTTTTCTGTATTGCAAAACAGCTCTTGTTCTTTGGTAATACAGTCTAGGGCTGACGAAACCATAGACAAATCTGTTACGGCTTCCTAGTCCGTGACTGTACAATGCAATGCTCGTAGGATTGTATGCTCGGTGTTGTATGTTAAGAAAACAAAACATAAAAACAAAACGCTTTATTGACATTTAAAAAAGCAAGCAGGTACTTACACAAAAATAATACCAAAACAGAAACATTTCGAATTAAATAGAAATAGGGCAATGGGCGGCCTTATCGCGATTACTTCTAGAAAACCCTCAAATATTTTTTGGTTTAAAAATTTAGGCAAGCGAGCTGTGCTTTTTGAATAAGCTAACTGTCGAAAAAAAAAATGTGGGGAGGCTTTCCAATAGTGCATATCGATTTCCTGAAATTATGATTATCACTTCATATCATCAATACATAGGATAAAACAAAGTCGCTTTCGACGTTTGTCTCTATGTATGCTTAAATCTTTAAAAATATGCAACGGATTTTGATACGGTTTTTTAAAATAGGTAGAGTGATTCCAGAGGAAGGTTTATAAGTATAATAAAAGTTCTTATTCTTAAGATAGTAAAAGTTAAGGCGGTACGAAGTTCGCCGGGTCGACTAGTTATAATACAAAAGTCTCTTTCCGCTGTCTGTCTGTATGTGTATCTTTGAAACTACAACAACGCTTTGAAACGCAACGGATTATGTTGTTTTTTTTTAAACAGATAGAGCTATTCAGGTGGTAGGTTACATTAGTAGTAGGTTAGGCGGTACAAAGTTAGCTGGGTCAACTAGAAAATATTATTTCACAGGCCGTGGACGCGGCAACAAAGGAACAAGCGGAACTACAACCGACGCTGCAGAAAGAAGACGAAGACGCCGAACAACTGAAGGACGATGATGAACTCGCTATGGATGTTGATGATGATGATATTCAGGTTGGATTTGATTTGAGACCTTATTTCAATATGCTAAGACATGACAGCCTCATGCTTTCTCGCTCAAAATTATAATCAACGAGCTTTCCCGGCTAACTTCGTTGTAACATAGAATATAATATAAGTATAAGACCTGGCTCTTTAGACTTTGTTCTTATGACAGCCCAGAATGGGAAAATAAAAAAACAAACAACAACAACAACAAACTACCTGTCAAAATATGTAAACAACGTGAAAAAATTTGCACCTTGGGTTACATTATATGAGTTTAGGTAAGGATCCCTAATTATTTTGAAAATCTAATATAGCCTATGACACTCGGGGATAGTGTAGCTTCCTATCAGTGAAAGAATTTTTCAAATAAGTTTAGTATTTTCGGAGCCTATTCGTTACAAACAAACAAATCTTTCCTCTTTATAATATTATTATTAGTATAGATATATTTAAGTTTGTAGCTTTCCAAGTTTTCTTAAATGATCAATTGAATAAGCCCTCCGTAAATATGTACGTCACAATGATGAAGCGGCGACGGCTCGGGATATAACGTGTGGGTCTCCCAGCTGATTGTTCCGATTCCGAGGTTCGATCCCCAATCTTATCTTCCTCTTCATCGTTCGAACACTAACTTTGTTTCCGTGCTTCGGAGTGTACGTTTTGGCCTGTTTTCACTCTGTTTCTTTGATTAGTGCGAGTGCGAGTGTTTAGTGCATTTGCGAGTGGTTAGTAAAAAACACGATGTGGACAACAAACTGCGAGTGGGTGCCTGACACAATTTTTTTTTGTAACGGGTGGAAATGCATATCGCATTTCCCGACGCTCGGGGTAGCGTCGGGGGTATGTGGGGCTCGCACCCACTAAAACCCCCCGGCGGCCGTCTTGGCGCTTTTGGGAAGGACCCCGGGAACCACGCATTACTGGCGTCCGAAGTTCTTCCCACGTGCGTGACACTACTCGCAGATGCACTCTCACTCGCACTAATCAATGTGAATACATGCCTTTAACCCATGCTCCTGTATCTCTAGCTCCATGTCAGTTCTGTCGTTTCGCTCAGCGCAGCTGCTTTCCTACTATAATACAATTCACACGACTGTTGGTCATATCGACCATCGACCCTATTATACCGATGGTCGCAGTTATCGACGATTTCAAATTGCGCTGTTTTTGAATACGACACTTATTTATTGTTTTATTTATGTTTATCTTTATTTTATACAAATTAGATCGAAAAAGCAGAAAAGGAAATTTCTTCTGAAAAAGTGCAAGATAAAACGGAAAAAGATAAAGATAAATCAGGTAAAACCAAAGACGGCAGCGACGAACCCACGGGTGAGACTGGCGTCGAGGTCGACGGCGAAGTCGTCGCTACTGCTTCAGTGCCGAGAGGGGATGAGTCTACTTATCATACTAGGTTAGATTTTTGTAATTAGATTATTTTACAGAAGAAATAGTTCTTTATTGATTTGATGTTATTTATGTGGTACCTACTTTTCTATAAATACTTTTGTTCCTTATAAAGTGTTAGAAGGAGCATAAATAGCAAAAAGTGGGCACTGCCTATAAAAAAGGAAGGGCGTACTAAAATGATACGCCGCTAACTTAGTCGGCCGCTAAAGCTATGGTTTCTTTAAAACTGTGCCAACATCTTGCGGTGAATAACGTTAGTAGAACTTTGACCATATAAAAACGGCCGCTTTTGAAAAGACTAACGTAATTAAAAAGCGGCGGCGTTTTTTATATGTTCAACGTTTTACTTAACACTACGCCATTCACCGTAAGTTTGCGGCCGGCACCGTCTTAGAGAAAACCAGCTTAACAATTTTGTTAAAATTGGGAACACACAGACTCAAATTTTAAATGTTACAATCTTAGTTTGAACTATTCGGGGGTTAATAACATTTCTCTCTCTTCCAGTCTACCAAACCCGACCCAACTGGAACAAGAAGAGCAGATGTCAGTGGAGCAGTACGGTCACCTGCGCTCGCGCGTGCTAGGCGGGCGCGGGGCGGGGGCGGGCGGCGCGGGGGCGGGCGGCGCGGGCGGGGCGTGGCGCGGGCTGTGGGCGGGCACGGCGGGGGCGGCGCGCGCTCTGGCCGAGCGACTGCGGCTGCTGCTGGAGCCCACGGGCCGCAGCAGGATGGCTGGTTAGTAGACTTGTTACTATAAGGCCTGTCACTTAAGACGATATACAACAAATAAATCGAACGACCGAATGAACAGAGTCTATCTCTTTGATATAGCATACTGAGGGAAAGGGACAGTCAAATGTCAGTCGCCCACATCGGTTACAACATTTTTTTTGAAAAAGGAATAAATATTGAATATCTTTTTAATTATTACTTTTAAATCAAATCTGAATTACCAGAATTTGATTTTGTTTATTATCATTATTCCTAGGTAGTTTCGTTTTTTGGAAAGGTTATCTGTGACGAAATATTGTATTGAGGTTTTTTGATTCCACTAGAGTTTCTCAATTATAAAAAACTTTGTTATATCCACAAAAAGGTTATATTTAAATTCCAGATCTTTACCTCCTATAGATTAACCCTCTTATTCATAAAAAGTTAAAGAGCATTTTAGTTATTTGACGTAAGTATGTCAATTTAGACTGGATGTCACGTATTTACCATACAACAGACCAGGGAAGTAGACCTCCAGTAAGGCGACTTAAAATCTACTGCATCTTTATGAATAAGACGGTAAGAGAATTACTTGATTTAAAAAACCTTCAAAACTCATATAGCGTCTTAATGGCTTGAAACTTGAAGAAGCTAGTGTTGTAACAGCACCCGAAGCGGGCTCTAGCTGAGCGACAGGCTGCTGCTGGAACCCACGGGCCGGAGGAGGATGGCTGGTTATAGTAGTTTTGGCAGCCAAGGGTCTTTGTCACTTGATAGCTTGAAACTATAAAAAGCAGGGTTGCAACAGCACCCGAAGCGGAATAGCTTTATGAAGATAAACTTCTATAACATGACGCGCTCCTTCACATTTCTGTTTCAATGTAAGTGGTCCTATCCTTACAAACGCTTTTGCATATAGGGGTGATTTTAATAAGGTGTTTAAATTTATTTTTATTCCAGGCGACTACAGGACGGGGCGAGCAATAAACATGCGTCGCGTGATCCCGTACATAGCGTCCCAGTTCCGCCGCGACCGCATCTGGCTGCGGCGCTCGCGGCCCGCGCGGCGCGACTACAAGATCGCAGTCGCTGTGGACGACTCCAGCTCTATGAAGGATAACCAGGGACGGGAACTCGCTTTTGAGAGCTTGGCTCTTGTTTCACAGGTCAGTTTAGAAGTCATTTCCACAGAATTTCCAAGGTGGGATTGGCCAGTTCCTCTTTGCTCTACCTAAACAGGGGACTGGTTTTTAAAAGCTTGGTTGTTGTTTCATAGTTTAGTGAATGTTTTTGTAGGTCATTTTAATGGTAATTTCCAAGGACGAAAATAGGAGCAGAGATAGAAATGGCTTTGGAGAGCTTGGCTTTCTAGTCACAGGTCAGTTTAGTACTAAAGTCCATAGATAGTACATAGCGTCCCAGTTCCGCCGCGACCGCATCTGGCTGGCGCTCGCGGCCCGCGCGGCGCGACTAAAAGATCGCCGTCGCCGTGGACGACTCCAGCTCCATGAGCGACAACCAGGGACGGGAACTCACTTTCGAGAGCTTGGCGCTTGTGTCACAGGTCAGTTTAGTACTGATTTCCACAGAATTTTCTAGGTAGAATTGCAGTAGGAGAGATTGGCCAGTTCCTCTTTGCTCTACCTAAACAGGGAACTAGCTTTTAGGGAACTGGTTTCTAAAAGAGCTTGGCTCTTGTTTCACAGGTCAGTTTAGTTCTGATTTCCACATAATTTTAAAGGTAAAGATGCATGGGAAGAATTGGTCAGTTCCTCTTTGCTCTACCTAAGCAGGGAACTGGTTTTTGAGAGCTTGGCCCTTGTGACACAGGTTAGTGACTATCTATATAAAAGTCACTTTGAGTTTCAATTTCATGGTGTAGCTACTTTAATAGTCAAATCCATGGACATTGAGAGCTTGGCGGTTGTTTCACAGGTCAGTTTAGTACTCAAATCCATAGATAATCATAATATTGGAGCCGATGTAGCGGCACATTCACATTTCACAATCTTATTTCTACATCTAGTTTCTAACGCAGCTACCAAAACAGAATTTCGAAGGTCCATTGTGAGAGATCATTTGGTCGGATCGGAGTTACTCTTTGCTCTACCTAACAAGGCACTTACTGGCTTTTGAGATTGTCTCTTGTGTCAGCGGTTAGTGACTGTTTTCTTTACACAGGTCACTAGTCAATTCTTTGGCTACTTTAATGTAGCTACTCAAAAATAGATTACATGGATGACAAAGAAGAGCAGGGAACGGCTTTTGAGAGCTTGCTGCTTGTGTATTAGGTAACTGACATATTTCAGACTACAAACTATGTACAATATTGCTGTAGACGACTGTATCTCTAGAACTAGCTGAAAACTAGCGTGGCTGTTTTAATACTGGTTAGTGACTGTTTACATAGATCAGGTTACTTAAATAGTCCAACGTCAAAATCGCAAATCCGAAAAATCCTCTACAAAATCTGTCGAAAATTTTTACTACAATTAATTTGACAACAAAATATTCCAGGCTCTACTAAAACCCTAATGCAACACTATTTTAACTTCACAGGCGCTGAACCTGATAGAATCAGGCGACCTAGCAGTCTTGAGCTTTGGGGAGCAACCGAACCTCCTTCATCCATTCTCAGAGAAATTCTCCGAACACTCCGGTGCAAAGATAATAGATCAACTGCGTTTTGACCAGACAAAGACTAAAATAGCCGAACTTCTAGATTTCTGTTCCGTCATGTTCGAACAGGAAAGTGTTACAAGTGACGCGTTTAATGCTAAGTTGTTGGTCATAGTGAGTGATGGGAGGGGAATATTCTCGGAGGGAGAAGGGAGGGTTGTGCGGGCGGTGCGGGCTGCAAGACGGCAAGGGATCTTCCTTGTCTATGTCATTATTGACAACCCTGATAATAAGGTATGTAGATTTTTTTTACTCTATAAGTATTGTTTCAAAAGTCAGAAGTCAAAAATGATTTATTCAATATAGGATACAAGATATTATCACTTATTAAAAGTAAATTAGATTCCATCTAATCTAATTGTTATTGATACCTTATTTGGTGAAGTACCCTGTACTGTGAGAGGCGAGGTAGTTCAGGGTGCCCACTAATTGGCTCAGGCAAACAAATGTTGGACTTGCCTTACGACAATGGTCGCCTGGAGACGCCCCCAAACGAGCCCTCCTCTGTCAAATGATTCTACTCCGTTTATCATAAGCATAAGATTACCGCTACACTAGTAGGACGGGCACAAGCGTACAGTGCGATCGCCAACCCGCCTGCCAGGCCACTAAAATATTTGTTTTTGTGGCGATTTGTGTCCTATGTCTAACAGTGACTTTTGGCTGAGATGGTGAGATGACTATCTCAGTATTTGCGCCTTAATAATACACGAGTTTTCCCGGCTTACTTTGTTACGCCATAGAATATAAGTTACTACAAAAGACTTGGCTCTATAGACTATGTGCTTTTGACTGCCCAGAATGGCCGAATAGAAAACAAACAACAACAACAAACCACCTGTCAAAATATGTAAACAACGGAAAAAATATTGCACCTTGGGTTACATTATTTGAGTTTAGGTATGGATCCCTAATTTTTTTGAAAATCTTATATAGCCTATGACACTCGGGGTTAATGTAGCTTCCTACCAGTGAAAGAATTTTTCAAATCGGTTCAGTATTTCTGGAGCCAATTCGTTACAAACAAACAAACAAACAAATCTTTCCTCTTTATAATATTGGTATAGATAACTAGAGCACAGCTATTCTTTCTTATCGTTTAAAAACACGTTTTAGCTTGACACAAGTTATGTACTTTCGTATTCTGCCCTCCCGAGACTAAAGTGCAGTATCACCAAAATTGAGATTTCGAGAAAACGTCATTTAAAGTTTTTATTTAATCATTAGAAAAAATGAAGACATGTAATTATAAAAGTTTAAATGTAGAAATAAGGGGCAGTTATCGATGCACAAATTAAAAAAAACAACGAAAACGATGTAATAAAAAAAAAATATTAATCGATTTTGGCGCTTTTTACTGCTTCCCCCTTTTTTTATAAATATTACTGTAAAACTAAGTAAATTGCAGTAAAAATGCCTGTTACTGCGTTTGATTTCAATTAACTTTGTGGAAAACTAATTAAATTGCAGTATAGTTCATATACTACTGCATTTTAACCAGTATCTGATGGAAAAAACATTCATATTTTGAAGGTAGTATGTAATTATATAAATAAAACACTTTAATTTTACAAAAATAACGTAATAGTTTCAATTCAAAATAGTTTTTCATTACTTTTAAAGTAAAATTCTTACAAAAAAAAAACTAATACCTACTTAAATTATTATTATACCATATTAATTATAAAAAACTTGAATATCACAAAATTCATTAACAAAACAGCTCTTTCTAAGCAACCCTTTAAGGTTTATAACTGATAGTTTTAAGTTTATATTAACACTGATTTCACATTGGACTCGAAAATCCGAAATCGATTACATTTGAGCTCCACAATGGTGATTTCGCAACACTGAGCGAAAGCTGCTCGCGCTTTGTTGACACAATTTCCAAAGTCCATTTTAGTTCCTCCTGTAGGGCTCACTCACCACTCCACCAAAATGGGCAGGTAAACTTTGACACTTGCTCCTGCTCTTCTCCCTTTATGTTTAGAGGGTCCTGTTCTGTGTAGTGTAAGCGCATTTCCTTAGTCTTTGGCGTTTTAATACGAAGATGTGAATAGGTAGGTCATCTGAAAAGTCGCATCCGTAAAAGAAACGTCTGAAAGTTATAGTGGATACTTTGCTTGCCCTTTCCGGTGACTACACAATATACTCGTCACTTGTCATCTAGAACCAGTAAGAACAGCGCTAGTGATAATAAGCAACCCTTCCTTGCTATACTGTTCAGCAACACTTTGGTCAGGATTTTAGTGCAGGCCGAGTGCAAGTTATTGCCTCGCCACGTAGAACACCGCGAAATGTCCCTTTATTGCTTCTTTCCAGGCGTTAGCGACTGCTCTTTGTTTCCGAGAATGCTTAACATTATAATTTAAAGAGTTAAACACTGCAAAGAAACCTGACTCGGTTTATGATCATAACGGTATCAATATTTAGTCCAGTCACGTTATTCAGAAGTGGTGGCGCTGACCCGGTAGGGGTCAGATTGATTTTCCACTCTTTGTGAGTTCTTAAACCATATTAATTTTTAGCCATGAATAAACATCACAAATAATTCACCGAGTAGTAAAAATATCCGTTGGCAAATCGGCCGCACACACTATAAATAGTTATAAAAACTGACTAAATGAAAGTACCTACTTGATTCTAATACTTCATAAGTCTAGTTACCGATTTAATATTAACGTAAATTAAACTGAATAAAATGCAGTAATAAACCAGGATCCTCTGCGCTTTAGTTAGTTAAGCAAACTTTTCTTATTTAAATTAAACGCAATTAAAATGCAGTTTATCCAATTATACTGCATTTTAGTTGGTGACGGTACCACAAAAAGATAAAGTATTACAAATGCCACTGCAGTATACAGAGATGATACTGCATTTTAATTGGTTATTATCGATAAAAATTAATGTGTAATAGTTTGCAGTATAATTGATTGTATGGAGTTAGTTTTTACTGCACTTTAATTAGTTTTTTAACATGTATAACTTAATAACGAAACTATGTAAAGTGCTGAAAAATTCAATGTCATACTGCAGTTTACTTGGTTATCCTAAACATATGGGATGCAGTAAAACATAGAACTGCATTTTAGTTGGGATATCATGAAATTTTTACTATTTTTGGCTTTGCAGTAAACATTAGAAATTAAATAACTTAATTTCTAAATGTTGTACACAAAAATGGATTTTATTAGCAGTAAGAATAAAAATCATATTTTCTGAATCACAAAAAAACCGAAAATCGAAAAATTGCCTGATACTGCACTTTAGTCTCGGGAGGGCAGTATTGTTAAACATACTTTGTAGCTCCCTCCATACACGTTACTTTGTTGTTCAGCACATTGTAGCTCAGCACACGATACTTTGCTGTTGTTTAACAACACATTTTCCTACAGGACTCTATAATGGACATCCGCCGTCCAAACTTCGACCCGTCCTCGGGCGCCCTGTCCGGCTTCTCCCCGTACCTCTCATCGTTCCCGTTCCCGCACTACGTGGTGCTGCGCGGCGCGCGCGCGCTGCCCGCCGTGCTCGCCGACGCGCTCCGGCAGTGGTTCGAGCTCGCCGCTCATACACATTAGTTTATATGTAGTTCTGTCCCTCATGGCCGGAACACACGAGGCCAGTGTTTTGAGCCAGGATAGCAAGCCAGTGTTCGTAAGCTAGCATGCTTACTGGTTTATGCAGTGCAGTACTTAGAAATGAAGATTTTGTCTTCAATAAAATATCCTAATTGACAGAACACACCAGGGGGTCAAGTTTCTTAACTAAAAACGATCGACTCGTATTGTCTTGTTGGCGACTTCGTTAACCATTGCAGTTTTCTTTGGGCGTGCAACAGAAATTGCCTTTGTTGAAGCGGCAATGGTTAACAAATTCGCAAACAAGACAATTATGTACGAGTCGATCGTTGCTAGTTGAGAAATTTGCCCCCCAGTACTGGTCAGTAGTGTTCTTTTTTTACATCAATCTTAAAGAAAACATTTTAAAAGCGCAGGTGAAGCTGCGTGGAACAGAAGTTAGAACATATGCCAAAAATATGTATCTTACTCAAGCCGTTTGGGCTATATAAGTTATCTGTTGCTCAGAAAGTAACACGTAACGTAAATTTAATACATTTTTAAACAATTATGTTTCTGACATGCGCACAAACGCTGCTTATTGATCATGTTACACGTACTAGGAATATTTAAGGCTAAAAGCGGGTGCTATCTAGCATTTTGTAAATAGGTATTTTCAAATTATGTATGTAAAACAAAGACTTTAGTGCGGAGTTATGTTACTTTTAAGTTCTTCCAGTAGAAGGGATATTTTGTTTAAATGTAAGAAAGACATTATTTTTTATGTTTATCATATAATTTTTTTGTTCTTATAAATTTACAACTACCTATACTATTAAGAAAACATATTTTGTGATATCGTATAACGATAAAATAAAGTTTGGTATGAGTTTCCTAAAATTGTATTTTCTTTGGGTTGGTAAGTTAATATTTTTAAAATAAAACAACAGAATGTATTTAAAAATATTATTGTATATTTTGTCAACTGAAACAATATCTTAGATTAATCTCGCTTAACATTATTTTGGAAACTATCTGTTCTATTACTGTTACTAAAGTTAAATTTGTAGGCCATCGACCTTTTAGCTTTGTGGATTCAAACCAAATTAAGTAGAAAAGTATAGATAAATACTAAAAAAAAATCGGGATCGTAAATTAGCGCTAAAAGTACTTACATCTGCATCTGAGTAAAATCAAAATGATAACAATTTTTTTTTTACTATAAATAATGCACCTAGCACCTACTGCTCCTAATATACAAATAACTCAAGAATCAGTTTACAAAATGTATCTTAAAAAGGTGGAACTACACTGCACATAATCGAAACAAATCATTTTTGTAATTTTACAAGCCAATACAGAAGCTAACGACCAGAGTTTTTTAACAAAACATAAAGTGCACTTAGTTCGAAGAGCGGATCGTCGATGGGGCCGAAAAGTTGTCTCATGGCGACGAAGCACCGGAAGATGCAGAGTAGGCACAGACCACGCTCATCCTAGGAAGGAAACCAGACGACCTGGCGAAGTACGTGTGTACTATACGTAAGTGGTGTTGTGTGTCGAAGTTTTATTAATATAATACCTCGAAATTATCCAACAGCAAACTATACATTGCAACAAATTTAAAACTTGAACATTTTGTAACCAAACTCCGAATATACTAACAATTATAGCAAAACATAAACTATGATATAACGTTAAAGTTATAAAATACGCTAACTAAAGTATAAAATAATTAAAAACATGTTATGACGTTACGCTGCTAACGAAACGTATAGTCTGACAACTTATTAGCAAAGATTAGCTTATTGCCGTTAATTTAGTTAACTCTCAAAATTTCGGAGTTTTACTTGTTTTGGCGCCAATCCAAGGCGTTTAGAGTTCATACTTCGTAACGGATTGAGTAAGTTCTTTGTCAATTTTGCAAATACAGCGCGAGACGTTAAATTGGCAGACTATGACTTAACATAATAAAAATAACCTTGTTAGTACCGCCTCAAGTATCAACTTTAGCCCTAACGCTCCTAATAAATAATAAAACTTTGAGCTGCATTCATTCTAAAACACTTCTCATCATTAACGTCATCCATTTAAAACATTATTTTGAAATTTACACTAGAATTTTGCTCTTTATTTTAGAAGGATTGTATCCAAAAGTTTACTAGGAAAAAATTACTAATAAAGGCCATTATGGTGACAATATTGGAAAACAAAGAAATCTTTATTTTCGACTTTTAATATTTATAAACTGGCTCAAAGACGAAATAGAAAAGAGAAAAATTAAGAAAGGTAAAAAATGTGAAAAAGGTAACGATATTGAAATAATAAAAGAGTCTTTGAGCCATTTTATAATTAAAATCTACAATTTATATTATTTTTCTTTACCCATCAAGTGTTATAACTTCACTCATTGGCAGACTCCTTGGACGAATGGTTGTTGGTATCAGTCTTATCACCATCACTGTAGAACTTTGGCTGAAAGAAAACAGAAACAAATGAATAAGTGTTTCAACTTCGAACGGAAAAAAACTTACGAAGATAGTAGGCAAAATAAAAGGTTACAATTTTACAAAATTTTTTATGCATTCAGGATTCTGAATAAAGTACTTTCTCATTTTGCGTTGATAAAAAATCATTTTGAATAATTAAGTGGAATAAAATGGAAATAAAAACGTTTATTTAATAAATCACATAATGAAAAATACAAATTTACTTTGCAAAAACAGTGCTAACAAAATCATAGCATACAAATATTGATATAGCTTAAAAACCAAACAAGTTTAGTGAAAAACCCATACCAAACAAAAACCAAAATCAAAAGAAATATAACGTCACAAATGAAAACACAAAAAATTTTGAAAGTATTCCCATAGCCATATTGTGGGATACTTCGTAAGTATAGATTTACAGGAGATGGCACAACAGGCTACTATTGCTTATAGAAAAATAACATGGATTTAAAGCTATTTAGGCGCTGTTACAACACTCGCTTGTTCGTGTTCAAGTTTCTTGTTCGAGTTCAAGAATAAAAACTTGAATATCTCAATGGTTATAACAGGCAAGTTCTAAACATAATAGGTACATCACTCTAAACAAAACAAATGTTCTATAATCTACTATTATAAATAAAATTGAAGTATGTGTAGGCTGATGTGCCAGCTACTGCATAATAAAATTAAAATGGAATAAAACACGTTATTTAACGGGCTAAATTTTAGAATAAGCGCAAGAAACATCTAGATTACCGTTAAATTAAAATTTAATAAATAACGCATCACAGAACTCAGAACCCCTCACTTGGTGGAACACGAACTTTCTTAGTAACAGTCGACATCCTGCTAACTCTACCAAGAAGACGTCAATAATTTTAACGATAATGTAACGATTAATTTTTTTTTCTAGCGCTAATTCTAGAATTAAGAGCGTCAATGAATCTAAAAAAAATGTAAAGGAAAAAAAAAATGAACACATTTATAAATCACAAAAAAAAAACAATTAGCTAAGCGTGTGATCGACCCTCGAAAATGACTTACATAATAAACTTTGTACTATACTGTTGTAACTTTATTGCCGAAGCCGTTTTTCACACCGTTATAACTTGTAAAACCCTAAAAATAAATTAAAACACTATATCCATGGAAGACAAAGTTCAATTTAGGGTTTTAAAGTAATTATATCCCACAACTTCATTTCTTGGTGATTTTTTTAGTCTGTAAACCCTCCCAATGTTTTTCCTAGTGAAAATCTGTTGGGGACAAATAGTGGTCGCCATTTTGACATATATCGTATGCTTAGATTAAGCTGTCTAATGAGTAGCATTTAGTATAAGTGTAGTGTAGGTAAGGACAGTATAGAGAAGCGGTACTATAATTATTGTTGGGGTACTATATAACCTAGTGTCAATTACACTGTAATGGCACTATAGGGTAGTGGTATTATAGTGTAGTGATACTAATAGTGTGGTAGAAGTATAGAGTAGTGGCACTATAGTGTAGTGTTCTGGCAGTGTAGTCTCACACGTCGGACACTTCATAGAAAAAGCGCGTTGCTTCACGCACAGCCGAAACTCGTGTAGGTGCACGCGTATCATGCTTGTGTGAGTGAGACAAGATGATGCTTGTACTGAGCGTCACTGAGCGGTAACCAAGCGCGGGGCCGCACTTGCACAGGGAGACAGGGAGTGCCCGACCTGTATTTAGTATTTATTATACTGTGGCAGTGCTGTGTAGTGTTCTGGCAGTGTAGTGTATATGCAGTATAGTGTAATTACAGTATAGTGTAGTTGCAGTGTAGTGTCAGTATAGTGTAACTGTAGTATATTGACAGTAAGTGCAATTACAATATAGTGTAATTGTAGTGTAGTGTAATTGTAGTGTAGTGTAATTGTAGTGTAGTGTAATTGCAGTGTAGTGTAATTGCAGTGTAGTGACAGTATAGTGTAACTGCAGTATAGTGTAATTACAGTGTAGTGTCAGTATAGTGTAACTGCAGTATATTGATAGTATAGTGTAATTACAGTATAGTGTAGTTGCAGTGTAGTGACAGTATAGTGTAATTGCAGTATAGTGTAGTGACGGTAGCAGTATAGTGTATTGGCAGTATAGTGACGGTGTAGTGTAGTGACGCTACGTGGCACAGACCTCGTCGTGCGAGGCGTGGTCGTGCGGCGCGCGCTCGTCGTCGTCGTCGCTGTCGTCTTCCTGCGACGAGTCGCCGCCCGAGCCCGCCCCCGCCGCCGCCGCCGCTGCCTCCGGTTTTACTGGAAAAAACATTAAATTAAGTAAAGTTTTTTTTTTTTTCAGGTATATCTGAAAACTGCATTTTGTGGATTTCCTGAAGAAAAAAAAGTCGTGCCCTCTTATATTTTCCCCGAATCTTACCTGCCTGCCACTTTAATGTCAATGTCAGTCTCAATCAGATGCCGATTAAACATAAGCCCTCTTGTTTACGACACACCGTGAAAATCAACGGTATCGTACCGTTATGTAAAAACTAATTATCAAATCTTCCTACGACGATGATGGGAGCTTAGTAAAGTAAGGCGTAAAGTTTTAGGTCATACTTAATTAATATCTTACGGCGAGCAAACAGTACGTTTCCGTCCGGCCTTATTAAATGACTAGAGGCTGCCCCGCGGTTTTTCCCGCGCAGATTTCCCTTAAACACAAAAATCCCGTTTTTTCCCGTTCCCGTAGGAATTTCGGAAAATCCTTTCTTAGTGCTCACCTACACTCCCTAAGGAACCTACATGCCAAATTTCAACTTTGTGCGCCTAGTAGTTTCGGCTCTGCGTTGTCTGTCAGTCAGTCAGTAACGGAAGAGTTTTATATATATTGACTAGAGGCTGCCCCGCGGTTTTTCCCGCGCAGATTTCTCATACACACAAAATTCCTTTTTTTTCCGTTCCCGTGGGAATTTCGGGAAATCCCTTCTTAGTGCTCACCTACACTCCCCAAGGAACACACTTTCAGCTTTCTACGCCCAGTAGTTTCAGCTCTGCGTTGTCTGTCAGTCAGTCAGTCAGTAACGGAAGAGTTTTATATATATTGATTGAAATGGTTGACTAATAGTGTAGTGACGTCAATCTCACCAGGTGTGGCAGGTTGGCCGGACGCGCCCGGTGCGGCTCTGCCCCTGTATTACGGCCGCTTTTGCAATACTGCTTTTCGTCCTCTTTATGTTTTTTTTTTGTACTGACTTTGACATTTCAGAGCCACGAAAAGCAAAGTTGCAAATGTGGCCGTAACTCATCGTAGCACTGAAGGCAGACGAGAGAAGGCAGCGGCTTGTGGTAATCTGACCTAACCTAATCAGCTAAGAGAAAATCATCATCTCAGCCGAAAGACGTCTACTGCTGGACATAGGCCTCTTCCACACATCGCCACACCGAGCGGTCTTGAGCGACTCTCATCCGGTGTAATCCCGCAGTCTTCACCAGTTTGTCTGACCATCTTGTAGGAAGTCTGCCCACTCTGCGTCTTCTGGTGCGTGATCGCCACTCGAGATCTTTTCGACCTCAAAGAGTAACACCCTTACCACAAAAAAAAGGTCTAAATCGCCCATTAGTATGACCAACTAGAGGCTGCCCCGCGGTTTTTCCCGCGCAGATTTCTCATAAACACAAAATTCCCGTTTTTTCCCGTTCCCGTGGGAATTTCGGGAAATCCCTTCTTAGTGCTCACCTACACTCCCTAAGGAACCTACATGCAAAATTTCAGCCCGCTACGCCCAGTAGTTTCGGCTCTGCGTTGTCTGTCAGTCAGTCAGTCAGTAACGGAAGAGTTTTATATATATAGATTGGTGATTTAAACCTAGTCTAGTGAACCTAGGCCAGGTTAAACTGCTTTTATGGTAGAGCCGTAGATGATTGAACTGAGTGATTGATGGAGTAGTGACGTCAGTCTCACCGGGCGCGGCGGCGGCGCGGCTCTGCTCGCGCGTCAGCTCGTCGTAGCACTGCAGGCAGACCCGCAGCGGCTTGTGGCTCTGACCGCGCAGCAGCCATTTCTTGGACGAGCACGGACCGCAGACTACTGAGCCGCATTTGCGGCAGTGGTGCTGTAATAATATATTTAGACTAAAGTAAGGCCAATAAGACGAGATAAAAACCGAAAACAAACTTTTAGGGGTTAGTAATTTTTTTACTTGGAGAAACGAAGAAGATAAATAACTTGTTTCCACCGCTCCGACCACGCTTTTTACTATCTGGGAAATACATCGATTAGGATAAAACTTGCTACATTATTATTAAAGGGATACTTGAACACATCCGAATCGGTTCATTAGTTTTTCCGTAGCGTAAACTAACAATAAGCAAACAGACAAAATATTCAAAAACCTAATGGTTTGTGTGGCGTTACAGTGACGCTTTCGCCAGTGCTGGTGGCATAGTTACATTATTATCAACCGTATCCACTGTTAGACATTAGGCTTCCCCACAGATCGCCAAGAACAAATTTCGTGTTCACTGCAATCGCGTTAATCCCATGCAATACCGACCCGTCTGTTGAGCACGGTGAACTGAGTCTTCTTGCAGTGCATGCAGGCGGGGGCCTCGCAGTCCGGCACCCACACCGCCGCGTGCGTCGCGGGGGGCTGCTTGCCGCCTGTGGGGGGAGGGGGGGGGAGACAATCAGACACATTTACATTTTATTGCAAACTTCTTCAATAACTTCTCTTGGCTGATGCAATTTTTTCATATACAATACAACAATAGAAATGGGAATGGGGGACTATTATGGCAATATTGCTTTTCACCCTCTACTATAGCAGTAAATTAGCAGCAGATTACCCAAGAGGATTTTTGAGATGATGATACTTAATGATGTAATTAACATACTTTTTCTGAGCAGATCCTCTATGCACTTCTCAATGTGCGCCATCCACTCCTCCTTCTCAGTGGCGGTGACAGCGTACACGGCAAATGACTTTGAAGCTGTGCGTATAAGCCAACCGTTGCGGAATTCTGACAAAAACAAAAAAATATATGAAATCTGATTTATGGAAGAAACATAATGTCTGAATGTCTCGTAATTAACTGATTTTGATATTAATTCTTTTCATCTTTTAAAAGTTGCATTTTTTTGCTTTGTTGCATTATATGGGTTTCTAAATTCTATGAACAGGTTTGAGGAGCAATCATGTGTTGTTTCTTAAACTTATCAGAATAATAAAATTTTTGATTGAAAATCTTTTTTGAACCTGCTTGAAAATTTGGAAAGTTTATTTACAAGATGTGACATACATAAAATTAAAATTACATACAAAAAATTATTAAAGTTTTTGTTCATCATAGTTCAGAACAGAATACAGCTACATTCGGTAAAGTATTAAATTAAATAGTATCTGGAATCTAGACACAAATGGTTGTATGAGTCATGAATCAATGTCAGCAACCTGAGTCACAGCTAAGATTGTATTGACAAGCCTATTTATGAAAACAAACATAGTTTTAATATATATCTTGTATGCTGACATCAAAAGAAAGGAACTGTTTTTATGCAGTTTTTAACCGACGAAAAAACAAAAAGGATGAGGTTCTCAATTCGTCGCGTATATTTTTTTTTTTTTTTTTTTTTATGTATGATCACGCATAACTTTTTACTGTGTGGACCGATTTTGATAATTCCTTTTTTAATCGACAGGGTATACCTTGAAGTTGGTCCCATAAAAATTTGAAAATAAAATTCCAACCCTAAGGGTGGAAAAATAGGGGTGACTTTATTGTTCACTCACAGATTGTTTTGCCGTGTTGTGATTTACATGATAACTGCTAGGTATAATTATGAGTCTTTTTTATATGAATGTTAATAATCATAATCTCAGCCGATAGACGTCCACTGCTGGACATAGGCCTCCCTCAAAAATCGCCTCACCGACCGGTCGTGATCGAACCTCATTCTGTTAGTCCCTAAACCTTCACCAGGTTGTGTGGCCACCTTGTGGGGTGCGACCACCCTGTGGAGGGTGATTGGCTGGGGTCAAAAAAATTAGCCCAAAAAAAACTGAAAAGCAAAAAATAAAAACTTTTTATCAAAAAATTAAACCGCCGAAAAAACTGAAAAGCATTAAATAATTGGGAAACATTTTCTATTAGGACTTAATTTACTCACTTCTTAAAGTAATTTTGGTTAACCAAGAAATTTTGAGTCGGTGCCACAGAATCAACGAATAACGATCACTTAATTACCTGAAATTCAAAGAAATAACCGAAAAACGTGTGCCGCCGCGCATCGCGCTATAGGTAGTTAAGTAATTTGCTTGTGTGGTGTGGCACCGACTTAAAATTTCTTGGTTAACCAAAATTACTTTAAGAAGTGAGTAAATTAAGTCCTAATAGAAAATGTTTCCCAATTATTTAATGCTTTTCAGTTTTTTCGGCGGTTTAATTTTTTGATAAAAAGTTTTTTAGAATTACTTGTTATTAGGTCCCTTTACTTATCTTTTTTTAAATTATAAGTATAAAAGAGCAACCAGCAGGTCAATGAGCTGGTTCATCTGCCTACCCCTGTGGGGCATAAGGGTGTGAGATTATTTTTGTTGAAAAAGGTCAGCAGTTAATATTAAAGACACTTAAAAAAAACTTTCAATCTAGAAACCTTTGTATTATATACCTTTGGAACATGGAACCTACAAACAATTTTTTTGTGTGTTTGTTTTTTCCCACATCATGGCCAAACAGCCTTATTTAATACAGATTTAATTTGATAGAAAAAAGACAATGCAAATTGTAAATAAGGTACATAGGGTATAGCTCTGATAAAACTAAACACTTTAGGCTAAAGTTCATAATTTTTATGAAGTTTGTTGTGACTTTATATTTGAGAGCTTACATTACAATACTTACGTCCTTCATCTTTCAGAGATTCCAATTTGACCTCTTCCAATGGAATTACATGCTGTTTATTGTATTTTTTCTTATTTATGACGATGTTCCCATACACAAGTATGTCATTGAACAAAAAGAACTGCCGTGGTTTTGGCTTTTTCCGACACATTTTTGTCAGGACTCCTTCTCCTACTAGTACTCGGCCTTGCTCCGCCAGGGGCTGAAAAGTGTAACACAAGTTTAGGTGAAGTTGAAACCAAATGCAAAAGTATGGCCAATCATAAACTGAAAAAAATTGGGTGTAGGCATTGCAGTAAATGTTATTATTTGAAGAAACAGTCCATATCACAAATGGCAAACATTGACTGATAACCGAACGATATCTACAACTGTTTTCAACAGAGCTTTATCTCAGTTCCTTGGTTGATTGATATGGCAGCGGATCCCAACTTTGAAAGTACTTAGAAAGTTAGTTATCAATAAGTTTACTGTACCTGCCCAGAGCTGCCGAAGCAGCTCTCAACCATGGCAATCCTCCTGGCATTGGCTTCACTATTCACTGAAACAGAAACGGGAGAGTTGTGATGAACAAAGTTTGACGTCAAGCGAAAGTGAACTCTTTTCGAGCGAGTCACTCAACTTGGGCAGAAAGTTTTACAAGTTGGAAAACTGATTATTTTATTGTTATTGTATAAGTTTAGATTTTCTATTAACTTTCTTACCTAAACGATCAACCATTATTCTAAATTTTACACTTTTTAGCACAAAAATACGATACGAACAAGAGAATGTGTCATTGGAAGAATATCGTGAATCGTGATAGTGATACCAGCTGAAAGAAACACTTTATTACCAAGATACTCATTTGGTAGAATTTTATTATTAGGCCGCGTCCGCACACGCACAGTCATTAATTTAATTTTTCCGCGTGATTTCTATTCTCACGAATCTAATAAAAATAATCAAGTGTTACGTCGGACTTTTTTTACGTGTTTTTTTTAATTTTCAGTGTGGAAAATTGTATAGGATTCAATGTGTTACAGGATTTCGACAAAAAAATCGCGCGGAATAAAATCGCAGTGTGGATGGGCCTTATTATTGTGGTTGTGCTTGTCAAATGAAATATGCTTACCCTGTTATTCATAAAAAAAATTAAGAGCACTTTAGTTATTTGACATATGTCAATTTAGACTGGATGTCACGTATTTACCATACAACAAACCAGCGAAGTAGACCTCCAGTAACGCTACTTAAAATCTACTGTATCTTTATGAATAAGACGGTTAGGTTTTACGCAAAAAAAATCAAAACTTTAAAAAGGGTATTATTATGTAAGTACTTATATTATGGGCATTCGGATAATTTTATTTAGTGCTGAAGTGGACGCAGCAAGCAAGGCTAGACGGAGAAAGAGAAAACTATACAAAGTTAGAAGAACTTTTCTTATTTATTATTTTCTTTATTAACAAAAACCCAACAGCTTTACAAAATAAATTAGTTAAAGTAATTTTAAAACTTACAAATAAGCCAATAACAGGGTTTCACTTTGTAGTTTGTTTCACTTCGAAGCTAGAATTTAGATGTTTTTTGTTAGGTAGTTGTCCACACTTCGTTAATACGTTTCGTTATCTATTGATGTATGACAAGGATAATTTGATTGTCAATTTATCATTTATGAAGTTTTTACTAATGTTTTATTAAAGATTGTTTAACGGTATGAAATTGATCCATGTAATAGTAAAATAAGTACATACCTTCAACAATTTTATTTATGGCTAAGATTATTAGAAGAATATTCTGATCATACAGCCCCCGCAGCACGACGGACCATTTGTCGAATCGAACTGTCACTTTTAATCACTTTTGACATTTAAATGCAGGAAAATGTATGGACACGATCGACAAAATTGACAGATAGATACGATAAAGTCGACAAATTTTCGTCATGTTACTACTGCAGGTTTGTAACGTTCCATTACTAACTTATATTGTATGTCCATTCATAGACAAGAAGAAATCACATGAGCGAGTATCCATTTTTGACAGTTGCTGACAGGTAGTGGTCGATAATTTTATCACTTTTTGTTCGAAATTTTAATAAAAATCGAACAAAATGAAGGTGTGTGGCCCTAAATTGTCGCTATGCGGCCTGGTCCTGAGTGTCTGGGGGATAATTCAATTGGTGAGTACTCGTAGGTGTCCCAAACATCGACCTTCCAAGTGGTTTTAGGGTTCGATTCGCTGATCTGCAGTTTTCCTTTTTCAGACGTTGATGGGAGTATTTTACTATATCAGGGCAGTGGCTCTGCTAGAAGATCTACCACTTGAAGAGGAATCTGGCGCGCACCATACTATTGAGAGCTTCGTCGCGAAGGTCGAGGCAGGATACACACAGGTTAGTCACAAGACCCATCTTGGAACGTCACTTTTCAGTGCTAAATAAGTAGATAGGTACCTACTCTAATTTTGATTTCGAACGAATGAATTCATATTAGAGCTTTGCCATATCATTTAATATGGAACCTACTAGCCTTCTATGCTTCTTGAAAGTTAATTATTGATTTAGTTGAGAGATTTGTTTTTGATGTCTAAAATTTCAATTGCAATTTAAAGGTCAATGCATTGATGTTACTATCATTATTAGACTACATTCACACCAATTTTTAAAAATTAACAACGCAATTTTACACACTGTTCAAGTAAATTCTATTTTTCTTTCAGAATGCATACAACTGCTGGATAGCAGCATTGCTATACGTCATCACACTCCTGTTCTCCGCACATCAGTTCTGGGCCAACAACCGGTCTTCAGTTAGCATGTAAAGATGGCATTTATTTATGAGCAGGCCTGTCAGTAGCACAGTCTGATCAACCAAATTGGTTTCTTCCTAAAACTTCAATAATAAAAAAGGACAACTTTTACTTCAATCAGCAAGTAACCAAAATTAATTCTTTTCAAAACTATTCTGATGTTGGAGTATCCAGGCCACATCCTACAGTTTTCTGATGAGCTTTGGTGGTTCCAAAAATGTGAGGAATGTACTATGGTTCCAAGCTTGTGAACTAAGTGCAGGCACACTTTAACTACCACAACGTAAGAAGAAGAACTATTCTGCCAATGAAAGTCTAACAAGTCTGTGACTAAATCATTAGCTTTTTTGTTCAATCCAGCTGGATTGCCCCAACTACACCTCTTATGTTACGGTAAAGGTTTTTCTAAAACAAGAACATCTATGACTTAAAATATCAAAGTTTGTGACCTTCTTTTGTTTTGTGGTTAAAAGCAACATTAGTGGTTGATTAGATTGTGATGATATAATTGTAAGGAGTTTCTAATAATAGTTCCATTCCATATGAGTAATTGTATATTAATTCTTCACCAGAGATTTGCGTTTCAAAAAGTACTGTATTTTTAAATATACATGGTCACATATCATGTTATGACCACAGGATTTGGTGAATTCATTAATGAAACTATTGTGCTATTGTTGTCTAAAAATGGTCTTACTATTGAATTGTATAATTAAAAAATATCTACAGGCCGAGACACGTTAGTTGAACTGTGTCCTTGAATGGACAGGAAAACAAAAAATAGGCCTCTTTGGTTGTGCAAGCAGGATGTCGACTTAGCTTCTGGATTTTCAGTTTAATTTACGTGTCTCGGTCTATAATAAAAGTTATGTTAAAAAGTAATGAGATAATACTAGTAGATTTTATGTGAAAGTATTATGGAGCAAAATGAACTGTACATAAATTATTATAACTGTAATGTACATTGTATAAATGCTTACGTTTTCTTTGAAATAAATGTTAATGTTAGAAAATCAAAGAGATGTTTCGTTTGTACATTAGATTTGGACATAATTTTTGATAGAAAACCTTTTGAATCAAGTGCTATAGAATTCTAATATCAGTTAAAATTTTATCCTCTCGGTTTCTTTGCCGCGCCACGCCAGACCTGCGCTGGGCCTTAATGTTAACCTAAAGTAGTCCGCACACAGACGGAATTTGCATTGATTACAAATGGAAGATACAATGGTACAGTGGCGGACACGGTCGGCGTAACACTTCCAGTTTTTCTGTATTGTAAAATAGCTCTTGTTCTTTGGTAATACAATCTAGGGCTGACGAAACCATAGACAAATCTGTTACGGCCTTCTAGTCCGCCACTGTACAGTGGCGGTCTAGGTAGGTCGCCGAACACTTCCGGTTTTGCTGTATTGCAAAATAGCTCTTGTTTTTTGGCAATAGTCTAAGGCTGACGAAACCATAGACAAATCTGTTACGGCCTCCTACTAGACCTGCAATACAGAAAAACCGAAAGTGTCACGCCGACCGTGTCCGCCACTGTACATACATAGAGTAGGTACAGTAAATAGGACATACACAGCTACTTTTTCTCAGCCCAGATTAGAGGATTTGTTTATATAAAGCAGCAGTGTACTACCACATACTTTAATTACGGATCGGAATTTTCAGACTGTCTGTTTGCCAGTGTTGCCACCTTAGTGGATTTTCCACTAAATCTGGTGGTTTGGAACCCCCATTTAGTGGCCATTTTTTGCGTTTAGTGGCTAGTGGATTTTTTTAGTGGAAAAAATAGACCAAGAACTGTTGCAGTTTTTGAATAAATTGGAATTGCTGTTACAAAGCGTATGAACTAAAGATGTTTAAGACAATTTAGTAGAATTACAACATTTTTCCTTTTTTTTTTCAATTGAATAAGGTAGACTCGCCTAAGATCGGATGTGACCGAAGACCGTATACCCGGATTTACTTACAAACTAGACGATATTTTGAACTGTTTGCGACATTGTTTGATTCGCCATTTCATTCTGCCCAACTCCTCATACCGCCGTCGGAGCAGCGACGGATAGAAGCGGCGTAACGGAGTCTCAAAAAAAAAAAGGTTTTTTTCGGAATATTTCGGTGATCCGATCTTTACTCCAAAACTTTAATGGCGTTTTGTGGCGAGTACTTTGGATTTAGGTACTTCTTCATTCAAAATTCGACCGGAAATCGGATATTAACTCGCGATCTGTATACTATGATTCCGACTACGACATCTGTATCCTAAGATCCGGTCTTCGCTCTCTGTTTAAAGATCGGACTAACCAGTATGCGGTCCAAAAATATTCAGTGGTTCTCAAACTTTATTACTATAGAAGACCAGCTGGCCCGGCACGACTAATTGTTTTTACTGTCAATTTTTACTTTTTTTAAAATTCTAAATGCATAACTCGTAATACTTTCTACATAGTGTAAACAGGTAGGCGTAGGTTTAAAATATAATGATATTTACAAGTTTAAGGAACCCGAGGGGCCACATTCCCTATGTTTGAGAATCTATATTTTACATGTTTTTGGACGAGGAGAAAAGACCGGATTATAAAAACGCGAAAAAAAAATTAAAACATTGTACTAACTAAACCATAGGAAATTACGAGATCATCTATTGATATGTTGTTGCCAACTAAATTTCGGATCTTTTCCTAACGTGAACTTTATTACAATACCCGTAACAACGATTTTATAATATAGTCCGATCTTCGGAAAACCAGTTATATTTTTTTCTAGCACTAGTAAAAAAAAGTCGTCTTTTTGAACGCATGTTTTGTCTAAAGTATAGTATCTACGCAGATTAAAAAATTTAGGGTTAATCTACATTTATTATTCATCAATTCATAGAAGAGTAAATCACCAAAATCGTAAGTTCACTTAAGAAAAAAAAATCAAAATGCCTAGGCTTCGAAATTTCTCCAATGTTCGTCCGAACTTAGGCGAGTGTACCTTACAAAGTCGATGTAATTTTTTTTTTTTTTCATATTTTTGTCCATACTTCGAGGACCCTTAGTTTTATTTGTAGCTGTCTTGAGCACCTGATTATAGTTTTTAAAGACGATAGTTTTAGATCTAGATGGCAATACAATTTTAAGGTTGCGAATTTGTTAATTTTTAGAAAAAGGTCGTCCCTCTCGGTATGGCGCAAAATAAAAAAAAAATCGCGTTTTTTACAATGTGGGAGATGGGTTTCTTATTCCTTACATAAGCGAATTCATTAAAACTATTAAATTAATACTTTCGCCAGAATAAATAAAAAACGCGAATTTTTTTTAATTTCGCGCCATACCGAGAGGGACCACCTTAAAGTTTTAAGTTCAAGTTAGGGCTCAAGTCTTAAAAATTGAACATTAAAAAATCCTTAAAAAATAAAAGGGCCCAGGGAGGCAAATTTCTTAACTAAAAACGATTGACTCGTAATTGTCTTGTTGTTTTTGGCGACTTCGTTAACCATTGCTGTTTTCTTTGGGCGTGTAACAGAAATCACATTTGTTAAAGCGGCAATGGTTAACAAAGTCGCCAACAAGTCAACCACGAGTCGATCGTTCCCAGCTAAGAAACCTACCCCCAGGTCATATATTTGGGGAAGAACGCATAGCAAAGGGTCACCACTGTCCCCTATTTACGTATGTCCACTCATCTGTCATGCACCCTAGTGGAAATTTTAGTGGTTTTCAGAGGGGGACATCTTTTTGTTAGTGGATTTCTGGTGGTTTGAGGAGCCTTATCTGGTGGATTGCTATTTCAACCGTTGGCAACACTGCTGTTTGCGGGTTTGCGGCCTACCCAATATTATGCTTAGTGCTGAGCAGAGAGTTGTTGTTTTTAAATTCGCCCATTCTGGGCAGGCAAAGGAACTAAGTCCATACAGCCAAGTCGTCAGTAGCTGAGCAGAGAGTTTTGACAACAATAACATAGATGCACAGATATCCTAGGAAATTTGGGTAAAGAAGATTGTTTGTCATTGAAGTTATTGTAATTTTCTTCTTGCTATAAGAAATGGGCTTTCTTATGGGCTGTGGTATCTGCTGTATGTCCCTGAGTATATGGGGCGCTGTACAGTTGGTTAGTACCTTCCATTTACCTACCATACTTTTAATAAAATAGGATCTGTTCTAAAGTTGGTAGTGACTGGTAACCAAGACCTGTAAGGTGCATATAGTAACCACAGATTTCAGTATGTGTAGTAGTACCTACACATACTGAAATCCGGTTTGCCACTGAAGCAATCTAAACGCGACCTAATGTGGCTATTACCAAAGGATTTACCCATTTGTCTCTCAGATCACTATACCTACCTACCCCGTATCTCAGATAATAAACTTTAACTACACCTACCACAGAAGGTGGTCAGACGACCTAGTGAAGGCTGCGGGAGTACAAAGGAAGAGAGTCGCACGAAGACCCGTTGGTATGGCGATTAGTGAGGGAGGGAGTCCAACGTCCAGCAGTGGACGTCTTTCGGCTGAGATGACGATGATGATGATGACACCTACACAGATGAAGATCCTATCAAAACTTTAAATAGCCGGAATTATAAATTTCGTAACAAATATAATTAGCGACTTGGTAATATAAAAAAAGTGCTATAGAATGTTTTTAAGTAAATGACGTATTATTTATACATAATTGTGTACAGTATGGCGGTCTAGGACGGCGGCGTAACACTTCCGGTTTTTCTGTATAAATGCAAAATAGCTCTTGTTCTTTGGTAATACAGTCTAGGGCGCACGAGAACATAGGCAAATATGTTACGCCGTCCTAGACCGCCACTGTGCATTACACAACCTATACAAGATTTAGAAAGAAAATATGTTTTAGATATTCATGGGAATTTTCTACCGCGTGGAAAGCTTCACGTTGATAGAAGACGCCGAGGCGCACGAGTACGAAGACACGGTGGACTTTATTAAAAAGACAACTAAGTATTACGAACAGGTTAGTTTATTTATTAAGGTAAGTAGGTATTTCATTTACACAAACTTACAATGAAATGGAAGAATTACATCCGCAAAAACCTGAAAAGGTTTATCCGCAAGATGTAAGTCGCTAATTATACATAGTTAAACTCAGTTAACGTTTTTTATATTCTGTACTTACTTCCAAATTTATTGTTTGAAGGAGGCATAAAATACCCACTTCCCCATCTCCTCCTATGGGTGTCGTTAAGGCAATAAGGGAACACCACAAACGGGAATTCACGTCTTTCGCTGGAAAAAGTTTAAGAGTGATACGAGGACGGCAACCATCTGCCAAATGTGCCGATTATGGCAAAAATATAAATCTTTGTGGCGATCTGTGTGACTATCTCGAACAATGTGGACTTCTTTCGGCTAATATGATGATGAACCCTCAGAACCCCACTTTGCACAGAAGGCTATGCTTTTCTACTCCATCTTATCCAAAACCTGTTCGTTGTTTCCAGCTTTCCATAAACTGCTGGATAGCAGCAGTCCTGTATATTCTTACGATGGCCCTGTGCGCAGGCTGTATCTATAAAGCTCGCAAAACTGCGCGTGAGCAGGACAGGATCTTGCAGAGCGACGCCTTGAGCTGCGCCCCCAAAGTTCCAAAAGATACCAAGACGAAGGCAAAGAAATAAGTCTACACAAGCAAGTGTTTCATTTGTTTTCTTCGTTATTTATGTACTTATTTATCGTAATTTATTATTTTTAAGATTCTTTTGAAACCCGGTTATAGGTCCTGTTTAAGTATGCTATTAACAATAACATGTCTTTAGGCTATGTTTATTGTTAGGCCCATCGCACTACTGGCGAGGCGCGGAATTGTTCGCAATTATGTAGGTATAGTATAATAATATGGTTCTAAATTGGTATCATCGCATCGCCACGCTATCGCCAGACGTGCCTTGGGTCAGACTAATTTTTTTAAATAAAAATATCATAAGTAAATGATATTGAAAGACTTTTTTATTTTTACGGGGGGTGGTTAGTTACAAATTCAATTTAATTTCGTTTTCTAAATTTCTGTCGTAGGCCGCGGTGCCGATGTTTGCGTTCTTCATCTCTTCTTTGCTGAAGTGTGCTAGCTCCTGCAACATCAACAGGACAATCAGGTAGGTAGGCAAAAATACATTAATCTCAGAGGGGGCACACATTGAGCCACTATAATCGCGGCCACTGGACGCAGCCACTAACTTCTGACAAGTTTTTCATACATTTTGGTATAAAACATCAGCGCAATGGCGCAATGTGCGCCCTTCTTACCCAGGTAGGTGTGTTATTTGTCTCATTTGGTTGATTTTTTTATTGCCCCGTAGGTGGTTGGTCCCTTAGAATCTTGCCCATTGTAGGTACTTTGGCTATGCTTTTAACCACGCAAATCAGGCATGCAGTAGGTACAGTGGCAGTCTAGGAGGCCGTAACAAATTTGTCTTTGGTTTCGTCAGCCCTAGACTGTATTGCCACAAAACAAGAGCTATTTTGCAATACAGAAAAACCGGAAGTGTTACGGCGACCTAGACCGCCACTGTAGGTACCTAAACTAATATTAACAACACGCTAAACATATTAAATAGGTTCATGGAAATAACGTATACAGAACGGCAGCGCACAAACTATTTATATCATTAGATTGATCTTGCACATTAAAAAAAAATTAATTGAAAAAAACTACTAAAGTCAATCTACCTACCTGTGCAGCGTCAGCATTTTCATCCCTTGCCTGGTTCGGGTTCAGCCAAGGATCGGCCAGGATCTGCGGTATCTTGACTCGCAGCTTCAGAGGCGCCAAGACCTTGGTAATCAGTTTCCTGCATTCCGTTGACACTTTCGGCTCACGGGGGAAAGTCACTTTGTTTTGAACTTGCTGTGGAAGCGAGCAATGATAGGAGTTAAGATTTAAAGAGTAGTAGGCATTTGTGTCATGGAAAGAGAATTAAAAGACGAGGTATTAAAACTACATCTACGAAAACAAAAAACAGACTAGTGCCTGAAAGCAATCGCCCTAAGCGATAGTCGTACATTGCAAGAAAAATAAAATTACGTTGATTTCATTGATTGCAATAAATTCTATTGCTACTAACTTGGTTAAAAAGTCAAAAACCTTCAAAAGCTGCGTATAGTTCGTATCATCAAACGGCAGCCGCCCAAAAACAATAGCATACAGCACCACACCCATGCTCCAGACGTCAGAATCCTGGGGTCTGTAAGGCACACCCTTCAGAATTTCAGGGGACGCATAGGCGTAACTACCGCAGAAAGTCTCGCTGAGGGAGAAGACGCCATTCTTTGGCTTCATGTGCCCACGAGCAAAGCCAAAGTCCGACAGCTTAATGTTCAGGCCGTGATCCATTAGAAGGTTTTCGCATTTTATGTCCCTGGTGAAGAGAGAATGTAATTTTGACGAGCCATGTCAAAGATTATCAAAACTAATGTTATGAATGTGAAAATAACTCTGCCTGTATGTCTCTAATCGTTATTCCGCCAAAAGTATTGAACCCATTTAAATGATATTTTTTTCTGAGGTAGTCTAAAGCCTGATACAGGACAAAGGATCCTGAAAGTCTGTGGTTTGAAATGAAATTGCGCTTTGCAAAGCCTCGGGGCGCACACTAGTTATTTTATGTTATCAATATATATAAAACTCTTCCGTTACTGACTGACTGACTGACATTGACTGACAGACAACGCAGAGCCGAAACTACTGGGCGTAGCGGGCTGAAATTTTGCATGTAGGTTCCTTAGGGAGTGTAGGTGAGCACTAAGAAAGGATTTCCCGAAATTCCCATGGGAACGGGAAAAAAAATGGATTTTTGTGGTTATGAGAAATCTGCGCGAGTGAAACCGCGGGGCAGCCTCTAGTTTAGAATAAATCAACTAATTCCCGATGCCCATCGAAATAGGAAACATTTAATAAGTGCATAGTTTAAAATTGGCCAAACCAATCTGTAGGACCTTCTTCTTACACAAGCGACGTATTCTAACCGTCTTATTCATAAAGATACAGTAGATTTTAAGTAGCGTTACTGGAGGTCTATTTCTCTGGTTTGTTGTTGGTAAATACGTGACATCCAGTCTAAATTGACATACGTCAAATAACTAAAATGCTCTTTAACTTTTTATGAATAAGAGGGTAAGACCTTTAAAGGCAAAATATAAAGTATAGTAACCTATGCACCACACCACGCTCATGGCAGTAGTCTACAGCTTCCACAAGTTGTCGGAACCAGCGTCTGCCGCGTGCCTCATCGATATGCTGGTCCTTGCGGATGATGTCCAGCAAGCTTCCGTTCTCGGCAAACTCCATCACTATGTACACTCTAAGGGGCATAATACATAGGATAAGACGCGATAGGTTGCAGATAAGCTGCAGACGCAAAATCACTGCAAACAGAAGCGTCGCATCCTCGTTGCGTCTTATTTTGTGTGATAAAAGTTTAATAAGATGAGCAGTGAGCAACTCTTCCGCGGAAAGATTTCCCCTGATGGGAGGCCGGCTGGGATCTTTCGCTGCTGAATGCTGAACATTGACCTCCCGCATAGATCGTCACAAAGCCTGGTCTTGTTCGATCCTTATCCAGTACACACTCTCACAACATTTACCAGGTCCTCTCACATTGTGGACAAATATAACTAGCTACGAGACTTTGTTAAAGCTAACCTATGAGTGGTTTCAATGGCTTGTAAAAATCGTATCAAGTTTTCATGTTTGAGTCCTTTTACAACTTCGATTTCTCTCGGCAGAAACTTTTTGAGGTAGTCACCTGGTGCCTGGAATTTGCTTATTATTTTTATTGCCACTTGACAATGATGTCTTTCGCTTGATGCTACCTGGAAATAAGTAAAGCTGGGTAACTTTGTATCGTAACTTTAGGCGAAGTACAAGTACACAATAGACCGTAACATAAAGTTATAATCAAACTTTTCACTATTTTTATTAACATTTATATACAAGTATTTACAAAAAATTATAATAAATAATAAAACACATACTTAATTATGTTCTTCGTTGTTCACCTTTCTGGAAATTCCCCTCTCTATTACATAATCTTGACGAAATTATTAAAAATACCTTAGTCGAAATTCTAAATTGTCCGCTGGACACAAAATCCTGGTCGCAAGCCTCGCTTCCTGTTCGTCTGGGTGGCCTGGGAATTCGCAAAGCCTCATCCATAGCGCTCCCGGCATTTCTTTCCTCTGTGTCGAGTACGCAAGCTCTCACTGGTAAAATAATAAACCCATCACTTGGTGATGTTGAGGTGTCGTACTCGGGCGAGGCAAGGACCGCCTGGAGCGCCGCTTGCCCGGGCGAAGATCCTCCGGTCAACCCTAGCTCGCAGAAGCAGTGGGACGAGCCGCTGTGCAAAATCGTTCAAAATTCTCTTCTTGATTCGTCTACAGATCTTGCAGAGCGAGCCCGTCTTAATGCTGCGTCTGACCCGGTGTCAGGGTACTGGTTGCAGGCTTTACCATCTTCAACCATAGGGACACTGCTGGATAAAACCACATTGTCCCTAGCGGTTTGTCTAAGGCTGGGAGTAAGGACCTGCGTTCCACATCGCTGCCACTGCGGGGATATCGTCGACAACCGAGGGCACCATGGTTTGTCTTGTTTGCGGAGTGCAGGCCGCTGGTCGCGCCATGCCAGCCTAAATGATATCATCCGTCGGGCTTTTACCACCGTCAACGTACCAGCCATTCTGGAACCGAATGGCTTACTGCGTGACGATGGAAAAAGACCCGATGGTATGACGGTCATTCCCTGGAGCCATGGCAGGCCGTTGGTGTGGGACGCTACTTGCGTCGACACTCTAGCGGCTTGCCATGTCCAGCGGAGCTCGGCTGGCGCTGGTGCGGCAGCTGCGGCAGCAGAAGACCTCAAACGGCGCAAATACGCATCTATCGGACAACAATATGAGTTTGTGCCGAGAGGCGCGCCGCCTATACAAAGAGTTGTCGGCGCGCCTAATCGACCATACTGGTGATCAGCGGGCTGGCTCATACCTGGGCCAGCGCATCAGCCTGGCCATTCAACGTGGCAATGCAGCCAGCCTGCTGGGCACCGTGCCGCCGGGTGGTGGTGATCTGGAAGCAGTGTTCTATTTATAATTAAGTTTGTGTTTTATTATTTAATCAAACTTAATAGACTATAAAGCGTCAAATCTACAGAATAATAAACCTTTAAAACTTGCCACTGACTGAGTGGCTTTAATATTATTTCTGATATTAATCCATACACAAGTTAACGACCATGACTCGTTCCCGTAAGTCACCACAAACCTTTGTGTACTAAACACTGGTAAAATCATCTATATACTTACTGAAAAATTTGTGAACACTGGTAAAATCATCTACTTACTGAAAAACTTTATTTGAGAGATATTAAACCTATCTACCTCTGATGATTTTATTTAATTACCTTTACGGTAGCATAAGACCCAGAACCAATGGTCTTTCCGAGGACATATCCATGAGTTTCAAGTACGGTCAGTTTCCTTTCGTTTTTGGCTTCGGCTCCAACACCGTGTGTTTGCACGGTGGCGGTCGGATCCGTCGACATTTCGCCAAAAACATTATCGTTTTGTCTTACATCCGGACCCGGCATGACACAGTAATTTAATCTGATAGCTGATTGCGAATATTTCTTGTGTTTATGGCATTTTTTTTAAGTTTTTCTAAGATTTTTTTGTACAAATTTTGATTTTGAATACCATGATGTTTTGACTTCGGGTGACAAAAGGTTTGATGTTTAAGAAGTGACGTAAAATGTTGTGTCGTTTTGTCATTTTTGTGACAGTAAAGAAGGCCAGTATTATTTAGAATCAATAAATAAGATTGGTACCGTTTGGGAGTTGGGGCGGGAAGAATTTTCCCGCGAAGTGTACATAGAGGTGAGAATAACTGCTATTATTCAATCGCAATGCGATCGCTGTTATGCTATTTTTGAACAACTGCGATTTTAAAATGCGATCGGCAACGAAAATGCGATCGGCAACGAGAATGCTATCGGCAACGAAAATGCGATCGGCAACAAAAATGCGATTGACAACGAAAACGAAGGATGTAACTAGGCATGCAAGTTTGCTCTAATATTAATGTTAATATGTATATTTTTATCCAATTGCAGCAATTATCGATATTACAAAACCTTATACAATTTTTTTTCAGCAAAATGTCTTTTTTGTAATTTCATATTAATTCAATAGGAGTGAGATCGCAATGCTTCAATGCGTTTCGTTGCTTTGCTAATGACAAGCTGTCACATGCGATCGCGTTTTCGTTGCTGACGGCAACGAGAACGAGATCGTTGCCGACGGCGAGAGCTTTCAACTCGAGCTCTCTAATCGCTTTGATTGTCTAGACGACGCATCAGTGGACGAGATCAATAACAGGTTCGTAAAAACTGTCCATACGGTCGGATCTAAATTCTTTAGGACTCGCCGTACCGCTAGAACTCAGAAACTCTCTGAAGACACCCTCAAACTTATGGCTGAACGACGCTTGCTTAGACTGCAGTCTCCCGATGATGCTGCGTCATATAGGCGGCTCAATAGGCAGATCTCGAAGGCCTTGCGACACGATATCCGTGTCTTTAATACTGCGCGTATTAAGGATACGATAGAGCGAAATAAAGGCTCCAAAGTGTTCGCAAGAGATATTTCTGTTGGGCAAAGCCAAATGACCAAGCTGAAGAGGGATGACGGCAGTATAGCGTCGACGAAAGCGGAAATTTTGAGGGAAATCGAGAAGTTCTACGGACAGCTATACGATTCGGTCACTAAGCCTGTTACTAGTGCGGCTAACGACCCTAGAGCCAAACTAACCAGACACTATACCGAAGATATCCCGGACATCAGCCTGTACGAGATAAGGATGGCCCTGAAACTGCTTAAAAACAACAAGGCACCGGGTGAGGATGGAATCACGTCAGAGCTTCTGAAAGCGGGTGGAACACCGGTACTCAAAGTCCTTCAGAGGCTCTTTAATTCTGTCCTACTCGAAGGGACCACGCCTGAAGCATGGAACAGAAGTGAGGTGGTGCTTTTCTTTAAGAAGGGCGATAAAACCCTTTTGAAGAATTATAGGCCCATCTCGCTTTTGAGCCATGTTTATAAGCTGTTTTCCAGGATCATCGCCAATCGTCTCGAACGAAGGTTTGATGACTTCCAGCCTCCCGAACAAGCCGGCTTCCGAAAAGGCTTTAGTACCATAGACCACATACATACGCTGCGGCAAGTTATACAGAAGACCGAAGAGTATAACTTGCCGCTATGTCTAGCGTTTGTGGACTATGAGAAGGCCTTTGATTCGGTCGAAACATGGGCGGTGCTAGAGTCCCTCCAACGATGCCGGATTGACTATCGGTACATCGAAGTGCTGAAGTGTTTGTATAGCAACGCCACCATGTCTGTCCGAGTACAGGAACAGAATACGAAGGCTATTCCCTTGAACAGAGGCGTGAGACAGGGAGATGTTATATCTCCGAAACTGTTCACCGCCACTTTAGAAGACGCCTTCAAACTTCTAGAATGGAAAGGGCAGGGCATCAATATTAACGGCGAATACATCACTCACCTTCGGTTTGCCGACGACATCGTAGTCATGGCAAGGTCGATGGAGGAACTCAGCACGATGCTCGAAGGCCTCAACCGAGTCTCCCAACAGGTGGGCCTTAAAATGAACATGGACAAGACGAAGGTCATGTCTAATGTCCATGTTCTGCCTACCCCAGTTATGGTTGGGAACTCGGTTCTCGAAGTTGTCGACGAGTACGTATACCTAGGACAAACCATCCAGTTAGGTAGGTCCAACTTCGAGAAGGAGGTCAATCGCCGAATCCAGCTCGGATGGGCGGCGTTCGGGAAACTACGCAACGTCTTCTCGTCCAATATGCCTCAGTGCCTGAAGGCGAAGGTATTTAACCAATGTGTGCTGCCAGTGATGACATACGGTTCTGAAACGTGGTGCTTCACTATAGGGCTTATGAACAGGCTCCGAGTAGCTCAACGAGCCATGGAGCGGGCTATGCTCGGGATTTCTCTGCGGGATCGAATCAGAAATGAGGACATACGCAGAGAAACCAGGGTCACCGACATAGCCAAGCGGATAAGCTCGTTGAAGTGGCAATGGGCAGGTCATATAGCCCGCAGAACAGATAGCCGCTGGGGCCGAAAAGTTCTCGAGTGGAGACCACGGATCGGCAAGCGCAGCGTAGGACGTCCACCGACCAGATGGACGGATGATCTGCGCAAGGCTGCGGGTCCACGCTGGATGCAGGCCACCTGCGATCGGTACAGATGGAGAGCCTTGAGGGAGGCCTATGTCCAGCAGTGGACGTCTTACGGCTGAAATGATGATGATGATGACTTGCACTAAATACTCATAAGTTGGGCGGTACGAAGTTCGCCGGGTCAACTAGTATATTGATAATTAATAATTTTAATAATACTTAAGTAAAATAAAAATGAGCCTTTAAATGTTTGAAAATGAATAAAAAAAGGTGCTAATGATTCTGATCGCTAACAAAAATAACAACAAATAATAATACCCTGTTTTGAACCTTTTTAATAACAAGGGAATAATAGTTAGCGGAAGAAAAGACATTTAGAATCTTTAATTTATTTTTTATACTTGTATAGCTTTGTAAGTTTCGAGAACAAATAACTTAATTAGTACAACTGTTAATTACTTTTTATTACCGTCGTCCAAAGCGTACTTATTCACGAACAATGCAATTTTGCATCCGACATTTTCCAGACCGTTTCATTCGGTGTAAAATTATTTTTGCGTCACGCAAATGCCTGTGACAGAATTTCTCTTGAATTTTCAGATGAAAATGTGACGCTCGCTAGTTGATGCTGTTTACTGTTTGTAACTTGTAACACAAAGAAAACCATCGACTACATCGCGATTGTATTGCGTTTGCCAAGTGGTATGGATTTTGTTAAACGATCGACCCTTTCACAGTTTTGCAAGTGATTATGTTGGGGCTAAATAATAAAAGTTGTAAAATAAAAGTAGGCATTTTCATAGCGTTGGCCTTGTTCTGTAGCTCAGTTGTCGGCAGTGATGTGGACTGAGATGCGTGTGCACCTGGGTTCGATTCCTGGCGGAGCGAACATTTTTATGATGAATATCGATGTTTGTTTCCGTTCTGTACATATGTAATGTTCGTCTCTGTTTATGTTTCGTGCACCCAAGATACAGGTTCTTTCTAGTTAGGGTGTGATGCGTTATTATTATTTTTCTTGATACTCTCTGGCTAAATTTCCATTCTTTATCAAGCTGGCCCTATTATTTACAGGGATCTAGATTCGTTGGTTACTTTCTTCAACTCATGGCTCTTTGTTTGCATTTTCATTGTATTGTTACGAAGTAACGTTTTAATTATTATGAAATACTATTTAATTAGAATTATTCCATTTCACGCAACCTATTTTGGGGAAAATGTTTTAGCGAAAACTTCTGGACTAATAAAGCTTAATAGGCTACTTACTTTCTAAAAAATTTGGTCACTTTATGTTTATCCACCGGAAATTGTATTACATAGATACTTTTAAATGAAAAAATAAGAGAAAATCAGAAATGGGTAGTGTACAAAAAATGTGGTTTAAATTTATCAAGCGACTCTAAAGGCTGCATTGTGCAATCAAATTGATGGATGACTTAACTTCCTATTAATTTCTAAAGATTTCTTGAGTTTGACACAGATTGAATTGGATCCGATTGGAGGAACCGATACCAAGAGATCGGAGATGGGAAAATGTTCCGCTCGACTTCTCTGTTCAACATTTGATGTGATATCTATTCTCAGCAAAAAAATGAACATTTTTTTTATATGTGATCTATTTCACAATTAAAGTACTAGCGCCGTGCCCACAGAATATTATGGCACGACAAAAAAAAAGTCCTCTAATAGCTTCATTGCAAATATAGAAAATTGTGACAGTATAATCTTGAAAGAGGCAGTAGGTTAATCTTGAAATAGCATAGTTAAATCAGCGCCACCCGCCCAAAAAAAAACAATATTTTCTAAGCTAAGGTAAATAAAAAAAACGTGAAACAGTAGTCCACTAGATAATGTAGCCTAGTATTTGGAGGGCACTGTTGTATAGTTTTTTTTATTTGCCTTAGTTTAGAATAAAAAATTTTTTTCACGGGTGGCCTACTATAGCTGTGCTATGCCCCTTAAAGTATTTTCAGGCACTGTCTTGGGCCTGGAATTTAGAACATTGCTATGATATTGATGATTGATGTGGGTTTCCTTGGTCTGGTTGTCTTATATATCGTTGTATTATATGTTTTTTTTTGTGTTTTCCGCACCACGGTACCAGGTATTTTGGTATATAGGTACGCAGGTGGTTTGGTCGATAAGCTGCCTACTGTACTTTGCACGTAAAAACTAGTGTCCCTTTCCATTAAAATTCTGCGAGCACCAAAGGGCCGGCCCTTGTCTGTTTTGCTGCTCAGGAATGCAGTGGGCGCTTTTGTTTTCATTATTAAAGGTAAATGCGGTTTGTTTCAACGTTGGGCAGCAGGTAGTCCTTTACCCTCTGCCCTTTACACCTGTAGGAATTTGGTTTATACTTACCTACGTACCTACTTGTTTTTATTTCATTACAAAGCAGTTTTTTGGAGTGTTTTGTTATACAACAAAGCACTTAATAAAAGGCTGTGGGCGCCGACGAGTCTCCTTGTTCGATGTCGAATATAGAATATAGGCCTATGTTTTGATCTTGACGCGTTAATGACTTGCTTGACGCCCCGTCGCACGCGTGTCCTTAAGGCCTTACACGATGCGAAACTAGCGCCAGCCCCGATTAATAATTAATATCTTCTAAACCATGACCGAAATCAACAATATGCGTCTTTGACTCCCTAGATACTGGTTAAGTATTATATTCTCTGTGCCCTAGATAATCTTTCTTGGAATTTTTAAGGCTCTGTTTTGTAGCTTTCAGGTTCCAAATCTAAGAAAAAAACCGTTTGTTGCCTATAGTGGCCACTTCAATTTCGTAAAAGAATATTTCTAAGATCATTATCATAAAAGCTACACAACATAGCCTTGAACATTCTATGCAAAAATATCTAGGGAGTCAAAGGCGCATATTTTTAATGTTGGCTTTGGTAGTAGATAATGATTATTTATCGAAGTGGCGCTAGTATCGCATCGTTACGCCCCCGCGTGACGCGCCGCACTACGCCCCGCACGACGCCCCGCGCAAAGCGCCGCGTGCCCCTGAACTGTAAAACATATAATACTAACTTACCTGATGCTTAAAACTAAGTGATATTTTTTTGCATATGTGGACACACTATAAATGTTGCATTTATGTGTTTAACTTAGGCTTGTAAACTCTATATATCACCGATCGCTGATATCACATATCAAAATCACTCAACCTGTCGATAAACCTACTGTTGTGTTTCCACAACCGAGGCGTTAGGTTGTTCATAGCCCATCTAGCTACAGAGGTGATAGGTCGGACAGCTGATGTTGTTGTTCTCTGAGCAAGACAGGTTGATGTTGAGGTACAGTGGCGGTCTAGGAGGGCGTAAAAGATTTGTCTATGGTCTCGTGCGCCCTAGATTGTATTACCAAAGAACAAGAGCTATTTTGCAATACAGAAAAACCGGATTTGTTACGCCGACTTAGACCGCCACTGTGCCAGTAAATTTGAGTAGAAATTGGCATGGCAGTATTTAGAATTCTATAGTTAAAGCCCGTGCAACTGCGAGATTGCACTAGTGTCTTCATATGAACGGTGCATCATCACAGAGATCGATGGTTGAAAGTAAACTGTACCTGCGGACATTTATTTAACAAAATATAGCACCACATTTTATTTGGATTTTATCTGGCACCTTAAATTTAAGAATCATTAGGTATAATCTTGATCTTTTATTTTATTTACTGCCTACTGATTATTTTTCCATTTATTCCTTTCTGTATTTGTAACAAGCTTTCCCGGCTTACTTCGTTACGCCAAAGAATATAAGATACTACAAAAGACTTGGCTCTATAGACTATGTTCTTTTGACTGCCCAGAATGGCCGAATAAAAAACCACCAACAAAAACAAACCACCTGTCAAAATATGTAAACAACGGAAAAAATATTGCACCTTGGGTTACATTATTTGAGTTTAGGTAAGGATCCCTAATTTTTTTGGAATTTCAATATAGCCTTTGACACTCGGGGTTAATGTAGCTTCCTACCAGTGAAATAATTTTTCAAATTGGTTCAGTATTTCCGGAGCCTATTCGTTACAAACAAACAAATCTTTCCTCTTTACAATATTGGTATAGATAGACTAATAGGCGCGTCGCGGCTTTGCCAGCGCATTTTTAATTGAAACATAAAATTCTCGATTTTCCTGTGTGAATTTCGGGATAAAAAGTAGCCCATGCCCATTCTCAGACTCGCTGGATAGTCTAATCCATATACCAAATTTTATTCTCACAAGTTCAGAAGTTTTTTCAGGAAAGCGAGACAGACAGAGTTACTTTCGCATTTATAATATTATTAAAGTATGGATTATTTTAGTCCGAAGAAGTTATTCTCTTTTATTTTTACAATATCCAGTTTAAATTTTACAAAGCAATATTCTTATAGTGTGTCCGTCCAAACCACCCTGCGTATTTTAAAAATCGTCGAAGCATAAAATTAATATCCTGTCTGGTTGTATGGAGGGTGTAAATAAATCAGTGGTAGTGCGGCGTCGTGGGCACTGTACTGTGAAATTTTAAAGTAATCGGGTCAAAATCAACAAACTGTTTTTTTGTATCATTTCGGTGGATTTTTTTATTTTAAATGTTATCGACGTAGATTTAATTATTATTAAAACTTCAACCTATTTTGGAAAATATGCGAGAATGGCCACCAATTAACATTAAAACTTACTGAAATATTAAAGGTTGAATTTATTTGAGTCCACTGAAATGAAAAAAATCCACCGAAATGATAAAAGTGTCAACCGAAATTATAAAAATGTGCACCGAAATGATAGACCATACACCGAAATGAAAAAAGCCCACCGAAGTGATACAGCTAAGAACAACTATACTTCTTAGTTTGGGTTCCGTACTAAGATGATACCTACCTACATTAAAAAAAAACTGAACAATAGCTCGAATTTAGTTTTCGAGTGTGTAAACATTGTGTTTGTAAGTTTAAGGTTTTTTTGATATAAATTTTCAGCTAAGAACACTTGGGCTAAAATTATCTATGATACAAAAAAAACTAAACGAAAATCGGTTTAGCCGTTTGGGCTCTACGATGTCACAGACAGATACACAGACAGACAGATACGTTAAAAAATCTGAGGTGTTCGTCGGGGGTTAAAAACTGTCCGCGTATACAGTGATACACCTACATCTACATAGTCTGAGATAGTACTGCACACACCACAGTTCATTTGTTTACGAAACAATGACGACTAGACAAGTTCAAAAATATTTTTCAGTGGAAACTAATTGCAACCATGCTACCTTCTACCTTGTAATTAGATCGCAATTATAAAAAATGGTATTTCATATTTATGATCTTTTGTCAAAATAAAACATCTAAGTTTAGCGATGACAAGAAGGCGCGTGTTTGGGCCAACATTTTGTTAAAGTTTAGTAGAAACTATTTTAATAGTAAATTTGGTATTAAAATGCACGTGTTTACGTTGATTGTGTGGTTTGTTGGACCGATACCTAACAAAACAGAAATAAGAGCCTAAGCTACTTATGAAATAAGTTGTTATTTGACGAGATGTTTTTTTCTGCGGTGACCCGTTAACTAGGTAGTTGGAATTGATATTGATGATCGAAGTTTATAGAATACGTATTTTTTAAGCTACACCGTGCCACAGAAGAAAAATTACTTCGTACCGTATCCGAGCTCGGTTACCCCTCTGTTACTAACCGTACAGCACAGTACAAACTACAAAAAACATTGTCTTATCTCACTCACACAAGACATGGAAAGTGTTTACGTACACGAGCTTAGACTAAGTGCGTTGCAACCGCAACGCGTTTGTTTCATTATTTGGATCGCTCGTGTCCCACCGAGGTGTGCCCGTGCTTTAGATAGGTACTTATTTTGGGGATTATTTGAATTGTCAATATAGCACAATAACCGCCTAATATAATATTGTCCTAGGGCGAAACTACTTAATTAAGCATAAAGATTTTAAACGATAAACTAACACAATTTATATAATTATTAAGTTGACATTATTTAGTGGTACGTATTATAATTTGGTATATTAAATGGTTACGCCGGCAAAACCTAACGTAGGTACTGACACGGTAAAGGATTGGGAAGGAAAACCTTAATTAAATTTTTGACCCAAGGATCTCCAAAACTTGATGGTTCTATCATTTCGGTGATATATTTCATTCCGGTGGACTCTTTTCGGTATAACAGTCCACCGAATCCACTGAAATGATAGCACTGAGATGATAAAACAAAGGTTAATTTAAAATTTTACTCCAAATTAAATAATTATCAAACTATAAATATTACTGAAACAAAACAATACATACGTCGAATGTAAACAGAAATTTGAAAATAAATTATATGAATCAAACACGAGATATAACGGCCACCGAAATGAAAAAAAAATTGTCCCCTCATCACTGAAATGATAAACTTACGTTTTGGCGGGAATCCACAGTGATGTTGTCAGCGGCCCATACGCACCGAGAGCTTTAGCCGGACTAATCCGTGGTGAGGAAACAGAAGGGGGGCGTAACAAAGCAGTGTTGTCAAAACTATTCTGCTAAAACTTACCGTCCTCTGAAATGATAAATTTTCTCAGGACAAAATTCGAGTACTTGTCAAATGTGTGAGAAAGTAGATAAACAAACAATAATAGTTTTTATCGATATACTAACTAATAATTTACCGATACGCAAATCGATTTAAATCAAAATCGTAAACGTGTTTGTAAGAAAAGATACTTTACGAGTGAAATTGGGTTCAGGACAAGCCACCGTGATGATAAAATGACACTTTGACAATTTTTTTTTAGGTGTTATAGAAGCCCTTTCTCCATAATTTTTTTTGCCAAGGTAGAGAAGTACTTACACTACTTAAAAAAAAATATCCTAATGATCAACGAGCACATTGCACTACCAAAATCAGGTTTGCCATGATTTTTTTTCGCTTGGGATTTTCACCCAATCACTTTATGATTAGAATTGTAAAATATACAATGCATACAAACTCTTATGGAAACGCGTGGACGGTTACAGTTTCATACAAAATTGTGACGACACCTAAAGAATTGTCAAATCGTTACTTACCAGGTGGAAACTTAGCTTTAGTTTTCCTACATAATTAAGGAAAACATAAATTCATAAATTTTATTCAGTGCATATATGTATAACTAGAGGCTGCCCCGCGGCTTTTTCCGCGCAGATTTCTCATAAACACAATATTCCCGTTTTTTCCCGATCCCGTGGGAATTTCAGAAAATCCCTTATTAGTGCTCACCTACACTCTCCAAGGAACCCACCTGTCAATTTCCAGCTTTCTACGCCCAGTAGTTTAGGCTCTGCGTTGTTAGTCAGTCAGTCAGTCAGTAACGTAAGAGTTTTATATATATTGATTATTTATTAGTGTTCATTGAAAAAAAAAAGAAGCGGTACTGTGATTTATGATGAAAATATTATTGTTTACTGACAATTTCAGTTACAGTACCAGTTTAAAATAAGTCAGAAATTACAATTTAAAAGACTTTAAGTATAATCGTTGAAGTTATTAAAATATAATCATAAGTAAGTATCCTCAAATCATTAAAATCAAGAAAAAATACAAAATTTGTATTTCAAGAAAAGGTAAGCTAAGCGCGTAGCGATGTCACGGCGTAGCAGTCTGTAGCCGTAGCCCGTAGCAATGAAGTCAGAAAACGAGACGTTTTGCTACAGTTTCATGCAATAAATACCTTCTGAAGATTATTGACAAGTGAAAACTGTTAAATAATATTAATAAATAAAAAAATACCAAAGCCCCTGATAGCCAAATAATGCAACTATTTTTTTTTTTTATATAAATGTATTTGTAGAGGGCTGGGAATTGTTCACGACTTGTCCATGTGACCGGCACTAGGGCACATTTCTGTGACCTTGAATCGCTCGTGTTCTCACATTTGCTGCAAAATCTTGCTGAAAACGAACAAACTGTATGTACATTATGTACAGTGACTACTCTATGTTTAGTACTACGAGCCAACTGGAATGGAATCACAGTGTTTGCATATTTTCACCTCCGTGCATAACATATTTCCGCCGTGGTAAACAACGCAAAGTAATAAAGCATGTCGTTCTACTTTTAAAGCCAAAGTTGTACTCTATAATACCTATAGATAGACTGGGTGTTTTGATACGGCGATCATAAATTTAAAAAGTGATTTAGCTCACCATAGCTAAGTACTTTTCCTAAGCAACATGGGTCAAACTCTCAGCTGTTCTATACTTACCAAGATTGTGAATATTGATTTATGACTGCTCCGTAGCTGAGATGGCAGCGATGTGGACTGAGATGCGTGTGCACCTGGGTTCGATTCCCGGCGGGGTGAACATTGTTATAGTGAATATCAATGTTTGTTTCCGGTTTGGGTGTAATGTTTGCCTCTGTATATGTTTCGGGCACCCTAGATAGAGGTTCTTCCTAGTTAGGGGCTCTAAATGTGACATGTTATTATTTTTATTATTTATTATTATTATAACGAGAACTACATTATATACACTACCTACTAGATATACTTATAATAGATATTCTCATTAGTATTTTAATACTTGATGCTGTGTCCTAAAATCTTTATTCAATTTTGATAGGCCCATATCTCGGACCTTGGGTTATATGATGATTGTAGTGCATTCTTTACGGTTCACCTTTTATGTGAGAATCTGTAGAAGTGTCGTACTGACGACATTCTGTCGAGCGAGATGTTCTATTGTATTTTTAATAAGGACGCGGACACAAGCAGCATGTTATGATAAGCCTTGTCTTACCTAAGGGTGCATTCACGTACAACGCTGGTAACAAGCGCTTGTTGGCGCTGGTTCGAAAAATGTATAGAAAATACCTGCGCGAAAATAGACGCTTGTTCCAGCGCGAATGTCAGCGCAGGTATTTTCGCCTGTTACCAGCTTTGTACGTGAATTAACCCTTATCCTTTACCTTCAGCCGGTTTACAACTGTTGAAGACTAAGGTCGTTTGGGGGCGTCTTCTGGCGGCTTCATGGATGAGTCTGATCGGCAGCATACAGCGGGATGGTGCGGTCTGGCTCGTGTGGCATGACAGCTGTCTCCTTACAGTATTCTGTTATTCGGACTGGTCTCTGCTCCGAGGACGATGGTTTCTCATTAGCTGGCCAAATTGGCGACGACCCTGATCCACCTCACTTCATGCAATATAGGATACTAATTTTTTTTAAGGTATTTTGGTTTACGGATTACTATAGGCGATACCTTGTGTCTAATATTGAATAAAAGCTTAACATTAATTTGTTGGAATCACTACATTTTTTTAAGTTATTAGTTTATCTTTGGATCACCCTTAGGATATTTTCTTCTGTTAAAAAAACCTTTTTGTTTTAGTTTTGTTAAAATTTAATACTTTGCTTCGCTACTTAGCAGGTCGAATTGTTTTCCAGCTAACTAAAATAATATTTAACTAAATAGTGACTTTCAACAAATTGCGCGCATCAAGACCAAATTGCTTTAAGAAAAAAATGCTGAAAACTGAAATATTTTCTGTTATTTTCACACTCCTTGGGTCATTGCTCTCATATTACCATAACGCGGTAAATGGCAGTTTTCTTTCCTTAAATGATTCATCGCGAGGTTTTTATTAGAGGACCGTAGTTTAGTTTATTATCTGAACCATATTACAGGATCTAAATCGTCCCTTTCCGAAATAGTTAAATGAAGTGAAATTAACTCTATGTTATGTTATATGTAATAACAGTCTATTCTTAAGATCTATTCTTAATTCTTTATAAGAATAAAAAAATACTACATAAGAAGAAGAATAAAGAAAGAATTTTATTCCCCGAAGGGTTAGGCAGAGGTACCAGCTCAAGAGCCGGACCCACGTTTAGCCGATTTTATGCTTTATTACCAAAAAAATACCAATAAAGGTAATAATAGTTATAATAGCGCATCACACTCGGAGCCCCTAACTAGGTAGACCGTGAGGCGTAAGAATAGGTCTACGGTAACCCCTTTCTGACGGAAGAAGCTAAAAGGGGTCATTGGGGCCTTGAGTGTAAAGGGCGGTAGTCCGACACAATCATCAAATGGCTCCGAGATGGGCAGCGGCATGTACAGCCTATGGCACTGCACCACCGCAGCTCTAGAGGCGAGTCGGGGAGGGAACGACATGCCCTCACTAAGAATGAAGCTGGATAGCAGCTAGACGTGGGAAGGACACCGGACGCCAATCACGAATGACCTCCGGCGTCGTTTCGAAATTAGCCGAGATGGTCACCGGGGGTGTTTAGTGGGCGCGAGCCCCATATACCCCCTCTTCGATCCCCCGAGCGACGACAAGTGCGCATCTCTGTTTTACTCTCCTACTCAAATTTGTATGAGATAAGGTCCGTAAGTAAGCAGATCATACTTTTTTCTACGCTATGTGTAAAAGAAACGGCACCTTTTCAAGAAACCGAAAGCTGGTAAAGAAGGAAATGATGATTTTAAACATGGAACGGTGAATTTGGCGCGCAAAACGCTCTTGACGGTTATTAAATAAATTATTCAGCTTTCCTAGCAGAGGTGGATGTATGTATTATTCACTGAATTAGTTTTTGCTCGAGCTTAGATGAGTCTGAGAGGAGACACGTAGAAGGACGTGCCTTAGTGACTGCGAAATTCTCTCTTATTTGATGTGAATATTGCCAAATATTAATCAAACAATAACAGAACTCTATAATTTTATTGTATTGATATTAAACTATGCAATGTTAAAAATAAACTAAGATGGCAATGATTTTTTAAATTATAAATTAGGGTTATCTAGTAAATTATTTACCAACTTTAGGTATAACTTCCACTTTGTAAATCTACTACTTACAGCTTTTAGGAAAAATTACTCTATGGTATGAATACTGTTAATTCAGTAGTTTTTTTTTTAGTAAAATGACTGTGACTTACGTCCTGCCAGTCATAGAGACAATTGAAAAAAATAAAAAAAACTAATCAATGGAACCTGAGAATGGAACCCTAAAAATCGGCTCTCTTTAATAAAGAAATGTGAGTGTAGTCGCAAACAAAGTAGGAATTATCATAGTTAGAAATTTACAAGCTTAATTTTTGTGGAGATTGAAATATTTCATCCCAAATATAAAGTACAAACAGTTTTAATATCGCAAAGCTTAACGCCAACACGTCTGCAAAAAATAACCGAAAAGCTCAGAGAATGTGAATATTTTTCTAAATGCCCCGTACCGTATGTATCAAGTTTATATTTTATCAAAAAGACCAACGTTCATATTTGCCTCGGTAAATCTATTTTGATCCGCATGTGTTGTACATAAAACTTTACTAAAATATGCATGGATATTTAGTCGGCCCGGTGAACTTCGTACCATTGCATTCTTATACAATTAAACATATAAACGATACAAACCTTCTTCTTGAATCGATTAAAAAAATCGCATCAACTTCTGTTGCGTATTTTAAAAGATAAAGAATACATAGCGACAGACAGACTGGAAAACGACTTGGTTTTATACTATGTGTTAATTACAATCAAATTACTTTTTAAAAAATTGCCTGTGGTGGCAGCAAAATACCACCGCAAATAACAGTCAATCCCGGTTAAGTAGTGTATTCTCCAGCCTGAAGGATGAGCCGCAGCGTCATTCCTGTAAAATTTTGACTGCTCCTTAGCACAGTTGGCAATTTGGTCCAATGTGCGTATACCTGGGTTCGATTCCCGGCGGGGCGAACATTGTAATGATTAATATCGATCTTGTTTCCGGTCTGGGTATAATGTTCGTCTCTGTATGTTTCGGGCACCCTAGATACAGGTTCTTCCTAGTTAGGGGCTCTGAGTATGATGCGTTTTTGCTATTATTATGATTTTAACCAGCCATGATGCGAGCCAATGCGTGTGCTAATCGTAGCGATTATGACAACCAGACGCCTTCAATGTTTGTCGTTGTGGTGATCAGTAGGAGAGGCCTTTGTCCAGCAGAGGACGGCTTTTTGGCTGAAAAGAAAAGCGGAAGGAAGGTACGCATATACGTAAAAAGCATTAACATTATTGAAAATTGATGTAACAGTATAAATGCATCTAAATCCCCAGATCTGAGCTCCCCTAGGGGAAAAAAACTACAGTCTCCCCAAGACAATAAAAATAAATTAAAATGTAAAGTTTTGCCCACCCCAGCCTTATGAGAGTTAAAATTTGTTCAGGAGCGTAATCACTTTTTATTAGGAGTATTCGCAAACATACTAAGCTATTGGTTTAATTATGTTAGTGTTGTTTGGCTGAGGGAGATGCGCTTTTTGGAATGCAAAGATGGTTAATAAAATTAAACACAAATAAGATTTATTTCTGATTATATGAAAATTTGTTATATAATCAATAATATAGTTGGTTTTTGCGTTGGTCATCATTAATAAAAGATAGCTTTATAAAAATAACTAGTCAACCCGCAAAAATTTGTACTTTTTTCCCAATAACTAGATATGTTGTGCATGTATTTAAGCATTATAAAACTTCTTCAAGAATAACTCAATCTATAAAAAAACGCTTTTAAATCCGTTGCATAGTTTTAAAGATTTCAGCATAGAGCATACTTTGTTTTATACTATGTACAAGAGGCTGCCCCGCGGTTTCACTCGCGCAGATTTCTCATAAACACATAAATCCGTTTTTCCCGTTCCCGTGGGAACATTGAGAATTCCTTTCTTTCAACACTCCTGCACATGCACTGAGAAGCCTGTACACCAAATTTCACGTCAATACACTTAATAATGTAGATTTTTCATCTATACCAATATTATAAAGAGGAAAGATTTGTTTGTTTGTTTGTTTGTTTGTTTGTAACGAATAGGCTCCGGAAATACTGAACCGATTTGAAAAATTCTTTCACTGGTAGGAAGCTACATTAACCCCGAGTGTCATAGGCTATATTAGATTTTCAAAAAAATTAGGGATCCTTACCTTAACTCAAATAATATAACCCAAGGTGCAATATTTTTTCCGTTGTTTACATATTTTAGACAGGTGGTTTGTTGTTGTTGTTTGTTTTTTATTCGGCCATTCTGGGCAGTCAAAAGAACATAGTCTATAGAGCCAAGTCTATTGTAGTATCTTATATTCTATGGCGTAACGAAGTAAGCCGGGAAAGCTCGTACTAAATAAAAAGTCCCGTAATTCCCGTTCCTGAGGGAATTTCGGGAAATCATTTCTTAGTGCTCACCTACACCTCCTAAAGAACATACATGCCAATTTTCAGATGTAAACGCCCAGTAGCTCTACGATGGCTGTCAGTCAGTCAGTCAGTCAGTCAGTCAGTCAGTAACGGAAGAGTTTTATATATATTGATTGATAAACATTTAAAATAACTTCGTAATAATAAATTTGGATAAGCTGCAATAGAAAAAAACGTTATCGACCAATATAGCGAACTTTTTTCCCTTCTCAATCGGCATCAGCAATTTAGGCGTGAAATCGAAAACATGCAGACAGACAGCCTGTCTGTAGAACCTGGTTCTTTGTTTCGCATTTACAAAATTAAGTAGGGATAATGTGTAAAGGTATTCTTCATAGATAGATAGTGCCTGCTTCGATCGTAATTATAAATGCCGGTGCAATTAGCGGTGAACCACTGGAGGATTTAGAGCGCCATTATTTACGCTCAGTAAAATAAAACTGCGGTGGGAGCGAACAATTCGTTCAATCAACTAATTCCCGCAACTTCGAAACATATTAAACACGGTTTCCGTAAACAGTATTATTCATTAATTTGTTAGTAACTAACTACAAGATCAGTTGGTAAAGTACGGTCACGATGCAGAAGGAAATTCGTGCATTGAACCTGTTCTATTTGTCTCTTTCACACGCCCGTATTTCGTATTGCCGCCACGTTCGCACAAGCTTGCGAATGACCTTGAACCTAAATGCCAAGTCGACCCTCGTCCATTGCACTCCCGAAACCTACACCAGGTTGTCTGACCACCCTGGGGGTCTGCCTACTCTGCGTCTCAAAATAAGGTATGTGTCATTATTATTACACAACAATTACAGCACAACTACAGAGTGCAGCAGCTAGGTGTCCTCAAACACAACTTCGCGTGCGCTTTAAAATATTAACGTTTTGACATTATAGATTTTTTACTCGTTTATAAGTTACCTTGTGTTTTTTTTAATTGTACCAACCTGTAAATACTTTATTGCGTAAAAATATTTACGCTAGTTACTTACCTATACTTATATTACACAAAGGGCACTCATTAATCCGGCTCGGTTGAGCCCGCTGAACCGTTTGCAAAACCGGGTGTCGCCTTACTGAAGCCCTACCTATGTACTTACATTGAAGTTATCGCGCCGACTGACTACCTAGTATTGAGATCTGGGTAGCTATTTTCATATGTATGAAATTTCGTAAACCGTAATTTACCGAATTGAATCATCATTATCTTTGCCGAAAGATGTTTTCTGCTGGACATAAGGACTAACCCACAAAGCCCCACACCTACCAGTATTATGCAACTGTGCAACCTTCATGTAGTGTACTATACCAGATTGTCTGCCTTTTCTCCATCTTCTAGTGCGCGATCGCCACTGAAGAACTTTTCGGGACCAGCGAACATCTTTTCTTCGAGCTATGGGGCGTGCCTTTCCTATTGTTACTTTTGTTTTACAAACTTATATTAATTTGGAACCAACCAACTGTTTAAAAAAGGTTTTTAATACTAGCCAGTATACCATCAATCTTTTTAATTTTATATTATTCAGCCAGTATGTTCCTACATTATCATCACATGGTTTTTTCGTTTAATTAGGTTAAGTAGTCAGGCTTTCGGCCGAGCAGTAGGGTTTGTTTCACGCCAAGCAATAAGCGATGAGGGAAGTGTACTTTTTAAGTTTAACCAACAATATACGTACAGATTTATATTTGACATACGTATCGAACAACTGTGCCATTGGGCTCAAAACTTCAGTGACTGTGCTTAGAGCAGCTCAGCGGCTTTGCCGCATTAATATAAGTAGTTGACAAAACATATAACCAAGTTGTACCTACTAATGATGTCAATGATCGATATTATTGAATAGCACAGGGTTTTTTATATATTCTATATATTTTTAATTCGAACCATCATTATGGTCAACGTTGTCGAATAAACACAGAGGACCTCTTTCATGTATTTGTATTTTTTAGCATCATAATATAGCATAGCACAAACTACCTTATCAAAAACATTATTGAAGGAAAGATTGAGTGAAACAATAAAGGGGACGACCTAGAGTCTAGGTCCTAGACGAAACTACTGTGACCAAGTACAGGAAAAGAAAGGTGTCGTGTCGTATCCCATATCTCTGATCGTGTCAAAGCAGCTGGCGAGAAAACGAGAGAAATGGAAGAGGCTTTACAGTCAAGAGCAAAGTTTTAAGAAGAAGAAGAATATAGCATAGCTCATTAACTCAGCGTCAGTGGAAAGCAGCCTTATTTAGTAAGGTTTCAGAAATTCGATGCGACATCGCGCGGTGTCGGCAAATTAGGCGGGAAAGGTTGAGGGGGGGGGGGGGTTGGCTTATTAACCCTTCCTCGTCGGAACTCTATTTAAGGAAAACGGCTACAAGTTAATCTTTGAAGAATAAGCTACCTTGATTTAGTTTGATCAATGTTTTTTAAATAGCTAGTTTTCAGATTTACTGATCTGACAAAAGTTGCGTTTCTGTTCTGTAGAGCACTGCTGCAACGTAGCTTGACTGTGGAGCTAGTAATAACATTAAAAAACTTTCGTGATCTATCTATAAAATTTTATTGTTTGGTTATAATATTATTAATTTATTTAGTACTAGTCGACCCGGCGCTTCGTACCGCCTTATCTTTTACTATGTTGTACATTATTATACTTACATATAACACTTCATTTTAAATCACTCTATCTGTTACAAAAACTGCATCATATTCCGTTTCATAGTTTGAAAGATTTAAGCATACATAGGGACAGAAGCGGGAAGCGACTTTGCTTTATACTATGCATTAATGCTTTTAAATTATGCCAAAAGTGCTAAAACTAAGTGAAGGAAATCCACGTTCATAATGATGATGATCTCCTTTTATCCCTCATCAGGGACATAGGGCTCTCAGTAAAGCTCGCCACTTGCTCCTATCCTGGGCGCCTTCCTCCATTTCGTTCCACGGTGCTCCAAGTATAGGGGCTTCTTGCTCCACCGTGCGGCGCCAGGTTTGTTTAGGGCCACTGGCTTTGCGACGTCCTTGGGGTCACCATTTTAGGGCTATCTTGGGCAGATGGTCGTCCGGCCTCCTCAGCGTGTGGCCGATCCAACGCCACTTCCTCAGCTTGATCTCCAAGTCTACGGGTTTCTGGTTCTGGTATTTTTAAATTTTTAATAAACGTATTATTGTAAGAATCTGTAGCTAGTATCAGACGACACATTCTTCAGATCCTTCTATAGATCTATAAAAAAAAACTCAATCCGGCTTTTTGCACGAAGCAGAAACACCGTTAAGGAGAAAAAAAATTGGAAAATTTAATTAACAAAGTTGTCTGAGAGCTAAAACACAAGTTTCCGAAGAAAAACGAGCGGACTGACACGTTAATTTGATTTTGTTGAATTACAACAACTGACTAGAGTCGGCTGGACTGGCCGTGTGAAGGAATCGTGGACGGAATGTTAAGAAAAAATCAGAGTGTCTTTCTTACCTTACTCCGTTTAGAGTACTTATCCTCGCCCCTAAATTTTAATCATAATTGATAAGGTAAGGTATTCAATAAAGGAGATAGATGAAAGGGCCATATTGGACTACTACTTAAATGAGGTCAGGTGTTTTAGGGCCGTCTCCAATGTGGCTCCAGACAAGCGAATGTGAAACCGACTTTACACAGGAGCACAGATTTTTCGCCATTTTTCCACAGTAACTTAGCACTATGGTGATCTCTTACTGAAAGTCTAGTTAACAAGTATTTGTAGTAGTTAGTGAATATTTTTCAATGACTAACATAAAGTAACATATTCTCACGCCTTTATTCCCCGATGGGGTAGGCTGAGGCACCAGCTCTTCGAGCTGGACGAGTTTATGTTTTATACCTACTATCGTCGTGACAAGGGGCAGATTGTAAACTACTACTTTAAATTAGTTAATAACATATATCCGATACTGCATGAGGTGTGATGGTTCAAGATCGTCTCCCATGCCATGTAGCTCCGGGGAATGTGAAAGGCAAGGTAATGAGAAACTAGAGACGGTTTCGGTTTCGGCCATAAAATCTAGTTTCGGCCACAGTTTCGGTTTGGGCTAAAATCGGCGGAACCTTTTGCCGAAACCGAAACTCGATGTTCGTGCGTCGCTCGGCTAATCTTGGAAGAATTCGGTGATAAATACGCGGAGCTAGCTCGCCCGAGGTTGCATGCGCGTCTGCAAAACTTATTAATTTTACATAGCCACGTGAGTTTCGGTTTCGGCCGAAAATTATATTTCGGTTGGTCTCTATTAGAAACCAACAGTCCACAGGAGCACAGACCAGCACAAAACATAACGCCGCTATAATTTTTTGCCATTTTTTCACAGTAAGTTAGCGTCTATGGTTATGCGCTGAAGCAGTGGTACAGTACGGTAGCCACCACATTGACACACCCGACCACCTTAATGTTTAATACATTAAGACGAATGTACAATAAAATTGCTTATCCTGAAGGGGTCTGTACATACTGTATGTAATTACAAAGCGTGTGAGTGTCAAATTGTGTTTGCGGTGCAAAATTTTCGGAACAAATTTAAACTTATTTTTGTACCTCGACCACCGCATCAGCCTGGCCAACCCAAACGGTATACAGCCTACTTTACTCGTTGTTGCTTGAGACTTGCCTATTTTTTTTTCTAAGAATAAAACTCTTTTCGCTTACAATGTTTTTCTATTTTTTAGTTTTAAACTCTATTCTTTATCTAAAATATGAAATGCATAAAACTTTTACCAAATAGTTATCTTTTAAAAAATATATTATATGTACATCATATTAAATTAGTCCTATGAACCTGGAGCCGTCAAGCACAAGGGGGTAAGTCGCTTAACTAAATAACCACAACCCTAAGAAGAGCAGCAATGGTTTTCAAATACTTTCATTGTCATTGAATTTTAATTTTTTAATTTAGTTGTGTTGTACAGTGGCGGACACGGTCGGCGTAACACTTCCGGTTTCTCTGTATTGCAAAATAGCTCTTGTTTTTTGGTAATACAGTCGAAGGCTGACGAAACCATAGACAAATCTGTTACGGCCTCCTAGTCCGCCACTGTACCTTCGTAACAAATTACCACCACCGGTGGATAACCACCAATTAGTGTTTAACCACCCAAATCCAACAAAGTTATACGACATTGCACTTATAGGCTCTATAAGATAGTCTCTATTGGCAGTAAATCTATGACGTCGCGACTGCAGTTCATAATTTCACGCCGCGCCGCCGCTCGCTTGACACAAATTCAATTTTATCTCTATAAGTTACTGCTGCAGCGTCATCCATCGTCACGTTTTAATCTACACTGCAAATTGTTGGAGCGGCCCTAGCTCGGATAGTAAACAAGGCAGCTTTCAATATAGTGGTCTTCGCAAAATATTATTTACTAGAGGCTGCCCCGCGGTTTCACCCACGCAGATTTCTCATAAACACCAAAATCCCGTTTTTCCCGTTCCCATAGGAATTTCGGGAAATCCTTTCTTAGTGCTTCCCTACACTCCCCAAGGAACCCACTTGCAAAATTTCAGCCCGCTACGCCCAGTAGTTTCGGCTCTGCGTTGTCTGTCAATCAGTCAGTCAGTCAGTAACGGAAGAGTTTTATATAAATTGATTTTTAATATTTAATTAAAGGAAGCCTCTTAAATTAAATGCTGAGTGCTAACCATAGGGGTTAAGATCAGAGCACATTGACATCTTTGTCTGTTCTCAGATTGAATTTTACGTAGTCGACACTTTTGGTTATTTGTTACAAAGATACAACACCCAAATGTTTTGGTATTTTAGTTCTGGCGGATTTTTAAAATTAAGATTTGAAATAAGATAAAACTGCACTGTTGCATTGATGATTACTGTAATAATAGTGTAGTATTGCTATATAAATATCTAATTAAAATACAGACCTTTTAACAATTTTTATTTTTATGTATCGGGTAAATATAAGTCAGCAGACAGGCAGAATTTAACCCGCACTAGTCAGGGATCGCAATGGCTGTATATATTTCGTATAAACCCCTATTTGGACACTCAATTGTATTCGATCACTCAATCGTGATACTTTATTGAAAAAAATCTGAGCAAATTTGTTCATTGAAACGGTTACAGTTAAAGTTTTGCTACGGAGGAATTGAAATTTTCCTACTTAATTAATGTATTATACTTATGTGAAGTGCTTTATGGAGTTGTGAACTTTTTCAATGCATTTTATAGATAAAAAGAAGTTCCCAATTAAATATTTTATTTATCAACAAACTGGTTGACCCGGCGAACTTACTACTGCCTAACCTATTACTATATAGTGCACGTATTATACACATAAACTTCTGTCTTGAATCACTCTATTATTTAAAAAAACCGAAACAAAATTATATTGTATTGTTTTAAAGATTATAGCGACAGACAGACAGCGAAAGGGACTTTGTTTTAAAACTTAGGTATTGATACTTAATTATCTTTATCAAAAAAAACCATGCTTATGATTCAGTTTTTAGACTTTTTTTATTGAAGTTATGCCTAGTCGTGGTTCTGCATAATAATAATAAAAAAATATTATACCAAACTTATTGTTTTATTTAAATTTTTACAAGTTTTTAAGCTAAAGTTTTATTTAAATTTTTACATTGAGGATCTAAGTTTCTAACTGAGCTAAAATAAAAAACTTATACATAAGTCATCGATAATGTGCGTTATTCAGTTATAGTGCAGATTAAATAAGTTGCTAAGTTAAACTGCAATCTAACTGATCAAATCCGTTAGTAAAAAAAAACTTATCTCAACATTAATTACTATTAAATTATATTAAAATTTAATTAAATTACGACAGTCCGAACTCATTTTCGTAATTTTTTAAATTGACATTTCCAAGTTTAACTGTAACATAAGGATGTTAGTTTGCGTAAGGGACGCGAATAAAGGACTGACGTTTTGATTATGCTTCCCTCTCAAATAACCAATGAACTCTTTTATAAAACTACCTACAGTCGGCAGCCATTTGATTGACGATTTAGTTTGACTAAAATGCCTTGATACTTTTACAATTAAGAGTACGTAACTTAGAGTTTCCACATTTTACGTATATGCCTATTTATGGACTTTAGGAGTCTTACAGTGTAGCCTTCGTTCGATTGCAAACCAACCTACTACCATTTTTACTATACTTATGTATTTAAACTATAATTTAATAATAAAAAAAAAATAACACATCACACTCAGAGCCCCTGTTAGCGACCTCTAGCGGTCACAGGTCGCTTCGCCATAAACTCACGCGCATCAAGGCAGGCGACTCTGAAGTGCAAGTTACAAGCTGACCAGAGGACCAGATCGAAGGGATGAAGATGCAGCCACTGCTGGTAGAAGGCGCTTTCTCAAGACATATAAAAAAGCTTGCAAAACGTGGAAGCGTCCTCTTTCTCACCGTCCCGCCCTTCCTTGTACTCTCTCTTGATTAATTATTGTATCATTAAAAATTATACTTTAACTTAAAATTAGAGTTATTATTGGTGGTTGACTTGGGCTAAAATAAAACTAAAATCATAAATAAATAATAAATATAATTAAATAAAATCACTAAATAAATAAATTAAAATTAAATTCACAAGGCAGCATTGCCACGCTGTCAACAGCCCCTAACTAGGAAGAACCTGTATCTAGGGTGCCCGAAACACACACAGAGACAAACATCAATTACAATTACAACAATTTATGATATACTCGAGGGCTTCTCGTTAGAAAAACTTAATAAAAGATTTTCCTCCAAATGAGGGCGTCACTTAAGGTACTATTTTCACTTCAAAAGTTGAAAACTACTCTGACCATTTCTGCGGTTCAGTTGGCACTGGCTGTTGTTTTCTGTGATTTCGGAGGTGCAGGATCTGTTCGTGGCGTGAGAAAACATTGTTAATTGAAATCGATGTTTGGGTTTTGAGAGTGATACGTTAAATTTAAATTTACATTGTGTACTATTTCATTTGAGTATAAGTTTATTTTTTGCGACACAGGGCATGATAAGTAAAAAATCACATTTGTTAAAGTATCAATTGCATTTAATCAGCCTATAAAGAGCGTCTGGATTAATACTCATACATATGATTGTAAATGCAGATTGATTGCTTCCACTACCGAGTTTCTTTTTCTGATCAGCCGCCCGGCGCATGCTGAGATTTCATTCGATTACTCTGTTCAGAGTTACATGAGGAAATAAGGTTACTGTAACTTTATTTTTATTAGTAACAAGATGAATTACATTACTGAGAGTGCAACTCTTTTTAGTAAGAAATTTACTTTATTTTATTATTTCTTTTTTGATTAGTTTTTTTTTGTGTTGTGTAAATGGATTATTTCCCTTCAAAAGATTTTGTGTTTTAACATTTTATCTGTAACATTCGACGGAAACCTATGCCTATCCCTGTGACCAGGCGTTTTAGGGGGTTACGTATTGCAGTTCTCTATGACTATGAGAATGAAAAGCAATTTGTCATTTTCAAGTCATAACACAAATAAATCTTTGTTCGACAGATTGATAGTATTGATACCCATAATTAGTAGACAGAAGACTTAAGGGGGATATCAATTAAAGTACTTCAACCTGTTATAACACTAATAGCGCCTCATCTAGCATTAATCTTTAACTCTTGTATCGAAAAAGGCATTTTTCCAAATTTATTGAAGTACAGCAAAATCATTCCTATTTTTAAATCTGGAAATACCGAAAACCCCACTGATTATAGACCAATCGCGGTTCTTCCAGCCTTAAGTAAAATATTTAAAAAACTTATTCTTGCACAATTAGCGTCTCACTTCTCAGTCAATAACTTCCTACACAAAAATCAATTTGGTTTTAGGAAAGGGCGGTCTACCTTAGACGCAGGTCACAGACTCATTAGCGATGTCTATGGAGCCTGGGAGGATTCTCACGATGCTATTGGGGTTTTCTGTGACCTCTCGAAGGCTTTTGACTGCGTGGATCATGAGACTTTGCTACTTAAATTACAGCACTATGGCTTAATTGATCCACTTGATCTACTTGCCTCTTATCTTACTGATCGCGACTAACGAGTGGACGTGGGTGGTGCGGTGTCTGCAGGTTGTCTTATCAAGTTTGGTGTACCTCAGGGATCGATATTGGGGCCTTTCCTGTTCCTAGTCTACATAAATGATCTCCCTTACATGTTAGATAAACTGACAGATGTTATCCTCTTTGCGGAAGACACCTCTTTAACATTTAAAGTTAAACGAGGTGACTCCCTTAACTTAGATATAAACAAAACATTAGTGGAGATTTCTCAATGGTTAACTTTTAATAATTTACTTTTGAACGCAAAGAAAACTAATTGCATTAAGTTTTCCTTGCCAAATGTGACTGCTTATGATACAGACATACATTTGAACAATAACAAGCTTAATCTGGTAAATCAAACTGTATTCCTTGGTATCACTCTAGATTCGAAACTTCAGTGGGGCCCCCATATCTCAAATCTTGCGGCAAGGCTCAGTTCGGCTGCGTACGCAATCTGGAAAATCAGAAAATTAACTGATGTGTCTACCGCGAGACTTGTGTATTTCAGTTACTTTCATAGCTTAATGACCTATGGCTTGCTTCTATGGGGAAGAGCTGCAGATATTAACGTCATTTTTATACTACAAAAACGCGCAATTAGAAACATTTATCAGCTTAAAGCTCGCGAGTCCCTCAGACAAAAATTCAAAGAAATTGATATTTTGACGCTTCCGTTCCAGTACGTCTTTGAAATTATTATGTATGCTCGTAAAAACTTACAATGTTTGATAAAAAATGTGATAAAATTAAAGACCTTAGAACGCGTAGCAAAAACAAACTCAGTATTCCACAGAACAAACTAAAACGGACAAACAAATGCTTTATAGGAAACGAAGTAAGATTTTATAACAAGATCCCAGAAGAGATTTTGATCCTGAATGATAATGAGTTTAAAACTCGTATCAAAAAAGGTTTGATTAAGAAAGCTTATTACAATGTTGATGATTATGAAAACGACAAAGACGCATGGAAGTAGTCTAGCTCTGCACGATATTTTCATTATTTCATGTATGTACTTTAAATCTTATTAATTTATGTTCTTTAAATTAAATTGTAATGTCACATAAGAACAAAAAAAAAAGAAGAGAGATAAATTGTAAAGTAGAGTTTGTTACCCCTTTCTTCTCTACGCTGTAAAATCATTGCGAAAGGGAGTAGAATCATTTGACAGAGGAGGGCTCGTTTAGGGGCGTCTTCAGGCGACCATTGTCGTAAGGCAAGGCAAACTTTTGTTTGCCTGAGCCAATTAGTGGGCACCCTGAACTACCTCGCCTCTATCAGTATAGGATACTTTACGAAATAAGGTATCAATATTAATTAGATTAGTCTAATTGACTTTCAATAAGCGATATCTTGTATCCTGTATTGAATAAATCATTTTTTACTTTACTTTTTACTTTTACTAGTACAGTGGCGGACACGGTCGGCGTAACACTTCCGGTTTTTCTGTATTGCAAAATAGCTCTTGTACTTTGGTAATACAGTCTAGGGCTGAGATAACCATAGACAAATCTGTTACGGCCTCCTAGTCCGCCACTGTACTTATCATGTTTTTGCTTGCTTTTAATTTATTGTCATCAAGAAAGTTTCTTATCTTGTTGACTGCTCCGTGGCTCAGTTGGCAGTGATGTGGACTGAGTAAGCGTGTGCACCTGGGTTCGATTCCCGGGCGGTGTGAAAATTGATATGATGAATATCGATGTTTTTTCCGGTCTGGGTGTAATGTTCGTCTGTTTCGGGCACCCTAGATACAGGTTCTTCCCAGTTAGAGGCTCTGAGTGATGTGTCATATAAAATGCCCACAGGTCTGGGTCTAGTCTACAAATCGCAGTTCTCTCTCGTCTCGTGATAGATTAAGAAACGTTCAAAAACTCTTTCTTTACTTGTGTATATTTCCAAAATACTATGAAGACCAGGATACAAAGGAAACTCCATTAAGAGTTTTCTATTGTTTCTTTATAATAAATCAGATAAATGACGACTTAATTTCCGCTTTGTTAACTCCTTTGAGATGCAACGGAGTATGCCACTCGATACAGGAGACATTGACGGATTGACGTGATCTCTCAATACACACCATTCCCATTTTTATTAAAACTTTATACTATACAAATACAAGTATAAGCAAATAGTGCCTTCTTTCGCACACTCCAGAATATTCTGTATGCTTTAAGCCTATGGGAGCGTAAAAGTGACTTACTTGGAGTAATAACTATAAAAGAACGACGGTTCTTATTCTATTACTGTATGGTAATGTCAATAACTTATAGTCTAAGCTCAATAGTATTTATAAAAAGTTATCGAACACGAACATAAGAAAATGTAAGAAATATTTATCTACTAGTATTTAACTATTGGAAACTATTAATGTAGGTAAAAATATTGAAACCCTGCTCCTTATTGTTGATGTTCCTTCCTTATAGTGTAAACTATTACCAAAATGATCTAAGTTGTGGTGGCAAAATTAAAATTTATGTCTTAAAATAACAATTTCTTAAAATAATTACAAAATGGAACATAAATACGGAACGTGAAGCTCAGAATGGTGTCGTTATTTTTAATGGAGAGTTTATAAGCTAATTTGAAAGTTTTATATCTACAATATAATAATATTAACAAAACGTTTTTGCCATGTTTAAATAAATTAAGATATATTACAGCAGTGCACGTTGCTAGTAGGGTCCATTGTGTAGTTTTCTATAAAGCTAAACATGTTAAGGGCATCCGAACTCATGCAGAATAAATGTTTATTTTATTGATTTTCACACGGGCTGTAACACAATGCTTCTCGGGGTAGGGTCTGCCTTGGGCCGAAATTTCGTTCTTAGAAATGCAACTCTATTAGCAAGCGTATAAAACCTATTAGAATGTTAGGAAAGTCTCAAATTTCAACTCTTATAAAGTTGAATTTGTTTTTTATGGTCCGGTTCTTGTTGGTTCTATGTTACAACATTAGTTTCGCTCCACACTAATTGATTATCTTTTACGATGTGTGTAATTGGAATTTCTGCTCTGCTTTCAACTACGTATTTGTGAGTCGGTAGATATTCGAATAAAACTTCAACTTGGCCACTTACCAACATAATCTTGTAAGTTAAGATTTCCAACTCGGTACACATGTGTACCAGTGTTCAGTATGAAGTTCCATACTAACCTCCGAAAAAGTTGAGTCAGATGATAAGGAAAGCTTCATAAAATTAAAGCGTTGTATGTAGCCGTAGGTATCCATTAAATTTGCGATCATTACGGTTTCAACATCAATTAGAGTAAATGCTGCTGTTCGATTTTTTCGTAAGTAGGAAGGGGAATGTAATTGGAGCTTTCGTCGAGCATTCAGCCCTCAATCTTCGTTGTTAACCATCAGTAATTGCGACCTTACGACTCGTTGAACTGTCGTTTCGCCCTTCAGGAGGTCTAACGAAATTTTAATATAGCCAAAAATCGCTTATAAACAAAAGCGATTCACCCCGGGCGTCTCCCCTGCGAGTTTAATTGCTGGTTCGGTGTCGCCGTTCATTAGGACATGCAGGCGTATTTTTTTGTAACGCGATTATGACGTTGCTGCTGGCTGGCTGGCTGGCTGGTGGTGGCTCGTCGCCCTCGAGTCGGGGCGCGGAGGGTTGCGTCACGTGCGGACTCCGCAGCCCCACGCATGCGAGACGGCAGGGCGCCGGCCGCGCGTGCGCGCCCCTTTCGTCTCCAGTTCGCCGCCGGCCGCCGCGCGCCCCGCCCGTCGCAGCCATCGTCGAAGCCCTACGCTCGCGTGTGATTTCTACCAAGTGATGTCGCAGTGACTAGTGCCATGTTCCTGCTGATGCGCTGTGCCCTGCTCGCAGGTGTTCTGGCGTGTACCAATGCCGCCTGGCAGGAGAACGTGCGCCCGAAGGTCTTCGCACAACTAGGTGAGTCACCAGACTCATCCGAAAACGGTGCCAGTGAACCCAGTGCAACAAACGCTCTCTCAGTTTGGATTCCGTGCTCGTTTAGTGACTTACAATAATGTGAATGCCTTGTGAATGTAATGTTTACGTTGCATTAGTTGCTTTGATAACGCCAAGTTGTCTAGAACGCGTGTTTACGTTGACGTTCGTTTGTTGATATAATTACTAAGTATCGAGTAGTTATCATGTTTTGATCTCCAGCTCTTATCAAAACTTATACATAGCATAGAAAGTTTGTTTTTTAGACGAAGCCTTTTGTATTAGGATAAAGCTCTTTGTATAGCTTGATTCTCATTGAAGCTTAAGATGTTGAGTCTTATAAGATTTTGAAAGTATATAAACTAATACGATCAATAACCTGATAAGAACTCGAAAACCAAAATTAAATCTCATAGGGTCATTAATAGTTTAAAATAACAAAAAACGACTTAAAGCTCTCTGTTACAAAAATAAACGTCTGATGTATAAGTAAGTTAACTTAAATGTTATTTTTGTCTTCAAACAAAAAAGCAACTTACTTATATAAACAAATTCGATCTCGTGTTCAAAATGAGAGCGTGAACGTAAAGTCAAACTAGTTTGTAAGTAATCATGGTGTATCACGTTGTATAAATTAAAGCACGGGCCCTAGTGGAGTGCCCTGCAGTACCCCGACAGTCGGGAAGCTACGAGGCTCTGTCACGCTAGCATTTCGTATACCTATAAAGCCCAAGTGCACACCGCCATTGTTTTATTGTGCCGACTGCAATGCGGGGGACAGCCACGTGGCTCTCATTAGTGCACAAAGCGAAGTTTGTTCTGTGTTTTGCTGCGGTGCGCTCGGACTAGCAATTCCTACGATGTTTTGCACAGTATTGTCAAATAAACTTGTCCCCACATGCATTAGTTGGAGAGTTGTTTAGTTCACAACAAATGGCTACTGATTTTCACCACCTTTCGTTTGTAATTTAATTAGTAACATGCGAAGCTTATGTAGCTAAATGCTTTAGATAAATCTCAACACAATCCTTTTTTGGCTTGCTATTTCGTCGTTGAGTTTAAAGGAAGGATACATGAGCCAAGAGAGGGACGGAGGCTAATGGTCGATATCCTGCTCGTGCCATATGTCCGGCCATTGTTTGAGGCTATTTTGCATAAAACTAACGTTGCGCCCTTGTGAGTACAAAACTGTATCTTAATGGGTAATTCATACATCTTAGCCTAAGATAACATCAGTAGAGCCACAGCCTAGTAATGTGATGGTTACAAAGCGAGTTTATTATGATGTAATCGTTTCTGTATTTGATGTAAAGGCACTAGAAGCGATCTCAACACCTCTCTAGTAACGTGATAGCTGGATTGAGCTTGGGTGGGGTCAATCTGACCGCAATGTGTGGTGTCGGATTATGCATAGTCGCGTCAATCAACTGATGCAAATAGCAAACCAGAATTAGCATGAATTATGTATATTGAGCGCAATCTTAACAAGTTTCTAAGCTTAGGGGTTGTTTATTACCGTTTATATTAAAAATTCCTGCTTGGAAAACATCATCCTCTTCTTTATCCAGTTCGACTTCATAGTCTTAGGGCATTCAACCTTAGGGTAAGTTCACACGCTTGCAAGTAGGACAAGTTAAATTGGTCCGTGAATCAAACATTGTTTCATGGTTATCAGAATCGTGACAAAGTGTTTAGAGTGAAACGGCGTGTGGTTGTTTTGTTACTATCCGAACTTCATAACTTTCTATGGACGGTGCAGACAATGCAAGCTGCTGTTTTTGAATTACCATGAGAGGGAAGCAAGATTTTTGTGATAACATTATGTTTATACAAGAGGTTACGTTCCAACTATCCATAAGCTTAAGTATGATGTATGTTTATTGTCTCAATTAAATGATATATGTATAATAATAAAAATAACTAGCTCTTTAAGATTTATTGTACAAGTGATAATAACGCTTTTGAAATCCGAAATCCTGCATTTGAATACATAACAAATAGGTATTTTGTATAGCCAGTTCTATCAAATTTAACATTCGCAGTCAGAGAAATCTGTGGAACTTTCACAAAGCAAGGAACTTTGCAACGCTTGTCTTATGCACCCAACTTAGATAAGTGGCTACAATCTAAGTGACCTGATTCTCGGATAATATTACCACATTCGACATCCGTTGCTAGCTGATATCGATATAATGAAACATTTGAAGTATGAGCTTGAGGCATGGTCTTGCATTCCGTAGTAATCATTTTTCATGGCCTTATAGGGAGATACAAATAAAATTTAAAGAATCGTGTAAACTGTATCAAATGCATTGGAAAAATCTATGAAGCTGTATGAATCTAGTGTATGTATCCAACTTGTAAAATTTTTATTCAATATTTATTTAACCTTTTACGTATGTATGTCAAACGGTTAAAAAAAAGCAGTAATTATTGAGAGGTTGTTTGTTGATCGTAAATATTCCTAAACTGAACCCTAATCTTGTTAAAATTTAATTCTAAACAAATATTATGATCAAATGAGGAAAAAGGTTTATAACCCTGGAACTCAAATAAGTAGCTGAATGAAATTAGTATAGTTAATTAAAGAGAAGTAAATAAATTTTAAAATTGTATAACCATAAAATTATGGTCATCAAAGGGTAGAGGTGGATATGTATATAAATCAAAACGATAACAAAAACTATATCTTTAATAGTTAGACCTACACCACAACCATTATAAATCGGTGTCTCAAAGTGCATCAGATATCATGCTGCATCCGTTCCATTCAAAATCCAGTTTACTTGTATTCTGAACTAATAAATAACAGTACTTGATTCATCCGTCAAGATAACCCTGCTCGTGGCTTACTCAAGATGAAATTGTAAGGGGCAAATCTGTAAGCAAATCTATCCAATGATCTCTTTTTAATTAAGTAACTTTAGCTCTTTATTATCTTTAGCTCTTATTCATCCTTTAATAAGGAAAATTTGTTTGGAATTCCATGTCAATAAATTTCTATTTTAATACAACACACTTTTAAATCCGGGATACAATGCTGACATTTATGCCTATCGAGTTTTAAACAGGTGCTTGTTTAGAGTTTCGCTTCTTTCGGTTTATGGTGCTACATTATGAGCCTCGACACGACACCCTTCCTTATTCTTTATTTAACTGCTGGTAGGATTATGGAACGTTTGAGTAGGCCTATAAAATAAGCGTTCACTTACTACCTGCAGAAAAAAATAAGTTATAAATTACTTACAGGATAATGCTTTTATATCCTGGAATGTTTTGTACGTGTCGCGTTTGGCCTTATGGGAATTTATTGGGTCATTCGTCAGAAGCCAATCCAATACCCAGGGGAACAGTCTGCGGTTGGGGCGCATACAATGAATATGCTCTCGTATGATTGCTGTTGTCAATTTACTAAGTTTTATTGGAAATGTAGTGAAGCCAAAGTTTAAAATTATTGCTAAGGGGTGCATTGATAAATTGATTGATGTTTTATTGTAAATAAACGTTGAATTGCTGTGAATCGATCAGATGATTGATCGTAATGCTGCTGACCTTGTAGGTCAATATACTTACCCAGGTTTGATCGATTAAATATACGCGTTGTCCGAATTCCTCGTTCAAAATCGTACCCGCAACGATAACCGCTAATCAAATAAGGACAAAAGTTCAAGCATTCATCGGCACAATCGTCACAGGAATTTTGTCTGACAAATTGATCCCTTTATTGAAGTGATACGGTTCGAATTGGATTGCAGGAAATGTTTTGGCGGTGGTGATTTTGAAATGGATCCTTAGGTTGGAGGAGAGAAGGAGGTGTTTCGTTTGGAGGATAGATCATGAATAAGTGAGTGAGGCAGTAGTGAACGCACGTGCGTGGGGCGAGATGGTGCGGGGTATGGGTGGTGAGTCGCGGGCGGCGGGGGCAGCGACTGGCGCCGCTTGCGGGAGTTGCGGGAGAGGGAACAAGTTTATGATGACGCGATAAATATTGTCTTCGCTCGCCCAGTGTGGGATTTATGGTTCCTTTTGTTTCATATGAGTCTTCTCGATTAATTTCTTTAGCGGTGCAATGTTTATGCTCGTTTTTATCTTTATCTAGCTTCGACTATTATGTATGGATAGATCCAGTGATCTTATGATAGCATTACTTAGGTAAAATTTTCGAATCGACGTAAAATTGCACCACCGGCAACTTTTTTTTTTTTTGGGATTTACATTTATAATATTTTACGGTAACAGTGGCATTATAGTGGGTTTCAGTGTTTATGAAGGAAATTTTTGTTTTTCACAACGTAAGATTAAACAGTGGGTGGGTAAATAAACAATGAAGAAAAGAACGTCTACGATTAAAAAACGCAGAGCACAATATTTTAATATTGTTCCTTCCATTCGTGGCGACTATAATAAAAACGAAACGAACCACAATTCGCGAACGAATCAAAATCTAGAAAGCGGCAGATGAATGGTGGTTTCATCCAACCCTTGCTGCTGAGGGAAAGGCAAACATTGGTTTTGTAATAAAAATATTTGTCGAGATCCTCGACAACGCGGTAGGTAAATACGGAAGCTATTTTTTGCAATATAGGGACCGACGGCGTGCTCGGTCCATTGTCATGCAGTTTTAAAAAGCGGGATTAAAAATTGAAGCTAATCACGAGTGTCAGGGGGAGAATCCAATCCGACCAAATCTCGCTCGACTGTTTCGTATTTCCTAGCTAGCTAAGTAGGTACCGTTTCACAAGTCATGACGATGTCAAATTAGAATTTTGATAATGACGTGCAATAAAACCTCACATTCAGCATCATTTGTCGTGACTTACATTTAAAACCCCTTCATTTGAAAAGGCACCGATGAATGCCTCGAAGTCAATGGGTCGCAAGAAATGGGCCAGTGACGTGAGGTACGCGGTCGGCAAGTGGAACATGCAGGGAAACCAACTTTCGAGGACCCTTAGTGACTTCCTGTTTTACCCTCTTGACGAGTAGCAGGTGTGGACTGCCTAGGGGGTGGAGAGAGGTCTTGCAAGGTTGGTCGACACATTCGCCTTCCGACTGTGTCGCGTTAATGAGCCAGGTGGTTTGTGAACAATACTGCAGGGTAACAATGGTTCGGCGCAGCGCTCCCAGGGTAGCGGCAGCTAGCACCCTCATAAGTCTAACTGTACTATACGTTTTGCTGTATATGTGTGTCATTGTTTTTGAGATTTTGAGACGGGTTTGAGTTGATGGATGTGTGACGGTCCCACCGTTTGCATTCCATTTGACTTTGGAATGTTCGCCTGCATTCACAATTACAAATTTTGCTGTTTGAAATGGTTCTGTAGCAGAATCTTGAATATTTTTGTCGTTTGATAAAATGAAAGGTAACTTTAATAAATCCTTAATGGATTTACTCAGTATTGCAAGCATTTAAAATAATTGCATCAAAGGCGAAGTTTTCGCTCCATCAGCAAGTGAAACGACCACAGGAAACTGAACTCAGTTAAGTAAGTATATTTAGAAAAGCGAATGCCCTATAAATAAACAAGAGTGAGTGCGGTTTGGTTTGACTGTTGACTACACTTGAACTTGACTTAGAGTTCGTCGACCCGACATTTGTAGTGATAATTATGTGTGAAGACGTACCAACAATCGATTCATTGTTAAATTCGGGCGTTCCGTTAGGTTGAAACTTTTTGTGCATTCGTATTAGTGATGGATGTTTAATGTTGCGTCTATTAAATAAATATAGGTACCGTTTATGCCTACCAACATTGGACTATAAAATATCAACACTATTTTCATATAATACTAGAGGCTGCCCCGCGGTTTCACTCGCGCAGATTTCTCATTAACACAAAAATCGAGTTTTTTCCCGTTCCCATGGGAATTTCGGGAAATCCTTTCTTAGTGCTCACCTACCCTCCCTAAGGATCCTACATGCAAAATTTCAGCCCGCTACGCCTAGTAGTTTAGGCTCTGCGTTGTCTGTCAGTCAGTCAGTCAGTCAGTAACGGAAGAGTTTTATATACAGGATGTTTATGACAAGGCGGTAATAAATCAAAGGAGGGATTCTGCTCACCATACCTAACAACTTTCCCAAAGCAAGATGGGTCGAAATCTCAAAACAAAAATCAGCCGTCCCGTACATTGACCCCGTCAGCTGATCGAACCAATGTATGGAACAGCTGTTATTTTTTTTGAGATTTTGACCCATGTTGCTTTAGGAAAGTTGTTAGTTATGGTGAGCAGAATCCCTCCTTTGATTTATTACCGCCTTGTCATAAACACCCAGTATATTGATTGTGGTATTGTTACAGTTCACTCAAAATTTATGAATTGTGGTCCGTGGAGTCAGATTTCTAAGGAGTACTTAATTAGTTTCATACTGCTAAAAAAAATCCAATCTTAGAGTGTATAATGTTTATTTATTTATTTATTTATTTATTTAGCCTCCAATCAAATAGATTGGGAGTGATTGTTATCGTACATTCGTCTTTATGCTTTATGCAGTACATGGGCATGGACGCTTTTTGTTATTGGGGGCTAGTACCGTATTATTTATCCATTGCATGTTAATTATAATTTAGCAAATGTTCTTTAAAGAACTAAGTACCTAATCATAAATGTACTACTAATAGAATCCATGCAAATACCTTTTTAACCCTTCGCAGAACTAATTTGAGAGCAAGAAACCATCCGTCCGTCCCCAGTCACCGTCGCAGCATTAGTACCTTTTGAAAAGGGTTCTATTTCAATGTAAATAAACATGCTTAGCTGTTTTTAAACTTTACTTAAAGATACTTAGGCTTCCCGATCTTAAACAAGGATTTGGTGTAGGCTTTTTTTTATCTCTGTTAATCATCTAATACTAACTAATTCAGGATCGTAAAACTTAACAAGTAAGATTATCTAATGTCATACAGTTTCTAATCAATATATATAAAACTCTTCCGTTACTGACTGACTGACTGACCGACTGACTGACTGACAGACAACGCAGAGCCGAAACTACTGGGCGTAGCGGGCTGAAATTTTGCATGTAGGTGCCTTAGGGAGTGTAGGTGAGCACTAAGAGAGGATTTCCCGAAATTCCCATGAAACGGGAGAAAATGGGATTTTTGTGTTTAGGAGAAATCTGCGCGGGTGATACCGCGGGGCAGCCTCTAGTTTTTAATATTTGCTTTTGTTTGGAAGTTATTTTTTTTTTTGTGAGATTAGTTCTAATGTCGGTGTAATAGGACTCTTAAATAAAAATAACACTAAGAAAGAAAAAAATAAATAAACATAATGACGTCCTTACTCAGAGTTAACGTTTCTTGGTTTACCTTTTAAAGAAAAACGAGATAAGCCTGCTTAGGGCTAAACCTAATTTGTGGACAGGTCGACGACACGAAGCAGATTATCCTGAGGGCTTTGTTGCCTACGGAACGTTTATTTACATACGATTTTTTAAGGTAAAAAAGAACGCTTCTACAAATTTGTATGCTCAATTATGTACAGAATCGAAAGGTTGTAACTTAAACATTCATAATATATTGATAGGATCGTCTTTATTTCCAATAAATGCTAGCAGCAACAAAACATCGAGATCAGAATTCAAACGATCTTCAATAAACCAATGCAAATCAGCTTAGCAAGGGTTAAACTAAACCCGTCATAACTAAAACATAAATAAACTTCGAGCGCAAATCTTAGAAACGTGCTCGTTCAGAATAAAGACTTGTAAATTAATTAAGTTGGGACTTTGCAACGTTCCTCGATACAAGTTAGAGTCCGCGTTAACTATTAAAAACGCTTATAAAAGTTTGGGCTCTGGCTCCTGTTTAAAGGTGCCAGGACTGACAGAATACAGATAGAGTTAAATTTTTATATACTTATTTCTAGCTAAACTAGTCGACTCGGCAAACTTCGTAACGCGTAACCTTTTTCATTTTTGGGCATGTATTATACTTATAAACATTCCTCTTGAATCCCTCTATCTATTAAAAAAGACCGCATCAAAATCCGTTGCATAGTTTTAAAGATTTAAGCATACATACATAGAGGCAGACGCGGAAAGTGACTTTATTATACACTAGTCTACCCGGCGAACTTCGTACCGCCTAAACTATTACTTTCATGTGCATGTACCCTACTATAATTATTAACCTTTCGTTAATAACCACAATAGACCACATAAAAAAAACGCAAAGAGGTCGAAAAGCAATATTGCAAATGCGGCCGTAATAGTTCCCCTGGTCAGATAAATCCTGTATTCTTTTAAATCTAAATTTAAAGGACAGTACAAGAGATATTCTTCGAACCCGTTCTATTTATTTCGGTCCGGGATGTTGACACAGGCGACTGCAGTCTATTCCCGCTCTAAAAGGCTCGTTCTATTTCCAACTTCGTACCGATAGCTTAAATTATTTGAACGGTATCGATCGTGCTCTAAGGTGCAATAGGAATAGTGAAGCAGTGTCCGAGGCCACCGAGGCTTTGGTTACTTCACCGTGAAACTTCACGGTTAGAATTAAAATACGCCAAGGTGATTATGGTTATTGACATCACAACACTGGGTTGCCTGGAAGAAATTGGTTTTGAGCTGCCCATTGCATGCAAATTCAATTTGTCTGCACCTTTATTTAATAACTAGGGGCTGCCCCGCGGTTTCACTCGCGCAGATTTCTCATAAAAACAAAAACCCGGTTTATTCCCGTTCCCATGGGAATTTCGAGAAATCCTTTCTTAGTGCTCACCTACACTCTCTACGGAACCTACATGCAAAATTTCAGCCTGCTACGACCAGTAGTTTCGGCTCTGCATTTTTTTCGTAGTCCAGGGATGGTTTTATCGGTGAGAAAATATGGAAAAATTGTGAGGAAGATAGTGAGATCAACAATTGCATTTTTCCATATAAATTGTGAAGCGATACAAAGTTCGCCGCGACAGCTAGTTTGTAATGTAATCATTATGATATTTTTTCAATATTCAGAGCAAAACAACGGTCACAAAGTGACAACTACTGATACTCCCGCTCTTGCGCGTTAGTGTGAACGGGATAGGGTGCTATTTTACCACTTGGTGACCGATTACGCTCTGCCAGGCAGAAAAAATTAATTAATAATAATGGTTTCGTTCAAAAATTCATGTTCAAACAGCACTTTCAACACTAAAACGATATTTTTATGACGCTATAAACGACTAACCTGATGCGATGGCTAATAAAACTCTGAAGAATTTTTGAACAGGTAAATTATGGAAGACCACGGGGCTGGTCTACTTTGGAAGAGGGCTTTTATAAATTTTGAAGTCAACCACCACTTTAAACAGCTGTTTATACTAGGACTAGCATACACATTGTTTAAATTATTAAAATAGTATGCATTCTTTAATTATTTAGACAATGAATGTTTTAATATAATATAATATTTAACTGCAACGGTCTTCTTCTCGAAATCTCTAATTCTTTACTGTTAATCCTTTGTAAGTTTCTTAGAAAAAAAGGTTTTAGCGTTCATCATTCTTAGAAAAAAAGTTTTAGCGTTAAAGCCGCCCATTTTCTAATTATTTTGTATGTTTTCTTTGAACACAAAATACAAGAGTGAAAAACATGCCTAAAACTCTTTTTCAACTCTAGTCCTCAGTTTATGAGGCTCATGAAAATGCTCAAATAGCTCGAATCTTCTACAGTAGGTATAAAAATAATTTTGAGCAGCTTTTTGCTACTTTGCTGAGGTAAATACAGTGACTCGTCCAGTTTCACGATTAGATCCGACTAATCTTTAGCTTCTTCTGCTACGACAGGATTAGTTTGTTGATTCCCTCCCCAGACTGGGCGTGATTATTTTTCTTTTTTTTCTATTTTGTGTTCTCGTTTTGTTTGGGTGCAGTGCGGAATTATGTTCTCTTTCTATAACATGTTGTGTTGACTTGACAAGTTGGATAACATCTGAGGATTACTAGTTGGCATTTGATACGTTTTTTTTAATTAAGAATAATTTTATTCTTTTACTCTGTATCTATTTCAGGCACCCTACCTATAGATTCAAATTCTAGGTTAGGGTCTCTGAGTGTGATACGTTATTATCAATCAATACATGTGCAACGGATTTTGATGCAGTTTTATTTAAGATAGAGTAATTGAAGTAGAAAGTTTCAATACATAGTATAAAATAAAGTCGCTTCCCGCGTCTGTCCCTATGTATGCTTAAATCTTTAAAAGTAAGCAACGGATTTTGATACTGTTTATTTTTATTAGATAGAGTGATTCAAGAGGAAGGTTTTTATGTATAATACATGCACAAGATAGTTATAGGTTAGGCGGTACGAAGTTTGCCAGGTCCACTAATATATCAATATATATAAAACTCTTCCGTTACTGACTGACTGACTGACTCACTGACTGACTGACTGACTGACTGACTGACTGACTGACTGACTGACTGACTGACTGACAGACAACGCAGAGCCGAAACTACTGGGCGGAGCGGGCTGAAATTTTGTATGTAGGTTCCTTAGGGAGTGTAGGTGAGCACTAAGAAGGGATTTCCCGAAATTCCCACGGGAACGGGAAAAAACGGGAATTTTGTGTTTATGAGAAATCTGCGCGGGAAAAACCGCGGGGCAACCTCTAGTTTTGTATAAAACATACACGCACAACAAATAGGTTAGGCAGTACGAAGTTCACTGGGTCGAATAGCGGTATTATATTTGTATGTGTTTCGATCACCCTTGATGTACGTGACGAGTGTGAAGCGTTATTTGTTCTTAATTAAAAAGTAGGTAAAGTAACAACATAGATATTAAACTTGAGCGTCCAGCAAGGCGGAGTTATTGTGGAAACTCACCACACACTGCAACTGTTGACTTTTTATGACTCATGTCAGGCGTAATTGCTTCGAGCCCTCGGACGCAGGGTAAGCTTATGCTGGAAATGTATGACATTATGGCCTCTTCAGAAATGAAGCGGCACACTTGCGCTACTGCTTACGGATATGTTCATTGGACATTGGACGAACTTAATTTCTACATAGCGTAATCAAAAGTTTCTTACACACCTATTAGAGAGATTGTTCACTTGCTCTTTACACTCCTCTAAGAAATATTGCTTAGCTTTTGTAGAGTCTGAGACGCGGTAGATTGTTTCTTATCAAGCTAATTTTTTTATATAGTCGACAGGCTGTCATTCCGACAAACACGCTAAATAAATAAAGTTTAGTTTTAATTAATCTTATTCAGTTCTAGAGCATATTTTACAAGTCTTCTTAGCATACGCTCTCTACAAGGGGCGTCTCTGCGGGAATCTTGTTAGAAAAAGTACGCGCCACTCTGACCCTTATTTCTTGGTCCTTATTTTATTTCAGCGTTTCATTCGTTTTCTTATTTGTTTCTCATATGAGTCTTACGATCTGTTATTTGTAAAGCGGAGTAATTTATAGCATTTGATAACGTATATAAGTATCTTATTTGATGTCGATTTCAACAAAGTTATTAGTTTATCCATGTTTCCCCTTCTACATTTAGCATCAAGCAATTATATTAAAACAAACACTGCGAAGTTTTATAAGCATTTATTGTTTTAATGAGACAAAACAACACAATGATAATAATATAGCTCTATTCAATTAGTTTAACGTTCCTAGCTTTAAAGAAAAACAGTCTCTGTCCCAAAGGGACATAGTTTAGAATTCCATCAGAGTTGGTCTTCAAATACCAATTCCCATACGAATGATCTTTGCAAAGAGGGATCAAAAGTTGTGCGTTTAGTGTCGGTAAAAAAGTTGCCGGCAGCTGGGCAGCACATGGCGTCGTCGCCGATGGAAAAATGTTTTAATAAAACTAAGAGCTGCTCTCCTAGTAAGCTTATTTCTTTTTTTGAAACTGTGCTCCTTTTTGGGAGATGACCAGATGACGTCTTCTGGTGTTGTAAGACGTCATCGACGTAGAGTAACCATTATTCTGGTGCTGATAGGAATTCTCGTTTTTTTAAGTGTTACTTTTAATCTTAGGAATGTTTTCGATACTTGAACTCATTGGTGTAAAATCTTGAGCCCTTATGCTATACAAACAGACATTATTTTGCTAGAAACGTTATCGCATTGCATGTTTGCCTGAAAGAAATCGCTTTTAGCGATAAGGCCGTCTATTGTCAACTTACTACACGAATTGTTAAATATTTGTAAGATTGAGTAAGTATGTACAGTGGCGGACACGGTCGGCGTAACACTTCCGGTTTTTCTGTATTGCAAAATAGCTCTTGTTCTTAGGTAATATAGTCTAGGGCTGACGAAACCATAGACAAATCTGTTACGGCCTCCTAGTCCGCCGCTGTACAATAAAGTGTATAATCATTCATTAATTCATCGTACAGCCACTGATTACTTAATACTGTACTACAGACTATACAGACTTATTCCCGAAATCTTAACTAAGTAAGTTATTTTAACGTCGTTCTAGTATTTTTTTTTACAAAACAAAACCTGTTTGTTTTGATAAATTGGAGGTGACAAGGAAGGAAGTGATGAAAACTTGGTGAATTGTTTTAAAACAGTTCCCGTTGTAATTTAGGTATCGCGTTTCCTGGTCGCCAGGGGTACTTCGTCAAACTCAAAAAATAAGGGTCAGATAAGCCCGAGAGTTCGCAAAACTTGATAAACAAGTTACTTTTTTTTCTCATTCAAAAAAAAGGATTTCAGATCCTAATAAGGCACCGCCGGGATTATGATCTTGTGAAGGAATTGCTGTGTTAGCAGTTTAACTAAATTTAAAAGTTTTTTTCGTGGCTTTTGTTCTCCGTTTTTGGAAGAGTAATTTAACTTGAATGATGTAAAGTTAAGATTAAAACGGACACAATGAATGTGATGATTACTGATGATAGCGTAAAAGTTGTAAGGGAGTCAGTTTGAAGTTTCAACTTTTGGAGGCCGATCGATATTGTGAACTATAGTTTTAGTTACAGGGACACCATCATCAAAGGTGCTGTTTGTTACTTACTGTTATCTACAGGAATAAGACTAATAACTGAAATAGTTATTTTAATGTAATTTATAATATATTTTTAACAAGCAATTAACCGGTATACAGAAAAACGTGAAAAAACAAGTGACTATCACTATTTAAAATTTGAAATAATCATTAGAACACAGTTATTAGTAATCTTCATAAAAAAAGAAAATCTACCCCAGATTATAACCGGCTAGTATCTTCATGCAGACACCATGGTAATCTCCTGAGATATATACGTGTTGTAATATTATGTTATGTATTTGTATTGTATTCTAGATGAGTCCAGTTAGAACCCATGGATATAACACTCGTTACTATTATGTATAAGCAAATCCAGACTAGCATTCTTTATACTGAGTTGTTTATTCTGACGGGAACGGGGGAGGGGGGGGGGGGGTTGTTCTGGCGCGCCTTCGTGACGCTTGTCCTTGTTTGCCAGCTCGACAATAACTCCAACGCAGACTTTTCCGTGTGTATGGAGCCGTACGGAAATTGAAATAAAGATGGGAGAATAGGAAAGAAGGCTAGCGAGCTAGCACATAGCAGTTTTTATTTATAACCAATTTTTTTTAACAGAATAAAACTGATTAGTTGAAATGAGGATTTTAAAGAACCTCGGTTGATATGGTTTCTTAAAATACTGCGAAAGCTGTTCAAGAAAGCTGAAAGAAGATAAGAAGATATTAGTTATTTAAGAGTAGTTTTTATAAATCGCATTAAATTACTCCATTTGTGATTATGTATATCTATACTACATTAAACTATATTAAAACTACATTTTTATTATCAATTAACTTATAATTTCATGTGAGTCAGCAGTAGGACCACATTAGCTCGTAATAACAATAATAATAATTGTATAACAATCAACGAAGAGAAAAACACTCGATACATTTACCTCCTTAAACATCACACAAAGGACATACCAAAAGCAAAAAGCCTGTACAACACGTGACATGGAACGTGAAAATGTTTCGTCCAAGGACCTCTTTTATTGAAGACGCAATCTCTTAACCTCTGACAGACTATTAGAAGGACGTATATAACAGATGGCTAGATTAACGGGACGTACCTCGCGGTCGACTGTTCAGGCGATTTGTGTAAATCGAACTGTTGATTGGATCCCTCTCTTCGGCGTCTTAATCTTTTCTCGCGATTCATTACGCGCTAGAACAGAGGTTCCCAATCTTTTTAACTCATAGATAGAAAGACAGATAGATACTTTATAGCAATCAATCAAATAAAATTACTTAAATAAATGCATTGATGCGATGTGTGGCCTTATCGCAGAAGACCACAGACAATGTTCTTAAGTGAGTGATTTTGGAGGACCTCTTGCAGCAACATTACTACCATATTCCCAAATATGGTAAAAATATAGATAACTGTTTTTTCCCGCCAACTTTAAGCCCCGCCGAGCCTTTCGTGGACTCCTGCCCCCCCAGGACCTGGACCACTTTGGGAACTCTAGAAGTAATGGGGGATGAAGCCGCTTGATTAATAGTTATGTTTTTCTCCTCCAACTGTATAAAACATTGACTCCACCACAGCCTATTGTGAAAGTACTACAAAAGATTTTACTAGTACAAAGTGCTTTTATCGAGCCTTCAAAAAATTGCCGTTCTAAGTAAGGAAAGATACTTGGTAATAATAATACTTCCCCAGTCTATTGTCCGCAATCTGACCCAATTAAGGCAGACTGGAGCCACATTCGGATTCGGAATCGAAATCGTTCGATCTGTCGACGGAAATTAAATTTTCTGAATTACCCCCTTCAGGCTTTTGGGCTGGCTAGCGAAAGTGTGGCTCTATGTCCACTGGAATTTCTTGACCAAACGGTTCAGATACTAAGACGCTCAACGTAAAACCAAAGATATTTTGAATAAAACTACACAATTTGGGATTGATAAATGCGTTACGATCATCATCTCAGGCGGAAGAAGTCCATTCATATTTTATCGTCACAAGAATAATAATTAGGGTTTAGCCACAATTGCCACGCTTGGGAGGCGAGTTGACAAACTCAGATAAATAAAACATTGACAACGCATTGGCTGGCTCTCTTCAAGTTTCTCAAAGGACGCTGCAGCCGGTTCTTTAATGGCTATTCTTTTAGTCGCCTTTTTCGATACTTACGGGAGGAGATGGGGCGGTGGTACTCAATGCCAGCACACGGCAAATATGGATCTATCGAGTAAAAAAAATGCTCTACAACAAAAAGTCCCCAAATATAAAAGGCACTTTACGAGATGTTTATAGAAAAGCTTATATTTTCTCAATTCATTTGTTATGCTGTAAGGGCCAGATCATCTTAGCTAGGGACGTATTTCGGGCCCTCAGGCCATTGTGAGTTTTATTTCTGCTGACGCAGTGTTCGCTAGAACGTTTCTTTTGTGAACCGTTAGGGGAAGACGTGGTACAATTTTGCTTCACCCATAGATATCGAGTGAGGGACGCGTGAAATTTGTTATATCATTGCAGTTTTTAATGGTCTTTTCCGGCGTTTCATTTTTGAATAGGTATCGATTTTCTTTAGAAGATCACTTTTTTTCTTAACTTTTCGCTAAATTATTTATTCTTCGAGTCAAGATTTCCTCATTGTCTCTTTGTAAAGGAAAGGTTACTTCACCATCAATATCAATCAATACATAGTATAAAATAAAGTAGCTTTCCGCGTCTATCCCTATGTATGCTTAAATCTTTAAAACAACGAAACGGATTTTGATGCGGTCTTTTTTAATAAATAGAAAGATTCAAGAGGAAGGTTTATAAGTATAAAATAGGTTAGGCGGTACGAAGTTCGCCGGGTCGACTAGTTTTCTATAAACGTAAGCAAATTCTAGAGCAATATTAATCACTTTTAAACACCCCATTTTTATAGCTACAACAAAATGTTAGTTGATATCGATTTCCTATTAGTAAAGGCATAATTTATCACTGTATCGATTTAATAATTAGGGTGCATCATGATGGCGCACTCCGTCGAACTTTTTTTGTTTTTTTAAAGTTCGATGGGGAGACAGAGATTATACTAAACTGACATGAATTAATGAAGATGAGATACATTATGAGTTCATCAACATCTCAATAAACCCCTGTTATTCATAAAAAGTTAAAGAGAATTTTATTTATTTGACGTAAGTCAATTTAGACTGGATGTCACGTATTTACCATACAACAAACCAGAGAAGTAGACCTCCAGTAAAGCTCCTTAAAACCTACTGTATTTTTATGAGTAATTACAGAAAGCATTTTATTTGGCTAGCGGAAATGTTATCCTAGTCGTTAGTGTTTGTGCGTTGTTTGTTATACACATATACGAAACCAACATTGCGGCCTCTCATTGAAAGCAGAGATACAGGATGCCAGCAATTAAGATCTAGACTGAAGTAATCTAAAGCCGGCAAATTAGCGAGACTTTGCTGCCGGTGATCGTTTAGATAGAGAAATACTGAATATGAATAGAGAATGTAAATGTATGTTTATGATAAGTTTTAAGTATCAGAATCTACAAATGAGTTAGTTTTGGCTACCAAAACTTTGAATCGAAGTTTTCATTTGTTTTACATTAGTCAAGTGATTAAAACAGGAAACCAAAAGACATCCGAACGAAAGTCTTTGTCGAAGTGCGAACATAAAATCTGCTGTCTGGCGAAGAAGCGACTAAAATTGGCCATGATGTTCATGGGTATGAAGGGTGTTGGACCAATATGGACGGCAGCATTGGGGCTCTTTGCTACCGTGGTTCTGGAGATGTACGGGTAAGCATTTCTTGTGCCCCATTGAGGAGCTCCATTGCAGCGATTAATCCGTGACCTCCCCGCTAATATGATGCCGGGACGTTCAGTCACCATGGGTATTAGTAGGTAGACGTCTGACATACCCTAGTTTCTTCTCCGGGCGACCCCTAAGAATTTTCTCTCGTTCAACAAAATTGTGATCTTAAATCTCCATCTTCATTTAACACAAAATAATGTGTTGAATAAACTTTTTTAAATAGTGTTTTTTTCTTATATTGTGGGTAACATAATCCTAAACATGTTGCGAAACTAGGGAAAGGACACGTGTACCCGAAAACCAGTTCAATCAATGAAAACTGCCAATGATTCTGATCACGATTCTAGAGAGAGAACTCTTCCCACCGCAGTTTACCAAGATCTTTACCGTAGCCGATACCTTTTTTTGGCAAATTGATCGCAGATACAAAAGAGTTCCTTTTCGAAACCTTTTCCCTGTCAGCGATCCTGAGGGCACAATGTGAAGACCCTCAAGCCTATACAATTGTTTGGAGCCCTACAGAACTGTTTGAAGCCCTGTAACAAATGGTTGAAGGTTTTTTTCCAATTCAAAACATAGGTAGGTACGTAGAAAATGTTGGAAGAGGGTTTTGTGTGTGCAACTTTGAAATTGGTATTGAAGTTTCTTTAAATTTTAGTTTTAGTTAGGCATTCGCTTCAGATTTAGTGCTATCTATTATTTTTCAAGGAAGATTTCCTTTCGACAAGTGTTATGCGTAGATATAATAACTTCATATTATTATATAACTAGCTGTGCTCAGCAGTGTTACCGCGGGTTTATTACCGCAGTTAAAAGTCTATATGTTAATCCAGGGTGTCAGCTAACTCCATATCAAACTTCATTGAAATCGCTCCAGCCGTTTAGACGTGAAGAAGTAACAAACATAACCACTCACAAACGTTCACCTTTATAATATTAGTAAGAAGTAAGATGCTGACTACGGTAAATTTGTAATGTTTACATTACAAGATGGTAACGTAAATCATTGCGAATTTATCGCGAATCAAGATCGGCCACATTATTTGTTGCTTTACATTATAGTTAGGTGTAGTCCATTCAGGACCTACAATGCACACGAGCACGAGAGGTCGTTGGGTCAGTTGCTGTGGGTTTTCGCTTCACTGCGTCGTCGTGTTGTGATGCTTCTGCCAGCTTCAGAAACGATTTTTCTTTTGTTGCACTAAAGTTTTTCTGTCGAGTAGAACGGATGTTCAGTTGACCTATTTTTTTTTGCTTAGAAAAGTTTGTAGGCTTGTTTGTACTCCACCGATGTTAAATGACTTATTGTTAAATTCACCAACTTCATATTTTTTGAATGATTCTGCTCAATGTTCTGAGTGGTTATAAATGTGAAATGTCTTAGGTTTTGTGTACTTAAGTACAGGTAGAAATTAAATTATCCACCAACGAGGGTTGGTGGATAATTTAATTTCTAATGTTATTCGTTATATTGAAATACAGAGAAAATGGTAAATTTTACTTTTATTACCTACCTACTCTAGGCACTGACTAATCGACGACGCCTCGCTTCTATTACATTAAGAAAATAATTCCATAAGTAAAATCTGGTAAAATTGCCAAAATCTTTACAAAACCGTAATTTCTGCTGATAAGAAAATCTAGCTGTCAAAACCTTATCAATAAATCAAACATTCAAACAATACAAGATGCCAGGCTCACCGATTACATTTCCTGTAAGATAACGAAGAGGGATCCTTTTTGCAACTAGGTATTTTGCGAAAACCCGGATAATTTGATATAACGATTATTATTTTCCAATCATTCTGACAAAAAGCAGTTTTATTTTGCAAAAAAACCTAGTATACTAAATTGAAAAACTTGAAACCTTTCTTAACTCTAATTGGTTAGATTATATTGCTTGCTGTACAACTCTTATTCTGATTGGTTCTCTTTAGTGTCAAAGGTATTTTAACGAACCAATGAGAGTTAACTAGCCAGCAATAATGTAGCTAATCAGAGTTAAGGAAGGTTTAAAATTTTCAAATATACAAGGTGTTTTTTTGCAAAAAAAAATATTTTTTTCAGGATGATTGAGAAAAAAGTACTACTGTTATCAAATTATCCGAGTTTTCGCAAAATCCCGAGTTTTTTTTGCAAAAAAACTTATTATCAAATCTTCCTACGACATAAACATATATACTTATCTTGTGTTATTGGTTCAGCTACGATTCATCATTCTTATCAAATCATATTATTACCTAAGTAAAAAGTAAAGCGGGTTGGCGATCGCAGTATGGCTGTTCAGTTTTTCAAGGAAGGACTCTACTGCCTGTCCTTCGGATGCTATCTTAGTCGCCTTTTACGACTCCCACGGAAGACGAAGGTGGTATTCTATGCCGCCACTCTCGGTATGGCGCGAAATGCAAAATTTTTCGCGTTTTTTATTTATTCTATGAAAATCATACCTACTTAACTTGTCACAGGACATACTAAACTTGATTTTTGGCCTTTATGTCCTTAGACACAAAATGAATGGGTCTGTCTTCATATTACAATGTGGGAAATGGTTTTTTACGCACGCGAAGTCATGAACACTTTATTAAAAATGAATACTTTCGCCAGAATAAATAAAAAACGCGAAAAACTATGCATTTCGCGTCATACCGACAGTTACGGCCTTAACTTAGTTATATATTGATATAAATTGTCAGACAAAGGCGGGTAACAAGTGATCCCAGTAGTTCCGTTTTTCACTCCACTCAGGTGTAGATAGAACCCCAGAAATCACTCTGTCACACCCTTGTCAATGTTGGAATTTGGTTTTGTAAAGCGTTATATGTGCTCAATTATGTACTTATATGTATTTATTTATTTCTTTGACCATGCAAGTTGTACACGGAAATATTGCAGTACAGCACTGGTAGCATGCACGACCATTTGTCGTATCATTCTGTCGCTTTTGATCTCTTTTGACATTACAATGCGGGAAAATTTATGAAGATGATCGACAAAAGTGAAAGAAAGATACGACAATTCGACAAATGGTCGGTCATGCTACCAGGGCAGTAGTTTTAAATTGTAAAGGAAATATTTCTTCCGTTCTAGCCTCACATGTTTTCAGAGATATGGGTCAGCGAGGTTGGTATAATAAATAATGCTTCGTTCATAGTAATCTCATCGCGGGGTGTAAGTCTGCTATAAATCTCTATTCAGACGACGGGAGCTGGTGCAACTTGCAAATCCATCCGGCGCGCGAACAGCTGGCTCGGTCCGGGTGTGATTCGGTTTTTTTCTAGAAAAATTTACGTGGCGATATAAAAATATTAAGATAATTTATTTTTTATTACAAAAAAAGACTCGCCTTTAACAAACTGACACAAACATAATCTGAGAACTTCCTCTTTTCCGAAGTCGGTTAAAATATGTCCTAAAACCTTCTCCTGAATGTAACAAATACATTTCTAAAAACAGCAGCAAAAGCGGTTCACCCAAACGCGAGATAATCGCGGACAAACATACATACATGCATACATACGAACAAACTTATAACCTCCTTTTTTGAAGTCGGTTAATAATAATTCACTGTCTAAAAGAAAATTATTGAGAACTTTTGATTTGTTATAAAGATACGGGAAGCAAATGTACAAGATTTCTTTTTGTATTTTGGCTAAAAAATAATATTTAAAAGTCAGTTGTTATAAGATTCTAATAAACTCACCGAATAATAACTAACGCCAGAAGAATTTTTCGTCCAACAAAAGCTTCTTTATAAATTCAAATATCGAAAGCATCTGAATCAGGCCGCGAATAGCAGGGTGCTAAGTAAAAATGTCACGATCGCGACATAAAAAGTATGCCACATCCCCACATCCGGACCGACTCCGCTGCATGCAATAAGGCGAGATGATTTTTGGTCGCAACGCATTTGTAATAATATTAAAGAATATATTTTTCTAAGTTTAAAACAACAAGCGTTATACTAACACCAACTAGTCGTAAAGGGAAATTTACAGATAACCCGAATTACCGGCAGAAGCTACCATCGCATCGTTCAAAAATTAAACAGCCATACTGCGGCCGCCTACCCGTCTGCCAAGCGTAGCTTTTCTTTTATGGCAAAACCCCCATGTTTTTCTTTGCTTTGATCTGTAATTTTTGTCTACATCTAGAAGAGTGAGACGATATGACGATGAGAGAAGATAGGACTTATTTTTGACTGAGAAGAAGAACAATATCTTTTTAAACGGTGTGTATAGGATGCCAGAAACTCATAAGTTACTAAGACACAAAGATCTCCCAAAAATATATGAATTGTGTCTAAAACAAATCCAGGACTTAAAAGACGTTAGTCGATCGGCATCTCTAACCACTTGGCCACGGAGCCATCAAATAACTTCGATTCCTGTTCAATTGTTCATCACGTACAAGAAGAGGCAATGTTAACGATCACCTCTCGCCAATAAAATGGGAATTTCATTTTTAATCCCTCCAGAGTCCGTCCAGCACAGGTCAGTGAGCAGAATTACGTGACTGTCTTTGAACTGTAGTCTAGTCGATCTCTTTAACTCCGTTTCTGGAAATTTCTACTGAATTGAAATCAATCGGGTTGCTAGGTGTGTTGTAGAAATAGCTGTAAATTTTTGAAGAATAATTATTACGTTTTTATGCTGTGAATCCAGATTTACTTTTTACGACTTGTTTGTTAGGGACAGACTAAGTGCTTTGTTTGTAGGTTTTATAGTGTATGGTACAGTGGCGGACACGGTCGGCGTAACACTTCCGGTTTTTCTGTATTGCAAAATAGCTCTTGTTCTTTGGTAATACAGTCTAGGGCTGACGAAACCATAGACAAATCTGTTACGGCCTCCTAGTCCGCCACTGTACTAGGTACTCTTGATTACAAAAAATGTTCAGTGGGCGGAGTAGAGATGAAGACTACAACTTCGATTGATCGGACGGGGATCAACATAATTATTGCTTGAATGTGTTCTGCCTACCCTGTCATATGATTCCGAGACATGGACGCTTACCAAAAGCACAATGCACCAAATTAAAGTATTATTGCTATTGATGTTTAATTCTTGAGTCTGGGTGATTTATGCCTTTGTTAGTGTTTAGGGCACCATATTTACAGGTTTTACCTAGTTAGAGGCCCCGAGTGTTATTCGTAAAAATTAATAAAAATCTTTCGCCATTAAATTTCCACTAAGAACAACAGAACTAAGCAGAACAATCCAAGTTAGTCTGCCAGCGCTCCAGCAGTCTTTTTTATCAGGAACAATTTTCGATTATAAAAATAAATGAATTGATATCGTTATCTATAAAGTTGGTATCGAGACTGCCGAGTCGGGAGACGTGCAGCGTTATCGACAACCTGACAGTGAATGATCGTTGGTCTGTTGCCTTCGCTGTCCTTTACCCCCCCCCCCCCCCCCCCCCCCCTTTGCCCCTTTTTTCAAACCCTCCCACCCCCTACTACTCCTGAATAATGTTCGAATTCACTTCGAGCGTTTTTGACTGGGCTTTTATGTTAAATTCTTACTGAAGTGGAGTTGAATATTTGGAAGTACACAGGTATATAGGTATAGCAGGGTACCTTTAAATACTAGGGTGAAATAAAAGTTTGTGGTCTGCCTGACCAAGAAAATATTGACGCAGTACCTGTCATTTGGAAGATTGATTTCTCATATTGTATTGTATGCAATTTTTTATTTTTGTTTTACTTGGAAACCCTATTTTTAGTCTGAAATATCTGTAAAAATCATCTTAGGTAACTGTATAGTTTAACAAGGAACCTTTTTGTTTCGCCAAGTCCGTCTGTTTGTCTCGTGCCGTTTTCATTATTTGATTTAAACTTATGTTAATGTTGAAACATGTGTAGGTTATAAAGATGTCTAATAATTTACCTAAGTCGGCCAAAACTTACCAGTGTAACAATTTGAACACAATGTAACATATTTCCGGACCATTTTGCATGTAAAGCTCGTGTTTCCTAAGATTGGTCTCGGGAAGTTGTTTCGTGCTTGTTAGTTAGGGTTCGGGACAGTTTACGTCCATGTTCTAATTATATATTATACACAGTTGGCTATTACATTGTTCCTTCCGTTCTTTTATGATAACAAAGTAAATGAGGTGTTAATAAGTGAAGATATAGAGAAGCTCCAAAAAAATATTTTTAACCATGTCCGAATCAAAAATATGCATCAGCTCTTTTGCGTAGCTGTCAGGTTCAAAATCTAATAAATATAAGGTTGAGTATGTTGCTAAAAGTGGTCACTTCTAAAATTTCAAATTCTAAGCAAGATTATCTAGTGCATAATTGACGTTAATATTCGATTTCGGTCATCGCTAAACAGTTTTTTTTAAAGTGGCGCTAGTATCGCGGTAAGAACCCTTTATGTGTTGATTTATGTTATCTAAAATATATGGTATTCATATGGTAGTCTCCTCTTGCGGAGTGTTAAGGCTCCAAAAACGGAGCTCTAGACAAGAGTGAGTTTGTGGTTAGCGCGCTGCGCGCGCCAAAAAGCTTACTTATAAATAAAAGTTGTATTAAAATTTGGTTCAAATCAAAGTTCTGCCAAGGCCAAGCACAGTTTTAGCAGAAATGTATTCTTTAATAAACCTACTTACTATATTTTTTATCATTATGCAATACTAACCGCGAGTTAAAATAATAATTTATTCATACTTAACACGCGATTCTAAAATTTTCATCGTAAAAAGCACAGCAGTTAACCTTTGAACCCTTTTAGCTTAAAAATATTTTTATTTCAGTACTGCCTAGGCTTTAAATAAATGTACTATTTATGGAAATAGTTTTTTGCGGTAAACTTGTATTTTCACGCTGAAGTTAATTTGCTGTTATTTTTGTTTCAGGTATGTTTTGAAACTTCATGAATGATCCAGTTTTTACATCATAGAAAAGTAAGTAATGTACCTATAAGATACATGTTTAATGTTATTATAATATTTTGATAAAAAAAGTGACTTTATAAATTTAATCAAGTACCTAGGTACCTATATAAATTTACTAATATGTCTAGGAATTATAGTTATCATTATATCATCGAAGAAGAATATGTGAAAAAGCTGCAACTGTTTGTTAAACATTACGAGAAATATCCTATTCATTCTAAAGTAAAAAAAAGTAAAAAGTAAAAAATGATTTATTCAATACAGGATACAAGATATCGCTTATTGAAAGTCAATTAGACTAATCTAATTAATATTGATACCTTATTTCGTAAAGTATCCTATACTGATAGAGGCGAGGTAGTTCAGGGTGCCCACTAATTGGCTCAGGCAAACAAATGTTTGCCTTGCCTTACGACAATAGTTGCCTGGAGACGCCCCCAAACGAGCCCTCCTCTGTCAAATGATTCTACTCCCTTTTGCAATGATTTTACAGCGTAGAGAAGAAAGGGGTAACAAACTCTACTTTACAATTTATCTCTCTCTTTTTTTGTTCTTATGTGACATTACAATTTAATTTAGAATACAAAGAACATAAATTAATAAGATTTAAAGTACATACATGAAATAATGAAAATATCGTGCAGAGCTAGACTACTTCCATGCGTCTTTGTCGTTTTCATAATCATCAACATTGTAATAAGCTTTCTTAATCAAACCTTTTTTGATACGAGTTTTAAACTCATTATCATTCAGGATCAAAATCTCTTCTGGGATCTTGTTATATCTTACTTCGTTTCCTATAAAGCATTTGTTTGTCCGTTTTAGTCTGTTCTGTGGAATACTTAGTTTGTTTTTGCTACGCGTTCTAAGGTCTTTAATTTTATCACATTTTTTATCAAACATATGTAAGTTTTTACGAGTATACATAATAATTTCAAACACGTACTGGGACTGAAGCGTCAAAATATCAATTTTTTTGAATTTTTCTCTGAGGGACTCGCGAGCTTTAAGCTGATAAATGTTTCTAATTGCGCGTTTTTGTAGTATAAAAATGACGTTAATATCTGCAGCTCTTCCCCATAGAAGCAAGCCATAGGTCATTAAGCTATGAAAGTAACTGAAATACACAAGTCTCGCGGTAGACACATCAGTTAATTTTCTGATTTTCCAGATTGCATACGCAGCCGAACTGAGCCTTGCCGCAAGATTTGAGATATGGGGGCCCCACTGAAGTTTCGAATCTAGAGTGATACCAAGGAATACAGTTTGATTTACTAGATTAAGCTTGTTATTATCCAAATGTATGTCTGTATCATAAGCAGTCACATTTGGCAAGGAAAACTTAATGCAATTAGTTTTCTTTGCGTTCAAAAGTAAATTATTAGAAGTAAACCATTGAGAAATCTCCACTAATGTTTTGTTTATATCTAAGTTGAGGGAGTCACCTCGTTTAACTTTAAATGTTAAAGAGGTGTCGTCCGCAAAGAGGACAACATCTGTAAGTTTATCTAACATGTAAGGGAGATCATTTATGTAGACTAGGAACAGGAAAGGCCCCAATATCGATCCCTGAGGTACACCAATCTTGATAGGACAACCTGCAGACACCGCACCACCCACGTCCACTCGTTAGTCGCGATCAGTAAGATAAGAGGCAAGTAGATCAAGTGATTTATCAATTAAGCCATAGTGCTGTAATTTAAGTAGCAAAGTCTCATGATCAACGCAGTCAAAAGCCTTCGAGAGGTCACAGAAAACCCCAATAGCATCGTGAGAATCCTCCCAGGCTCCATAGACATCGCTGATGAGTTTGTGACCTGCGTCTAAGGTAGACCGCCCTTTCCTAAAACCAAATTGATTTTTGTGTAGGAAGTTATTGACTGAGAAGTGAGACGCTAATTGTGCAAGAATAAGTTTTTCAAATATTTTACTTAAGGCTGGAAGAACCGCGATTGGTCTATAATCAGTGGGGTTTTCGGTATTTCCAGATTTAAAAATAGGAATGATTTTGCTGTACTTCAATAAATTTGGAAAAATGCCTTTTTCGATACAAGAGTTAAAGATTAATGCTAGATGAGGCGATATTAGTGTTATAACAGGTTGAAGTACTTTAATTGATATCCCCCATAAGTCTTCTGTCTTTTTTAAATTGAGTTCCTTAAATATCTTAATAATGCATTGCGGTCCAACATGGCGAAACGTGAGTGGAGGCGGGGCGATGTCAACATGTTCCTTAAGTATAGATTCCGCGGCGCTGGCAGATGCGTTAAGGTCTTTAGTGGTTTGAAATGGGATGTTAGCAAAGAATGATTCGAATTCATTCGCAATTTCCGACTTATCTGTAACGACTTTACCATTTAAGTTTAAAGCTTGAATGCTTTCCTTACCGTTAGCTTTACCAGTTTCTTTATTAATAATACGCCAGACAGTTTTACTTTTATTTTTCGAATTTCTAATTTTATTATTTAAATTAATAGATTTAGCTTTGGTGCAAACTATCTTGAACAATTTAGAATAATTCTAAACATTTTCAAGAAATGAAGGGTCTTGATCAAAAGTTTTCCTATCATATAACTCATATAGGGCATCTCTGCTTTTCCTAATTCCCGGCGTCGCCCAAGTACTAAAATTTGTATTTTTATTACTGCAAACTTTTTTGAATTTAAATATAAGATCGAATTCAATCCTTATCGCGGAAAATAACTCTTAATATAGTGTATTGGGATCATCTGCCTCAAAGCTCAGCAAGGCAAGGCGCATCTGAAGACTATGATAAAATCTTCTGAAGAACATCTTACAAACTAAGTAGGTATTAAAAACCTCTTCTCTACCCCACTAAACCCCTAGTCCATTACACTGATATTAAGCTAAAGTAAGGCACGGCTGTGAGTGATAGACCATTAATAACATGCTAAATTAATCGGCAGGAAGCTTCTTACTGACGCGCCTTTATTCAGCTTCTATACAGTTATACGCTTAGTAATAGCTGCTTTTATAAAATTAAGATTTTATAATAGCATTAATTGCACATATTTTGTCCTCTGAACTTATTTTAAGTGCCTGCATAGACTTTAGATTCTATTCTATAACAAGTTCTCTTCCAAATTTTTTGTTTTTTTTTTTTTAAATAAATATATCGTAATATCGTTTGTTGTATTTTTCACTTTTCTGACAAATTAAAAATCAGCTGTTCAGCCCCTGTATTGCGGCCGCATTTGCAATATTACTTTAAGTCTTCTTTGTGTTTTGTTTTGTATTGACTTTGACACGCTAGAGGATAAAAAGCAATATTGCAAAGTGGCTGTAATAGACCCCCTGGACTTTTAATACAGTACATTTTAATTATTACATTCTAAATAAGTAACTTGAGATCAGCATTACAAATTCATTTTAATAATTATACATAGTTAAAGTTAACTTAAACCAAAATCTTAATTAATCTTTAAAGTGTTTATTTAAATACTTAACACTTACCATAAACTAAACCCAACGATTTAATAGACAAGAAGCGGTTAATTACGCATAAGGCTGACGCGCTGATGACGTACTTCCGGCGGAAGTGGAGCGGCGGCTGAAGCCGAGGCTGCATCACTTCCGCCCGTTAATGAAGTGCGTCCGCTGCGCTGGAGTTGATCTTGGGCTCTATTTTAATGCGTTTAAAAATACGGAATTCCTTTTTTCAAATTTCGATTTCGAAAAGTTTGTAATTCTTTCAGTATTTATTTTCAATTGTTTTTTTTTCTCAATTATACGTTCAGCTTGCACAGCAGCAGCCAGCCTTGATTTAGGAGATTAGTGAATGAAAACGTGTTAACATCTGATATAGTCATCATGTCAAAATGCTTTTTATTCTCATAGCCATTGACAAAGTCAATAGGCTCACTGTTAAAATTTATATCATCTTAATATCTTTGCTGCCTATAACGGTGCGCTCTCTAGGCGTAAAAAATAACGGCTCTACCACAAAAAGAGTTAAACCGGGTTTAAATCACTAGACTAGGTTTAAATCACTATTTCGTCATACAAATTGGTGATTTTAGACCGGTCTAACTTTTTTATGGTAAGGGTACCCCCTTACCATAAAAAAGTAGTAATATTTAACAAAAAAAAAACCTGGCTGAGTGTGGTGCTATCGTATCGTATTAAAACTTTATAAATAAACTGGAATATACCTACACATATATTTGCACCATCAAGTGTTTTTCATCCATCTTCTCTAGCGAACTGAAAACTGAAAATTATTTCAGCCCGACACAGCAACGGAAGCAGTTATGTTTATATCAGTGGGGACTTCCCCGAATAACGGGGTTCTCATAACTGATACGGGGACAGTTTGTTTTTTCAAGTCCTAGAAATGATGTAATAATGTACATAGTTTGCTAGTCTAACATCCAAGTTTAGTATACAGAAAATTGGCATAAAAATAATTGATAACATCCAAAGGTTGTAGTTGATGTACAAAATTAGAGGCTGTAAAGCGTTCATTTGCAAAACACATTTCTTGTGTTGAGCGTTCTGTGGAAGAAATCGCTTTTAGCGATAAGGCCGCCCATTGCATGCAAATGCAAATTGTTTGAACTAACTGATTCTGCAAATGCTGAATGTATTAATGTACTTTTGTATCTTACTTTGTATGCATGAAAGTGTTTTCTATTCTATTCTTTTTTTCTAACTGGAATAACAAGGGTCATGTGGCTCGAGGATACCATTAAGAAATCCACGGCTTTGGTTGGTATATAAAATCAATAACAGAAATTAGTGAATTTATCAAAAAGTTAGTTGAAGTAGGTGTATGTTTATCGCGCTTGCATCAGTTTCTTTGATCGGGGATTTGTAAAAGAATATCAACGGCAGCACTGCAGTGAAGTGTAAAGGCTGAAAAAGCGCACGATGCTCGGGTGATTATTTTCTCCGCATGGAAATATGAAAGTTTTTGCTGGCTGCCGACCGAATGGCGGTCATGAAGTGACCGGTTGCCATGAACTCATAAATTAGGCGTTTTTTTTTAATTTAATAATTACAGAATTAATTACATTATTTTAATTTAATTTTAATTTTATTATTATAGATACTAAAATTAGCATATTATTTCGTAACCTCACTTAATGCCATCGTTTTGCATGTTTTCGAAAGTGAGGGCTTCGGGTGCTAAGCACATTCATTTATTAATCTTTTTCATAGTATTATTTTGTGAAGTGAGGGCTTCAAATGGATAAATGTATTCTATTTTTACGATTATTTCTATATTAATATATTGTTCAATAGTCTATAGAAACCGATTTGGATTACGTGTAGAATAAGAATTATTTACAAGAAAAACGAAGCCTTTGTGTATTTTATGTTACAAACTATGTCCTATTGTTATTATTATTGCACTGCCATACCTTTGTATTTATTTTGTCCATACTTTCAACCTTTAAAAACAGGTTGCCTGGAAGAAATCGCTTTAAGTGATAAGGTCGCCTATTGTCACCTTACTGTATGCTAATTGTTAACATATTGTTATATTAGAGTACAATAAAGTGTATATTCATTCATTTATACTTACATTTATTCACTTTTGTTTTTTTTTTTTAATATTAAACTCTCTACATTTTACAGTAGCCCCCACGCTTAGCATCAATAAAAGACGCTAGGTAGATATTTTTATTAGAATTTGAATTTAATATTTCTACGAAATAATTTTAAGAAGGCATTGCTAAAAAGACACACATGCGTAAAAGCGGCCTACAGTATAACTTTCAACCGCCCGCTCCGCTAATCGCTATTCGAGATTCCCGTGGCACAGCTGACGTGCCCGGCGCCAGCGAGCAGCAATAAAACTAAAGTGTTACCAGGCTAATAATATTAATTAAAATGGTACTGAACAATTCCTGTAATAATTCGCAATAGCGTGCATGGGATCGCGGGTATGTAACGTTATAATAAGCTTTTCATGCAACTTTGCGGGTTTGTTCTAGTAAGCTCAACTTTGTTAAGTTTTGTATACGCTCATGCTGATGTTATTAGGAGAGAATAAATGCGATACCACTGTGCTTTGAAGGATTTCATAAGCAAGTTTATGTTAAATTATATGTGCTTTTATTTTTGTACTTTGTCTTTCCTCGGTTATTCAGATTTATGTTTGAAATTTTATTTTGTTGAATACATTGTGCCTTTTTGTGAATTGGTTTTCTATTGACCAAACGAATGTTTGCACTTTTTTCTGTCTTTTCGGTTCTATCCCTATTTTTTACTCATGTGGACCCACGATTTACACTTTTATTTAAAGAATAACTATATCGCAGGAAATTTGTATGATTCCACATTTTACAAAATGCGTCGCTTGAAATCTGTACTAGTATTATTAAGATTTTGATTGTCATTTTCTATTCAATTGAAATTCTGAAACCGTTCCGTATAATTACGGAATTCAGTTTAGGATTCCGAAAGGAACGTACGTACTCTGCTTTAATCGAATCTTAAAGCTCTACGAAAACCATCTCTTTATAGATAAAGATTTTTGTTATGTTATTAATATTCTATTTACTTTCATACTTATATTTTAATTTCAATTTATTTTAACTTTTGTATACTGTGTATACTATGTTATATGGATATTTTGATCTAAAATAAATGAATTGATTTAATTATTTTGTGTTCAGAATCTTTCTGGATATTAGTTATTAATAAATTAATTATAAATCAGATCATCTTTTGTTACCCCAATTATATAAATTGTTTCTTGTTATGTGTTTATTTGAACAATAAAGAACTTATTCATCATCATTATCCTACATTTTCTCAAAAGGAACATGAAGAGAAGTGAAATTTGTTAGGTATGGTGAGCAAAAACACTCCTTTAATTTATTCCCGACTTGTCAGAAACATCCAATACTCAATTCAAGCTTGACGTTATTGCGGCCCAGCCATCTATATGGTAATGGTGTAGGCGTCTGTTTGACGATCCATTAAGGCTGAGGCCTCTTTTATTTGAACGCCGATTTCGCGCGACCCTAGCGCTAAATGTTACGCGGCCGAGTTGCGAACATTTCTTGGCGCAATATTTAAATCTGATTTTTCGCGCGAATTAACTTGGGTGTATCGTTACTATGATTTATGGGTTTATTGAATTGTGATTACGAAATAATATGATTTATCGATGTTATATAATTTTTTTACTGCCTAATAGGTTTTATTTTAGTACAAATTGTTTAGTGTTGAGTACTTAAACATACTTTATTAGAAACATTAAAAAAATTGTTTAGAACTTTAACTATCTAACTAAATATCTTACCTACTTATTATTTACTAAATAAAAGGTAAAGTATGTTTATTTTAACTAATGAAGTCGGTTAAAAAAGATTGTCGGTCAGAGTTCAACACTGCAAAAATACAAAAAGTTGGTTATGACTTTTTGATTACATTAAAGGTAAAAATTAAAGTCGCATTTCAATATTATATTTTTTTTTGTATATTTTTAATTAATTACAACTGGTATAAGATAGAAAACAATTATTGCCACAAATAAAAAATTGTCGATTTTACTTGATTTTTAGGCTTTGAGAGTGATTTTAATATATTCAGCTTTTAGGTTTTTTTTTTATTTGTTAAAGGACTGAATTTCTCAACATAGGTAAATATATTTCATTTAAGTAAATACTCACACGTAAATATTTTATTAATTTAAAATTTTAACTACAATAAAATATAATAACAATATCCCCTAAATTACAAAAGATTTCAAATTTATCGTAATGACATGACGACTCCACTCGTCTACTCCAGTTTTACATTATAAACTGCAGTATGCCTCATAAAGGTGTGATAAATTCTTATCAGCGGGGGGATGGAAGATTCTGATTTCTGTAAAAAACAAATATGAATTAATGAGGGGTTTTCATTGTGTCATTAAAAAGCAAAAATAAGTCTCATAATACGCCCGTAGATTGCGTTGTCTAAAGTAAAAGACATAGGATAGTAATTAAAATCAGTTCAAATTAACTTAAAAAGTTTAAAACAAAAATAACTATCTGACTGACGCGTGACGAGTTTCAATTTTCTTTTTTTCTTTTAATGATTCATTTCAACTTGACCTGTTGACTTTTGCAAAGCGCCATACCATAGCGGTGTAATAAAACTTATTTTTTTTATATGTCAAATTGAAAGCCACTCATTAAATTATCCACGTTTATTTGTGTTATGTGCAGGTAGCACTAGCAATAAATACGCTAAAAAAACTGTTACAAAACCTAAAACTATTTCATATAATATATGGTAAAGAATAGAAAGTATCGATACTGTACTCATAATGAGTAGTATCAAAACAAAAGTATCAATTCTTCAATGTATCTATCGTGTACTTCTCTGAGGTCCTATAGTACTTACTTTTCTTACGTTTGGTAGGCACACAAATTTAATACAATAATTGGAAAAGTTGTTAAAAAAAAAAAACAAGATACAAAAGTATCGATACCCCGAAGCACTTTTCTTAGGGCCAGTTCTTACTTAGGCTAGGCACACAAGTTTAATACAATAAAAGAAAGTTCTTCAAAAAATAAAACAAGTTGGCTTTCCTTTAACGATGAAAAATAGCCGGAAGCCGTGTAAGTGTCCGTTTAACTTATTTTTTTTTTGGAAAATTTTACGTATGTCAAAAAAATTAATCGTGGGGTAATATAAAAAAGATGTGTTTGAAGTTTGTCAAACAATATTATATGAAAACGTGTTTGTCAAACAAATTTGATCGTTTGCAGAACCTTTATTGTCGCTAGTTTTATATGGGAATTCATTTCAGTTCGAATGCCACTAAAACTTATATAAATAAGAACAAAGGAAAGCATTAAAAAAGAAACATAAATAGCACAACCAACCAAACCAGAGAAACTCGCAATAATATAGATTTTTGAACACGATAATTATCGATTTATTAAAAAAAGAGAACGAAACAATAACTATAATTAGACAACTTAATATTTAATTTTAAAAAGAACATATGATGCCATACCTGCCAAAATGTATGTACTCATTGATTAAAAGTATCGTAAGCACAGTATTGAGTACAAAGTAAGGATAGGAATGGAAATGTACTCGATACCGCAAAGTATCGATACTTTTTACGTGTCCCTAAGTACTGGTTGTATGTTTATCTTTATACCTGTCATTATTATGTTAGAAGATAGCTTAATATTTGAAAAGTAGATATGGAACTTGCATCTGAAAACTCGTTGCTAATAATTAATATAAAAGAATTACTTGCATTAATTTACTGTTTGTGATAAAAATAAATGTAATTACGTAGGTATGACATTATGAGTCTCGCAATTAATGCTAACGAGTGACAATATGATACTTTTTTCTTTTTAAAGGCACACGGCTCAATAAACTGACACATACATACACTGAGAACTGCCTTTTTTCAAAGTTTGTTTAAACACTTAAACCCGGTCCTGAATGTAGCAAATACTACTCTGAAAACGGCATCAATATTGGTTCAGCCAAACGTGAAAGAATCGCGGACAAACATACATAGTACATACACACATACAGATTAAAATACCTATTTCAATATAACGAACATTTATTGTTCGAATTAATTTTAAATAGGTACATTATATTATTCAAAAATTTAGGTATATTACTTAAACCTTTCAATAAAACAAACGTCTGTCTGCCACATTGATTGATTTTTTTTAGACTTCTTTGACTATGAAAAATGTTTCCCGCCAAAAAGGTTTCTTGTTGTAATAAAAAAAAAAATTGGATAAAAAAAAGACTATAGATAGAGTTTGATGGTCAAAATAACAGACCATCTTCAATCAATATATATAAAACTCTTCCGTTACTGACTGACTGACTGACTGACAGACAACGCAGAGCCGAAACTACTGGGCGTAGCGTGCTGAAATTTTGCATGTAGGTTCCTTAGGGAGTGTAGGTGAGCACTAAGAAGGGATTTCCCGAAATTCCCACGGGAACGGGAACAAACAGGAATTTTGTGTTTATGAGAAATCTGCGCGGGTGAAATCGCGGGGCAGCCTCTAGTACATAGTATAAAATAAAGTTGCTTCCCGCATCTGTCCAAGAGGAAAGTTTATAATGTATAATACACGCATAACATTGTAATAGGTTAGGCGGTACGAAGTTCGCCGAGTCGACTAGTTTATATTTAAAAATCAATCGTGGTTTGTTTATCTCGCTTAAACTTGAGAACGACTTAGAACGTTTAGATGATTTGAGTTTCAAAATGTTTGTCGTAGTTCACATAAGGTTCAAAAGGTGAGAAAAGATAGAAAAAATGGAGGGGTTGAAAGAAAAATAAAAATGTAATTTTCCCATATAAACTGTTTTATGTATTTTCCTGTCTAAGATTTAACGTTGTTGTTATTTAATTTGCCCATTCCTGGCCAAGAAAGTAACATAATCCATACATAAGAATCTTCAGTAGGTATAAATAATAATAATCGTGTAAATTAATATTTTAAGTTGGTTATTTTAATAAAAATTACCTTTGTAGCGGTGGCGTCTTATTTATTTTATTTATTAGACAAACCAACAGTACATAGAACATTCTTGGATATTTAACTTTTTTTGCAGCATAGAAAGACGTTCATTTCCTTTAACCTATTCTTGCATTTTTTATAAATAGAATAAAAAGTTACTTTCCGAGCTTAACTTTAATCTTACTGGGTTGTTTTTTTAACACAACTGGCAAGCAGTTATTTATATAATTTTATAATAAAATAAATAACATTGATATTTAGAACTCTGTTAAATCCACCTCTAATTTTTTTAAAGAAAGTAACTTTTTATTAATTTTTAGGTTCATCATTTTCAAATAAATTGAAGTTCAATATATTATTTTTATAAATATGTGCAAAAACCTTTTTCGAGGTGTTGAATTTCGAGCAACGATAAAGGATCGCGTATGTCAGGTCGGGCTTGCATATTGCATAATAAGTTATTATTACTATAGTTTATAGTACCTTACACCTAAATTTGTTCTTGTTTGAGAGATATCCCCTAAAAGTTGTTTTTCATACGAAACCCTTATGCAACCAAACATTGCCTACCTACGTCCATACCTATTGTAGTTTCATTGTGTAAAGTAGGTAGCGAAAAAACTAATTACTATATAGGTGTACGATAGAGTAATAGAAGCACTACGTTTTTATTTTTCCTGATAGGTACATACACACTGTGACGTGTGGGTAATCCTACTAAGGTCAATGACCCCTACATATCAAATCGTAAAATAAATAAAAATAATGAAAAGTTTATTGCTTTGCATTTAAAAAAGAAAGATATAGAAAACAACCCAATATAAAAATATATTTTTAAGAGCTGTACTATGTAGATATCGTTTTTAAAATGAGTGAAAATAAGTGCTTTCTTTTTCCCCTCAGAATATAAATTTGTAGGGATACTTATTTGATATTAAAAAATCACACTTACTTTTTCCAAACTAAAAAAGAATTCTCATTCACTGCGCAAACCTCGCGCAAACAATAATAAATAGTCTTGTAATAGCGCGCCAAAGCACGACTGACGTACGCTCCGCCTCAAGACCGGAGGCGTACTGGCGCCCGTTTCTGCTTATCGAATCGGCCGCTCGGCCGTTGTATCCCTCCATACAATTTAGTATGGAGAATTTCCGCCGAAATTTTAGTAAAGTTTTAGCAATTAAAACTAGATGAAAATGGACATGTATATTTTTGTAATTACAATATAAAAGTTGAACAGACTTTCTAGTTTATGATACAATTTTTGTTTTGCTTCAACTTACTTTTAAACTAGTAAACAATCGTTAACAGCAAAAGCTGTTTTTGCAGTTTTTGATGAACTTTACGATTTTTTTATAAGAAAACCCTTTAGTTTTTTTATTTGAAAACCTATTATAATTGTAGTTCAGTCTTTTGAGAAGCTACGAAAAAAAAAATAGCTTTCTGTATTATTTTTAAGTGTTATTAAAGTCGTATATACGAACACTCCTCTCGCCGTTTTCCCATTTTAGCCCCTTAATCAAGCATAACAATGTTATTGACCTTAAGTATTGTTTTGCATGTTGGTTGTATTTGTACTATGTATGTTGTAACATTAGTGTACAGTGTGAACAGTAGGACATTTACTAACTTAGGTTATTATAGTTTCTTCTAGCGAAACTGTTATAGTACTCTCCTAAAATTCACTATAGTTACCGTTTCAAGAACAGTTAATTTAAACTTATTATCGTTTCCTTATTCTTGCAAATTCAAATTCAAAAAATTCAAAATTGTATTTATATAAAGTATAACTATTCCTAGTTGGTGAGCTCCCCTTGTACCTGTGTTAGGGTTGGGGGATTATGATATGTCAATCGTCAAATTTTACGTTGCAATTCTCCAAACAAATCTATAGAAAAGCTAGTTAGGATCGCTCAGGGATTGCTGTTGTATGGTATGTATGTATAACATTGCCTTGCCCTTGCCCTAGGTACAGTGGTGGACTAGGACGGCGTTACACTTCCGCTTTAGCTAAATTGCAAAATAGTTTTGTTCTTTGGTATTACAGTCTCGGGCGCACGAGACCATAGACAAATCTGTTACGCTGTCCTAGTCCGCCACTGTACTAAGTGGCTGTCAAAATAAGTGAATACGCCCCTGGTATAAAACTTCTATGACACAGGGTAGAAGACATTGTGCAATTTGTTCTGATGGTAGCTTAAAATAATTTTCGATTGAAAACATGTTGGAGCTATTTGCCGTAGAATTTAGAGACTCTTGGTAGCTTCGCCGCGCCTCGCCGGATGTGCACTGGGCTTAATATGTTTAAAAATATTTTAAAATTTAATGTACCACCACAGTTTAATAAATAGTAGTGGCGGTCTAGAAGGTCGTAACAGATTTGTCTATGGTTTCGTCAGCCCTAGACTGTATTGACAAAGAACAAGAGCTATTTTGCAATACAGAAAAACCGGAAGTGTTACGGCGACAGACCGCCACTGTATTTTTATATTTATATTTTTTTCTAAATAAAGAAAGTAAACTAAATTAGGTAGGTACCTACGTATTCGAAAAATACGAGTAGACGCAAATTTTTAGTAGGAAACGCGTAATTTAAGCTTAGTAGCTTGATGTGCTTAGATCTTATCATTTACGTAAAAATGGGCATCAGGAAATAAGAATCCGTGAAATGTTGGTCTTCGGTGAGGGAACGGGCCAATTTGCCTTACTTTACTGCTATCTAACTTTCTTGATAGCATCTTTGGAAGAAATATTGGACTTTAGGCCCGTCTCGTATATCCAAATGAAATTGTGTCAAATAATTTAAATCTTGGTAACGTTATCTTATTCCTTTTTGGCCTAGCGAGCGGGAATACGGGTAAGATTTCTGTACAAGATTTTTGGTTTATTAAAAAAAAAATTTTAAATTTTTACTAACATAAAATATAAATATGATATTGCGAAATGTGTACGTACTTAAACCTACAGGCCACCCTGAACTATTTCCTTTTCTAAATTAAAGTAAAATCAAAGCTGTCTTTTTTTATAGGTTTAGCTTTAATTTTGAGTATGATATGACCGTACAGTACTCCAAAAGTGATAATACGCATAGAAAACTTCGTTTCTGTTCGACTACGGTCGTATTCCCGAGCGTCGGAAGACGACATGTCCTAGGATGGTTAAGTTCATCTTCTTCATGCGTAATTTATTAGAAACATTTTTTGATTCGGGTGTTTCCGTCGAAACGACAATTAGCAAAGGTCTGCATGCGCATTATTAATTTGGGTGTACTGGATAATTTTCAAGAATATTTTTTATCAGCATATCAGTCTACACGGCTTTGTTACCAAGCAAACGACAAATCATCGCGTACGATGAACGTGGACACACGCTCCGCAGTGTTTATCACACCGACACAGCGACACAAGACAGTCGCGACAGACAAAACTTATTTCATTAAGAGTTGCGACGCCGACGCGACGTCCTAGGGAGTAGCGAAACGTCGCAATACTCGGTGCAAACCGAAGCTAAGTTTTATGCTCTTAATTGTTTAATTTCTCCCGAGAAAACTTTGTTGGGTTGATGTTTTATTTATTTTCGCATCGATGAGTGCGAATTGCAAGTTGATAACGCAGCGCGGGTGCAGAAAATTCTTCTCTTGAGCTTGTTAGATTGATATTAGTGTTCCGGTACCGCTTGCTTTGCTAGTGGAAGATAAAAATAATTAACTCCTAATAATGTTCGATGCAAACTTTGCAAGAAAGAAAATACATTTATTCAACGTTTTATTCCTAAACTAGGACTAACTATTACCAAATTACCGAAATCATTATGACGTTTTTCTTTGAACATAGGTATATGTATAAGTTTATTTACTAGATATATATACCTATATACGTATTCTTATACATTGTGCTGAAAGATAAGTTAAGCAGTTTGTAGCAACTGGCAAGTCGTTGCGACGTCTGATCTCAAATTCACAACTTGATATTAGTTTCATCAACTAATAATGTAGAGGGAGTGTTACTTAATATAAGAAAAAGCTTTGGTGTAGTTTTTTTTATGTCTATCACAAGCTACTGACAATTGTCAAATACATACAATGATCGCTATCATCATATTTTAGGCTAAATGCCGTCAACTCCAATAAATAATGAATCAACCATCATCATCACCATCACAGCTGAAAGACGTCTACTGCTGGACATAGCCTCCCCCACACATGGCCACACCGACCGGGCTTTAGCGACCCTCATCAGAATCATCATAAATATGAATTAGTAAAATGGACAAAAGGCTTTATTTATAAACCGACATTAGGAAATATAAAGTTACTAGAGGCTGCCCCCCGGTGTCACCCGCGCAGATTTCTGATTTCTCATAAAAATAAAAATCCCGTTTTTTCCCGTTCCCATGAGAATTTCGGGAAATCCTTTCTTGTGCTCCCCTACACTCCCCAAGGCACCCACTTGCAAAATTTCAGCCCGCTACGACCAGTAATTTCGGCTCTGCGTTGTCTGTCAGTCAGTCAGTAACGGAAGAGTTTTATATATTGATTAGGTTTCTTTGCAATTCTTTAATAATCCTATGACACAACTTCCAATCTGATTGAGATTTGATTGGTCTCGTATTTTAAGTTTTTGCGTAGGTAACGTTGAATTATTTAGATTTTAAATAATAAACCTGTTAATATATGAACTTTTGTAACGACGAGTCGGGTTTTCTCATTTGTTTTGAAATTTAAAAACTTTTCTTCTTAGTCGTATCAAAGGCCCTATCTACAAAATCACCATCCTAGTAGTTCGTATAAGTTCGAAGTTCCATTACTTCGGGGAGCCGGCCGTCCGTGGTCAGCAGATATTCGAGTTTGCTGTCCAAAGCAGATAATTCAATGCATCGACCATTGTTCCACTATCTGTGATATCGCTTAAGATGTTTGTTGTCTTTACCAAGTCTTCGGCTATCGATTTTACTTGGAAACTTGGCACAGAATGGTTGGTGAGATGCCTTGAGTTAAGATATTGATACTGTTATGATTTTGTTTATGAGATTATTCTGCTAGTATGTTAGGAAGATTTATAACTTTTAATATAGGTATAAGAAAATACTAATGGAGATGGTATTCTTATGGATATACAGGGTGTTTCTGAAAAGCGGTAATAAATCAAAGGGGGGATTCAGCTCACCATACGTAACAATTTTCTCTGAGCAACATGGGTCGAAATCTCAGAAGAAAAATGAGCTGTGCCATACATTGACCCCGTCAGCTGATCGAACCAATGAATGGAACAGCTGATATTTTTTTTGAGATTTCGACCCATGTTGCTTTAGGAAATTTGTTAGGTATGGTGAGCTGAATCTCTCCTTTGATTTATTACCGCCTTGTCAGAAAGACCCAGTATAATTCTAACAATATGAAAGTGAAAGTCAACAAGTTTGGTAAAACTACCAACTTGATTTTATGGCTCAGAGTTAGAACGTTAATATAATTTCATACAAAGTTTATGGGTATCATTTAAGCTATCACCAATTAAATTAGTTTTGTGTTTCTTAAATAATAGGGTTTGTCCTCAAAATAGTAGATCTGTCACCAAAATGTAGTCACCAAACAATGCAAAATCAGTTCGACAATAAATCACCTAAAATCCTGAGATATAAGGTCTAGTACCAAATAAATGTTTTTGTATGTATTATAATAGGTGTGTCCTAATAAGTATTAAAGCAAACTTATTTAAAGAGATCACCAATAAATCATATTATGTTACTAGAAAATCGCATTAAGTGCAAATAAAAAATTAGGGTTGTCATCATCGTTTCAACCAAAAGATTCTGCTACTTAACTAGACTCCCAAGGTTCTAAATTTCCACTGGTAGTATAAATTATATTTAAATAAAAATTTTAGCAGAGTAGTAAATAAAACAATTAAAGTCAAAATAATCAATATTTATTGTTTAATATAATTACCACTGAACAATCAGCGCTGGTTTAAAATAGCTGGCTTATGGCTAGCAGAATAGTGACAGATCTACCATTCTGAGCACAGAGCTATTATTTAAGTAACAAAACTGTTATCATAAGAACGAAGTTTATATTCATGTAATGCAATATAATTTTATTGGTTATCGATCTCTTATTTTACACATATATTAACATTAATTTGATAATTCATACCTGGGAACAATTTTTGTTTATCTGAGAACGAAAATATTTCGTGGCGATAGATCTATTTATTAGGTGATACAACTTGATGACAAATATAAATTTTGGTGATAGAAAATATAGTTCCCAAAGTTTATTAAATACATCAGCTTTTGCTAAAATGCTCATAATTATTAAAAGTTTACAGCGGTTTTCAGTCGCTCCGGTAAGAACAAAAAGTGCTGCGTTGTTTTTGCCCATCATGCTTTCTCACCAATTGAATCAAAAGATAATCAATCACCAAAAGCATGACGCAGAAGTTCACAAAAAGATATAGGGTAAACTACCCAATCATTGTCATCTTTCCAATCATTGTCATGGTATCATTTAAATGCTGAAAATAAGCACTTTTGTTATTTTAAAGCATAAACAACAGTCTATAATAATTATTTTATTAAATAAGTTACGTAAAGTTATCTTATCGCGGTTAAAAAAAGAGGGGTCAATATTTGGGTTATTGAATATTTCTACCAAATTATCAATATCAAATGGTAATATGCAAAACGAATTGAAAAAAAAAAACCTAATTAAACCATAGATACAGTTTTAGCAACACATGATTAGCATTTTTATTTTGCAAAATATCTTCTCTTAAATAAAA